>CM076990.1:213644011-215136511 GCA_039090855.1 Macrothele yani
AGAAAAAGGTGATAATAACAGAATGGCTATGTGGTAACGCTCCATCCAGCTGAAAGTAACGCTTCCGATTTGTCTTCAGGACGCTAAGACATCAGCTACAGTTCTAACATATTCGGATAAATGATCCCCTTTGAAAGCTTTTTTCAAGGGAAAAGAATGGGCCCTACACTTTCTTGTTCATAACTGAGCAAAATATGCTCATCTTGAAACTATCCCTGAAGTGAAAACGTGCATAAGAAGAATTTCAATGTCCCTTACACGAACTTCAGATCTGTTGTCCTTTCTTCTGAGATGTACAGCTGCTATATCTATAAAACATAATTTGACTGGTACGTATCACAATCAGTTAAGCAGAAAGACTGAGGTAAAGAATTCAGTTTTTTGGTGTAAACAAGAATAATGCATTTATATCGTTCATTGTCATTTGTTGTAACTATTGCAGTTTCTGAGAATGAAGGGCCAGCTGCCTTTTCAGAACTTCCCATTCCTTTGACTGTGAGAAATTAAGTTCATGACCTGCACAACGCATCGATTTCTTTGAAATACGGGAAAAGGGCTTCTGAATATGCTTAATGAATGCTGCACTCATAACCAGCTACGCTGAACTTTTCTCTTTTGTAGATGCACCCCTTCTCTTCAAACTTTGTGAATGGAACGCCATTTTTGGATTGTTCGTGTACTTCCTGTATAGAAAAAAATGGAAAAATAGAACTCTAAAAAAATAGAAAAATAGAACTCTCGCTTGCTGAACGGTAAGCACAGAACGTGTTGGATCAGAGATAGGAAAGTACAAAAAAATTATCTCAATTTCAAAAGCTACTTTGAACTTTCAGATAGCTTTAATGTTAGAAGCTGGACAATCAATGCCACCTGTGGAAGTATAAGTATATTATAAACAGCTCGGAAAAGGCTTTTACTGTTTTTCGCTCCAGATGAAGCTAGATTTTCATGCTATCATTGTTAGACTTTTATATTTTTAAATCGGAAAGATCAGTTTGAATCAGTCTGTATTTAGTCCTTGTGTAAGTAAAAAAAAAGGAGACACGCAGAACATAAACTGAGTGGAGCGATATTTAATCTTTTTATCTCTGTTTCTCCTGTGCTAATCCAGAACTAACTCATCAAACTATCACAGGAACGAAGTCGTTCGGCATATCGATTCATTCAACCCTGAAGCAAGCTTAATTTCCTTATCCATATCCATTCGCCTCCCTCATTTCGCTTCAGAATTTCCAGTTTTTCTTTTGATGTTACAGCTGTTTTTCTCAGCAGAAGTAAAGCACAGTTGCAACCACTGTACGTCTGGGATGCTGTCCGCATTCAATATTCACTGCAGTATAAAAGGGTAACAGAGCCCTTACATACGGGCTTTATCAGATGTTGCCGATGTAAAGGTAACACTGATACTGGGCGAACTTTCAGAATCTACTTTTGAACTCCAGCTCTGAAACATTCTGACTATGAACCTTTATATGTATATACGAATTCATCTTAGAGTGACGCAAAGCTAAGTTATTAACATACAAAACGAAAGTTACACTTCATTATATCGCCTGCTCAAACTGACGCCGTCAGTGTAATGCACTTTCATGTACCCTTCAATACTTTATCACACTTGCCTACAATGTGGAACGCTGCTATAATATGCTTGCTCTCTTCCAATACCTGCAAATACTGTACAGTATAAATTTTATAGAGCTTAATAAGGAAAATTTCATTGGGGAATAAGTCAGGTGACCAATTTACTGGTCCACCACTTTCTATCTACTGTCTCCGCAAATAAGGTCTGCTGATTAACTTCATACACTGACGGAAAAAAATCCCAACACCACGAAAAAATAGTTGTAGAGGAATGAAATGGCGGCAATACATTTGTATAGGTAACATATTTAATCGATTAAGGTTTCAAGATCACAGCTTAATGTAAGCGCGAGAAGAGCCATTTTAAATGTGAAATGCTGGTACATTAATAACCGGTGTAACCGCCAGAATGTTGAATGCAAGCACGCAAACGTTCATGCATTGTGTCGTACAGGTGCTGGATGTCAGTTTGTGGGATGGAGTTCCATGCCTGTTGCACTTGGTCGGTCAATGCAGGGACGGTTAATGCTGGTTGGGGGTGACGCTGGAGTTGTCGTCCAATGATGTCCCATACGTGCTCGATTGATGAAAGATCTGGTGATCTAGCAGGCCACGGCAACATGTCAACACTCTGTAGAGCATGTTGGGTTACAACAGCGGTATGTGGGCGAGCGTTATCCTGTTGGAAAACACCCCCTGGAATGCTGTTCATGAATGGCAGCACAACAGGTTGAATCACCAGACCGACATACAACTGTGCCGTCAGGGTGCGTGGGATAACCACGAGAGTGCTCCTGCTGTCATAGGAAATTGCTCCCCAGACCATAACTCCAGGTGTAGGTCCAGTGTGTCACGGCCGCAGACAGGTTGGTTGCAGGCGCTCACCTGGCCTCCTTCTAACCAACACACGGCCATCACTGGCACCCAGGCAGAACCGGCTTTCATCAGAAAACACAACAGATCTCCCCTCCGTCCTCCAATGAGCTCTAGCTTGACACCACTGACGTCGCAAACGGCAGTGGTTTGGAGTAAGTGGAATGCACGACGCTACAGGGCGTCTGGCTAGGAGCTGTCATTCAAGTAACCGATTTGTAACAGTTCGTTGTGTCACTGTGGTGGCAACTGCAGCTCGAATTGCTGCCGCAGACGCAGTACGATGCGCCACGGCCATACGCCGTACACGGCGGTCTTCCCTCTCAGTAGTGCCACGTGGCCGGCCGGAACCTGGTCTTCTTGAGGCAGTACCTTCCCTTGACCACCGCTGTCAAGAATCATGCACAGTGGCTACATTCCTGCCAATTCGTTCTGCAATATTGCGGAAAGAAAATCCACCTTCTCATAGCCCTATTACACGACCTCGTTCAAACTCCGTCAGCTGTTGATAATGGCTACTTCGTCTTCTTAAAGGCATTCTTGACTAACATCAACACCCTACGTCGAATCTCAATGATAACTAACGCTCACGAAAGTTACAGCGCGTATTTACAGCAAACCTGCTTTGCATGTTCCGAGTGGTGCTACTAGCGCCACACGTATGCGCCGAGCGCGAAATTTGCATAGACGTCATCTTACAGATGTACTCTCACCGCCTACCAACTGTCGTTTATCTAACACAACCCCTTCTTAGTGTTGGGATTTTTTTTTCGTCAGTGTATGTATATACGAATTCATCTTAGAGTGACACAAAGCTAAGTTATTAACATACAAAACGAAAGTTACACTTCATTATATCGCCTGCTCAAACTGACCCCGTCAGTGTAATGCACTTTCACGTACCCTTCAATACTTTATCACACTTGCCTATGTGGAACGCTGCTATAATATGCTCTATTCCAATACCTGCAAATACTGTACAGTATAAATTTTATGGAGGTAATAAGGAAAAATTCATTGGGGATAAGTCAAGTGACCAATTTACTGGTCCACCACTTTCTGTCTACTGTCTCCGCAAATAAGGTATTTACTGCTGATTAACTTCATATGTCCAACAGGATGGAGCTCCATTAACCTGGAACCACATGTTCGGCAAGTGCTACGTGAGCACATTCTCAAGCTAGCCTTCAGCTTGCGTTCGATTTTGAAATCCGTGACTGCTTCGATTGTTGAGACGTAGCACTCTGGTCAGCCTAAACCCAAATATTATCCGAGATGCTGGCTAACCAGTGAAATCAGAGGCGGGTTTTCCTGAACACATAACCAATATTCATATCCTCAGTGATGATCATCTTAAATAACGTCCATCGCAAAACTGGAACAAATCGAAGAGGAGAACTTCGTAACTGACGCGCGTGCTGGTGAAAGATACGGTGTGGTCCATAATTATTTCAATACAAAATTTCCAGAACTGACGAGTAACTTTCCTATATTCTTCAGCAACAGCTCTCAAACTGCAGCTCGGGTGGACTACAACACAACAGCGTGCTCGATTTTCAGAACCTGCAGACCGCAGTTACACTTCACCCAACCGCGGTATTTAGAATCGTGTTAGGTGCCGGGTTATTTGACTACAGACATGAATCTTCAAATAATCTTGCTGTAGCTTGAACATTGAGACTGTACTCCCACGCGTAATAACCGTTTCACATAATTCTACATTCCTGTTCAGCGTAATATCGTCTGATGTAAGTACCGTGGTGAGTCGAAAGTTCGTCCCGTTTGAAACTAAAAAGTTAAATGATACAAGAAAACCATACACACTCCCCTCATTCTTCAAAGTACAGGTCGTTGTTGCCCATAGTTTCACATCGTTGTTCTGGTGGAACGTTGTCTTCACCAGAGCCATGATCCCACGACGATACCTCACAGCAGGTTTCGATGACAAAAACTATGTCATGCCAGATTCCACATCCACCACTGAAGAGAAGTTCCATCCTTGTAGGAAATGGGCCATGGAGTGAAATATCTGGTAGTCGGATGGAAGAAGACCTGGACTGTATGGAGGATGGGGTATGTATGATCTCAACCCTTTTTTCAATTCCCGTGGTTTTCGATGAAACACTGCGGATGTGTGACTTGGAGAATTATCCAATTGCAACAACGCCTGCTACATATTGATGAGCGCTGAGTAGCATTGTCGTTTTAAGAAAAGCGCCGGAACCATTTTTGTGCAGTGCTGCTTTCCACTGTTTCCTCGCCTTCAAATGTACAAATTTCTTTTGCCGCTGCTGCCATGTTTATCCCCTTTCTCCAATAATGGCGTAGGAATACCCGAAGAGCATGTTTATTGACCTCCATTCTCTGCTCAACCGATAAAGCAATGTGGCTCCGTACGAAATGCACGGCATCAGCCTCTTGTGTTCCACGTCATCGAGGTACCCAGTCGACGCTGGCGCATTTCGCAAAGGAGTGCGGCCCCAACATTCCGTTTCGCTCAAAACGGTACGAAGTTTTGACTCACCTGGCAAATCTAAACCACACGAACAGTGATGTGTGTGCTCCTGGTTTAGTTCCCATATGCAAGGGACAGTGTCGCGCTTGATGACTCTGTTGCATCTGAAGGGGTGAAATCATGCACTACACTGACTAGTTTGCTGACACCTACAATTTTTTGATAGGCTATTTTTTTCTACCTACCATATTTAAAAAGATTAGAAATCAGTAGCGTTGCAGTGGAGTTAATCAAAAAGATAATTGTTGGATTTGCTTGCCTCTCTGTTATTTATATATCTGTAACTGCAGCCGAGTCTAGCTGATCCCCGATCCACGGGCTTTTTAACGACAACCATGAGTAATTCTTAGTGCTCCCCAGTCCCTAATTTGGGCTGCTGGTTCCGGGGAGAGAGGAAAGCCAGCGCTCCACCAATGTGACGTACGAAGCTCGAACCCGGGCTCATCTCTGACGATTAGTCAGAAACCAGCGCCTCAGACAGCCACCGGGTCGACTTCACGGTCTATTGACACTATACACTCTCTGTATGTGTGCTTATATTGGACAAAACAATTGAAACTTTATGCAGTTTAAAATAATGTGTCCCTACAAATGATTAGTCTACATGTGAATTTGTTCAAATGTAGTAATTCTCGGAGAATTTTGCAAAGCCCAAAAAGGGTTCAATAAAAGCGAAGTTAAATTATAATCTTACATGAAGAGAAAGCATAATGGACTACCACCATCACAATACATATTTTTTTTTACCAATGTACCAGCCATTCACTCTCCTTGACGACCTTGATTTTCTGTTTTAACTTCTGACTTCCAGTCCAATTGTGTTCAGCTTGATTCCCACGAGGCTTTTCATTCTCTTTCGAACAACAGCGACTGCGCACGCGCTGCTGATTAATAGTGCAAAACGCGGAATTCTGTTTCAAGTAGTAAACACCAGGAATGTCGTAGCATAAAACAAAGTGGATTAGACATGAAAGTTGCCTCTTTTTACGGAGAAAAACTTAAACTGTCAGTTTCTATCTCATGCTGATGCTCAGCTACTCTCTTTCTTTGTGTGTTTTTAACAACGTTTCTCGAAGATATAAAAACAAAGAACTAACTGTTTTTCAGAGAGTTTTATCCACTTCTACAAAGCTGACTGATTTTTTTACTCCGGTTTTATAATGATGAATTTCCCGGAATCGATAAGTCTGTTTGTTCTATACATGATATTCAACAACTATTTTCTCACATTTCCTTCAGGTATATACGCGTCGTTTTTATTGAAATGCTTTACAGAACGTGGGAAAAGAGGAGTTTTCGAGTCCGACATCACCATCAGCCACAGTTCTCTGTGTGCATTAACGAACGACATAACCTTTTTTGTGTTTTGTTTTATTTTTTAAAATTTTAGGTAAAATAAAAAAGTGAAGCAGAGGAAGTATGCAAGAATATTTAGATTCGTAAATGACAACATCGTGGCACTAGTAGTCTTAACATTTAAACAAATATATAAACCTTGAGCGCCCTATCAGGAAATTTTACACACACACACACACACACACACACACACACACACACACACACACACACACAGCAGAACTTTCAAGTACTCGCTCGTCACAAAAAATTTAGGTAGAACTAACAAAAAATCATTTCAGAGCAAATAATTAGGAATTAATTATTTTTTCGTATCACTTCAGAAACGAATTTTCTCATTGATTTAATCAGATTTTGAAGCGCATTTGATCGTGGGCAAATTGTCGGGGCCCGACGAATGGGTCACTCAATCTCGGAAGTCGTACAGGCACTGGGATTTTCACGAGCCACTGTATGACGGGTGCACCGTGAGTATATCGAATCCGGTAAAATCATCCCTGCAAGGGCCAACTGCCGTGGACAACAGCGTGTGGATGAGCGGAATCATCGTCGGTTACCTCGCATTGTAACAGCGGATAGACGGGTCCACAGTGTAAGAAATCACTCGGCAATTTAACGCTAGTGCACAAAAACGTGTTAGCAGCCACACCATCCAGAACCATCTCCCCGCTATGGGGTGCAGAAGTCATCGTCCCACGAGGGTACCGCTGCTGACCGCACATCACAGGGTGCAAAGATTAGCATCGGCGCGGGAACATCGCCACTGGACCCTAGACATGTAGAAAAATGTTGCCGGGACTGATGAGTCGAGATTCACGTTGGTACATGCGGATGGCAGGATACGAGTACGGCGCAAAACACATGAAGCGGTGGATCCTTCTTGCCAGCAGGGTACTCTTCAAGTTGGTGAGGGTGGCATTCTCGTCTGGGGACTGTTTACGTGGACTGAAATGGGACCCCTGGTACGTGTGACATCGTCAATCACAGGTCAGCGTTACCGGGATATCCCGGACGACCATTTGCTCCCGTTTGTGCGTCTTCAACATCCCACTGGGGACCTCATCGTGCAACAAGACATTGCGCCGTGCCATCGCTACCGAATGGTATCCGAATGGTTGGATGAACACTCCACCGACGTGACCTCGCTTCCTTGGCCAGCTAGGTCACCTGACCTCAATCCCATCGAGCACATCTGGGATACCATCGAGAGAGATGTTCGATGCTCTAACCCCCCTTCCCCTCCATCAAGTCTTCGTGCACTGTAGGAGCTTGTCCAGGGGTAGTGGATCCGTATGGCTTCCCAACGCTTCCGGTGTCTTGTCGAGTCCATGCCGAGACGAAACGCCGCCGTCACCAGGGCGAAAGGTGGTGCTATACGTTACTAAACAGGTATCTCTATTTCAATTGCTCTTCAGTGTATATATCTGCTTGTATATATACGTCGCAAACGACGTACGTACATATACAGGAAGAAAAAACGACGTACGTACGTACATATACTGCAAGCTCAAGTAGTAGTACTCGTAGTTCGGATGGCAGCTTATCAGGATTAATGCGATTTTAAACGTGGTACGATAGTCGGCGCCCCGGGAGATGGGTCACTACATCTCGGAAATCACCACGAAATTTGGATTTGTACGGTCCACAATTTCAAGGTTGTATCTGGATTACGCAAACTCAGAAGGAAATCCAGAGTGCGAGACCGGTGTGGCTGTAAAGACTAGCTGATGACCATTAACCTGTACCGTCCAAGTGTGGCTGTAGAAAAGTCTTGGGCGATCGTGGACAGCGACGTCTGGCAGGCATCGTAACATCTCCCCGGCGTGTAACATTGCTGCAAATCACATCGCAATTCAATCCTGTGGCCAGTAGTTGTAACAGCGTTTACACAATGCAACGTTCGCTGTGTTCTATGGGGTTTCTGAACCAATGGCCCACCCGGGTGTCATTGCTGTGCGCCTCGCCTGTTCTCGGGAACACCGACATTGGGCGCAAGGTGATTGGAAACGTGTAGTCTGCTCCGACGAATATAATAACTCTTTCGGGCAAACGGCCGAGTATGGGTGTGGCGACCTCCTCAGGAAGCAATGGATCCCGCATGACTACAAGGGACAGTGAAGGTGTCTCTGTTATTGTGTGGGGTATTTTCAGCTAGCACGCATTACGGTACCTCCTACCTCTGCAGACCGCTCTGACTGGTGGAGGCTACGTAATCACCATTGGGGATCATTTGCATATGTTCACGTCATGTAACCACTCCGACGGGTGCGACCTCTTTCAACATGACATTGCGCCAGCGCACACATCCACAATCGCCCGATTATGGCTGGAGGAACATTCCACGGAATTTGACATCTTGACTCGGTAGCCTCACTCGCCGGATTTCGAACACACTTTGGATGCTGTTCAACGTGTCGTCAATGCCAGGAATCCTCCGCCGGTGAATATTACCAAATTGTGCGACGCTTTTCAGGAAGCACGATGTGCACTGTCTCTACAGTACTACAGAGAACTCGTGGAGTCCATGCCCTTTCGCGTTGCTGCCGTTGTCCGATCGAGAGGAGGACCGACGCGGAATTAGAGAGGTATCCCAATTTTATTGGCACTACAGTGTATATACACGGTCGAGTCACATTATTGTGACCACCGGCTAATATCCAGTGTAACCGTTGTGTGTAGCGCGGACAGCAGCCAGACGGGTTGGGAGTGGCTCAATAAGATGCTGGAAGGTGTTCACCGGTATGTGGAGCCATGCTTACTGCAGTGCATCTGACAGCTGCTGGAGGGTGTGTGGTGGAGGATCCATAGAGCGAACAGATCAAAGTGGTCCCACAGATGCTCAATTGGGTTTAAGTCTGGGGAATTAGGAGGCCAGGGAAGTACTTTTAAGTCTTCATCGTGCTCTTCCAACCGCTTTCGGACATTTCTTGCTGTGTGACACGTCGCATTGTCGTTCTGGAAGATTCCATCCACCCCAAAGAAGACAATCAGCATGTATGGGAGCACGTTGTCTGCCAGGATGGAATTATAATTAATTCAGTCCATAGTGCCTTCCACAGGTATGAGTGGGCCCAGAGAATGCCACGAAAACATTCCCCAGACCACAACGCTGCCCCTACCAGCTTGGGTTCTTCCAGCAATGGCTGAAGAGTGTTTGTTCTCCAATGTTTCTCAACTTATACGCCAATGTCTATCCGTTCGAAGAAGAAGAAAACGTGACTCATCGGAGAAGGCAATCCTTTGCCAATCAGCAGAGGTCCAATTCTGATACTATCGTGCAAATGTAAGCCTTTTCTGCCGATGCACTTTCGTTAGCATAGGTGCAGTGAACATCCGTCTGCATCGGCGCCCCGTACACAGCAAGGTTCGCTGAACTGTCGTTTTAGACACACTTCCGGTATCCCCCTGGTTCATTCGACCAGTTAGTTGCACCACTGTAGCGTGTCGATCGGCCCTCACGCACCTTCGCAGCCGACTTCACATCTCACATCAATGGCACGTGATGCTCTGCAGTTTTCACGTCGCTTATTCGCAATGGTGCCATTTCTCCAATCACAATGCACTTCAACCACAGCAGCACGCGAACAGTTCACAAACTGCGCTGTTTCAGAAATACTGCCACCTTTGGCCCGAAAGCGGATAATCATCCCTTCTTGCAAATCTGATAAATCGCTCGTTTTATCCACGACAACAACGAGTGATATGTTTTCAGAATGCCTACACCACACCTTATATAAAGCCAGCTCACGACATGTGCCTTCTTTCATTGGGTACGCGCTGTTGACATGAGAAGTAGGAGGTGGTCTCAATAACGTGACTCGACTGCGTAGTTCCAAGGTGTTTTTACTGGAAGATTTTGAATAGGTTCCCTGAACCATTGTTGGAATTTGACAACGGGTGCCATTTTAAAATTAGAAATTTGATCTTGCAGTTTATTGTGATAGACTTCCGAAGTGTATCTTTCCGCCGCACTTGCTTGTGGATTTGTTTCTGTTTCACACCATAGTTCTCTGCGGGTTACTACGCGCTATAAATAATTCCACTACTTAAAACGCAATAGTTTCGTGATTCTTAAAAGGGGAAATATATCTCAACGAAATGCAAATTGAATACAAGGAATAAAATGTGAGAAAAATGGGAATTTTCTTGCATTTCATTTCTTCAAGGCTTAACATTGCTGTTCCTCCGTTCGCCCATTCTCCCACTGCAGTTTGACTATTTTATTTCTTTTATCTTGACATAATCTGGACCTACCAAAACCCTGCAATGGAACACGAACGTTCAGAGATTTGAAGAAATAACTTGAAGACGTCATTTTAATGACCACCTCGAATTTGATGGAAACAGCAAGTATGAGTCATTTTCTTGTAGGACTTCCGTCCACAGTGAGTATATTTTAGGTCCCAGCTACCTACAGCGAGTTCGCCTTTGGGGCAGGACACAGAAACGGAAGTAATGAGAGCAAGTCTAACGACTCTGACAGAAGAGTTTGTAGTGAGATTAGAGTACAGTAGATGGCGACACCGTACAAGTACGATGTTGCACATAGAGGGGTGAGAGAATTTCAGGAGGGGACATAGGAAAAGATACCTATTTAACCAGGGGTTCCAACCTGGGGGTCGTCACTTAGCGTGCTCGTCCGATGCACGGCGAATATTCAATGATTGTTAGCAAATCACACCACCTTCGCAAGATCAGCCCAGGAACGAACCTGAGGACCTTGCATTGGCAGTCTGAACTGCTAATTACTCAGCCATTCGCGGCTTAATGACCACCTCTAAGGGAAACACGCCTCACGCCTTATTTACAATTTTACGTTTTGTATGAAGACGCGAAGGATGTTTTATAAGCGGTATTACAACGAACCTCAGTGGTGCTGTTATCTCCTCTCTATGTAAAATATTTTCCTTAGTTACGTCATTATAACTGAAAGGTCTACAACCCGAATAAGCAGTCAAAAATGACAGTTTGACCCTTCACGGTGACAGTTATTTAAAATTTCATAATGAATGCATACGGAATATATTAATACTATGAATGGATATTTTATTTACACGTGCACCAAAATTATACTGTTATATGTTCTACTGAATGCATATCGTTTGTAAATGTTCTACTTACAGTACTTTATACCTGGAGTCAAGCCATCGAGTTTGACGGTGTGGATGTATTGGAGTAATAAACGGTTATTGAGTATTTGCCAACTTCCAGAAGAATTCGACGCCATGCCTTCGGTGGCTGTGCCGTATTCGACAATGGATTCCTTTGTCGGCAACCAGGTGCTCCACATAACCGTCATTTGATCAATGGTCTCTACATAAAAACGAAAAACAAACATTAAAAAGCAGAAAATACTACACTGCTGGCCACCCAAAATGCAACACAAAGAAGGACACGAGATAGTAAAGCCAGATTTACTGGACACATAACAACAGATACAAAGATGAAACGATTGAGCTTACAGGCCCGTGCGACTTGCGGAACACGTAGACATCAATAGTTCGTGTGGCCCCCATGGCTGGCAATAACGGCCGCTACACGCCGCGGCATCGAACGAAAGAGGCTTTGGATGTGGGTTTGGGGTATGTCGGTCCAGGCTGCTTCCACACGTTGCCACAGTGCGTGTGACATCGTCCCTCACAGGTCAACGTTACCGGGATATCCCGGACGACCATTTGCTCCCGTTTGTGCGTCTTCAACATCCCACTGGGAACCACATCCTGCAACAAGACAATGCACCGTGCCATCGCTCCCGGATTGTATCCGAATGGTTGGATGAACACTCCACCGAAATGACTTTGCTTCCTTGGCCAGCTAGGTCACCTGAACTCAATCCCATTTAGCACATCTGGGATGCCATCGAGAGAGATGTTCGAGGCTCTGACCCCCTTCCCCTCCACCAAATCTTCGTGAACTGTGGGAGCTTGTTCAGGGGTCGTGGATCCGTTTGGCTTCTCAACGCTTCCGGTGTTTTGTCGAGTCCAGGCTGAGATGAATCGCCGCCGTCATCAGGGCGAAAGGTTGTGCTACACGTTACTAGACAGTTATCTGTAATTCAATTGCTCTTCAGTGTATATGTACACAAAACGTTTTGGCACTTAATAATATCTGACCGAAAAGGATTTTTCCAATCAAGATTTTAGACGCGCATATATTGCCGCTAATATGCTGCATACGGAAACGGAAAATTATGCCCTTTAGGGCACTTGTGCGTTAAGAAAAATTCGGAATCATATGCAAAACATTTCGTACCAGAAACACTCTCCGACAAAGAAAAAAAAATTCAAATCTCACGGATAGAAGCAGAGATATCGAAAAAAAAAAGATATACAGCTATCTCCCCCTTCCAAGGTATTCTGAAAAGGTTTTTCGTAGTGAGTGGTATCTTACCGCGAAAGAATTTTTAAACCGAGTTCTCAGAAGCGCGGATATTGCTGCAGATGCATCAGAAACAGAAATATTCACTAGTGGAAAAATCATTCTTTTAGAAAAATTTGGAATTATATGCAGAACATTTCACACTAGGATCTATCAAACGCAAAAAGAATTTTTCAAATCGGGCTTTTAGAAGCAGATATATCGGGGAAATTGCAGTTTAACTTTACGAACCCTACTCGAAAAAGAAACTATACCCAAAAATAGTGTTCATGATGAATGGTATCAATTGGAAAGAAAAATGTTTTAAATCGGATATTCAGAAGTAATCATATGTGAATAAAATGTATTTTGAATTCGATAGCATCTGTATTTAAGCCCTCTAGCGGCGAAGTTGCGCACTGCAGAAAAATCGAAAAACAAGGATCACCGTTCTCTCATTTCAAGCTTCCCAATGCAAAAAAGAATTTTCCAAATCGAATTATTAGTTTTAAAGATATGGTGTCCAGAGACGGACGGACGGACAAATTGATAACATATGAGCACGTACCTTCTTTACAAAAGACGTGCTAATAAGAAAAGTTTAAACTTTTAAAACACTGGCTTTACAAAACACAACAAAAGACTATAATTTGGGAACTCCAACCACGTTTTTATATTTTGCGGTAGAGAATACGGCACGATCACAATTATCAAATGATATTTATATAAAATATTTGCAAAGATGTACGCGATATTTGAATTTCAAGATTTTGTATGTCTGGAGAAATACTAAATAGATAGCATTTCTTAAAAAAGCGAATACAAATTATCACAGAACCTACAGTCCTATTAGCTCTTTCTTTCTTTCGTTTACAAAATTTTCTCTAAAAGTACTGTCACCGACTTTGTGCAAACCACAGGCCATTGCTCCTGCAAGACTGTTATATTCAAATTTGATTACAGCACTGTACCTCGTATCCATCTATGTATTAAGAGAGCTAACTCAGTAATAAAATAAATATGAACCACATACACACACAATAGCGCGGCGTGTTGTGTATAGCTTCTTTTATTCATCGTTTTCAGCACATCTTTTGTGAAAAAAGATAGCACTTACGTCATCACTTTGTCCGTCCGTCTGCCTGTGGACACCATATCTCCGCAACCATTACAACGATTTGAATTTTTTTAGTTTCTTTCATTGGGAAGTTTGAGGTGAGAGAATGATGATTCTTACATTCCGGTTTCTTTCTGATGCACAACTTCGCCGCTAGAGGACGCAAATGCAGATGATATCGGATTCAAAATACACTTTAATATATACACTTAAATTTGCTTCTAAGTGTCCGATTAAAAAAATTATTTTTCCCTTCGATACCGTTTATATCGAAGACTATTCTAGGTATAGTCTTTTTTTTAACTAATGCATAGATTTTCCACTAAGGGGCGTAAGGGTAAATTGCGTTTTCCCTGATATCTCTGCATCTAAAAGTCCGATTTGAAACATTCTTCCGGCATCCGATACAACTCCTGATGGGAAATGTTTTGCATACAATTTCTAATTTTTGATAAAGAATAGTTTGGCCACCAGGGAGCGTAAGTGTTTATTTCTGATTCTGATGTATTTATTTGCAGCAAAATCTGAGCTTTTGAAAATACCTGCTGCTTTTATATATATATATGGGATGTAAGGTCAGGTGATGCGTAACATCACAGCCTCTCCTTGACAAATGTCAACCTCGTCTTCTCGTGGTACATCCTGTTCCCACTAAAGGGGCTCTGACGACCGCCAATAGCGGTATAACTATACCATCGGGATTAGAGGAAATGCTGTCCCACACTCACCAACCCGCTTGGCCAGCGTGGTGAGTTATGGCCAAACCCCTCCAAAATGACTCAACAACTTAAATCTTGGCCCACAGTCTCCGGCAGCGGGAATGTACCTGGCCAAGGCAGCGGCCAGTGCGACATGAAGGCAGAGGGTGCTAAGAATCCCCGGAGGACCGGACTAGGCTGCCATCTGATGCTGACCTTGGCAACGTATAATGGACGCTCCCTATCTCCTGATTCAAGGCTTCTTGAATTGGAAGAGGAACTACAAAGGATCAAGTGGGACATCGTCGGGCTAAGTGAGGTAAAGAGAAAAGGAGAAGATCTCATTGAACTGAAAAGTGGACATCTCTTCTACTATCGTGGGACAGACACTGGCAGAACTAATGGTGTTGGTTTTATAATAAACAAGAAACTGAAGGATAAAGTTGTAGAAGTTGAAAGTTCCTCTGACAGAGCTGCACGACTCGTTATCCAACTCTTGAGAAGATACAAGGCTCAGATTATTCAAACTTATGAACCAACCACAAGTCATCCTGAAGAAGAAATTGAAGAATTTTATGAGGAAATTTGTCATCTAAATAATAAAGGTAAGCAGCACTTGAAAATAATTATGGGAGATTTCAATGCAAAAATAGGGCAACGGCAACAGAATGAAACTTCAGTAGGTAAATTCGGTCACGGCAACAGAAACCAGCGTGCAAATACTCTCGTAGAGTTTGCAGAGGCAGAAGGGTTTTTCGTCATGAACTCCTTTTTCAAGAAAAAGTCACACAGGAAATGGACATGGAGACATCCAAATGGGACGACAAGTGAAATTGATTTTATTATGTGTAACAAAAAATTCGTCATAGAAGACTGCAGTGTGCTAAACAAGTTCAACACAGGTAGTAACCATAGATTGGTGAGATGTAAGATGCACCTCAACACTAAACTCGAACGTAGCAAGCTCATAAGACAAACAAAATGTATTGACATAACCAACCTTAAAAAACACCATAATACCTTCAAGCTGGAACTGAAGAACAGATTCTCTGCTTTAGAAGGCCTAACATCGGAAGAAGTGGATATTTCGGAAGTTAACAGAAAAGTAACCAAAGCTCTTATGGAAACAGCAACAAAATTAGCTGGGTCTAAGAACAAGTTGCATGTGAACAAATTAGCAGGAAAAACCAAAATGTTGATGCAAAAAGAAGAGAGATGAGGACAACTAAAGAAGATGTGACTTCCAAAGTGGAATATATAGAGCTATGCAAGACAGTACGAAAAAGTATCACTGAAGACGTAGGGAAATTCAACTAGTAAGGAAAGTAATTGAAAACAACCAAAGCCTAAAGATAGCAAAGGGACATCTCAGTAAGGGAAGAAAACAGATTATGGCACTGAGAAAAGAAGATGGTTCTGTAACAAGAAATAGAGGCGAAATTTTGACAAGAGTGAAAGATTTCTACTCCAAATTATATGAAAGGGATGATACATGTACTCCAGACATCATGAAAGGTACCAGTACCAGAGTTCTCCCAGTAATCCCAGCAGAAGTTGCACATGCAATCAAGAACATGAAGCGGGGGAAAGCTCCAGGAGAAGATGGAATTACTGTAGACATCATACAAGAAGCAAGTGGAGAAATCGAAACAGTACTCGCCCAAATTTTCACT
Organism: Macrothele yani; assembly: GCA_039090855.1. Lineage (NCBI taxonomy): Eukaryota > Metazoa > Arthropoda > Arachnida > Araneae > Macrothelidae > Macrothele > Macrothele yani. Next base: position 213,660,182 of record CM076990.1, read on the forward strand.
CGATGCCTTAAAGAAGGGAAGATTCCTGAGGATTGGAACAACGCTACAATGATCTTGCTACATAAAAAAGATGACATTGAGGATCTCAGGAACTACAGACCTATCAACCTCCTATCAGGGGTTTATAAAATCTTCACTTAAGTTCTTTCACACCGCTTGAAGGTGACACTGGACATGGCTCAACCGAGAGAACAAGCTGGATTCAGGAGTGGTTACAGCACAATAGATCATATCCACGTACTGAGACAACTAATTGAAAGAGCGAGGGAATATGAACTTCCATTGTGCATGGCTTTTATCGATTATGAAAAAGCCTTTGATTCGGTGAAACCATCAGCAGTTTGCAATGGCTCTGAAATCCTGCGGTATTGAAGATGCGTACATTAATATTATTAATAACATCTATGAAAATGCAAGTGCAAAGATTCGGCTGTTTGAAAATACAATACACATAAAAATTGGAAAGGGAGTGAGACAAGGTGACACCATATCTCCGAAGATCTTTAATGTCACATTGGAAAATGTCTTTCAATCACTGAACTGGGAAAACAAAGCGATAAAGATTAATCGAGATTATCTAACCCACCTTCGTTTTGCTGATGACATAGTCATTTTTGCAACTACCCCATCAGAGCTGCAGAGTATGATCCAGGAACTTGCTGACAAGAGTAAAGAAGTGGGATTAAAAATGAACTTTCAGAAAACAAAAGTGATGTTCAATGCTTTTACAAGAAATGAAGATTTATCGATTGATGGAGAAAAGCTGGAGATAACAGACACGTACGTTTATCTTGGACAACAGATATCAAGTGAGGGTCACATTGATGAAGAAATTAATCGGCGTACAAAACTTGCCTGGAGAGCTTTTGGAAGAAACAGCACAATTTTCAAGAGCAATATGCCATAATGTCTTAAAAGAAAAGTGTTTGATCAATGCAGCCTTCCAGTGCTTACGTATGGTGCAGAGACGTGGACCTTAACTAAAAGAGACATACAAAGGCTGCAGACAACCCAAAGTAGCATGGAGAGGTGCATGCTTGGTGTAACCAGGAGAGATAAGAAGAGGAACTCGTGGATCCGAAAAATGACAAGAATGGAAGACATCATGATCAGAGTTAAATCCCTGAAATGGCAATGGGCTGGACATACTGCCAGAAGGACAGACCATCGATGAACAGCCGAAATTTTATATTGGTTTCCAAGGGACAGGAAAAGACCCAGAAGAAGACCACGTGGAAGATGGGTGGATGAAATTCGAAAGTATGCGGGAGTGACATGGAGGAGACTGGCACAAGACAGACCGTTGTGGAGGAAACTTGGGGAGACCTTTGTCCAGCAGTGGATTGATAATGGATGATGATAATAATGATATATATATAAGCAGGTATAAGTAGCAGGGGCGTAGATATATATATATCCTATTTTTGTCGATATCTCTGCTTCTAAGAGTCCGATTTGAAAAATTCTTTCTTTGATCGAGAGCTTTTCGGGTGCAAAATGTTTTTCATATAGTTTCAAATTTTTCTGAACGCACAAGTGTGCCACTAGAGGGCGTAAAGCTCACTTTTCCGTTTAGGCATTATCTGCGATAATAAAAATCCAATTGAAAAAAATATTTTTCGGTTAGTTACTACTAACTATAAAAACTCTGAGTATTTTCTTCCCAAAATAATGCACAATTTCACCGCTAGCTGGCGCAAACGCTGAATCTGTTTCTATCTCTGCTTCTAAATGTGCGATTTAAAAATTATTTTAACACTGGATACCATTTACCTCGTGGAACACTTTAGGTTTGTATTTGAAGAGCTTTGTAGCTCACAGTTCTGTCGCTAGGTGGTGTTTGTGTACTTCTGTTTGCAGCTGTATCTCCGCTTCTAATATCGCTACTAAGAAATTTCTTTTTTTACTGTATGCCATTCACTACAATAAAGATGGAGAGCATTATGCTCTTTAAATAACGTACAGCTTTTTCAACCAGGGGGCGTAATGGTCAAAACCTTTTTCTCGCTATATCTGCTTCCGGAAGATATATTTGAAAAGTTATTTTTCCTTAGCATAGCTTTTGCCATGAAGAACACTTTTCGCTTATTTTCAACTTTTCCATTATGCAAAATTTTTCAGCTAGAAGGTGCACAGATACATCATGTTTCCTTCTCTATTTGTTCTTTTAGCTATTCGATTTGAAAATATCTTTGTCGTTGATACTTCCCTCTGCCATAAGAAACTTTTGTGCGCCATTAGTTAATCTTCGTAACATACTTTTTAGCCGCTGGTGGAAGTTAGTAGCCGTTTCTATTTCTGGATGTTTTATAGATTGTAGAAATGTGGTTGACCCCCCCCCCCCCCCCAATCTGTTCATTTGAGTTTGAATAATTTTGATAAATTTTATTCGCGTCGGAAAGGATTCAAAAGACATGCTCATTACAACCGAAAATTCGGTTCATCTTTCTTGCGTTTTTAATCACATTAAGGGTTTTGGCTTTGTGCGAATATTTGTAGTTATAATTTCTCTGAAACGCAAGTTTCATATTGATTTTTGGAAGTCCATTTAGGAAGTTTTTCAGGAGTATACGACGACATCAAAACTTCTTACGACATTTCAAAGTATTATTTTCCTGAAAATGCATGGTTTATCACTTCTTAGTCACTTCTTGCTACGTCAGACAAGAAATAGGAGCAAGCATTTCTTCTTTTCTTCGCAAAAAAATTAAATTAAATAATCAGAACTCTCTACCGGTGTCTTTTGTCCCGCATACAGATAATTTTCAGTCTTAAATATCCGGTCCGAAATCTACGTATTCTACAATAGAAATGTGCCAGGCGGAAGTGATCGTAATACTTTTAATGCTTCAGTGTACTGGACAGTCAAATGTTCTGCCCTCAAATGCTTCATAACGATGTCTCCCATTGTTTTTCACTTTCAAACTGAGCCGTAGTATGCACGCCTGGTTCGTAAAAACTATATATGCATCGATGGCTTTCACGCCTTTTGGAGCCACTTTCGCGTTCGGTACGATGACCATTCCCGAAGTTACTGAGATGTTCCGGAAACCAGGAAGTGTTTAGCTAAGGTGCAACATTGAGCCGTGATAAAACAACAAGGTGAATCGAGAGGTATTTTGAAATTTGCGATGTAAACGAGACAGGTAGAAGTTATAAACACTAACTACAAAACTTGTATAAAATGGGAAGTGGCAAATACAAGTTCAATGGCTTTTAAAACCTTTTTTTCTGTAATACAGGAAACTTTATGAAACCATTTTGATCACAGTTGGTTTAACATTGTTAATGTATGGCATCCACTGTTTAAAAGATATGCTTTCAAATCGGTCTCTGAAGACTGACTGAGATGTTAAGGTCCTAACTCTTCGTGCAGAAAGCAATAGCTCGGGTTTTGAGTGAAGCATATTTGTTCTTCGATTCCGGTGTTTTTTTCGTTTGTTTGTTTTTCTCTTTTCCCAGTACCATCACTCCTAAATCAGAGTTAATCAACTCCTCGGTTCCCGATGGTTGGTTAAAAATACTGAAATAAATAAAGCAGGTAGTTTACAGGGAACTCGCTGTTATTTTGATTTCTTGAAGTAAAGGAAAAATTCACGCATTAAGATCAAAAGTCTAAATTATTCGCTGAAGTAAAAATGAAGAAAAGATTAAAAAATAAGACTCAAATTTTTTCAGTGATATATTAAAGTAGCATCAGGAAATGTGCACGCATGCGCACAAGTTGCAATTTGTTAATGTTATATTTTCTCACGACGTATCTTGCATGAATAATATTTTTGTTTCTACTGGGATTCTGGATTTAAACACAGGGAAATTCAAATACAGTTACGCACCTAAAGATAATGTGCGCACAATTTAGCTAGCCATTTTATTTGAAACACATTTCTCTTAATGTCGTATTCATGGGGCACTGAAATGCTTGAGGGACATCATTTTTTAGCCTCTTTACGATATATCGACAAAATTATCAGTTTTTTTGTTTTTGTTTTCGATAATAGGGAGCATTAGAAGATCACAGCATTTAATTTGGGAGGGGACGGCTAAGCTAATTTGAAATTTCGTACATCATTTGACCGCCCCAGTGGCTGAGTAGTGTTAGGCGCTGGTTTCGACCATTCATCCAAGATGGGCCTGGGTTCAAGTCCCGCATGAGGCAAGGGCGATGTGTTTGTCTGATGCCCTTCCAGAAACTAGCAGCCCTAAATTAGGCTCGGGCAACTGCTTATAGCTCATACAGTCGCCTATGCTTATTTATCCCCCCCCCCCCCCAAAAAAAAAAAAGAATACATAAATTGAACAACAACAAACGTGATCATGTCAAAATATCTAAAAACAAAAAGAACACTCTGTACCTACCTGAAATATTATGAAATGAGGGGTTTTTCCTCTTGAAACAAATGAGCGAAAAACTTTTTCTTACACATGAATAAAGAACCGGAAATAGTGACCTTAAAGTAAGATCTCAGCTTTCAACTCAAAGGTTTTTGTAAAATGTTTAATCAGATTTTTTAAAAAAATGTCTAGCCGAGGACGCGTCCCAGCGCCTGCCCTGGATCCACTGACGCCAGAGAGGATTTTTTTTTTTTTAACGAAATGAAATCTTTTAGTTTTGTATGCAGAGCGTGTTGAAAAAGATATGCGAAATGACTTTCGAAAGTTTTTTTTTTGTTTTTTTTTTTTGTTTTTGAGAAATTCAAGCGAAACATATTTTCTGATAGTCTTGATGGGTTTTATTTTTGGGGATGAGGCACGGCCTCCAAGTTTGGTTACGTTATTTCTTCGTCTGAAGCTGTTTGGAAGCTACCTTTCTTAGCATCGTGCGGATAAACACTGAACGGATTCTCGAGCTGCTGCAGGAGTGTTCCCGTTGCATTTATGCATGTTAAGTGCAACGGAAACACTCCACTGAAGTATATGTCACTCATTTGCACATGATTTTCGCAAATGCTGCAACGATTGAAAGGCTCGCAGGGCAAACGCAACTTGAAACTAATCAGAATTCCTCTCAACGACTCTGCTTATAAACCGTACAATTCTACACAACGACCTTCGTAACAGTGAGTCAAAACAACAGCAGGAATCACTTTCATTCCCATTCTTCTTTCTCTTTCTACGCTGAGAGCATCAAGAAGGCGCGGAGACAAAGGGAAGGTCACTGTGGTCATGACCTTATCCTTGAGAGTTCACTGAATTAAATTTTTACAAACCTTAACTTAGTGCAGTCTATATTGCACTTATACTCATTGTAATGATTTTAATTTTGAGTCTTCTCCGGTTTTGTTGCAGACCGTGAATAGACACTGCACCCTCATTTATTTATTATTTTCATTCAAACGATGTGCATTTTTTATTTCACCACATCATAACTTCTTTTCTGTAAATGTATTTTTCATTTTTATGGACTCCCTCCCCTTTGTAAAGTTTCTGGATCATCCACGGAATTAGGCAGATAACAACTTAAAGCTAACAAATCATTCATTCTCATAAATCATTGGCATTTAAAGGGACTGGTATTAGTTGCATACGTTTAAATAAATATTTTGAATTGCTTTAAGCCAAAATGAACTAAATGACATTTTCGAAACACCTGAGATATTTATGAAAAGAAAGTAAAAAATGATAATTTGTGAGGGCTAAAATAGATTAAACGGTAGTACGAAAATGTTTCATTCGTTAGTTCACTTTCATTCTTTCGGAACCTGTAATAAATATATTATTTTTTAGGTAAAATTAAGTAACTCTGGGAAGATGAGTGGTGCACATCAACAAGTTTTGTGCTTTCCAAACAGAGATGTTGATTCTAAGTCTGTTACACCAGCTAACAGTTTCTGTGCTTCAAAGCATTATCTGCTTGTTGTGCTCGAGACATGAAGACGGACGAAGAAGCAGGGCAAGAACGGTTGTAATTATAAACCACTGTGCATGATATCACTTTACCTATCTGAATGGAGTAATTTTTTTCATGATTGAGTTTGACGAACGTTTTGGTCGTCACGACACTTGCAAAAGTAAAACAGCTCAGTGACATGCACATAGGACATTACTGTGACATATACGAGATTGCTGGTGAATCCAGTGCCAGTGCATTTTAAAACTCCTATTTAGCACTTTTCTACGTGACGTCTTATTTCTTTGGATGCCACATTGGTTAAAAAGCGAAATCTAAAAACTCCTATTCAGCACTTTTCTACGTGACGTCTTATTTCTTTGGATGCCACATTGGTTAAAAAGCGAAATCTAAAAACTCCTATTCAGCACTTTTCTACGTGACGTCTTATTTCTTTGGATGCCACATTGGTTAAAAAGCGAAATCTAAAAACTCCTATTCAGCACTTTTCTACGTGACGTCTTATTTCTTTGGATGCCACATTGGTTAAAAAGCGAAATCTAAAAACTCCTATTCAGCACTTTTCTACGTGACGTCTTATTTCTTTGGATGCCACATTGGTTAAAAAGCGAAATCTAAAAACTCCTATTCAGCACTTTTCTACGTGACGTCTTATTTCTTTGGATGCCACATTGGTTAAAAAGCGAAATCTAAAAACTCCTATTCAGCACTTTTCTACGTGACGTCTTATTTCTTTGGATGCCACATTGGTTAAAAAGCGAAATCTAAAAACTCCTATTCAGCACTTTTCTACGTGACGTCTTATTTCTTTGGATGCCACATTGGTTAAAAAGCGAAATCTAAAAACTCCTATTCAGCACTTTTCTACGTGACGTCTTATTTCTTTGGATGCCACATTGGTTAAAAAGCGAAATCTAAAAACCCCTATTCAGCACGTTTCTACGTGACCTTATTTCTTTGGATGTCATATAGTTTAATAAGCGAAATCTGCACGCACCTACTGTAAAATATTTGAAGTTTTTTCCTTTTTTATTTCCATTTAGGTTAAAGAACTTTGTAACCTTTTAACACGTTCGCTGCGTTACGACCCACCGGTGGGTCGTAACGCGTCAGCTTCTACATTTTTCAGAGGAGGAAAAAAAGTTCATTTACATAAATCCTGTATAGTGGATATCAGTCACTTTATGTATACAGGGTGTCTCAAAAATACACGGCAAAACTTCAGGAATGAGTTCCTCATAGGTAGATAAGAAATAAAGTTTATATCAGCATAGGTTTGGAAATGCTTGGTTTCAGAGTTATGAAGATCTGTCTATGATACTTAACTGCTCACATTACCTTATAATAATTGTTCAAAATTTCCACTTTCAGCCTCAATACAGGCCTCACATCGATGTCTCACAGACACGCTGCCAAATTTCTGGCATGTGTCGTATTGTTTCCCAACCTGCCACAATTCGATTGCGGAGAGTTTCCACATCTGCTACTGGAGTCGAATACACCAATGATTTTAAATGGCCCCACAAGAAGAAATATACAGAGTTTAAATCTGGTGAGCATGGAGGCCAGGCAGTTGGTCCACCTCTACCTACCCACCGACTAAAAAACTTTCGATTCAAATAATTGCGACCAGGTGGCTAAAACGCGCGGGAGCGCCATTGTGCATAAAGTGTGCTTGTTGGTTGGAAAGGAAAACCACCAGATTCTATCAGCACTTTGTGATGAAGGAATTCACCTGCGGGAGATAAAACATACCGGTGAATAACTGGGAAGTCAAGACAGACCTGAGTCAGGTAGTGTGAACAGTTATGTATCATAGACAGACTTTCATAACTCAGAAACCAAGCATTTCCGGACCTATGTGCATATAAACTTTTTTCTTATCTACCTATGAGGAACTCATTCCTGCAGTTTTGCCGTGTATTTTTGAGACACCCTGTATATCTTTAAACGACCCACCGGTGTGTCGTACAGCACTGTATTGAAACAGTTACGACCCCACCGGTGGGTCGTAACGTACTACAAAGAAATCGCCGACAAACGTCGCCTCAGCGAACGTGTTAAGGCTAGAGGGGCCGTCCATAATGTAGAGCTACTGATTCCACAAAGATGAAAAAATCTGTGAAAGGAACCCTAAATCTATGTTTTACCCAGGTTTCTGTCATACCGTTTTAAACACATCGGCAGACCAGAAGTCTCTGCGCTATTTCCGGGAAATGGGTGTTTCTTGTGAGAACATGTCGAGCAAACCGTGTTTCTGGTGAAAACTTTCTTACACAAACACACGAATGTAGTGGATCGGATGTGACAGAATAACAATTACGTCAATTAGTACTACTCGTGTCACCGTGGTTGAAACAACTGGCAAATTTGAGTGGGGATGACAGAGGTTTGTGGGCACTTTGTGTCATGTTCAGCTTGGAGTTTGGGTATGCATGTACCACGTATTAGCGCCATAAAAAAATAGAAAGTGGTGCGTTTGTTCTGCCAGGTTTTTTTTTTTTTTTTCATGTGCTCGAAATATTTTATCAAATTAAAGAAAAATTCTGGAGAAAATCCTTACAGAACAGTAAAGATTGGCTTTTTCTTAAGATAACGTGGAGTATTGAAATTCTACACTGATTTAAATAGAAAGGAGACTTGTAATTCATAAAACAGACCTTTCGACATATTTGCAGCACAGTTGCGAATATTGTTGAAATAGAAAAATGAATCAAAGAGAATCAAGAAAGAAATACGGGATTACACCATATAATACAAATTTTGAAGATGACAAATCCGATTTTTGGTGTAAATGTGACAAGGATGGTAAGTCAGATAACATCCGAAAACTTAAAAATTTTCAAGTGTAGTGGTTAGCATACCCGGGCGCTATCTGGGAGACGCGGTTTCGAGTCCCGCTCCAGGACGATGGAAATTTTCAAGTTTTCGGATGTTATCTGACTTACTATCCTTGCCACATTTACACCAAAAATCGGATTGTCATCTTCAAAATTTGAATCAAAGAGGTCAGTCGCTTTCAACCTTTTTCTTTCATTTCACGCGTTATAGTACGGTGCAGAGCGGGTTTAGGGCGGTGCCACCGCGCCGAGCGGTAAGTTCTGGAGGGCATCGAGCTGAACTTTTCCTGTGTGTGTGAAATAGTAGAGTATATATATTAAAAAAAAAAAAGAAAAAAAATATTTTGCGAGCACAATAATTCGATTGTCGCGGTATTATTACATTTAAGCATAAAAAGGAGCGCTGTGTTTGGAGCTGACCTACGGATCAACGCGCGCGACTATTATTTCGTATTATACATATCTTTCATCATATGCGGCTGAGAAACCACACACACACACACACACACACACACACACACACACACACACACAAAGCTGGTGGAGGGCGTCAACAAACATTGTCGCACCGGGGCCCACGAACGCTACCCAACTCTGGTACGGTGAACATTTCAGGGAAAGCGCAGTGGTCTAAACGATGGCTTCTGATCATTCGTCCAAGATGGGTCCGGGTTCGAATCCCGGCGAGGCATGTATGTTGTGTTTTTCTTACGGCACTGGCTTTTTCCCTTTCCTGGAGCCAGTGGCCCTAAATTAGGGACGGGCGACTGCTTATAGCCCAATGAGTTGCTCATGGTGGTCGTTAAACCACCAATCAAAAAAAAAAAAAAAAAAACATTTTATAATACGAATACACAAAAAGTATCTTTGACAGCAGGAGATAACACTGAACTGGTTGTTGCAGCATGCCGAACGTATGTATAACCTGAACGTGACTAAGTCAAAGGAATTTGAGATTTTGTTATGCTGTTTTTCCATTTGTGAGCCCAGACAAATCAAAGGTACGCTGTTTAACCCCAAGGAAAGTATAGTAACCTCATCTAACTTCCGTACATAGCCAACTGGTGTCGTTCTAACTCGACTATGTCGCGAGTTTATAACACAGCATCTATATACAATCACTTCATATCGCTTGTCTATGTATGATAACTTCCATGTACAATGACTTAATGCAGTAGCAGCATCCATGTGCAATCACGGCTTCGGGTTGCTGCAAATTATATATTGAATGACTTCTTGCACATGAACGATATTGCTTAGGTTCCCCGTACCATTCATATGCATCAATTGCATGACAATGACTTCATATCGCTGTACCCTGCATTTGTGTGTGTGTGTGACGGAACGGGGCAATATTTGGAATGCCATAACAGCTAATTGAGTGTCCCAATTTTTAGGAAAATTCTTCAAAGGACAAAGATTATAAATTCTCATATGTTTAAAATAACGTTGTGGTGGAGCTGCTGCCACATTAACAAACACGAACTTCAGTCAAGTCAAGTGGGTGATAATGATTTGATGTTGCTACTACGCAGTTAGTTCCGAGGTAGATACGCCGAAGTTAATCTTGTACATATTAATGAAAATTTTAAATAAATATGTAGTAGGATGATGTTGTAAATAATTATTTAGTGACAGTTGATTCAAATTTAATCTTGTGAAAGATCCATCAACCACGTCACAAAGTTATATGTCAAATAAAAATACCCGCTGGTAAAGGCTTACATTTATTCTCGTGTTTTCAAAATTAAGTTTTGTTGTCTTGTGAAAAAGGATTCAATGAATGGTGCAGTTTTACGCGAACACAACATCACTTCCCTTCAGAGAAAATTATGAATTTAATATCACCGCCACAAAGTGAAGGGACTTAGCGCATATTTTTGCGTTACTGTGTCTCAAAAGATTTTAATTAAGCACATAAACATGAAGATGTCAGCTTTTTTCTTGATTTCACCTTTACGTGAAAACTTACTTCCATGGATTTCTTTTTACATAGGCGTTAGCTTTTGCTTTTGGTCTTTCCTGGAGACTTGACACATTCCGTCACAATCTAACCATCTGTGTTTCTTTCCATGAATTATGCAGCTAATAAACATTTTTTCATAGTTTAGAGCCGTAATTATGCGATGTGTTGCTGAAGTTTTAATTTTCTTATTAAAATTTTGTCCACTCTATCCCTAAAAATCTGAGAAACATACAGAATAAGTTCCGAAACTTCGTGATAAACGACCCCTTAAATTTATACACAAAATATGCATAATTCATTAGGATTAATTGGGAAACAAGAAAATTCCATTTCGGTATTATATTTGTGAAATCCATCTGACGCTTCCTTGTGACAGTGCAGTTCCACAGGGGGCAACAGTTAAGTTCATATTAAGCAATAATTTTGAATCAGCATGCACAAACTTGCTTTCCATGTTGCTTTTGTTTCATGCATATTTGTTCCCGTTTGATAACTTCTGTGAAAAAGATATCCCATTTCTAAATGAATGTGTAGCGTTATTTTCTTATAATAGCTGCATCGATTTTAGCTTTTAACACTTGTTAAGAAGCGCAAAGGAAAGTTTAAGAGCACGAAAAGCTAGGCCCAAAACAATCTGATTCAGAAGTGATTTCTTCTAAGCAAACCAGTCAAAATTTGAGATACAAGGGTGAAACACTGCTACCACTGAGACACAAAGTAGCGTTAAGATGTTTTTCTAGAAGTCCGCAATGAAGCTGTTGAAGCGACGACAAAGCATCTTAAAAAACGAACGTTTCCTATATTTGGCGCAAAGAGTGTTAGTCTGAAAATTCGCCATTTCTTTATCGACATTTCAACATAAAAAATAATAATGACTTTATTTTTAAAGGTCAGTTGTTGTTGTTTTTTTCTTTTTGTGTTGGTAGGATTTTATAGTTTGCGAATTTGTGACATAATATATAGTACAATTAGTGTGCTTTCCAGTTTTTAGCGTTTTGATGCGTTAGCAAAACTTGATGTTGTGTAAAACATAAATGAAATAAACAAATGGCATTATTTACCTCCCAAAGCGATGTGTATCTGTTCGGGCCGCCTACCCGGGTTTCCCTGAGCTAAAAGGGCCATCGCCCCGACACAAGTGAGAGCGGCGGTGACCAGCATTGCGTTTCCCTCCTTCATGTGGAGACCTACCTGCCTCGCCGTTCAGCCCGACATTCTCACTGCTCGATGGCCTGGTTTTTATGCTCAACCTGCTAAAATAGAACCCGCGCCACGTGACCCCCATCGACGACCGGTTCGGAACGACCTTCCTCGGTATGTATGCGTGTGTTCATTTCCATTCCAGTAATTAACTTTGTGATTATTTCATCGCGACTTGTCTGTCTTCGGAACATCATCACGACTCAGCAACGAGGCTGCTGAAGCCGACAGCGAAAGCGATTCATTAATGTGGAGGACAGTACAGAACGCGCGCACACACACACACCCCATGTTTACAAAAGAAAAAAAGAATCAGAGAAAGGTCACCATCCGACCACGGACAGTATTGTTTTCCACGGAAGTAATGAAAGCAACACTTTCACTCGTTGTGGAATATTTTAATGAATCTAATGGACCGATAATTGGAGAAGCTAATACTAGCCCAAGCACATACATACATACACATACACACATACACACACAGCGGAAGGTTTTTAATTACCACTGCCACAGTTTTATGGGTTTCGGATGCAAAGTTCCATTTAGGTTTCAGCAGTAACTTACGAGCTTCGTGGTTTGGGTGTTACGCAAAATCGTTACTATTTATTCAAAAATATGTTGATATTTATCATAACTTTTACAAACAACTCACAAAAACACGAAACGAAAATACTGTCACGGTGTAAAGCAAATTCTGCAAAAAAAAAAAATAAATAAATAAATCAAAACAGCAATAAACTTTTACGGAGATGTATCATAAAAAGACTGCCAACTTTCTTTTCATTTGAATATTTCAGAATTCGTAAGGGAAAGTTGCGGTGCTTTCCAACTATCTGACAGTATAAGATTGGATACCGAAAAATCAGAATAGTAGCTCGTAGTTCCTCTGGTGTGAACACATATGCTTGAAACGCTCTAACAGAAAGCGAATGTTTTTTTCATGTGTGGGAAAAATAAAAAACTAACTTACCGGAGATTGATCTTCCGTTTGTAGGTTCTGAAACATTCATAACGCACAGCGTAAAGTACAAAAATAATTAAAGAAAGCATTTTGATTTATCTCTAATAAATATGGGCGAACCATAGATTAATTCCATAGATTCCTTCCGGGATTCTGGAGCAAGTCGAGCATCCAGCATATTGCAAAATATGATCTACTATGATGTACAGTATAATGTACAAAGGTACGGAAATTGGAAAAACCAAATGAAATGAGCATAAGAAATACCCAATTAAAATGAGAATGGGAAATTTTATCTGAGTCACAAAAAGCATATTCAATATTTCCAATTTCATGGCTGAAATTCTTTAGACTGTCACTGAATGAATTTCTGTTCCATGATAACTGCTGGTAAAAAAAAAAAAAAAAAAAAAAAATTAGAATAGGAACCTAGATAACTAGAATACATCAGAGATAAAATAATTAGAGTTCTCAAAACGTAAATTGCAAATATCCTGCATATGCTCTGATAAAAATCGGTACAGATTAGTAAACAATTAAAAAAGTCAACGTTTTGAACTGCGGCTCATACCAAGATCAACAGTGGTTAACCAGAATTTAAATCTCGCCAGAGCTGTAGCGACTTTGTAGTCATTTCATGAAAAAGGTAACAAAAAATAATTTCAGGCATGCAATTTTTAACAGATTTATAGGAATGTAGAATAAAACAATAATTTTTTTTATTTATCATAATTGATTTCATCTTTGCAGAGTTGAGCAGTAAAATTACAAAGATATTAATATATTAACTAAAATCGCTGACCCTTTTTTTTTTAAAGGAATTGTCTAAAATAACGGAAAGACAATTCTTGTGATTAATCACGGTTACATTTAAAACAAATTTTACTTAAAATCTATAACAGGGGTTCAATTAGATATGTAAATTTATAAAAAGTTAAGTGCACAAATATGTTTGTTTTCACAGGTTGATACAATCGCATACATCAACGCCGTTTCATCGGCATATACACTGGTGTGCAAGAATTAAGGACGAAGAGGAGAAACTAGCAAAATAGCGGAACCAGCAGGCAGAACGGACCGAAAGACCACTCAGGAGATAGACTAGGGTCCGGTACGGTAGGGCATGCGCATATATGCAGCATGATGTGGGGGGGTCGGAAAGGTATAAAGCACACGGGCGGTGTACGCTCAGCAATTCATGGGCCGTGGGTAGGCTTGTGGGCAACGTTCGTGACTGCCACGGAAAGGACCTCAGGTTCGATCCCAGGCAGGTACGAACGCTCGATCCACTGAATATCCGCCGTGCGTCGGACGGGCACGTTAAGCCGTCGGACCCCGGGTACTGGCCCCCCGGTAATAAATAAGGGCGTCTTCCTACTGCTTTCTAATTCGCTTCCCTGTCACTTTCCTATCAGGCACTCTAGCCCAAATCTCCTAGCTTCCTATTTCTAAGGGTTGTTTAAGACCTGGGGTTAGACACTCCCTTCCTAAAATCCTCTACATTCGATAATGATCAGCAATTTGGTGAAAGGTGAAAGCTATTGCACGGTGTACATGGGTTTGAACGACGTCCAGTTGCTGCCACCGTGTGATATGGCCAACAGGCAATCCAGTAGAAGACATCTGTATGACTTTACCTGAGGTCGCGTCATTGGAAAGTTGGAAGAAGGTCGAAGTGTGACTAGTATGGCCGATGAGTTCCGGATCATTCACAGCATCGTTTCACGAGTTTGGAGAGCATTTTAAACGACAGGAATAGCCAGCTGTCCGAAAGTTCAGCAGCGGTCGTCCACGAGGAACCACGGCGGCGGACGACTGGTATATTGTCCTACAGGCGAGAAGAGACAGGCGGGAGAAATCGCAAGGCACATGCAACAGACAACTGAATGTCGGTTATCGCGTTTTACTGTGGCCAGGAGGTTGCACAAAGGTGGTCTATTTGCACGACGACCAGTACGGTGTGTGCCATTAACGCCTGCTCATCGGAGACGGCGGTTTCTGTGGTGCCAGGAACACAAGAACTGGACACATCAGCAATGGGGTCGAGTTCTCTTTACGGATGAGAGCCGATTAAGTCTGACGAGCGATTCTGGACGTATACACATCTGGAGAGAGCAGGAAACACGCAACCACACCTCCAACATCATCGAAAGGGACCAGTTTGGAGGTGGCGGAGTTCTCATTTGAGGCAGTATCAGGCTTGGTAGCCGTACTGACCTCCAAATCTTCCAAGGAGGTTCAGTCACTGGTGTCCGCTATTGTACCGAGGTTCTCCTGCCTCACGTGCGTCTGTTTAGAGGTCCTGTGGGTCCTGAGTTCCTCCTCACGGACGACAACGCTACACCTCATCGTACAGTGGCTGTCGCAGAGCTGTTGGAGAGTGAAGATATTCAACGCATGGATTGGCCCGCAAGGTCCCGGGACCTAAATCCAATCGAACACGTGTGGGACCTTCTCGGAAGACGCTTGGCAGCACGTCACCAGCAACGATTCCGCAGCTGCGATTGGCGCTACAAGAGGAATGGGCCGCGATGCCTCAACAGTTCCTTGACAACCTCGTCCTCAGCATGGACAGACGTTGTAAATACTGCAACGCAGTCAGGGGTGATCATATCCCCTACTAAAGACCGGATTTTCTTGGCAGCCGCCTGTCACATGGACGTTTCTGTCTTCTGTCTAGTTGTGCTCGAAGCTACCTTTTCAATAAAGTGCCTTTGTACCCTTTGGATTCCTTGTTTGGACGGTTTTGCTCACTTGCCCCATATTCTTACATCTTGGGGATCTTATGGTATGATTTGAGTCGATGTTGAGCACTTCTGCACGACGTTACATTCGAAAAACCGTCTCGTCCTTAATTTTTGCACGCTAGTAATGCGGTTATGCCTGTGCATTTTGGCATTTAATATGACGTTTATATAAATTATAAAAACAAAAAATAGTTCCACTAATGTCGAACCCCGGGGTATCCTCAATTTATTATTTTACGTGAAGCGGTGTGACTTGCTGCTTCAGTATCTCAATTGCTTGCCAGTATTCGAAAAAGAAATCAACTAAATAATGGAAAAATTCTCAAATATCATAAAACAAAAGTGCCTGAAATTACAAAAGTGTTGCATTTTGTAGTCGTATGATATGCTGAAAGAGACAGCATACCGGTAAGTTCCGCAGAATTATAATTTAACCTGTGGCATTCGTAATTTAGATATCAAGCGAGGACCATATCAAAGAAGAAATTAATAGACATATAATTGGCTAAAGAGCATTTGGAAGAATCAGTAGAGTTTTGTAGAGCAATTTACCATTTTGTCTTAAACGGAAAGCGTTAAATCAATGGGTCCTTCACTTGTGAATCACAGACATGGACCAGAGGCGTAACTAGGGCGGGGCAGGCGGGGCGCAGCGTAAGGGAGGGGGCAAAAATTGCTGCGAACAATCTGATTAAAATCGGAATCCAAACTTTTGCCCCAGTTTGTAGTACAGATTAACCTGTAATTTTTTTTCGCCAGTTGCGGAAGCTCTGCGGTTTAAAATTCGCATTTTTTTTTTTTTTTTTTTTTGGTCTCAAAATGTGCAGGGGATGCAACTTGCTCACGATCAGAAATGACGAAGCTGTTGTTCGTACGTTACAAAATAAGGATATCGTTCATATTTGTGAAAATTCTCCGGGGCAATTCGACCATTACGCCAATACTGCAAGCTGCATTCGGTGCGTTTAATGTGGCACCAAAGATCGGAACTCCGGAGCACTTGAGAATCTCACAGCTCTCTTCACATTTTAATTTTACGGCCCGAAATGGCTTTCAGCGTCCAATTCAGCTTCGCTACCCAGAACATCCTTGCTGACAGTAAAGGTAAGAAAAATGCACTAGACCCTTCGCTGAGTGCTACCCCGCATTTCCTAATTTTTTTCGACGCGATTAAGGAGAGTAAAATGCCGTTCCCGTTTGGGATAACAAATGACACTTAGTTCTCTAATACCCTATTTGCAGTATCATAGCCCCATAAAAATATTTAAAAGTTAGGTTGTTAATCTACAATTAAAATGGCAACGACTTAGCAAAGGTCTTCCTCTGGTCCGCCGAAAAATTAGCCCGTTCTTAAAATCTACTGCACAACCGTTAGTGATTATCAATTTACTACAAGATATATCAGAAAAAAAAAAAGTATACAATTCAGTGTGAGAAGCAACTCCCGATGGGCAATGTTACTTTTTTGAAAAGTTTTAATTGCAGATGCGTGCGGATATTAAATAACGCAAATCTGTGCGCAATCATCACACAGGACCAGTTTTACTATCAGAAAAACGCATACAACAAGAAGAATTGTAATATTTCAGGCGGTAGAGCTTTTTTGTTTTAAAAACTTCGGTAGGGGCGGGGGCGCAATATTTTGTGGTCCTCTCCAGGCGCAGAAATACCTAGTTACGCTTCTGCATGGACTTAACTAAAAAAGACATACAGAAGCTGCAGACAACTCAAAGAAGTATGGGGAGATGCATGCTTGGTGTAATCAAGAAAAATACGAAAAAGGACTCATGTGGATCAGGAAAATGACTAGAGTTGATGACAGCATAATGAAAAATGAAAAGGACAAGAGCTGATGACATCAATGAAGAGATCTGTTGTTATCAATGTAAACACCCTCAACTGGCAAAGGGCTGGACATGTTTTTGAAAGAACTGACCACCGCTGGACAACTGAAATACTAGTGAATACCAAGGGACAGGAAAAGACCGAGAAGAAGACCACGCGAGAGACAGGTGGATGAAATTCGAAAGCGTGCTAGAGTGACATGACTCAAGACAGAATGTTGTGGAACAGGCTTCTGGAGACCTTCATCTAGCAATGGATAGATAATGGTTCATGATGTTCATCATTTGTGATTGAAAGGTATTTTCTCAAGACGGAGCAGGGCAGAGTCTGCTCCGTGTTGTAACGTATACTCTAGATTCAGTTTCCTTTTGATTTTACTATCTCTTGTTATTTTATTTTCCTATGCAAATTACCTTCTCACTTAACGAGATGTTATTTCTTCCGCTGAATGATATGTGGCAACGAGTGTAAGTCATGACGTGGTGGTATGCAGTATATATAGGCGCGCTCAACTATACCAAAGAAGCTTCGTTTTATGTGATAGGTTCTTCTTAATTATTGTTATGCGATTCTACGAAAGTTCGGATATTCAGTAGTCGTGTGATTTGTTGAGTGTGTGTTTGATAATACCAGGAGCTCTCCAATAAAAGGTTTAAAGTGAGTACGTTTTCTCAGTTCATATTATTGTCAGACCTCTGTCTGGCCGTTAAGTCTCTTTCATTAAGTGTCTCCATTAAGTCCAGGGTATATTGTGTTTACCGCTCTAATAAGGAGCCTTCAAGGTACTAATGTACTAAAACCGAAGTTATAGTACTGATATTCAAGATAATGAGGAACGCTGAGTAAAAAGAAGTTCCATATTCAATGAATTTATTGCACGTGCGAGTCTTACCTAAACAAACTCTAGCACTTTGAAGATTAGGTACGCTTTAGCTACGTCAAGTAACCTTCCAATAACCCTAACGTGACTTAACGTAAGCTTCCCTGCACTACACGTCCGCGTAGCTCAATTGGTAGAGCAACTTATTCCGGAATGAGGGGACCCGGGTTCGAATCCAGGCGTAGACTAAAAATGACGGAGAAATTTACTTCGTTATAATGGCGCCCGAACTATCCGGATGACCCGACCGTTCAAAATCTCGCAATGGTGTGATGTTATTTCCACACCGCGAGATAGGAAAAATCAGAGAATCCCTTCTCCAGCGCTTCGAAAAATAAAAATGTGTGTGACGTTGCATTCCACACACCAGATTGACTGGGAGTTCTCAAGTGCACGTTCTACAGTGGATGGCTGCCTGCAACGATTCATGGTCACGGCTGACCCGTGGGCCATGCCCCCGGCCCTCTTTCGGGGGGGTAAGATGTGACGTGCCTACCAGCAGGACGCACAGGACATAAAGGCAGATAGTAGTCAGAACAAACGTCCGCGTAGCTCAATTGGTAGAGTGACTTATTCTGGAATGAGGGGACCCGGATTCGAGCCCGGCACGGATAAAAATGACGGAGAAATTTACTTCGTTATAGTGTGGAGTCCGGAAACACTTTGGAGAGGATAAATTTGTTCGATTCCATTACTTAACATTTCAGAGAACTAAGTGCAGCTTCCTTACTTGAAAACATTTTCAGCAGCATTTTTCAAGAAAAGGTCAAAACCAAAATGGAATTTGGAATACTATTTAAAACCAGGATCCAGAAAATATACCCAAAGTCTTCAAGCTACTTCGGTGCTTTGGCAAAATTTTAAGAAGCAACACGGATGTCAGTTGTACAAAAATTCTACTCGTTCTCTGTTGTATTATGTTATTGTTGTGGAAAGTGCCATCTTTAGATCAATGTTGCAGATTTACAATCTGGTATGTCTAGTACATATTCTATAAACTAAAAAATAGTGCATATTTAATCAGTGCATCGTATTCTTATACGATGTTATTGTTGTGGAAAGTGCTATCGTATTCTTATACGGACAGCAGCTAAAAAGGATGAACACACACTGCTGATATTTAAAAGAATAGAGACACGTATTTTATTTAAACAGAGGACTAAAAAAAGAAACTCAGTGGATAAAAGTGAAGCATCGTTACCAGTGTAAAGACCGTTATAGCGAAAACAGGCAGGATATATTGTTTAAAAAGTGGAATCTGCACAACGACAGCAAAATATAGGTTAAAGAACTTTCTAATCTTTTAATGCCAGAAGGACCGTCTATAATTTAGAGCTACCTATTCCAGAAAGGTGAAAAAATCAGTGCTGTAGAAACGAATCCAAAATCTATGTTTTACCCAGATCTATGAACCTAGTACGAAAAATTAAAAGCCAGAGACCTAGGTCAACCACTGGGCTAACAGTAGTCGAAGCTTTAGCTCAGTTTTGAGAAAGTTCCATAGAAGAGCCGACAACTCTAAGAAAATACATTATTCGTAAAGTAAAAATGAACATCAGTTAGGTTTTTTGCCCCATTGTGGCCATTGCAGTCTTTGTGACATGATGTGGGGTCAAAGGACTTGTTTTGGACAGGTGATTCTCGTTGTACTCGTTACATGAACTTCCAACATTTTAAAGACTTTTTGGAAGCATTCTGGATTTAAGCCATTTTCCAGCTTACACTACAACTTTACAGCATCCATATAGAAAAGCGCCATGTTCAGACCTATTTGCCTTCGAACGGGGCCGACAAAACATTTGCTCTTTTTGGAAGGTATTCCATATGCAACGATGCATCTCCCTTTCAAGCTATATCCCAACCAACCAACCTGTTATGTATTCTGCTGATGCCCAACCCATGAGGTGAACTCATTTGCGCTTCTGTCATTAAAAACTCACTTTCACTAAGTGCAGGTTCTATTTTGAGCAAGTTGCGTCACGCAGGGAATATTTTCGGTCAGTTCTTGGGTCGAAAAAGGCCATAATTTGTGCAGTTATCACGGCAGAATCCCACATACCGGCCATTGAATTATAAACTTTTGCTCAGTACCGGGTTAGACCTCCTTTAGTCTGAATTACATTATACGGTTTGACATAGATTTCACAAGGTGGAGTGCATCTATGTATACAGCATACCAGGTGTTCACCACACAGTGCTTTAACTGCTTCAGATTTGACGGAAGAGGACTTTGCTCCCGAATCTGGTTTAACATTTCCATACATTTTCAATGGAGTTCAGACCAGGGCTTTGTGGTGATCAGAGAAGATGGTGGAAGTTGCTGTCATGCTTCGCTGAACCACTGCTGAACACATCTTGCGCGATGGACAGTAGTATTGTCGTCCACGAAACAGCCGTAAACTGCTAAATAAAAAATCAACATTGCAGGATGGACTTGATCGGCAACAATGTTCAGATAATCCTTGGAGGGCACCCGGTCTTCCAGTAATATCAGGGGACCCGTTCCATACCAAGTGAACGTGACCAACACTATGGCACCATCTCCAGAACCTTGAGTTGTGTTTACAAGGCAAGCAGGATCCAATGCTTCATGGGGCTTCCTCCAAACTTTCTGTCTACCGTCAGTAGTACAGAACAAGGTGTACCACGACTCGTCGGATTGCATGTTGTTGTTTTTTTCAGTCTTCCAGTGTCCAGTGACAGTATTTCTGACAACACTGTAGACAAACTTTCCGTTTCTTCGCAGAAACCAGTGGTTTCGGTACAGGCAAGCGACTGCCAATACTCTTCAATTCCCTGTGCACAGTTCGCTGAGATACTGGTCAGGAACAGCTTTCATTGAATGCTTCGATCAATTTTTTTCTCACAGGAAGTTCTGTTTCTCCGTTCAAGCCCTTTCAGACGACGACGATCTCGTTCTTGACTGATTGTCGTTGCGCTACAGTTACGCCTCTTAAACAAGCAATGTGGGTTATTTTTCCACTGATTAAAGACCAGGGATATCTTATCTTTTGAAAAACCAGTCAGCTCTGCTGTTTTCAAAATAGTCACTCCAGCCGGACGGACCCCACTATAAGCCTTTTATCGAACTCCGAAAGATCGCTTGTTTTTTTTTCATTGTGATCAACACTATCGACGATTACTGACGAGCGGCAGTTTTAAATATTTGCCTAGATCACGTGGTGACGCATGTGACCACGTATTTTGCCACATCATCAAAAGGGTTTCTAATTCAGTGGTCGGTGTGCCGCGTATTATTTCATTCGAATGGACAGTCATAACAGAATGGCATTATGACGATGCGTTTGAAGAAAATAATTCACATTACAGCTGCTTGCACGCAATTCGGTTGAAATATATTGTTATGAAAATTCAGCGATATTTAGCAAGGATGGTAGTCGCCAATGATACACATATAATAAAAATATGTTTGGATTAAGAACGAAATTAAACTAGAATGTTGAAGAATATTTTTACCACGTGGAGTGCTTGTTATTAATGGGAATTTAACATTCGCAGAAATACAGAAAACCGTGTACTCTCTTCACCTCCATTTTTTTTTTTACTGGCACATTCATCGAAAGTTCTACGCAAGTAACGGCGAAGTATTAATAATGCTTTCTTCCGCGCAATCTGAAAAAAATTTATCCAGTCCATCTCTTTGGAACGGAGACGTTAAAGAAAATCACGAATATAAGTTGATGTGCACTACCGGGGCAAGTTCGAAAAAGTTCTGTCTCATTTTGATCACAGAATCCTTTTAAAAGGAATTTAACATGCAGGAACATATATGTACGTTTTTTAAAGCGAAAATTTCACCGCGAAAATATGAAATATACGCAGAAAACATTTCTCATTCAAACCACCGTAAGACTCTTAAAGAGAATTTCTTTAATTTCTTTTCGAACCGGCTTTCAGAAACGGGAATTTTGTGACATACATAAATACATTTGCTCGAAACAGCAGAATGATTGAAAATCAAAAGAAAGGAAAACATTTAAAATAAAACAAAAACTGTTCAACATAATGTGTGTTTGATCCAAATGAAATTTTCCTACCCTGTCTTCTAGAAACAGAGATGTTACAAGCTTTTTCATGATTAGCTCGATACTATTCTATATATGCAAAAGTATTATCTCTAACTCTAACACGCAGTAATTTCCAGAGGAGAAGATATCACGTCTACAGATGGGCGAATAATAAGTGATTGCAAGGAGACAGAACAAGCACTGGATTCATGTACATGGCGAAATCTATACCTACTACTGAGCACAACATAAAATACATTATTTTCGGTATTAAAACAGTAACAATAATAATGATAATATTATCAAGAGGTTTGCTTGTGCTACTAGTACGGCCTCTAACCTTTGCCATACCCTTGCTCGATGTTTCCAAAACAAGGCATTAAATAAACATGTAGAAATCAGTCGAAAGGGCAACAATGAGACTGTTTCATGAAAAATGTTGCATGTCCATAGAGACAAAACAAAACAAACAGAATTTTCATTACTGAAGACGACTGATTTTTTTCGGTTTCTTTTCCAGTAAAAAAACTGGTCAGCTCATATCGATAGGCATATGAGAAAACTTGTGCTTATCGGTGGAATGATAACATACAAGAGAGAAAAGTATTCCAAGTTTATTTCCCACTGACCTAGTTCTGTGTTAATGGCCTCATTTGGGGATTCAGAAAAGCTGAATTGCATTTCTTGTCTGCCGTGGTTTTGTAACGCATACATTTAATGCGTTTCGTAATTCGTTTTTTCAGCATAACAGTTCCATTTCGGATATTCCGAAACTCCCAAGTGATTCTATAATTTTCTCGCGATAGTATCACCAATATGGAAACTCAAATGTTTCGCCGACTTTCTAACTTAAAAAAATGCCCAGTTTGTTTCGGTAGTGTTAAGGGGGAAAAAAATGTTTTATCAACAAATCAATGTCAGTAACCTTTTGCACGCAAGACAAGGGTTCCCTTTCGAGTTTACCTAGAGCCGTCGGGAATGAAAAAGACCTGGTTTGATATTTTGCCAGAGGGCGGGCTCCTCTAACACAGTGGCGTAAATTCTACTCTTCCTTTACTTGCCACCCCGAACGACCTTTGTTACAAAGTTCTGTTCCAGTTTATTGATGCTAATCACGTCAAGATTGGTGAAATTACATTGGAGAGCGTTTAAAAAGGGAAAGGTTATTCAAATTCTAATATGTTGTCGTTGATACAACATTTTTTCATTTTTTCTTTCTTTTTTTTTTTCCAAAGCTCGTTTCCGCTAAAAGCAAACCATAAAAAAATCTATAACTTACAGCAGTTTATTTAGTAAGTTCATAAATTTTCCTTTCATAAAACTTCAGTCGGCAACTGACAGCCAGGTGGTAGAGAACTCATAAAAAATAGAAGACCTTACAGTTTTGGAACGAGAATGGAGCCCGCGCCTACCGATTTCAATCGGAAGTTGAAAATTAAACATCAATTAATTTCCATGATGTTTCATATCAATTTTGTCTTCTCGCTGTCCACAGCAGTATACTAACACGTTTCTCTTTTCGTTGTTTTGAGGTTTAACGACCAGTATGGGCAAATCTTAAGTGCTATAAGCAGTCGCCCGTTCCTAATTTAGAGCCGCTGGGTTTTAAGGACAAGCCACAGCAAGAGCCATCACACAAACACACCGCCCATGCCTTATCCGAGACTTGAACTCGAGCCCGTCTCGGACGAATGGTCAGAAGCCATCGTCACAAACTATTCGGCCATCCGGGTAGTTGATACATTTCTCCTTCAGGAAGTACATGTTCCTAAATGATAAGAAGGCATACAGCAACCCCTTAGATTTCAAACTACTGAGTAACGATCAACTGATAATTTTCTATCATATTTTCGGGCTGTATCATTGGCCGACATCCTGACTACCGTTAGATTAGCAAGTTTTGGCCATTCAAGGTATTATGTCCGCACTTTGGGTAATTCGTTGTCGTTTTTTGTCTTCTAGCAGATTCCAGTCCGTCCTCTGGTTCTCACTTGAAAAATTTCTGCAGATGTGCTGCCTTTTAGGAAAATCGCATACAGTTTCATGTCTCCAGTACTTTGTATTCGTCTCTCAAGTCTTGTCTTGTTCGCAGCTGTGAGATTTGTCTCACGCCTTTCAAATGTCTACTCGTCGCACCCACGTGAAAAGGACTGCAAGGGAATTCCTTCCACACTGATGATCACATCATTTTTTCTCAAGTTAAATACATACCCACCATATCCTAAACGAATGTTCCCAATGCTACATTAAAAAAGGTACAGAGATCCGTTTAGAGCAACCCCCCCCCCCCCCCCCCCCCCGAAAAAAAGAAAAACCTGTTAGTATTCATTAGATAGTAATACAATCCTTCGTGGGGTCCAGCAAACAGTGCAGATAGTAAAATGTACTAAAATATAAGCCCTCTTAAATTAGATATTCAGACGGTTCAATAAAGGAATTAATATCATCTTGAAATAAGATGACATCACAAAACTTCCACTGCTTCAGTAATCATTATGATACACGCTGTCTGATCAAAAGTATCCGGACGTTAGCCTATCCAGACTCCTCCTAACAGGAGAGGAATTAATATCAAACTGATCCACTCTTTGCTGCTATCACTGCCTCCACTCTACTGGGAAGGTTTTCCATTAGATTTTGGTATGTTGCTACGGGAATTTCCTTCCATTCTGCCACGAGAGCATGAGTTCGGTCGGTCACCGATGTCCGGCGGTTTGGCTTGGCTCACAGTCGGCGTCCCAATTTATCCCCAAAGGTGTTCAATGGGATTGAGATCGCGGCTCTGTGCAGACCAGTCAAGTTCTTCCATACTATCTCATCAAACCATTCCTGCACGAACCTCGCCTTGTGAAAGGGGCGGATTGATTGTCCTGTTAGTAAGGAAAGCGCCTTCTGTAGCCATAATGATGGAAGCACAGAATTGTGGAGAGTGTATCGAAAAAGAAGTTTTTAGCACAAAATTGTCGAGAGACGAAGTTTTTCCCATTGGTCTCCTAAAATTAGATATCAAAACTCATAAAGATATATACTTCCATTTAAAAAAAATATTGGGCCAGGCCATGTAAAAAGCTTTTTTGCATTCTTAGATGAAAGTGAAAAACAAATCTTTTACATCTCACTTTATTTATTAACCATTATTTTCCAGTACCCCTCGTTATTTTTCGGGGAGCTTGAGAATTCCATCCACCTCGACCTTCGCAGGTGTAGGGGCAAAGAACTAGTCGATATGAGTTTCGCAAGCTTCCAAAGTTTTTTCCATTAAGCGAGTTTTACAGAGACCAAAATAAATGGAAATCTGAAGGCGCAAGGTCGAATTAATAGGCCAGGTGACGCAGGAGATCCCAGCCAAGCTCCAACCATTTTCCTACTGATCAAAGAAACATGTGGTTTAGTGTTGTCCTGGTGGAAGAAACGCACTTCCTGTTGACCATTTCTAGACGTTTCCCATCAAGTGCGGCCTTCAGCTTGTCCAATAAGAAACAGTACCTATCAAAACTGATCGATTTTTTTATTTTTTTTATTTTTTTTTTTATTTTTTGGCTGCATCTCGTAATATAAGAGCTCCTTTTAATCCTACCACACACAGAGCTTTGCCTTCTTGGGATGAAGACTGGCTTTTGGAGCGATTAACGGCTGTTCATCTAGCTTGTAGCCAGCTTTTAACTCTTATACCACGTTTTTAAATGTCTTTCTTTGATTGTCTTGTGTATGGCGCTCTTTGGCCAAACATAGCCCTTGCGCCATAAAAATCAATCAACCAACCAACCATCTAGCATGTTCTACGATGTTCCCTGCTCTTCGCTAGTGTGCACAATCCATTTCTCATTGTCATTCACCATTCGTATCAGAATTGGGTCATTTCCATTCCACTTTAGCAGTGAATCGCAAACAGATATGCGGTCGAGAAGATTCTTCTCACTCAAATCGTGCGGTACCCAAACATCAAGGCGATTCAGTTATCCATGCCTTGCCAAACGTAATGCCACGGTGTGGTTGGATGTCTGCGGTATCTATGCAATTGCTCAGTTCGTATTGTGTAGATTTCTTTCTATTAGTGTCTTCATTTGATCGTAGTCACCTTCAATGGATCTTCCAGAGCGTGGTTCATCTGCAAATCAGCAATCACTATGACAAAACTTTGCGAACAAATGCTGAGCTGTGTATGGTGCCGATGCTGTAAGTATTTGAACAACAGTCAAACACTTACAGCATCGGCACCATACACAGCCCATATTTTGTGTGTGTGCGTTTGCGTCGCGTTTTTACCATTGCGATGAAAAAACAGCATTAAATGACAAAAATGAACCTTATTGTCTCCCATTTTCAAACATATTCTGAATGAACCAATTGAGGCGATCATGCCGAACATCTTTTTTATAAAGACGTCTCCGAACTTCGCCTTTCAAAATATGGAACTGTCATCTGACGGCAATGGAAACATGAAAAATATTTCCCAATACCATATACGAAATGTCTACAGTGTCATTCCAGTTTTACGAAAATATTTCTAGACTCCTATAGACGAAATGTCTACGGTGTCATTCCAGTTTTACAAAAATATTTCTGGATACTATAGATGAAATGTATATGGTGTCATTTCAGTTTTAAGTTGGCCTGCCGGGGCTTTTTATTGTAACTCGCCTTGCGCAGTACTGACTGTGACAGAATCTGTACGACGGATGTGCGGAACTTCTCTTCATGCCAGTAGTAGTTTTGTCCACACGGCGCACATAAGGTACATTGTGGAAAACATGGAGTCTGTAGAGGTGTCAATGAACATGGAACATAGTTGTATTATTAAATTTCTTGTGAAAGAGAAGCTGAAACAAACTGAAATTTTGTGAAGATTGCAAGCACAGCATGGGGATAAAACGCTGTCAAAGGCAAGTGTCTACGATTAATGAAACAAGTTTTTCTAGGGCCGAGGAAGAGTAGCAAATGAACCGCATGAACATGTGCCGGCTACTGCTCTGACCAAAGTGTACATCGATTGTGTGCAACAGTAGGGGAAGGGTACGAGACATAACTAAAATAGTCAACATCAGTACTCGCAGAGTGGAAAAAATCATCCATGAACAACTACTGCTCATTAAAGTGGGCACCAAAAGCGTTAACATTTAATCAGAAGTCGTTTTGTGTAGTCATCTGCACACAGCTTTTACATCCCTTTAAGTCTGAAGGAGATGCATTTCTGCAGCAGATCATGAGCAATAAATGACACGGGTTAATTATTTTACTTTAGAAACTAAGCGAACCAGCTGTGAATGGCGTCACAAGGGTTCCCAAAGGCCGGAGAAATTCTAGGCAGTATCTTCAGGAAAGTTAATGGCTATTGTATTCTGGGAGGTAAACGGGGTGCTCCTGGTAGATTTTCTTACACGGAGACTAACAGTGAATGCACAGTATTACGCTATCCTCATAAAAGAGAAATTCCAACCCACCATCCACAAGAAGAGGCCAGGAAAATTGTTGAAACGGCTGACCCTGTTGCACGACAATGCTAGGCTACACACGGCACACGTGACGATAGCTGTAGCATTAATAGGCTGGGAAATACATTGGTATAGAAAATTAAAGGATAATAGCGAAAATCGCACTAAACACATGGCGAATGGACGGAAATGCAATGAAATCCGATGAATGTGGAAATATAGTGATACCGGAGAAGAAATCATGTGCGTAGAAGATGCAAATTAGGACTTCATTATAAAGGCAGTAGTAGATCGGGTCGCTTTTTATCGCACCTCGTATTTCTTTTCGAAATAGGCTATACGGTACTGAGGTGTTAGAAGGAGTTGAAAATGTCTTAAGACAGCATTCGGACGACTCACAGCGGTGGTGAGTGATCGGCAGGATGGAATCAGCTCAACTCCAGTCAGATGTGTCCAGAACATTGAATATACTACAAAATGTCATCCCCAGACTATGGAGGTGGTTCCTTAGTGCAGGAGAGGTTCGTCGTCGAGAAGGACAAGGCCGTTTCAGGGCTACCACTGCTGCTGAAGATGCTATATGGCTCTGACAGCGAGAAGACATAAGCAGATAACAGGCAAGCAACTGACTTTAGCTCGACTCAGCCACTGGCACGAGAATAACTTGATTTACAGTTTACTGTAGGTTGTATGAGAGATGTCTCTATGCGAGGAGACCTATGATTTGCGACCCCTTTCTCTTCACACAAGCGCGTTTAAGATGAAGTCGCCAACATTGCCTGTGGAGAACTCTCATCTGGCGAGAACCAGGGACTCGCGACAACCCCTCAAATATTCGCGAAAGGTCAAGTTTTCATGGCGGTGGTTATCTTTTTCTGGAGAGGCATCATTACAAACGGTCGCACCGACCTGTAGATCCATCAGAGTGGCTCCATGATCGCCCTGAGATATAGAAATGAGATTTTGGACACCTATGTTATGTTGTTCAGGGATGCAATCGGCTCAGATATCATCGTGATGGATAATAACGCCAAACAGTATCGAGCTCAACTGGTGGATGAGTATCTGGCAACAGAACATATCACTTGAATGGACTGGCTAGCATTTGCGCAGGACACAAATCATTTTGGGCATGTCTGGGATGCCTTAGGAAGGCGAGTTGCAGAACGCCAGCCCTTACCTAGAAACCTCCAGGAACTCCGAGTGATACTTTTAGAGGATGGCGGTTAATTCCACAATCCTCAATTGACAGTCTCATTGACAGTACGGAGAGTAGTTGCAAGCGCTGTACGTCTGTTAGAGGAAATCATAAGCCTTACTGACTTTTACGGCCAACGACAATGAAAATCTATTTTGTTCTTCCCGTTCCCATGTGCATATTTCCTATTTATGATTTCATTGCGAAGTTCTGGAATATATAAATATCGTAATGTCTCAATTAAAGTTCCTGTCGAAAATTCACCTAATTTCCTTTCGTTCATCGCGGGTATGTAGGATTCTGTAGATTATCTTTTAATTTTGCACACCAGTGTATTAAGCTATCCCTACTACAGTCCTGACTTGGCTTCAAATGATTTTCACCTCTTCTACCCATTTAAAGAACATTTAGGAGGCAAGGAATTCACTACAGATGAACAACAACAGGAGTGTGTCCTGCAGCGGCTACGACAGCAACAGAAATCCTTCAACATGGCTGGAATATAAAGTCTAACTACGAAAATGGGATAAGTATAAGAGTAAGTACCAGGAGATGGGTCTTGCTTTTGGTAAGTGTATTCCTATTCGTTTCTTTTGCACGAAAAAGTCCAGGTCAACCTTGAAACACCTACATACACATAAAAAGATTTTTCCCTAAACTAAACCCTTCTTCGGTGCCTTCAATAGATCTTTGTTGAGTA
This sequence comes from Macrothele yani, assembly GCA_039090855.1. Taxonomy (NCBI): domain Eukaryota; kingdom Metazoa; phylum Arthropoda; class Arachnida; order Araneae; family Macrothelidae; genus Macrothele; species Macrothele yani. The sequence continues at coordinate 213,689,830 of CM076990.1, forward strand.
CACCACCACAGATTTTTGGTAATATTTTACTTAATTCTCTGCTACATAATGTTTGTACAACCAGAATGAAAATAATGATTTCAATTACACCATGACCCAAATTTGGAAGCTACTATGATATTGAACGTTGTTTGTTCTTATGACAGTCATTCCCTACAGAGATTTCTATGATAACAATGAAGAATGAATATAAAAACAAATCAGATAACTTACTTGCTTTCTTTTTATTGAAATCATACTTTTCCAAAAGCAAACAAACAAAACAGTATGCAGCGAGCACGAAACAAGGAAAACGCGCTACAATTAGCAAAAGAGAAAACAAGAGGGAAAATGTCAACAGAAATTTATCAGTATATGAAAAAAGCGTCCACAGATAAAAGGAGGACCTTTTTGCTAGTATTTCAGTATTTCCATCGTTTCAAAGGGGGAAGAACATGTGTCAAAAGTAGCAAGAAATCTGAGCACCAGACAACAAGAGTCCTTGAATGGCAGAAGATCTAAATGAGTATGTCAATGTGAATTAGGATAATACACAACGCACATCCAAAACGCGGAATCGAAACGCCAATTCAGCGGCTGAACGGTAAAATAATAGGAGAGCAGAAGCAGAAGGGTTTATTTACCTTTATGCGATGCAGATGGACGGTTATTACGTTCATGATGAAATAAAGTATTCGTGATTTAAGAGAGTTTTAGATGAATTTACGTAACTGGAAAGCCATGATTTGTCAAGTTTGTTAATTCGTCAGCATGTTGAATTTTTCAGAATGCTGACGTTTGTAAACTTCAAAATGTTCACTATACAGACTAACAATCTCAAGCTGACGTTTGTAAACTTCAAAAGTTTCACTATACAGACTGACAATCTCAAGCTGACGTTTGTAAACTTTAAAATTTTCGCTATACAGACTGACAATCTCAAGCTGACGTTTGTAAACTTCAAAATTTTCGCTATACAGACTGACAATCTCAAGCTGACGTTTGTAAACTTCAAAATTTTTACTATACAGACTGACAATCTCAAGCTGACGTTTGTAAACTTTAAAATTTTCACTATACAGACAGACAATCTCAAAACTACCTTGCTATTCATTATACGTTTTATAGCTGCCATTAAGAAAGAGCTTGGAAGTCATTCTCCGTCTGATATAAAAAACAAGACACTAAGCACAATGTCAAAATATATTGGCCTTTCTTCACCATGTTGTTCCACAATTTCTGTTTCAACAAATGTACGCCGGCTTCATTTGAATGTAGAAGAGTAATCTTTTTTATTTTATTTTTTAACTGGAGGTTTAACGACCACCGTGAGCAACTCAATGGGCTATAAGCAGTCGCCCGTCCCTAATTTAGGGTCACTGGCTCCAGGGAAGGGACAGAGTCAGCACCGTAAGACAAACACAACATCCATGCCTCATCGGGATTCGAACCCGGACCCATCTCGGACGAATGATCATAAGCCGTCGCTTAGACCACTGCGCCACCGGGGCGGAGCAGAAGAGAATAAGAGTAGTTAGTGTATTGCAATTAATGTAGTTCTTACAGAGAAACTGTATTTTAATCTTCAACATACAAATGAAAATTAAATAGGAAACGAACCAGCAACGCGATCGAACGATGTTCTATTATCAGAGACAATTAATATTTCTCCACGACCTTTACGTTTTCCGCAACACAAAATCAAGAAACAAAAATCTCCAAATAGCAAAGGCTTTAATGATGTGGAAACAGCAAAGCAAAATGCGATAGTAAAATTTTCCAAAAAATGTAATTTCTCATGTATTTTGATCTAGTGTAGTCGGAGAAGTGGAATAAAATATTTACAGTGCTGTATAAGGAGGGAGCACTTTTGAGGAATTAACCTCCTCCGACCTAAAGCAAGTTCCTCCGAGTTTTAGAGATTAAGCCTCGATACTTTTTTGATCACTTTTCTATTCAATCGAAATGGAGTTGGCGCTTCCACTTAGTGCTCCCATTGCATCAAATTATATTGGCGGCATTTATTTTTTCTCCACCAGTAGCCAAAAGTATTTATGCGTATTTATATTTCTTATGGGACAATGCCCTGGTGCCAGCGAACATACTTGATTTAGGCATTTAAGAAACGCTGTACCGCAGGAGAAAGTGCAAGCATCAGGTGTCCCTTCGATTATGGGAAAATTCCTCGGACGAACTCCGTCTGGCAGAAAGAAGTGAAACACTCCCGCTGAGTCGACTGACGCATCATCGGTTAAATCGAGCCCAGTTTCATCGTCAATGACCCCATTCTGCTTCTATAAATAAAAAGGCAGCGTACAGAAGTTTTCGCATCAAGCGTCTCTTACTTCCCCACAGTGTACGGAAGTAGAAGCAGATGATCTCGGACTTTATTGCAACATGAAAACTTCGAAAAGAAAAAAATATCAGATTGAAAAAATCAGCAATAACTACATTCCCAGTACGTAATTCATAAAGTGCTCAGAGAAGAACTCTTGGACTTTAATAGATAGTTTGTACTGAACAAAGTACGACTCCTTTGTACGTTGAAAAAACATTCTGTACAAAATCAATTAATAAAATTCCTCCGAGAAAGAATACAATTGTTTTAAAAAATAGTAAAAACATATTTTTGTAAAAAGTGCTGAACTAGTATGAGAATTTGGATATCTTCATTCCACCAGACGCACTTCTCATGTTAAACAACAAAACATCGTAACAAGCAGGCATCATAAAATACAATACCTCTTGACAAATAATGAAGTGGAAAATAAGAAGAAAAGTAAGAGAAACATGTGATTGTGGTGAGTTCTACATAACGAACAAAGATGCTACTGATGAGCTCTGGACGAAGAAGACTCCAAATGAATACCTACCGATGTATGTATTAATGAAATTAGAAGGAAAAATATTTTAGCCTTTCATCAGCGGAAAACTAATAGCAAAAAAGCAAGATATTTATAACTAACATTAACTCTTTAGCTCTATTGATTTATTCTGTTAGTATAGCTGATCTCATAGCAATAACCTTCATTAAACAAATTGATAAATTACAAGGATATTTCTTTCTTTTTCTCCCTCTCTCTTTTTCTGTTTTTATTGAAAGCTACTTCTGAAATAAGTTTTGGCTCTGATCGAAGTGGAAAAAGTTCTTTCTTCCATTAACAAAAATTAGAAATATTTTAGTTCTCTAACTATGGAAATGCGCTAATATTCTAAGCAGAAGCATGTGCTACAGTGTCAGTAAGTTTTCCTCCTTCGCAAATCAGTAGAACTTCATCATTGAAATTATTAATATCGATACCTGGGTGTGCATCGATATGTATGTTGCTGATCGACTGAAATCTATTAATACCTGTAACTACACTCGTACAGGTAAATTTTTGATCTATTTCTGTTTTTAGTAGCCCCACTTTTGCATTTCCATTTTTTTTTTTTTTCTGATTGAGGGTTTAACGACCACCGTGAGCAACTCAATGGGCTATAAGCAGTCGCACGTCCCGTATTTATGACAGCTGGTTCCAGGGAAGGGAGAGAGCCAGCGCCGTAAGACAAACACAACATCCATGCCTCACCGGGATTCGAACTTGGACCCCATCTCGGACGAATGATCAGAAGCCAGCGCTTAGACCACTGCGTCATCGGGGTGGCCAACACAATATCCATGCCTCACCGGGATTCGAACCCAGACTCATCTCAGACCAGCCACTGCGCCACCAGGACGGCAGATGCTTTGACACCGACAGGTAAGCTCACATCGTTAGGGGTCATACGATACGTTTTGCTGTACAAAGGTCACCGAATCAGAGGTCTCTGGAGAGGGTTTCAAAGATAATGCGATCCTGATCGTAATACCTAGGGAAGTATTCTTCTACAGATCAAGAAAACACTCTTAGGGTTTGAGTACATGATAAACATGGAAATTTAAGAGAAATTATCCCTATCATTTATAGTGCGTGTCGTCACCTTTGAAGTACTGTCCTTCAGCTTATAGGCACTCACACCCAAAAGTTTTGTCATGCGCAAAACTGCGGCTGAAAATCATATTCTTAACGTATATTACAATCATATTCCATATTACTATCCCTTCATCTTACCAAACATGCAAAAAAACAAGTGAAAAAGAACCCAGGTAAGCCAGATTTTGTGAAAACGATTCCCGCTGGTGGGGCCAAACAGAAATATGAACTTAGAGTTAAGCATAGATTTCTCTTAAGCCATTCGTTTTGTTTAGAATGAAACAATTTTTCAGTGAAATTTACAGTATTTAATATAAATTTAATTAATAACATACTTCTGTTTAAATATTTTTAAAATTTAACTGAACTACGAATTTAAATTGATTTTCCCATTAGTTTCATCACAGCTCGAAACGGAGAACATAAGGCATTTTCGAAGCGAAATGTGTCACTGAGTTAAGAGGACTTCCTGGGAAGTCAAATAACAGCAGAGTTCCAGGCTATCTCCTGGAAAGAAAAGCCTAAGGAAGAGACCCCGACTTCACACAACTTTGCACTTTTAAATGGATTTTTAAATTGAAACAGCAAAACAGGTTTGTTAGAAGCTCAACGTATTTAAAATTAGTAACCAGTAAAAAAAAAAAAAATATTCATGAAAGAAATACGGGATTACGCCATATAATACAAATTTTGAAGATGACAATCCGATTTTTGGCGTAAATGTGACAAGGATGGTAAGTCAGATAATATTTGAAAACTTGAAAATTTTTCATCGTCCTGGAGCGGGACGATGAAAAATCCGCTCCAGGACGATGAAAATTTTCAAGTTTTCAAATATTATCTGACTTACCATCCTTGTCACATTTACGCCAAAAATCGGATTGTCATCTTCAAAATTTGTAAAAAAATACTGTTTTTCGTATTTCGCACTGTGGATGTCATTTTACTCCAAAGAGCAACAGGGGACCAGGGGAGAAGCAGGGGATCAGCACTGAACACACATGCAACGATTTCCGTTAAGAGTCACGACTCGTATTCGCTTCTCTCCTGAATCTTGTCACATTAGTTAAATGCGACCTTCCTTACACCGAGAATGAGCGCTCGTATTTATCGAAATCAAACTATCACAGACACTGAAATAGATACTAGACTCTAAATCAAACTGAGACATCCGGAGCAGTGTTGCAAGTGTTTATACACGGTCGTATCAGAATAATATGACTACCCCCTGGAATCACAGTGTACCGACCCAGGTACGTCACAGAGGTGGACCACACGGTGATATATGCGGCCGGCCAGGACAGATGAACCATAGTGCGTGATGTGAGCACAATGGAATGAGGTAGTGATTTGACGGACGTTCAAAAAGGAATGATCATCGGCTACCGCGCCAAGGGTGGAAGCATCTCAAAAACAGCAGACTTCGTGGGCTGTTCGTGAGGTGCTGTAGTAATGGTACTATACAAAGAACGGACCGCTGGCACACTGCATACCTCGTGACGTCATAACTAGGGAGCCCCAAAGGCTATCGATCCCAGAGGAGAACGTCGCCTCCGTCGACTGCTAAAGAGCAATCGACGCGCAACAGTGCAGTAATTGACCACGCAAATAAACGCTGGGGACACACAGATACGGGTCGCCGATAACAGTAGAGCGAACCCTATTACGCATGGGTCTTCGGAGTCTACGCTGCGTCAAGGCGCCCATGTTAACCCAGATCCATCAGCAACGACTCCTGCAGTTCGCATGGGACTACCATCATTGGACAGTGGAAGAGTGGGAAAAGTTTACCTTCTCCGACGAATCGAGGTTTCTACTCCACAGAAGATACGGGCGGTGGCGGATACGGCCGCAGACCCACGAGAACCAACACTCGGACACGCTTCTCAGTCAAGTGGCAGTGTGCATGTCTGGGGGATGTTTTCCTGGTATGACCTGGGACAGATGATACAACTGGATGGGTCCCTGAACACCAATGGCTACCTGTCCATCCTTGCTGACCACATGCATCCCTTCATGTTGGACGTTTACCCTGGTGGTACCAAACATGACAATGTGCCGTGCCACGTCGCTAAGCGGGTGCGTGACTGGTTTTAGGACCACGACAGCGATGTCTCCGTTCTCCCTTGGCCGGCGAAATGGCTCGACCTCAATCCCATTGAGCACTTATGGGACTATTTGGATCGAAAGGTTCGACGTTCCGATCCACAACCACGTCCTCTCCAGGACCTTCGTGCTCTGCTACATTCCGAATGGGCACGTGCGTCTCGGGCAAACTTGCAGGGTCTCATTGCGTCCAAGCACGCCGCTCGCCGTTGTCATCCGGGCCAAGAGTGGTTATTCCCATTATTAGGTAGGTGATCCTATTCTGATGCGACTGTGTATATCTTTGAAGTGTGTGAAAGAGTATGTCATCATTTTTTTCACATCTCTGCTTGATCTCCAGGTTCTGTGACGGCGGTGGATAAAGAGCAGAACTATAATTGAAGCATTGGCTAAGTAGGACATTGAAAAACAGATAGCTGAATATTTAAAAACATGTTTTGTTTTTGCTTTTTCAGTTACTTTGGACCTGAGATGCATCCAATCGCCTTCACTACACCGCTTTTCGGTGAGTGGTACAATCTCATGGAGTTACAGGACTGTTACGTGCTGCTTGGGCGACGCGTGCTGGTCTTTGTAATTCAGCAAACATCTATGCTTGCTTTAAAACCCTTCGACATACGGCTTCAACATCCCTCGACGCGTTATGTCAGCATCGTTACGTTAATTCTGTCAATGTCTGCTATGCAGCATTTAAACAGACACACGCGAAAATATCACACCAGTGAACTTGCAGTTGTAGCAAAAGGATCTGCACCACTAAACTATACCGGTCCTATTGGAGCTGGTAAAACACTTATGAGGTCTGATAAAAGAAAGCGTATCTGACTTTCGAACAATAATAATTTCCGCTCTGGAGCACAATTCGTTAACAAATCATTTACGTTATCCCATGAAGCTTTGTTAGAAGCGTCGCCCAATAAGACAGTGCCGAAAATAACAATTCACCACCTTGTCAGAAAGTTCCCCCAGCTCAGTTGTGCGCTAGATCGAGAACTTAGTGTCACAGTCGAAAGGGATGATTCTCTGGCAGAAGTATGGTGCAATATTTCTAGACCACCAACTAAACCATTGCATAAACTGTTCTAACAGAATGCGATGTACATAAAGCTGCGCAACTGCTGTATCTGCGACCGTACAATACTTATTCGATGCACAAGTTGCAATCTAACAATCAAGCTGCCGTCGTCTTAAGGCATTTGTTTGTAACAACAATCGAGTGTTGGCCAAAAAATTTAATCGATGAAGCATGGTTTCTCCTGAATGGCAATGTTATAGACGAAATTAGCTGTCGACGATTGTAGAGTTCGGAGAACCCGCATTCTTTTCATGAAAACTGATTGAATTAGATGGACATGAGTGTTTTGGAGTCCAAGTACACCCAATATTTTCTGAGAAGACTGACAGCAGGACGTTACTGAGATATCTTTGTGCAGTTCGAGCAACTGAATAAAGATGTCTGGATATTGAAAATGGAAATTAAAAGAAAAAGATCAGATGCGTGCTTTTAGCAAGACTGGGTCTCCTGCCATACGGGATAGAGGTCAGAGATCACCAGAACAGAGGTCACTTGCCTACAGAATCATGCGAATTTTTTTCTTTTGAGAATGACTTTGAATCCCTTGTGGCTTCCTACGTAGACCTACCCCCACAAAAGTTTTTCCTACTGCGTCACAAAATACGTGTATACGACAGTAACTCTTACACCACAGAGGAGTTGAAAAGGAACATGTCAGAGATCATTTAAAACGTAGATCAAGAAATTCTGTTGAAGGCACAGCCAAAGGAAAGCAGAAGACACTTCGGACATTTACTATAAACTGTATTTCAGTTTGTACTTTTTACTATGTTTTCCGCATTTCGTTGTTTCTATTACATTAAAGCAAACTCAGCAGGAGCTTTACGTTTGCATCTTAAAATGAACACCCTGTATTTTTGTTCGAGGATTTTACCTGAGGCAGCTATGTTTATTTAGTATGAATCATACTACTCATTTTTTGACAGAAAAAAAAGCACTGTTAATTTTGATTGATTTGTAAAACGGTCCATTGGCTGCTTGCTGCATTTGTTCCCTCTTCGTTTTGAAGCAGTTCGTTCACTTTTTGCTTCAGAGCACACATGCTTGCGCATCGTGAATCAGTATAAGCCAAGAACAATGGTACGCTTCAGTGCAGATAACCGGGTCTCACACATTTTAGCGGTTTCCCTTTCCTGTGTGTCAGGAAGCGGAGTGGGGGAATCGTTTGGAAAATACGTCTGTGTTTCCCTCAACAAAGCAAAACAAAATAAAAAAGCGCGAAACAGAAAAAATGAAATGCTTCCGGAAATACTAGTTGAATTTGCATTACAAATGCTACGTTAGAAGTTGCCGGTAATAAGTCGGAAGGCACATATACGGTTGAGAAATTTTCAATGGATGAAATGAGGCAATTATTACAACTACGGAGTTTCTATGTACGTATATAAAAGACACATTTTTCATATTAAATAAAGATAATATCTGCTCGTCTTGCGCATTTTAGAAGCAATAAATGAGTGTGCGGAAGATGAAAATGAGGAATGGTTCTGCATTCCTTTTTTTCCTTTTCTAACCAGTTATAAACTTGAAAATAAGAAAAAGTGATAGTTTTGTTTAAAGAACAGAGCACTTGAAAATGGAAATTGAAAGAAAAAGATCAGACTTCACCTCCACGATACTGGCTGGCATCTTTAATCTCACTTAAGTTTTAGCTATTGCCAGATACACTATGAACTAAACGTAGTACTCAAAATAGTATAACTACACTAGTAATCCGAATTTCTTTGCGTAGAATAGAAATCAAAGTTTCCAAGCTTTCGTTTATCAACCAGATGGCTTTTTCAAGGAAAGTAGACAGCTAACTGAATAGTAGAGCACTTCAAGAAACGCCAAGAAATTCGGATACTAGTACAGTTATACTATTTTGAGTATAGTTGGTGTTGTAGTTCCTTAATTACTAAACGTAGTATTTAATTCATATAAGGTGAATAACATTTCCTTGTGCTGATTACTTCAACACGAGAGGAAATAAACGTGATTTCAAGATTTCTGCTCATTGTTCCTGCACAAGCGAAAGTGTAGAATCAGTTGAAATCTACATTTTGGGTGGATTTCCACTTAAAATTTCAGTTTCCAAATTGCAGTATATTTTATTATTACGTATGTTTTTCAGATTCTACACAATACTGAGAATGCAGTTTAGCAGCGACTCAGGTCAGGTACTGCATAATGCATAACGCTCTACGTCAGAATGACAATTTTCTAAGGCCAGAATCTCATAGGAATTCTCAGTGACACAGGAAATTTGTAGCGATGATACTGTGGATAAAAGAACAGTAGCACATTCAGCATCGTGTTTTTATTTTATAGGTTATGCAAGCAAAGATCGCGTTAACGCCTGGACAGGCGTATTTCACTCATCGAAAACGAAAATTACTTCCTAAAAAATCGGGACGTATTTTTACCGCTCTAAAAATTATCCATCCTGATTTAAAAACGAACCTCTAGGGTTTCTTTTTTAATTATCATCATTGCTATTATTCTTTTCTTCGACTGTTCAACATAGCAGTTGCGCCATCAAGAACGCAATTCCTCCCTCCCTCGTTCCCCACGTCATCTCTTCTTTGTATCGCATATTTCCGGCTGCGAGAAAACACCACCCTAAAAGGCCCAAGACATGTGCGGAAAACATTACGTTTTTTTTGTTGTTGTTTGTTTACTTGTGTTTTCTTTTTCCAATAAACACCATTATCGCCCATTACTGCTGTACAGAAACTTCAGTTTTGAAGGCAGAAAATTCAAGAAAATAATTTTTAGAAATTTTGCCCTTCTTAATGAGGGAATTAAATGAGAAATGATTTTTTTTTTTTTTTTTTGATTGGAAGTTTAACGACCACCGTGAGCAACTCAATGGGCTATAAGCAGTCGCCCGTCCCTAATTTAGGGTCACTGGTTCCAGGGAAGGGAGAGAGCCAGTGCCGTAAGACAAACACAACATCCATGCCTCACCAGGATTCGAACCCGGACCCCTTAGGACGAGAAATGATTAAATGAGTTTCATTTCATCAGCTGTAGATGGATCTCCTGCTTATTAAAGCTTAATAAGCGTTAGCCCAGATTGCAGTGACCACAGCATCTTGTGAAACAGGGTTTTCTACTCAAAACCGCATTATGAATGAGAAGCGAAACCCGATTAATCTGCAGCATTTAGCAAGAATTTCAGATACAGGGCCTCCAGTCTCAATAAAAGATGGAGAGAATGTGGTCTGAACTTAGGAAGGAAAGCAACATTTTTCATAAATAATTTCAATACTTGGTCAAGGTAAGACCTACTGATGACACCCTGTTATTAATATGTCCATTAAAAGAACAATATGAACAAGCCATGGATTTCAATTCTCACTGTACAGATAAGTGACTTCTTCTAGCAAATGAACAAAACTAAACTTGACAAAACAGACTGTATTTTCTATTAAAAACATGAGAGACTGAGATCATTCTCAATTGCAACTTGTTGCAATACTAAATTGCATGTGTAGGAAGAATCGTACGTACATATACACTCACGGACAATGCAATTTGCGCACCAAAGAGGAAGCATCGGATTGAACTGAAATTTTATGGACGTAATGATACAGATGAATGATACACATGATGGCAAAAACAGAGCTGCACGACAATTACACAGAGGGATCTGTGGCACGCAGTCCGGTCATCTTCAAGAGCGCGTCGCACCGCCTCGTGGGGCGATACATGCTGCAATACGGTCCGGCATGCAGGGGAACAGACGCCTGATGTTGTCCTGCGGCAGACTGGCCCGCACGTGTTGGACGGTGTGCTCTAAATCCCGAAGAGTGCGGCACGGCGGCAGCTGGCGTTTCAACGGGTTCCACACATGCTTGATGGGGGACATGTACGGGGTGCGGGCATGCCATGGAAGTGTCTGGACATGACGCAGGCAGTTCTAGGCAACCCGAGCCATGTGCGAGCGGGCATTATTCTGCTGGTCTAGTGCACTTGGAATCCCGACCAGGAATGGGAGCACATGGGACCGTAGGATCTCATCCACATACCGCTGGCCCGTCAATGATCAACGTACCACTACTAGAGCTATTCGGCTATCGTAGGCAATGGCTCCCCAGACCATAATGTCTGCAGTGTGGGAAGTGTGGCGCTCGATAGCGAGGTTTGGATTGTGCCGTTGACCCGGGGATCTCCTCACCCGGACACGATTATCATCTGTCCCCAAAACGAATCGGCACTCATCGCTAAACACCACACGTCGCCAGTCTGTGGCGCTCCACGTCGCTCTGGCCCGGCACCACTGCACACGGAGCCGGCGATGTTCCGGTGTTGATGGCAGCACACTAAGGGGCGCTGGGATTGCAGATTCGCTTCCGCGAGGCGTCGGGAAATGTTTCGTGGGCACACAGGAGCCGCCACATCTGCCTGCACAGTGAACGGACTCCCGTTGGGATCCGTTCGTGTCTGGCGCACGATCCGTCGATCCTCTCTACCGGTGGTCCTTTTGGTCCGTCCGGAGCCGCTCCGCCGTGTGGCAGTGCCGTCGCGTGTCCACTGCTCCCAACACAGTCGGACGGTATTGTCAGAACGATACACGTGGTGGACTATACAACGCGCCGACCACCTTGCGGTTTTCAGCCCGATGATCAGGCCTCTCTCAAAGTCCGTAAGTTACGTAAATCGAAGTTTCTGGCGTCTACCCGGCATTCTTGTCACTCTGTACTCTTTCTTGTCACTCTGTATTACTTTATTTAAAATTTTATGTACTTATTAAAATAACTGCATGTTCAAAGATCATATTTTTTTTATTGAAATGAATATACACCGAGGAGCCATTACATTATGACTACCCCCAGCCTAGAGAAATAAGCGTGCATGGAGACCAAACGGTGGCGCAGGTGAAGTTCACAGAGCAGTATATATACAACCAGAGGACCGTCTTTCAGTTAGTAGAGTGTTCGGAGTCAGAATGGGAAAAACTGCCGATTTATCGGAGTTTGTTAAAGGACAAATTGTGATGACACAGGGCCTTGGAACTACGATCTCGGAAGCGGCGCGGCTTGTGGGTTGTTCACGTGCCTTTGTAGCGAGTACGTATCAAAAGTGGTGCACAGATGGCCAAACGAAGAACCGTCGTCTAACTATGTGTCGTCCGCAGCTCATTGATGCAAGAGGGCAGCGGAGACTGTCCCACATTGTTCACAGCGACCGTAGGGCCGCCACAGTGCGACAAATCGTCCGCAACTACAACAGCGGGCAATGTGTCACAGCACACAGTTCATCGCAGCCTTCTGCGCACGGGCCTGCGTAGCCGAAGACCCAGCCGGGTCCTCCTGCTCACTGCACGTCATTGCCAACAAAGCATGAAATGGGCCCGAAATCACCAAGATTGGACCGTGGATGATTGAAAGAAAGTGGCCTGGCTGACGAATCAAGATTCCTGGTGCATCACGTAGACGGTTGAGCGCGGATATGCCGATTACCAACGGAGGCTATGGCACCTGGATGCACTGTTAGGCGGAAACTAGCCGGCGCCGGTGGGGTTATGCTGTGGGCGATATTCTCTTGGGACACTTTAGGCCTTATTATCCCAATAGCACAATCCCTGACAGCTGTTAGGTATCTGAACATCGTTGCGGTCCAAGTTCAACTGTGTTCCCTGCTGGTGATGGCCATTACAAACAGGATAATGCGCCATGCCACACTGCCAGAATCGTCAAGGAGTGGTTCGAGGAACATGCTGGTGACTTTCTGTTAATGTCCTGGCCTCCAAATTCGCCTGAATTGAACACATTCGAGCGTTTGTGGTTCGACTTGGAAAAGCGGGTTCGCGCTGAATGACCACCTACCCGAAATGTACGGGAACTGGAGAACCTGCGTTTGACATTATAGTACCAGATACCCCAGGATACCTATCGCCACCTCATGGAATCGATGCCTTGCCGAGTGGCCGCTGTTTTGCTGGCTAAAGGGGTTCCTCAACTTATTAGGTAAGTGGTCATAATGTAACGGCTCATTAATGTGTTTTTAATAGAATTAAAAAAACAGATTTTTAGATTTGAGAACTTTTATGGCAGTCGTTTGCAAACTGGGAAGCGGGGGTTGCTACTTCTAGAAATCACAAAATACTTCTTGAAAATTATGTGAGAAGTATTTTTACTCTGTGCCCAAAAACTTACCGCTACCACTGTATGCAAGCATCGGAGAAAAGTGAAAGCAACGAACGGCACCCTGGCGACGATAGCTTAGAATCCTTTGGAAAAGGATTATCGCGAAGCAAGTGGGAAACCAATTTTTGATTTAAAAAAATCCACAGCGACTGCTTTGGGAATTCCGGTCGAATTCATTAAAATGTGAAGCTTTACCACAAAGTGTGTGCCGTAGTAACTTAACAACCATCAGACGCAATTCGAAAGTCAGTTTTAAAATCGAACGAAATGACATGTTGAGCAAGACTGTCGGCAAATCATGAAACGTGAATACTTAACTTCGAACCAGGGGGAAAAATCAAATCTTGGCATTCAAAAATCGAACCCCGCTTTGCCTTAAAAACCATTCGCCGTCAGCAGTTAAAAATCAAAACTATGAAAACGGTCATGGCTAAAAGATGAATTTTTTCGTCTTATTTGGGGGTTCAACGACTTTAACGACTTTCGTCAGCAGCTCGATGGTCTATAACCATTCGCCCGGCCTTAATTGAGGACGACTAATTCTAGAGAAGGAGAGAGCCAGCGCCGTAAGACAAACACAACACCCATGCCTCACGGGATTCGAACCCCGACCCATTTCGGACGAATGGTCAGAAGCGAGCGCTTAGACCACTATGTACCGGGGCGGCACTATGACGTTGAGATGGCTCCATACACAATCACTGCAAAAGACAGACGTGTATGAAGTGTAGATAGCGATAATATGGGAAAGACTCATGATTTAAGAGCCTTTGAAAGAGGCATGATAGTGGGCCATAGGCAGGCAGGTGCAAACATCTCAGAAATGGCAAAACTTTTCAGCTATGAAAAACAACTATACCGAGAGCGTACAATGAGTGGAGCACAAACAACAAAACAAGTAAAGTAGTCAGGGGTCTTCCTGTGGGAGGAAACGATTGGTTGATGTTCGAGGGCAACGGTGGCTGGAGAGGATTGTACGAGGTAGCAGACGAGATTCATTGTGTCAAGTACCTGCGCAGTACAACAGCAGATGCCTCACTTGTGTATAACAAATTCGTCTGAAGTGGACACGAGAGCACCAATACTGGACTCTCAAGGACTAGAAACAGGTCGCCTGGTCCGATGAATCACATTCGCAGTTCATAATAGCAGATGGACGGTCCAGAAGATGGCGTCAACAGCATGAATAGAAGAATCCCAGCTGCCTACCGTTAACTGTACCAGCTGGTGGAGGCGGTGTGATGGTCTGAAACCGATTTTCATTGCAGGCATTGTGTTTCTTAATATCTCAAGAACAGCACTTGAATGCCCAGGTATCTTAACACTGCGGACCAGACACACCCGTATATGTGCCTGGTGTAACTGGCGGACAGCTACTTCCAGGGGGGGGGGGGTAATGCGCTATGCCACAAGGTACGGATATTCACAAAGTGGTTTCATGAGCACGACAGTGACTTCAAAAATGCTTAATTGGCCCTCACAGTTCCCAGCTCTTAATCCAATTGAACAACTGTGGGAAGAGATAGAGGGGGCTATTTATAACAGAGTTCCTTCCCCAGCAAACATCCGGCAATTGCTGGACTCTATCACATCGGTTTGGCTGAACATACGTACTTGTAAAACGATATCAGCACCTCGTTGAATCCATGCCACATCGAATCGAAGCTATTTTGAAGGCCAAGTGCTGCCCAACACGTTACTAGGTAGGTGTTCTTAACAATCTGCTACTTTAGTGTATATCTGGCTGTGTGCAGTGCAAATGCAACTGGACTGTAACTTGATTTTTTCTTTCTGAAGAACAACTGTTGAGCTACGACGACCCTATTTACTCCAAACGAAAAGACTTCTAAGGAAATCTGCTTTAAAGGTATCACATATCGTGGCTTATTTTACGCCATTGGCGATACCACGTTTTGGGTGATTCTTGCAAACAAGTACTAGCAATCTGCACCTTAAACTACTAGGGCAGGGATGGGGAACCTTTTCCGACTACTGTGCCACTTAAAGTTTGCCTTACAGCTTTCTAGTGTGCCCCCTCTTGTTTGCGTATTTTTTAAATAAATATTTCGTCATGAAAAATTTTTTGCGAATACCATAAAAATGATATCAACAGAATATGTAAGTAGGTGAGTTTTTGTCTGGGACAATTCATTTTGAACCTGATTTGATTCTTAGGAAGGTAATCGAAAAATCATACTTACATAATCACATTAGACTACACTTCAAAGGACTTGATCAACCGAGAGTACACTTTCAAAGGGATTCAGACTTGCTTTCGCACATAATGCTTGCTGTTGCAGAATGAAATGGAACTGCAGAATAGGGTGTTGAACTTCTTCGCCAAGAAATTTTGTAAAACATTAACCCATTATGTTTACCCACCATATTTGGGTCGCCACCAGCAGTCATACACTATTTTATTTAGTCAATTCCCATTTTTACTACAAATTCTTGTTTCACTTCACGCATCATATTTTCCCCTGTGATCGTAGTTGGCAAATTCAGCAATTTAATTAATTCCTCTATAATTACATTTCCACAAGTAAATCTAACAAAACAGCTAACCTTGCTTGTGCCGTCACATCGGTGCTTTCATCAAGACATACTGAAAACATATCGGCGTTGCACAAATCAGATTTAATTTGGTCCGAAACATCTTCACTCATTCTTGTTATTCTATCTTTGACAGTGTTCCTGCTGGCTAGCATTTCCTTAATTCTATTCACGATTTGTTGCTTGTTGGGAAAATTTTCAAATAATGTATGGGACGTGGCTAAGAAAGCTGCCTTGAAAAAATCACCGTCATAAAGCGGTTTCCCATGCTATGTTATACAGCGAGATAGACGAAAACTTGCCGCAGTGATGTTATTCCTTGGCCTGAAAGAAAATGCGAAGGAATTTGATTGTTTTTCATACTGTTTCACTTTTTGAGAAATGTACTCCCTTCTTTCTTCATTTAACAGGGAAAAACCATTTTATGATTTCTATCAAAATTACGTTTTACATTTAATGTGCGGGACACTACTGTTTTCGAACACGGCAACAGAAAGCTTTATTGTCTTTTTAATCACTCCGATATCCACTGCTCTTGAAATACTCGGCCACTATATTTGTTGTCTTTGTTAAGTTTCTTTTTTCCGGCGCCGGAAACATGCTTGCATGGTCCGGATACAAAAACACCAGCAAAGAAAATTCCAATACACAAGAGAAATACGCAGCAGCTACAAACAAATCAACCTTCACTGACAAATTGAGCTCTGGACTGATGTCGCAAAGTTATGAATCTGAAATCTCTTCGTTCATTGTTCAAGATTACTTTCAGTTCTCACAGGAACTTGCCGTCTCATGCGCGTCTTCCTGTCTGATCGGTTTCTCTCCCTCTCGCAAACGTGGTGGAGCCGAAAAGTGAGAGGCTTCAGCTGAAGCAGTGTGTATATATCGTGGTGGAAGTCCGTAGGAACGGAATGATAAAACAAAATATAATAATTATGTGCAAGTGGCGTTTGTCTTTTGGGAATTAATGCAGAAGGCGATTAAATAAAGTGAGGCTGATTTACTACCCCTTTGGAGGACACTTCTTGGCTAGATAGGTTTTCTTGTCAGAGCTCGGTTATTTGCAAGAACACATTATAGACAAGCTGTCGAAAAATAGTTTTCAAAAAAACTAAATTTTTATTTAATGTTAATGTTTTCATACCGGTGTGCCACCAAATTCGTGTTCGTGTACCACCCAGTGACACGCGTGTCATTGAATCGACATCCCAGTCCTAGGATATATTGAAAAAATCGAAATGGTCTTCCAAATCTTCAAGAAATTTTAATGAGTCACCTACACCATTATATGTGATAATACCCGCATGAGCAACATAATGGCTCAAGACAGAATTCCTTGACGTCGAAAGAGTAACCGTCTGCCGACGTTCAAACAATTGGGGGCTACCCCAAAATCTAAAGCCATTCCTGGTAATAAAGTGTCGCATGCTTCGGCAAATGAAACGTAGTCACTCAATTACTAAGCACTTGGATAAATCAAACAGCCAGAGTAAATTCGACTGCGAAATGCTTACATAGAAAATTCAATTCGTCCGTTATTCTTCGTTACCTGTCGAACTACAGCTTGTAAACACAAATTCACGTTAACATCAACATTTTAATTCGAAGTACAGATCAACTTTCTCTAGCAATATCAAGATAACACGGTGTCCTACTTGAAGTAGTATATCGCCCTAAGTGCACACACACACACTTTATACAGGGTGTGGTAATTTATTTACCTCTGACTCACTGTCAGTCATAAAAAATGGTACAACGAAACTTGAAGGTCTAGGCGTGTTGTTCAGAAAGAAATATAACAAAGAAGTAACTAAGTTACATAAGATCAGAAACTAAACAAGTTAGTAAAATCATGCAATGCATTGATTATGATACGCCTTCCAACATACCAGAAATCATTACTCAAGTTATGAGGATAATGGCTGTGGAATAAATCTCGCTCTTGTGCCCTGATCTTTGACCCTATTTCGATTATATTAAACAGAATTGGTTCAGTATACCTCCGGAACAACACGATACTTTTACGTAAATTATGACGCATAAGGGCAATGGAATGGATCTCGCTCCTATGCCCTGACCTTCGACACCATTTGGTCCATTTTCAATAACGTTCGTCCCCAGGTTGTCCCCTACCACGTATTAAAATTTCATCGAAATCGAACCATTTTTACGCGAGTTATCGTGCGGACAGACAGACAGACAGACGGACAAAGCCGGAGCCTATACGCTTCTTCAACTTACGGTTGGAAAGCGTAACAAAGGAAATTCAATTTAAAGCTATACGTCGCAGAAGTTTATTTCTGTTCCTGTTTATGTCCGCAAGAAAATGGTCAAAATTCTTCCATTTAATTTCGCCGTGCCTTTAAACACAACGGACGCTTCGCGATCTGCCGTTCCTTCGACTACACGTAAACTAAACAGAAGCCGACATCCGCAACCGAAACAGTGTGAACTGCCAGAAACAAAATGGAAAGTAGGTAGAAGAAAGACCAACTCTGAAACACACTTCAAAATGAAAAGTGTGTGTGAGAGGAGGGGTATCTTCAAGGTTTTGATTTATGTCCCAATCGAAATAGGTGGTTTGGCTTGTGTGTGCGTGTCATCATACATCCCAAGATTAACGGCACAAACAAAGCACACCATTTGGCTTAGTTGTTGTTTTTTTCCTTTTTCCCGCTGAAGATAGATCAATTGCATATTTGATTAATAAATTCACAATAAAGCCAATTGTTATAAAAAAATGTGAAAATCTGAAAATAAAATGAATAAATGCAATTTTTTATTTGCGATCTGTACAAATTTAAAGACAAAAATCAGCTTTAGGGGTGTAATCGTCCCTATAATCATGCCCCATTGGGTCTGCCCTTGCCTGAGGGAGACAGGGCATGTGCTCCGGAAAATACGCCACCAACAAACCTTAATATGTGTACAAACATATGTGAAAAAAAAAAAACATTTCATTTTGCAACACTTATTAATTTAGTTAGGAGTTGAGAACTTATTGTACATGTACAGTGAACGCACTAAGCGTTACTTACAGCTCACCATTTCTCACACGCATGAATTCTTAGCGGTACTCATCGAATTTTTTTCTTCGCTTGTTTTTGGGTTTAGCGACCAGACCCCCCCCCCCCATGAGTAACAAGTGCTATAAAAATTCGTCCAAACTTAATTTGGGACACTGGCTCTATGGAAAGGAAATCTGGGAAACACTTATACGATTTTCCAGAAGCCAGCGCCTCTACCCACTCGAGAACCGGGAGATGGGGAGCACACAGGCCAGACTACACATTCCACTGTGAGAGCTATCATTATTTTTAATATCGCAACCCTGTTCTTTTACACTGCTTGGAATGCCAGACATTTGCTAACGGAAGCCATCGTGATGATGCAACGAAATCTTTGTACCAGTTATGGTACTCATAAGAAGGCCAGTCTGACTGTAGTATCGGCAGAGGTATATACCGGGTATTTCACTGGGTAGTGACGTCTTTCCTGTGGAATAAATCGTTAAAGAATAACGAGATGACACTGCAAGTCCGAGACTTCGATCAGCAGGCGACAGGCATTTGTGAGGTAGTGGGACGGTGGACACGCGATTTCAGACATGCAGCGATATACCACGGAAGAAAGAGTTTTCTTGGTGAAAAATAGGTGTGCGAAGGGCGGAACCCCACAAGGGTGTTACAAAGTGTGGTACAGCTTTTAATAATAGCCGTAAGCCATCCCCGTGCGTACCTGACGAAATTGGTAGTGAAATTCGAACGAACCGGCAGTGTCACAGATGATGAGGCAAGCATGGCGACGAAGAGAAGAACAGCGCAGACGGTGGAAAACATCGAAGCCGCACGAGAACTCCTGCACGAAGAAGCCGGGGTACAGCAACCAGACGTTAGCCCATTGTCCGCATGGCGCATTGTGACGTCGGATTTGGACATATTTCCGTACAAAATCCAGGTGTATCCGCCTTTAAGCACAATAGCCAGCCATCCAGCAGCGTTATGAGTTTGCGAATGACATGTGTTCACTGATCAATGAGCACAACTTTGATGTGAAGATCATTGTCTTCAGCGATGAAGCACACTTCTGGTTCGATGGTTACGTTAACCGGCAAAATTACCACATCTGGGGAAGCGAGTAGCCGGCGGTCTGTGTTGTGAAGCCTCTCCATCCGCTGAAGCTAACCGTTTGTTGTGCAATGAGTGGTGACGGCCTCATTGGGCCACTTTTCCTTGAGTCCACAGTTACCGCTACCGCCTACGGTGACCTTATGAAGAATCGTTTTTCCCCCGCTGCAGTCCAGAAAAACTGGATGCACACCGCAAGTTTCAAAAGGACGGAGCATCGCCACACTCCACAAATGCTGCTCTTGATTTGCTTCACCAGCAGTATGGCCCACGGGTCATCGCTAGACAATTCCCCCAACGTTTTTCAGACGGTCTCTTTTGGCCTCCGTACAGCCCCGATTTAACGCCGCTCGACTTCTTGTGGGGCTATCTGAAACATTGGGTGTACCAGGACAACCTGCGAACACTGCCTGACCTAATACGTGCCATCTAACAGGAAACTGCACGGATCCCGCCGAACATCTTCCCGTCGGTATTGCAGCACTACGAAGCACGTATTTACCACGTCGCGACAGCGGATGATCATCATGTGGAACATGTCATCCATTGATTACCTTTTTCCTACTCTTCCTCCTCTAAAAGTCTTTTTCCTCTTCCAATAAAGTAAGTTAACTTTACTGTCTCTTTCTTTTGTCACTACCCAGTGAAACACCCGGCACTTCCTGCAGTAATTGTAGCGGAGCGACTACTTTGACGAGAGACTTTAACGGAAGATAAATATAAATGAGGGATACGAGTCATTGCTTTCATTTAGCGCAGCAACCTTTACATGCCGTTTGCATTACTACGGACCCGGCTTCAGGCAGACCATGTTATGATTCATAAACACAGGATCAGTCTTTTACGCCGATTGGCCTCTTCGTGGGTAATAAATATTCGTGAAGCATTCATTCAGGCTGAAGTGAGGGCGAAGAAAAGATCGTTGAAATGAAGTCCTGCAATCAAAGCAGACATTTAGCATAGGCGGGCCAGACGATCGCTTAGGGGGTCGCGGATTGTAATCATACAATGATTTTTTATCATCACCCGATTTTTAATGTGTATTATCTTTGAAACAAAAAAAGAAAAATTCAAATTACAAGTTGTTTGAAACATTCACATTAGAATGATACAACTATTAAAACTTCTCACGTATTATATCTTGGAATCAATAATTATGTTGAAAACGCCTTCACTAAAAACCAAATTTTCGATTCCAATAAAACGCGAACAGTTTTCATAGAGTTGGTTTAATAATATAAATATTTTAAACAACCCATAATTTGAATTGTCAGCGTGTTTCTCACGTAACGTTTTTTGCTTGTTTTTTTCTGCAAACAACTGGCCGCCCCGGTGGCGCAGTGGTCTAAGCGATGCCTCCTGATCATTCGTCCGAAAGGGGTCCGGGTTCGAATCCCGGTGAGGCATGATGTTGTGTTCGCCTTACGGCACTGGTTCTCCCTTCCCTGGAACCAGTGGCCCTAAATTAGGGACGCGCGACTGCTTATAGCCCATTGAGTTGCTCACGATGGTCGTTAAACCTCCATATAAAAAATACAAAAAAAAAACTTGAACGTAGAAATAAAATCATTAAAAAGATAAACAGTGAGATTACGCCTTTTCTTCCGCACTATTTTCTCTCTCTTTAATGCTGTTAAGTGAAGCTACAGCATAGGCGTAACCAAGGAGGTGGTTCTCGGGTCCGGACCCGCCCCTCCCCCTTGAGGGGAGATTTAGTATAACTTTGAGGCGATATATACAGACCATCAATGGACAGCCAAAATTTTAGATTGGATTCCAAGGGACAGGAAAAGACCCAGAAGAAGACCACGTGGGAGATGGGTGGATGAAATTCTGAAATTCGAAAGTATGCGGGAGTGACATGGAGGAGACTGGCACAAGACAGACCGTTGTGGAGGAAACTTGGGGAGACCTTCGTACAGCAGCGGATTGATAATGGTTGGCAATGATGATATGTATACATGGAGCTTTCACCAATGAACCAAACCCGTGGACCCCCCCCCCCTCATCCCTCCTTAAGAAATTTCTGGCTACGCCACTGAGCTACATACAGTACATGAAAACAGCTTCTTTCCTTTTCTCTCCATCGCAGCAAGAGTTAGTATAATTTCCGCTGGCTTTACAAATAAAGCTACAAGAACAAAGGAATAATGGGTATTCAATACACAAAACGGAAGAGAAAAGTCTCTCGGGTTGACTGAAAAGCAGAGCTTCTCAGATTTGCTAATGTAAGAGGATTACAGTTTCCAACACTTTTGATTACACGCACGTGTTCAATAACTTAAATCAAAAACAAATATGCGTATTAATTTCTTGTTATTTAGGGGAGGGGGCGGATGCGTTATTGTATCATGGCTGAAAATTGATAATTTAAGTACTAAGAACCATGCGCAGTTTTCAGTCAAAATTACTATTGGGCCTCCGAGTCAATCTTTGTCAAGGGCAGCCAAATTTCTAATGCCGAGACTGTAACATAACAATTTATGTAATCTATAACGTTAACTATAAATGAATGATAACTGAATATTAAAGTTCTTGCATATTTTCTTCAAACTTGCATTCAAAATTTCTGACTTAAAAAACCGAAAGCGATTAGAGCATGTATACAGAAGGGAGCGGTGCCCTAAGTATGTGTATATTAGAAAAGACGCTGTGTATCTATGGATGGTATACTGTGTATCTTCACTGCCTTAAAAATTCGCAGGTTTTGCGTGATCCTGGAATATCGTGGAACATTTCATACCGAAGATTATTTGATAAAAGATGTGCTAGTTACCCTCAGGACTTCGTGGAATGGATAACTATTCGTTTTAAATGGAAGATCAGGAATTACTTGTAGCTTGACTTTAGATTGCATACCGACCTACCACAGTTTTCAGCTACTATAAAACCGTGGCAACGATTTGACTTAATTTCAGACATTAAGGTGGACGTCAAGTAATTTTGCTTCCTATACTTCCAATGGAAAAACTTCTGTACACATTTTGTTCAAAATTAATGCATTCCCAAGGATGAAAATTTGAACATTGATTAAAATTGCTTCATTTTATAACTTGGAATACTTAATATTTTCTAAAGCATAACCATAATTATGTAATCCAACATTTTTTGTCTACTGACGTCATCAAAGTACAGGTCGCGCCATCTTTTTTCTGGTTTCAACGCCACCAAAGGTAAAGTTATTGATTTTTAATATAATTATGGTTATGTTTCAGAAAATATTAAGTATTCCAAGTTATAATATGAAGTTATTTTAATCGATGTTCAAATTTTCATCTCCTTGGGAACACACTAACTGTGAAGGAAATGTGTACAAAAGTTTTTCCATTGGAAGTATAGGAAGCAAAATTACTTGACGTCCACCTTAAATCATACTAAACGTTCAGTTTAGGAAAATCTGTCATCGCGTCATACAAACACGAGCCTGCTCGTTCCCATTTCTCTCTTCCAAAATTTGGCCGCTTTGCTATTATACACCATCTGGCCCGTGAACGACAATGAGATTTATTCATTACAGCTGTCGTCCTTAATTAACGACGTTTCTTCCTTGTGCGAAGGACGGCTGGGGTTAGGGAAAATAGCCATTCATGTGGATTTAGGCATCGCTGAAAATTATGTGGTCGTTGGGTCACAGAAATCTCACTTCCGCCATAGCCCGGTACTCATTTATGGAATGGAAGAGAACAAGCAACAAATGAATAAAAGATGAGAGAAACAATTGGTAGGCTCTAACGATATTCGTGTACGTTAACACTTTCACTTTTCCCGTTCTTGTTTTCTCTTCGGAAGTAGTCTTCAATAATTATAAACTGGTGACATACTTTAGCTCACTCCACAGCTCCAGTCACTTGCGATCGATTTTTATATAGACACCCCCCCCCCCCCTTTTTTTTTTATTTTTAAGTTAGAAGTCAAAGGTAACCACGTCAGTCAAAAATGGAAAATAAATATCTGTGCATCAAATTTTGCAAAGATTTTTTATTTCTTTTCGGTGATTTAACAACCCTGTGTACATTAAAGCCTAATGTAAGAAGCCGCCCTTTCCTAGTTTAAGACTACTAGTTCCAGAGGTGGGATAGAGAACCAACCAGCACAGTAGGGTTATGCTCCAACTGGACCAAACTAGGACGATTGCCCAGAAGCATGAGTCCGCGGCAACACGGTCGCTGATAAGGCTGCGAGAAAATAAGAATCTATACATGAATTTTTGACAGGTTATACCGATGTTAAAAAGCGCAGTAGTCTAAGCGCTGGATTGACCATTCGCCCGGGTCCGAATTCCCGGCGAGGCATGGATGTAGTGTTTGCCTTACGGCACTGGCTCTTTCCCTTCCCTCGAATCACTGGCCCTCAATTAGTGAAAGGTGACTGCTTATAGCCCAATAAATTGTTCTCAATGGTCGTTAAACCCCCACCAACAACAACAAAAATGTTAAAAAGTACATATTGTGCTAAAAATAATGTGAACATTGGATGATTGATTGGGAGTTTAACGACTACCGTGAGCAATTCAATGGGCTTATAGCCGCCCCGGTGGCGCAGTGGTCTAAGGCGTTGGCCTCTGATCATTCGTCCGTAAGGGGTCCGGGTTCGAATCCCGGTCAGGCATGGATGTTGTGTTTGTCTTACGGCACTGGCTCTCTCCCTTCCCTGGAACCAGTGACCCTAAATTAGGGACGGGCGACTGCTTATAGCCCATTGAGTTGCTCACGGCGGTCGTTAAACCTCCAATCAAAAAAAAAAATGGGCTTATAAAGCAGTCGCCCTTCCGTAATTTAGGGTCACTGGTTCCAGGGATGGGGGAGAGCCAGTACCGTAAGACAAACACAACATCCATACCTCACCGGGATTCGAACCCAGACCCTTCTCGGACCCATCGCTTAGACCTCTGCGCCACCGGGACGGCCATGCATTTTAAAGAGCTGTCCGTCATGAGTTATGTGTGCTGAGCCCAGAACGAAAATTGTGACTTCGGAAGGATTTCAAGAAAATATACCCAAATCCGCATGGTCCAGCGTATAACATTGGCGAGCTCTCGTATGCTACGCAGTTTGCACCAAATGTTGGGGTGGCGCATTTACTTCAACGAGCGAATAAAAACGGTGGTTAATGAAGTCTCACGTAGCTGTCTGTAGTTAAATTCTTCAGTATTCGACTTCCCGAACTGATTGGGCTCGCGTAATGACGCACAACACGGAAGTCGTGGTGACTGTTCAGTTTGTCGCCAAATTACAGTGGTACGTATACTTAAAAGTAAATGTGGAAATCCTGTTGACATTTCATGGGCGTTCGACATTAATTATGACAACTATATCGAAAATTGCTAGACTGACCAAAAGATATAATAACTTATATGATCCAAAAAATGCACCTTACGGAATGATCACGGTGATCAGCGTTTGTCAACTCCCCGAAAGGTCTTCAAATTCACACAGTACAGCGTCAGGTATATCGGGAAAATTTATTTAACTCAAACAGCAGCAGCAACCAGTAAAAATATTACCTGATTTTCCAAATTAATCGCTTTTCCACGAGCAGGAAATATATTTACACCGACAATGGATGTCTGACATTTTCGTGTTATAGTAAAAGACACAGAAAACGTCGACCTAAATATTAGAAAATGGCTCATAAAAAGCTATGTGCGGCTCACATTTTTATACAATTTTGAAACTTGGTCACTGCATAAAAATATTAGAATTCCAAATGTGGTAAATGCAGAAGTATTATAAAAATAATTTTGGACAGTACATTAACATATGTTTTGTGATAAGGCAGATACAGAAAAATCCCTCATAGGCTGCATCAATGCCAAGTTAAATTTGTACAGCTAATGATCATCAAAAACTTTAACATGATCTCTAGAATAAAAAGCTTAGGGGGAAAGAAACAGAAAATCCTGGTTTCAGTTCATCTCTGAATGGATCTACTGGCGTGCAAGGGCACAAAAAAATAGGGGAAATCAAAAGCCATAGTACATATAGTTAACATCCTACAGAAATTAGTCACTTCTAAAATTCTCATATGAAAAATTCTTTTTTTTCCAATGGAAAGCCACCATAGTTAAGGTTGTCCATCTATTAATGAACTTTTTATCTTGTGAAAATTTTCCAGTAGATGACATAAATTTATGATTGAATTAGGCACGATTCAATTGTGGAAGTTAAACTGGAAAAATTTGTTTTATTTTTCTTCGATTTTTTCAAATAGAAAACTGTTGCTTCCGCATGTACACATGCAAAAATAAAACATCATTGCTAAAGCTTAGTTACTTACACCTTTTTGAGGCAGGGTTAGTGATCTCCATAAAAATCTACAGATATGAGTGACCTGCATTCAATTTTAGGACATTAGTTCCATAAAATGCAGTAGACACCACCACAGAAAGAACACAAAATTCGTATCTTACAATTTTTATTTTAAGAACTTTCCATGAAAATTTACATTTTTTGGATTGCAAGGGTCATGGGCGATCTTAGTGAGAGATCGAGGTTCGCCTCCATGGGGTGCTCTGCTGGGCAACAATGGCCCCTGTGAATCTTGGAAACTGACAATTTTAAGCTTCAGTATAAATTAGTGTTGAGGTACCAGCTAGTTCTGTGTGACATAGGCCAAAAGATCCCAACTCACTGGGTTTTGTTCCAGAATCCTTCGATGGAATAACCAACTGGAACCGTCAGCTGTGGGCTAATCCCCCACGTTGGTGTACTTACCTGATTAAAAAGACACAAAGATACACTGCCCCAGACTTTAATGTGGGATATGGTGGACCTACTACACTTGAGAAGGATCATCTACCATGGAAACAATACGGAAATGACAAACGGCATATGAGGAGGAGTTTCCGGCTGAGTGAGTACGATTCGTGTATGGAATACTAGAGGAATAAATGGAATGATGAATGAGGCTATTGAAGAAATTAATAAATATATAGATAGATTGGATGTGCTGTGTGTTAAGTAAAACTAAAAAGGAAATTGGGATAGAAGTGAATGGAACCTTGAGTGTGTGTTATGGAGTGTTAGATAATGTGAGAGGACAGGCTGGTGTAGGTGTAGTTTTAAGTGAAAAGAACAACTTGATTCACTATAGCTGCATAACTGAGAGAATTCTTTGGATTCATTTGAAAGTGAAACTTCACAGAACAGTAAATGTCGTAGGGTATGACTCTGAATCTTCGGATAGGAAAGATTTCTGGAATGAGTTAAAAGCTGTTTTGAGCCAGTTTGGTGCTAAAGAGAAGGTTACAATAGCAGGGGATTTCAATTCTAGAGTATGTGTGCAGAATGCAATTTCTGATAACGTTCTGGGTAAGTTTAATGATCCTTGTGTCAATGATTATGGCGAAATATTAATTGAACTCTGCACTGAGAACTGTTTGTGTCTATCTAATACGTTTTTCAACCACAAGTATTATACACACATATACAGCTGTATTTGGAAAAATCGTACTCTGGGACAAAAGAGTAATAGATTTTGTTATTTACAATAAGAGCCTGAAACACTTAGTTGTTGACACTCCTGTGATGAGAGATGAAGATGTTGGCTCTGATCATTTCTTGGTAGTGTCACGAGTGAAACTGAATGTTGGTCGGAGGAAAAGGAATAAGAAGAGGCCCCTTGAAAATTATTGTTACTCTAATTTACTCAGAGAACGACTGAGGGACCTGAAGTCATACGAGAGGAATGTAGAAACGAATTGGAAATGTTTTAAGAACTGTGTTGTCACGGCCACTGAAGAGGTCTGTGGCACCACAATAGTGGGTAACATCAGAGCTGATGCTTAGTGGAATAGTGAGATTGAAGAAACAGTAAAGAGAAAGAAGGAAGCCTATTTGGGGATGTTGCAAGGTAGATTTTCTGAGGATGAATATCACTGTAAGAAGCATGAGGCAGTTAAGCTGGTATGTATGCCAGAGTAAGGCAAAAGATAGGAAGGAAAAGGTAGAAAGGCATGAATTAGCTTTTTGGAAAGATACAAAAACTTTCTAGAAGTACATGAGACACAGCAAAAATAGGGGAAATAAAGCTTCAAGCTGTGTGAAGAACAGCATAAGAGGGAATGACATAGGAGCCCTCTGAGTTAAGTGAAACATGGGGTGAATACTTCTGTGAGTTATTAGAAAAAGAAAGCAAAGATGATTCTGAGGCAGGCCAGATGCTGTCACAGTGAGATGGAAGCACAGGATGGATCTCAAGAGGTGTGTAAAGCTCTAAAATCTCTTCAGAATGGTAAGGCTTCAGAAGTAGATGGCATAAAACCTGAGATGTTAAAATATGGTGGTGATCCTGTAATTGACTAGTTAACTGAAATTTGCCATTTGTGCTGGGAGTTTGGAATGAACCCACAGCATTGGAGGGATGTTATCATTGTTCCCTTGTACAAGGGAAAAGGTGATCAGACTGACTGCAAGAAATATCATTGTATTAGCTTACTGAGTGTGCCAGGGAAAGTGTTTGGCAAGGTCATTATTGAAAAGGTATGAGGTCTTACATCAGAGAAAGTGTGGGATGTTAAGAGTGGTTTTATGCCTACTAAAGACTGCACTAACCAAATTTTTTTTTTTTTTTTTTTTTTTGCATGATGATCCAAAAGTGTCTAAAAGTGTCTGGCTGTTGGTAAGAAAGTTTTTGCTGCCTTTATAGATTTACAGAAAGCTTACGACCAAGTAAACAGGATATCTCTGTGGAAAGTACTGAATAAATATGGTGTTACTGGGAATCTACTTAATAGTGTAAAATCCATGTATGCTGGCAGTAGAGCTTGTGTACGAGTGAATGGTGTTGTATCAAAATGGTTTTCTATTGGTGCGGGAGTCAGACCAGGTTGTGTAATGTCACCATGGCTGTTTAATATATTTTTGGATGTCTGCATGCTGGATCCCAAGATGGACGATACTGGTTTGTCATGGTAATATCCATATGTGCAGACTGCTGTATGCTGATGACACTGTCCTGTTGGCAGAGAGCAAAAGTGAGTTGAAGAGTATGTTGTCTCAGATGTACGAAGTTTATATGAAATTCAAACTGAGTATAAGTAAGGGAAAAGCCAAAGTTATGGTTTTTGACAGAGGAACTGTTAGTACTGAATGCAAGATAAGTCTAAATGGCACAACGATTTACCAGATGAGTGAGTTTGTGTATTTAGGAAGCATGTTTCAAAGAGAGAACAAATTAGAGGGTGAAATTAGTAGGAGAGTGAATTCTTCATTGAAAGTCATAGCTGCTTTAGGCAGTTTTCACAGGAATGATGTTTTCTCAAGAAAGTCTCAAATGGCTGTGCGTGAAAGTGTAATTGTTCCTACTCTGATGTATTGCAATGAAACACAGGTATTGCTAAAGAAACATAGGAGTCGTTTGCATGCTGGTGAGATGTGTTACTTACAGGGAGTTTGTGGCAAGACACTTTCTGATCATGTGAGGTATGATGTGCTGCAATTGTGTACTGTGAGGGAAAATATTGTTAGTAAGGTGGAAACCAATATGCTTTGGTGGTTTGGCCATGTTGAAAGAATAAGTGATGAGATGCTTACTAAGAACAAAAATTCAGTCCAAGCGGCAGGAAACAAAGGCAGAGGAAGGCCAAGGAAGTCATTGGAGGATCAGATTCAAGAGTGTCTGCATGAGAAAAAGATTATGAGTGTGAAGTATAGAAGGTCTTGTGTATGTCATGTGATGGATGTCAGTGAAGCCCGAGTTGAGTGCCAAGATTGCTGTAAATGGAGAAGTTTGATATGGCAACAGCAAGTAAATAACCAGCTAAAAATTTATCTAGTGGTTTGAATTTCTTTGTGGAGCTAACTTCTGAATCTCAGAGAACAGATTAGTGATATGTACACTGAAGAGCAATTGAATTAGAGATACCTGTCTAGTAACGTGTAGCACCACCTTTCGCCCTGATGATGGCGGCGATTCATCTCGGCATGGACTCGACAAGACACCGGAAGCGTTGGGAAGCCATACGGATCCACGACCCCTGAACAAGCTCCCACAGTTCACGAAGATTTGATGGAGAGGGGTCAGAGCCTCGAACATATCTCTCGATGGCACCCCAGATGTGCTCGATGGGATTGAGGTCAGGTGATCTAGGTGGCCAAGGAAGCGAGGTCACGTCGGTGGAGTGTTCATCCAACAATTTGGATACAATTCGGGAGTGATGGCACGGTGCATTGTCTGTTGCAGGATGAGGTCCCCAGTGGGATGTTGAAGACGCACAAGCGGGAGCAAATGGTCATCCAGGATATCCCGGTAACAATGACCTGTGAGGGACGATGTCACACGTACCAGGGTACCATTTCAGTCCACGTAAACAGTCCCCAGACGAGAATGCCACCCCCACTAGCTTGAAGAGTACCCTGCTGGCAAGAAGGATCCATCGCTTCATGTGGTTTGCGCCGTACTGGTATCCTGCCATCCGCATGTACTAACGTGAATCTCGACTCATCAGTCCAGGCAACATTTCTACAGATGTCTAAGATCCAGTGGCGATGTTCTCACGCCCATGCTAATCTTTGCACCCTGTGGTGTGCGGTAAGCAGCGATACCCTTGTGGAACGATGGCTTCTGTACCCCATAGCGAGGAGATGGTTCTGGATGATGTGGCTGCTTACACGTTTTTGTGCACCAGCGTTAAATTGCCGACTGATTTCTTGCACTGTGGTCCGTCTATCCGCTTTTACAATGCCAGCTAGCCACGATGACCCCGCTCATCCACACGCTGTAGTTCACGACAGTTGGCCCTTGCAGGGATGGTTTTACCGGATTCAATGTACTCACAGTGCACCCGTGACACAGTGGCTTGTGAAAATCCCAGTGCCTACACGACTTCCAAGATGGAGTGACCCATTCGTCGGGCCCGACAATTTGCCCACGATCAAATGCGCTTAGATCCTTAGTCTTACCCATACTGCATCCAACTCTTATTGATTCCCGTCGCATCACTCCTTATATTGTCGGATCGTTACATACGTCATGTCATTTCCATTTACATGGCCGCCTACAGCACCACATTTGCATAACGCCAGCTGTTTCTAATTCAATTCCTCTTCAGTGTATGTATGTTCTGACAAAACCAAACTTTTTTTACTTTTTATCTGATACATAAGTTGTACAGGTGTACAATACTTTCCTAATTGCATGGGATGCAAGTGAAATAATTTACCTGAATAATTAATTAATTAGCAGATTAAAACTTGTCAAGTTATTTTTATTGATTTATTTGCACATTTCAACAGGTTCTGTAACCCAATTATACAGTAGGTGGGAAGTGTTGAACAAATGAGAAAAATAAAAATGAATGAAAAATGTACCGCATTTTCCAAGATTAACACACAGTTTCATTTATATCCTGGGTTTGCTATCAGGAGTATTGCAGAACTTAATTTTAGGCCACAGGTGAACTTACCATAAAGGAATTTTTATCTGATGAGCATTTTAACCCCATATCCCAATGATATGGTATTCAAACCCCATGCCCCACTGATATGGTAGCAGAGTACTTTGTATGACTGTCATCAAAGATAAATGATGCAATGAGGGAAGGTGTTAGGAAAACTGTTGTTTTTAACACACTTCAAATCAGCTGCGCAAATCAAGTTTTATAGCATTGGAGGGGAAAGCAGTCTAGATGCAAAGAAAGTTATGCTCTAAATGGTAGTCATCACCAGTTTCTTTGCTGAAGTTGTGTAATTCTCCCTCTTAATGGATAAAAGACATTCACACCCCATCTTACAGGAGGGAGTCAAAGGCCGTGTTTCACAGCAGGATGTTTATTATCCATCCCGGGAGGCAGAAGGTGAATGTCGTTTAGCATTTGGTTGACACCTACAATGTTCAGAAAGAGGAAGACACCAGTTTAATTTCATGTGTGAGGAAGTGTGTGGTAGTGAAACCGCATACAACTTTGTGGTTTTCCCTATTGTGCGCTCACCAATTTCGTAGGCCATGCAAGGCAGGGTAAAAATCCAGATTTTTACCCACTGCAGTGCGAGATAAGAGACAAGCAAAAAAAAAAAAAAAGAAGGGAAGGGGGGGGGGGGGCTACAAAATTAATTTATAAGTCTTAAATAAAGATTTTCAAACAGTAAATCGCAAACTTCTTGCACACAAAACGAAAGGCCAGCCTGAATTCTTTCCATTCCCCAAATTATCTATTAACATATAATTACATAGGTTTCAAGACTTTAAATTACACAATTGCAAGGCTTCCATGCTACTAATCAATAAAGATTCGGCAATCCAAATTCATTTAGCTCAATATCTATCAGAAATTATTAGCCAAACAATTTGTTTTAATTTTTTGAACAATGATTAAAATTTGTTGCTGAAAATGATTATAAGCTGAACCCTTTGCATTTTCAATGCTATTGAGAGATCTCATGGTTTTCTCACAAGTATTAAGTCCATAAAACGAGTCCCTAATGACAATGAGCAATTTCAGTGCATTGCTAAATTAGGGCGATGATGCACTTACTTAGAAATCATTCTCATCACGCTTTTATTCTCAATTATTTCACCTGGAGTTATAAGGGATTATATGTTGCCAAATCCACATCACAACTGATGTAACCTTGGAAGCTAAAATCATCTTCCTCTTGAGTTACAGCATTTCATTCAGATTACATAATAACTTCTTGGGGTGTAAAATTGTCTGGAAGCCCACATGCTGATATCAAAACCCAGCTTTTGCCAAACGAAGTACTGATTCTGACAAAACATGTAATTTTTATTAACTTCCTTCAAAATCTCCATTTTGCCTTTTAAAAACAACGCTTTACAAGATCATGAAGCCATGGTTCCAAAGCAAAAAGAAAAACAAATTAAGTTCTCAAGAAAACAGTCTAATATGCCAATGTCAAGCATGGGCAGGTGTGTACAGTAGGTGGCAACTAAGCTGACCAACAGTAGCACAGGAGGATCATGCTTATCCTGTAGAATGAGGCATGTAGCATGCGGATGACAAGAAATATGAAAAACACAGAAGGGCTTGGAGAATAGTAAACAAAATTTGTAGGGGGAGAGTGGGAAGGGAGTGTGGTAAACAGAATTTGCGTAGTTTTGATTTCTAATTCTCAGCCCAACAAAACAACAATTTAATGCATAAATGAGTAGAAAGCTAATTTGGTTCATGTATAACTGATAAAATTTAACATTAAGGGCAACTCAGAATTTTTGGACTGGAGACATTTTACATATAAATGAAAGAAAAATTTAAGTGTGAAATGTATAAAAGGATTCTACTGTGCATATATATATTACAATAATATTTAAATTTTTTCTAAAAACACTGCTAAAGTCTTTGATCACTAAAACATAAATATGGAGAGTGAATATTGCTTTTTAAAAGTGAAAATAAAAAAAGGAAATTTGCTTGGAAACAAGAGATAAGCACAAGCCCAGGCTATGGCTAAAAGCCTGGAAACGGATCCAGGCCCACCCTCACCCTGGGCAGACACTTATTTCATATCTTCTAACTAAAAGTTGAGCCCATATGGGCTTAGGCTCAAGTTAATTTTTCCTTTCATGTTTTTGATTAATTTCATTTAACACAGCTAACTGAGTTAACAAATGCAATGGGAAATGCACAACTGAATGGTTAGACTATAGTCTCCCTTTTGTTCTTTGCCTAAAATTCCTAACTTTTAGTGCATGTTTTGCATGCATTTCATAACTCAAAAATGTCTGTGAGTGTTTTAAGTAACAACTATGTATTTTTCCCTACATATGATTAAAACTGATAGTATCAAGTTTTCTGGCAACTAAAATTGAAAGTTCTGCTACCTAACTATTTGAAAAATGAGAAGTTTCAGTCATTCGGCAAAAATATGAAGGTGAGCCAACAGCATATGGCTCAATGCTGGCTAAAGGCCAATTACCCAGGACGGTTAGGGTGGGGAAATTAGGAGGAGGGATATTCAGTGCCAACTGAAAATCTCAAATACAGACCTGCCAACTTTTCAAAATCAAAAACCGGGACATCAACGCACATTCGGCAGCGTATATTTACAATTTATAAATAATAAAATTATATGTTATAGGTTCCTTTATTATTTTATTACAGTTAAATACTTAATACAAATAATGAAACATTTACAAAAAAATTAGTATTTAAGTATAAAATAAGATTAATAAACCTTGTTAATGAGTTTCATTTCTAGAGAGTGAGACATATTTTTTATCCCCACCATTACAGGAGTATTATCACAGGATAAGGCAAGACAGTTTATCCACGGAATATCATGATGCTGAAATTCTTCAGACACAAATTTGGCAATATTTTCACCTGTTGAACTGGTTTCCAGGCATGGCAAAGAGAGCAGCATACACCTAACGTGCTTGCAATCATTATCAAAGTACGTTAATATAATTGGATAAAGTTGATTGTCAGCATCATTAATGCCATCAGTTGCGACAGAAAACGGTTCACTTTTAATAGCACAGAGGACATTTTTTGAATGATATTCTGCCATTTCTTGAACAATATGCAAAGGTTTTTATTCTGCCACATGCATATCTTTTTACTTTCTTCTAAGGAGTTAGGAAACACAGCTGACAACATTAGAGAAACATGATCAGTTGCCACTAGTGGTATGTTGTGCTCCAACAAAAATCTGGTAAACAGAACTTCTGCACAAACCATTTGAAAACCATTTGGCACTGAAACAAAATTATCCATGTTGCACACATTTTTTGTGCTATCATGATTTTTTATGTTCTTGTTCGTTCCAACATGTGCGACGATGTCACCACGACTAGCGTGAGAAACAAAGAAATCAGTGTTACACAAAGTGCAATATGCATGGAACTACCCCTCACGTGATGGTTTTACAAAATCAAATTCTTCGGAGTATTTCTTCAAAAATCTTTGGTCCTGACGTTTAGACCCATTCTGAGGCTGTGAACTGAAATAATAACTTGCCTGGTTTGAAAGATCAAAGTACGGAATTGGCGTTCAACTTGAGCGTTAGCAAACAGCTTTCCACTCCCACGAGGCTCCACACAAGCGCCGTGCACTCGTTCACTGCAAGCGCCATGGATGCGACTTCATAAACCAGTATTTCAACTTTCCAAGTGTCTGAATACGGTCTGGCTCGATCGAGCGAGCAAAATGTTTTGCAGTCTTGCTATCATCGCGGGGCACACGACCTTGGTGCTCAAAGTGCTGTGGATTAACAAAAGAACATTATTTTTTTTGTTTCCATTCATTACTGATTCCCACAGCCAGCGTTGACACTGGAGAAAAATGATGGCTGATAACATTAATGAGTAGGAAAACTTAGTAAAGAGGAAACTAGAAGAAGGGATCGAAATAGCAAGAAGAAGAAGTGCCACAATTAACGATAATTGCGGATGGACTCTTCCAATTGAGTGGCAGCAACTACTCCAGTGACATAGTCCTGATGACGAACTAGGCTTTAGTTCGAAAAT
Organism: Macrothele yani; assembly: GCA_039090855.1. Taxonomy (NCBI): domain Eukaryota; kingdom Metazoa; phylum Arthropoda; class Arachnida; order Araneae; family Macrothelidae; genus Macrothele; species Macrothele yani. The sequence continues at coordinate 213,725,186 of CM076990.1, forward strand.
TTGACAACCAACTTTCATGAAAAATAACCTCTATAAGACCCGTAAAAAAGTTATTCCACAATAATAAATAAGAAAATTACAAAACCGGATTTTTTGTAGAAAAATCGGATTCCCGAAAAATGTTTTCGAAATCGGACAGAATCCAGCTATGCAAATACAGCTTTCACCTTCAGAGTTCCAATATCTTGTTAAGATGATTGACTATAAGCAAATCTAGCACACCGTGCCCTAGGTCTTTCGACATGAACCATCTAGCTCCTATTGTAGCATAAGCATTGCCCGGTCCTGGTAGGGATTACAAACCATGCCCATCAAACCAGCTTTCTTTCCTTGATTTTAATCACCCTTGAAAAAAGAAAATGATGTGGCTCTGGTTGCATTAAACAATTATACTTGCTAACTGACTATGTGTACACGGCATTGAGGAAACAAGAATATCCAGAGTTATATATACATAGCACAAACAACGGAAAATATCATGGTAGAGCATTCAGTGATGTATTTTTATATGATTTATTTATTTAGAGCAGCTAAAGTAAAGCCAAACCACTGGATCACAGAGTTCCATGCTGTATTACATGCAATTTTACAACTTCTAACTAGCCGGAAACAGTCAAATTTAACAATTTGCTACAAAGGTTATTATATATGCAACTTAATTAACAGCCACAGGCACGATACGTTGACAGCAAATTATAGCAAATCGAATACATACCTAATCAGGGAAATAATCCCTGTCATGTTGGATACATTTGAGCCATCGGTCAGGGAGCTGCCGAATGCCACTGCGGAAAAAGAGGGCTGTTTCGAGTTGATAAAGTCATCAATACTTGCGTGGACTTCCTCGAAAGACGTGAAGTGCGTATCACTCAGGTGATGTTGCAGGGAGCAAAAGAGGTGATAATCCGACGGGGCGAAGTCTGGAGAATATGACGGGTGGGACAAAATCTCCCATCGAAGGTCGGTGATCATGTTTAAAGTCATTTTCGCGGTGCGAGGACGCGCATTATCCTGAAGCAACAGGACCGACCTTCTGCCCTTGCTGGTGTATGGCCTTTTCGCCTCCATTGCGTCACTCACACGAATGAGTTGCTGACAATAACGCTCAGCATTAACCGTTTCACCAGTTTGAGCAACTCATAGCATACGACACCGTGCTGATCCCACCCTATGCCCAGCAACAACTTCCTGGCATGGATATTTGGTTTGGTGGTACTGGTGGTAGGCTGACCTAGATAAACCCATGATTTGTGCCGCTTAGGATTATCGTAGAGGATCCACTTCTCATCACAGGTCAAAATCTTGTGGAGGAAATCCTTCTTGAATCTGGAGAGTAAAGACACAGCAACATCGTAGCATCTACACTTATTTGCAGCTGTGAGTTGGTGGGGCACACAACGGCCCTCCTTGTGAATCCGTTCAAGCTTATGCAGGCGCTTTGCAATGGCTTGCCATGTTACTTTGAGTTCCTGGGCAAGCTCTGACTATGTGCGACAGGGATCCGTGTCCAGCAGTTGTTCCAGTTCCTCATCATCAACTTTCTGTGGCTGTCCCGGACGTTCTGAATCACAGAGATCAAAATTTCCCTGCTTAAACCGCTGGAACCACTTCTTACACGTACTGTAGGACACAGCAGCCTCACCCAAAGCAGCACACATCATTTGCTGGGCATCCGCGGCACTTTTTCAAGCTGAAACATGAACAGGAAGCAGTGCCTCAAATGTTGCTTCTCGAATTATATTGCTGTCACCGTCAACTTTCATCCCTTCTGTCACTACAGATGTGAGCTGTTACGATTGCCTGGAAAGCTGTTGGATGGCGCTGCAATCAGCCATTATTGCACACAGCTATTTGCATTTGCCGACGTTCTATGATCGCTTGCAGTTAGGGGCCAAGAATTAAGTTGAACACCTAATAAATAAGAGTGATTGTGACAGTTACACCAAATAATAAAATAGATGCCAAAACCAGCTCTGTCCCAGTAGAGCTAATAATACAAATGACCATGTATTAAAAAGCACTATGACCTACTATAAATGCAAATTTATTCAATACAGTAACACCCCGAGTTACATAAGTAATGCATTCTGCAAACTGATGCGTAACTTGAAATTTACCTAAGTTGATTTCTAAATTACGTTCATAAGAAATGAATATTTATTATTATATGTATGTACATGTATATTATTTATTATTATTTTATAAAATAGACGTCCCCTAGCAGTATTTACTCTGATATACGTAAACTATAAAAGTATGAAAAATACAGGGTGTCCGAGAATTATTGGACACGTTACAAAATTATATAAAACAAAACATTAAACAGATAGAAAGAAACTAACTGTACTAACTTACAATGTAACTACACAAGTTAATAAATTTTGATGTGAGATCCCTTGGTTGCTCATAGTACATCCAAGCAATACTCTATTTCATGCCATGTATTGGCAAGCATCTGAGGAGTTATGAAATTAATAGCAGCTGTGATACGCTGCTTCAGTTCCGGCAAATCAGTACAAGGCGTCTGATAGACACAATCCTTCACATAACTCCACATGAAATAATCCAATGGAATTAGATCTGGAGAGCGAGGAGGCCACAGAATGGGACCACCCTGCCCAATCCATCTGTTAGGGAAATGTTCATTTAGGCACTTATGTACACATGTTCACCAATGCGGAGGCATGCCGTCTTGTTGGAAAAAAAATCTTTTGATTTGGTGTATAACAACATTTTCTAGCATATCCAAGTAAATGTCACCATTTATGGTTTTTTCGCAGAAGAAGGGCCAATCATTTCTCTTTTAGATAGGGTGCACCACACATTAACTTTTGAAGAATCAAGTTCCAGTTCAATAGCAGCATAAGGCGGTTCACTGCCCCATATCCTACGGTTGTGACGATTCACAATACCTAATACATGAAATGTGGATTCATCACTAAAAATTACAGTACTGAGAAAGTTTTCGTCGTTTTGCACTCGATTCAGCATATCCACAGCGAAATCGTATCACAGAGTGTGATCATTTACATGCATCTTTTGCACTACTTGAATTTTATATGCATGAAACTTTAATTTCTTGTGCAAGATATCATGAACGGTTGATTTCGGAACGCACAGTTTTCTGCTTGCTTTAAGAGTGGATTTCCTGGAGCTTCGTCAGAAACTTTCATTAACTTGGTCAAACGTCTCACCGCTGATGCTAGGCTTACCAGCTCCTCCACGATGTTCCACATTGCCAGTTTTGTTAAACTGTTTCATCCAGCCCTTAACTGAATTCATTGATGGAGGATTACAGCCGTACTCTAAACCGTAGTCTTTTAACTTTAATGACAGACTTTAATCCCGCAAACCATAACACACACACATCGCTTTCGGCTGTATGGATGACATGACTGATTGCACACTTCTCATACATTCCTCATCAGGCCACACCTAGTGCCATCTATCGGATTCTCGGAATAACAATTCTGCAGAACAGAAATATAGAAACCGTGTTAGTAATGTGCGACATAGAAAAACAGACAATGCTCAGTTGTTTTTTTTACATAATTTAGTAATGTGTCCAATAATTCTTGGACACCCTGTATATACATACATAAAAGAGTATAAAAACTAACTGAAATACTGTACATGTGTATTCACTTTTCAAATAAATAAACACATGTCTTGTGACAGCTAAGTTGGCTCTGTAGGGGAAGAGCTGACACTCAGAGTGGATGGTTGTGAAGAGGAATGCTGTTCTGTGGTAACTTCTACCCCTCTCGATGTTGAAGGCTGAGGGTAGTCGAGGTCATTTGAGTTGTCATGCTGACTTTGTTGTGTGTGGCATCTCACAAGCATGTCTAGAGTAGATTTTATGGTCACACGCTTCTTGTTATCGTAGATGGCCATACAAGTCGGAGTAGATACGATGGATATCATTCTCGAACCGCTCGGTGTTCGGATCCATCAATTCTAATTTTACTAATGCCATGTCTATCAGGTTAAAAACCATGGCTAGTCCCTTTGTTGTAAATTTCTTTACGTCTGGAGTTGACGGTTCAATCGACTTAGTATTTTCTTCGGAATTCGGAATGCCTTCAACTGAATATGGTCATCATTAGTAAGCTCTTCATCGTGCCTCAAAAGAAGCTCGTTAATGTCACCGTTATCCACTTCCAGCTCTAATTACTGTGCCAGTTGAACACACATCGTCTCCATTGCTTGCTGTAATTGTTGTGTCAACTCAGCATTCGTAGCAGTGATTGTCTGCTCTCCTTCCGCAAAACGTTTAAAATTATAGACCATTTCTGGACAGAGTTTCTTCCACACAGCATTCATTGTTGTCTGCTTGACTTCATCTCATGCCACCCCGATGTTTTTTGATAGAGTCAAGGATATTACAGTTCTTCAAGAAATCACGTAGGGTAATTAATGTCTTTACCACTATCAATGGCCTTGATTGCTTGGGAAAACATACACCACAGATAGTAGGCTTTGAAAGTAACAACAGCACCTTGATCTATTGGTTGCAACAGTGAGGTGGTTCTAGGAGGCAGGCAAAAAAACTTTTATGCCAGGATGAAAGTCATTCAACTCTTCCGGGTGACTGGGGCATTGTCAGAAGGAGAAGCACTTTAAAACAGGATTTTTTTTTTCTCGGCACAATATTCCTTCACCTGGAGAGCAACACGGTTATTGAACCAGTCTCCGAACAGCTCACGTGTAACTCAAGCCTTGGTGTTGGATTTCCAGATTATGAGCAGCATACTCTGATCAATGTTCTTAAAGGTGTGCAGTCTCTGGGAATGGTACACTGTAAGCGGTTTAAGTTAAGTCCCCTGAAGTGTTGCCATCAATCATAACAGTGATCTGATCTCTTGAGACCTTGAATCCAGACACAGATTTTTCCTCTTTTGCAATAAATGTCCGTGCTGGCATCCTCTTCCAAAACAGAGCAGTTTGATCAACAATAAATATTTGCTCAAGCAAATATTCCCCCTCCTCAATTATTTCTGCCAGAAGTTCGGGAAATTCACTTGCAGCCTCTGTAACAGCACTTGCTGCCTCACCCGTGACTTTGATGCTGTGCAGATTTGAACATTTCTTGAATCATTTGAAACCATCCAGCACTAGCTTTAAATGTACTCTGTGTCCATGATGCTAACCTCCTCTTGTGAATCCTTATGTAGCCTTCTCTTGGATAATCAGTAAACTCAATGAGATACACTTCTGCATCAGATCCTCGATCCAGTGAGACAACAATTTCTCCATCTCTGAAATCGCTCCTAGCCTCTTCTTGGTAATGATTGTGCCCTTCAACGTTACCGCACTTTTTGTGCTTTCAACAATGTGAAATTTATCCTTCACTATTGTATTCATTGTCGAAATAGGTAGATTTATTTTCCAAGCTATTGTTGATAGAATTTTCTCCGTCTTCATACATACGAATTATTTTCAACTTTTCTTCTAAAGTAATTGCAGACCTTTGTTTTTTAGATTTATTACCAGCACATTCGGTTTTGCATTTCGATTGCACTCTAATGGTAAATAAACAACGAACACTAGCGGTGATAAACAAGTGACTAAGTTAACCATGCAAGGCAAGATATCAAGTGAAACTGAAATGTGCTTACTGTGATAAGGCTGTCAAAGACGCAGCTGCTCAAAATCACAAACGTGTTCATGTGCGCTAGTAAGTAGTTATCAGAATTTTAATTTTTTTTATGTCAGGATGAAGGTCATGGGTGAGGCAGCAAATGCCGATAAAGAGGCAGCAATTATTACGTAACTGCGAATTTATGTAAGTTGCGTGTTACGTAACTCGGGGTGTTACTGTACTTAATTAGACCTAATCTATCAGCAAAACAGGAATACACAATTCTCATATTATGCAGAAATGACAGATTTTATAATAATTTTGTAATAAAATTTTAAGGTTTCAAAATCCTTATTTAAATTTGAATGAAAAAAATTAAACACAGTTAATTAGGTAAAGGAATCACCTTGATACACTTGGGAAAAACAGAATGAAGGACATTTTGTTACCTACGTATGACGCACATAATAATTTGCTCTTTTGGGGGGGGTGGGGGAGGGGGCTGACTCTTTTTAGGGAAGCACTGACATTTTCTTATCTGATGATGAAAACATACATATGAGTAAAACAATATGCTTCATTGTTTTTCTTATTCACATAGGAAAAATTTGTAGAAATGTTAAAACCCGGGCCAAGCCCAGGTCAGTCATAAATAATGATATAATGGACCCAGGCTGGACCTGGGCTTTAACTGTCTGGGCCTTAAAAAGGGAGCCTGTGCTCATCTTTATTGGACACCCCACTGATCTTGATTCATACAATACTCTTTTGCAACATACATTGCTCTGTTTCCAATATTGAACCCTCACATTAAAGTTGCCACTTTTTTGTCTAACCAAAAAATACACCCCTGTTCATTTTTAGCTCTGAAAAAAAAAAAAAAAGAAAAAAAAATGATCTAAAAACTCAGAAAAACAAATAAGAAAAATGCCATTACCTTTGTAAAACTGATACAATAGTGAAAAGGCAAAGAAAATGACCAATATTACCTGAACACCATGTGTATGGGTTTGTATGTAGCTCCTGTGTTTCTTTTACACATTACAAAGAAAAACTAAACAGAAAGCCTTTTCACTTTTCCAAGTGCATACAAATTTGAAATGAAACTCCCATAATTTTGTGGTCTTCCATCTGCTTCAAAATGGAATTCCAGGTGAATTTACCTTTTGATATCACACAAGTTCATTTCTTCAGATGATCCACTTCCATAAATGAGTGGTAGGCAATTCACGTAACTAACAAACAAATTAAGAAGAAGGTGATGTAGAACACGCTAAGTTACATATAAAAGTTTAATGCAAATATATTTCAGCCATTACTATGGCCTTCATCAGTGTGACTACGATTGGTTTTCATTGCCAGATTGGAAAGGTCAGTTTTGTAATGGTAACTCCGGGTGACGTGATGCAATGAGGGATTTCCAGATGTAAGGAACGAAAATGGAGAGCTCAGAGTTGCAATTTTATTTTCCAAAAATTGCAACTCTGAGCTCTCCATTTTCGTTCCTTACATCTGGAAATCCCTCATTGCATCACGTCACCCGGAGTTACCATTACAAAACTGACCTTTCCAATCTGGCAATGAAAACCAATCGTAGTCGCACTGATGAAGGCCATAGTAATGGCTGAAATATATTTGCATTAAACTTTTATATGTAACTTAGCGTGTTCTACACTACCTCCTTAATTTGATCCACTCCCATTTAACTGAGAATCTACTGTATGAATTTATGAAATTGTAAAATGAATTCCAATGCTTTTGACTACCAAATATATTAATTTTTATTTAAAATACATAAATTCATGCACATTAACAGAGAAGCAGTTTCAAATGCCACTCTGAAGGAATTAACACGTGCACTAAGTTGGTCCAATAACAATGGTTTGTGTGCAATGTGATGTGCACAACTTGCTTCCGGGTTTTCATTGTAAAATACGCTAGAAGCTTTTCCAACCATTTGCCAGTGTGTTGATGAAAAGTCTTCAGCTCTGTATGAGCCACACATGCATGAAGCACCTGATGACGGGAAATTCATATCCTCTAGCTTCCACAAATGATGATGAACTGAATCAGTTGCAAAAGATAAAGAACAGCCTTGGTGGAAAGAGACAGCAGCTTCTATGATGCACGACACAAAATTTTGTAACACTGCTAGAACCTGACTAGGATAACAGTCCATTTCTTCAGCAATGGCTGCTATATCCCTTTTCACCTAGAATGAACAAGAGGGTATTCCACTAGCTCACAAATGCAAGAAATTACAGATACTAATAGAAATTGCTCTGGTATCATGAATTTAAGACAATCATCTCTTCTTTAATTCTAAGAAGTTTCAGAAATTTCCTGACATAATTGCAGTGCAATTTTTAATGATGCCACAGAATGGTAGAAAGCAGATGTATTAATGGAACCATTAAAAAGCTGCTGCTACAAGGGCTGGACTATTTAATTGATTTTATCATTCATTGAGAACTGACAACAGTGGATAAATATTACAATGTGGCTAAAAGTTATGTCAGAAGAATTCCGAAGTGTAAGATGATTAAAAACTGAAGGAGTTGAAACAAGGGCCCAAGAGCACTCTTGCAGAGTGGTGGCAGCAACTGTACTAGTAAGAGAAACATAATGTTGTAATTGCTTGTGTGAAGAAAATATTTGAAAACACAGTTGTTCATAAGATGGACTGCTCATTTCAGCAAAGTATCACAGCACTTCACAGTTCATTTTGGGGCACCACCCCAAATATGCCAGTAATTCTTTCACAGTTTTGAAAACTTGGCATTTACACAGTCAATAACTGTAATGAGAGGAAATGCCATCAGATTAAAAAGGAATCCTAGACATTCCAAAAGATTTTTGAGGCAGAACGACTGTGGCCATGCAATAGCACGTTGAAAGAAACATTCAGACTCAGATGAGACATCACCACACTTGTAGTCAAATACAATCTGTCAAGATAAAAAAGTGATGTCAGGAAGTACTAAGGCAATTTGAATGCAAACTGTAGCATGGAAATATGCAAATGGTTGTATTATTGAACCTATTACTAACAGCTGATGCTGTTATAACAGTGTGAATATGATGATCCATGATTAAGACATCAACATATCTTTCAGAATAACATTGCCACAAGTTGTTCAAAAGTGACACCTTTAGGAAAACTATCACGCATAAAATGTCAAGAATTCATCAGCACCATGATTATAATCAGCTAAGACTTCAAAAGAGGATGCATTATTAACCTATAAGAAGCCAACTGGTGGATTCAGCATATTGCATCACATGTTGGCCACCACAATGTAACAGTCCACTATTACTGTACATGGTGCATAAGAGAAGGCATGCACAGCCACTTGTTTGAAAGTTGTCAGCCTAAGGCGACTGCAGGACATGAATACAGTTGGATCTGGCAACAGGCCCTTATAGAACTGACACTCTCACTCTCAGCAGTGAGATGAGTAGTGATGCTGAGCATCAGTCATCCAATCACATGGAAAAAAAAAAAAAAAACATTTCAAACTGTACACAGGAAACGCAAGGCATCTCATCCATTGCGCCACCTACCACTCACCCTTACCCAACAATGTCAACACTTGGAGTAGTGCCACTCCTGGGCAACCCGAGTTTGAGAATGAGATCATGTAGTGTACAGTGATAGATCTCAGTTCTGACTTAAACCAGATAGGTGCTTAATAAATGTGCAGCGCCAAAGTCGTCTACACAACAAACCAGCAAATGTCATTGAACAACACACTGCCCAAACAGTGAGCATCATGGTTTGGAGAGTTACTATCTATAATTTATGCTTCAGTTTAGTGTTTGTAACAGAAACTCTGAAAGCTTGTTGGTATGTCAAAGAAGTCCTCATACCTGTTACACTACCATTTATGGCAAGGCTAAACAATGAATTGTTTCACCATGACAATGCCCACCCTCACACTGCATATGCATCAGAGCAATGTCTACAAGGTGGCAACATGCTTTTTGGCCAGCCCTATTCCCAGATTTATTGCCAATAAAGCATGTCTGGGACAACCCACCACTTTCTATAGAATAGGGTAGCAGATGTGTGTACAACTCTATTCTGTGGGGGATGGCTAAGTGCATCATTCATTAAGAAGTATTTACTTCACACTGTTGTGGCCCTATAAAGCCTTCTTTTCCAGCATTACTTTGATATCTTGTTACCTGAAAATGTGCATTACACTATTTCTCATGTATATACTATCTTGTCTTTCCAGAAAATTTCACAGCATTTGCAACATTACTTCCTGGTGTTGTAATCCCCCCCCCTCCTTTTTGACAGAGTGTAGTTATGCCCCACTATGATTGAAAGGAAGTTTTAGGTTTCTTTTGATTCTTAAAACAAACAAAAAAACAAAAACTTCATTATGAAAGACAAACACTGTAAGGTTACCTTTCCCAATAAATAAGTTGAACAAAGTTCAAGGAATCCACAAATGTTTATTGTAATCATGCATAAAACTCATCGGGGTGTATAATCTGCGAGGAGTGCGGTCACCAGAAAAGATGTACAGTAAATTAACTGAAATGGGGTACATCATTAAGATTCACGAGAATCAAGCAATATTTCTGCACTGATGGAAAGATTAAGAAATGTGCATCCGCAATGAATGTACACACACTGGGCACTGAATCAGAAACCTTTATGCAGATATATGTAAACATCACTTATGCAGCATGTATGTAAAATACATGGTCACGTACATAGCCATGTATTCTAGGCAACTATTTAAGAATGCTGTGCATCAGTAATCATCAGTAGTATTGATCATAATGGGAAAAACAATGGATCTTTTGAAGTTTGCGAAGGGCTTATTGTGCATACTTGTCTGGCTGGAGCAATGATCTTGACAACAGCAAAGCTGACTGGTTTTTCAAAAGGTGAGATATCCTGGGTGTTTAATAAGTGGAAAATAACCCACATTGCTTATCTAAGAAGGGTAACTGTGGCACGACGACAATCTGTCAGAAACAAGATTGCCATCATCTGAGGCAGCATGTATGAGAAACAGGACTTTCTGTGTGCAGTAAGTCATACAGAAAGTCCTGTTTTCAATGCATTCAATGAAGGCTGTTCCTGACTCATATCTCAACAAACAATGTGCAAGGAATTGAAGAGGATTGGTATTGGCAGTCACATGCCATACAGAAACCACTGATTTCTGCAAAGAACCACAAAGTGCATCAACAGTGGTGTCAGTAACATTGTGAATGGACACTGGAAGACTGAAAAAAAAAAAACTCATGTGGTCTGACAAGTTGCACTACACCCAGATGTACACTGAAAGTAGGTAGAGACTTTGGTGAGAGTCCCTTGAAGCAATGGACCCAGCTTGCCTTGTAAACACAACTCAAGGCTCTGGAGGTGGTGTGATGATGTGGAACATATTCTGTAGACACGAAAGGGGACTCCCGATATTGCTGGAAGGTCAGGTGTCCCCAAGGATTACTTGAACATTGTCACCAATCAAGTTCATCCTGCAATGTTGACCTTTTTATCCAGCATGTGATGGCTGTTTCATGGACGACAGTCCATCACGCATAATGTGTTCAGCAGTGGTTCAGCGACCATGGCAGCAATTTTCACCATCTTCCCTGACCACCACAAAGCCTGAATTTGAAACACACTGAGAATGTATGGGGCATGTTAGAAAAACAGATCCAGAAGCAAAGCTCTCTTCCATCAAATCTAAGCCAGTTAAAAGACTGTCTGGTGAATTTCTGGTATGCTGTAGACGTACTGTAGAAACAATCCAACACTTTGCGGAATCTATGCCAAACCACATATGTTCTTCAATCTGGGCTAAAGGAGGTCCAACCCAGTACTGAATAAAAGTTTCTAATTCAGTGGCCAATATGTGTATATAGCCAAAAAGTTAGCCAATGACATCAAAACAGAAAAATATCAAAAAATATATGATTGAGTATTTGATAGTTATCTGAAAACTTTAGAGAAAGTGACAGAATTATCTGAAGTGATGATAATACTATAACTGCTGTTAACCACTTTCAGTTTTCACAAACAACAGTTCACACATAAATACTGATATTCATATATGTGCATATTTAGGACAATGACTGTGTGTGAACAGCTTGTGATATCTGGAAGAACAACCACTTTATGCAGTCAACAAGTACACAAAACACCTAAGCCTCTAAGCCTGTTCTCAGTAAAATAATTATTGACAGCCAATAAGATTCAAAAGCTAAGATTGAAATAAGAGTCTGGAAACAATATTCAAATATACATTCTTTAAAAAGAAACCTTAGTACTAAAAAAAAAATTGTCTGACATGTTTTTTGCACTTTAACAATAAATGTCTGCAAATAATGATAAAATTCAAAAAAAAAAAAAATACAGATAATATACTGAGTTCCATCAAATGATAAGCACCTGTCCCATGAAAAACCAGCAGCAGCCATGAGTGAGAGAGAGAGTTTGATAACCCTGAATTCTGTTAAAGATTAGCTAAAAGCTGAAACCATTTTCCAAGCATTATTTTACATTTCTTTATACTATCACTACAGTACACAAACTTCAAATTTAAATAGTAGTTACTAGAAAATTATACATACATACATACATACATACATACATACATACATACATACATACATACATACATACATACATACATACATACATACATACATACATACATACATACATACATACATACATACATACATACATACATACATACATACATACATACATACATACATACATACATACATACATACATACATACATACATACATACATACATACATACATACATACATACATACATACATACATACATACATACATACATACATACATACATACATACATACATACATACATACATACATACATACATACATACATACATACATACATACATACATACATACATACATACATACATACATACATACATACATACATACATACATACATACATACATACATACATACATACATACATACATACATACATACATACATACATACATACATACATACATACATACATACATACATACATACATACATACATACATACATACATACATACATACATACATACATACATACATACATACATACATACATACATACATACATACATACATACATACATACATACATACATACATACATACATACATACATACATACATACATACATACATACATACATACATACATACATACATACATACATACATACATACATAAGCTGTTCTCTGAGATTCAGAGGTTAGCTCCAAAAAGAAATACAAACTTCCAGATATTTTTACTTATTGTTGTCGTATCAAACTTCTCCATTTACAGTGATCTTGACATACAACTCGTGCTTCACTGATATCCATTACACGCAGTACACAAGATCTTTTATACTTCATACTCATAATCTTTTTCTCATGCAGACACTCCTGAATCTGATCCACCCATGTCTTCCTTGGCCTTCCTCTGCCTTTCCTTCCTGCCACTTGGGCTGAAAATATTTTCTTAGTAAGCATTTCATCACTCATTCTTTCAACATGGCCAAACCACCAAAGCATATTGGTCTCCACCTTGCTAACAACATTTTGCTTTACATCACACAACTGCAATACATCTTCATTCCTCACACAATCAGATCGTGTCAAACCCCACATAAGTAACACATTTCTCCAGCACACAAACTACTCCTATGTTTCTTCTGCAGTACCCAGGTTTCACTGCCATACATCAGAGTAGGAACAATTACACTTTCAAACATAGCCATGCAGGACTCTCTAGAGAACCCATCATTCCTGTGAAAACCTCCTAGAGCAGCTATGACTTTCAAAGAAGAATTCACTCGCCTACTGATTTCACCATCCAACTTGTTCTCTCTGTGAAACATTCTTCCTAAATACACAAACTCACTCACCTGGTCAATCACAGTGCCATTTATACTTACATTACATTCAGTGCTACCCATTCCTCTCTCAAACACCATAACTTTGGTTTTTCCCTTATTTATACTCAGTTTGAATTTCATGCAAACTTTGTGCATCTGAGTCAACATACTCTGCAACTCACTTTTGCTATCTGCCAACAGGACAGTGTCATCAGCATACAGCAATCTGCACACATAGATATCATCAAGACATAAACCACTATTATCTATTTTGGCCTCACGCATGCATGCATCCATAAATATATTAAACAGCCATGGTGACATTACACAACCTTGTCTAACTCCTGCACCAATGGAAAACCATTTTGATAAAACACTATTCACTCGTACACAAGCTCTACTACCAGCATACATGGCTTTTACACTATTAAGTAGATTCCCAGTAACACCATATTCATTCAATACCTTCCACAAAAGTGTCCTATTGACTCGGTCGTAAGCTTTCTCTAAATCTATGAAGGCAGTAAAAACTTTCTTCCCAACAGCCAGATACTTTTCAATCATCATACGTAATGCAAAAATCTGGTTAGTGCAGCCTTTACCAGGCATAAAACCACTCTGAACATCCCACATTTTCTCTGATGTAAGACCCCGTACTTTTTCAATAACAACCTTACCAAACACTTTCCCTGGCACACTCAGTAGGCTAATACCACGATAGTTCTTGCATTCAGTCTGATCACCTTTTCCCTTATACAAGGGAACAATGATAGCATCCTTCCAATCCCAAGGGACCATTCCCAACTCCCAGCACAACTGGCAAATTTCAGTTAACCAGTCAATTATAGAGTCACCACCATACTTCAACATCTCTGCAGTTATGCCATCAACTCCTGGAGCCTTACCATTCTGAAGAGATTTTAGAGTTTTACACACTTCTCTTGAGATCCCTCCTGTGCTTTCATCCCTCATTGTGACATCATCTGAATCTGTCTCAGAATCATTTTTGCTCTCCTGATCTAATAACTCACAGAAGTATTCACCCCATCTGTCACTTAACTCATTGGGCTCCCATATCATTTCCCCAATCTCATTCTTCACACAACTTACAACTTTGTTTCCCCTATTTTTCCTGAGTTTCATGTACTTCCAGAAGGACTTTCTATCTTTCCAAAAAGCCAGTTCATGCCTTTCCACTTTCTCTTTCCTATCTTTTGCCTTACTGTGGCAAACCAGCTTAGCAGCTTCACGTTTCTTACAACGATATTCATCCACAGAGACTCTACCTTGCAACATCCCCAAATAGACTTCCTTCTTTTTCTTTACTGCCTCATCAATCTCACTATTCCACCAAGCATCACCTCTATTGTTACCCACTATTGTGGTGCCACAGACCTCTTTAGCAGCAGTAACAACACAGTTCTTAAAACATTCCCACTTCCTTCTACATCCCTCTCACAAGATTTCAGATCCTTCAGTCGTTCTCTGAGTAAGTCAGAGTACCGCTGATGATCTTCAAGGAGCCTATCAACCTTTATTCTTTCTATCCTGGGTCTCTTCCTATTCCTTCGTCCAACCAACATTAAGTTTCACTCGTGACACTACCAAGTAATGATCAGAACCAACATCCGCACCTCTCATCACACGGGTGTCAACAACTAAGTGTTTCAAACGCTGATCGTAAACAACAAAATCTATCACACTCTTTTGACCAAGAGTACGATTTTCCCAAGTATATGTGTGGATATACTTGTGGTTGAAAAATGTATTAGATACACACAAATCATTCTCAATGCAGAGTTCAATTAATCTTTCACCATTATCATTCACACAAGGATCATTAAACTTACTCAGAACATTGTCAGAAATTGCATTCTGCACACCTACTCTAGCATTGAAATCCCCTGCTATTATAACTTCTTCTTTAGCACCAAACTGGCTCAAAACAGCTTTTAGCTCATTCCAGAAATCTTCTTTCTTATCAGAAGGTTCTGAGTCACAAGGAGGATGCACTACAACAATTACAATTCTCTGAAGTTTCACTTTCAAACGAATCCAAAGAATTCTCTCACTTATGCAACTATAGTGAATCAAGTTGTTCTTCATCTTTTCACTTAAAATCACACCTACACCAGCCTGTCCTCTCATATTATCCAATACTCCAGACCACACACTCACCGTGCCATTTACTTCTTCTACCCCAATTTCCTTCTTTTTGGTTTCACTTACACACAGCACATCCAATCTATACTTATTAATCTCCTCAATCACCTCACTCATCTTGCCATTTATACCTCTAGTATTCCATACACCAATCTTACATTCACTCAGCCGAGATCGCTTTCTCATACGCCATTTAGAAAGTCCAGGTCGATTCCGTGGTAAACCGTCCTTCTCAAGTGTGGTAGGTCTACCATATCCCACACTTGAGTCATTCATAATATTTCTTTTTGTCTTTTTAATCAGGTAAGTACATGATATTTGGCAGGGTGATAACACTTATGGGGGAGCAAACCCCAGTTACACTTTACCTTGGTATACCACATAGTTTCTATGATAAAGCAGTTTTATACAAAGTTTAAATACTGCATCCCGGCAGATTTTTTATAAACTGCAAAATGTTTGGCTATTTAGCAACAAACATTTTAGTCCAAATAACTTCCAGTTTGGTGCATGTTTACACTAGTATGTGCAGGTATTGGTTACTAGTTTTCCTGTAGTGTTGGTAATTAGCGGTGACGGAAGTTTCCTTGGTTGAACACCCTTTTTTTTTTTTGTAGTTTTAAAACAGAAAACAAAATGTATTTGAGTTGGCATTAGTGAGGTAACCACCATTTGTGATTATGTGAAATGCCAGCAGTTGCGCATTTTACATCATCGCAAATGGTGGTTATCATCATTGCACGATGTGAAATGCCAGTAGTTGCTTTGGGGTAAAAAATGACCCAATTAAGAATTTATTTATTTTCATTTATTTTAATTCATGATTTGTTTTCCATAAGCATCATTCCATCCCTGCTCATGGTAAAACCTTACTTTTATATTCACCTATTACATTACTTTTCTTCGATTGTCTGCCTCAACCCCTACCTCCATGGTGATTCTAGATAGGATTGGAAGAATGATAAGCAAGCCAAGTGTAGAATATTTCCATGACAGGCATTTTAAATGAAATACCACATCTTGGGAGCAGTTGAAAATTAAAAAAGGGATTGCGTGGGAAAAACTGGAAGTTATGGCAGAAGCTAGGGCATTCATAGCCACTACAATTCACCAAGTAACAATGAACATTAGCAGTGACAACATTTGCACGGGTCAGCATTGGTATGCTGAATACTTTCCTTTCTTAAAATTTCCACCAATACAGCTTAGGTATAACTGTCATCACACCTTGATGTTGAATGATATATTCACAGAGGAAAATGTGAGAATGGTAAAGGCCAGGGCTGAAGCCATATTCTGCAGTACCACAGCTAGGTAGGATGAATACCAAAATTATGGAACACTGAACCACGTCAACAACTATGACAATAAGTTTTTAAAGGTTTTCTTAACCCGGCAGATGTCCAGCCAAGGCTGAAATCTGCTGATCACTGGTAAGGACAGCCAGGAGCCAATGAGGCTTCAGTAAACACCTTGGTGTTTACTAAGGGAAGCATGCTGGACACCTGGAAGGTAAAAAAGAAAAACAGAAAACTCTCAAAATACGGGGAGAGTACAGGTCAGATAAATTAAGAAAAAAAAAATACGGGAATACAGGGTGTTCAAGGAGGTTTTGAATAGGAGGCTGGCAAGGTTTAAATACTAAGAACGGAAGATAGCAAACCAAAAGAAAGTTATCCTGAAAAGAGTAAGGAGCACAGTTAATGGGCACACTGATCGAAAAGCACAGCAACCTAAGACATGTGAAGGGAAAGACATTTTCCAAGTTTTCAATCCTTTGCCTATGTTAATTCACCACTGGTATTTATGTAATGTTACTACAGCAATATTGCTTACTCAGCATGACACAGGTTGGATTCAATAGAAAAACATTCTTAGAAGTAACTACAGTAAATTAGTTGGTCACATTAGCATGTTTATTTTTGCTGTTAGAAGCAATGTACTAGAGTAAAATTTATCTGGTCCCACCAAGCCACGTAATTAGAATGAAGAATCTATACAGGAAATAATTCCTTGTTAACATTAACCAGGTTGTCTGTCTTTTCCTTGCAGCTCTACAAATCAGCATTTCTTGACTTATGTATGCTTGGCTTAATGTGAATTTGTTTCAACAGATATGAAACCAAAAATGAATACACTTCAAAAATACCAGTTTTAAATTTCACATCATTGCAGCATGAGTTCTTATAAAAACTTGTAAGGGCTCATGTGAAACACAACTCACATGGATCCCAACCATGAGAATAAGTCACTGAACCAAGAGAACCTAGTGTCATTGTTGCCACTATTTGACAATGTAAATTTAACTGGAAAATTATACAAGTTCCCACATTGAGTTGCTGGTTAATATAACAGTTTTATTTTGTAATAATAAGATAGCTGTTGAACACTGCTTTACCTTACTTTTGTCTAGATATATCTTTCTACAGCCAAAACCTACCTCTCCTAAAAATAACACCATTTGTTTATACTATGAAAATTATGTTCAGAAGTTAAAAGAAGTAAGTAATGTAAATGCCCCCGAAAAACTATCACTTCCTGCAACACAGTTGTGGCTTCTCCAATACCATAAGAAATTTTTATTCCATACTGATTAAATTATCAAAGTAATTTAACCGATAAGGTGAAATAAAAGCAAACTCAAACAGAAATCTAAACATTTTCTTGTGATGTTATTTGTTAGATTCTGTACAGTGATATCTAATAGATCACTGCAAATTTATGGCAAACAAACATATTATGTTTTGGCAAAGAGGTACCATACTTAACTGTTACCATGTAGCCATCCACACAGAAAACCTGAAAATTGTATCCCACATCCTAATTTCTATTAAGGCATGTTACCACACCACCACTTAGGACAATGAATTTCCAAGTTACTAAAGTATAGGAACCTGAACACTTGAGTTCAGTTGCATGGAAATTCATTGTGCTGGACAGTGTAATGGTAGCATACTGGAATGAAAATCAGAAGAAGGTTCGAATAATACTCCAGGCAATATAATTTTCAAGTGTTTTGACAAAATGGACATAACCGTAAAGATAATATGTCTAACATATCATAAAATTTTGGAATCTGGCTCTTATGCTGATACAACCCTTAGTTTGAAAACAATTATATCTTTTCGATAAAAGCTTTTCACAAAGTTTTTTTTAATGAAGATACAAGCTTTTTGAGTGCATTAAATGGGTGATAAAAGAATCAAGTACATTATTACCTTACTTTTAAAAAATTTACTCAGATTAACTCTACCAACATTCATCATTACATTACTTTTAAACAATTCACTCAGATTAACTCTACCAACATTCATCATCATCTCACACCTGCATATCAGTAGTATGTTCAGGTATCAGGATTTTCACACAAAAGTAATAAAAAAATTCCCTGCCCTTTCCAGGTTCTCCAGGTGGATTTGAATTTTTTTCGAGAGTGGTGACCCCAATCATGCTGTAATGAATTGTTACATTTCATTGCATTCATGCATTTTCTCACCAATACGCACATTTGCAAATTCTTTAAGTGATTTCTCATTAGAAAATTACCTGCTTTTCATTAGTAACAACTAAATGTCCACATTATTTTAGGTAGCATAATTCCACAAACTTTTGTGAATATATTCCCATAGAAACACCATATGCAAGAAAAAATCAGCCATTGATTAGCTTCAGTTTTTCAATAACACAATGTAGTTAAACTTAATGACTGAATGGCTCCTGTCCAGAGAAACATGTCACAAGAGAACCAACAGACAAAGGACTTTGACCCATTGTTTGGATGGTTCTTTTGTGATGTGTTTCTCCAAGCAGCAGTATATCAAGCCATTGTGCCTAATTGTTTCATGTTACAGCAACTGTTTACAGAAATTCAACAAAAGCTTAGTAACAGGCAATTTTAAAAATTCAATTTTGCATCATTTTTATGGAATAAAGGAAAAAATGTAACATAACTGAAAGCAAGATCTACCAAATTCTAGGGAGGCAGTAATTGAAGACAAAAGTTTGAAATCTGAAAAAAGGAAAGTTTTAAAAATAAAGTATCCCTTGATTTTTACAAAAAAAGGGGCAATTTTTCCTGATTTTTGGAACCATTTTCAAATTCCCTGAGAATTCCAGTTTTTTCCAGTTTCCCAGATTGCGTGGAGACTCTGGGTATGCTTATTATTATTTTTCTCCTGCTCCCCCCTCACTCCCTTCCATGTCAGCTCATTATTTACGATGCTGTTGTCTTAGAATTTAGAAGCTCTTGGAGATTTGATAATCCTTTATTTCTTTTTCTTAATATTTAATTGTGAATCGATAATAGATGAGTTTTTATGAAACAACAATAAAGATTAGAAATGCTTTGTATTTATTAAACATTTTTCCTGATTTCTAATTAATAGGAAACAAAAATGTGATAGTGAAAATTAGGTAATAAAATTTTATGCATTAACAAAAAGCCTTTGTCAACCTTAAAATTATGAAACATGTACTGTATATTTTAAACACCAACTTTTGAATCCAACAAAAGTTTTGAAATGAACAGTGTAATATAGATACAGTACAGTGGCTTCAGATGCAGAGTACTGAATTATTAAAATTCTTCACTGCTTCCTGACAATGAAAGTTTGCACCTCAAAAAAGGATATACTTAACATTCTGTAAACAACCTCATAGGTGGAAAATCCCAGTTCTTAAAAATACTTGAAACAGCCACGACACCATTTCAGATTTCCATACAATTAGATAAGCTGTTCAACAAGGAACTTAATTTACTCTTCTGTTATTTTCTTTCTTTTCAATTTTGCTTGTTTTATTGTGTGACCAAGACAATGCAGCCCTATCAAAAATGCTGAGACCATCTGTACAGTCTGTAGACAGCAACACCTGTTATTAAGCAGTTTCTTTAAAAAACAAGATGGAACCAAATTTTTGGTTGTAATTAGCATGTCTTTTGAATCCTTTCTGACATGAATAAAAATACATCAAAATCATTTGTTTGCATTTTTGAACTTCCCTTTTTGTTGATAAAGTTCGATTAACACTTACAGCACGTGGGGCTTGGCTTTCAATTCTTATTTCCGTTATGTGGATGCGGCATGGGAGTTTTTCATTTAGTTGCGGGTTCACTTCATTTTTTTCCCCGTTGGTATTTATCTGGCCTCGTCACTAAATGAGTTTTTTCCTTTGCTGCCTCCTCATTTACTTCAATAATTTTTCATAACCCGAGTACTTTCGGTAATACTCCATTACCGTCATCGAGGGGACGTTTTGCTCCGACTAGCACGGACCGTGTCAGCTGGGCATTTCGGTGGATCTCACGGGCTGCTTCTGTCATCGGCTATCGCTTCTTCTTGGGTGTTGTGGCGCCATCTCTTGTTGGTCACTGATCTCATTTTTCGAACTTTTTCATTTTTTTGCTCAATTTTAATTAAATTTCTCCAGCTGTTTCTCAAAATATTAGGGTCATTATGGTTGCAAACTTTTGCCCTATTTTTTTCAATCATTACCGACTCTGCTATTCTGAGGTGTTTTTCGGATTTACAGCTTTTAATGATTTTTATATTTTCGAATTTAAGATATTTTTGGTTATCCAGACAGTATTGAATAAGTGCTGTTTTTCTTCTTTTTTTCTGCCAATTTTTTACGTGTTGTTTTAATCTGTGTTTAAGCTTATTTTTGGTACTTCCTATATAAGCCATTGGAGGATTTTCAGTAATAGGAATTGAGTAAATAGCAGCTTTTTCTAACATTTTTATTTTTTCATTATTTTTTATTACCATATTTTTGATGGTATTTACTTTTCCTCCAATTTGAATGTTATGCTTTTTACAAATATTATTAATTTCATTGGTAGTACCTTTAATGTAAGGAAAACCATTTAAATATTTGACTTCTTTTTATTTACTACAGCATTATTTTTTATTTTCTTTATTACTTCTGTGTTCCATTTTTTTATTAAATGGTTAGGATAACCAAAGCTACCTGCAATTTTTTTTATGAATTTGATTTCTTCATTGATGAACTGACTATTTTCAGAGTGCGTATATGCTCTTTTAATTAAGGTTTTTAGACTATTGCATTTTTGAGGATAAGGATGTGCCGAATTGTACAGGATTAGAACCGGAACAAATGAACTTTTCCGATAAACCCTGTATAGTAACTTATCTGTGGATTTGATAACTTGTACGTCCAAAAAGGCTATTGCATTATTTTTTCTATTTCAACAGTGAGTTCTATAGTTGGATATAAAGAGCTGTAACATTTTGTTAATTTTCTTAATTCTTCTTCGTTCAGTTTTGATAGAATGAAAATATCATCCACGTATCGACAGTACACTTCTGGTTTTTCTTCCATACGATGCAGGACATTTTCTTCAATTTCGTTCATCACAACCTCAGCATATAAAGTTGATAATGGTGAGCCCATTCGGCCTCCTGAATTTTGCTTGAATATTTTGTTCTTGTATGTATTATTAATATTATTTTCATATAAATAAAATAAAACTTTTTTGAATTCATGAATTTGTGTGTTATTTAAAATTTTAAGATTTTGCAACTTCTTAATGATAATTTCAATAGCTTCTGGAACAGGAGTGCTTGGATATAATGCTTTAAAGGTAAAAACGCACAAAGATGGTGCTCTAATGAGACTGATAGTTTAAAAAAAACTTCACCATTGATAACATTAGAGAAAAACATTTACAAGTTCCTAGCACCCTTTTTCATGAACAACAAGTTCACACCATCAAGAACACGTATGAATTTATTGAGAAAATTAAAAATGTAAAAACTGGCCTAAAGGACTTAAATATGGCAAGCATGGATGTTAAAACATTATATCCAAGCACTCCTGTTCCAGAAGCTATTGAAATTATCATTAAGAAGTTGCAAAATCTTAAAATTTTAAATAACACACAAATTCATGAATACAAAAAAGTTTTATTCTATTTATATGAAAAAAATATTTTTACATACAAGAACAAAATATTCAAGCAAAATTCAGGAGGCCCAATGGGCTCACCATTATCAACTTTATATGCTGAGGTTGTGATGAACGAAATTGAAGAAAATGTCCTGCATCGTATGGAAGAAAAACCAGAAGTGTACTGTCGATACGTGGATGATATTTTCATTCTATCAAAACTGAACGAAGAAGAATTAAGAAAATTAACAAAATGTTACAGCTCTTTATATCCAACTATAGAACTCACTGTTGAAATAGAAAAAAATAAGGCAATAGCCTTTTTGGACGTACAAGTTATCAAATCCACAGATAAGTTACTATACAGGGTTTATCGGAAAAGTTCATTTGTTCCGGTTCTAATCCCGTACAATTCCGCACATCCTTTATCCTCAAAAATGCAATAGTCTAAAAACCTTAATTAAAAGAGCATATATGCACTCTGAAAATAGTCAGTTCATCAATGAAGAAATCAAATTCATAAAAAAAATTGCAGGTAGCTTTGGTTATCCTAACCATTTAATAAAAAAATGGAACACAGAAGTAATAAAGAAAATAAAAAATAATGCTGTAGTAAATAAAAAAGAAGTCAAATATTTAAATGGTTTTCCTTACATTAAAGGTACTACCAATGAAATTAATAATATTTGTAAAAAGAATAACATTCAAATTGGAGGAAAAGTAAATACCATCAAAAATATGGTAATAAAAAATAATGAAAAAATAAAAATGTTAGAAAAAGCTGCTATTTACTCAATTCCTATTACTGAAAATCCTCCAATGGCTTATATAGGAAGTACCAAAAATAAGCTTAAACACAGATTAAAACAACACGTAAAAAATTGGCAGAAAAAAGAAGAAAAAACAGCACTTATTCAATACTGTCTGGATAACCAAAAATATCCTAAATTCGAAAATATAAAAATCATTAAAAGCTGTAAATCCGAAAAACACCTCAGAATAGCAGAGTCGGTAGTGATTGAAAAAAATAGGGCAAAAGTTTGCAACCATAATGACCCTAATATTTTGAGAAACAGCTGGAGAAATTTAATTAAAATTGAGCAAAAAAATGAAAAAGTTCGAAAAATGAGATCAGTGACCAACAAGAGATGGCGCCACAATGCCCAAGAAGAAGTGATAGCCGATGACAGAAGCAGCAGCCCGCGATAACCACCGAAATGCCCAGCTGACACGGTCCATGCTAGTCGGAGCAAAACGTCCCCTCGATGACGGTAATGGAGTATTACCGAAAGTACTCGGGTTATGAAAAATTATTGAAGTAAATGAGGAGGCAGCAAAGGAAAAAAACTCATTTAGTGACGAGGCCAGATAAATACCAACGGGGAAAAAAATGAAGTGAACCCGCAACTAAATGAAAAAACCCCATGCCGCATCCACATAACGGAAATAAGAATTGAAAGCCAAGCCCCACGTGCTGTAAGTGTTAATCAAACTTTACCAACAAAAAGGGAAGTTCAAAAATGCAAATGCATTAATGCACGTTAAAAAAATAACCTCCAATATCGGAAGTAAATTGAAAAATCATTTGTATTCAATAGAAGTCATTACAAAAAGAAAAATGTAAAACATAAACTGGATTTCTACAATTAATAAAACATTTAGACATAGAAATAGCTTTCTCCTACTAGTGGCTGAAAAGTATGTCACAGATATTAATTAACAAAGTGTGCACAAAAAGTTTCTCATAGATGGAAGAAGATATCAGATACAAAGGGCTTTTCAAATCAAACAGTTAGAAAAAAATATATATAAAGGAAAACATGGAAACATTTTCACCACCTAGCATAAGAATTTTGAATAATGGAAAAATAGAAAATATGCAAAAAGCATTCTTCATAACAAAAGATATGCTAAGGAAAAATAACTTTCTAAATACATTTCCTGGAAGCAAAGATAGCAAGAAAAAAGTTTGGACATTTATCCCCCCCCCCTCCAGCAGGGAAAACTACATATTTTAAAGAGGATAATGTTTGCAATCATTATTGTAGTGAAAGGCAAACAGTAAAAAAAAGAAATTTTTCAATAGGACATTTAAAAGCAGAGATACAGCTGCAAACAGAACTTCACACTAACACACCAGCTAGTGCCAGAACTGTGAACTACAAAAACCCACAACTACAGGCAAAGTGGTCCACAATGTAAATGGTATCCAGTGTTAAATTTTTGCACCCCCTGGTGGGGAAATTGTGCATTATTTGGGAAGAAAGGAACAGAAGAAAGACAACAAAATAAGCATTAACGGTGTAAGCACATGCATAAATGAAATGAGTACAAATATTGCAGCAATCCAGTGCTGAATTTTTATTACTGATTTTGCTGAAGGAAGAAGGTAAAGCAACACTTATTTTTTAACTTGCTCAAGTGTAGCATATCAATTTCTACTTAACAGTTATCTGATTAGTAAATTTGATGTGTTGAAAAACATAATTTCCCATATATTTTTTCTAATAATGAGAGAGAAAATTATTGGAGATTTAAATAAACTCCTATCACCTTATACCAAAATTTAATTAGTATTTTAGCATAATTTGGCAATAAATTTAAATATTAAACTATAATGATATAGTTCATTTGAGTTAATGTATGACATGTACATTAGGGTGGTTCAAAAAAAAAAAAAGTTTTAAATATTCTGTCTCCACAACTTTTATTTTATGCCATAGTATGTGAATGATAAGTACACCAAAGGGTTTTGCAAAAAAACGACATTTAGGGGTCGCCCAATATTTAACTTTTGGGTACTACATAACTGAAAATGAAAAATTTCGAAAATTGAATAATTATGACATAAGAGATGCCTTCGATGGTGAAGGAAACTGTTTTCTATGATTTGCCACCAGTCGAAGAATGAACTGTTTTTGTTCTTCGTCCTTGGTATGCGACAGGTTGTATTTTTTAATCAAACTGATGCCTCACTCGGCAGTGTCATTCACAACCCTCATCTTACAGCAACGTTCACGAAGTTCAATGAAAACAGGATCATTTCTCCACTGTTCGGGTTGCATTTTCAGAAACGCTTTAGATTTAATTTTTCCTCCAACAAGATGGACATCGAAGAAGAAGCTAGTCCTTTCAGTTACAAAATTTTCTAGATTGAGATCTTTTTCCTCAGATATTGCTATATGTCGCGGAAAATCGGGCAGCTGTGGAAGTTTCAGATTCTTGACCATTTTTTCTTTAGTTTTCGTGGGCACTCGATTGTCAAAAAAGCTAAGGCTACCAAGTGCTCAGAAAGAAACCAAAGGTGCTTGGCAAAAGCATTGTAGGCTTTCTCGCCAATTTTTTTGTTAGGGTAAAGTTTTAGGAGACTTAGAAGCTGGATATCATTATATGGAGCTCTAATTCCAAGTGGAGCTTCATTCCAGTACTTCACATAAGCCAGGCTTACAAACAAAGCCAAATTCACTGTATTTATTGTTTCTCGGGGTGTTAATTGAAACTGATTTTGAAAGAGGCATATTTTTAGAGCGTAAATGCCTTTAGCCAGCCATCGAGCATGATGTGTACGGCCAGGAACTCGAAATTTTTCCGTGCCACTTCCTCCACCAAGAAACAAAAGAGACAAGTGCAGAAGTTCTTGATAATAGTCTTTTGGTTGCTGTTTTTCCAATGCAATTGGTCAATACTCCAGCATTTCTTGTCGTAATCTGTTTAATATAGGATCCTGAAAAAGGTCAATGTCTGTTGCACTATAAGCACTTTGATCAATCGTTGGCCACCCTTTCTGAAAGCGGTTGAAGAGTGCAGTTTCTGGACCTCCAGTAGAACCGAATACACATAAGAAAACAGCTGAAAGCATAATCTCCATAGCATGATGGCGGCATGCAATCCAAACGAGTTCACTTCCTAGGGTTTTTTCAATTGTTGTGCAAGCTCCTGTGTGAAGCCCAGTATTACTCGCTGTCGTATCAAACACAAGTCCTTTGATTTCAGACTTAACATTCCATTTCTCGATTGCTTCAACGCAAGCTTGTGCCTGAGCTTTACCTGTTCCTCTGTCTATCTTGGGAATTCCCAAAAGCTGTTCTTGGCCATTTCCAGTGAGAAGTACAGCAATGCGATCAACTGTCACCTTGGATCCATCAATATCAGGCAAAAGTTTGCCATCCCAATGTAAAAGAAAAGGCCCCTCCAAAGACGATTTCTTTTGTTCAGCTGCTGCGGCTTTCTGTCTTTCTAATCTTCTAGAGCTCCTAATGGAGCTTCGGGAAAGGGTGATTTCAGAAATATTGTGTCCAAGCACCCCTGCAACGGCTCCAGCAATGAATACAGCTCCTCTATCCAGAAGATTGACTCGATCCAGGGCTCCGACGACTTCTGGTAACGTAAATATATTTTTACATCATTTGAATGGGAATGGAGTAGAAGGTGCGGCAGATGTGGACGCTAAAGGTTGATATTCGCCTTTGCTTTCGGAGCTATGTGAAGATGATGAAGAAAGCTCTGCAGTTTTCCCAGGAAGACATTTGCTCTCTCTTTCTTTATATTTCTCTGTCGCCTTTCTATCTTTTCTTCCCGCAGTCTTCTCCTAATTTCTTTTTCTGTTGTTTTTAAGTCAGCACCACTCATACCACATGAAAAGACATCTTCTCTTTGTTTCTGGAGGAATACCTGGTCTTCGTCGTTTTACATTTGCATTATAGCATTTCTCACGGCGACATCAAACAATTCTTCTAGATCACTTTTGAACATATCCTCACGCACACGGTCATTTACTCCTTGACGAGTACGGTGCTTCTTCACAGCTAAATATCGTTTGTAAAGTTTTGAGAGTTTTCTCACACATGAATCAATCCGCTGTGTAGGAATCCTCGCACGCTTCCAAACAATCACAACTGCTTCACAGGTCAATTTGAAATTCACTGACAAGCTCTTGCACTCTTCTAAATGGTAAAACTGGACCATTCGGAGCACATCCAATCCACAGGGAAGTCTTGCTGTTGAGAAGTTAGAGATTGGCTTTCCAAGAAGCCAGTTAGTGGGGACAGATCTTAAGCTAGATGTCGACATGGTTGTTTATACCTGAAAAGAAGAGAAATTTGAGTTAGCTACCAAAAAGTAAACTTCTGGGCGACCACTAAACTTCCACGTATCGAGCTAAAATTTGGTGCACACATTACTACATCATAATGGACAAAATTACGCTATGTGGAGCAATGATTTGAATACCTTTTTTTTTTTTCCATGGCAAAGTGGACCACCCAATGTACATACAAGAATTTTCTAAATGCAGCATCAGCATTATGGAAAATGAATTACAGTTTCACTATTTCAGTAACTCTTAACTGTGGTAATGAAGATCACAGAACTACTTTATTTATCAAAAAAATTACACACTGTAGCATTTTATTAAGAACAGAAGCTGAGACATGAATACCATGCTTAATCCCCTATTTCTTTGCTGATGTGAAAAGTTTATGTAACTAAAATCGAATTATAAAAGCCAAACTTAATTTCTTTTAAATTAAGGGCAGCAAGTCAATGGTTCAGGAACAATCATAATTCTAAAGAACCATTACAAATTTTTCAACACAGAACTTTCTTCACAGTATAATGCTTGTTTTCATTCATGTACTACTAAGTCACTCTCGTGTCCATGTGACCTTGTGTTGATTGTTCAATGCAATGCATGTTCAAAGGAAAAACCCTTCCACTTTTGGATGCCTATATACATACCATGTGACTGTTCATGACAAGTCACAATCAGCCAGTACTACATGCTGTTCCAACTGGATATCCTGTGCATTTCTGATAGGAAGAACTACTGTTTTTGTGTACAAATGCTTTTCCACCTTACTGAATTTCATTTCTGATCGAAATCTGAAACATAGTGGTGTTTGCACACTAAATGCATGTGCACTGCTGTTCATCCACAGTAACATACTGTGGTGTACTAAGTACTGGCAATAAACATATTTCCTTAATGCACCATGTTACCACATTTCATATAGTACAAAAAATCTTGCCATACCTTACGGGACGAGTCCCCCTTGTACAAAAAGACAACAAAACATGACTTACCATTTTTTCCACAGCAGATGCAACGTGAATTTCAGTGCAGCCTCCACCGTAGCAAACTTTTGGGTTTTGCAACAATCGGTACAAGGTATCAAGAACTTGTTTACACACAACCTATAAATATAAAATTACAGCTAGAATAATAAGATACATAGTTCAGTGATAAAATAGGTAACAAGAACAAGAGCACTGAGTGCAAGCAAAGATTATTGATGTATTAGTGAATATGTACAAACTTTTCAGAATGTGGAAAGAGCAGATGATTCCACTATGTTGTCCTAGATGTATGAAGTTTGCATGAAAGTCAAACCGAGTATAAAAAAGGGAAAAACCAAAGTTATGGTTTTTGAGTGAGGAACTGTTAGTACTGAATGCAAGATACGTCTAAATAACACAGTACGTCTAAATAACACAGTAATTGACCAGGTAAATGAGTTTGTGTATTTAGGAAGCATGTTTGACAGAGAGAACAAGTTGGATGGTGAAATTAGTAGACGAGTGAATTCTTCATTGAAAGTCATAGCTGCTTTGGGAGGTTTTCACAGGAATGATGGGTTCTCTAAAGAGTCCTCGCATGGCTGTGTAAGAAAGTGTAATTGTCCCTACTCTGATGTATGGCAGTGAAACCTGGGTACTGCAGAAGAAACATAGGAGTCGTTTGTGTGCTGGAGAAATGCGTTACTTACGTGGGGTTTGTGGCAAGACACGATCTGATTGTGTGAGGAATGAAGATGTATTGCAGTTGTGTGATGTAAAGCAAAATGTTGTTAGCAAGGTGGAGACCAATATGCTTCGGTGGTTTGGCCTTGTTGAAAGAATGGGTGATGAAATGCTTACTAAGAAAATATTTTCAGCCCAAGTGGCAGGAAGGAAAGGCAGAGGAAGGCCAAGGAAGACATGGGTGGATCAGATTCAGGAGTGTCTGCATGAGAAAAAGATTATGAGTATGAAGTATAAAAGATCTTGTGTACAGCATGTAATGGATATCAGTGAAGCACGAGTTGTATGTCAAGATCGCTGTAAATGGGGAAGTTTGATACGGCAACAGTAAGTAAAAATTACCTAGTAGTTTGTATTTTTTTGTGGAGCTAACTCCTGAATCTCAGAGAACAGCTTACTGATATGTAATGTAATGTAAAGACGATCCCCCAAACAGCAACAAATTGAAATAAAAGCCCCTCATCCGTAGGGTAGGAAAATTATAGTGTCATCCTGGTGGCACAGTGACTGTTTTTGTGAGTGGGCACAGATTCAAGTCCAGGATGAGGCATGGGTAGTATGTTTGTCTGATGGCTCTGTCCCTTCCCTGGAACCAGTGGCCCCAAATCAGGAATGGGTGACTGCTTATAACCCTTAGAGGTGCTCACGGCAGTTGTTAAACCTTGAAACAAACATACAAAAAGCTTACAGCTGATTATAATCCATACATGAAACTGCCGAAGGAAAAAAAAAGCTGAAGTTTTTAACCGCATGAGTGAAAAATAAGAACCTGCTGTGAAACAGCGTGAATAAAATGCGGCGAGAGCAAGATAAAATTGTTCACTGAAATTTATCATGTAAATATTAAGCTGGAGCACATCACTGTATTCAAAATATATAATTTCCTCCCCCCCCCCCTCTCTCTCATTTAACAGCAACACAAGAGAAAAAAAAATTGTGATTACCACCAAAATCTAAGCTCTGTCGAACTTCCATTTTAGGAAAGTCTTCCTCCATTTTGAAGCTGCAAAACAAGTATTTATGGAATAAAATTATATTTACCACCACTACTGGGTAGAAGAAACATCGCCATGAAAAAAGGATTGCGATTACGGGAGAAACCTTCACTCCGTCTAACTTCCGTTTCCGAAAGTTTTGAAAGTGAGAATTCCGCCCACCGACGGAAAACGACCCCACCACCAATCTCTCCCAAATTTCTGTTCAGTTCTGCATCGATCTCGGAAACCATCGAAATGACGACGGAAAAGGCGGAATTCATCGAATTCGTTGAAAAATCTCGTACCTGAAGATCACAGGGAAATTTTCGCGCCAACTTCCGTTCTTGGAAATTTTCTTCCATTTTCAAGCTGGTTTTTTGGATTAAAATTATATTTAATAATATTGCGCAGAAGAAACATCGCGAGAAAAAGAAATCACGATTACGGAGAAAATGTTCACGCCTTCTTCAACTTCCGTTTTCGAAAGTTTTGATAAACGAAATACCATTTCCAGAACCACCCAATTAATTCTCCAAAATTTATCTCCAGTTTTGCATCGATCTCGAGATTTACCTAAATGATGACAAAAAAAAAAAAAGCGGAATTCCGCGAATCCGCGGAAGATTCTCATATATGATAATCACATGAAAAAAATAGCAGTGAAAGGAAGGAAGGAAGGAGGCAGTCATGGGGACCCTCATACCAAGGGCATTTAAATAATATGAAAAATGATATGATCTGTTTATTGAATAAGTCTTAGACCAAATCTACACCCAGTAGAAAATTCCTCACTACACCACATTCAAAAGGTATGAGCAGAATGTATTTTAATTATTTTACCACTTGAACAGTGTGAAGCTATTTATTTAAATTTCACAATACAGCTGTCTGTAATAACAGTTACTTTTGGGGTTAAATACAGATAACTGGCATGTTGCTTTAGCATTGATTCTCTGAGATAAATATATAATTAACCAACTGGTTCTAAAGAACAATTTGAAAACTTTTTTAAGTATGCATATGAAATAAAGTAACTGATCATTTAAAACAATATATCTACAATCGTGGCCAAAAGTCCTTCACCAGTAGACCGAAAGTCTTTTTTTTTATGTTTGAAGTCAACTTATACAGTGTAATGGTATTAAATACTTTAATTGAGTCTGTAAGGGCCGTATGGCACCGTGTTATCACCAATGGACAACTAAAGAAGCTCATTAGTTCCATGCCAAGAAGGTGCACTTTGTTACTAAGAAACAGTGGTTATTCAATTAAATATTAAAGCGTATTTTGCTTGTTGGTCAGTTATTTCAAGTGTCCTGCAAGTGCCAATGTACTGCACTGTAATTTTACGTTAAATGCATTGTACACTAATTTTACAAATTCCACTATTTGTTGCTTTTTATGACTATACACTGTACTTTTGCTTATAACTTCACTTCTATTACTGGCAATAACATTATGTAAAAATATTTGAATTCAGCATGAAATTTCCTTTAAAATGATGTATAATATGTATTCTTGACTTTAACATTACGCTG
Organism: Macrothele yani; assembly: GCA_039090855.1. Classification (NCBI taxonomy): domain Eukaryota; kingdom Metazoa; phylum Arthropoda; class Arachnida; order Araneae; family Macrothelidae; genus Macrothele; species Macrothele yani. The sequence continues at coordinate 213,757,050 of CM076990.1, forward strand.
TATAAGTTGACTTCAAACATCAAAAATTTGACTTTCAGTCTACTGGTGCAGGACTTTTGGCCATGATTGTACATGACAGAGTGAATATTTTTAGCCATAACAAAGAAGAAAATAATAGAATATGTACACACACACACACACAAGGGATTAGTTATAATATTCTACTCTTCATACACAACCTCAACTGGAAAAAAATACACAGAGTGAAGAATATACTATTTGTACAGGCTTTGACATCTAATCTACAAAGCAGATAGGCTAATGTTGTTCCAGTTGCAAGGGGTATTAATGACTGGTTTAGAATATTCAGTGTCAACAACCCACATAGAAAAGAGGAGAATATAGTAAGTGAGAGTAGAAGGAAGCAAATGACAAGAAGATAGTGAGGATAGAAATGATGTGGAAACAACATAGGAGGTGTATGATGAGGAAAGAAGATATAGGTCAGGTTAAATGTGTATGTATATGCAGTGAAACTCCTGTCAATGGACATCTCCGAACAACAGCAAGTTTTGGTTGGTACAGAACAGCTGCAGTAGGATTAACATTAGCAATAACCTCAGAACATTGGTCAACGAACACCCCAGTAAATGGATACTTTGCCCATAAGGATTTTTCATAGTTTCTTTGGTACTTCAGCTGGAGCAATAAGAGAGGCCAAAGAATGTTGCTATAAATGCATTACAATGGGTACAATGGAATACTTAAGTGAAAATACAAGAGTTAGAGTTTATTTTAGCATGACATGTGGCAGTAATTACTTAAGGCAAGCTCCAAAGCCCATTATGTTTTAGTCACCCCACTCCCGCATTAGGTAGGGGTGGAGATGTTGCCTTAAATGTTGTTTGGTTTTGTCTCTGTGTGTTATGTTTGATTATACTGGTGGCCAACTAACTGCAGTTACACTTCACTGTAGTTTTCCAAGCGCTTAAGTTTCATACACTTACTTTGTTTTTAAATAAAAGAAACTGACAAACAATATTAACTTAGGCCGAACTCTGAACAATGGTCACTTTTGCTCGGTCTGAGCGGTGACCATTATTTGAAGGTTTCGCTGTACATAGTAGAAATCAATGCAATAAAATAATGCACTTGTGTCCAAACTTAAAACTCAAAAGGCATTTTTGGGAAAAAATGCATTTCACTGAATGAAATATATTATGTAACATATCATTGGTTTGCAAGTTTTTTTTTTTGTTTTTTTCCAATTATTGGAATCCTTATTTTTCATAAAGTTTTCACAAATCAGGCAATAATATATTCTCATTCATTGTTCAAGACCTCTTGCCAATGTCCCACTATGTTGCCAATGCCTCGGTGGTACAAATCCCCGGGTTTTAACTCGAAGTAGTCATCGAGCCACTACTTCAACTCGATGTTGTTAAACGATATGCCTCGCAGACTGTTGGAGAGCGACCGGAAAGGTGATAACCTGTGGGCACTAGATCAGGGGAATACGATCAGGGGGTGTGGTAGGACTTCTCAATCGAGATCTTGAATAGCAGTTTTGGTCAGATTAGTGACATGGGGACGAGCGTTGTCATGTTGAAGAAACACACTGCGCCGTTTTAGCTGAATTGCCTCATTGAGCCAGTGCATTTGCTGAATGTAAAGCTGTGCATTGATCGTGGTGTTCTTTTCAAGCAATTCGTAGTGGATTACACCTTCCCAATCGCACCAAATGCAGATCATGATCTTGCATAAATGCAGCTTGGCCTTGGCTTGAAGTGTTGCTTGCTTGTGAGAACTCAGCCATTCTTTCCTCTGCTTCATATTGACATAGAGACATCATTTTTCATCGCCAGTGACAATGTGGTAAAGAAATCTCTGTGTCCATGAGTAGCCTGGTATCGAGCGAGCAAATTGGCGGTGATAGTGGAGTGCTGGAGTTTGTCTCTTGCATTCAGAGAATGTGGCACCCATGCACCAAGGTTTTTGGACCTTACTCATGCAGTGAAGGTGACAGGCGATGGTATCATGAGAGCACCCCATCTGCTGGGCCTATTCCCTAGTGGACTGACACGCATTCTCATGGATGAGTTCATTCAATCCATCCACATTGAGCTAAACAGGTCTGCTGCAATGCGGAGTCAGTGAGGTCGAATTTCCCCTTCTTCAAGCATGAATACCATTTCTGTGCTGTTCTGTCACTTATAGCACCTTCTCTGTACACAACACAAATGTCTAGCAGCTTTGGCACCTTGATTGAAAGTGAAGAGAAGCAGGTGTCTAACATGCTCATTTCTGTCTACTTAGCACTTCATCTTTATGTGGCTAAAAAGAGTTAAACCAAATATAATATCGAAACTGATGAACAAAAGTTGTACAGGAAGAATAGAGCTACAAAAAAAAAAAAAAAAAAAAAAAAAAAAAACATAACACAATGAACAAAATATTGTTAGTGTTCCTTCAAATAACACTGGACCAAAACGAACAAACTTATCTGACAGCCCAGTAGATGGAGCAGGAGAAGTACATTTCAGCACCAAAATTTTTATATCATAGAGCATAAAGCTGTCTAATACGTAAATAAAGTGACTAACTTAAATCCATTGCAAGGAGGTTATTTTTTTCGAGGTTTAACAACTACCATGAGCAACTCAGTTGTCAATCCTTAATTTAAGGTCACTGGTTCCAGGGAAGGGAGAGAGCCAGTGTCATAAGACAAACACAACATCTATGCCTCACTGGGACTCGAACCTGGACCCATCTTAGATGAATGGTCAGAAGCCAGCGCTTAGATCATTGTGCCACCAAGGCGGTGGGGCAGCTCTCATTGGAAGTGCATGTAAGAAGCATCTTTTTTGGGCTAAAAAACATTATTTCCTAATGTCTCATACACATTTACCTGACTCAATAAGGTGGGGAGCTATAGGAAGACTGGATGCAGGCCAGATGCAAGCCCATGCAGCAAGAAACTTGAATATCCATTCAAGAGTGGTTTCAAGATGACGGCAGCAATGTAACTTTAATGATACTGGTGATGGAGGTTATATAAACTAAGCATGCTTTAGTTACATAAAGAAAATTGGAAACACAGGAGCAGTTTCAACCCAACTGGGGGATCACTCATAAACAAATTGAGTGAGATTAGTTGCCAGATTTTCATTTCCAAGTTCTTCATCTCACTTGTTACCAAACGATAGGAGTGACTTCAAAATGATGGGGATAAAAATATAGAATGTTAGTATTGCAGTTTGAAGAGGTATATACAGTGTTGCCAACATTTAAAAGGGGTTGTCAGGAGCATCGCCGTCCTCGCAGGGGTATTTTTTCGTGAGAAAGAATGCTCCTGTAGTTTTACTCATTAAGCTTAAGTGCAAGCACCTTTGAGGGGAAATAACATTCATTTAACAACACAGGAGAGTGAAAACATCTTGGGGAGAAAAAATTAAGATTACCAGGGAAATTCTTCTCTCCATCCGACTTCCATTTTTCGGCATTTTCTCCTCATTTTCAAAATGAAATACAAATATTTATAGTGAAAATCCTCTAAATACGTGGCGTCAATTGAATAAATAAATCCATGGCTCTTTCCACGTTAAGCAATGCATATTTATTATGGAATACAATTATACCTAACAACAATAGTGGCCAGAAGAAACATTGCAAGGGAAAAAATGATGACTACGGGAGAAATCATCACTTCGCCTACCTACCGTATTCGAAAGACGGAATTCCGACCTCCATCGAACTCCCCCCACACACACACACAGAGACCACCACCAATCTCCAAAAAATCTGTGCTCATTTGTTGATCAATTATATGTGAATTACCGAAATGATAATGGTAATGGCTTAATACCTCGAACCCAGGGGAAAAATCTTGTGCCTGAAAATTACAGAGAAATTTTCGGCCCGTCTAACTTCCGTTTTCGGAAATTGTTGCCAACAGTTTCAAGCTGAAATGCGAAAACTTATACAACAAAATGATATTTAAATACAATACTGGACAGAGGCAACATTGCGAGAGAAAAAAATTATGATTATGAGGGGAAATCTTCTTCACTCTGTTGAACTTCCATTTTCGGAAGGCACGGAAGGCAAAATACCATTCCCAGACGGAAAACTGCAAATGTCCCAATTTTCTCTTCAGTTCTGCATTGATCTTGAGAAAAACCCAAACAATGACAAAAAAACAACAAAACCAGACGGAATTTAGAGAATCTGAAAAAATCTCGTGTGTGAATTAATCATCTTCTAATGGCCGGAGTTTTACAGCCTTGAGCGGAGTGCGCAGATTTAGCTGTTGATAACGGAGCAACTCTAAATAAAACGGAGCACTTGGAATGACTGGGTATATATTTCAATGCTCTCACGAAAATGTAAAACCCTTTTGTTGACGAAAAAAGACAATTTTCTTAGTAATTGCCCAGAGAGGCACTGCTGAAAAAATATCTAACAGAGTTAGTATAGCCAAGGAGGAATTACGTCTACCCAGGGGCATATCCTTTTTCTGTACTCAGCCAAGCATTTATTAATGCTGTGAAAGGTGCTACCTTTGTCAAGGATCTATCCCCGATATGGATTTATTATAGTTGACCACACAGGGACCAGCAATGACGCGTACAAATTTATCTGTCATTTAAATATGTACAAAATAAGCTGTCTATACATGCAATAAAAACAAACCATGTCTTCAATAAGCAAATCAAAATCAATTTATTTACAAATTAAAAGCGGGTTAAAAGCAGACTAGCGCTTTCGGGATCTCTCGTCCCCATCTACTGGTCAAAGCGCCACAGGATCCAACAGTGTCAACCCTTATATACTAGATAACACGACCCACCATGCACCACGTCACCAACAGACCGTGATGTCACAGTATAAGCACAAATTATAAAATTTTCAATCCCAATTCAATAAAACATAAATATAAGAATACAAAATATTTACAAAATGTACTGTTCCGATGTTTCAAAATTCCTCGTGTGTCAAAGTCTCTTGTGGAGCAACCATTTTTCGCCAAGGTCTTGGTATAAATGTGGGGAGATCTAAATTACAACAGTTGTCTCCGTATGCAATAATATATAAACTTTCTGAAAAGAAAACAGTACTTTTGGTGACATTGCAGTTCAAGATTTTAACATTCTCCCAAACAGGGGTGTAACCACCCTGTTTAACTGCCATAGTAAAGGCAGTATTAATAGTTCCTGTCTGGAGGGTGTACTTGTGTTCATCCAACCAGGTATTCAGAGTCCTAATTGTAGAACCTATATAAAATTTGTCAATAACACCTGAATCTCCATGGGCGAGCGGAATGCAGTATACACCATATTTCATGAGTTTAGGTACTTTATTTCTGTAATTTCTCAGTAAGGTAAATACATTTTTAGTGCAAACTCCAAATGTCAAATTATGCTTATGGCATATCTTCTTGAGGGTGTTAACTATTGGAGAGAGATAATATACTTTTCCAACGTACCTAGTGGTTTTATTGTCCGAGGACAAGGTCGTGAATCTTAACCTGGTGAATCATGAAATATGGTGTATACTGCATTCCGCTCGCCCATGAGGATTTATGTGTTATTGACAAATTTTATATAGGTTCTACAATTAGGACTCTGAATACCTGGTTGGGTGAACACAAGTACACCCTCCAGACAGGAACTATTAATACTGCCTTTACTATGGCAGTTAAACAGGGTGGTTACACCCCTGTTTGGGAGAATGTTAAAATCTTGAACTGCAATGTCACCAAAAGTACTGTTTTCTTTTCAGAAAGTTTATATATTATTGCATACGGAGACAACTGTTGTAATTTAGATCTCCCCACATTTGTACCAAGACCTTGGCGAAAAATGGTTGCCCCACAAGAGACTTTGACACGTGAAGAATTTTGAAACATCGGAACAGTACATTTTGTAAATATTTTGTACTCTTATATTTATGTTTTATTGAATTGGGATTGAAATTTTATAATTTGTGCTTATACTGTGACATCACGGTCTGTTGGTGACATGGTGCATGATGGGTCGTGTTATCTAGTATATAAGGGTTGACACTGTTGGATCCCGTGGCGCTTTGACCAGTAGATGGGGACGGGAGATCCCTGAAAGCACTAGTCTGCTTTTAACCCGCTTTTAATTTGTAAATAAATTGATTTTGATTTGCTTATTGAAGACGTGGTTTGTTTTTATCGCATGTATAGACAGCTTATTTTGTACATATACCATTCCATGCAAAAATATTTCTTATTTCAGTCATATAGCTGCAAACTGATATTTTAGTGTGGCTCTTATAGCTACATAGTATTTGTAAATCGCATGGGATATGGAGAGTGACCAAGACCTTTTGTGCACTTCATAAAAAGCTTTTCATCAATGAAGCATATCTAAGCTTTTTCACCAACTGTCGATCTTTAAAGGTAATACCTAAATTCCTCAAAATACACACTCACCTGGTTTCCCAACGAGATACACGAGTAATTGTCAACGCTGAACGAAGACGTTTGAGTGCAGAAATCAGAAGAAAACGAGCTTACAATGATTTACTCAACCGCAAATCTTTTGGTGCATACCTTCTTATGGCTGATCTTACACATCACATCATTCTGGGTAAGAATATGATGATATTTTTTACTACTTTGCAGAGTGAAATAAATGCCATTAATCAAAGACATATCAAAAAACTCTGACTTGGTGTCAAGAAGCTCTTCCTGGGTTCAACACTCCGCTCCATTTCCTGCCTCTGAGGTTAAATTTCCTACACCCAAGCCTTATTCAAACCTCAGCTCAGTTCAGCTGACAGAGGGTCAACATGCAGCCTTAAACAGAGGTCTCAAGTTCAGTTTCCCCATCTCGAAGTTTTCACCTATGCACTCTTTACCTCAGATTGAAAACATTATTAATGCCTTGCCAGAGGATGAACGTGATGTTTCACGTCATAACCTGGTAAAATCTATTTCTAAAATGACCACTTCTCAGAATTTAAGGTACGAAAGGGATCAGCTGCTTCAGTTAGCTAAGAACCCAAACCTGTGTATTGTTGGTGCGGATAAGACCCAACAGATCATCATTATGGATAAGGCTGACTACTTTGATAAGATGTCACAGGCTATATAGCTAATCCCCCACAGAGTGCTCAAATCAGATCCAACCTCTGCCACTATAGCTGAACTGAGTAAACTTCGAAACCAAGGTTTCCTTCCTGCCTCTGTGTCATCAAAAATGAAACCCCCTGTAGGACCTAGAGTGCCAGAAGTATTTGGTAAACTGAAACTACATAAACCAAATCAACTCCTCAGATTATTAGCCTCAGGGTACGCTAGTCCAATGAGACCCCTTGAGACTATGCTAGCAGCATACTTGAAACACCTTACACTCCATTCCACAGTGTCAATTAAAAGCTCTACTCAGGCTCTTGAGCGAATCAAGGAATTTGACCCTCCACAAACTGGCTTTATTATGGCATCTCTAGACGTTGTTTCACTATTCCCAAATGTACCACTTGATCTGGTGCATTCTATTATTGCTGAAAAATTACAAGAAGATAGTTCTGTCTCTCCTCTGGAAACTGATGCCATTCTTTCAGCACTGAAATTAGTGGCCAGAAGATCGTATTTTAAATTTGATAATAGAATTTACCAACAGAGAGAGAGAGTGCGCCCATGGGCTCCCCACTCTCCCCTGTGCTGGCTGAGATTCTTTTACAATCCTTGGAGGACAAAGTTTTGCTGGACTTTCCACTTCAACCATTACTAATAATCAGGTATGTCGATGATATGTTACTTTTTTTGGCCCTATTTGCTTCCCCAACTGGATGTTTTCATTGACCGCTTATCTTCACATTTTCCCACAATAAAATTTACGAAAGAACTTGAGCAGGGGGCAAGCTACCTTTTCTTGATTTTTAATTATCAAGGGACCTCAACACTCACCAGATTAAATACTCAGTGCACCGAAAACCTACGTTCACACCATGTATCATACCGTTTAACTCTTCTCACCCTCCTGAACAAAAAGCATCATAACTTCGATTTCTAATCAAACGCGCATTCACACACTCTTCTTCCAACCGAGCAAGACAAGACGAACTCTCTAAGGCCTCAACTATGGCACGGATCTTCGGTTACCCAGAGCACTACTTTCCCGGTCTATTGAGAAGGTTAACCAGGTTAAGATTCATAACCTTGTCCACGGACAATAAAACCACTAGATACATTGGAAAGGTGGATTATCTCTCTCCAATAGTTAACACCCTCAAGAAGATATGCCATAAGCATAATTTGACATTTGGAGTTTGCACTAAAAATGTATTTACCTTACTGAGAAATGACAGAAATAAAGTACACAAACTCATGAAATATGGTGTATACTGCATTCCGCTCGCCCATGGAGATTCGGGTGTTATTGACAAATTTTATATAGGTTCTACAATTAGGACTCTGAATACCCAGTTGGGTGAACCACAAGTACACCCTCCGGACAGGAACTATTAATACTGCCTTTACTATGGCAGTTAAACAGGGTGGTTACACCCCTGTTTGGGAGAATGTTAAAATCTTGAACTGCAATGTCACCAAAAGTACTGTTTTCTTTTCAGAAAGTTTATATATTATTGCATATGAAGACAACTGTTGTAATTTAGATCTCCCCACATTTGTACCAAGACCTTGGCGAAAAATGGTTGCTCCACAAGAGACTTTGACACATGAGAAATTTTGAAACATCGGAAACAGTACATTTAGTAAATATTTTGTATTCTTATATTTATGTTTTATTGAATTGGGATTGAAAATTTTATAATTTGTGCTTATACTGTGACATCACGGTCTATTGGTGATGTGGTGCATGATGGGTTGTGTTATCTAGTATATAAGGGTTGACACTGTTGGATCCCGTGGCGCTTTGACCAGTAGATGAGGACGGGAGATCCCCGAAAGCGCTAGTCTGCTTTTAACCCGCTTTTAATTTGTAAATAAATTGATTTTGATTTGCTTATTGAAGACATGGTTTGTTTTTATCGCATGTATAAAGACAGCTTATTTTGTACATATACCATTATTCCATGAGAAAATATTTCCTATTTCTGTCATTTAAATAATTGATTATCCCATAATTAGTATAACAGATTCTTAAGCAGAAGATAAACCTTTACAATTTTAGACTGCCCATTGTACGTCAGCTTTTGCATCCAAGATGGTCAACTTTCCAAAAGATATCTAAATCACTAAAACAATGTGATAATTTTCTAATCAAGGAAAAATGAAATAAAAAGGGACGTTCTTTGAGGAGATGATGCAAAATGGGATTTGCAGGGAAACTGTTTATTATGATTTCCAGTGCCCAGAACATTTTACACTGTGTTTTTAGAAATGCTTCAAATTATATCATAAATATGAGATAAATTATTATTTTATTTATTTTTTTAATTTTGCTAAAAAGCATGTCCCTAAGTCAAACTGCATGTTTGTTTGTTTTTTCAACTGTGTAGCATCAAACTGTGTGTGTTTTTTTAACTCAAATTAAACTGTGTGGATTTTTTATTCAATTATCCATCATATTACCATTTATTAGTCACATTTTCATGGTATAATTGTATTATTTCTCTTGTTTTGTATGCAACAGTGTCTGAAACATATATCCAACAAATGCCTACATCTTATTCGGTATAATATTGCATTGCTGGCAGAATTATAATTACAAGTATCAATTATGGACATTCTTTTTTATATTTTAAAATACCAAAATTAAACAAAGCTATGAGATGCAAGCATGCAGCTAGGTTGCTCTAAATGCATAAAAGCTCTTCAACGGTGCCAGGCATCGTAGGATATTTGCCCAAGTTTCTTATTGGCATCTTCTATTCCCGCTAAAATAACACAGTGGCAGCAAACAGGTTAATATCATTATTAAAAATTATGATTTACCAAAAGCATGTATGTGATAAAAATATGAAGTCAGTTGAAAACTCGGGGTTTAGAAATCTGAAAAAATTACCAAATTTTTCTTGTGTGTGTGCGCGTGCGCACATGTTCAATGTAATTGAAAATTTAATAAGTTAAGAGACTTAATGGAAACCAAATGATAAATTTTGAAGGGAACTCTGTCTCTCTGCATATTGATCATGGAATTGTGACATTTTCAAGAATAAGATGATTCCTACCTGAAAGCTCATTTTAAAAATTCAACACTTGAAATTCAATTTTTCTCAGTATTTTGATGGTAAAAGAATAAATTATTAATTCTGTGAAAATGTTCAACATGGGAGTTTATTGCAGCTAGTGAAAAAAACATGATGCAATGCAATGTAATACAATGGAATTCATATACAGGGTGATAGAGAAGTTCCCGAGCGCTAATTTGAACAATTTTTGTTCGAAATAGTTATTAAGGCAGAGCAATAAATACAGTAAACGAAAAATTTTCATATATCATGCACTATTGATCTCATATCTCATTATTTAGGTGTGACAATCACCGAAGGGGCATTCAATCAACCAACAATAATTCAGCTATTAACTCGTTAGCTGGTTGAATACCCCTTCGGCAATTGTCACACCTTCTAAACAATGTGATATGAAGTCAGTAGTGCATGAGGTAAGTAAATTTTTAATTTCCTATATCTACTGCTCTGCCTTAACCATATTTAGTTATGGTGTGTGTGTTTTAGATTATACTGGGTCTAATGACTTAGTGTAAGAAATCAATAAACAATTTTTATTCATGTTACGAAGATACATAAAGTTTACTTACAACTGTGATATATCTTCCATCGACTTTTGAGCAACTGATGATGACCTAAAGAAGGTGCTAAAAATGATTACAGTTTTTTGAATAAAGCTCATGTTGAGAATTGGATTCCTAGTTTCTTAATTCAATTACTAATCAAAAACTACTATTATGAGAATTTACTAGGATTTTTTTTTATTTTAATTTCAAATTTTCAGAGAAAACTCTTCTTCTTCAGGCTGTCTTTTTGTTGTCACTTATTCTCCCCATCACTATCGCGGTTACGGTTAACCTTGACTGTTACAGTTATGTTTCATCAAATCCTGCCAGATGTTAGGCAGGGAAAATCCTCTGTAATCACTGATGATGGAATTTTGATTTTTCTCAATTTATTCCTTTTTTTAGCTTTCTTTTTTGAAAATTGCTTTGGAAACTGATGACTTTAAGGGAATTCTAATCCATGCTGTGACTAGTTTCTCTAACATGCCTATCTAAACCAGTCTTGTTGGAGCAATTGTTTTATAGCAGCTTTATGCTCTGCTTTTCTAGTCTGCCACCTGTTTCACCTATGTAAGATAGACTCAAACTTTGAGTCTTTAAAGAGACTTAGTAAGAAGTACAATATTAGGCTAGCTCCAAGTTTAGAGAACAAGGTTAAGAAATTTTTCCATAAAATAGTTCAAAGAGAAGAAGATATTTTTAAAATGCAAGGTGTAGTCTATGAAGTAAAATGTAGTTGTGAACTATCTTACATAGGTGAAACAGGTCGCAGATCGTATAGCAAAGCACAAAGCTGCCGTAAAAAAATTGCTGCAACAAAACTGGTTTAGATAGGCATGTTAAAGAAACTAGTCACAGCATGGATTGGAATTCCCTTAAAGTCATCAGTTTCCAAAGCAATTTTCAAAAACGAAAGCTAAAAGAAGGAATAGAGATTGAGAAAAATCAAAATTCCACCATCGATGACTGCAGAGGATTTTCCCTGCCTAACATCTGGCAGGATTTGATGAAAAATAACCATAACGGTCAAAGTTAACCGTAACCACAATAGTGATGGAAATAAGTGACAACGTGATGGAAATAAGTGACAACAAAAAGACAGCCTGAAGAAGGAGAAGAGTTTTCTCCGAAAATTTGCAATTAAAATAAAAGAATTCCCATAATAGTAGTTTTTGATTAGTAAATAATTACCGTGTTGCTGGAGGCAAATATCCATGCGACTGCATGTTTTTCGTAATGTGTTTCAGCACAGATGGCGTGATTTTCACTATAGCCTGAATGTTTGTTTTTAATGACTGTAGGTCATGTGAATTGTTAGCATAATCACATTCCTTTAAATATTGCTGCACAAAAAAATCAGAAGGTGAAATCTGGCGAGTGTGAAGACCAAAGTCTTTTGGAAAGAATGCTGTTACCAAAGAAACTTCACAAAAGTTCCACTGTCACAGTAGCTGTGTGACATGTAACAATTAAGCCTACCGAAAGGCGTTCGTTTCAAGTCCATCCTGTTGAATCAATGCGAAATGTTTGTTTTCTTGCAATAGGGACACAAACTAAAAAATCAAATTTTGATAAACATCCGCATTTACAGTACTATCAAAAACAGTGGTCCCACTATTGTGTGTCGAGATATGACACACCACACACAGATTTTTTTCAGAATGCAAAGGCACTGGGTGAAGGATGTGAGGATTCTCAATCAACCAATGTTGCATGTTTTGCAAATTAACATACCTGTTCAAATTAAACCAGGCTTCATCCAAAAAAAGAAAACTGTTAAATAAGCCCTCGTTGTGTCGCATAAATTTACAAAACCAACGGAAATACAGCAGGTGCTTATGCATATCAGGTGCCTTCAATTCTTGGACAACTTTCACTTCATATGCATGAAGCTGCAATCATTTAGTCATTTTTTGTACTGAATTGTAAGGAAGTTTCACTTGCTGAGATATGCGACGAAGCGATTTTGTAGGTGACTGTTGCAAATGTTTTTTCAACATAGTTAATTACATCTGGTGTTAACACACTTGGCTGACCACTTCTAAGTATATCATCAACACTTCCAGTTTTCTGAAATCATGCAAGTAAACCGTGCATCACTGATTTACTTATCACAATAGTCTGCAGATTTTTTTCCTCGAACTCTTCTGTACACTGCTTGTAAGACTGCATTTGCAAATAAGCTTCAAGTAAAGAAATTCTCTGCTCCCTCATCAAACCCATGCCACTGTGCAAACGGCAATGCTACAGTGAGCAAATTTCATAGCACATATGGGACCAGTTATTCATTTATGGCAGTCTGTCAATTTCCTTCAGGCATTTGACATGCAATATTTAACCTCGATGAGTTGCTGACTCGTGTTGCCACATCAATTGGTTAAACTTCTGGTTACAACATATGCAATAATTTCTTAAATGCAGAGTTTGGGAACTTTATGATCACTCTGTACAAAGATATGGATGATGATATGATGTGATCTACCAGGACTGAACAGATATTATGTATGTCTGACACTTGTATGAGTCCTGAACAAGTATATACATGTAATTTGTGGGTATGAAAGCTTTACTGAAACACTTAGTTGTTGACACTCGTGTGACGAGAGGTGTGGATGTTAGAACTGATCATTATCTGTTAAGTGTCATGAGTGAACCTCATTGCTGGCTGGAGAAAAGGAATAGGAAAAGGCCTGTGATGAAAAGAATAAAGGTTGAAAGACTCCATGACGAACATCAGCGTTACTCTAAATTACTCGGAAAACAACTGAATGAGTTGAAGTATTGAGAGAGGGTTGTAGAAAAGAAGTGGACATGTTTTAAGAATTGTGTTGTCACTGCTGCTGAAGAGGTCTGTGGTACTGCAATGGTGGGTAACAGAGGTGATGCTTGGAGGAACAGTGAGATTAAAGAAGCAGTTAAGGAAAAGAAGGAAGCACATTCAGGGATGTTGCAAGGTAGAGTTTCTGAGGATGAATATTGGTGTAAGAAGTGTGAGGCAGCCAAGCTGGTTCACTAGAGTAAGGCAAAAGATAGGAAGGAAAAGGTGGAAAAGCATGAATTGGCCTTTTGGAAAGATAGAAAATCTTTCTGGAAGTATAAGAGACACAGGAGAAATGGGGGGGGAGTTGCAAGTTGTGTGAAAAATAGGATCGGGGAAATGATATGGAAACCCAATGAGTTAAGGGAAAGATGGGGTGAATACATCTGTGAGTTATTAGATCAAGAAAGCAAAGGTGATTCTGAGGCAGAAGCAGATGATGTCACACTGAGAGATGGAAGCACAGGAGGGATATCGAGAGAAGAGGTGTGTAAAGCTGTAAAATCTCTTCAGAATGGTAAGGCTTCGGGAGTGGATGGCCTGCTGAGATGTTAAAATATGGTGGTGACTGTAACTGACTGGATAATTGAAATTTGTCTGTTGTACTGGGAGTTAGGAATGGCTCTCAGGATTGGAGGGATGCTATCATTATTCCCTTGAATAAGGGAGAGGGTGATCAGACTGAATGCACAAACTTTCATGGTATCAGTTTGTTGAGTGTGCCAGGGAAAGTGTTTGGAAAGGTACGGGGTCTTACATCAGAGAAAGTGAGGGATGTGTGAGTGGCTATATGCCTGGCAAGGGCTGCACTAACCAAATTTTCACATTACATTTGAATTGCAAAGTATCTGTCTGTTGGCAGGAAAGTTTTTGCTGCCTTCATGTATTTAGAGAAAGCTTATGATCACGTAAATAGGACACTTCTGTGGAAGGTACTGAATAAATATGGTATCACTGGAAATCTACTCAATTGTGTGAAAGCCATGGATGCTGGCAGTAGAGCATATGTACAAGAAAATGGTGTTTTATCAAAATGGCTTTTTATTGGAGCAGGAGTCAGACAGGTGGTTGTGTAATGTCACCATGGCTGTTTAATATATTTATGGATGCGTACATGTGCGATGCCAAATTGGACAATACTGGTTTATGTCTTGGTAATGTCCGTGTGAGTAGACTGCTACTGACAGTCCTGTTGGCAGAAAGTGAAAGTGAGCTGCACAGTATGTTGGCCCGGATGTACCAATTTTGTATGAATTTCAAACTCAGTATAAATAGGGAAAAAACCAAAGTTATGGTTCTTGAGCGAGAAACTGCTAGCACTGTATGCAGGATATGTCTAAATGACAATGTAATTGACCAGGTAAATGAGTTTGTATATTTGGGGAGCATGTTTGACAGAGAGAAATTAGATATCAAAACTGGTAGGCGAGTGAACTCTTCATTGAAAGTCATAGCTGCATTAGAATTTCACAGGAATGATAGGTGCTCAAGGAAATCCCGAATGGCTGCATATGAAAGTGTAATTGTTCCTACTCTGATGTAAGGCAGTGAAACCTGGATTCTGTGGAAAAGACAGAGGAGTCGTTTGTGTGCTGGGGAGATGCGTTATTTACAGAGGGTTTGTGGTAAGACACGATCATATGAGGAATGAAGATGTGTTGCAGATGTGTAATGTGAAGCAAAATGTTGTTAGCAAGGTGGAGGCTAATATTCTTAAGTGGTTTAGCCATGATGAAAGAATGAGAGATGCCATGCTTACTAAGATAATTTATTCAGCCCATGTGGCAGGAAAGAAAGGTAAAGAAAGGCCAAGGAAATCATGGGAGGACCAGATTCAGGAATATCTGCATGAGGAAAAGATAAAGTACAAAAGGTCTTGTGTGCAGCATGTGATGGATATTAATTAACTTCGAGCTGTGTGCCGAGATCGCTGTAAATGGAGACGTCTGATACAGCAACAGTGAGTTCTTTCTGTGAGGAGTTAACTTCTCAATATCAGAGAACAGGTCAGCGATATGTATGTATGTATGTATGAATGTATGTATATATGTAAGCTTTACTGAATGCTCAAGTGCTAACATCTTAGAAATTTGTTTTTACAAACATGATTTTTTAAACTGCTTTTCAGCACATTTTCACAAGCCAGATTTTGGGCATTGCATCTTTTATATGGGCTCTAGGTTAGACACTGCTGTTTTCAAATAGTTTCTGTCTACTCCTGTCTACATGAGTGGACACATCCCACAGTGCATAGCAGTGACATCACCATCTGGTGTGGGATACAGGGAAGTCAGTTTGCCAGTATGAAACTTGAAACTTATGCAATAGAGAAAGGGAAGGACTTGTTGGGGCTTGAATTTTAGATTTGAATTTTTTGGTGAAGGGATAGCATCTCCACAACTACAGGAATTATTAGCTGTTTGAGAGCCACTGTAAGGAAGATGTGGTGGAAATGATTCAAAGAGAAGCACAATACCATGCCCAAGATGCCCAGGGCATGTAAATTATTGGCTTGGGCAGGTAAAAGAACAAATCAAAAAGAGCACAAAAGATGTCACTTCAAAATAACTGAGCTGTAGTGTGATTTCCCCCAAATGTCTCGAACTATTCTGTATGAGATCATTACACATAGACTAGGCTACCATAAGTTCTGTGCCAGCTGGGTGCCAAAAAAACTTACCGATATGTACAAAATGCAGAGAATGGGCATCAGCTTTGACATTCTTGTAGCATTACAGCGAAGTTGGGGATGCATTTCTGGACCATATCGTGATGGGTGATGAAACGTGGGTTCAATTTATGAATGTTGAATGCAAAGAGCAGTCAAAGCAGTGGATGCACACACATTCACCAAACAAGCCCAAAAAGTGCAAACAAACGTTTTTACAGAAAAAAGCTGATGGCAACCATTTTCTGGGATTGGAAAGGTGTGCTGCTGACTGACTTCGTGGAACCAGGAACCACAATGACAGCAGAGAGGTATTGTGAAACACTAAGAAAATTGCACAGGGCAATTCAGAATAAAAGCAGAGGAATGCTGACATCAGGCGATGTGCCTTTCCACAATGTGTGGCCACACATGGCTGCACACACACGAGTGCTGCTGGGGCAGTTTGGGTGGGAGGTGTTCGATCACCCTCTGTACAGCCCGGACTTGGCACAGAGCGATTAGATTATCACCTCTTCACCCACATGAAAACCTGTTTGGGATCGCAGCGCTTCAGAGATGAGGAGGGGTCTAAGAATGGTGTCCAATCATGAATGAGCTCCCAGGCAACAACCTTCTTTGATGCAGGGATACAAAAGCTCGTACCCCAATACGATAAGTGCCTCAATTTAGTGTTGAGAAGTAGCCTAGACCAGTAAGTATGTTTCGTATACAATTAAATAAAAGTGTCATTCAGAAAGTAAAGAATGTTTGGTCATAAAAGCTATAATATACTTTTAAAATTTTTAAATGTTTAATTTACAACTCGTGCGTTCACCTATTTTCCTATATAGTCGCCCTGGACATTAAGGCACTTGTCATATCTTAGGAAAAGTTTACGTAACTCCTCCTCATAGAGCTTTGCCACCTGTCCTGTCAGCCAGTCCATAACAGCCTCCTTTAGTGCATAACCATCATCAAAATGCTGCCCACGAAGGAACCGCTTTAAATTGAGGAACAAGTGGTAGTCCGTATCTTCAGGAAAACAAGTGGTAGTCCAAAACTTCATGGCATTAGTGAAATGCATGCGTGAACTTTGCTAATCATACTCATACAGCGTCGATTCTCTTTAATGGTGTCATCAACCTTTTGTTTGAGTTTGTTCATGATGAAAGAGGGGCACCTTGACCACTGCTCATCATGAACATTTGTTCTTCCATTTTAAAACATTATGCACCACTTTCTGACATTGGATTCATTCATAACACCTTCTCTGTGCCTGTGAACAAGTTTCCAATTAATGTCAATAGGCTTGGTGTTTTCAGCAGTCAGAAAATGGATAACTGATCAAACTTTGAATTCAACAAGATCTTCAACGCGCGTTTTCACTTCGAAAGATCGTAACTAACCACAAATCGAACGGGTAATACCCACTTAACAGTGGTACCAGGAGATAGCCAACACAACACAGCACAGGGCCCAGATTACCTTGATTGAGCGCCGGCCAGGAACCTGCGCAGACCAGATGCTATATGCAAACGTTATTTACTTTCTGAATGACCTATGTATTTTGTTCTCACTGTTTGTTTTCTTCACACCCCACCAGAGGTTGATATTCAAACAGCCTACATATTATGCTCTAGGTCCAGAAATCGGGGCCATATGTAGTTTTGCTTCAAATGTTTGCAGTTAGAGATAGAGAGCGAACAGCAACTTGATATCACATGGCCCCTGACTAGGTTGGGTTTCTGGTATAACTTGAACTAGTGAGGCAAGAATTGAGGACATGGAAGCTCCTGCCAATGAACAAACAGTGGTAATACTGAAACAAAGGCTAAGTGTCATTTAAAAACGAGTCTGCAATACACATTCCAGTTAGCTGGGAGAAGGGCTAACATAACTGACACCAATATTAGCATATCTGAACAGCAGCTTGTTGCTTCAGCTATGGTTGGTCAAGTTGTGTTACGTAACGAATATACAATATATTTTTGTTTTGCTTGGAAAAAAATCCAGCAATGAGAGTAATTTTTAGTAAGCAAATAAGGGAAATTGCCAATTGGTCTATGGTACTTACAAATTCATCTTCTGCATTGCTGAGTGATGGAATTTCAGAATTGAAATCTACATTGTTGATAAAACATACTTACATGGGCAGGCATTACTATAAAGTGTACGATAAAAGTACTGTCGCATAGTTTAGGAATTGTGCGTAAATCATTTAATTCACGATTGTTGCTATACTATTTAAACTGCTGTATATTCAGACAAGGTTTATTTAATTTTTTTGCAAAACAAGGATATATTTTAAGTATTCATGAACATGGCAGAATTGCTAAATTTCTCAAATACCAATTTCAGCATCATTGCCTTTCTTAAAACTTGAGATCCATGCTTTTGTGCACTGAACATTTTGAATACAGACACTTAAAATGGCAATACAAAAAATGAATAAAAAGTTTATCATATTTTAACTTAAAAGAAATGAAGCTTCTGATTTGTTAACTTAAAAGATAAATTTTCCTGGGCATCTCTAGCTTTTACTGAATGTGCAGTAAAGGAGGGACCACCATTGGTTGGCAGGTGAGGTGGATGTTGGTTGAAATCCTGTCTAAGACAACAGATGGCACACAATCCTTTGATTAATGGTAGACTACAACCAAGGCACACAGAGAAATGTTTCAGAGTACACAATCCAGTGGATACTCATGTGGACTGGCCTGAGGAATCAGCAGTCCATTTATGTACCCACATTGACCAATCATCACTAGACACTGGATGAATGGAAAAAGTCACCTGGTCTGATAACTCTAGGTTCCAGTATTTTAGTACAATATTAATTGACTATTCAACATGTAACATCCTTCAGAAAATTTGAAAATTATATCGTGCTGGAGTCGGAATGGAAATTGCATCTCCCAATTTCCATTTGAATATGCTATACATTGCATCACATAGGGCAACAAAGTTCCAATTAACAGAAGCAACTTGGATACTTGTTGTCCTGGGTGGTGTAACAGATAGTATGATGAAAAGGAAGTCAAGAGATGCAAGTTCGATTCTCATCCAGGGTAACTTTTTTTTTTAATTATGTCACTCTGGAGTAACTTTTTTTTTTTTTTGAAGGAAGTTATATGTTAAACAGTGAACTAATAATGTACTTATGGTTTTTTTTTAGGCAATACTACTTAAAATAAGTAACAATAATACCGTTTCTCACGTTATAATAACAAAAGTGTGGCCTTTAGAAATGGTCGATTAGGCTAAAATATTGATAAGAAGACATGTAGCATAAAAACAAAAACTCATCTATTTAAGTGCCGCAGCCATGTATGGTATTGCATGCTAACCACCACCACCTACCTGATAAGCTGTAGGACCCCCTTTAGCTTGCAAAACTCAGTGAGGCATCGATTCAATGAGGTGGTGATAGGTATCCTGTAGTATCTGGTACCATAATGTCAACAGCAGGTCCTCCAGTCCCTGTACATTTCAGGGTGGTGGCGATTTAGCACAAACCTGCTTTCCCAAGTCGAACCACAAATGGTTGATTGGGTTATCAGGCGAGTTTGGAGGCCGGGCCATTAACAGAAAGTCACCAGCATCTTCCTTGAACCACTTCTTGACGATTCTGGCAGTGTAGTATGGCACATTATCCTGTTGGCTATGGCCTTCACCAGCAGGGAACACAGTCGCCATGAATGGGTGAACTTGGTCCTCAACGATGTTCAGACACCTGTCAGGGATTGTGCTATTGGAATAATGGGGCCTAAAGTGTCCCAAGAAAACATCAGCCACAGCATAATGCCGCTGCCACCGGCCCGTTTCTGCCCAACAATGCATCCAGGTGACATAGCCTCTATTGGTAATCAGTGTATCCACGCTTGGCCGTCTATGTGTTGCACCAGAAATCTTAATTCGTCAGACCAGGCCACTTTCTTCCAATCATCCACGGCCCAATCTCGATGTTTTTTCATGCGTTGCTGGCAATGACATGCAGTGAGCATGAGGACCCGGCAGGGTCTTCGGCTACGCAGGCCCATGTGCAGAAGGCTGTGATGAACTGTGTGTTGCGACACATTGCCCTGATCACCACTGTTGTAGCTACTAGTGATTTGTCGCACTGTGGCTCTGCGGTCGCTGTGAACAATGCGCAACAGTCTCCGCTCCAGTCTGGCATCAATGAGCTGCGACTGATGGTTCATCATTTGGCCAACTGCGCCCCACTTTTGATACGTACTCAGTAAAGCGGCACGTGAACAACCCACAAGCTGTGCCGTTTCTGATATTGTAGTTCCGAGACGCCATGCCATCACAATTTGTCCTTTATCAAACTCAGATAAATCGGCAGCTTTCCCCATTCTGACTCCGAACACTCTACTAACCAAAAGCCGGTCCTTGGATTGTATATATACTGCTCTGTGAACTTCACCTGCACCACGATACAGTCTCCAGGCACGCTCATTTCTCTAGGCTGGGGGTAGTCATAATGTAAAGGCTCATCGGTGTATATAAATATATATGTATATAATAGATAGAAGAAATCTTTTTTTAAGACAATTATATTTTAGACAGATAAAGCTCAAATGAAGTTAACAATTCTTATTCAGAAGTACCAAAATAATTATTTGTTCTTTCCAAACAATCCAGATAAAGAGGAAACCAGAAAGTGGTCCATTTCTTGAGTGGTCCACTAGGAAATATCCCAGTGTCCCTACGGGCCAATGTGCCCCTGATGAGGAATATTTCCTCCTTCATTTCTATGATCCAGGTTCCAGTGATAATGGATAGATTTGAGTGATTGGACAGAAACAGGCAGGTGGTGTGATAACATGGGAACTGTTCTCATAACATCATTGGGTCCCCTCATCCCCCTTGAACACACTCTCACTGACAGATCATACCTAGAAATTGTATTGGACGAAATGTTGCCCTACATTTTAGTTGTGTAAGGGCATTTTTGTCCAAAAACAATTTCTAGGTATGATCTGAATTGTTTTTGGACAAGGCACAGCACAAGGACTTCATTGTACAACAAGGGTTCAAGGATTATGTCAAAGAATTTCATGTGCTTCCCTTGCTGCTAAATTCCCCTGAATTGAATCCCATGAAACA
This sequence comes from Macrothele yani, assembly GCA_039090855.1. Lineage (NCBI taxonomy): Eukaryota > Metazoa > Arthropoda > Arachnida > Araneae > Macrothelidae > Macrothele > Macrothele yani. Next base: position 213,778,303 of record CM076990.1, read on the forward strand.
TTTTTGGAATGCAACATTCACTGGTTCATGCCCAGTACCTCACTCTGTTGTCAAATTCTGGGGCTCCATACTGTCCAGTGGTACAGAAGACCTGAGGACATCTTCTGTGGTCCAGCTGGAATCGATGCCACACTTGGCATGGATGGTTACCATAAAGGCAAAAGGTGGCCCAACATGTTATTAGATGAGTGGTAATAATGTTGCGGTGGCTGATGAGTGTATTTTCCTCAACTATAAATTTACAAAAAAGTTATCTTTACTTCGAAAATTCCTAAAAAATAAAAAAAGTAAGGTTTCAAATCATTTTTGCTTTGGTATTAAAATGATGTAATGTAAATTAGTTGAATAGTAACACTATGCAAATGCATAATTACCTTAGTCTCATTTAATGATTCTTCACTGTAACTACAAAGTAGTAGTGTCTGAAGTGGACGTTTCTTGTTCTGGAAAAGGTAAAAGTCCTTTTTTCCAATTCTGGTAGTTTGAAAGCCAGTGATGAATCCATATGTTACTTTGCAGGATGTTGAAGTGAATGAAATTGGAACTGCAGCTAACAAAAAAAAAAAAAAAAAAGGAAAGGATGTAGTTTCTCATTATTAAAATGAGATTTCATATTAACAGCAATCCTTAAAACAAGAACTTAGCAAAATATGAAAATACAGTGGTTTTTGCAACAGGTAATGTGCATACATAATTATTGCCACCATAACTGTCAAACTGTTCCACACAAAGAAACTGAATGAAGGGATAAAATTAGAACTGATTTCCCTACAGAATGTATGAAGATCCTTAAAAATTGAAATCACAAATTCAACAGCATTTACTTCTTCAAAGAAAGTTAAGCACACAGTTCTGTGACACATGGTACAACAAATGACAATATTCTGTGGATGACATGCAGTCAATGAATACAGGAGGATTTTCTCTATCTTCAATATCTGCAAATTGTCTCTCCAACATAACATAGTCCACAACTACATTTTACTTCATAAATTACTCCCCACATTTTTAAAAGACTGTCTTTTCTTTGAACTATCCTTAGGAATTTTTTTACTAAAATTGACATTAAATTATTTTGTCGGAAAAATTTAATGTCAATTTTAAAATAATTAGTGTCCTAAATTATTTCGTCGGAAAAATTTAACTGTGTGGGAAAAGTGCTACGTTCAATTTTTTAAGCATGCAAAATAATGGGGAAAGGTGAAAAAATATAGTATTTTTACATGAAAGGAAACATTTTTTCCGAAGAACTTACCTTGGAGTGTGAAGGTTCGGAAGAGTACGTGCGGTAGGCCTAAGATGACGGAGCGGCGACGGCGTGAAGGTGGAGTCCGGTGAATGGAAGCATCGTTGAGAATGGCAAGTTACATGCGGAAGACTACACAAGGATGCTGGTCAGCAATACGTAGTCGTCGAAGCAGTTTGTAGGAATACGCTGAAGGAAAGAGGTCGGTTTTTTGCTGCATTGTAATATTTTTTCAAGGGTCATTTTGCGAAATCGTAAGTACAAATTGTCAAAAAGGCTTAAAATTTCATTATCCCCCACAATTTGACATGAAGCTCTAAGCCTCCCTGCCATAGTACGATTCCTGATAAGAAAATAGTTTATTTTCAACAATATCCGTTTCACGAGGCAAAAAAAAAAAAAAAGGATGAACGATGGACGGAATAATAGCAGAACTACAAATGAGGTGCTTCAAGAAATCACCGACCCCTTAACATCTGCGAAACCATAACCAAAACTTAGGATTCAACCAGAACCAAAACTTCTTACTCAAAACTTCTGTTGCACATCATATCATTTACATTCCCAGACCTTTTTACAATAAAAATCATTTAGAACATTTCTTTATTAATAGTTAATGAAACATTTCTGAACTACTACTTCTTGCACACGATTACACGACGCATCACACTCCTCCGAACATACACCTCACTCTTGTTGTATTCTTCCGCGCATTCATTACTCCCTTCCGACGCACGGACCCTTCAGGTCATGGCAGTTAGCATCGCTTTAGCCTCCCGCACCAATTGCTGCAAACCATCATACTCGCCGGTCAATACTTCGGAAAAATTATTTCTTTTTATCTAAAAATACTATTGCACCTTTCCCATTATTTTGTACGCTTTAAAAATTGTACGTCGCACTTTTCCCACACAGTTACATTTTTCCGACGAAATAATTTAGGACGTTAAAGTACATGTTTACCAAATATTCTACACTAGGAATGTTTCCTGACATTAAAAAGTTTTCTTTCGAGTTTTTAGGAATACTGACAAAAATATTCAAAAACAGAAATGTGCACTAACACACCTGAAGGCAAAACTGTTACAAAAAATTAAAAATATCATGCAAAACATTTTCCACTATATAGTTCTGCAGCCCAAGCACTTCTGTGTGCAACTGTATGTACAGAGAAAATTCTTTCTGTATTAATTACTTGGGTGAATAAGAAGCAAAAAAAGTTGGGTGGCCACCCCTACCGTTTTCTCAGTATGACATCATTCAAGATGGTCGCCATCATTCCACTTGCCTTCTGTTAAAGTAAGCGTTTTAGCGAAAACGGTAAGATTTATTAAAAAAATTTCAGCCTTCAACTGTCTACAAATTTGCTTCTGACTATTTTCTTGATTTCTCAAAACATTATTCCTAGAAAGTAACCTTTTCATACTGAAGTACGCAAATATTCTTAAGGAAGATTTAACACTAACAGTGAGAAAAACGTATATTAAAGGAAATTGTTTATAAAGTAAACTTAGTTCAATTCATATTACGTAAAAAATATACACTTGCAAATCCTTAAAAACATTTTGATAATTATTTACAAAGAAATTCTATAAAAGACAAAGCAGTGCTAATTTTATAATCTTTAAACACCTTGGTTGATAAATGTAAAAAACAATCTAGATTATCGGTTTAAGTAAAATGTTTATGCTTCTTTAGCAACAACATTAAACTAAATATGGGTTTCTACAATCTATTTTATCAATGTCAACACTGTTGCATTTGCACAAACATGGAACTTCTGCGTCCCTACACACACAACTTGATCTAACGCACTTCATGCATGTACATGCTGCAATGTAGTCATCTGGTAGTGGAAAAATGTACTTTGATGGCATTAGAACACTATATGTCATTTCAAAGCCAAACTTAAGTGGATCCAATGTCTCTTGGGCTTCGTCGAGACAGTGTATCATTAGGTAGGTGTGGAAGAAAGCACGAAGAAGATGTCCCTGTGCACTGGTGCTTGTTGGAAGTAGGTCATCAAGAGAAATATTTTTCCCACGAAGGTACTTCCATAGCCTGAACTTATCAAGTGTCTTGCAAGACGAGCCTTTCTTCAACAATTGCACTAAGTACTGTTCGGTAAGTGACATGATTCCGTCGAGCTCTGCAGATAGTGGTGATACATCAAACTCTTTCAGGTACTGCACAGGGTTACAACCAACTGCAGCATTTTTGGTACCAAACTTGCTAGTATAACCAGCATCAGAAAGAGCATTAAGTGCTGGTAATGCCTGGCACATGTCTTGTCCCAGTGTCTCAGCTAACACATGGATTGGAACAAGTCTTGTTGTGCCACCAATGCCAGTTCTTAGCCACACTTCATTCACTCCTAGGGTGTGGAACCTTTTCCAGTGAAATTGAGCCAGGACCAAGATTTCAGTATCAGCACTTATAAACATGATTCTCTTTAGCCCTTGATTTGCTGCGTTCTCTCCTTGGATCATCATCCTGAAGTCTGCTTCTTTTATTAAAAATCTGTCCGTGGTGCGTATTGGTTTTTCAACACCATTTTGAATACCCACGCAGTTGACACTAATTTCATCTGGTGAACCACAGAATGCACTTAACACATGCATCTGTCTAATAGGTCTTGTCACCATCAAGGTTTTCAAACTGTTTGTTATATGTTTTTGTAGTAACAATTTGTTTGATGATGAGGGCCAGAAAGTTTCCATTTGAATTGGTAGATTAACTTCTGATGATATACAAATTTTGAAGATGACAATCCGATTTTTGGCGTAAATGTGACAAGGATGGTAAGTCAGATAATATTTGAAAACTTGAAAATTTTCATCGTCCTGGAGCGGGACTCGAACCCGCTCCAGGACGATGATTAAATTAAAATTGATCGGAAACTTGAAACTTGGTCGTTCTGGGTGGTGTAGTGGTTAGCATACCTAGGCGTTTTCTGGGAGACGCGGGTTCGAGTCCCACTCCAGGACGATGAAAATTTTCAAGTTTTCAAATATTATCTGACTTACCATCCTTGTCACATTTATGCCAAAAATCGTATTGTCATCTTCAAAATTTGTATTATATGGCGTAATCCCGTATTTCTTTCATGATTCTGATGATATTTTAGACAAAACTATGACATTGCTTTTTTGCCTCAATAGACGTTCAGAGTCTTTAGGAGAACACTCTTTGTAGCTATCGAAGATATGGTCTACCCTGGAAGCACCAGATGAGAGTGATGATGTAAACGTCGAGTAAGAAGTGGCAACATCACCAAACATTTTCTTTACCTTTGTTACCACCTTTCTCAAACAGTTCATAAAGTCTATGATGAAACAAGTAATTTCATCTGGCTGAAATTGTGTTGCTTTTGCATCTTCATCCAGAGTCCTTTCCAAAGTTCCTGCATAAGAGTACTTTTTTGCTTTTAACAAGACCATTCTCATCAAAAAACTTTGAAACATCTGATAACTCAAACTGAAACAGACGTGTCAGTTCATACCCACGAACTTGAGCAATAGGAATATCTCCACTTTGTGTTAAAGTTAACTGGGCAAGGGCACTGTGGTGACATAAAACTTCATCATAGCTAACACAAAGTCCTAAGTGGTTGAAACTTGTAATAAGAGTTTTACTCCTACAGGCCACATGAATAGCTTGGGCATTTATTATGTGTAGGGAAGCCTTTTTTCCACGATGTAACAGATACACGATTTGCAGTAACGATCGTGCTTTCATAGCCCAACTACTGGAAGTAGTTTCTTAGTCTTTGTTATCATTGCTTTGGACAAGATTTGTTTCTCTTGGATAAATATCAAACAGAAAACAAAAGAACTCTGAAAAAGTGGGAGGTATTTTTGTGTTAAACCATGAATCTGTAAGATCATTGATATCACAGAACTTATCACATAAATCGTAATCAAGATTCTTCATGCTCTTCCTCAATATATTTGCACATTCTGCGATTGGGTTACGGCTTCAAATAACATCTGCTACTTCTCCTGGTGTTAATTTGAAAGAGAAAAACATAGCTGGCTTGTTATTTTCAACAGGGTTGGAAAATTTTATTGTGTCACCAAAATGGTTTAAAAGAAATGTTTTTAGATCCCGGTTATTGATTGTTACACTTAATTGAGAGTTGAACTTTTCACGTATATAGCTAAGAATGTATCCTAATTCATTATTTATTCCTTTCTCAAGTTTTTCAGATATTTTATTAAACAACTGCAGTTTTACACTTTGTGATACTTGCTGTAATGTTCCAGATTGTTCTTGTTCACGTTCATAGCGGAGGATGTATGATGAAATGCAACTCCCATGGTACATAATGTCAGCACCAAATACACTTGGTGCATCTGTCAGGTCACATGTCCGAACAAATACATCATCTTGAAAAAATGAAGTGGCTTGTAAAAACCTTTCAACTCGTGGAGATTCACATATTCTAAATTTCTCATATTTCCCCTTGTGTGATTTGTTATTATTGCATATCACACATAAACGGTCTCTGACATCTATAATACTGCTAGAACTTTGTCTTCTCGATCTCTTATTGCATGGCTTGTCTTCAGTGTATGGTACTGTAATTGAAGGTTGTGTAATGGCATCACTAGATTGTGAGCTTGTTCTTTTTATTAGCAGGGCAAGTGCTTTCTTATGGCAATATCATTTGTAACATTCGTTGTTCACATGATAATAAAACAGGTCTTCGATTGCAATACTTGATAACTTTTCCACACTTTGTCCTTTCTTATTGCGGCTGCATCCCTTATTTTCTCCCTTCTGTTTTCGGTTTTAATAATATTGTCACCAGCTTTATTACAAATTATACACTTTTTTTAATAAATGTGCCTCAGTAACTGGGTTATCTTCACTTTTGTACTAAAGAAGAACATTTTCCATACTACAATATTAAAAGGTAAATTTTCTGGGATAATGGTTTGAGAAATCAGGAAAATAGTCAGAAGCCAAGTTGTAGACGATTGAACGCTAAACATATTTTCTTTAAACATTTTTTCAATAAAATGTACTGTTTTCGTTAAAATGCTTACTTTAACAGAAGGCAAGTGGAATGATGGTGGCCATCTTGAATGACGTCATACTGAGAAAACGGGGGTGGGGGGTGGGGGTGGCCACCCAACTTTTTTTTTGCTCCTTATACACCCAAGTAACTAATACAGAAGAAAATTTCTTTGTACATACAGTTACATGCAGAAGTGCTGTGAGCCACTGGACTAATAATCTATATCTGATCCAAAGGAATTTTTAAAACTACTTTTTGAAGCAGGGACATTAGGGAGAAATTTTACACTCACTAGTGGGACAGACATGCATTATTTGAAAAGTAAACTGTATGTAAAATTGTATTAGTTCTAAAAGGTAATAAAGGAAAAACAGATTTGTTTTAATCTGATTTTTAGAAGCAATGATACGGAATAAAACATATTTTAAATTTAACAGCAGCTGCATTTTAGGGCCCCTAGCTTCCAAGTTATGCATAAAAAAAAAGGCCAAAAGGCATGGACCATCATTTTCACAGTTCATGCTTTTCAATGCGGAATGAATTTTTCAAATTGGACTAATAGATGCACACGCACGGTGTCTGCAGACAGTGATAAAAGAGAACTCCCATTTTTATAATGCTGAATTTACACTCAATATGTAATAGAAATAAATGAAATGATTGAGTTGAGTTAAAGAGGACAGATGATTTTAGAAAAGTATGAAACATAAAAAATTAAAAAGTTTTCGAAGACTAATATTTTTTGGATGTTGAAGGGCTGGCTTAATTCCTGAAAAAAAGTCCTTTTTAAGTGCTTTCAAGAACTGTGTGAAGATGCAATTCAATTAATATGCAGGTGACTTGATGGCATTGTCACATAATCCTGTAACTAAATATGAAATTTCCATGTATACATGTTTCAACAGTTTAATGATTTCCACGTGAAAAAAAGGCCAGTGGGATATTAGATCATGTCTAGATTCAGCAGAGATAGAAAATACCAGAATTAAAGAAAAACAACATCATGTCTCACATGGGACTCTGCATTTGATGTGAGCTCACACTGCAACTATGTGGTAGCTACAGCTGACAAATGTGTGGTTCAATGAATTAGAATGGGACATACACCGAGTGATCACTGAATTATAACCACCACAACCAAAAGTGGATGTGGCCCACTGACCACATGATTTCCCAGAGGGTGCGATTAGTCGACCGACGTAGCACATAAGGTGTGAGCGGAGCAGTAGGTAGTAGAATTTGGAGTGTCATGGGTAAATGGAAGGATTTATCGGACTTTGAGAAAGGACAGATTAGAAGGTCTTGTGTACGATGTGTGATGGATGTCAGTGAAGCCCAAGTTGTACATCAAGATTGCTGTACATGGTGAAGTTTGATACAGCAACAGTAAGTAAAAATTATCTGGTAGTTTGTATTTTTTTTTTTTTTTTTGTGGAGCTAACCTCTGAATCTCAGAGAACAGCTTAGTGATATGTATGTACGTATACATGAGAAAGGACAGATTGTTGGAGCTCGGAGAGACGGTGCATTGATTTCCCAAACGGCGGAACTGGTGGACCCATTGTTCATGAACAGCTGTTGTTAAAGTGTATCAGGAATGCCATGGAAATGGTCAAACAATGACCCAGAGGCAAAACTGCACAGGACAGCAAAACGTTGATGTGAGAGATGAGCGCGGGGTCCAACAACTTGTACAGGCCACTAGACGCAGTACTGTTTAACAGTTGACTACCCAAAACAGTATCTGTCATTACCATGTGTTGCACACTTGCATGCATGAGCTATAACAGCTGACGACCCTGACAACATCCTCTCCTAACCACAGTTCACTGACACCTGGTACAAAGATCATGTGTGTTGGACATTGGATGACTGGTAAAACGTGTGCTGGTCTGACAAGTTGAGTGTTTTACTCTACTCCATGGATAGTCATGTACACATTTGGCACAAACAACACAAGGCACTTGATCCATCCTGCATGGTCTCCACAGTGCAAACCGGTGAAGATGGTTGTATGGTGTGGGGCATGTTTACCTGGCAGGAACTCAGACTCCTGGTGCATGTGGAACAACATATGACTGGTGCCTACTATCATGAATTGCTTGCTGACTTTGTACACCCAGGAATGTTGTACTTTTTCCTGAATGGCAGTGGTGTCTTCCAAGATGACAATGCACCAAGCTACAGGTCCAATGTTGTGCAGGAATGGTTTGAGTAACACAGTTCCAACTTCCAGCATACCAATTGGCCTCCAAGCTCCGCCAATATCAATCCCATAGAGCACTTGTGGGATACAATGAAACAGCATATCAGATGTCTTGATACGCCAATCACCTCCATGCCTTCTTGAAGGCCACATTACACACAGCTTGGTTGACCATACCCAGTGCTGGATTTAAAGCTTTTGAGGCCCTAGGCCAAATTTTCTATGCACACCCCCCCTCCTCTCCCTCCCTTCGGCCACCCATATTTGAATTTGCTCCTATAAGATTTTCTAATAAATTTATCTTTAAGTTAAGAATATAACAATTGGTAGTATAATTTTTTTAGTTAAATAAGTATTATTTAAATAAAAATTATTTTGATTTAACTTGTTATTAAATTAAAGATTATAAAAGAAATATTTGTAAACATACACAAAGAGGTTCATGCTTATCCAAGAACAACACCTTACATTTTGAAACCTTAGACTTACATTTGAAACCGACACACAATGCATTCTTATAACACCAAAGTAAACAATAGTATTTCTTGTTTTGATTCTTTACATTTGCGACCCCTAGGCGCGGCCTAGTGGTAAATCCACCGCTGACCATACCTCTCAACTGCTTCTGGCAACTTACTGAATCGATGCTATGTCAGATGCACTGAGGGCGAAGTAGATCTTATGAAGTATTGGTATGTGGTCATAACTCAGTGATCACTCAGTGAATATCAGCATGCAGTAAATGGGCCTTACTACTGCACATTATAATGAAAGAACATCTTTTCTAAATGGTTGAGGTACATACCTGAAACATGTTTCAGCTGTTCTGTGATATCAAGTCCTAGTCTTTCCACCACCAATATTCCTTTATCTTCCAGTTGCTTCTTAAGTACAGGATGAACAACTTTTTGGCATGCTACAATGTGTACTTCATCACAAATCAACTTTATTGCAAGCCTCTGAAGATGATCCAAAACTGCTTTCCAAACATCAACATTATGGACTTCCAGCTGGTGACTTGGGAATGCAGTATCACCAGCTAACGATACAGTAAATAAAGCAACTTTTAATGTGTCACGAAATTTTAATGCATTCAAATTGGAAGCTGCACACATGTCTGGACACCGAATGAGCAAGCCACTATACAAACTACATTCTTCTACACTCATACCTTCTAGAGCAGAAAATGTCACACGAGACAGCTTCTCTGCAGATGAGTCAGGAACAGAATTCAGGAAAGCTTTTAAGAGTAACACTGACAAGTACTGCTTTTGATTTTCAGATAAAGCACATGCTGGCTTTGAAGATAATATATTCTGTACAACAATTAGAAGATAAGAAGTATCAGAGAAGTCGACTTCAATAACACATAAGGCACTACATGATGTGAGGCACTCCAAATACAAGTGAGTAAAATAATCATTAAGTGCACTTATTGTAGTCTTAGGGTAAGGCAAATTTAATGAAGTTTCTAAAATATGTGAAATAAGGAATGCACATAAAAGTCCATTGTCACCAAAAGATGATAAATGAGACTTAGTGGATGAAACAACAAATCTGAGAATGTTGTTGCTCACTGAGATATTTTGCAGTAGTCTTGTAGAGGAAGAAGTCAAGGTGACATGTCCACCAGAAGTGTTGCCAATTATTTTAAGTTTCCCTTTGTTGCCAATGCTTGTTTGTACAAGTTTCTTAAATACTTTGATTGCTTCTACATTAATATTCTGTGACAGGGGATGAAGCTGAACTTCTGACTGGTGGACTTCAGCAGGTGTAATGGAAGAGGCTGATGTTTCTGCTTTGTCCATCTACAATTATAAAAGGAAATTATAATTCATTACAAAAGTACATTAGCATAGCAACAAAGAAACTAAAAATATCTTAGGCCTTAAGACTTTTTAAAAGAAATCAGAAATCAACAAAATAAGAAGTGATGTATAAATACATAAAAACTTCCATTAATGGGCACTTCTTAATAGCAAACTTCTGTCTTTGGCAGATTACTTTTTTCCCCTCTTACAGAAATGCATGTTTCCTTATGGAGACAATTGCTTCTTAATAGTTAACATTTTAAGTAAACGATGCATACATACTAAAAAGTGAAAAATAAATACAATTAGCTTTCCATTCTGAGAATTTCTAGGTTTGTGATTCATCTGAATGCAAAATTGTTTCATTTTGTTAGTTTCTCCTTCTCAAGCTTAATCCTTTTGTTCCCAAGGCCTAGAAAATTTTAAGGTACTGTGAACCCTGAGTAAGCAGCCAAAACTACTTGAAAGAGGATCAGCATTCACAATCATCAGACTCCTCTCTTGAATGCAAAGAAAATGACTTCTAATTCTTTAACTGCCCTCAATGGGGAAGGGCGTGGGACTTTGAACCAAGGAATGAGATGTCTCAGCCAAAATGGGGAGCAGCACCCAAGGTGCCACCTTTAATTGTTTGTAAGGGTCAAAATCAGTGCCTAAGGACAACGAAACATTAAGTGTGCACATTTTAGAAGGTAAATTGAGGGCATTGGAAAAACACAAATAAGTGAAATTTTAAAAAAGAAGGTTGAAAATATCAATTATCAAATACTCAACACCATTTATAAACTAAAACACTTCCTTCAACAGCATAAAACTGATACACAATTTAAACCAAGCTTTTGCACTGCACTGGGAGGCTTCGTCTCGGTTATGGTATAAAAGCCTTCTTAGGAATAGCAAATTACAATGCTGCTTCAGTTCAAAAAATTTATATTTGATTGAAATATCATTGTAAGTTGCTATTCCTAAGAAGGTTGAAATCTTGGAAGTCTTGAGCAGAGTCACAGAATATAGACGCACATGTGTACGCCGTACGCGGATAGTTTCCAAATTATTAGCAGATAGTTTTGGCCTATAGATTAAAAAAATTAAAATGTTATTTACAGCAATTAAAACACTCAAGGCTTTACTCAAATTAATATATTTAATTCTGTCTTAACGTGAGAATGTTCAACTATTTTTCACATCTTCCGATAGGGAGTCCTTTTGTTTTTAGACGTTTCTGGCCTCTTGATTTTATCAAGGCCTGTTCTCAATATATAGGAACTGTAACAAAAGTTCCGTTTATACAAAAAGAATTAAAATTTTATTGCCAGGTTTCTCTTGCAGTTGCCAGTTATAAAATTAAAATATTTTCCTTTTGCATTTTATAAGTCTACTATTTTTGAATCAAGTTGTTGAAAATGCTATTTATAATTTTTGAAGATTCATTAACGGAACTGCTTTCCTAGAAATAAAAGCTTTCTTTAATTAGTATCTTGTTTTTATGAGGTTCATAGTTCAATATTTTAAACTTTTGGCCTTAAGGTCCATTTTACACATATTTCTACGCATTCAATCGTAATGTACTTTTGTCCTCTCTGGAATCTGTAATGTTCTAATAATTATTTATTGTTATATTAATATTTCTTTAAATTATCTTATTCTATTGTTATCGTGATTTGCGGGTTTGCAGCAAGTTTTCTGTTTTAATGGTTGTGTACGCAGATACATTTTATTTTTATACAACTCTGGTCTTGAGGAAGAAAATGGCATCCAGAAAGTAAACAAGCTTTTACCCAAACTGAAGGTTTAGCTGTAGACACAGTTGCCTATAGGCGTTTTTTTTTTTTTTTTTTTTTTTAAGGTTTAACGACCACCGTGAGCAACTCAATGGGCTATAAGCAGTCGCCCGTCCCCAATTTAGGGTCACTGGTTCCAGGGAAGGGCGAGAGCCAGTGCCGTAAGACAAACACAACATCCATGCCTCACCGGGATTCGAACCCGGACCCCTTTCGGACGAATGATCAGAGGCCATCGCTTAGACCACTGCGCCACCCGGGGCGGCTATAGGCGGTTTGTCATGCTAGAACTAACAACATTCCTTTGTTAGGGATTGTAATTTGTGTGAAGGCATTAGGAATCACAAAAAAGAGGAATATGATCCACACAATTCAAAGCTTCAGGAAGATGGGTGGATAAAATAAAAAAATGACACACCTGTTACAGAAATATCTGTGGTGAAAGTTTGATGGTCAAAACTGATGTGTCAGACTGGAATCTAAAGTTTAAAGATTTCTGTGTAAAGACTATACTGAATAAAAAAAATCAACTGTGATAAAACAAAGCATTTTTTATACAGCTTTCATAGACAAAACAATGAGCTGCTTTAAAGGCAAGAAAAGCAACAATGGAAAGATTGCTGAAGACTGATTAACTGTCATGTTGTGATAAATACACAGTTGACGTGGACCAGGAACATCAAATAGAAGTCATCTCTCTTTCCATGTTTATAAGTGAGTCACAGAAAAATTCTCATCAGCCGCCACCGGGAGTCGAACCCAGGGTCTTCCAGTTATGCGCCGGATATGCTTCCACTGCACCACACGCCACCGGGAATTGAACCCAATATATGCTTCCACTGCCGCCACCAAGAATTGAACCCAGGGTCTTCCAGTTACGCGCATCGGTGGCGATGTGGTGCAGTGGAAGCATATCCAGCACGTAACTGGAAGATCCTGGGTTTGACTCCCGGTGGCGGTCGATGAGAATTTTTTCGTGACTCACTTATAAACGTGGAAAGAGCGATGACTTCTATTTGATGTTATGTTGTGAATGAATATGATAGGCGAGTTCAAAAAGCCTTTTATAATGGGAAAACTTAAAAGACCCCCTTGGCTTTAAAACTGTTGAAAAAAATGCTTAAGATGTGGATTACTGCACAAACACCACATCCTTGATGACTAGAGATTTGATAGTTGAATGGTTATCAACAGGGACGGCCTTTGCGCCCACATCGGCGGTCATATGGAGGGCGGCTGACCGGTATTTTGCTTCAGCTTTTTCATATAAATATTGTTTATACGTATAATGATCTGAAATATACTGTTTCATAAATTACATATTATTTGTCCTTTTTTCTTTGTGAATTAATCGCGTTTGTTTCATCCATATTATTATTATATAAAAGCGAATTCATAATTGCATTATTTTATAGCAGTTCTCATTCTCTGCTGTTTTTCTCAGCCAGTATATTTAGCCTTTCTATTTTTGAAGTCTATCTTTGTGTCTCTTCCTGGACCTGGGACAACATTACTTGCCTTGATGCTACAGTCATGAAATTGCCTCCAAAGCATGATTGTCACTCGCTTGTTGACCAACCACTTGTTTTGCAAAGCAGGAGGCCAGGAACAAGACGGAAGCAACACTAGGCGCTCTCCCCGTTACCCTACCTCTATAGCACGGTATCATTTCAAAGTGACCGCATCCACAATTTAAACTAACTGCACCATTAAAGGGAGGACAGTATGACCTCTCCGATGGAAATCTTTGTTTTCAGAGTGAATATTTGTCTTCCTAGGACCGAGTAGAAAGGCATGTTTGGTTGGTACAACATGTGATTTAGCAATTCTCATTTTACCCATATGAGGTGAAGAGACTGAATACAGGAAAAATATTCTAATCATTTAGATGAAAAAAGAAAATTGGGATTTCAGTGGGGAAGGAAATTAGTTTTTTTTTTTTGTTGTTGTTTTTTTTATTTTATTTTCGAAGGATTTTGAATTATTTGTTTTAACCTAATTGCTAATGAAAATCAGATTGCTAATATAAAAAGAGAAACTTAATAAAAATTTGTACACTACAAATTTCAGGTAACTCCTCAATCCTTGTTTTTCTTTAGATACTTTCGTACATACAGTGCTATCTTAATGGGTTGGTCTTGAGCCTCGTATTAATCAAGGGACTCCAACTTAGTTTTAATCGAAAAGAAAAAGAAGTTTTCCGAGAACTTTAAAGTGTAAAATCAGTATTTGGGAATTTTCCATGTAAGTTTGTTTGACAGCCCCCAGCCCTCGGCTGCATGAAGGAAACATACCCCGTCATCATTTCTGATATACATTCCACAGTCGGTTTTCAATACTTCATTTTTCTGTTGCCTGTTCTGAAAGTTTTTGGAAGTATTTTTTCCTGATGTGTATTCTTACAGGATTCTCCCTTGAAACACAAACTGGCAATTTGTGCAGGTTTTCATTGAAGTTTTGGAAGATAATTCCATAAATAATGCTATCACTATGCGGACTGCGCGCCTCAAGAAATGTGTAGGGCAGGGGTATGTGTGTAACAAAACATCTTAATTTTATCCAAAGGCGGTCAGACCTTGCCCACGCATGAACAACATCATGGGCCAGCCCTGGTTAACAGTGTTCAATAGAAAAATGCAGTGGCAAAAAGAAGTGATATTTTTGGATGGCAAATCGTTGCATCCAGATGCTATGTTGGAAAATGCATATTAAGTTTTCTTCTACCAAACAGTGCCTCTGTTTGTCAGCACTTAGATCAAGAAGTAGTAAAATATAAAATATACTTTATGACAAGTTGGACTGTCAACTTGTCAAAGTATTTTTTGAAGATGGAAGGTGCTTTACCTGGGAGTGCTCTTTTCGGTACTGTTACTGCCTTAGACACTGTACTACGGATTACATCTACCATTAAGGAATTTATAACTGGTTTTAAGAAAGTTGGATTTGTTGAAGATATTGCATCAACACTAGTACAAACTTTTAAAGTAACCACTGATAACTTGTGAATTCAATGATTTCTCAGTTCATACAAACAGTTCACATTAACAGATGAAGCCCTTGCAACAGGAAATCAATCTGGTGTTAAAAATGATAAGGTATAGGAGAATATAATAACAAACTTCACAAAGGGATGACGTGTGTCAACAAATCATTTGTTGGCACACAAGGATGCAGTTGAATGTGAAAAAAAAAGTACTATATCTCACAAAAAACAAAACAAAATATCCAGATGGGGCAAAATTATCATCTGAACTAAAAATTCATTTAGACAATGCAAGTTTGACACACAAAAACAATATCTGATTATTTTGCTTCTTGGAGTTTGATGAATATTTAAATAAAAGTTAGTACAAGTTTGTCCTATTGCATGCACATACTGTACTTATCTTCCAATTTGCTTTCACATATAAATTTTACCTATGTTGTGTGCTATGATAAAAAATTATGTTCCTGACACTTGTAAAAAAAATTGCTATATATCTACGAAAGCTAAGGACAATGAAGTTTTATACTGAAACTCACCATTTTGTCCATAACTCCATGGGAAAGAAAAATGCATATTTAACATATACAACCTCCAACATCAGTTTTGGGATAATTCTGGTGGGAAGCACGAAAAACATTAACATAACCTTTAAAACCTCATTTCCACCCCAAATATTCCTTACACTCACTACATACCAATACTAACACATAAATAAAATAAACGTGATATTAAAAAAGTCTAAGCTAAAACCTACACTTATATTTAAAATATCTTCATTACCAACCTAACACTGAAAAAGTATCACTAATTCAGATAAAACATTACTACTTATCAATTACAACTATTCAAATAAACACTTAAAATTTACGCAACAAACTTAAAAACTTCATTTTCACACTCTACACTCAGTGTCCCTCACTTGTTGGCAAAATGCTCACATTCACTTCAATCTAAGATCTTTCACTCCCTTCCGGAGCATCCTTGGACAGCACACACTCACAATGTCTACTACCAACACTAAGTTGAAAAGGAAGCTTCCCACTATGTCATGCTGGGGGACACTTTTTTTTCAACCAATAGTGTATCAACACCACAACATTGGGCTTTTTTACGGCCATTCGAGAGGCGCAGGCAGGTGAGTAGATCCCCTCCCAATCTACCTATCAGGAAACACTTTATCCAAATATACCTGAACATAGATAGCATAATGAGCTGGAGTGCCATCTTGTTGGAACTAGCTTTTGCTAGATCACGTCTTTGCAGCTCGAGAACAAACCAGTCCCTCAGCATGGCAAATAGGAATGCTTTAAAACAGTATTCAAATCTGAGCCTAACTCAAACTGCCAGAAGTCAGTGCCTCAGACCATTCAGCCACCAGGATGGCTGGTCTATTTTCTTTCATCACTTCATGTTTGATTCCACTTACAATTACTGTATTATTATCTACTTCTACTAACTGCAAATTCACCTCCTGTTTCTCTTTATGATTTACCATCGCTGTTCTTGGCTCAGTCAGCAGCAGCAGATCCAGTTTCCTCTCCCAAAGACAAAGATCTACAGTGGCTATTTTTACATCAATGTGTACTCTCTTTGGTCAGCCTACATCATTTCCGAATCCAACTCACTTTTGTTGTTTCTATCATGTACGAAGTTCTATTCTGCATGTCTACTCCATTCGTTCTATTATTCAACCATTATTACGATATATATTCTGAATGACTTTAAAATTCCATATATGCAATCATTATCTATGTGACTACAAGTCTTTGCCTTCCCATGATCTAACTAATACATGCTATTCCCGTTTGTGTTTCTTACCTTCATCATAGTTAAATCAGTCATATACCTTTTTTTTTTTTTGCTGTTGTTGATTTCACTACTCTTCCATGTAGACCGTCTCATCTTGTTGAATCTTTGTTTCCCACTTTTGCCCTGTTCTGCTCTCCTGGCTTCAACTACAATTGTCTGCTGCCAGACAATCATCTTGTATTAACCAACTTCCACTCCACTTGGACCACAGCAACCGGGTGGCTCTCAGTCCATAACAACTGAATCTGCCTTTGAATATGATGGCTGCCCCCTTCCAGAGTTTCTCATCACATCATGCCTTCTTCAGCTCTTGTTGAAGATAACTACACTCATCTTCTTTGACTTTTTTCTATCCTTGTTCTTCAAAGAATCCGCTCTAGAGATGCTATCAACCAGCCTCATTGTTTTTAAGGTGAGTATTTATTATTTGTGGACAATGTGCCACCCATATTGCTTGATTTGTAATCTTATAGGTTTTAATGAAATGTTGAATACCCTTTTAAAATCACATAAACAAATATTTTGTTTGGAGCATTATTTAAAAACAAAATGCTAGACATCTGACGCCACACCACCCAAATTGATGCATTGACTGTCCTGTAGTGCACAATAGTAAAAATTTGTAAAGCTATTGGAAAACTGCACCTAAAACAAACCTGTCAGAAAAAAATCATCACAGGATGTTGAAAACTTATTGACAAATGAGTAAGATCATCATCATTAGTGTTCTTTCTCTTGACAGGTCTAATGGTATCTCAGCAAGTTCTCTTCCTCCAGTTTCCTCTGTCCCTTGCTTCTTCCTCCATTTCTTGACAGCCTCTTGTGCCCATTATATCACCAGGCATCATTAGTCTTCTCCTTCCTCTTGGTCACCTTCTTTCAACTTTCCCTTCTATCATTCTTTTCAATAGGCTGTCTCCTCTTAACACGTCACTATCCAGTTATATTTTCTTATGGTCTTCAGTAAATTCCTTTCTTCAGCTTTTTGCAATAATACTTCATCATTGGTAATTTTTTCAATCCACTTCATTTTCTCCATAACCACATATCAAATGCCTCCATTTTAGCTTCTTTCTTCCCAATTGTCCCCGTTTCCACCCCATATAAAGTTATACTCCAAATATAGCACTTAAACCTTTTCTTTAAACTTTTATTCAATTTATTAATAAACAATTTTTTCTTGTTATAAAATGCAAATTTCCCTATACTAATTCTTTCCTTTTAATTCCATGTCACATTTCCCACTTTCTTGGATTATACTACCAAGTGAGATCATATGAACAAAAAAATTCAGATTAATAGGCATACTACCAGATCAAACTGGGTTTTTTTTTCATGTAACTTATGCAGTTACTCAACACAAAGTTTTGGCATCAGCTGACTGTTTACTGTATTGCTAAGGTGATTCATTAATCTATGTATTTCAATTATACATTTGAAAAATAATTATTACAACAAACTTTACTCTATATTTACATATCACCAGTTTCAATAGTTCATAGCCATCTTTTAAGCAACTTGATTTTCTTCATTACCATGTTTGGTCTTTGGATGTGAAACACTTCCAACATACAGTTTTAACTTTCTCCAATGCTCTAACCACCTACCTTAAAAGTTGTGAAACAAAAGACACAATAGTCAAAAACCGTTAGGTCCAGTCTATGAACTGTGTGAGGAAGTATATCAAATGCCAGCCATCGTGCGTAGTCATGCTCTGCTAATCTGTTTAATCCTGGGTAGCAATGGAGCATCACCCAATACAAATGCTGCAATTGTGCCTAGTATGTTGGCACTAATCTCACACCCATCTGGAACCAGTACAAAGGGCACTACAGCCTCAAAATTCCACCAAATACTCACTACCTTCATTTTAAACCATCCTCTGCTCAGGGTAGGAGTGTAGTCTGGCATGGTTCAAACCACTGTTTTTGGCCGTTTGGATTGTTAAAGTTAATCCACTTTTCACTGCATGTAATATACGCTTAACAAAACAGTGGTTGCGAATATTTTTTTAATGTTTTCTGAAGACCTGGATATGAAGGTTGGCGGGTATAATTCAGTGGCACACTTCAACAGCACCTGGACACAATACTGATTCTTTGCAGATACTAAATTATTGTTACTTGTAAGTAATAAAGCTTGGACAACTTTGATTTCATATACAGATAATGGTCATTTCAATCACAGTTTACTATAGCAAAATGCACTGGAGCAGCACAAATAAAAACTGCCTTCTCACCTTACACTTTGCTCTTTTTTCAGGCCACTTTAAAATCACTTTTCCCGTAATGACACTGAACACTTGATTCACTCATTGACCGTAACACATTTTGAAAGCAGGATACCATACCTCAGGTACGGTAATACGCAGGACTTTACACTTTCTCTTAGCCATAAGCGCAGATGCTTGGGAATTCAAAATAGTGGCATGAACGCACAAACTTTTCATAGCGAATTTTTATTTTGTTTCGGGATTTAACGACCACCATACAGGCCTGTAGCCAGACAGAGAAGTTGGGAGTTGTGGCAGATGAGTTAGGTTGAGCAAAAGACCAGACGTTTTATTACACAAGTACATAAATTATCGCTGGGACAGGCAAAAAGAAACACAGGTTGGGCAGCACCCCTGGCTACGAGCCCTTCACAATAAGCAACTCGCAGGGCTATAAGCAGGCGCCCGTCCCAAATCTAAGGCCACTAGTACCAGGGTAGGGAAAAAGTCACAGCCATCAGACAAATGAATCACACATGCCTTCATCAGGGTTTAGAACGTGGGCTTGGGCCCCATCTCCAACTAATGTTCAAAAACCAGCTCCTCATACCACTCAGTGGCCAGTGAGCCAGCATAACAAAAATTGTAGGGACTTATTAATCGCATTAGTGTTAAGTTAAAGTAAGTAAATGAAGTCGGAATCTCTGAAAAAGCCAAACATACTCGACACACGTCTGTTGTCATGGAATACCTAAAATTTATTCTTTAATGAGCTCTACTAAAAAGCCTGGGCGAAAAAAAAAATGAAACCTTTGAAATATATACTCGGCCCATGAAATAAAATTAAGTTAGAAAATTCAGCATGAACAATAACTTACACTGCCATCCACTCAACACATGACATTCACTCAAGTCAACAAACAACTTCTAGTTTTAAAAAGGCACATGCCAAAAACGGTTACGGTTACTTGTCACAAACATGAAAGTGTACTCCAATGTAATATCTGAGAAACTGAATTCCAGTTCTTCTCGAGGCTGTATAATTTATTAAAAAGCTACGCGCAAATTGGTAAAGGTGATTCCAGCGGCATCGTTTAACAATACATTTAAACAATACACTGAATATATTTTTTTAATTGAGTTCTGGTCACCCCAAAGGGCAGTGACCAAAATATTTGCCGAAAATCGATAAATACAGTAAAGATATAAATCACCAGAATAAAAGTAAAACTCTCTGTGGATATAAAAAATACTTTTTTGTTTCACCTCTATCAAATGTAAATATCAATCGCTACTAACGTAGCCGTTTAGAAATGCATAGTAGAAATGAAACAAGCTGTGCGGTACGGCAATAGATGGCGCTGTAGATATTGATAACAAGCTTAAAGGATGATCTGCTAGTTGCAATTAATAGAGCCTTTGCACTGACGTCATTTTCAACGTCACGGTTACTTCCGGGTGGTTCTTTTTTTTTTTTTTTTTTTTTGATTGAAGGTTTAACGACCACCGTGAGCAACTAAATGGGCTACGGCTCCGGGTGGATAAGAGAAAGTTCGGCTGCTAAGGTTCCCATAGGATTAACATGGGGAAGCGATTTCTGGACCCTCTGTCACTCGATTGTTTGAAGTTTTATAAATGGTTAAAAGTAGTGTGGCGTATGGGTGCTTCTCAAAGTACGAGTAAGGTAGTCGAATTTCCTTTTATTGCTTTCCAACGACAGAAAAACGCCTGATTATGTGGAAAATAGCCGTAAATCGGAAGGCATGGTTCCCCAGGCCTACAGGATGTACAGTAAACACTTCATTTCAGGTATCGTAAATCTGAATATTTTAATACTTTAAAAGTCGAATTTATATCGGTACATTTTCTTACTCACTCTTATGTATTATTTTCAAGTTTTTACGTAAATCCTTGTTATTCTGCTTTGAATGCATGATGGATTAACTTTGCTGTTGAATCGGAAATTGCTAAGCTTTCGCAAACTTTCAAGATTTTGTACTGTTACTGATTTCTAATTACTAAAAAAGATGCTGTTTTTTCCTAACCGAAATTTAGGCATATACGTCCACATAGAATTAGAAGATGCTGTAACACATTATTGTGTCGTCCGTTTTCCCGGATCTGTTTTCATTTTTCATTTTTTGATCAAAAATAGTCCGTTTTTCGGGATATGATAAGTCGGTATTTTTTTTTTTTTTTTTTTTTTAGTTGAAATACACACTGGAACAAATCAGAAATATAACAACTTACCTTAGACCGGGTAAGAAATTTTTCGTTTTCAGTCTTCAGAATTAATACATTTCTAACTCACCCATTGGTAAAATATTTATATGCATCAATGCTTTTATAAACTTTTAGAGCTTTTCGGGTGTAACGCGAAAAACTGCCTATTAAATAGCTATAAATATCATGATAGTTCAGATCAGGTAGGTCTGTAGCAACACAAACTTCCAGAAGCTAAAAATATCTTTCAAGTATGGTATATAGATCTTCTATGTCATTATTTCAAAGCTTTTCTTCGTAACGTTGCTTTTCCGCCACATTAAGGTGGCAAACTTTGTCAGAAAGAACAGTTTTTTTAACTCTATGTACAGCAGCAGCCATTGAAAAGCATGGAGAGAGACCACCTCGGGTACTTTTTAACCACCCGAAAGTCTAGCAGACAGGTTTGTGACTTCACGTGCAAAGGCTCTTTTACGGGAAGACACTAGCAAACAAAAATCCTGTTCCATGTATTTGTGAAAAATATTTCTTCCACAATCTGTGAATCTCCCACCACCAAAGGTCTTGAAAATCCTCCAAATACGTGGCGTCAGGGAATAAAACAAAGACATCGCTCTTTCCACATTTAGCAACGCACAGCAACCGAAAAATTGTTATTCGGCAGCCGCCGGGGAATCAAATAAAAAAATTGTTATTCTGCCGCCGCTGGGGTTTCAAATTCATTTACGCAAAGAGTTTTATTTTTTCCCCGGCGGCGGCCGAATAACAATTTTTCGGTTGCTGTGTGTTGCTAAACTTGGAAAGAGCGATGTCTTTGTTTATTTACCACAGGTCTTTTTTTTCATTGGGGATTTAACGACCACCGTGAGCAACTCAGTTTGCTGTAAGCAGTCACCCGTCCCTAATTTAAGTCCACTGGTTTCAGGGAAGACAGAGAGCCAGTGGCGTAAGACAAACACATCATACATGCCTCACTGGGTCGCGAAACTAAACCCACCACGGAAGAACGGTCAGAAGCCATCGCTTAGTCAACGGCGGCCCGAAGGTCATTGGACAGTACAGAGAAATATGGAATTCTACGGGACCAAGCGAAATTTTCACATTAGGCGGGTTTCCGTTTCACACAGATTGAGAACTTAACCGGTATGTTTTAAGCAGCGGCGTGGCGTCCATGAACGCAATTCAAGTGCCGCTTCCCTTTGAAATCATGAGGCAAAATGCTGCACAAAATCTTGAAAAAGGACAACAAAGGATTAAAAATTCAAATTCATTTATGCCTTATTTTTTACTTTTTTCGTAGTAGAAACTAGTTTCATGATTACGCTACTAAGTGAATGTATTCGACTTGCGGCCGGTTATATATTGCCGATTGTTGTGAACCAGGCAATTCCGTGAGGCTTCTCTTTTTTTGACACACATGGGCGTACTACGTTCTTCGTGGAAGCGATCTATACTGCGCTTCTAGCCTAGCCTCCCAGCCCAACAAGGAAGATAAAGACGCGCACACTACCTTCTCCGTGGATGCGATTTCTACTGCGCTTCCAGCTGTAACCTTTCATCCCTGCCATGACCTACGTAGGTCACGGCCTTGCATGGGAGCATGAGCGGCGCATGCGCTTGACGTTTGACTCTGTGTTTAGACCGCTTCTAGCTAGTAACTTTATGTTTCGGTGAAATTGTTTGTCCGCGTATAAAATGATTACTTTGTTGTTTCTGTGTTCTATTGTATTGGCTGTTAATGTGTGAAAATGGTATTCTGCAGTGATATTCATCGCGAATATACAGTATATGTGAATTACATTGAATTCACTTTTTTGATCGGCTTCTGTGCGCAGCTCTTTCTTACACTTTTTTGTATGGTTTTTCGTTACACTGACTAGTTGTTTCAAATCTTACGAGCAGATAATCTTCTTCCACTGTATCAGAGAAGAATGTGAATTGATTCAATTTCTGGCGAACACAGAAAATCGTCATACAGTCTATTCTTTCGAGTCTTTAAATTCTCGTAACCAACAAAATTGTTCACTATTGTTATTTTATTCTACAGTATGTGTTGGTATATATATAATGTTTAAATGTTTATAATTACATAATTTTTAAATCTATATGCGCAGATACATTTCATATTTGCATGCACATATAAGCATAATTTTTTTATTACATGTGCATTGTATGTGTATTAATATAAAGTATAAATGGTCTGTTCTGACTGCTTCTCCTTCCAGAAAAGTCACGCTCCGCCCCTGGTTTTAAGAATCTTTACGCTTTGCAAAGACAGTTTTTAATGAATAAACATTATCACCAAAAAAGTGTGTAGTATAAGGTGACAAGATATTAGAACATTGATTTGAGAGCAATATGTTTTTTATTCGGGTGTTTAACGACCACTGTGAGCAAATCAATGGGCTATAAGCAGTCGCCTGTCCCTAATTTAGGGCCACTAACTCTAGGGAATGGAAAGAGCCAGAGCCGTAAGATAAACACAACATCCATGCCTCACCGGGATTCGAACCCGTACCCATCTCGGACGAATGATCAGAAGTCATTGCTTAGACTACTGAGAACAATAAAGCACGCCATGTCCCCAAATCGGCAGATCGTTTGGGAACACTTATACATACTCAGACGAATAAATGCGCACAAAATTGAACGCAAAGCTGTTTTGGCCGCCCCGGTGGCGCAGTGATCTTAGCGCTGGCTCATGACCATTAGTCTGTGAAGGTTCCGGGTTCGAATCATGTTGAGGCATGGATGTTGCGTTTGTCTAACGGCCCTGGCTCTCTCCCTTCCCTGAAACCACTGGCCCTAAATTAGGGATGGGCGACTGCTTATAGCTCATCGAGTTGTTCACGGTGGTCGTTAAACAAAAAAAGCTGTTTGGTTTCTGTGTGATATTATATGTGAAACAGAGGCGGATTTCCAGGAAATAACGTTATTTCTTCTCCATGAGGGCATTCCCAAACACGTAAGTATTAAATTTTATCTTAGCCACGGTGTTCTTAACAGATACATGTATAATTTATCATACACCGTGATCTCAACAGATACATGTATAGTAGATTTTAGTTATATTGGCAACAAACCACAAACACAGACATCACCGCGGAAGTAGTCATATCATATTCCAGAGAATACAAAACGTGTGTTTATTTGAAATCTCGAAGTCGATTTTTTTTGCGGTTTCAATACTTTCTGACTTTCTAATACATTAGTACGAAAAAGTCAAAAACTGGGATGGATAGTATGTGGCAACAAAAAACAAGGTTGGCCGGCAAAGTCAGGGGCACATCACCCTGAAAACGATGCTGTGCAGATTTATATCTTAGAAAGATATATCTCGTGGAATGTTGTGAATTTGTATGGACAAAGAAGATTTGTGAAGGAGAAAATATACTTAGTATAAGTGAAATACCTTGCGTTAGGTACACCCCAAAGAGGTTAGAATAACACTTCTGGAAATGACCTGAGTCTCTTAATCGTGCAGCCAGAAAGTGTGGGATGTTTTGGAAATGCGTGGTTTTGGGTTGCGAAAATCATGTTAATGTCAAACCAGAATGAATTATACTTCATACAAGAACGAAGCTTCCAATATTAACGTAATGTTTTGTTTTGAATTAGCACTAACGTTGATGTATTTCCATTCAAAGTAAATATGAGAAGGAGCCACAAAATAATTAAGAATTTCATAAATCCAGCGTTTTTTCACACATCAGCAGCAAGTTACGATGCAAAATTATAAACTGTGACGTGTCTGCACCGCAGGACGCACATGAGATAAAAGCAGATAGCAATGTAGGCACACGTCCGCGTACCTCAGTTGGGAGAGCGACTTACTCCGTCGTGGACAAACCTGTGTTTTCACATTGGCGCCCGAACTTCAAGGATAACCTGGCCGTTGAGTTTCTCGCAATGGTTTGATGTTCTTTCTACACCGCGAGACAGGAAAAATGATAATCCTTTTTTCAGTGCTTCGAAAAATAAATGTGTGTGATGTTACGTTCCACACACCAAATTGTCTGGGATTTCTCAAATGCACGTTCTTCATGGGATGACTGCCTACAGCGACACGTGATCCCAGCTGACCCGTGGGCCATACCCCCGTTTCTCGTTCGGGGGGGGGGGGGCGTGACGTGCCTGCACCACAGGACGCCCATGAGATGAGGCAGAAAACAATAAGAGCCCACGTCCGCGTATCTCAGTTGAGAGAACGACTTACTCGGGAGTGAAGAGACCCGATTCGATGCCCAGCGTGGACAAACCTGTGTTTTTACAAAACGTTTGAGACGAAAGAATGTGATTCGGCTAACACAACATGCACTGCAATATCCTTGAAAATCACCAGCTTTCCCACACTTTAACGACCGTCGCTCGTGGTTATAGGCTTCACAGAAAGTGGTAACTGCCCCATTAACAAGGGCATCTCCTGATTTCTTTATTCTAACCGCCTTGGGTACACCATACGTAACACGAATTGTTTGTTTCAAAGTTCAAAAATGGTTTACGAGTCGTTTGCGAAAAAGTTAAAAATACACGTTAAAAAACACCAGGATGTCTAGTTGATAAACGGTTATAGCAGTGGTTAAAAAAAACTCATTATTAACCACTTGTAACTTTTATAAAACGTTGAAAACCGCTTCCTAACGCATTTAAAGTAACCAGAAAATGTAGACTTTTGGTTAAAAAAACATTTTCACGACGTCTTCCAGCTTTTGCATTCAAATAACATTTAACAATGCTAAATTTCTACAACTTAAGTGATAACTACATGCATGGGCATCGCTGGCGGGGGAGGGGGAGAGATATGTCCCTTCCAATATTTCTGACTACTGCAGCCCTTTTCGTGTTTTGCATTTTTCAATTCAAATACAATACACGATATCTGCCTACGTTATAGTTTGTACCTAAAAACGTAAATAAAAGTTGGCAGTTTTTTAATTTTGCAAAATAATTGCGAAAACAAAGAAATTGGCTGTTATTACTGCACGCTTGTGTTCCCCCATCCCCCCAATTCCTATTTGTCGGCGACACCCATGACTTCATGTACATGTAAGCATGACAGATCGCTAATAAAGTCACTCACTATACTATTTTCTGTCCTTTAAATATGCTAAAACTTATTGTGGAGAAGTTTCAAACTTTCTGCGTTGGTCTCTGCAACAAGACGCAGTTTTCACGTAACGGAAAACAGTTTCGAATTATGCTTTGTGAAAAGAACTGAAAGTGGATTTAAGAAATATAATATGATGTCCGTCAAAAAACTGAAGGGTTTTAAATACATAATTTACATTCTTTCAGACATTTTGGCCTTTATTTTTGAAAAGTTGCCACTTTCTGTTAACAATAGGGGCGTTTATCATTAGTTTTTAACTTTTCTGATAGATGGTGTTGCAAGCTCAGCCAGATTTTCAGTTTTTTAAAATTGTTTTAAAAAATCCAGGATTGTAACACGTTAGGTCAATTTCATTTGAACGTTTCTGAAACGTTCCGAAACTTCCACTGTTTCAACGTAAACCTATTAACCATAAACAAACGTTTTAAAAAGGTTTCGAACCAACCGGAGACCAATTATGAACTATCAAAACAAAATTGAAACGTTGAGAGCAACGTTTTTGTGCTACATGGGACCTACTGAATTAAGAACAAATTGCATAATCCTTACATTTATCTGAAGAACGAATTGCATCAAAAATTTTCTCATTTTGAAAATTTTTCTAGAGGAACTCAGAACAAGTACAGTCAAAATTCGTTTCTAAAAACAGGATGGGGAAAGGTGGCTATATATTTTTACTAGAAATTTAATGAGTTAGTGATAGAAGCTAAATTTGAGGCCATTTGATGACAAACATCGAATTTCAATTACTATTTGCGTTACCCAAGACGTCAGGTGGTATTTGGGGATCACAAACTAAATTCAATTACTGTCCTCAGGAATTCGGGACCTCTGGTCTGTATAGTGTAGTAATTAAAGGCTAGGAAAGTTTTAATAAAAACTTTTACTTGCGCATTTGTGATTCCATTTCTAAAACCGAATTTTCCTGGTTATGTATTGGTGTATTCCACACAAATATATAGGTATATTGTACATACGTACGATACATCATATAATTTTCTCTAACAGTTGTTTTGTACGACACATTTTTTGGGGTTTCAAAATGAATTTTACTTATAATTTCCACTAATTTGCACTTGTTGACTTAAATAGAAAAGATTTTGCAAGTGTGACACAGGAACAAACGTATCTCGATATGTCGTAATGTGATTGTAAGTTGTCTTTTCGGTTTCCTCATCACTTCCACTCCCTTTTTCGTTATGAAGTTCCATTGAATCATGCAGTGTTTCAAACTCACCCGCTATACACAACATTCACCCACCAATTCACGGGCCCCAGAACAAGCACATAAGCGGGCTTTCACCTCCTCTCTCGAATTATCAATAGCCCCTACTCTGAAAAAAAATGTGCTGTTAAAAACAAAAGGAAAAAAAGCATTCACTGTTTTTTTTTTATTTTGCATGGTGCAAAAGATAAACAAACGCATTAGGATATTTTTTGCAGAGCTATAACCACGGAAAAAAAAAATCGAGATGCCATGAAGCAGTGGTGGCAAAAACATTGGCTGGCGAACGTTTCTTAAATTTTATACATACTTTCCTCCTATGTTTTTCCCCACACATATTAAAGTTTACATTTTACAGGCTTCGCCCCTGATTATGATACATTTTATTAGTATGTAGTAAATTTAAATTAATGGATGAAAATGCATACTGTTAACGGTTTCCTCTAAACTGCGGGTGTGAGCGGCCGCGCACAATTTGAAATCCTCCCGTGCATTGCGTAAAAGTGTTGCAGAGCAAACGGAAATAAAATGAAGCTTAGGGTAGGAGATCAATTTGAAAACAAAATCTTCCGCGGTTAAGCAAAGGTTTAAAAATAATAAAAATGGCATTTGCCGAAAACAAAAGTGAGAACCTCTGCACTAAACGGCAATCATCTTTGTTGCCCCCTTCCACACAAAGCAATATGTACTTAGCTTGATTTTTGAATAAGAGAAATTTAAACTGCATACAGGCTGTTAAATTTTGATAGAATGTTGGTACTCACTAAATACGAATGTCTATTTACCGGTTCCTTGCCAAACATTTTGTGTATCCCTGAAAAAAATGTCTACGGCAAAAAGCATCCACAAATAAACGTACAAGGAAGGAACGTTCAGATCTTGAAATTATGCAAAAATACTCACAGCATACGCAAGAAACGCTTATAGCCCAGTAAATCCGTTTATTTTCGTGGTGTAATATGCATAAAGATTCGCCAAACTTTCATTCTCCACTGGGAGGCTTTTTCAATGCAATGGTAGACATAAAATGCAGGCAATTAGAACACGTAGGGAATAAAGATGATTTTTTAAAAATACCGTGGGTGACATCACGAGCAGTATTACGTGAGTTTTTATCACGCAATTATGCGGTGTGCCGCGATGTGCTTCTATCCAAGCTTCTATCCTTTAACAACGCATGCCAAACCATTGGTAGTTCCATAAAGACCATGTCATTTTTTTTTTGAGGTTTAACGACCACCGTGAGCAACTCAATGGGCTATAAGCAGTCGCCCGTCCCTAATTTAGGGTCACTGGTTCCAGGAAAGGGAGAGAGCCAGTGCCGTAAGACAAACACAACATCCATGCCTGACCGGGATTCGAACCCGGACCCCTTACGGACGAATGATCAAAGGCCAGCGCCACCGGGGCGGCACCATGTCATTGCAAGCCAGTTTGCTGGAAAACTGGGATCATGTCATTACATGCCGTGGCATGCAATGACATGGTCTTTATGGAATACCAATGGTTTGATATGCGTTCTTAAAAGATAGAAACACATCGCGGCACACCTCATAATTGCGTGATAAAAACTCACGTAGTACTGCTCATGATGTCACCCACGTTATTTTCAAAAAATCATCTTCATTTCCTACGTGTTCTAATTCCCTGCATTTTATGTCTATATTGCTTTTAGAAAGCCTCCAAGTGGAATGTGAAAGCTTGGTGAATCTTTATACAAATTTACACCACGAAAATAAACGGATTTACTATGCTGTAAGCGCTCTTTGCGTATTCACGACCTGGGGCATTTAAAATAAGAGTACCCACAGCATTCTACATAAATAACATTGTTTAGCTTCATTCTTGTCTTGCCCTTGTTTACTTGGTGCAATGATACTTTAGCTTTGGAAACGTGTAAATCACTTATATTTTCTGTTAATTCCTTTTACATGCCTTCACAATAACTATTTGTTAGTGCAGCAAAGAAAAAAATTGACTTGGGATGAGTATAGTATTTAGAAGCGCATAACTCATGGAAAGAGATCGAAAACTTGTATGCGAGAACCTTAAATTCTTGTGCGTTTAAGAAACTTGCTTTATGCAATTGCAACACCGTAGAGAACAGTTTAAAAGATGCCTGCCGTATCAAGACATCAAAATAAGTACAATCACAAGAGCGCTGTTCTGGTCAGGGGCGCATGTTTTATTTGAGTTTGGTGAGCGGTGCACATTCACGGGATAGCAGTTTACTGATATCAACATATTTTTTGGATTTTTTTTTATCTAAATTAATTTCCCTAAGTTTTTTCTAAGCCTCACATAGTGCCTAAAGTTAAATACCGTTAACAACGTTTTCACGAAGAGTAGAAGATTTGGTGTGTAAATATTTTATCCTGTTGACGTTAAGAGCCACAACCTCGTGTGTGCGTTCTCAAATATACGGACACCTTTTACCCTTTTGAACGGATGTACAGGTGGCGCAGCTGGTTATATTCGTTGCTTTTTTGTTGTTAGAAACGGCTGGTGAGGCGTGTTAAGCTGTGAACTAAGACAATAGAATCCGGTAATGTTTGTATTAATAGCAATTAGTAGAGACAGCCTACTGTGCTGAGCAATCCGATCCAGCCTTGAATCATTAGTTGCTGTTTTTGTTTTCAATGCTTCGTCTGTTTTCTGAGTGTCTTTGTATGAATCGATGTGCTTACAATCATAGATTTAGACAAACTTTGATGACCCATATTTACGATGAGGAAGTGTGTTGAGGAAGTACTCCACAAGGGTTCTATTTTGTCATAATAATGTTCAGTTCCTTGGTAGAACTTTTGTAGGTTGTATGAAGGTTGTTGAAGAACGTAAGCCTCGTCTTCCTCTTCCAAATTTGCTATACAATTATGAAGTTACGAAAACGGAGTACATGAGACATTTCTCTGATTCGTAGTACGATACATTGGAATAATTTCTACGATTTATTTTCTTAATTACTAACTTATGTTGCAATTAATCGCATTAAGGTATTTAAAAAGAACTCCTGCTGCTTTATTCACTTTTGGAACTTTCACAAATCTCCAATCGCATGTTCTGTTTTTTATAAGGGGTTTAACGACCACCGTGAGCAACTCGATGGGCTATAAGCAGTGCCCCGTCCCTAATTTAGGGTCACTGGTTCCAGGGAAGAGAGGGAGCCAGTGCCGTAAAACAAACACAACATCCATGCCTCACCGGGATTCAAACCCGGACCCATCTCGAACGACTGATCAGAAGCCAACGCTTATACCATTGCGCCACCGGGGAAGCTCAATCGCATATTCAGATTAATGCATGGATTTTGTAGTGCTGATTTCATACAAGTTATTTTTCATAAAAACACACCCGACTTGAACGGGCACAGGGGCCACTGATTCCGGATTACTCAAATCAGTTATCACAGATAAAACTGATTTACACTGGAGAAATTATAATTTTATTTCGGAAGGGAGAGAGGCAGTAAAAAGAATACTATTACGCAAATATTATTGGCCGACATTTTTTTTAAACCTCACCGAGATATACATTTTATTAATAGGGTGGATATATGTACGGAGAGGGGGGTTGTTCCATATATCTAGATGATCATATTCTCATTGCTTAAACGTCTTTAACGGCATTAAAACAAATCTATATAAATTTGTAACGGGCAAGACTTCAGTATTTTTTGTTTCGGGGTTTAATGAGAAATTCAGAGGGCTGTGGGCAGCTGCTCTTTTTCAAATTTAGCGTCACTTGTTCCAGAAAGCGGAGAGACCCAGTACCTTCTAACCCCCCCCCCCATGCCTCATCCGGGACTCCAACTCTGGCTCATCTCGGAGGAATGATCAGAAGCCACACCTCAGACCACGTATCTATCCAGGTGGCTTCAATGTCTCTCCTTGACCACAAAACAATCTAGAAGGAATTAGTTTACTTCCAGATGAAGCTACTACACTGCTGAATTGTCCTGAACCTTCCAATGTTCAGGAATTACGTAGTTTCCCTTTGATGATGAACTGTTACCGGCGGTTCTTACCGGATGCAGTGACCACTCAAGCAGTTTGAAATTATTACTAAAAATGTTCCACCAAGAATGGCGCTTAACACATTACCTCTGAGATGCCGTACAAACTGCATTTGAGAGATGTAAGTCTGATCTTTGCTCGCGATACACGTACAGCGTGTATGAAAAAGAAACTTCTGCCACGTACTGCGTGCATGAATGATAACTTTTAAAGGCCTATGTAGCCATTAAACACTTTCGTCATAGGCTTCACTTTAGATCCTACTGTACGCAGATTACAAGCCTATTACTTTTGTTTTCCAGCAACAACCTAATGTCTCTACGGAAATGGATTCATCATCTCGATTCTTCTAGCTCGATTTACAACTGGCGTTCAGTGTCGTCTTAACACTTCTGGAGGCCCTGGGCCGTCACATTTTTCGGGCCCCTTATCTTATTTATATATACAATGTATGTGCATATATACAACATATGGTATTATTACAATGTCTGGTTATCTCCTTTGTTCACACATGGTATTATTATGTATATACAACATATGAGAATTATTATGTTCTCCACCATGACCATGTTATCCCAGAGAAGAAACACTCAATGTCTAGTAGCTTTTTAAATACCACTTGAATGAAAAATGGTGCATGACAAAATTGTAGAACTCCATGAAGTGTACTAAATGCACTCACATTTAGTTGCTTAGTAAAATACTAGAAAATTGGTGTTGAAAGAGATGATGTTTCTTCCCCATTCTACAAATTATTCGACGAAAATTAAATTAAAAAAGCAGAAGAAATGAACGAACCAGCGCCCTTTCCGGGCAATATGACTCATCAGAGAAAAATGCTGATATGCGGCCCCCGTCATTGCTATTTGTTTAAACAGGGAAGATTGAATATATATATAAGTAGTCCATGTGGGCAAACAGACAACACAAGTGACCGTTCAAAAGGAAAAACAGTTATTCGGAAAAAATTGCGATTTGTACACGGCCCTCACGTCCCTCAAGCTTTTTTTTTTTTTTTTTGATTGGAGGTTTAACGACCACCGTGAGCAACTCAATGGGCTATAAGCAGTCGTCCGTCCCTAATTTAGGGTCACTGGTTCCAAGGAAGGGAGAGAGCCAGTGCCGTAAGACAAACACAACATCCATGCCACACCGGGATTCGAACCCGGACCCCTTTCGGACGAATGATCAAAGGCCATCGCCTTAGACCACTGCGCCACCGGGGCGGCCCCTCAAACTTCACTCACGCTCGGGATTGGGAGAGAGAGCGGCATTTTTCGTATCTTACTTTATCACAAAAGATCCACCTTAACACCTAACTTCTCTCCTGCCTCCTCAGGAAATCAAAGCTACGAGCAAGTTTTGAAAAAAAAAAAAAAAAAAGGCGGAAGGGCTTTCAACTTTCTGCATTGGTGTTTCTTCTTATCTTTAAATAAAAAAATAACGTTTTGATGAGTGTTGAAAGAGTTTGATTTTTTGTAAACCCATAGGACTCTTGGGGCGTTGTGGACCCCAGTTCAGGTGGGGTCCTGGGCACCGGCCCTGTTGACCCACCCCTTAAGACGGCCATGCTGGCATTCGTCACATAGAAGCCACAGAAATGTGCTGTCTAAAACACTTTCCAGAATAAGCACTATTGTTTTGTCATCACTTGTAGATTTCTCAGAAATAGCTTTAGCTGAAGATTCAGATTAACTTCAATTTTTGCTCTCCGGCAATTATACAACGAGCTTAGTTTTCAAGTGACAACTAGTTAATCATTCCAGTGCTCAGTTATTTTGTGGTGTCAACTTGCATTTTGCTCCCTTACGTTCCCAAGAGTTTTTGTCTAATCATATCTTTATTATAGTGTGTATACTTTGTCAAACCCTAGGATTCGTTCAACTGCCAAAGCTGTACAACAATGTTTTGTTTCGACATGAATGAGAGCAGATACAAAATCAAAGGCTCATTTATGTCTGTCTTGTCAACAGTGAAAGCGTGGGCGTCAACGACGGGGGTACTCTAGAAATTGGAATCCCCTCCATAAAATAAAATCAAAATTAAAGCAAAAAAAAAAAAAAAAATGAATGAAAATAAAGGCAGAATAGAGAAGGGATGAATTTAAATTTTTTAAAGACTAAACACTGGGCCTCTAGCCTTGCTCGCTAAGTTAAACTTTAGAAAATTTAAATGCGAAGGTAAGCCTACGATGATATAACAAATATGAATGAGAGGTTTAATGAAATAGCTACGAAGTTCAAAGAGAGCTCTATATACAGACACTGTTATGCTCACGTTTTAGATTTGGCTGCGATTCGTTTTTGTGCGAAAGTAAAAC
The DNA here is from genome assembly GCA_039090855.1 of Macrothele yani. Taxonomy (NCBI): domain Eukaryota; kingdom Metazoa; phylum Arthropoda; class Arachnida; order Araneae; family Macrothelidae; genus Macrothele; species Macrothele yani. The sequence continues at coordinate 213,812,268 of CM076990.1, forward strand.
CACGGTAAAATGCTATCGATGTACAGAATTCATTATTCAATTACCCCTGTATCAGCAAAAAGTTTTGTAACACTTAAAAGAATGCGTAAAAAAAGAAATGACTTTATTTTCCGAAAACTTAGAATCTTGTCAAAAATACGCTGGACTGTTCGCCGTCGTTCATTATGAGCAGTGATTGAAGAGTAATGCATAACAAAAAATGTTTGTTATGAACTTAAAAAGAGACAAATTTTGTGACATTTACGGAGAAACTGTTTCCAAGAATGATCTCCCCCTACGCGCCGACGGGAGGAGAGGGGGGGATTGAATACATTTCCTCTATTAGCCCCGGGTTTCTTAACTTCCACCACATAACTTCTCGTTTGGTTTGTTTCGTTCCACATTTTGTCAAATCCATCTTTTTCGTATATCGCGCAGTTTTCCAGTTACGTCACCTACCGGCAGAAACGTAGACAAGCGGATGGTCCTCGAGTTCGGACCCTCCCGCCTAAAGGGAATTGAGTACGAATTTAAAGCGACATATGTATATATGAGGCTTTCACCAGTGAACCAAATCCACGGACCCCCCTTCCCTTTAAGAAATTTCAGGCTACGCCACAGAAGCCGGGTGTTCATAAATAAAGTTCACATTTCCAAGGGCGTTAAGGGTACAGCCGTTGCTCGAAATCACTTCAAATTTTGGTACGAAACTCTTGAGGCGATGGAAATTAAATTGACGGAAAAACAAAAATTTGTTTCCAAACTCAGCTCTAGTGGGGTAAGCGATTCTGTATTGAGAAGTTGCAGTTATATGAGACAATGAGGACCTGCAGTTATACGGGACAATGAGGAGCTGCAGATATATTCGCTGCCACCGTCCAAATATGTAAATTACAGGTGTCCGCAATAACAGCATGCTTGGAGAGAAGTCGCTATAAACGCAGACATCTACGGAATGCGTTATTTAATTGCAGGTTGGTAATCAGCTTTTTAAAGCGAAATGGCACTGTCACCAAAAGAATGTGCACCTCTCGTAAAGTTGTTTTAACAAAATAAGAGTACGTCGTAACACCACTGCGCCACTTTAGAACGCTAAAGGGCTTGAAAACTGGGCCAATGACTGGTTTAGGTAAACTGATTCAGACTTTTGCAGAGAAAAGTCCTTTGGACATCAAACATTGCAGATGACGAGCGAATCAAGTTGACCAGCAGACCGTAGAGATTGTAGCCACATCGTTAGAGAAAGACAGGACGTCAAATGTAGTGGAAAGCGGCAGTGCCTTAACTAGGATTTTGGGATCTTATTGTCGTTCATCAAAAACGCATCTTAATGAAAAGAAAATATTAATTTAAAACGCAGCTATTATAAGTTAATGACAAAAAAGTTCAACTAGGAAAAACAACTCGTGCGAAAAATGACAACCACAGTATTCTCTTATAAACAACACAAATTTTGTCAATGAAAATGTTTTACTCCTGTTTTCATTGCACATTACAGAAACAAATAAGTTTCCAACAATCTACAAATTAAATTAACTTGACTTTTCGTGCCTTACAAATTGATCAGTAGCACCATAGACAGGGGCAGTTTTAGTGTTCGTGGCGCCAGGTGCGACAATATTTCTTGACGCCTTTCACAAGCCTTTCTTTGTAGGTGAATGCTGGATTGCATGGTTTTTCAGTTTTGTATGAAAAATATACAATATAAATTGACAGTGGCGCAAGCTGATCCCACGGTAAACGTAAAAAATAACTCTTCTTTTTTTTTGTCCTTAGTTGTAAAACATACTCTTCGAGGTGATTTGGATTATTCCAGTGAGAGTGTCCAGCCATCATCAGTGGCGCCCATATGAGTACTTTTAGGGGGGGGGGCTAAGAAAAATTGTTACCTCCTTCAAGGTTGTGAAACATTTTAGTAAATGTACAAGATACTAAAATACAACAAAAATAATTGATACAATCGATCATTAATATCTTATTATTTTTAAAAATGCTTTAAAAAAAGGTTTAGTCTATTTTAGTGTTTTAAATTTATCAAAAATTTGGCTATACCAACTGCTGGGGGGAGAGGCCCTAGCCCCCACCCCCCTTCCTCCCTTATGGGCGCCCTTGGCCATCAACGCTCACCACCTTTCATCGTGTCCAGATATCATCGCTCACCATCTCGAATTACAATACTCGCAGGGTATTTCTCTCTCTCTCTCTCTCTCTCTCTCTCTCTCTCTCTCTCTCTATATATATATATATATATATATGAAGTGTACAATACCACGATGCAAAAAACCTAAACACATGCTGCCGCATGCGCTACCTTCGGATGTAAGCTACTTTTTCGTTTATTATGTCTCGATTCTGTTTAGTCTTTGGCCTTTATAGTTTTGACTTGTTTTTATGCTATATATATATATATCATCATCATCATCATTGGCAACCATTATCAATCCCCTGCTGGATGACGGTCTCCCAAAGTTTCTTCCACAACGGTCTGTCTTGAGATACATACAGTACATGTACACAGCATATATATACCTAGTGATCACTGAACTATGATCACCCCTATCAAAAGTGAATGCGGACCGTTGACCCCGTGATTTCCCAAAGCATGCGATTATTCAACTTACTTAGTATGTATAAGATGTGAGTGGAGCAGTAGGTAGTAAAATTTGGAGCGCGATGGGTAAAGGGAAGGATTTATCGCACTTTGAGAAAGGACAGATTGTGGGAGCTGGTAGAGCAGATGCCTCGATTCCCCAAACGGCTGAACTGGTGGGTTGTTGAGGATGAGAGCCAGTGCCGTAAGACAAACACAACATCCATGCTTTACCGGGATTCGAACCAGGACCCATCTCGGACGAATGCTCAAATGCCAGCGCTCAGACCACAGCGCCGTCAGAGCGGTGATAAAGATCTTACCGTGTTTCCCCGAAAATAAGACCGGGTCTTATATTAATTTTTGCTCCAAAAGACGCATTGGGGCTTATTTTCCGGGGATGTCTTATATTTTCATGTACTAACAACTTATTTTCTTTTCATCAACATTTATTCATTTATTCATGTACAAAAAACTCCATTTATTCATGTACAAAAATCTGCATTTATTCATGTACAAAAATCTACATTTATTCATGTACAAAAATCTGCATTTATTCATGTACAAAAATCTGCATTTATTCATGTACAAAAATCTACATTTATTCATGTACAAAAATCTACATTTATTCATGTACAAAAATCTACATTTATTCATGTACAAAAATCTACATTTATTCATGTACAAAAATCTACATTTATTCAAATACAGTCATGTCATCTTCTTCTGGAACATCGTCATAACTCTCCAAACCCAGAATTCCGGCCTGAATTTCTTGCGACTCCACTTCTTGTCCATGTAGCCTGCTCGTAGTGCATTGGCAACACAGCTGTCAGTGATTTTATCCCATGAATTTTTCACCCAAGTCACGACCTCTTGCAGGCTAGGCTTCAAAAAGTTTCTACGCTGATTTCTCTCCATTATATTTTCAATGTAGTCATTGATTTCCATGCGCAAATGATCCTTGAATGGCTTGTTTATTGCAATATCAAGAGTCTGGAGATAGTCATTCCTGCGGGAATCATTATTTGATCTATTCTTCTCTCTGCAAGAAAGTTTTTATGTCTTTAGCGCGATAAGTGCTGGCTGAATTCCAGACTAGCAGCCCTCTTTGGCCACCTCACAAAACAAGTGGCAGAATGAAATCGACCCATTTCCTTATAACTGCTTGTGTGCACCAGGCTTTTTTGGTTTCAAGAACATAAATGCCTGAAGCACGTTCAATCTTATTTTTCTTGCCCTTAGTGATGAATAGAGGTGGGGCTTTCTTTCCATCCAGACGAATTGCTAAAACACAGGTAACACGTGCACTTTCGCAACCAATGGAGGGAATGTAGTTGACGAGGCACCCTTCTGATCAATTGTTGTTTGAGATCCTTGGTCCATAAACACTGCAGTTTCATCTATAGCAATAATGTTGGAGAGTTGGTATTTAGAAAAGTTGATGCCATCAACAAAGGACTTGAATGCAAGTGCACGTTTAATAACTTCAGTATCTTCCAGCTTGAACAATGTTGTCGATCTTCTTAGAGACAGTTCATATCGCTGAAGGAAGCCATCCAGCCAGTGTTGTGATGCTTTGAATTCTTCTGGGGATTATTCTATCTGTGGTGCCATTGCAAGGGAAAATACTTGAATTATCAGCCCTGCGCACAACCAGCCTTTGCTCTCCTGTCAGCAATCCATTCACAGATGATGTCTTCCAGCTCAGGAAATAATGGTTGCCGACCTGATCCACACTTGCGCTTCTTAGCATTTGCCTCGTCCACCTGTTGACTGAGGTTATCGTATTCTGCTTGCCATTTTTGGACCATTCGGAGATCCAACTTCTTCTCTTTGCAGAAAGCCGCAAGATTCTTGCCCCGGGAGTCCTCTACGATTCCTTTCATGTACTCGACGAAATAGCTCCTTCTTTTTGCACTCATCTTGTCTGAGGGTCAAAATATTATTCCCTTTAAATCTACCATTAAATCAAGTGTTAATTGAAGACTGTGTTAATTATTAATCAACACAGGAGTGGCAACAAAACTGATGACAGTTAAGAAGTACGTTCGGCCCCAAAATATTAACTCTCTGATTTTTAAAGAATTCTTTCAGTCACCGTTGCCAACACAATAACTTAGACAGGGACGAACCCCTTTCGTAATCCATTGAAGGCGGTTAGAACACTTCTTACTTTTTCTTTGAGTTCGAACGTGTCCCTTCCCCTCCCCCTCATTTCTAGAAACACACGCCGCCTGTTGATGAATAACTTTTCCGCCAAAGATAGCGTTCACCGGTAAAGTTCCCCACATCGGATTCCCTTTTCGGAACTGGATGCCGAACAAAAAGCGGCTTCTTTTCATCTCTCGCTAGCTCTCTGAACCGAACTGAATGCATGCGCCATAATTACAAAAACCATATCCTCGGCTGAGTTCAAAGTCAATCGGCTTTCTTTCTTACTCTGGATATTCAAGGCAAATTAAACTCATGAAGAAGGTATCCTCTAGTGATTTTGGCACTCGCTTCAGTTTTTTTTAAATGTGATAGGCTGGCTGACTACGGTACTATGTATCGTAACTGTGGCTTATTTTCGGGGTAGAGCTTATATTACGAGCATCCGGAAAAATCATGCTAGGGCTTATTTTCCGGTTAATTCTTACTTTCGGGGAAATACGTTATCATCCTGGTGATCCAAGCCGAGATCAGTCTTATGCTTTAGGCGATTAGTTTCAGCCCTCACCTGGTTTAGGACTATGTTTGAGCAGCGTCAATCCCGTTCCAGGATAAGCGACGATACTGGATATATTGGAAATGAAGTAGCTGTTTCAAGATTCGGAGCCTTTGTTCTCCCTGGAGTGCATGTTGCTGCTTGGAAATTTAATCCAGCTGATTGCAGCTGAGGAAAGTTAATTCAGATGAATAAAAGATTTCGATAATTTCTGTGAAGCTGTTGTCGATAAGAACCTGATAAATCAGTTGTTTAATTGTAACAGTTTGCTGAACCTTTGGCTCGATAATTGGTGAATTATTTCGTCTTCTGACAGTAGCCCTTTCCATTCAGATACTTTCGTGGCTCCAGATTTTATAGAGATACCTGTGTCCAATTTGTTTCTGTTTATACGTTCCAATCTCAAATATATCGTTTCTGAGTTCAGAAGATTCGTAGATACGAAAGGACAAACTGTGTTACTGATGTTTGTGTCAATTGTAGTTTATAGCTATTATCATAAACCGGAGCTTTTACACTTTGTAAGAAATATTCTACGGAACACGTTTGAATTACGTGCTGTTCGTACGTTGATGCACATTCTAGCTTCACCCGGTTTGGGACTTAGTCTCAGGACGTATTGCAAAATCAATTGCTATCATTCTTCAAATCACTCAGAGAATGTATATGGATGCCCAAAGGGTATGTGAGGCGTAAAGACGAAAAACGAAGAATGTGTCTCTGAAGCGAAAAGGCGAAATACATTAGTTAACTGGATGTTTCTACTGATATTTCTTAGATAGGGTAAAGCGATACTGAGGATATTGTGCCCTTTTTGGCCACACGAATCTCTAATCCTGGATGTGATCAATATTTGAGTCACGAAGTTTTTGCGAAGGAATTATCGAATTTTATTTCCAAGGCGACTACGGTGGTTTCTTGGCTAAAAGTTATTTTTTCAGGATCGGTTGATTCTTTGCCAACGAATGTTTCTGGAGTACCTATGATCTAATCAATGTCAATGAAGAACGTGACAGAACAGCTCGAGAACTTGATTATTTCTGAAAGTGTTAAAGGACGTTATGTTGTCCTTTAGAAGGATGTGGATCGACACTGATTGATTGTTTGAAAAAACTCGTGGGTTTTGACAACTTTGGATAATCGGAATGCAAATTTGGAAGATCTGAATCCCTATATTGAAGTAAACATGACTTGGATGTTAAGTCTGATAATAACCGAAAACTTTAAATTTTCGTCGTCGTAGAGCGGGAATCTAACCCGCGTCTCCCGGATAGGGTTTTGGCTAAGTGAAACTTGACTTCAAACATGTCATGTGTCTTTTGGTACATATATACATTCATCTGTATCCATTCAGTAGGTTAACAGCAGCGCCAGTTCTTGTGTATTCTATGGCATATATACACTGCTGGCCACCCAAAATGCAACACAAAGAAGGAAGCATCCGATTGGCCTGAAATTCACAGCATGCGACGCCGCGAGAGGATATGCAAACGATTAGCATTTCAGTGCATATGCAAATCATGTGCACCCGGCACGCCACCGAGAAGCACTATAAGAAGGGTGCACAGAAGGCGGGGTGTAAATAGTGGAAATGTGTTGTGCTGCCGGACCTGTGCGTGGGAAGCTTCCTGATGCCTCGTCGCAGAATACGGCAGTCATTTCAGCACGTTTCGGAGTTCGACAGAGGACGAACAGTGGCTGATCACGACAGCGGTTTATCGTACCGAAACATCGGCGCTCGTGTGGGACGACATCCGGCCACAGTGAGGCGAGTATGGATTTGGTGGGTGCATGAGGGACGGACGGACCGACGTGAGCGATTCTCGCAGCCGCGGCACACCACCGAACGAGAGGACCGGCATGTTGTGCGGCGGGCATTGACGGCTCGCACCTCCACATTACGAACGTTAGCGCAGGAATTAGGGTGTGTTGCGCAACAACCTGTGTCAGCACGTACTGTTTGACGTCGTCTGCAGGAGCAGGGACTTGTCGCACGGCGCCCATTGCTCCGATTACCACTGACGTTACACCACCGGCGATGTGCGGCGGCAGTGTGCCGTTGAACGCAGCACCTGGACTACGGAATGGCACGGCATTGTCTTCTCCGACGAATCCCGCTTCTGCCTGCAGCACCACGATGGTTGGATCCGCGTGTGGCGGCACCACGGCGAAAGACTGTATGACGCCTGCATTATGCATCACCATACCGGTCCGTCACCTGGCGTTATGGTTTGGGGCGCAATTGGATATGACACCCGCAACCTTCTGGTACGCATCGCCGGTACACTCAACAGCCAATGCACCATCTTCGACGTTTTGGAGCCTGTAGCAAGGTTAGTTCACAATTATTTTATTTTTTCATGTTGACCAAGGTTTCGCCGGGCTCTGGCTCAGCTTCTTCGGGCCAGAGACCAGCTAGACCTTCGTCGACACAAAAAACCCCGATGGGACTAAAGTTGATTCGCCCGCTGTGCTTAACCGTAGGACTACGTGAGATCGTGAATAAAATACACAGTGGGTGTTGGTAATGTTGTTTATTTATTTTGTCGGTGGTATTACATGTGCAAGTCGGAATCATCGTTAGAATCTCTATCCACAATGCTTATGTTCTTATCTGCAGTTGCTGCTGTGTCTGAAGTCGATGTTGCTGAGCTTGAAGTCGATGGGCTGTGAGTTATAGCAAACAGTGGTCGATGAACGAGAAGTAAGAGATGTAGTTCACTATACGGAACAGTTGTATGCCACATGTGAATATCGCATCGATAGTCGTGCGGCTCAGCATTGTGTGTTGAGCCGAAACTAGGTGAATCTGAAACTCTGAGTGCATAAACTCGAGAAACCAATGGTTGTCCGATTCGCTGATGTCTATATTGAAATCTTTGGTAAGAATGATCGGTATGTCCCACAAACGTAACTCGTCGAAGTCACTGAACATCAGTGCAAACTTGAGTGTGTAACAAGCCAATTTTAATTACATACCAAAATCAATGTTCAGTCACCTTTAGTTCAGAAGTATTGAAAACAGAAGTATACTCGCGGCGCAAAGCACAAAAATGACCATCCACTTAAGCGCGCTGTAACGAACTGCCATTGATCCGCCGGCCCCACCACTTATAGTTGTCACTAAATGTTATTTATACGCTATCAAACGATACTAGCCTCGTTGCCACGTCCCCGATAAACCCGGAGTTATTGCGAGTTGAAATAGGTCACACAATTATGTCGCGCCCACCGCTAATCTGTATTTTACTATAAGACACAGATCTACGTCAAAATATAATAATTGTGGTTGTTTTTTTAAATAAATGGAAAGTCATGGTTTTGCTTACATCTATTCAGCTCATTCTTTTTCTCATACGACTTCAGAAAGCTAAGACATCATGTCCACAGGGCTTCATTTAATGATATACCCGTGCTGTAACTGGGAGTTTATTAACTTGCTTACCATTGAAGAATTATCAGCAAGTAGCTGCGGTGCGGCGGTTTCCTTCAGCAGCAGCAGAGAAAACAGCCGAGTTTCACGGTAGAGTAAGAACTGTGAAGGTTTTATTTGATTCAGCTACTGCTAAAAAAGAAATAGTAAAATATTCGTGACATAAGAAGTGTAACCATTAATTTATTTATGGACACGGCTTCTACAGTTCTTCTGTGCATTGCTGATGTTACTGAGTAAGAGCATTATGCTCCGTGTTACAGAATTAGCGCTTACGTGACAAAGGAAGTTTCTCAGAATAAAATCGTAAACCGTCGTTAAGCACTAAAAGTAACCCGAAAAACAAAATTTATATCTTAAATAAATAACTGGCTTAATTGCGGATCCGCGATTACAACGCATCTTCGTTTTTTACTTTTCCTGAATCATTTATTGACACGAGGAATTTCTTGACTTGCATGGGCGATGCGCGAGTGATGATATTCGCAGCTAATTATCCCCAGGGGGAAAATTCCCCCGAACGCTGAAGTCGAGGCCTTTGTGGCAGGATCCCCGGCTCTTTGTCACGGGAACGTTTAACCGAATTACTTTCGGCAAAGGCGGCTATAATGCTCACAATAAGAACACAAGACACCTGCGTCCCCGTTGCTGGAGAGATAAGAACTGCGCAGCACGTGTTTTCTTTAACCAATGAAAGATGCCTGTTCTTTGCCAAAAACAAAGCATAATTCTTTAATATGATTCTCCTCAGCTCGTAAATCAGGAGTTAATGGCCCAGTGTTTCTTGATAACTGACCAGAGTTAACTCTATGACATATGAGATGTAACAGAAAAAAAAAAACATCCTCAAAGAATCCAGAGTAGCTTCAGTATTTTAAGAAGTGACGGTTTAACTATTTTTCAGAATTAGAACTGACGGCTGCTCTTCCTTCCGCAGAGAAAACCTGTCATTGCCAAATATTAGGGATGCATGGCTCTTGAGCGACTCCCTCGTTCTCTAAAATTATTCGTAGGTAGAAAAGTATAAATGCCTGCCCGGTGGCCGAGTGGTTCAAAGCGCTGACTTCTAATTATTCGTCCGAGATGGATCCGGGCTCGAATCCCGTGAGGAATGGATGCTGTGTTTTGTTTTACAGCAGCACTGGCTCTCTCCTTTCCCTGGAATCAATGGCCCTAATTTAGCAACGGGCGACTCCTTATAGCATGTTGGGTTGCTCATTGTGGTCGTTAAACTACAAAACAAAAATACACTGACGGAAAAAAATCCCAACACCAAGAAGGGGTTGTGTTAGATAAACGACAGTTGGTAGGCGGTGAGAGTACATCTGTAAGATAACGTCTATGCAAATTTCGCGCTCGGCGCATACGCGTGGCGCTAGTAGTGCCCCTCGGAACATGCAAAGCAGGTTTACTGTAAATACGCGCTGTAACGTTCGTGAGCGTTAGTTATCGTTGAGATTCGACGTAGGGTGTTGATGTTAGTCAAGAATGCCTTTAAGAAGACGAAGAAGCCATTATCAACAGCTCACGGAGTTTGAACGAGGTCGTGTAATAGGGCTACGAGAAGGTGGATTTTCGTTCCGCAATATTGCAGAACGACTTGGCAGGAATGTAGCCGATGTGCATGATTGTTGGCAGCGGTGGTCAAGAGAAGGTACTGCCTCAAGAAGACCGGGTTCCGGCCGGCCACGTGGCACTTATGAGAGCGAAGACCGCCGTGTACGGCGTATGGCCGTGGCGCATCGTACCGCGTCTGCGGCAGCAATTCCAGCTGCAGTTGCCACCACAGTGACACAACGAACTGTTACAAATTGGTGACTTGAAGAACAGCTCCGAGCCAGACGCCCTGTTGCGTGCATTCCACTTACTCCAAACCACTGCCGTTTGCGACGTCAGTGGTGTCAAGCTAGAGCTCATTGGAGGTCGGAGTAGAGATCTGTTGTGTTTTCTGATGAAAGCCGGTTCTGCCTGGGTGCCAGTGATGGCCGTGTGTTGGTTAGAAGGAGGCCAGGTGAGCGCCTGCAACCAACCTGTCTGCGGCCGAGACACACTGGACCTACACCTGGAGTTATGGTCTGGGGAGCAATTTCCTATGACAGCAGGAGCCCTCTCGTGGTTATCCCACGCACCCTGACTGCACAGTTGTACGTCGGTCTTGTGATTCAACCTGTTGCGCTGCCATTCATGAACAGCATTCCAGGGGGGGGGGTTCCAACAGGATAACGCTCGCCCGCATACCGCTGTTGTAACCCAACATGCTCTACAGAGTGTCGACATGTTGCCGTGGCCTGCTAGATCACCAGATCTTTTCCCAATCGAGCACGTATGGGACATCATTGGACGACAACTCCAGCGTCACCCCCAACCAGCATTAACCGTCCCTGTATTGATTGACCAAGTGCAACAGGCATGGAACTCCATCCCACAAACTGACATCCAGCACCTGTACCACACAATACATGAACGTTTGCGTGCTTGCATTCAACATTCTGGCGGTTTCACCGGTTATTAATGTACCAGCATTTCACATTTAAAATGGCTCTTCTCGCGCTTACAATAAGCTGTGATCTTGAACCTTAATAGATTAAATATGTTACCTATACAAATGTATTGCCGCCATTTCATTCCTCTACAGCTATTTTTTCGTGGTGTTGGGATTTTATTTTCCGTCAGTGTATATAATTATCCAAAGAGGGGAGGGGATGGAAGGCGGGGAGGGGGTTACATATACTGAATAACTCAGTCATGAGCATAATTTACATACTAAATATCCAAAGGGTTTTTATGTATAGTGAATACGTAAGTTGCAAACATATTTGAAGTTGAATTACTTATCAATAAATATGGAAGCTGGTCGAGTTATCAGAGGACATTTGGCTAATCGTCCCAGCAGTGTCCGGGTCAAATCTCGATGAGCAATAAATGGTCAGCTTGTCCAATGGAGGCCGCACCCGTGGCGCAGTGGTCTAAACGCTGGCTTCTGACCAGTTCAAAAAGGGTCCGGATTGGAATCCCGATGAGACATGGATATTGTGTTTGTCTTACGGCACTGGCTCTCTCCCTTCTCTGGAACAACTGGCCCTAAATTAAGGACGGGTGACTGCTTATAGTCCATCCAATTGCACACGGAAAACACCTTATTATTTTTTTTTATTGGATTTTTAATGATCACCGTGAGCAACTCAATGGGCTATAAGCAGTCGCCCGTCCCTAATTTAGGGTCACTGGTTCCAGGGAAGGGAGACAGCCAGTGCCGTAAGACAAACACAACATCCATGCCTCACGGGATTCGAACCCGGACCCCGTTCGGACGAATGATCAGAGGCCATTGCTTTGACCACTGCGCCGGAAAACACTTAAATGAACAAATTGTCCTATGGAGTTGGCTCTGTTACCTTCTAGGAAGCAAAGTTGGGACAGACATTTCCTTACTGCCTAAGATGTTCGTGAAATGGGGCCAGCATTAAAACCCCTAAGATAATAAAAAAAATAAATAAGGGCTACGAAAATAATGTTTCGACGCTTAGTTTCTTCAAATTTACATCAAAGCACCTGGTAACGTGTGTATACGTACGTGACGATCTGTTTTCTATTGATTTTTCGCTGTAGGTTTTCTTAATGTTCTCAGGTTATTTTGTTTTCAATGCAAATCTTAAGTGCTCGTGTTTTGTAAAAACTCGTTGTATCATGATTTTGTTTTAATAAGCACAGGGATAGGAAAAATATATTGTCGGTTTTTGAAAATTTAAATACGAATGACATGGAGGTGCATATTGAAGCATGTTTTATATGAGTAGTCTATGTCAACTCATTCAAATTACATAATTCCGCCCTGGTGGCGTAGTGGTCTAAGCGATGGCCTCTGATCATTCGTCCAAAAGGGGTCCGGGTTCGAATTCCGGTGAGGCATGGATGTTGTGTTTGTCTTACGGCACTGGCTCTCTCCCTTCTCTGGACCAATGACCCTAAATTAGGGACGGACGACTGCTTACAGCCCATTAAGTTGCTCATGGTGGTCGTTAAACCTCCAATAAGAAAAAATCTGAGGAGAAGCAAATTGTACACGAGTCTTGTTCCCCAGAATCTGATAGAGAGCAATCACTCTCAGGTTTTCATAAGATAAAAATGTTTTTGGAAGCTGTATACAAACGTGACACATCTGTGAAGTATGATTTTCATAACAACACTTAAAGTGATGAGTGGAGAGAGAGAAAGAGAGAGAGAGAGAGAGACAAAGACAGAGAGAGATACAGAAAGAGAGAGAGAGACAGAGACAGAGAAATACAGAGAGAGAGAGAGAGAGACATAGACAGAGAGAGGAAGACAAAGTCAGAGAGAGACAGAGAGAAACAGACACAGAGAGAGAGACACAGAGAGACAGACAGAGAAATACGGAGAGAGAGACAGAGAGGGAGACAGATAGTTAGAGAGAGAGACAGAGAGAGAGGTGTCCACACTCTCCTCTCGAAATAGCGACCGGAAGTAAAAAATATGCTGATTACATATTTCGAATGCAAAGATGTAACACATCAAGAAATCGTACTTAAGTGTCATTCTGTCAAGCAACAATACTACAAAGGTGCACCAGAACATTTACAATGCACCATTCTTTATCATCTCCCAGATTTACGGAGATCAGGAAAGTGGTTTCACTTGCATAATAACACGAGACAGTTTTTGACATGACATGAAATCAGTTTTTACCATCTCTGTCCTATTCATCTGCTTTATCACATATTCTCTTTCTGTTCTCACTACTCAATTGGAAGATGAAGGGACATCACTACGAAAACATTCAGATTATGAGGGCATTTGCAAAACAGCTGTGCAGCATTCCAGAATATTGCTTCGAGAGCTACTGAAAACATCTGTAGGAATTCTGGAAAGGGTGTGACAGTGGCAGAGGGCATCTCGAAGGTTATGACAGGAGTCAACCATAACTGTTATTTATTCTTTTTTCACATGGTCAGTCTTGAGCTTTTCTTACATAGGTTGCATTTAAATTAGAGAAGGCGGAAAAGATAGGTCTCCATTTTTGACTAAATTTTCAGGGCATTATTTTAATCATTATTTTTAGCATAGAATAAGTAAAATTAGCTGTCACTCATCGAACCGAAAACTCAAAACCTTAAGAACTATAGTACAATGGAGAGGGAATTAAAACCGCATCTCACAATTTTGTGCGAGTGTGTTATCTTCATACCGTACAAGACAATGTATACTGGTGTGCAAAAATTAAGGACGAAGAGGAGAAATTAGCATAACAGCTGAGCGAGCAGGCAGAACGGACCGAAAGATCACTCAGGAGATAGACTAGGGTACGGTGCATGTGCATATATGCAGAATGACGTAGGGGGGGGGGGTCGGAAGGGTATAAAGCACACGGGCGGTGTACACTCAGCAATTCGGTGAAAGCTATTGCACGGTGTACATCGGTTTGAACGACGTCGAGTTGCTGCCACCGTGTGATATGGCCAACGGGCAGTCCAGTAGACGACATCTGTATAACTTTACCCGAGGTCGCGTCATTGGGAAGTTGGAAGTAGGTCGAAGTGTGACTAGTGTGACCGAGGAGTTCGGGATCGCTCACAGCATCGTTTCACGAGCTTGGAAAGCATTTTAAACGGCAGGAACAGCTGTCCGGGAGTTTAGCAGTGGTCGTCCACGAGCAACCACGGCGGCGGACGACCGGTATATTGTCCTAACGAGAAGAGACAGATGGCAGACAGCGGAAGAAATCGCAAGGCACATGCAACAGACAACTGGATGTCCGTTATCGCGTTTTACCGTGGCCAGGAGGCAGCACAAAGGTTGTCTATTTGCACGACGACCAGTACGGTGTGTGCCATTAACGCATCATCATCGGAGACGGAGGTTTCTGTGGTGCCAGGAACACAAGAACTGGACACATCAGCAATGGGGTCGAGTTCTCTTTACGGATGAGAGTCGATTTAGTCTGACGAGCGATTCTGGACGCATACACATCTGGAGAGAGCGGGGAACACTCAATCACACCTCCAACATCATCGAAAGGGACCGGTTTGGAGGTGGCGGAGTTCTCGTTTGGAGCGGTATCATGCTTGGTAGCCGTACTGACCTCCACATCTTCCAAGGAGGTTCAGTAACTGGTGTCCGCTATTGTACAGAGGTTCTCCGGCCTCACATGCGTTTGTTTAGAGGTGCTGTGGGTCCTGAGTTCCTCTTCATGGATGACAACGCTACACATCATCGTACAGTGACTGTCGTAGAGCTGTTGGAGAGTGAAGATATTCAACGCATGGATTGGCTCGCAAGGTCCCCGGACTTAAATCCAATCGAACACGTGTGGGACCTTCTCTGGAAACGCTTGGCAGCACGTCACCAGCCACCAGCAACGATTCACCAGCTGCGATTGGCGCTACAAGAGGAATGGGCCGTGATGCCTCAACAGCTCCTTGACAACCTCGTCCTCAGCATCGACAGACGTTGTAAATCCTGCAACGCAGTCAGGGGTGATCACATATCCTACTAAAGACTAGATTTTTCTTGGCAGCCGCCTGTCACATGGACGTTTCTGTCTTCTGTCAGTTGTGCTCAAAGCTACCGTTTCAATAAAGTGCCTTTGTATCCTTTGGATTCCTTGTTTGGACGGTTTTGCTCACTTGTCCCATATTCTTACATTTTGGGGATCTTATTGTATGATTTGTGTCGATGTGGAGCATTTCTGCACGACGTTACATTCGAAAAACCGTCTCGTCCTTAATTTTTGCACGCCAGCGTATTTTGAACCACCTAATATACAGGAATCTGAGCAAACTCCCAAATGCTGTTAATCGATGCGTCTGCAGCTGCCTCGGAAGGGAATTATCCTTCAAACATGATAATACAATTCAAATCAGAAATCACAACTTTTTCCGACAGAGATATCGCAGATGAAAATGAAGATTTAATTCAAAACTCAGGGTAAAGGCATAAATGATATTTTTCTTCGCACAGAAATGCAGTCATTAATTGATTTGAACACCTTCTGTTTTACAGGGGTTTAATAAAACAGTGGAAATACTTACTATTTGTGGAGAACTTATTATTAATAAGCTGTAGACCCACCTCGGGCTTTTAGGATAGAAGCAATTTGACTAAGAATAAACTTATACAAGTCATGCTTATACGGTAATGAAATTTGGGGCCATTCTTCCTGTAATATATGTTTTAACTGTGCCAGTGATGTTGGAGGTTGAAAGTGTGATCTGACCGTTAGCTCCATATATACCAGAAACGTTCAATAACATTGAGATCTGGCGATTGAGGTGGCCAGAGTAGCTGCTGTATCTCATCCTCATGCTCTGCAAACCACAACGTGACACGTTTCGCACAACGCACGGTAGGGAACAATGCCTGCAATACTGGCTGCAGGTCATCCCCAAGAATGGATTCGTACGCTGCAGAGATGGCACCACCCTGCAGAATAACCAATAGCACTAAGAAATGCCGTGATATGGCACCCCACAGCATCAGGGATCCGGCTCCATGCTTCTGAATCGGAACCAAACAATCGAGGTGGTATACTCCTGCAGGTTTTCGCCAGACGTTCACTCTACCAGTGGTGGAAAACAATGTAAAGCACGATTCATCAGACCAGATGACGCGTTTCCAGTCTTTAGCATCCCAGTTCCTATGGTCACACTCCACCAGAGGTGGAAAACAATGTAAAGCACGATTCATCAGACCAGATGACACGTTTCCAGTCTTTAGCATCCCAGTTCCTCTGGTCACACTCTACCAGTGGTGGAAAACAATGTAAAGCACGATTCATCAGACCAGATGACGCGTTTCCAGTCTTTAGCATCCCAGTTCCTATGGTCACACTCCACCAGAGGTGGAAAACAATGTAAAGCACGATTCATCAGACCAGGTCACACGTTTCCAGTCTTTAGCATCCCAGTTCCTCTGGTCACACTCTACCAGTGGTGGAAAACAATGTAAAGCACGATTCATCAGACCAGATGACGCGTTTCCAGTCTTTAGCATCCCAGTTCCTATGGTCACACTCCACCAGAGGTGGAAAACAATGTAAAGCACGATTCATCAGTCCAGATGACACGTTTCCAGTCTTTAGCATCCCAGTTCCTATGGTCACACTCCACCAGAGGTGGAAAACAATGTAAAGCACGATTCATCAGACCAGGTCACACGTTTCCAGTCTTTAGCATCCCAGTTCCTCTGGTCACACTCTACCAGTGGTGGAAAACAATGTGAAGCACGATTCATTAGACCAGATGACATGTTGCCAGTCTTTAGCATCCCAGTTCCTATGGTCACACTCCACCAGAGGTGGAAAACAATGTAAAGCACGATTCATCAGTCCAGATGACACGTTTCCAGTCTTTAGCATCCCAGTTCCTATGGTCACACTCCACCAGAGGTGGAAAACAATGTAAAGCACGATTCATCAGACCAGGTCACACGTTTCCAGTCTTTAGCATCCCAGTTCCTCTGGTCACACTCTACCTGTGGTGGAAAACAATGTAAAGCACGATTCATCAGACCAGATGACGCGTTTCCAGTCTTTAGCATCCCAGTTCCTATGGTCACACTCCACCAGAGGTGGAAAACAATGTAAAGCACGATTCATCAGACCAGGTCACACGTTTCCAGTCTTTAGCATCCCAGTTCCTCTGGTCACACTCTACCAGTGGTGGAAAACAATGTAAAGCACGATTCATCAGACCAGATGACGCGTTTCCAGTCTTTAGCATCCCAGTTCCTATGGTCACACTCCACCAGAGGTGGAAAACAATGTAAAGCACGATTCATCAGTCCAGATGACACGTTTCCAGTCTTTAGCATCCCAGTTCCTATGGTCACACTCCACCAGAGGTGGAAAACAATGTAAAGCACGATTCATCAGACCAGGTCACACGTTTCCAGTCTTTAGCATCCCAGTTCCTCTGGTCACACTCTACCAGTGGTGGAAAACAATGTGAAGCACGATTCATTAGACCAGATGACATGTTGCCAGTCTTTAGCATCCCAGTTCCTATGGTCACACTCCACCAGAGGTGGAAAACAATGTAAAGCACGATTCATCAGTCCAGATGACACGTTTCCAGTCTTTAGCATCCCAGTTCCTATGGTCACACTCCACCAGAGGTGGAAAACAATGTAAAGCACGATTCATCAGACCAGGTCACACGTTTCCAGTCTTTAGCATCCCAGTTCCTCTGGTCACACTCTACCTGTGGTGGAAAACAATGTGAAGCACGATTCATTAGACCAGATGACATGTTGCCAGTCTTTAGCATCCCAGTTCCTATGGTCACACTCCACCAGAGGTGGAAAACAATGTAAAGCACGATTCATCAGACCAGATGACACGTTTCCAGTCTTTAGCATCCCAGTTCCTATGGTCACACTCCACCAGAGGTGGAAAACAATGTAAAGCACGATTCATCAGACCAGGCCACACGTTTCCAGTCTTTAGCATCCCAGTTCCTCTGGTCACACTCCACCAGAGGTGGAAAACAATGTAAAGCACGATTCATCAGACCAGGCCACACGTTTCCAGTCTTTAGCATCCCAGTTCCTCTGGTCACACTCTACCTGTGGTGGAAAACAATGTGAAGCACGATTCATTAGACCAGATGAGACGTTTCCAGTCTTTAGCATCCCAGTTCCTATGGTCACACTCTACCAGTGGTGGAAAACAATGTGAAGCACGATTCATGAGACCAGATGACACGTTTCCAGTCTTTAGCATCCCAGTTCCTATGGTCACACTCTACCAGTGGTGGAAAACAATGTGAAGCACGATTCATGAGACCAGATGACACGTTTCCAGTCTTTAGCATCCCAGTTCCTATGGTCACACTCTACCAGTGGTGGAAAACAATGTAAAGCACGATTCATCAGACCAGATGACACGTTACCAGTCTTTAGCATACTAGCTGTTATATGCTCTGCACCACCTCACACGTTTTGTTACATTTATGTTGATAATCAGAGGTTTGAGGGTTGCAGCACGGTCACAAATACCGGCACGATGAAGTGTTCGATGAACTGTCATGTCGAAACGTCGTCATTACGACTGGTGTGCAACTCTGCTGATATTTTCGATGACGTGGTCTTGTGATTCCGATGTGTAATCCGTGTTAACATTCGCCTGTTCTTATCTGACATCTTCGTATGGCGTCCACAATTTGCACGTTTGGAGGCAACACAATGTCTTCTTTGATAGGTAGTCATAATCTTCGATACAGTTCCTCGTGTTACATCAACTATTTCTGCCGTTCTAGTTACTAGAGCTCCTGCAAGACGTGCATGAATGATCATGCCTTTTTTTGAGGTCACTACGATCTGACATTGTCGACAATTACTCCACAACAGCTGTGGCATTGCTACGTGATAGCGGTATCGTACTGCACCCCTTCACATGCCTCACATCTCGACGTCGTCTATGTAATTTGTGTGCAACGCATGCGTGTACTCTAGTCGCAGTTGCTGCTTCCGTTATATAACGAAGTAAATTTCTCCGTCATTTTTGGTCCACGCCTGGAATCGAACCCGAGTCCGCTTATTCCGGAACAAGTCGCTCTACCACCTGAGCTACGCAGACGTTCGTTCTCGCTGCTATCTGTCTTTATGTCGTGTGCGTCCTGCGGGACAAGCACTTCACACACCCTCCCCCGAAACCGAAAGAGGGCCGGGGATATGGCCCACGGGTCAGCCGTGACCATGAATCGTTGCAGGCAGCCATCTGCTATAGAACGTGCACTTGAGAACTCCCAGTCAAACTGGTGTGTGCAATGTAACGTCACACACATTTATTTTTCGAAGCGCTGGAGAAGGGATTCTCTTATTTTTTTTTATCTCGCGGAGTGGAAAGAACATCCCATCATTGCGGGATCTTTAACGGCCGGGTCATCCTGGAAGTTCAGGCGGCATTATAACGAAGTAAATTTCTCCGTCATTTTTGGTCCACGCCGGGGATCGAACCCGAGTCCACTTATTCCGGAACAAGTCGCTCTACCAACTGAGCTACGCAGACATTCGTTCTCGCTGCTATCTGCCTTTATGTCGTGTGCGTCCTGCGGAGCAGGCACGTCACAGTTATTTAGATAAACTCCTGTATGTGGAGGTGTCTCTATCTGAATAACCACGGATTTTTGACCTTGATGCCAGTTATCAATGTAGAAAATGCAATGCTATTAGAAGGCATTAAATATCTCGACTGGAAACTAGAGCAATCTGGATGTCATTGCGCATTCCTATATTTCAGAACTACATTATTCTGGATAGTCAATGGCATACAGAAGATTATTCAGATTCGATTATTCCTGTTCTAGTGCGGAAGTATATCAAGCTCTATGACGCGTTTGATATGTGCACTGAAGGTAACTATGGCATTTGGAAGTAAAAATAGACTATCTCGTATCATTACCATGCACTTTGGGAGATTAATTCTACATTAATTCCTAAGATTCTCATTTATTTATATGAATTTAAATTGCGATATGCCAGACCGGAGGTTGTGCAGTTTTTTTCCTTTTCTTACAGTTACTGTTGACACCTTTTGACGTATATTCTATTTTAACTTTCATTTTTAGTTCCTTTTCATATGTAAATTTGAGTTTGTTCTCTTTTGTGAATGTGACATCTTCTCTCTCACATGAATGAGGTTTGGCAACACCCCTGAGGTCAGTACGTAAGTGACGTATGCATGGTGATAAGAACGAGAAGGTATATATATTTTGCGATGCAGTTGTTTTATGTGTGGAGATGTTAGATCGTTGCTGAGTTTGATTGTACGACAGTTAATTAACGTATGTGAAGTTGTGCGTGTACCTTGCCGTGATGTGTTTGAGCTTTCGTCTAAAGTTGCTGGACTAATAAAAAGTTTACGTAAGTGAATTGACTTTCTGTATATGTTTCATCTGGCCCTAAAAACCTTAATTTAAAGTGAGCTATCCGGTACAATTAGTGCATCACATTTGTCCTTAATTCAATATCTATTCAGCCGGACATTTGGAACTTTAACATAACAAATCTTACATAACGTAAAAAGTATTACGTAATAACCTTATATGCAAAAGTTGCATTTTCGAATAAATAATTAGTGAATGTATCGAAGTTTTTATCTTTCGGTGTCAGTGTTAATTGAAACTTCAGCATAGCATCAGTTTTATTGGCAGCCTTATAATTGATGTTATGCTGAATAACATCAGTTACGTATTTCTCCTAAAGGGAAATGACCTAAATTTAAGCATTTTTCGGAAACAAGTCTGCGCTCAATTTCAATGTCACAACAACCGTTGTCGAGTTTTAAATCTCTCTAATGAATTAATGCAGCAGAAGATATTTTTCAGAGCTGTTCAGGTAAAAAAATTCTCTGTTTTTGCATCTAAAGTTTAAAAGAACAGCGATAAAGTGAAATTATTCCCCATGCTGCAAGCTCCTAAAGACGGCTTTCAAAATTAAACAATACTAAAGGCCTCTGCTTTGAAAAAATAGCTACAATCTGCTTTTGCATCAAAAATCTAGATCCACTGGCTTCTCAGATGTGCAGTTGCAAAATGTTTGCATTATACACTTGGATTATTCACAAAATAGTTTTGCAAAGTTACATCAACAAATTAGCCCTTCATTTGTTTAGAACACCTTCCGTTTAATACGTCAAATCATAACTGCTTATGATCATCTTCTGCTGCATTACATATGCACTGAAGTGATGTCAAATATACAGCTAAGACAGACGGACACACAAATTACCCACATAAGATTTTTACCCTTTTTTTTACACAAAAATAATTTCGCTTTAAAAGTTTCGCGAAACACATTAAAATTTCAAATAAGAGCATTTTAAGATCCAAAAATAAAAGCACATTTTGCTTTTAAATAAATAGCAAAACTGGTTAGGATTTCGCTGATGTCTTTACTAGCATAATGAGCATTAAGAGCAGTTACCTGAAATACTAAAAATAAAAAAAGAATAACTGAAAGAAGTGTTTTGTACTTCAGAAGAAGGTGGTTATTTTTGGTATTTATGCTGACGTCTGAGTATTCTCACATTTCAAGCAGATATCACATTTATCTTCCTGTAAAGACCTTTATCTTCCAGTGAAGTATCCAACTCTTGATTTAAACGCCATTATTTCCTTACATGCTGGAAGGCTGCCCGCATTCCATCATTTCCCAGAAACCAGGCAAGCACTCCTCTTACACAGCTATTAGCCGCTTATCTATGATTGCTAAAGTCATTAAAAAGAATTATTATGATTAGCCTAAACACTTAACTGAGCATAATTATTCGCATCCCTTCCAATGTGCTTACAAAACCCATCACTCTACAGCCTCCAACTCCCCAGTGATATTGAGCTTATTTGTAATCTATGCACGTCATATAAATGAGACAATTTTCTTAGAAGTTCTTAGTGCTTGCTAGGAAATTTAACAATGTATTTCCTTCTGAGAACTGATAATTTTTTAAAGTCTGAAGCTGTTTAAAAGTACGAGTATAATGTAAATAGCTGAATGAAGGTTTCAATATCCGAAGAAAACCTGACATAGAACAGAATTCTGAAATTCTGATGAAGGAGGGATAAATGAGTCAGCATTTCCAGCCGTAAGATCCTGGATAAACCTTGAGTGAAGACTAAATGCGTTTATGGAACTTGCAGAAGGTGAGACAAGCACAGCTGTGACGTACCATAGTGGTGACGCACATGTCAAGACGGCAAGTAGCAGTGATGAGCACTTGTCAAAACCTGAATTTAAAATAATAACACAAAGGGAAGTGCAATATTCCAGTCTGAGCAAAGATGGTACTTATGCAGTTTCTAAAATTGAAAACTAAAGTCTACCCTGAAAGACAAATCCTTGCTTTCCTTGAAGCAAATTGAAAAACGAAAAAAAAAACTTTAGCTGCGTAAAGGCAATCAGAAATTAAAAGAAATATTTAAAACATAGGAAAAGAAGAGTTTTTGTCATAAAACACTTCACCCAGAAATAGGTGGATTTTTTTCTATTTATATCACTGGACTGAATTTTGGGAGAAACAAACTCCTCCTTGTTTTGCTGAGGAGAACTTGTGAATCCTCCTCCAGATGGCCTCTCGCCTCACGATATACACAGCCGTATCAGAATAGTGTGACCACCTACCTAATAATGGAAATAACCACCCTTGGCCCGGAAGACAGCGTCGACACGGCATGTCATGGACTCAATGAGGCCCTGGAAGTTTGCCCGAAACACACATGCCCATTCGGACTGAGGCAGAGTACGAAAGCCACGGAGATGATGTGGTTGTGGGTCGGCACGTCAAACCTCTCGATCCAAATAGTCCCACAAGTGCTCTATGGGATCGAGGTAGGTTGATTTCGCCGGCCAAGGGAGAACGGAGACTTCGCTGTCGTATTCTTGGAACCAGTCACGCAACCCCTTAGCGACGTGGCACGGCGCATTGTGCTGTTAGTAGACGTCATCACCACAAGGGTAAACGTTCAACATGAAGGGATGCATGTGGTCAGCGAGGATGGATAAGTAGCCATTGGCGTTTGAGGACCCATTCAGTGGTACCAGCGGTCCCAGGTCATTCTATGAAAACCTCCCCCATACATGCGCACTGCCACCGCCGGCCTGTACTTGACCGACAAACGTGTCCGTGTGTTGGTTCTCGTGTGTCCGACGCCGTATCCGCCACCGGCCGTCCCTTCTGTGGAGTAGAAACCTCGATTCGTCGGATAAGGCAACCTTTTCCCACTCTTCCACTGTCCTATGACGGTAGTCCCATGAGAACTGTAGGTGTCGTTGCCGATGGACCTGGGTTAACATGGACGCCTTGACGCAGCGTCGACTCCGAAGACCCATGCGTAAGAGTGTTTACTCTACTGTTATTGGAGGCACGTAACTTGGTGCCCCAGCGTTCATTTCAGGGGTCAATTGCTGTATTGTTGCGCGTCGATTGCCCTTTACCAGTCGACGGAGGCAGCGTTCTCTTCTGGGGTCGATAGCCTTTGGTGCTCCACAATTATGCCGTCGGGAGGTACTCGGTGTGTTATCGGTCCATTCTTTGTACACCCTTACTACAGCACCTCGCGAACAGCCCACGTAGTCCGCTGTTTCTGAGACGCTTTCCCCCTTGGCGTGGTAGCCGATGGTCATTCCGTTTTGAACGTCCGTCAAGTCACTACCTCTTCCCATTGTGCTCACGACACGTACTATGGCTCATCTGTCCGTTATGGCTCATCTAATGGGATGTTATTGTTTTCATTCCTTGTGCACTTAACAAACGCTGAGATATCTGTTAGGTAAATTGACATTTTTGTTATTTCCATGCCCACTACTTCATCAGAATATCCACGACAGTATGCTACAGGCATACATTGTGACCTGACTCTCTGCATTTGCGCATTTTCTGTTACAAACATCTTCAGAGAAGCGAGATATCCTTCCACGGTTATCCCGATCGTTGGACTTCTGTTTAAAGAAGGGCACACGGCTTCCATAGAACGACAATCCGCAGATAATATTTTTGATCCCTCTTGAAGACTCGGCATATGTAGCTCCGTGCTGCTTCAACAAATATCCCATTGAACGAAATCAGCTGTCTCGTGGACATTATATCTTTCCGTTCAAGTTAATGCAAACCCATGAGACGTGGAAAATTCCGTTACAGGGAAAGGCCCACAGAATATCATTGTCTTCACGCTACCATCGATCATATTCAAACTTCCAACCCCTGCTATGCAACAATAGTAAGCTTCTGTGAAGTACTCTGCCGTTTGTTGAGAATGTTACACCTGAAAAAAACGAGTGCGATCGGACTTTAGTCCGATCGCACTCGTTTTTTCACCATATCTGGTGTGCGATCGGACTTTAGTCCGATCGCACACCAGATATGGCCTTTAGTCCGATCGCACACCAGATATGGTGCCAAACATGACAAACTTGCAGTAGCTTTCGTTCTGAAATATGCATGTAAATATTAGCCACTCAAGATAACGAACGAAATCCAGAAGTTTTTATACTTTAATTTTCTTCTTGAACAAACATAACTTAAAGAACCCCTTTAGCTCGCAAAACAAAGGCCACTCGGCGAGGCATTGATTCAATGAGGTGACGATAGGTATCCTGGGGTATCGGGTACCATAATGTCAACAGCAGGTCCTCCAGTTCTCGTGCATTTCAGCGTGGTGGTGATTTAGAGCGAACCCGCTTTTCCAAGTCGAAAAACAAATGTTTGATTGGGTTTATGTCAGGTGAATTTGGAAGCCAGGGCATTAACAGAAAGTCACCAGCATGTTCCTAGAGCCACTCCTAGACGATTCTGGCAGTGTGGCATGGCGCATTAACCTGTTGGTAATGGCCATCACCAGCAGGGAACACAGTCGCCATGGATGAGTGAAGTTAATCCGCAACGATGTTCAGATACCGGACAGCTGTCAGGGATTGTGCTATTGGAATAATGGGGCCTAAAATGTCCCAAAGAAACATCGCCCACAGCATAACACCGCCGCCGCCGCCCGCCTGTTTCCGCCCAACAATGCATCCAGGTGACATAGCCTCCATTGGTAATCGGCGTATCCTTGCTCGGCCGTCTACGGGGTGCTCCAAGAAACTTGATTCGTTAGAACAGGCCACTTTCTTCCAATCATCCGCGGTCCAATTTCAATGATCTTGGGACCATTTCTTGCGTTGTTGGCGATGACGTGTAGTGAGCATGGGGACCCGGCTGGGTCTTCGGCTGCGTATGCGCATGCGCAGAAGGCTGCGATGAACTGTGTGCTGTGACACATTGCGCTGATTACCACTGTTGTAGCTGCGGGTGATTTATCGAAAATGTGGTCCTACCGTCACTGTGAACAATGCGCGACAATCTTCGCTCCCCTCTGGCATAATTGAGCTGCGGACGACACACGGCTGAACAACAGTTCGTTGTTTGTCCATCTGTGCACCACTTTTGATACGTACTCACTACAGCGGCACGTAAACAATCTACAAGCAGAGCCGTTTCCTAGATCGTAGTTCCGCGGCACGGTGATATCACAATTTGTCCTTTATCAAACTCCGATAAATCGGCAGCTTTTCCATTCTGACACCCAACACTCAAATAACCGAAAGCCTGTCCTCGGGTTGTATATATACTGCTATGTAAAATTTACCTGCGCCAACGTTTGGTCTCAAGACGCACTCGTTTCTTTAGGCTGGGGGTGGTCATAATGTAATGGGCTCATCGGTGTACATCTTCCTTTCGAAAAACTAGGCTTAGAGATAAGAGTAAGAAAGTTGGGTGGAAGCACGTGCGAGATAATATTAGTACTGCAAAAACAGGCTTTTAATGCCATTGGTTATCGCTGCTCCAACCATTCTGTTGTTGCTGGACGATTGTCCGCATATTTAATGCATAGAAAAAATCACTTTTTTCTCACACGACGTGGTTGAAAGGCTGGCACACGAAATGTGTCAGTACCATGTCATGTAATACCAGGTAAGGAAAAAGAGAAGAAAAGAAAATAGGGACTGAAAAAAGTCTATGCTGCGAGCAAATAAAGAACAGAAAAATTCTGCAGTTTTTCGAACACAACGTTTAGTTTCCCTAACTATGTGTTATTACATTCACAACAGTGAAACAAGAACCCACCTGTGGTTGGCACCTTCTGCACTGCAGTTTTTATTTTAAAATTGCCTGTCTGATTTATACAATTTTTAAGACATGAGCGGTATTTTTTGTGCATTTTCTGTCTCGTCTGCGCATATCACTCCAGCACCATCTTCTCCCTCGGAACATTTCATATTTTGCTGAAATATTCTGGAACAGCAAAACTGAGGGAGAACTTCTTTGTTCTTCTGAGGAGGATACAGCAAGATGGACTTCACGGTTTGAATGCTATGATAGTAAGTGTGGGAAAATTACTTAGCGGGAAAATTATTCACATTAGAGCCTAATTTTTTACTTAGATATTCGAAAATGCTGCTTACAAGATGTTAAGTAAATACATGTTTGCAAAGACTTTCTGATTCACTCTTGTATAAAGAATAAGGAAAAATCTGCTAGTGACTGGGCATTGCATCACAAGTTTTCAAAAAGCGATGATCCGGTATTTACCCTTGACCGTGGCAAAGGTCGACCATTATTCAAAGTCAGGGTCCTTGCAGACATGTCCAAAATGAAATAGAAGGTAAAAAAAAAAAAAAGGAAAGAAACCGCGTAGTGATATCGGTTCAAGCGACCATGTATGACATTTATTCCAGCTCGAGGCGTACTGTTGAAATCCGGATGTTGGCCTCCCTCCAACGGTTTTATTCTTGATTTACTGCAGCCGAAACATCAGCGTTAATGGCTAATGGAATTAATTATTTTCTTTTTTATTTGGTCTCTTCTTTTCAGCATTTTTTCTAGTGCGGATGGCATTTACTGAGTGAACTTGTAGATTTACTGTGTTTGACTTTTGAAGAAAAGAACTTTTTGCTAGGCTTTCAGGAAAAAACTGTGCCTACAAAGAGATGTTCGTGAAATTTCTAAAGAAAACGGAAATGCTTTTATGGAAATACTGTACTGAGCAAAAGTTGCAGGACTTCACGTAGACCACCTGAAAATATTAGTTCTTTAACACGTTACGACAATAAGCAAGGTCTGGCTATAAAGATAATGGATTCAGTTTCAAACTGCGGTACTGGACACACTGAAGCAACTCAGATCTTTCCTACAGTTCTTCCGAGTGTTGGTGCAATGAAGCCTATGTTTCTTATATTTAAGTACGCAAGAACATTAAAACTAAAGATACATGCAATTTCGTTCAATATGTCACATAAACAACAACACCGTCTATATGCACGATATGTAATGTTAAAAGATAAAGAATATTTACAATTAAAAACTCCACTAGTACTTTCGGGGTGACATTCACCCCGTCATCAGGTAGAACAGAGTTTATATGATACTCGCCCAAATTTATAAGAGTACAGCAATGCACCACGGGTAAAGGACTCAAGCGTCACAAGATTGTGATTGTTACCATCGCAACCGAGCAAAAACACTCGTGTAATTTCCAACATCAAAACATTCACATAGTAATACAGAGATTTTGTTACATTATTAAAGGCTATTGTCAAATTCACATGTTGTTTTTAATTGCTATAATTTAAAGTTCAGATTAACTACGTGATTTTTCCAAATTTTATTTTGATATGTCCACCTGTGGACGTATCACATGTGGGAATCCGGGTACGCCGTGAACATGACCCGATGCTTATCTATTGTCACGAAACGTAGTCGCTTGGAGGAATACATATTTGCATCACTTGTACTGGTACAATGTTGTTATATATTTAACGAGTATTGAATATAAAATAAACGAAGTCTTGCAGACAAATTATTTTATACTTTTATACGTAGATAATTTCAAAAGTTTTGCACACTGCGCCGGCGCTGCCCGTAGGATGTTGCAATCGCTCCAATCGTTGCGCCAGTTGGGAGTCAGACTTCAGCATAGAAAGTTCTGTATACATTTGCTGGCTAATTTGTTCCTGTTCCAAACATTCTGCCTACAAATGGAGGAAGAAATTGAGTCAGGTCAGATCTTGCGTGGCGACCAGTGATACTTTGCGAGGAAAATTCCAATTCGAAATTCATAAAGCTTTGTGTGAAGTTTGTGGGGTTAGTTTAGCGGATCGTAGTACAGTGTCACGGTGGGCATCTCGTTTCCGCCAAGGTCGGGAAAGCATCGAAGACGACCCAAGAAGCGGCCGTCCGTCAGATGGAAAGGACGACACTTTCGTCAACAGCATTTTGGAAGAAGATCGACGGAAAGCATGTAAAGAGATTGCATATGAAGCAAACATGTCTACCGCTTCGGTTTTCAGAATCCTAACTGAAAACTTACCGAAGAGAAAAGTGGCGGCCAAATGGGTTCCGGGTAATCTGAGTGAAGAGCAGCAAGCAGTTCGCAAAGAGATCGCAGAAGAATTGCTTCAGCGGTACGAGACAGAAGGCGAGCGGTTTGGGGGCAGAATTGTTACTACAGACAAAACCTGGATACGAGATTTTGAACCAGAAGTGAAATCTCAGTCCTCTCAGTTGAAACATCCAGAATCACCTCGCCAGAAAAATTCCGCCGCCAACAATCGAAGGTTAAGCTGATGATTATTATGTCCTAGGACAAGGTTGGAGTGATAGCAACAGACAGAGTACCCGAGGGGGACCACTGTAACAGCGGAATGCTACAGAAGGTTTCTGTAAAATCTTTTGCACCCAAAGATTCGCCAAAGAAGGCCCGTCATGCTCGAAGCAGACGTCATCATTTTGCACTATAACGCGAGGCCTCATGTTGCCCGTACAGTAAAAGACATTCTGGAAAATTATGGATGAGAATTGCTTCCCCATGCGCCATACAGTCCTGACATGAGCCCACCAGACTATGACTTGTTCCTAAAACTGAAGAAGCCAATCCGCGGGAAAGGATTCAGTACGATTCAGGATGTTTCTCATGAGGTGACTCGAGTAATCCGACGCATCAACAATGGAGGTATCCAGACTGGAATACAAGACTTACCCAAACGTTGGGCCGCTGTCATAAAGAAACATGGAGATTACTTCGAAGGCCTGTAAAGGTATGTTGGGAAATAAATTCGTTTTTTTATAGATAACCTACAGTGTGCAAAACTTTTGAAATGACCCTCATATTTAGACTTTATATTTCAGAGGTTCTATAATTATAGGTGCTAAAATTGCATCTTAATATATAAAAGGCTAAGTTGCCGACGACGTAGGTCACTTTTTAAGTCGTCATAACAACAACCGAGAAACAAATGTTTCTGACGTCACGATTAGCTTTTCGTGTTTTCGTGCAGATGACGTCATCACCTACACGCGCACAGTTCACGCGCCTATCACTATGTGTTGTTGTCATAGCAACAAAGAACACATTCTCCCAAGACGTCACAGATGCGTTACGTCACAAGATCAACTGATATTCGATTGCAACATAGGCCAACGTCTTTATAAGTGTTGTTAACCAATGTACAAAGCCAAGGTCAAGGGTTACACAAATGCAGTACTATCAACATTGTCTTTCGATCCGGGACGAATTTAATCCATTATTAAGCGAAGGAAAGCTTACACAACAATACAATGTTGATGCGTATGCAAAAATGGAACCTAATACACTGAATTACATACGACAAAATCAGTTTCAGTTAAGTGTCAAAAAGTATAAAGGTCTGATGGACTATTCAGAATGCTGGAGATGGTGAGTTTCTTCCTGGAAAAGCTCTTATTTTGCCATCTTCATTTCAAGGTAGTCCACGAAATATGGTGCAAAATTATCAGGATGCAATTGCGATAGTCAGAAGGTATGTCAAGATTGATCTTTTCCTTACTACGACTTGCATTCCGAAATGGGAAGAAATTACTGAAAACTTGAACGGTCAATCTGTCGAAAACCGTTCAGGTTTAGTTGCAAGTCTTCCAATTAAAGTTGAAAGAATTAATGGATGATATAACCAAAAGGCATATTTTTGGAGTTCCGGTGGCCAAAGTTCATGCAATCGAATTCCAAAAAAGAGGGCTTCCCCATACTCATATGCACTTGATTTTGAAAGAAGAGGACAAACTAACATTGCCTGAGAAAACTAACCAAATTATATCGGCAGAACTACCAGATAAAGAGCATTTACTAGTTTTACATGCAACTGTTACGAAACACATGGTTCATGGTCCGTGTGGTGAAATAATCACAATTCACCCTGCATGAAAAATGACAAATGTACCAAGCAAATTCCGAAGTCTTTCCAAAATGAAACAGTAGCTAACAAAGGCGGGTATCCTTTATATCGCCGTAAAATGAATGGTGTAACCACAACTATACGTGGCAAAATTATTTATAACAACTGGATTGTCCCTTATAATCCGTATATTTTTGTTAAAGTACAATTGCCTCATTAATGTCGAGGTGTGCGCTACTGTAAAAAGCGTGAAATGCCTTTTCAAGTACGTATACGAAGGTCATGACTGTGCAAATGTGCATATAACAGAGCACAACACCAAATACGACGAAGTAAAAAGTCATGTTGATTCCCGATACGTTAGCGCACCTGAGACAATGTGAATGTGTGGAATACTTGGTTACGATATGCAGCAGCAATCTCATACAATAGTTAGATTACCTGTTCACCTTCCTGAGAAACAGAACATTACTTTTAATCCGGAGTGTTTAAACAATGATCGAAATGCAGTTGTTCATAATGCTCAAAGAGATACAATGCTGACAGCATGGTTCATAATAAATGAGGGCAATGAAGATGCGCAATCCATTTCATACAGCGGCATGCCAAGACATTATGTGTTCAATGAAAAAGAAAGACAATGGGTCCAACGAAAACGTGGTTGAGATAATGTGGTTGGAAGAATGTATTCAGTCAACCTTGGCTCTAATCCAGAAAGATATTGTTTGAGACTACTGCTACTTTATGTGTCTGGAGCCAAAAGCTTTACAGATTTAAGAACAGTCAATGGAATTCCATACGATACCTTCCAAGAAGCTGCATTGCAGAAAGGTTTAATTAAGAATGATGAAATATGGGAGAAAACCTTAGATAAAGCATCAGTTTGCAGCATGAATCGACAACTACGAGATTTATTTGCATACATTATTATCTTTGTTTCACCACCTAATGCACAAAATTTGTTTGAAAATTATAAATCCCATCTTTGGGAAGAATTTGCACACAGACATAACATTGGACATACCGAGGATTGTGAACATTGCTTGAATTTGACCCTTCAAGAAATAAACGACACTTTCAAAGCTAACAACAGCTCATGCGATAAATATAATCTTCCAATTCGATCAAGTAACATTCCTCAAAATCCGGATGTTTATTTCGACAGTGCTGCAGAACGACAAAAAGCTACAGAAATGGCAAGTAATTTAAACGCAGAGCAAAAAGCAGCGTATGACAGTATTATGTCAGCAACCACTAATGATGATCTTCTTCATAGATGTTTTTTCCTTGATGGCCCGGGGGCGTAAGAAAAACTTATTTGTATAAAGCCCTCCTCAGTACTATCCGTGGAGAAAGAAACATAGCTTTGCCTGTTGCATCTACAGGAATTGTTGTTAATGTGTGAGAAGGTGGCAAAGCATAATTTAACCAATTTAAGTTAGTGCCACCTTTAAATGAAAAGATTAATTCCACCGACGCTGAAATCATTCGATCTGCGAAAGCCATCATTTGGGACAAAGCTGCAATGGCTCCCGGTAATGCTTTATTCGCAGTTGACTGAATACTGAAATATATTATGAGAAACAAGAAACCTTTTAGTGGAAAAGTCATTTTACTTGGAGGAGACTTTAGACAAACTCTCCCCGTTGTCAAACATGGTGACAGAACAAAAATAAAACCATCCTCAGCACTATCCTAGCGAAAAAAAAACCTCCTCAGCACTATCCGAGCATAAAATTCAACCAATTATGGGAGAAGTTTGAGATCTTAAGACTCAAAAGTAATGTTTGATCTGTTGCTTCATCATTCAGTGAATGGCTTTTACGACTTGGTGATGGTGCCGATGAAACAGCTGAGAGACTACCAGAGGAAATGATAGATATACCTACACATATTTTATATGATGGTGACATAGCCAAAAAATATTTGGTGAGAACTTGAAAATTTCTAATTTTAAAACATTTGCAAAGAAAACCATTCTGTGTCCCAAAAACTCTGATGTTGACAAATTAAATTAGAATGTTCATGATCTCTTAGAGGGGACAGCAAGCACATACTTAAGCTCTGATTCAATTGATGCCGATGGCAAAGAAAATATTGAACAGTATTATCCTATAGAGTTTTTAAATGAGCAAACTCCATCAGGAATGCCACTTCACAGACTCAAGTTGAAGATTGGAGCTATTATCATTTTCCTGAGAAACCTCAATACACAACGAGGTTTATGCAAAGGAACAAGACATTGGTTTATGCAATGTTATAAAAAACTAAAACCCAATTTGATCATTGCAGAGGTACTCACAGGCTCAGCATGTGGTAAAACTGTTTTTATTCCGCGAATTGGTCTAGCACCTACTGATATAGACCTCCCATTCACATTAAGACGACAATTCCCTGTAAAACTCGCCTTTGCTATGACCAAGGTCAAACACTGGAGAAAGTTGGTATCTACCTTCCTGAACCAGTGTTTAGCCATGGACAACTTTATGTTGCATTGTCAAGAGTTCGACGGTTTGATGTCACAGTTAAAGTAGTCCATGGGCAAGAAAAAACTACTTCCAGATTTCGAAAAGATATTTACAAAAAATATCGTGTACAAAGATATTTTTTGCCGTCGTTAATAAATGTTTGAATAGCATTTAGGGATTTCTAGAACCCGTTGTATTCTTATCTCAAAGGGCTTTACAGCTAGTGTATTAATAATTATACAGGGTGCATCGGAAAGTCCCTTTAGCCTGGAATAACTTGCAAATGAAGAGAGGTACAGTTATGCAAGTGAGATAACGGTATAGTAAAGCGACTACGCCCAATCGAATGCAACTAATAGCAGCGCCAGTAGTGGCGAAAAGCGGAAGTTAGTCATTCCAAATCGAAAACGAAAAGAGAGAGAGCAAAATTTCCAACTACAAAGTTGTAGAGCATTTATTAATTAGTACCAAACGATATTTGTTTCACATGGATAAGATAAATTGTTGCCTGAATACCCTAAAATGTCCGAAATCGATGTGCGACGATTCGAATCTGCATATTCACATTTCACAAATGTAGCAGTATGCAAATGCAGATTGTGACGTTGTACCGTACCTACTATATAAAAACCAGTAGCAGGATGTACCCTGATAAGAAGTTTAGGTCTGCAGAATTGCGAGCTTGGATTTCTGGGGTTACGTAAAAAATCAGGTGTATGCAACAGCGCCTACAAGTCTGCTGGATCTACGTCGTCGTGTTACAGATGCTTACAATAGTGTGACACCTTCCATGCTGTGGAATGTGCATGCAGAGTTACTTTCACGAATACAAATGTGTATCGTGGGCAATGGCGAACTCTTCGAACATACTCGACATTAAATTTTTATCACTGTGCGCCAGTTTGTCCTTTTTGTTTTTGTTTTGTCTGACGTCAGCAAACTGTATTGACATAAGTACGCATTTATGCAATAAATTGCGCGTATCTGCTCATTCCTATGCCTGTTCCCTTCAAACGTTCACACAAAAAAAGTCGCGCATCGATTTCAGACATTTTAGGGTATTCAGGCGACAATTTATCTTATCCGTGTGAAACAAATGCCGTTTTGTACTAATTAATTAATGTTCCACAACTTGTAATTGAAAACTTTGCTGTATCTCTTTTCGTTTTCGATTTGCAATGGCTAACTTCCGCATTTCGCCACTAGGGGCGCCGCTATCGATTGCATTCGATCGGGCGTAGTCGCTATACTATACCGTTATCTCACTTGCATAACTTTACCTCTCTCCGTTCGCAAGTTATTCCAGGTTAAAGGGACTTTCTTATGCTCCCTTAATTTGAAGCTTTCTTTAGTCCTTATTACCTTGGTACAGTTTAATTTGAAGCTTTCTTTAGTCCTTATTACCTTGGGGCTCGCAACACATTTTTTAAAGGGATTCACGGAAGAGAATGCGTTGGGCATCACTGCGTTAGCAGCTTTACGATTGGCATTACTTTTACCACAATCTGCGAAATATTCAATTACAGGCATTACATTTTACAGGAGACAGTACATTCATATACCACTTTCCGGCGGATTTACGCTGAAGTAGTAAATTATTAGGAAAACCCAATAGCAATCAGCCATGTGCCATTCTTACTTACGCACTCAATTATGACGTCAAGATCACTTTATAAAAAGCTCACACTGCAAAGGATTCAGATGTGTACGAAACGAAGATGAAATATAGGTAAGAATCGCGATTTAAGCGACTTTTAAAGAGACGTGACATTCAACGTTAAGCGGACAGGTACAGGCATCTCAGAGACGGTAAACCATCTCAGCTATGAAACAAAAACGGTATTGAGGGTGTACAATGAATGACGTACCAACAACGAAATAAGGAGTCAGAGGTTTACCTGTGGGGGGAAACGATCGGTTGATGTTCTAGAGCAACGGAGGTTCTAGAGCAGGGGTTGCCAACCCACAGCTCGCCACGTGCCACTCCACCTTAACCTACCCCCCCCGCCTCCACGGTTTCCAGAAAGGATACAAAAATTATGTATCTCTGTATACTTCGAATAAAATGGTACTGAAGAAAAGAAAAATATTGTTAAACCAATACCATTGCAACAGAGCATTAATAATCATCCAAGAACTAGTCTACTACTATATTAAAAACACAAATTACTTACGAAGAAAGAAACATATTCCAACATTGTATGAGTACATTTCCATTCGCATGAAACAAACCCGGCTTAGTTCTTAGTGTGGCTTTTGGATGTCTTTCCTCTTCAGCAGTTCTTCAATGTTGGGATTCAGAGATGAAGTAGCAAGAACCAGCAGATTTTTGAGATGCTGATCAGTGAGTGCTGAACGGTGCTTATTTTTCACCAAGTTCATGATAGGAAAAGCATTTTTACATATGCATGTCGACCTGAACCTGCAACAATATCGCAGGGCCATGTCTCGTAGAGCAGGAAACTGAAAGGTGGGAGGTATTTCCAGAAAGTGGCAAATTCCTGGCTGAGTGGATTTCCAAGCACCTCCTTGAACTTGCTGTGAATTGCTGTGTTATCCTGAAGCTCCAAAATTTCCGTCTGCACATCAGTATGACAGTGAATGATGTCCTCGATAAAAAGGGAGTAGGGGTTTGTGAAAAGAAGATTTTGTTTTTCATTTTGGAAGTTCGAAAACCTGGCTTTAAATGAATTTTCAAATCAGAAATATGTTGCTGATAATTAGAAAAGTTTGGAATCCCACCGAACTCAGTTTGTGACAGTTGTTTCATTTGAAGAAGATCTGAGAGATCATGCCGAGAAAGATGCATTCCAAGAAAAACAAGATTTGCTTTAAATGTCTCAACTGAGTTGAATAACACTGGGAAAAAATTGTTTTTACCTTGCAAACGCAGATTTAAGTTGTTTTGTTAAGGTGGTCCACGTTGACGCTTTAAAAGCGCACTCTCATTAGGAAGTTCGTCGTTTTCTTCGAAAAACTTCAGCATGTTATCTTTTAGTTCCCAAAATCTTTCCAATGCAGTTCCCCGTGACAGCCAACGGACATTACAATAAAGCAGAATTTCTCCTTGGTGTTGATCTGCTTTCAGGAGTTTGCGGAATTCCCTTCTGTTAAGTGCTCGTGCACGAATTTTATTGATACACCGAACCACTGGGTCCATTACAGAAGACAAGATCATGTCTTTGACACTGAGGGCTTCTTGATGAATAATGCCGTGGTATTTAAAAATCTTTCGTTGCAAATAATTTTTCAATAATACCACAAAACCCTTTACTTTTCCAATCATAGTAGGAGCTCCATCTGTGCACACACTATCTAGTTTTCCGCAGTCTAAATTGCTATTTTCAATAGCTGTTTTTACTTCTTGAAAAACATTTTCTCCTCTAGTAGAAACCAACGGACGCAAATCGAGAAGTTCTTCTGACACATCAAATTGTTCGCTGATACAACCCACATATACACTCAGAGCTCAGCAGTATCAATTATACCGAAACTCTCCTCAATAGCGAGGAAAAATTATTTGCACGTGCTGATGCAAGACAGTATTTGTTTGGTAACGTCCTCGGACATATCACCGACCCGCCTCATGACAGTATTTCTTTAAAGAGCAACATCATCTACAATTTTAATGACCTTCGAATCTCCAGTAACTTTTGTGTAGGTCATGTGAGTCGGTTTTATTATTTCTTCTCCGTCAGAGAACTGCTTTTTTCCCTGGCAATAATGAGGGCAATTTCATATTATGCTTGCACCATTGTCGTAAACTGATTACTTTTTTCTTAAACATTTTTTTTGTCCCCTCAGAGAGCATTTCTTCTTATTTAAATATTCTGTTCTCACTGCTGAACCAATCGGATACTGTGAACTTATATTTGCATGCATCTGTTTGAAGTGCCACTCTGAATTATTTTTTCCGGAACTGCAACACGCACTCCGCAAATAAGGCACACAGGCTTTGACAAATTCCCCTTCGTAAAAAAATACTGTTCTTCCCATTCAGATTTAAACTCCCGCAGAGCAACATCATCTTCATACTTCCTTTAACCACATGGTTTGCTCAGAGCCATATTCACAACACAGTAGGCACTATAGTTCTAAGTAGACTAAGGGTGAGAACCAAAGCTGAATAAAGGGGACGCTTATCATCATCCCTGCGGCTGCGCATACAAACAAAAAAACCCCGAATGTTGCAATCGCCTGACCTCTGTCGTCTTGACCTTGCAGGGAATGGGAGGGAGATGGATGAGTGTTTTCGAGTGGAAACGACTAGGCGCGTTCGTGAAACAATAATAATGTTGAGGAACTGGTTTGCCGGTTTATTTAATAAATTATTAAAATTACAAAAAGGTAACTTTGCGCTCGAATGCCGATCAGAAAGATTCCGCGTGCCACTTGTGGCACGCGTGCCGCGGGTTGGCTACCCCTGTTGTAGAGGATTATACGAAGTAACAGACGCCTCCATTACGTCAAGGAACCGCTTTTGGCAGCAGCGGTATTTCAGCATACTCAGACCGTCGCACATTTGCTCGAATTGTCCATTTTCTACGAAAAAAGCTAACAAATTTGTTTGCAGCGGTTACTGGATCACTTAAACTGGAACCTTGAGGTTACTGGATCACTTAAACTGGAAAAAGTTCGCCCAGGCACGATGAATTACGTTTTCTGTTAATACACGCTGATGGATGCTCCAGAGTATGGAGTCAACAGCACAAATCGTTGGATCTCAGCTGCCCAGCATTAACTCTACAAGCTATTAGAGGCGGTGCCATGTCTTGAGGTCTGTTTTTATGGCGGGCATTAGGTTTCTTGATACCAGGGAAACAGCATTTCGATGCCACGAAGTATGTCAACATCACTGTGCATCAGGCGCGCCTTTACATATGAATGGTGTTTCTTGATGGACAGGGCTACTTTCAGCAAGTTCATGTGCCATGCTACCAGGCACGGATCATCACACAGTGGTTCCAGGAGCAGGACAGTGGCTTCAAAGCGATTCCAGGAGCACGACAGTGATTTCAAATTGGTTCCAGGAACACAAAAGTGACTCCAAGTGGTTCCAGGAGCACGACAATGAGTTCAAAGTGGTTCCAGGAGCATAGCAGTGACCTTAAAGGAGTTCCAGGAGAACGACAGTGATGTCAAAGTGATTCCAGAAGCACGATAGTGACCACAAAGTGGTTCCAGGATCATGACAATGACTTTAAAGTGATTCCAGCAGCCAGTCTATAACTTCAAAGTGGTTCCAGGAGCACGAGAGTGACTTCAAAGTGATTTCAGGGGTACGACAGTGACTTCAAAGCGGATCCAGGTGCACTACAGTTACTTCAAAGGGACTTCAGGAGCACGACAGTGACTTCAAAGGGCTAAAATGGTCTCAGAACTTGAACTGCGCAGACAAACAAAAACCGACGAGTGTTGCAATCGCCTGAAATGCCAATTGAACATTTGTGAGAAGAGATTGAAAGAGCCATTTGTAACAGAGGACATCCGGCAATTGGCGACGCCATCACATTAGCTTGACTAAATATACTGGTAGAAACGATATCAACACCTCGTTGAATCCATGCCACATCAAATCGAGGCTGTCGCGAAGGAAAAGGGCGGCCCAAACTTTATTAGGTAGATGTTCCTAATAATTCAGTAGTGTGGTTTATTTAGAACCACATTGGTGAACTTAAGACCGAAAATTTTATTACCCAACTTCAAAAAAGATTCTGTCATACTAATTATTTATATCTCGGAAAATTTAATACACTCTTTGCCAAAGAAAACGAGGCACCTCAAGAAAGTCGTTCAATTCCAATAAAACTCCGCATGCAAATACCTCAGGGCCGAATAGGCAAATGATTAAAACAATGACCACTGACTAAATAGTGGCGTGCAACAGCCCAAGGAAACCGCCTATCGAGGAGGGTATCAAGAGCAAAGCTCGAACGAAGGAACGGACAATTTTGACAGCGGATTGCGGTTGCATTAACCACCACGGACTGAGAGGATGCCTTGACGTCGGACCCATTCACAAAACGAGCAGTTGAACGTGTTTGAAAGAGGACGTATAATTGAGCTGAGAGAAGCCGGCTGGTCAAGTCGCCTCATCGCGAGGCATTTAAGTCTGAGCGACGTGGCAATCGGACGATCTTGGCGCCAATGGGTCGAAGAGGGCACAACGCAGTGGCAACCTGAGCAGTGGACGGCCGAAGGCAACGACAGAACGATAGGATCGAGCGATTGTGAGAGCCGCACGAACAGGACCAAATTCGTCGTTCTCAACAATCCGTGGCCACGTTGCGTCGTCTGTAGGTACAGAAGCGGCCAACCAGACCGTTGCCAGACAACTTGCGGCACGAGAACTACGTACCATGGGGCCACTCGGCCACATGCCAATGAGCAGCGAGCAGCTGGTCATTGGGGCAACGGTGTCGGACCCGATCAACATGAGATAGTGTTCAGTGACGTCATGTTGTCTTCAGTGACGAGCCACGGTTTGCACTTTGCACCGATGACCAGCGCATACGTGTCTGGAGACGAACCAACGAGGGCACGCATCCTGCCTTTACCGTGGAACTGTACATGGCTCGGAACAACAGGAGTGACTGTCTGGGGAGCCATTTCTTGCGATAGCCGGTCACCTTCGGTAGTCCTCCGTACCACCCTCACAGCTGAGCGGTACGTCGACAACATTCTACGACCTGTTGCATTGCCATTCCTCTCGCAGCACTGCCGAGCAATTTTTTTATTGGAGGTTTAACGAGTTCCGTGAGCAACTCAATGGGCTATAAGCAGTCGCCCGTTCCTAATTTAGGGTCACTTGTTCCAGGGAAGGGAGAGAGCCAGTGCCGTAAGACAGACACAACATCCATGTCTCACCGGGATTCGAACCTGGACCCCTTTCGGACGAATGATCAGAGGCCATCGATTAGATCACTGAGCCACCGGGGCGGCACCGAGTAATTTTTCAATAGGATAATGCCGGGCCACACTTGGTACGGCTCTCCGATGCCTTCCTCCGTAATGAAGGCACCATTCCATGGCCAACCCGATTGACCGATCTCTCACCAGTAGAACATGTTTGGGACATGATTGGACGCTACTACGTCCATACCGGAATGTCGGCCAACTGGCCCGCAATTTGGACACCATCGGGCATGCTTTACCTCAGGACAGTATCTGTGAATTGTATGCGTCTATGTCACGCTGGGTAACCGCTTGTACCCGAGCCAGAGGCGGTGCTACAACGTACTGACTTGTACCACTCGTGTAGCTGTTTCATCCGAATATATGGACCAACTGTTCTGGAATTAGAATCATTTACTTTTCTGTACGTGTACGTTGCGCATACCAACTTTCATCTAGATTGCTACTGGGTGCTTCGTTTTTCTTTCTTTTTTACTATTTTTTATTCAAAGGATGTATCCTGCTGTTACTTGCAATTCCTTTTCTTTTTCGCTTGTCGTCATCTCCAATGTTTTGGCTTTATAAAACAACTTGTGTTGTTTTGCCTAATTTTTTTCCTTTAAAGTTTTTTCTATTTTTTATATCATTGATAAATTTTAAACGACGATACAACTATTATAATTCACAAAGTAAAACAACAATTATGTTGAGGAAGAAACATAGATTATCTTTTAATGCAAATATGTACTGCTATACAGAAAGAAATGAAATTTGGTTCTGAATTTTGATTCGCAGAAAGAAAAAACGTATTTGTTTAACTTAAATCCAGCGAGCATATTTAAAAAGAAAACCACTCAACAAAAATGAGT
Source organism: Macrothele yani (assembly GCA_039090855.1). NCBI lineage: Eukaryota > Metazoa > Arthropoda > Arachnida > Araneae > Macrothelidae > Macrothele > Macrothele yani. The sequence goes on from CM076990.1 coordinate 213,852,907, forward strand.
TTTAGAATAAATCATTTTGCAGTTTTATTTTAGGGAAATCAGGTTTCTTTTAATTTTTGAACAGGAACTGCAATCCGGAAGTTCAGTTTGAAGTTCGTGTTTTAAAAAACAAAACAAAACTGGAAACGCAGAAGCTTCAGTTATATTACGTGAATCAGCAGGTGCGCGATTCACTTTTCCGTTACAGTAAAAGAATTAAATCGGATTTGTGTTTTGTTCATCTTTTGAAGTTGCTGGGAAAAATTTAGCAAAAACGGATGTGGAGCGCCAAAAATAAGTGCTACTGATGAAATATCGAAAGGAATTGTGATCACCGAATAAAACAGGAATTATGTAACAGTGGAATGAAATAAAAATTATGTTACTTTAAAATAAAGTAAAGATAACGCTACTTGCAAAGATCTGACATTTTAAAATCATATAAAAGGTACATTCACACACATACGTGCATGTCATGTAGATATAATATTCTTCGCAAAGGTCAAACATATTAAGATTAAAAATGTTTTAGTCATAGAACAGAACTGGGTCTGTAGGAGGTAGTGATGCATGTACTATTGGCTCGGAAAAATCACTATGTATTCTACAAAATTTGGGTAAACTGATAAAGATGATTTTTATTGAATAAAATTTTTCTCTACAAAAGTTGTGCTCGATATACAACAGATTTTACAGGTGTTAATCTTTTTTTCCCATCGGTCAGTTCCAGAAAATTCAAGAAATCTTCCTTTTTCTTGTCATCCATTTCAAATCATCATGAAGAGATCTTTGTTTAAAAAACTTTATACCTCTGAAAAAAGTTTGTAAACGAAACGTGCGAAAAAAAGTAGTATTCAGGAAGTGCTACGCATGTAAGAGCTAATACTTGAACAATTATGCTTGGCAAAATTTCATGAAAAAGCTTAGTATTATTAAATTCATGAATTAAGCCCTGCTGTATTTGATGGGAGTTAAAAAAACCTTGAAAACTTGCCAGAGTGCATATGAGCTGTCAAATCTTGCTTCATCCCGGAAATAAAAACTTCTCGCACCTAGTATTACGTTTAGTCTGGAAAGAGAGAAAAAGAGAGTGAGAGAGAGAGAGACGCTTGGAACATTCAACACTTGTCAAGAGCTAACATGCAGAATTTGCTACACTTGGCAGGAGAAGAAGTTCGAAATCTGAGGCATTGAAGGATTAGTCTACTGCAACATTTAGGGTCTGGTACATACAGTAGATATTACATACAGATATCGGAGAAAACGCACTTCGAAAGAAATGGAAATGAGCAAGACACATTACAAGACTGAAAGACAATAGGTGGACAAAAGTTATACTGGAGTGGTGGCCATATGAAGGTAAACGATCAGCTGGAAGACCTGAAAGAAGATGTTCAGATGATATAAGAGAAACAATTCGAATTCTTTGGCACCAACAAGCTCAGGATAGAAATAGATGGAAAGGATTGGGAGGTACCTATAGCCAGAAGTGTCTATAAGGAGGGTTAAAAGAAGAAAGAGAAGAAGACATACAGTAGGAATTAACATCCAAAGTAAGCTACACTTCCCAAAATCCAGGGCTGAAGATCTACAGTCCTTAGAGGCAGCCAAAATACAATACAGCTACAATATAATACATAGCGAATTTTTAAAGAAAACAAAAAAACCCGGAAGAAACACTCGATATTCTAGAAAAGTTACACTTGACGCAGGCTGATATGTGTGCATATTACCGAATTTACAGACAGAATGGGCTACATTTGGCAGTGGTTTATTAATAAAATTATCTTATATTTTTGTAAAAGTTCAAAAAATTTACTGCTGAAGAGCTTTCGTTTTGCAGTTCTCACCAAGTTGTCGAAGCCAAAAGAATTCTGGCCACAGCTACCGTTTAAAAATAAAAATAAAATATTAGTGCGATTTTGGACTACGGAAGGATGTAGTTATATCTCAGTAGCAGTGATAGAGCAGCCTTCACGTTACGGTCTGTATTGAAATATGAAACACGAGATCCACCAGAAGAATAACAAACCATTACATTTTGCCCTAAGAAACAGGGCACCAACATAGGAAACAGTTCCTGAGTTCTTACTGATCCCATTAGGAGAGAAAATGAAATGCTAGTTCCGCGATTAATTTTTGCAGTTTACGTTTCTGGCTACATTTGTTTTGTTTTCATCCATAGATTGTAGTGAGCTAGTGCATGTTGTTTGACTGAAATAACCAATCACTTAGCGTAGTCCTATATTGCAATAAAACTTGGGAAGATGATGACTTTCTTGAGCAATGGCTCAGCTTCACGGAATATAATATTAGGTTGGAAAGAAAGTAATGTCTGCGAATGCAAGGCAATAAAAAAGTGCTAATTACCGTATGCAAAAGTACAAATCAGTCCAAAATGTAGTTGCCATCGTTTGCCACGACCTGCTCCCATCATCTAGGCAGCTGTTGCATACCGTCCCTGCAGAATTGTGGCGGATTGGACGCAAAGAAGTAAGAGCGCGTTCGACATCTTCATGGTTGGTGAACCTCTGTCCATCCAGGAAAAGCTGCAAGGACTGGAAATAGTGGTAGTCGCTTGCGGAAATGTCCGGGAAACAGGCTGGATGCGGCAACAAATCCCAGCGCAGGCCCCTGATCTTGAGACAGGTGACCCGCGCTGTCTGAGGCCTCACTCCATCCTGCTGTAGAAGGACACCCTTGCGGTTCAGCAGTGTTTGCCGCTTCGACGTGAGCGATGCGTGCAGATCGTCTGGCTGAAGGCAGTACACATGGGCAGTGATAGTGGTGTTGTCCGGCAGCAGTTCAAAAAACAAGACACCCCGCATATCCCAACAAACAGACAGCAGGACCTTAGGTGGGTGTAAGCCGGCTTTGGGGATCGTCATGAGCATCTGTTTTGGGTCCTACCACTGTTTTCGGGCGCTGACATTGCCACACAGGACAAGACCCATTTCTCGTCACCTGTCACATGCGGACTAAGAACGGTTCAACTTGGTCACGTGCAAACAGTAAAACGCATGCATTCATGCGATTTGCTTTCTGCTCGACTGTGAGTTGATCGGGTACCAAACTTCCCTCTTGTGTTTCAATTTGGCGCAAGTGCGTGGTAATACTCATGTGGATAGTCCCCAGCTGTTCGTTCGGCCAACACGCACGGTTCACATGTGGGTCGGTCTCCACTATGGTCTTCAGCATGTTCATATACATTGCTGCGGGTCTTCCGTTTTGGGGACGGTCTGACAGGTCAAAATTTCCCTCTCGAAACCGTTCGAAACAATGACAGCACTGACGATGCGATATAGAACTGGGGTACACACTGGTAATGTTCCTTACAGCATTTTTTTTTGGGGGGGGGTCTACCGCGACGAAATTCATACAGCATGTAATGGGGAATGTGCTCCTTGTCCATTTCCATGTTAGCTGGCACTTCCACTATTCGTTTTCTGACGTCTAACTGCCACTGACTTAAGCCATCTACCTGCTGATATCTTGCCGGTGTGCTGCGCAGTCTCAGTGGCCAATGTACGCCGACTTCGGGTACCTCGTCATCGGATATTACTTCCTTTTCAACCCAATAGTTATTATGAATCGACCACGTGCCTATCGTTTGTGAATAGTGGCCACTAGCTTTTCCTGATTTCTGGCTCACTCCACTGTGCTGTCGCTTGTCAAATGCTTTGTGAAATCCATGAAGATATAGTTTGAAGCTGGGCGAGAAAAAGAAAAGATATTGTGCATACTCGTATTCGAGCTAAAGTCGCAGTTGTTAGATTTATTCCTAGTGAACCCGTTGCTATAGAAAATAACGGAAAAGTCAGGAAACGTATCCTTTATACGTGCTTTACTTGAAAATGAAATGGAAATAATAAAACAAGAAAGCTTGTCATACTAAGCGTTAGAAATGTTCAACCCCTTCTGCGTTAAATTATTTACCTTATACTTTATGCGACCCAAGGAAAGTTTCCATCGTGATATTTAAAATCAGCACCTCAGCATGATGTTTACATTCTCGCAAAGTGTGTTACCTGTTTTCGTACGCATTGTACTTTCGAATTATCGAAAGACAGAAACGTGATTGCGATAGATTCCGAGATATAGGGGCTAAAAGTTTTCGAAAGTATCATAGGCGTCATAGTACTGCGTTGGATGCGCCTTAGTCCCATCTTGTTACAACCAGGTTTTGTAGCTTTAGTCCTCATATTATCTTTTCTTTAGCCTACCATCATTTTCTTTTGAGTGGGAAGACAAAGTGCACTTATATTCAAAATCCATCATTAGTTTTTCGACTTTTTGGTCACCTGGCACTTTCTCTTAACCGCAGTTAATCATCGGTTGAAAAAGGAGTTGTAAATAAAAAGAAACGTTGAGACCAAAGTGCAACTTTACAACAGAGAGATCATAAAGGACTTACTCATAAGAAGAAAATGATTATTTACTTTTAGAGTTTTACCCTTGTAAATTCCAGTATCTTTATGCAAGCAGAAAAAGAGCTTCTGACCATTCGACCGAGATGGGCCCGGGTCAGATACCCAGGTATAGCAGAACAGGGTGGTGTGCTTTTCGCACAGTGGTGCTGGCTCTTATCTGTTTCCTGAGATCAGTGGACATAAATTAAGGACGGGTCACTGTTTATAGTACAGTGAGTTGCCCATGGTGGTTGTTAAACCAAGAAAGAAAAACAGCAAAGAGACAAAAATTTTCTTTAATTTTTATGTTAGAAGATTTTTGTTTATTTTAGGGCATAATGTTTCAATTAAAATGAAAAAATAGCGATATTTTTTCTGTAGCTAAGTCTTTTTTTTTTTTTTTTTGATTGGAGGTTTAACGACCACCGTGAGCAACTCAATGGGCTATAAGCAGTCGCCCGTCCCTAATTTAGGGTCACTGGTTCCAGGGAAGGGAGAGAGCCAGTGCCGTAAGACAAACACAACATCCATGCCTGACCGGGATTCGAACCCGGACCCTTACGGACGAATGATCAGAGGCCAACGCCTTAGACCACTGCGCCACCGGGGCGGCGTAGCTAAGTCTGCTTGAAAAATGTAGGATTTCTTTCTCGAGTTAGAAGGCAATATTAAAGCCTGGACAAACTGTAATTCTTGACAATGCGAGTTTTCATAAATCTACAAAAGCGAGATAATTATTTGAAAACGACAGTTTTATTTTTGTCTCCATATTCTCCCGATTCGAATCCAATTTAGAAATTTTGATTGGCCATAAAACATGTGATAAGAAAAGTTCTACCAACCGCCAAAAGAAAGGCAGAAGAAAAGCTTTTGACGCTGCACGAAAATGTTTGTTCAGAACTAAAGTATCATTCCCACCTTTGGGATAATGTAATTTAATAAACAGAAAAAAAGCAGTTTTCCCGTATTAATAACCGTACACTACTAATCCTTTCCAAATTTTCCCCCACAGGTCTGCGCGGCAGCTCAAAATATCTTCTTTTGAGTTGAGGTTTAACGACCACTATGAGCAACTTGTACGAATACACGCAGTCGTCTGTCTCTAATGGGAGTGATCTGGCTTCAGGGAAGGCAGAGAGCAAGCGCCGTAAGGCAAACACACCAGCCATGCTTCATCCTCCGGGACCCTAACCCTGATCCATCTTCAACGAATGGTCGGCCACCGTCTCCGTAGACCACTAGGTCAAGGGAATGACACATACCTTTTTCTAGTTTTCTAGTATTATTGTGGCACTGCTGCAAGAACTGTCACATATTTTCCTACCTCTCCCAATATTCTGTAGCTGCACAAGAAGCACGGTCATGCAGCATTCATTTCACGTCCAGCTGAAATTTGGAATTATGTACGTCACATTTTCCTTGCAGATTACTACACTGAAGAGCAATTGAATTAGAGACAGCTGACGTTATGCAAATGTGGCGTTGTGGGCGGCCCTGTAAACGGAAACAACATGACGTATGCAGCGATCCGACAATATAAGGAGTGATGCGACGGGAATCGGCAAGAGTCGGATGCAGTATTGGTCAGATGAAGGTTCTAAGCGCATTTGATCGTGGGCAAAATGTCGGGGCCCGAAGAATGAGTCACTCCATCTCGGAAGTCGTGCAGGCACTGGGATTTTCACGGGCCACTGGGCCACGGGTGCACCGTGAGTACATCGAATCCGGTAAAACCATCCCTGCAAGGGACAACTGCCGTGGACAACAGCGTGTGGGTGAGCAGGGGTCATCGTCGGCTCGCTCGTATTGTAACAGTGGATAGACGGGACACAGTGCAAGAAATCACGCGGCAATTTAACGCCGTTGCACAAAAACGTGTAAGCAGCCACACCATCCAGAACCATCTCCTCGCTATGGGGTACAGAAGCCATCGTCCCACGAGGGATACCGCTGCTGACCGCAGATCACAGGGTGCAAAAATTAGCATGTGCGCGGGAACATCGCCAATGGACTCTAGACATGTGGAAAAATGTTGCCTTGAGTGATGAGTCGAGATACACGTTGGTACATGCGAATGGCAGGATACGAGTACGGCGCAAACCACATGAAGCTATGGATCCTTCTTGCCAGCAGGGTACTCTTCAAGCTGGTGGGGGTGGCATTCTCGTCTGGGGACTGTTTACTTGGACTGAAAGGGGACCCCTGGTACGTGTGACATCGTCCCTCACAGGTCAACGTTACCGGGATATCCTGGACGACCATTTGCTCCCGTTTGTGCGTCTTCAACATCCCACTGGGGTCCTCATCCTGCAACAAGACAATGCACCGTGCCATCGCTCCCGAATTGTATCCGAATAGTTGGATGAACACTCCACCGACGTGACCTCGCTTCCTTGTCCAGCTAGGTCACCTGACCTCAACCCCATCGAGCACATCTGGGATGCCATCGAGAGAGATGTTCGAGGCTCTGACCCCTCCATCAAATCTTCGTGAAATGTGGGAGCTTGTTCAGTGGTCGTGGATCCGTATGGTTTCTCAACGCTTCCGGTGTCTTGTCGAGTCCATGCCGAGACGAATCGCCGCCGTCATCAGGGCGAAAGGTGGTGCTACACGTTACTAGACAGGTATCTCTAATTCAATTGCTCTTCAGTGTATGAGGGTTGTACCGAAAGTAATTCAAAAGTGGGAATACCTTTTTTATTAACTGACAGAGGTTGTTCAAATTGCACATATTGCTAGAGTAACTCTTCCTCTATCAAAGGTACAGCTCAACATAGTCCCCATCACAAGCGATGTATTAGCGCCATCGTTGAACCCAACTCTCGAATCCTCTTTGAAAATATTCAGGTGTGGACTGTTGTATCCACTCCGTCACAGCTGCTTTCACCTCGTCTGTGTCATCAAATCGTTGTCCCCGGAGACTGTCCTTCATTGGACAGAACAGATGGAAGGCGGAGGGCGCCGGATCTGGGCTGCCCTCCGCCTTCCATCTGTTTATGGGGGACTACCGATCAGCCTGATTTGTTGCTAAAGATGTGTATGTGGTCCCGCGTTGTGATGGTGAATGTGGATCCTTTACAGATTTTTGTTCGGTCTTTTCCTCCTTATGGCTTCTCTAAGCCACTTGCATGTCTCAATGTACCGCTCGCTGGTCATGGTACCACCACGTTCCAGAAAATCAAGAATGACACCCCTGTCATCCCAAAAAATGCAGTCACCATGAATTTCTGTGCTGATCTCTGGCTCTTGAACTTCTAGGCATTAGTGAAGAAGTATAACGCTATTCCATGTATTGATTCTTCGTTTCCGGATCGTAAAGATACGCCCACGTTTCATCCCCTGTCACCAGATCGACAAAAACAAAACGTGTATTCATTGGCTTCAAACGCTTCCAGCAGAACAGAGCAGACTTCCACCCTTCTCTCCTCCGAATCGGGTCTCTCCTCCGAATCGGGTCTCTCCTCCAAATCCGCTCTCTCCTCCAAATCCGCTTTGCACACACTTTCCGATACCCTAAGTCTTCCACTATCTTCTGTTAGGCATTGTGACCACAGTTCAGTTGTACAACAAGCTCACAGATTGTGACTCGTGTTTCCGTGCGAATCAATTCAGCCACTCGCTGACGATTCGTGTTAGTCGTCGCAGGTGATGGTCTCCCACTGCGTGGTTTGTCTTCAATACTGGTTTCCCCTTCTTTAAACTTCTTCATCCATCTATGCACATTACTCTTGTAAATGGTGTCATCTCCGTAAACATTCTGTAGCCTTCTGTGGATGTCGGACAGCCTGCACACTTCCTTCGTGAATAACTCAATGACGGCACGTTGCTTCTGCTTAGAATCCATTATTTACCAACAGTGAAGAAGAAGGATTACTATAGAGGAAGAGTTACTCTACCAACATGTGCAATTTGAACGACCTCTGCCAGTCAATAAAAAGATTATTCCCACTTTTGCATTACTTTCGGTACAACCTTCGTATTTTTAGCTACTTAAATCGAGAGAAAATAAATTAATTTGATCAGTTCCATGCCCGAAATGTGAAAACAAAACTAATCTGGTACTATGCTCTGAAAGGTTTCGCCTTTCATAATCAATTTTCCTTGAAAAATTCCAAGAAGTTACATGTTTTCAAAACAGTCGTTCTGTTTAATACGGCACATTCGAGTACTAAGAAACAAAGTTAAACTCCATGATGGAGTGACGCATATGGCTACGCTCCTTCGAACAGATGAATTTTAAATGTTTGGAATTAATCTGCATATTCCTCTTCCTTTTTTTTTTATTATTTATTTATTTACTTTGCGTGTGGGTAGTGAACACTTGCTAAAAATGGTGATCATTTTATCAAGTTCTACTCAAGATTGATTTACTGAAGCTTTTGGCTTAGTGTAATAGCTTACGGAGCTGTAATCGGAACAGAAAACCGTAGCAAAAAATAAAAACAGAAAAAAATAAGCACTAAGAGCACGCGATGTGAGCATTAAAATAATTTCATGCAGCTTTGTTTCGCTTTCCAGAATTTTTGATCTCATTAACCTTTATACCGAAGGAATAAAATACTGCTCCATGCTATTCAAATTTAAGAGATTTGAGTTGGGAAATGGTTTTGATTTAGCAGACGACAAAAATGACGTAATCATGATTCGGCTCATAATTCAGGGCAAATTGTCTCCAGCTTGAGCAGTCGGCCTATGATATTAGCCAATTAGATATAACGTTTTACGCAGCTTAACCGTCCACGATGAAATTTTATGTTTCCCCCTAAAGATACTACTCGAACGTTACGTTAAGACAACCCCCGCCAGTGGGCGCTACGGTTTCCCACACACCTCTGCCTCGCCCAAAACGAGGAGTCGTAGCAGACGTGCACAATTCTCACGTCCACTGCATCGACCGATACAACTCGATTGCCCAAATAATGTGGAGGCATCGCTACGATGCGAAAAAGCAGTCGCTATCTTTTCCCTATCTGCTGATCTCTGTGGCGTGCGAGAGATGATCACTCGCTGAGCAATGCGAAACCTCATTCTTGATTCAAAGTGGGATTTTCCGAATCTTCCCGATGTATGTTTGTGAGCTGTCTTGAAGATAAGCAGACGACACAACTACCATGCCCACGGATTCGATTAACAGCGGATATCTCATGGAAATATCTACAAATCTTAGAAGCCAAGTGACCAAGGATATAGTTTGATCATCCCGAGAACTTCTCTCTTCTGGACCATGTGCTTTCGACTGGTTCCTCACAGAAGTCGTAAGACATGAGTATTGCCGTCAGTGCAGATCTAGAAGAAGTAAGTTGCCATTTGCTCTTATACAGGTGTGGCCAAAAGTCAGGATACATTTGAAATGTTTGGAATCTTTTACTTCAATAAGAAATAAACCTAAGATTTTACAATGTGCGTAAACTACTGGAAGTAAAGCGGGAAATCTTTGGCAACATTTTTGCTCTTTGAATACAGCACTATTGCGAACACTTTGGAATACTCAAATGAAAATCGATCTTTATGATGTTTTAGCTTTTCTTTTCTGGAAAATTGTCACATTGTATTGTTTTTTTAAATTCCAACTGGGAATCTTTTCAGTTCATCAAGTTCAATGAAGCATTAGGAGCTCAAAATCGGTAGAAGCAGGCCGCTGTGTCAAAGTCCTGGATCAAACAGATCAAACGAAGTGTCAGAACTGGTTTCGATCCGTTTTAACTGACGTTTTATTTCGCACGAAATTTAGGTTTTTGTAAAAAAAAAAAAAAAAAAATTACCAATCTCTGCTAAAAGTCTTGGGCATGTTGCTCTTGGTACTTTCCCTGTATTGTCGAAAAAAACACGGCTTTCGTAAGTTGAAAATAACTTAACACTGATCCGATAACATTTTTCTTGTGCCGTTTCATTTCTAATATACTATATATAAATCGTACATTAGGTAACTGAAATCTTCTGAAATTCATTCCCCTCCCCCTGACAGCAGCATAATTTACTACTTTGCTCATATATGCCGTATCCAGAAGAGAATATGGCCTCATAGTTATAGACAGACAGAATTGAATTTTATGTATCATATATGAGAAGTACTTGAAATTCTAAAGTTAATATGCAATACAGTCAGTATGATATGCCAATCCACTATGATAGCAAACCTGCTAAAAAGTAGGTTGAGTGTAATCGCATTTAAATTTGGTATTCATGGTGCAATACAATGTACTCCAGATCGAGCCTGAGTCATAAAAATAAGGTCCTACTGCAAGAGACGGAGACTTCAGAAATATCATACTTCAAAATTCATCCGGGCTAGGCTCCTTGAGGAAAGTGGGAAATTCATCCTCCATTTGGACTTTCTGAAGTGTCTGTATTAACCCACTATGTCAAATAAAATAAGCATACTGACAAAAAAATTTTTATTTGCCTTTGCATCTTGTGCCCAGTCACGAAAAACCAGATGTACACTCACTCAAAAACCACTCCGTTGATTCTGTCTCACTTGATAATAGATATTGAAGGAGTAAGTTTTCCAATCTCCAAGGACTGGGATTTATAAACCGCGGCGTTCTCTTCCTCTTCATGTAATGGGATGAGGACACAAAATATTTGAGGTGATCACATGCAGCCCTGAGTTCACAGTTTACCTCGACTTTTATGAAGTCAGTTCACTTGAGCAGTGGACCCTTTACGGTATGCATCCGTATGAGAGTTTAGTATATCTTGTTCAAAGTATGATTTTTGAGTGAATTAACATGAACACTGCATCAAGACTAGTGGGTCTGAAACTCAGTAAATATTGCACACAATACCAAATAAATAAAGTACGTTGATTACGACAGCATATAAAACCGAGTGCAGTGGCATATATCTCACGTGTAATGTACCCCGCCATGTTCATGACTGTAGATAACAACCAGAAATTAATACAAAATTTTGTAGACAACCGCTTCATTCTTACACAATATTTGCTCAGGATCTGCCTTCTACGTTTCCAAAAATTAAGTTTAATTGTGCTAGAACAGTGCGATAAAATATCACAGAGAAAAGCTCAGCTACATTCTAAGCCAGATGATTAGTTTTCAATTTAAGTCCTGTTATATTCTCAGTAGTTTATCTCAAAAATTCGCACTATTAAGAGCGCTTTTCTCATTCACCAGCCTCGGAGAGTTACACTTAGGGAAGGATAAAATTTCGTGCATTAATAATTTTTTCATATAGTACCATTCATTGAATCATTTAATATAGCCCCTACTTTTCCTTGCAAAATATAAATTCAAAATTGCACCAGCCAGTTTAAAATGTAGGGAAAAGAAAAACCTATTTAAAAGCAAAAAAATGTTTGCTAAGTATTTTTGCTCATTTTATTTTAAGTGCATTTTTATGGACTCTTAATTTTTTTTTCTAAAATATCTCTTAATCTCCCAACATGAAAGAAGTCTCGAGCATATTTACGTATAAAAAAATTCTCTATTTTGAAGTTTGGAAAAATAAAAACCACATAAACATGGCTCTGCATTTAAGGCACTCCAATATATGTATTATGTTTTCTTTAAAACCAAATTTTCGACACTGGATCTTTCAACATTTTCTGGAAAATTACCTGCCACCCCAGTGGCGCAGTGGTCTAAGCGATGGCTTTTGATCATTCGCCTGAAAGGGGTATGTGTTCGAATCCCGGTGAGGCATAGATGTTTTGTTTGTCTTACGGCACTGGCTACCTCGCTTTCCTGGAACCAGTGGCCCTGAATTAGGGACGGGCGACTGAGTTGCCCTAAATTAAGGGACGGGCGATTGAGTTGCTCACGGTGGTCGTTAAACCTCCAATCTAAAAAAAAAATACCTAGAGTCCGAAGCGTCAAAGAAATTCAACGCTCGTATGGCAATCACGCTACCTTAATACAAATACAACTGCCTATGCTTTGACGCATGCGCATGCTAAACTTATTGGTTTCTTAACTCTATATCTATGCCATCTATTCTTCCATTCTTTCGTCCAGGTTGAAATTTTAGATCTATAATTTTTTTAAATGATTTCAGAAGGAAACCAAAGCTCATGCAAAAATGAAGGTACTTTGTTAGTTTCAAAGATGAATACAAGAAAAATAACGTAATGCATTTTAAATTTAACGAGAGAAATAGATCCGGAAAAGAAGAGCAGAGTATGTGTGCCTTGTTTTAAATTTTCTGATGAACACAAGGAATATTATTCTTGATAACACTGAAGAGATTCAAAAGTGTGCTGGTATGTTATTAAACTGTGTCACTGCTTTTTTATTTTCCAAATAACGACGGCAAGTAAAAATGAAGGACTAACTTGTTCTCTGGAAAGGTAAGTTATGCATGCTTTTGGGTTGATTTCCCTTTGTAGCACCTTCATTTTCCACGCACTTGTTGAATCGGCTCACAATTCCTTATTGCCGCCCCAAAAGATTGTTTTCACGTTGTTCCTGCACGCATTACTTCTGTTGTATTTGCACAATGTGCCTTTTAAAAAACTAAAAAGTAGTAATTACTTGTGAGCAATGTCCGAGCTGTCGGGTGGTTGACTAAGGATTTCAAATTGAAGTTCGCGGAATGTGGTAGTGGGTATACTATGTACTTGGATTAGAAGGAATATTGTTGAGAAAAAATTAAAATTTTTGGATAGGTGTTCCTGCGCTTCTGTCATTATATATCATGGAATACGGAGAATAACAGCTGATGTCTCATACATCTGCAACAGCTGTTACAATAACCGCTTCTGTCTGTTTTCTCACATGAAGGCATTAAGTCCACCAACTTTATTTCGTATTGTTGAAGTCGTAAACGAAATGAAGTATCTTCCTCAAGCAAACTAGTTCTGTTATACATGGTGTCCCACTCGCTACCGAACCCGGCATTTTTTTAATAATATTAACACCAGTGATGATGTTGCAACGAAATTTGAAGTGAACTTCCCTCATTTCGTGCGAAATGTGATGACATCACAACATGTGCTGGAAGTGGCCGCCATTTGCATCCAGACAGCATTGAACCCAGCACTGTCCGCCAGCCAGCCGGAGTGCTCCTTAGCGGCAGACACATTCCTAAGTGTGGCGCCACTGAGGAGCAGTCCGGCATTTTCAAAATTACCGTATTTGGGCCAGTGAAAACCCCAACGCGATACATGAAGAATCGCTTCATTCACAGAAAATAAATCGGTGTTCGGTGTGGGATGACCCGGCACCGCATAATTGGTCCCATCTTCTTCGATACAACCATCACAACAACTGCATATATGGAAATCTTCAGCACCTTTGTAAATCAATTGGACGACGAAGAACTCTCCATTGGATATTACCAGCATGATGGAGCGACATCACACACATCACACACCAGTATGGCCGAAATTCAGTCTTTTTTTCGGCGACCGCGTCATTTCGAAGGGTCTATGGCCACCGCGCTCACCCGATCTGACGCCTCCTGATTACTTTTTATGGAGATATCTAAAAGAAAGAGTTTGCCAAAAGAAACCGTGAGCCATAGATGCCTTGAAAGCAAACATCACCGGAAAAATTCAGGCAGTGACGGCGGACGTACTGGGAAGGACTTTCCACAATACGGTGCGCCGGGTTCAATGCTGTCTGGACGCAAATGGTGACACTTCCAGCACATGTTGTGATGTCATCACATTTCGCACAAAATTAGGTCACTCCACTTCAAATTTCGTTGCAATATCTTCATTGGTGTTAATATTATTAAAGAAATGTCGGGTTCGGTAGCAAGTGGGACACCCTGTATATAAGCCATTTTACTCATTCACAGAAATTCACTTGAATTATCATGCTTTTCACTTTGCTGAGGGAGCATGCCTTCATAAATATTTGAACGTTTGCCTTCTCCACACCCATGATGACTTCCCGATGTTCACTAGAACTGCATTGAGAAAGAGGAGATAAGGAATATATCCCATTACTGCACAAAATAGAGTGAAAACCAGTCACTGGCATAATATGTTCAGTCGATTAAATTTGCGTATGAAGGACTTGAGGGCATGCTTTGATGGGCTAGCTATATTCTTTTGCAGCATTATTACTTCAACAGTTCATGGAATTTCTACTGCAGAATTACTCCCGAAACCATGTTGTTGCTCACAAAGTCGCTTTACCTCATTTTAGAACTTCATCAGCTCCGTGTTCTTTTTTGCTTCAATTTTGTTGCTATACACTTCATGCGTCCTCCATTTTTTAATTTTCAAGTCTCTTTCCTCTGTTACACCTATTTTACCAAATCACAAACTTTTCTTCTCGTCTCCACCACCTTGCTTAGCCGCAGAGCAGTACCCCATATATGATTTGTAAACAAGAAGAAGCACAGTACTGCTTGTTTCAATTCTATTGTTACCCCATCTGTGATGTAAGAATATTAGATGTTCTTAAGCCCAAATCACGATTACTTTTTGATTTCCGTTAATATTTCACCAGCGTTACGTGCTTTTGTTTACCAGTTTCTTCAGTATATTTTTTTGCTTAGGGATTAACCACTTTTTTCAGTACATTTACCAGTTTATTTTACCACTTTTTTCAGTATATTTCTTTTGCTTGGGGATTAACCAGTTTCTTCAGTATACTTACCAGATTATTTTACCAGTTTCTTCAGTATATTTTTTTTGCTTGGGGATTAACCACTTTCTTCAGTATATTTACCAGTTTATTTTACCACTTTCTTCAGTATATTTCTTTTGCTTGGGGATTAACCAGTTTCTTCAGCATACTTACCAGATTATTTTACCAGTTTCTTCAATATATTTCTTTTGCTTGGGGATTAACCACTTTCTTCAGTATATTTACCAGTTTATTTTACCACTTTCTTCAGTATATTTCTTTTGCTTGGGGATTAACCAGTTTCTTCAGCATACTTACCAGATTATTTTACCAGTTTCTTCAGTATATTTTTTTTGCTTGGGGATTAACCACTTTCTTCAGTATATTTACCAGTTTATTTTACCACTTTTTTCAGTATATTTCTTTTGCTTGGGGATTAACCAGTTTCTTCAGCATACTTACCAGATTATTTTACCAGTTTCTTCAGTATATTTCTTTTGCTTGGGGATTAACCACTTTTTTCAGTACATTTACCAGTTTATTTTACCACTTTTTTCAGTATATTTCTTTTGCTTGGGGATTAACCAGTTTCTTCAATATACTTACCAGATTATTTTACCAGTTTCTTCAGTATATTTCTTTTGCTTGGGGATTAACCACTTTTTTCAGTACATTTACCAGTTTATTTTACCACTTTTCTTCAGTATATTTCTTTTGCTTGGGGATTAACCAGTTTCTTCAATATACTTACCAGATTATTTTACCAGTTTCTTCAGTATATTTTTTTGCTTGGGGATTAACCACTTTTTTCAGTACATTTACCAGTTTATTTTACCACTTTTTTCAGTATATTTCTTTTGCTTGGGGATTAACCAGTTTCTTCAATATACTTACCAGATTATTTTACCAGTTTCTTCAGTATATTTTTTTGCTTGGGGATTAACCACTTTTCTTCAGTACATTTACCAGTTTATTTTACCACTTTTTTCAGTATATTTCTTTTGCTTGGGGATTAACCAGTTTCTTCAATATACTTACCAGATTATTTTACCAGTTTCTTCAGTATATTTCTTTTGCTTGGTGATTTAACGGCCACCGTGAGCAACTCGATTGGTTATAAGCAGTAGCCGGTCCCTAAATTAAGGCCATGGGTTCCAGAAAAGGGACGGAGCTAGAACTGTAAGTCAAACACAACATCCATTACCGGTATTCGAACCCGAACTCATCTCAGACGAATTGTCAGAAGCCAGTGCTTAGATCACTGCTCCACTGGTGTGGCCTGAGCATTTCTTCACTCTGAACTAGAGAAGAGCTGTATTTCATTAAATAAGGCTTTGAGAAAGACTGAAAAAAAAAGTTATCGATAGAATAAGGTTATGCAGTTGCATAGTTTTATTTTGTGAGCTGCAATTTAAATATATTTTAAAATCTTCACAGCTATGTAACGAAAGCATAAAAGTTATGAATTTCAACTCTGCTGAAATAATATTAGCAAAGTAGGGCACAGTTCACGTAAAATATTTCCCGTTATTGTTTTTGGGAGTTAATTTAACAATTTACGACGACAGCTGAGTACGCTAGGCTCCTTTTAGAAAAAAACTGAGAGGTAGTTTCTTGTTTTTGATTTATTTAATGAGATCTTATGGCGAATTGATCATGAAAGGCAAATTAGAGTTAGCGATGACCAATTCTGACTAACCATTAGAAAATACAGCGAACTTTGGAATTTAAATAAAATATAGTGATCATAATTAAACAGAACACACTGAAAGAAAAAATACTGCCATTACAAATACATTTAGTCACAAAGTTTTGCAAAATATTTATTTCTTAAATTTCTTTTAGGAAGTTGTGTAGCTTTTCTTTGCTTCTATTGATTGTTATGTGTCGTAGAATATTTCTATGTGAAAGCAGGATATCTTATTATCGTTTTTAACAGCCTGAAACACGTGTTTTTTGGGGAAGGTTTCCCATTTTATTTTATTATACGTTTCGAATTTGAAATGCTCTTGAAGGAAAACTTTTTTGAAATTACAATTTTAACATATTTTGCAGACTACTGTAAGCTAGCTATACCATGAACTACAAAATCTTGTCTTATTCATGTAATTCAAAAATGGTTCACGAAAAAACGTGTAAAATGTGTATCAAACTTTTAATTTTACTTTTCATCAGCAGCAAAAGATACTTGCAATAATAATCTAACAATCAAAGAAATTCTTGGTGACGATCAATTAAATTTTGGTGACTCCAAATTTGACCACCGGGAAAATCTAAACGTACAGTAGCGAACAAAAGTATTTAGCGAAACACTTTTTCGACCATAATATTTTTTTCTGTTGGACCAAATCGGGTCATTTTGGGATATGATATGTGTTATTCAGTTGTAAACATGACCCATATGCAGATGGATCGGAAACCTTAACACAGATCAGGTACCGAGCTTAATCGCAAAGATAATACAAATTGACCAACAAAGTAGGCGTGTATCACATTCATTTAATGCAACGACAACAGAAAACAAGTACAAGAAAACGACAAAACAATAACTAATACTTAGTGGGATAACCATGAGACTTAATAACAGCTGCACAACGGGCCGGCATCGAGTCCACTAGCTTCTCGACGGTGACCTGCGGAATTCGCGCCCATTCTGCAGACAGCTGGTCGAACTTCTGGACCCTATTCCGGCAGGTTTTCTTCGCACATCGTCTCTCCAGCTCCTCCCACATGTGCTCGATGGGGTTGAGGTCTAGAGATTGGCTTGGCTAGTCTAGAAGTGTGACCTGTTGCTGCTGGAAGGCTGCCTTCGCTACTCTGGAGGTGTGCTTCGGGTCGTTGTCTTGCTGCATGATCCATCCGGGTGGCATGTTCTGGTTTGTCCATGGGAAGACATCGTTGATGAGCATGTTCGTGTAGCTCTGGCCGGTCATTATTCCGTCAATCTTGATGATGGGGCCCATTACATTGCGAGACAAGGCACCGTAAACCATGAGCGATCCTCCTCCGTGCTTGACAGTCGGCTGAATGAACTGGGGGTTGAATCTCTGGCCACACGGATGTCGTACGTATCGGATACCATCACTTCCGAACAAGTTTAACTTGCTCTCGTCGGTGAAAAGCACCTTACTCCAGTCTGCCGCGGTCCAGTGTCGATGAGGGCGCGCGAATGCGACTCTGTCTCATCGATTCTTGACTCCGATGAGTGGTTTATTGGCGGGGCGTCTCCCATTCAATCCACCAGCAATGAGACGACGGGAGATGGTCATTCGGCTGACGTTCAGGTCGTCGCTGTCGCGGAATCCGGTGGCGATGTCCATAGCACTCAAGGTGGGATCATCACGAGATCGACGGATAATGCGTCTATCCTGACGCAACGTAGTGGAACGAGGCCTACCACATCGCGGACTGTTCTCGACGGCCCCAGTCTTCTTATAACGTTGCAGGATAGCTGAAATGGACTGGTGTCGGATCTTCAGGGCCCACGCAATGTCGGTGACGCGCGTTCCAGATTTCATCATGTTCACGGCCGCCTGGCGAACTCCCACAGAAATCTCAGCCTTTTTACCCATTTCTGAAAACCTAAGATTGACTTATTATCACACTACACATCACAAAACCCACAAAAATCACAAGAAAAACATTAATACATACAGCAAACAAATGGGTAATAATTGGCGACTCTTAAATATGGCCCATTTCGAAAGACAAATTCGCTCTGAGCGAAATACAAACTACGCGGCATTGTAACCCACGAACCAACACATATCATATCCCAAAATGACCCGATTTGGTCTAGCAGAAAAAAATTATGGTCCAAAAAGTGTTTCGTCAAATACTTTTGTTCGCTACTGTATATCAATTACATATGAAGTTTTAGACATCTTCCATAATATTTGCAAATTATGTCAAGAGCCAACCTAATTCGTGAAATTAAAAACTTGCAAAGCAAAACAGTTAGAAAGATTTAATAAAATATAAAAAGAGTTGTCTATATTTGCTGGTGTTCACGATACACGAGGATTTAAATAATGCAATGTGAAAGATGTTGTTTTTCTCTTTCTTCCCTTACCGCTTAGTTTCCTATCCGTAATAAGAAGTATTAATATCTTTGTATCAACATCTGCATTATGCTGTCAAGTGGCTTGTGATAATTTTAGAACAAATAAAAGTTTCTCAGCAATATTTCAACTTAGTAATCTTATTTTCCCAACAGAATGAAACTCCCATTTGCATAATATTTTTCACCACCGTATGCAATTGTTGGCAAACTGTAAATTCATATTATTTTGAGTTAAAATTCCTTTAAAAAGGCATCAAACAAATGAAATACTTTCATCTTAAGTGCTTTTTGAAATTTTTTATATCGTATTAATAAATGCTGACTTTAAATGTCGAAAGATTGAAGGTCGATATTCTAATCAAAATAATGTATTCAGCTCAAATCACTGGAAGGCAAATTAAAGAGACACAGAGGAAATCAAAGGGGAGATCAAGTACAGAAATGTTTGAAAGAATATATGATAATGATTATGAAGCAGAAAACAATGTGTGCGCGTGGTACGTAATAAATATTTGTGAAAATCATTGCTACTCTTGATCGCTGTTAACGGAAACCTCTGATTAAATCAACTTGAAAGACTTCCTTTTTTCTACCATCTGAATACTGACAGCAGAGTAATTACTAGTATGCGTGCATGCAACATTATGCCGTTAAGGATAATCTTTTCCTAATTTATCGCCGAATTAGAGTTAATTCGGAAAAATTCCCTTTAATGGGTTTGAAAAAGAATTCAATTTTGTTAGACATGTGCCCTGAACAGTTATTTTCCTAGCAATGAACGCTGTGTTGCAGAGAAAACAATAATACTGCAAGGAGGAAGTGAAGTTTCACTTTTGTGTAATCTGAAAACAGTCTGTTAACAAATAAATAGAAATCTTATATTTCTTTCTTTTTTTCTCTTCTCTGTGTAAAAGTGTTTTCCCGATGATTTTGTATGTCTTTTAAATTCATTAATATTCTACATTCTAAGATGCAAGCTAAAATAACTACACTGCTCGATATAGAAAACGCCACACCGTGAAGGGATGCACAAAATGAGACTAAACTTTCCACACATGCAGACAAGTAAATGAGAAAGGAGTGATTTAATTTCAAAGGGATTACACAAATGCGATGGTCGAGGAGACAGTATAACGTGATATAACGTGACCTGAGTCAGTCGACCTTATGGCCGTCCTGCTGGCCTATACATTGAGCAAAACGTAGTGGCATCGCGTTGAAAAATTTCTTGATGGTGTCTTGAGGTACCGCTGATCATGTGTCGTTGAACTGCATCTATAATTCTTTGACACTGCGAGTAAGTCTTGCAGATGGGTTAATTCGTTTGCCAATGACGTCCCTCCTCTTCGTTGCTCGGTTCGAGCGTTGTGATCCAATTCACATCCTGTCGGTAGTCAAAATTCGCCATTCCTGTCTATTATCCTCAGTTCTCATCATTTCTGCAACCAATAGATTTGTGAGAGGTTTTATTTGATTGATGAATCTGTCTGGAGAACGTCCTCTTGTTCTTTGTCGTCGACTTTCCCCTGAATACAGTTTTGCTATACCGTCTCCCGGATGATGTGGCCGAGGAAGGTTAGTATATGCCATTGGATTGTCGGAAGAATTCGCTTGTACACGTCTACGCCGAGCTCTCTCAAGATTGATGATACATTCGTCCTATGCACAACCGAGAATATCCTCAGCATGCGTCTGTAGCAGATCATTTCAAACGCCTCAATTCGTCTGCGACATGCTGCATTTAAGGTCCATGTTTCAGAACCGTAAGTCGCGATAGGGAACACGAGGACCTTGACCAGCCTCAGCTTGTTCTAAATTTTCGTAAGGTCCGACAGGGTAGATTTGGCCATTTTGATCCTCCTTTTGATCTCGCCTTCGCAAATGCCGTTGTTGAAGCACTCCGGCCTTGCCAACTATCATACGGCAGCACATGGCTCTATTTAGTTTGAGACCAGCTTCTGTGCTGTAGTTTTCGATGCGTTTGAGAAATTTCACCATCTCCTCCTCTGAAGCAGCTATCATAGTGGTGTCATACGCATAGCGTAGATTTAATATTTTCCTAATACCTATTGGCACCTTACCACACCAGTTTTTCGTCACTTTCCCGATTATCCACTTTCCTGACGTTCCACGCGTTCTTTATTGGGGAGAAGTTAGGAGATTGCGTTGATCAGGCCAATCCCTGGACATCTTATAACCACTGTCTGCTGACGTTGGCAGTACGAAGATGGGTATTATTTTGTTGAAGCTGGGCATCAGAGACACCAGTGAGTTACTGAAACAAAACGGGCTGCAGCATCTCATCGACCTATTGTCGTGCTTTCATTGTACCCATTATGCGTACGAGCTGTGACCGGCTGTTGAAACTGAACCTTGACACCAGGATAAGGAGCCGTATGCCACTCACGGACGGTACGAAGCAAGATCAGTCCGGTGATCATGCCGTCTCAGGACTCTCAAACAGCGATCGTCGCCTCTGAGACAGAAGTGAGACTCGTAGGTAAATACGACATTGTTCCATTCGTTCCGCCATGCATGTCTTGTGCTAACCACTGCAACCTTACGTGACGACGTACTGTGGTGAGTGGCAGTCGTCTCAATAGCTGGCGAGAGAGCAAACTCACCACAGCCAATCTTCGATTCACATTACTTGTCGATACGGGGATGTCCATAGCTGCCTGTTCACCTCTTCGAATATCCTTCGCTGTGGATTGAGGGGGATCCTACGGTTTGTCGTTTAATGCAGAGATAGAGGAGTTTGGATGTCCCTCAAACGGGACACCAGTCCTACTACGGCGATGCATGTTTTCCTCCTCCAGCCAGTGTCGCCATATTCGGCAGACAGTTGTTGCATCGCCGCGCGTTTCCGCCGCGATTCGACGCAGCGACCAATGATACGCACGCAACCCTATAATGAAGCCCCTGATTAAAGTGCTCATGTGGTAGTAGGGCTCCCGACGACATTGCCCAGGCAATCTCACTCTTCATACGTGCTTTCACCAAGCGCCGAGATCACTCTAAGGCAGTGGTCTAAACGTCCAGGTGAGGACGACCAAACTTATCTATGCCAATCTGTCACGCCCTTTTACCTACCTGACCTCTGACGTGATTGGTTTGAAACTGCGAACATAACTCCACTATCGACACATCTCTCTCTATCTCTTCGTTGCTCCCAAGGTTCGCCATTCCTGTCTGTTCTCTACATTTTTCATGTTCTCAGTTTCACAGTTCCACAGTTCTCACAGCTCTTTATCGACACACCCACCGATTTTTATGACGCTCTGACAAAAACTTCCTGCAGTGACCTTTTCTTTGTCAAGCAGTGTATGTTTTCAGGCGAAAGTTTCCCATGTCATTTCGGCCTTACCTCTTTTAAGCGATTTCCTTTACTGATGATTTGAAGTCCACTTTTTCAAAGAATATGGCAGAGAATTTTTAAATTTCTAGAAATTCTATTTTTTAAATAACATTAGAAGAATGAATGTCAAACACTGCTTTTGTACACTCAGAACTAATGCATTTCTCTGAAGAGCTCTCTGCTCTCTCATTTTTTTCCACACCTTCTTTACCTTTTTCATTTATTCTCTAGGTATTTAAATATTATGCATTTCTCAGAGGTTGTCTGAAGAATTTCATTATATGCAATATATGAAACATGTTTGAGCTGATGCAAGGAAACGCACTGCAGCATTAAGGGCATGATTTCTGTAAAACGCAGTAACGCGTATTGTGCATCTGGATTAAATTAAGTGTTTCCCATGCTGCAGTACATTAAATACTTCACTAAAAGCAACTGGTCAACCAGCTTTTGAATATTATAAAGCGCGATCCGATCTCAATCGACTTTAAAATTATTTGATTTAATGAGAAGCCTTCATTGAAATTTCCTATTCATCTGTACGGAAAGCTCTTACGATCTAAACCGATCTTGTGATAATCTACTCCCTTGATACGATACTGCGATTATCCATTGATTCATGCCAATAGACTGCAGTTCGTGATTCTCTATCACCTTATGCAATAGGCTAGAGGCGGGGAAAATACTGCAGCCTCCAAGCCTTCTCCACGTAGGACAGTGTTTTACTTTTCGTAATTTTTTTATTCAATACGATAACGAATTAAAAAACATCCTGGTAAAATCCTTTTCAGAAGTGTTTACTTTGAAGTATAGATACGTATCATTTCGTTCTTGTCCTACCAGTTATCACGTTATACATTGAGCTTGCTGGCGTGAAAGATACTTACTTCTATGATCTAAATACGAAATAGTAGATCTTCAGTGTTTCGACAGATATCCTATCCTGCGGCTATTCAAAATACAGCTTAACATCCGTATAACGTACAAGTTTGTCCGTGCCGGGCATCGAATCCGGGTCCCCACATTCCGGAGTAAGTTTCTCTGTTAACTGAGCTGCTCTTACTGCTGTCTGCATTTATCTCATGTACGTCCTGCGGTGCAGGCACGTCACATCCGCCTTTATCTCATGTACTTGCTGCGGTGCAGGCACGTCACATCCGCCTTCAACTCAGAATGAGTGATGCCGTCACGCTGTTTGCCTTACGATAGATCACGTAGCAACAACGATGAGACCATAATTAGAACTATATTCATTTTAGGTAGAAAGTTGGATTGTGGGTTATACGCCACTTACAATAATACGATATAGTACACTAATATGCATTGTATCCGTTAATAGGCGTAATGTTACAAGATTACACATGTTTAGCAAGCTTTCGCTGCCAACGGGCAGCTTCTTCAGGCTTCTAAATATAAACACTTAACAGAAACGGACGTCTGTTTCTGTTAAGTGCTTTTATTTAAAAGCCTGAAAAGCTGCCCGTTGGCTGCGAAAGCTTGCTAAACATGTGTAATCCTGTAATATTACGCCTATTAACGGATACAAATGCATATTAATATACTATATCGCATTATATTTCTTTTACTAG
Source organism: Macrothele yani (assembly GCA_039090855.1). NCBI lineage: Eukaryota > Metazoa > Arthropoda > Arachnida > Araneae > Macrothelidae > Macrothele > Macrothele yani. The sequence goes on from CM076990.1 coordinate 213,876,846, forward strand.
TTACTCATCTCTTGCTGACGTTGCAGAACAGAGCTCTAGTAAATATATTTAATGCGCAATTTTATAACATCAATGGGTTAAAATAACACGTGGGGCGGAATGTTTGTCGTGAAACAAGTGAATGATTTGGGACTACGTATCTTTTCACATACACTCACCGAAAATAAACAATTGACTCCCTTGGGTTCTGTCTGCAGCAAGACACGTGCAGAAAGTTTAAAGACTTTGAAACACAACTTAAGAAAAATGTTCAAAATCGGTCGAAAGATTTGAAGTCCGTTATTTGTCTCATAACAATAGCATCGAAGCATTAAGGACTCTTCCCCGGCTTCACACCTCGAAATTACCTGAAATGGAAACGCATAAGTCGCATTCACACAATATCGGAGAAGTATGTTCCTGTTTCCGAACGTTTTTTCCGATACAACCATGTATGATAGAAAACTTACATGCTTATGTATCCCTTTGTTTGTCCGTCGGTGGATATGTTCTTCGTCTCTACGCATCGGATTGCGAACTTTTCCTTTTTTTCATAGTTTTAATTGTAACCATACATTTTCTTTCTCTGGAGTGCGTTTTTCTGCAAGGGAGAGTAATCACATATTTGTATTTCTCACAATATCTCCTTTCAGAAAGCCAGACTGAAAAAAGTCCTTTTCTTTTTTCCAGGTGCAAAGTTTTCTCTGTAGATGGTGTAAGAATGCATTTGTTTTGGTCTCCGATTTTTCTTTTCTATATCACGAGTACGAAAAATTCTTGTTGGATCGGATAGACAGGAGTCTCACCTAGAATACTAATTTATTTTCCTGCTTTTTCTATCGTACATTATTCTTACCTGGTATTATAAGTTACTTTGGTATTTGTGAAAACCCCTCGCCTGTTAGAGCGCTGACTGAACACATTCTTTTATGCATCTGACAGAGGTGAAGATGCTTAACCTTTTGTATATGCTTTTCCGCTTTTTTTAGCTATTTAAGTATTCGAACTAAATGGCAGTAGAGTACCGATATTGAAAGCAATATGTAATGTATATACTGTGGACATAGTACTCCCGTTGTCGGGGTTTCATGTGGCATCGTCCTTATGAGTGCTACAAACAAACCATAAGGAATATGTTTAGACTGGTAAATTCGATCCCAAGCATTTGAACTTTCTTATTACTGTGGTATGAAAATAATTCACAATCTGCTCATTTTTCAAGAACCTCTTGTTTTTCATTTCATTTCATTTCATTTATTGCATTTTAGTTGTTACAGACATAATCATAAATATATAACACAAATAATATATTTTTGTAACAACAGGGAATGAGGTGGGAAAAGGCCTGATAGGCCTGACAATTGACTCCCTTGGGTCTTCTCCCAAAGCATCAAAAGGTTCATGAAAATAAAAAAATAAGAAAAAGATTAACAAGTCAAGTCCACACAATATCAAACACAGCTAGGGTGGTACTATCAATTAATAAAGGTAATAATACTTTATGAGCTTTTGGTCAGTAAGAAATGCCTGAGTTTTTCTTTAAATATATTAATATTATTAAGTGATACAATATCAGTAGGAAATGTATTCCATAATGCAGGACCAATATAATTAACAAATGATCTAAATCGTTCTGTTAGTGGAAACATAGGGATTAATGTTGTTTTATGTCTCGTGGAATAATCATGACTGTGAGTATTTATTGTAATTAAATCTTGATAATAACCATTTTTAATTCTCAAAAACATTAGTTTACCTATACTATAGATATGCAATTGTTGAATAGTTAGTATATTAAAATCGTTTGGACTGAATCTAGCCTGAAAGACTGTATTTGAAAATTGAGTGTTTTGTAGTTTAAATTGTAGTAGTCTTATGAATCTATTTTGTAACGACTTAAGTTTTTTCATATTGTATAAAGTAGTCGATCCCCAAACAGATATACAGGGTGATCCATTTAAACCAGTACCATGTGATTTACTTATAACTTTTTTATAAATAACAACAAAATCATACAGTAAGTTGAGAATTATACATCTGGTATTGGAGAATCATTTTATCAAAGCAAATGTTGGAATTGTCCTCCATTTTCTTGTAAACACAGTTGAACACGCCGCACCATATTCAGTGATGCCTCATGTAGAGTACGAGCAGTAACATTGCCAATTTCAGTCGTGATTGTTTCACGCAATGCATCCAATGTTTTTGGATGGGTTTTGTAAACTCTATCCTTTAAGTAGCCCCATAAAAAAGTCAAGGGAAGTTAAGTCCGGAGATCGGGGAGGCCATATGTTTTTTGAAATTAATCTGTCATCAAAGAAGCTGGTTATGAGTTCCATTGAGACTTTCGATGTGTGACACGTAGCGCCATCCTGCTGAAAGCAGCCCTCTGTCAATTCAATGTCATCAAGTTGTTCCACAAATTCATTGAATATGCGGCAATAAACGTTAGTGTTGACAGTCTCAGAGAAAAAAATGGGGCCAATAATTTTCGTAGACGAAACAGCACACCATACACCAACCTTTTGTGAATGCATCGGTGTTTCACACATAACGTGTGGGTTTTCGGAAGCCCAGTATCTGCTGTTTTGCGAATTGACTTAACCTGACAGATGAAACCAGGTTTCATCCGTAAGCCATGTGATGGAGAGAATATCAGATCGCAAATTAAGAAAATTTTGAAACCATTTGCAGTAACTTACTCTCCTTCCCTTGTCCGGTTCCTGCAGCTGGTATATTACGTGCACCTTAAATGGTCGAATATTTGCTTTTGTTTGCTGCCCTTTGACAAGTTCTGTATGAATATTCTGTCTGTTGGCTTAATCTGCGCAACGATTTCGTCGGAGATTGAAGCAAACGTTGCCGAACATCGTCCACACGCGTTTGGGGCATCGGAGGGAGATGTTTCCTGCTCCAGTTTTTTTGCGATCGACAGAGTTGTTGACTTTCTTGGCACTTTTCGAACTCCAAACTCTCTTCGAAATGCTCGTTGCGTTTTGATGACAGAATTGGTTACCCAATACGATTTAACTAAAAATGCACGCTCTGGAACAGAGTACTGCATGTTTCCGAATGCACGCAAGTGAATGACAACGCAACAACAAACAAATCACGAGCTGAGTTACAGTTACGGTTAACAATCTTCTTCACGGTGACGGTTTTTATTCTCCAGGAGTTGCTGCTTCTATTGAAAAAGAAGTTCCTTGCGCGATCCCTTGCAAAAATGTAAGTTTGTTCTAGGGTACAGGTTTAAATGGGTCCCCCTGTACAATAGATTAGGTGAGATTTAATTAAAGTGTAGTATAATAAAATCATTACTTTTGGAGTTAAATTGGCCACTGCACTACTAATAACCCCTATATTTCTTGAGATCTTATTAGAAAGGTAGTCAACATGTGAATTCGATTTTTCTGTGGTATAGCACACAGATTGCAGAATCGCAGAATGTAGTTTGCTTTCAGCTTGGTTTATGTTTACTGATGCTTTTTTTAAAGAGTAAACCAAGACCCGTATATTTGTAAAACAAGAAACTTCTCTCAATAGTCAATTTAGTTTTTGAGAATTCCTTTTCCAACATTTGCAGAAGAAAGAACGAAGAAAAAGAAGAAATAGAGTGTCTGTTCCGAAAGACGTAGAATTCTAATGAACGTGTAGGCCCCTGGTAGTTTGCTTTGATTGGCCCAGACTTCCAGATACTCTTTTTGATTCATTGCCAACTTTAGAATTCTGCCATCACGATTTCGCTACCTGCGGTTTTGGCAGCATTACGAAATGGAAAATGTTCCAAGCACTTGGCATTATACCTCGAATAACAACTTCGAAAATAAAAGTTCCTGATACGAAGCATTTGACTTTTAAATCTTTTGTATCAGAAACTCGGAAACAGCAGGAAAAGAGGATATATATTATGTCTTACAAGAAAAATGTTTAATCAATGCATCCTCCCAGTGCTTACATACGCAGCAGAGACATAGTCCTTAACTAAAGAAGACATTCAAGTGCTACACACAACTGAAAGAAGCGTGGAGAGATGTATTCTTGGTGTAACCAGGAAAGACGAGAAGATGAACTCGTGGATATGGAAAATCATAGGAGTGGAAGACATCATGATCAGAATAAAATCCCTGAAATGGCAATGGGCTGGACATATTGCCAGAAGGATGGACCACCGATGGACAGCCGAAACTTTAGACTGGATTCCAAGGGACATGAAAAGACCCAAAAGAAGACCAAGTGGGAGATGGGTGAATGAAATTCGAAAGCATGCGTGAGTGACATAGAGGAGACTGACCCAAGACAGACTTTGTGGAAGACCTTAATCAAATAGTGGATTGATAATAACGATTGACAATAATGATATCACTATCATCATCATTCTCGACCATTATCACGAGCTGTTGACCCTTAGTTCTTTTTATGGATAATAACGTTCGCCCGCACAGGGCTTAGCTTGTCTGTGATTTCCTCCAGAGCGAGGATATTTGGCGTATGGACTAGTCAGCCAGGTCTCCAAACCAGAACCCAATAGAGCATCCCTGGGATATTCTTCGAAGACACGTAGCAGCTCCCTCCTAGAACTCTTCCCGAGCAACGCACGGTCCTCATCGATGAATGGAATTCTTTAGCTTCAGAATTGATCAACACCCTGATGATGAGTACGCATCGTCGTTGAAAGAGTTGTCTGTCCATAAGCGTCTGGAACTTTCTTAAATATGTAGCTCTATGGACCATCTTTTGACCCTGACTTCTTGGATTTCCAACGTTTCCATTTACTCATTACAGGGTGTTCAGAATAGCATATTCTTTGCTCATCAGCTAACTCAGTGGAATGGTAAACAATAGTTCAATTTTTACAAAAAAAAAGTAGATTGATTATCTGTCTCCGCATAACGCACTTTAACTTGTTGTGAGCATCGATGGAAAATTGATCGTGCGTTATGACTACCATTGGGTTCACACATGAATTAATCCATCTAAAATGTCATTTATTTTTGAAATGAATTAAATTTCTCTAAAGAAATCGTGACAAATTACTGCGCTCTTCATTAAGAACATAAGCCTAACCGCTCTCTCAAAAGAATTAAATTATTTTGTCCATCATATGAGAAAATGAGCAACACTTCAACGTCTTCTTCAGTCAATTGGCTAGTTCTAATGCTTCACGATGAGATGAAATGCCCAGTTTAAACGTGACTTCCGATCCACAGCGAGGGTTTCGCCAAAGCAGTCCACCGGCTGGTATCCCAGGCACTAACTGTTAGACTGTTAGACTATTATTGGGCTTGCTTCATCTGAATGCGAAAAAATAAAAATATATCTATGTTTTTTAGTGCTCGATATATCATTTATTTTTCTTGTAAAAGCATTGAACATCACTTTTGTCTTCTGAAAGTTCATTTTTAATCCCACTTCTTTACTCTTGTCAGCAAGTTCCTGGAGCTGCAGAGTATGATCCAGGAACTTGCTGACAAGAGTAAAGAAGTGGGATTAAAAATGAACTTTCAGAAGACAAAAGTGATGTTCAATGCTTTTACAAGAAATGAAGATTTATCGATTGATGGAGAAAAGCTGGAGATAACAGACACGTACGTTTATCTTGGACAGCAGATATCAAGTGAGGGTCAGATTGATGAAGAAATTAATCGGCGTACAAAACTTGCCTGGAGAGCTTTTGGAAGAAACAGCATAATTTTCAAGAGCAATATGCCATTATGTCTTAAAAGAAAAGTGTTTGATCAATGCATCCTTCCAGTGCTTACGTATGGTGCAGAGACGTGGACCTTAACTAAAAGAGACATACAAAGGCTGCAGACAACTCAAAGCAGCATGGAGAGGTGCATACTTGGTGTAACCAGGAGAGATAAGAAGAGGAACTCGTGGATCCGAAAAATGACAAGAGTGGAAGACATCATGATCAGAGTTAAATCCCTGAAATGGCAATGGGCTGGACATACTGCCAGAAGGACAGATCATCGATGGACAGCCGAAATTTTAGATTGGATTCCAAGGGACAGGAAAAGACCCAGAAGAAGACCACATGGGAGATGGGTGGATGAAATTCGAAAGTATGCAGGGGTGACATGGAGGAGACTGGCACAAGACAGACCGTTGTGGAGGAAACTTGGGGAGACCTTCGTCCAGCAGTGGATTGATAATGGTTGACAATGATGATGATGAGGATATCATTTATATGAACCATAAATTTAAAAATATCCATTTCACGCAATGCATCGGGCTATTCCATGCTTTGGCGTCCCACTAACAGAGTAATCAGTAGATTTCTGGTTAGTTATCCAAGTTGATCCCGGGTTCGCATCCAGAATATGGCGCAGGGGATGCTCTTGTCTTATGGTGCCTGCCATCCAATCCTTCCCTGAAACTAGTGGTTCCAAATTAGGGGCAGGCGATTGCTTATAGTCCTTAGAGTTGTCATAGCGGAACAAAAGAAATTACTTTACACTTGTTTGTTTACGTAAATATGTAAAATGTACGACTTCAGTATTTAAATATCTATTATTTCAGCACTCCCTAATTCAGAAAAATGTTCTTGCCTGCTATATTTTAAATGATATAAATAACACAAATTTCAGGTTTATAAAGAATACTGGCTGTAACCCTACCTTATACACCGACCTAGTACGGCTGAAAGTTTTTACACTAAAAAAATAACACACTGATTCGCAAGCAAATTTTTCTGCAGAAGCAGCATTTGTCAGTTTTTTTCTGCTTTTGTTTGAGTAGATGAATCAAAGAACCTTACCTTACATGAATCAAATAATCTTACCCTTAACATGGCAGCATATAATTGGCCATGGCTGAAATTAAAGAACCTTTCCTTAAACTAGGACAAGCCGCGAACGGTAACCGATAACTCGGGTACAGTTGGCAAATTTTGAGCGAAGCTATGGCAAAACCTCAGCTCATTAAGGCGCTTATTATAACAAATTCTAAAAAACGAACGCGTAAAATTTATGACTTCCAGAACAAAAGTACGAAACGTTCTAAAAAAGAAATGCCTAAAATTTATCATGAACTACTTTCCTTCACGCCTTCACGTTGGATGCGATCAGGTTGCATGTAAACAAAGCGGAAAGACACACTCAGATCGGAAACCACGTTTTTCATTTTGTATCGCGAAAGACAGACACACACACACACATACACAAACTTCCTTTTATTATTATAGATGAAGCAAGTGTTGAGCTAACAGACGGGGTCTTGCCATTTTTTCGTTTTTCAATTCAAACGATTTTTTTAAATTAATGTTGTTGAGCCGACTTTCGTGAAACGGTTCAAGTAAAAGGCCATTTAGTTTTTTTACTCTCGACAACTCTACATATGTCAAGCCGAGAGCGAAATCATAATATAATTGAAAAAAATCAATGATTACTGACATGGGGTTGGTATCATGGTGATTGGTCATGTAAAAGCTGACCAATTTTAATCATTTTAATTGAAATTGCTCAACGACACGGAATTTCGGAATCGGAAGACGTCAAAACCTGACCATGGACGATATCCAATAGCATGCCAAAAATCACGGTGATCGGGTGTGTCATGTCGTAACTATTCCCGAACAACTAATTGTCCCGAGTCTCATATAGAGAGCGGATGTTTTCAATTGTTATTAAAATTGGTTAGTTTTTTAATGGTCATTATTTTTATACGACACAACCAATCACCATGATACCAACCCCATGTCACTCATCATGTCCTACCCTTTCTCTTTGGCAAGTGTCACCGCGATCGGCTGAAGATCTTTGGGGGAGATAGGTAACAAACGACCGATTCTCAAAACCCGGAAACCTCCCTAAACATGCAAGTTTTTGGACGATTATTCCTCAATGACACGGAATTTCGGGAATCGGAAGGCGTCAAAACCTGACCATGGACGATGTCCAATCGCATGCAAAAAATCATGGTGATCGGATGTGTCATCTCGTAGCTATGCCCGAACAACTAATTGTCTAGAGTGTCGTAAAGAGAGCTCCGAACAGCCTTCGGCTTCGCTTCGCTCAATGAATCAAAGAATCTTACCATTAACATGGCAGCATATAATTGACCATAACTGAAATCAGGATTAGATAAAGTACGACATACTTTGAGTTGTCTAGTGGTCTACTGCATAGGATCAAATAGCCTAGAAAATACAACAATAATTTAGTTCTCTGAGCTATCGGGCTTTTTTACCCCCCATATTATTATTGAGAAATTCAGTTTTAAGTAGAACTGCTTCCTTTTGAGAGTGAAAGGAAAATTTGTATGCTACGGGATGACTTGAGTTTGCTTCTGTAATATTTATACGCATTCGAGTATGGTATGTTCTGTATCATAGCATAATTTCTCTTCTTTTGGCTTGCGTTCACGCTCTCTTTGAGTTTAATAATTGTTCGCTTCTTTCTACTGAACTTTAATATGCTCTGTAAAACAGACAAGTTGATCTGTTTACAACTGTAAAGGAGAATTCACATGCGTGTGCTCAAAAGTGCAGGAAGGGAGAATATGTGCTTCCGCAGGCTATGTGACAAACCTACCGAAGAGGTGACGCACATGTCAAGGTGGCAAAGCTGCAGCTACAAACTTCGTCGGTGTAGGTTGATTGGGAAGCATTTGGCTCCGAAGCAGAAGGATGAGGTTTCGAAATTTCGCCACCAGCAAATGGCTTTTACACTATAACTAACTCGGAACGAAACAAAAACAACATGTCGGAATGAAATGGATTAGAAGCAGATTGCTCGTTGAAAATAGTCTTAGCGATCGCGACGCATACCGAAGAATTCCACATGCGTAGTTGTGGCCACTTGCCTCAACTGTTTGTTCGCCATCAGATAATATGTAACATGTTTTTGACCTGATTTGAGTTGCTTGTTCTTTTGTTCCTGCTGTAAAGCTGAATTTCTGTCGATGTAAAGTTAATGTTGCGCAGACAAATGCTATTTTGTATGATATTAGCCTCAAACACTGTTGCTACGACACTGTGATGAACGATAGTGAAAGGAAAGAAACGTCAGAGAGCTTGATAAATGAAATATCAGACATTTTTCTTTTTTTCACTTAAAGAAATTTACTCTCAAAGATATTAATACAAAAAAGCAAAACCCTTGATAAATTATTACGTATCGCTGTTACAGGATCATTTTATTTATGTCCATTTTGTTTCTAAATTTAGATTCCATTACGTCTATTTTAATTTTCACTCATGTTTTTCCCATTTTGTTTCTTCTATGATTTTAGTAGTTTCCTTATAGATTTGCATTTCTGAACATTTGGAGCGTGTTTTTTTTTTGGTATCTGCATAGTTGGATTGTTACCAAAAATTTATCACCGTCTTTTAGACTCGGAAAAAATGCATGATACTCTGCTTTCAATTTTCTTGTATTTATGTCATGGTTCGCAGCCTTTCGTAAGAAACTGGGTCTTCTTCAATTATATTTCTACTCATTCTTTAAAGACCGAATTATTGTACACACGAAGTTAAAACACGATACTTATAATTACGGTATTCGCGAAGTATTAGGGGTATGCAAAAGTTCCCGCCGCCGCATCTAGCGGGCGCTGTAGGGGTCTAACCGGCCGCCGACCCGAGCTGATTTTTCTTACATGAAGCCAAGCATGGCTGTCGATAAAGTTCATTTGCGGTACTGTTTGTTATTTATGTTTTATTTAGGGAAAAGTGCGAGTGAAGCATACGGTTCAATATGTCAGGCGTATGACGAAACGGTTATGGATGAGCGGACGTGTCGAGAATGGTTTGCCAGGTTTGAGAAAGGTCGTCTGAGGTTGGAAGACAAGCCACGTGTAGGTAGACCGCAGGAACTCGCAGACGAGGAGCTGGAATCGCTGTTGCAAAAGGATGCCACACAATTGACCACGCAACTGGCGAAACGTTTGAAAGTGGCTCAATCGACTGTGGTACGGCGTCTACAGGCTTTTGGGGAAGATCCAAAAGATTGGTAAGGGGGTTCTGCATACTTTAACGGGGCGTAAAATTGGTCAACGATTAGGCATCTACATGTCGTTGCTGAAGAGGTTTCAAGGGAAGAATTTCCTGTGGAAGGTTGTCACCGGGGATGAAAAATGGGTCTATTGTGACAACCCTCTATGCAACCGATCCTGGGTCGACTCAGGCCAGCAATCAACATCCACTGCAAAACAGGATATCTATGGCAAAAAGGTGTTGTTGTGTGTGTGGTGGGATGTGCATGGAGTGTTGTATTTAGCATGTCTTTTCTGAAGAGATTTCAAGGGAAGAATTTATTGTGGGAGGTTGTACCCAGGGATGAAAATTGGGTCTATTGCGACAACCCCGTACGCAAGCGATCCTGGGTCGACCTAGGCCAGCCATCTGTAAAACCGAATATCTACGGGGAAAAGGTGCTGTTGTGTGTGTGTGTGGTGGGATATGTATGGAGTGTTGTATTTCGAACTGTTGAAGCAGGGTGAAACAATCACTGCACAACGATATAGCGAACAGTTGATAAAACTGAACGCCGCAATCGAGCAAAAACGCCCATGGACAGGTAAAGGACGCATCCCAGTCATCCTGTTACACCATAATGCCAGACCACATGTTGGCGCCACCACGAAATCAACCTTGAACAATTAGACTGGGAGGTTTTACCGCACCTGGCTTACTCCACGGGTATTGCACCCTCAGACTTCATCTGTTTCACTCTATGCAACATGCCCTTGCCCAACGGCGGTTCATCACAGTTCCAGAGGTGGAAAATTTCGTCACTGCGTTCTTTAGCTCAAAACCTGAGTCCTTCTATCACAGGGGCATTCATTTGTTGCCTGAAAAATGGCAAAAGGTCATTGATGCTGACGGCCAATATTTCGTTGAATAAATGTGTACTGATTTCCTGATTGTTTTTGTCTCCTTTCTCCTTAAAACGGCGGAAAATTTTACATACTCCTAATATGTACATCAATATATTCAATTTGAACGACGTCAGCCAACTGACTGACTACAACTCCGTCTGTATTACTCCGATATAGTGTGCCGACAAATTTGTTGTTTGCGTTCCGATGGGTTTCGATACGAAGAGTTCGATTCCGTTTTGAATGTCAGAATGAGAGTCTGGTCAAAAGTGCACTCCTTCTCTTCCTTTAGGGGTCGGACTGTCCCCGTAAACCAACTGTTTTGCCCGTTCTGTATTACCTTCGCAAGGTCCTACACCCACCGCAATCATTTGTACTAACAGTACAGTGAAAATCCACAGCATTTATCTGGAATTACGTGCTTTTCGGGTTGTCAGTTTATAGTGATAGTTGTATAACACTTCTTCAAGCGATTGCATCTTTTTCTCAACTTCTGTCTGTCTATCGGAAATCCTTCCTTTAATGTGCCGCTTTTCCTGATGATGAATTACTACTCATTTAGTGTTTTTATGCTGACGCTTTCGCATTTGTTCGGTCTATGTTACTTCCCGAAATACAGCTTCAAGTTCCGCTGAAGCTTGTAGAGCCGTCGTTTTGCTGTGAGTTCCTTTATTCGTCAGACGCAGCTTATTTTTACTTTCACGACTGCATCTCAGCAGGTGTTTTTGTGGTGCAACAACCTCTCTCTGCTGAGTGACGTTAGAAACCTTTCACCACCATCACTCGTTCTTTATACAGCACTGCAATCAATCAGTTTTGACTACAGAGTAATCAAAGTGCATTGTGTTCCCTCTTTCTTTAGATTTCCACAGATACCGGAAGTATCCTTGAATATTCTGCCTTTTCCGAACACGACTTTGCTCTGCTTAGTGATCATCGATGGTCATTTCTTTGTACCCTTGTTGTCAAAGATATATGTCTTACTTCTGAGTGCGTTCCCACAGGCTCTTTATGCACAGATATCAGTCCTCCGAGTACAAAAGCATGGGGTAATGTTTACTAAACTATGAATACAAGACACAAGTGAGATACTTTTTGGGAAATTCTTGCATAATCGGATTTCAAATCCGGAGTGTCAGTACCACATTAATTTGCTGTCAACAGCTGTGTGCTGTTTATATCAAGTAACCCTCTCACTGCACTATGTTTTTCTCTCCTGTGTCATTCTTCAACCTGTAATACAACTTCCTGATTCTTGTTTTCGCTTAATTTGTAACATTCCTCAGCCAGATTATTATATACCTTTGTGTAACAAATTCTTCTCTGCTGAAGACAATATAATGAATTAGCTTTATTTTCTTTCCGCTAAGCTAATTAATATGAATGATTCTCTTCTTACCAGCTAGCTAATGATATACTTGTACTAAGCTTTAAAATAGTGAATTCAAAAAGGTTGTTGTTACTAGTTAATTACGAAAAAGAATAAAGTCTTAACGCTGGTTATTTATGGTAAAAAAACTAATGTTATAAACCTAACAGCCAGACAGAGGTCTGACAAAAACTATGAATTGAGAAAGACTAACTTACGGCAACTTGTTTATTATAAGACTCTTGGTCATCTAAAGCACACACACAACTTGTTTTACAATAATGAAGAATCTCTCCTCATAACAACACAATCTCTCCTCGTATTACAAACGCTTTCCGTAAACAACAACGCTCTCTCATAACAACAACAAAAGCTCTCCTCATAACAACACAAAAGCTCTCTCTAAGTCTCGATGAACGCGCCTATATACTAGCTACCACCACGTCATGACTTACACTCATTGCCAGATCTCATTCAGCGGGTGAATTCGTTCAGTAAGAAGATAATTTACATAGTAAAATAAAATAACCAGAGATAGTAAAATCAAAAGGAAAGTGAATATAGAGTATACGTTACAACAAGCTTTACATGCTAATTGTGACATTCTGGTCAAAGGTGTAATCACTTTTTCTCACGTTCTCAGCGTGAAAGGACGCCCGTTACGATTGTCATTTTGCACCAGCTGCTCCTCGTCTCTCATGAGTTTGTTTTCCGGCTTTCCTCTCGTCTCCGGAACAAATATAGAATAACACTTTTAAACTGAGTACTACCTCATTCTGTCAAGTGTGGAATCCAAAAGGATTTTTATTTATATTTAATGTTTATTTTGCTAAATTTAATTTGCAGTTGCTATTGTACTTTGTAGGAATCGAAACCTCTGCAGGCCAATTCGTCAACATTGTATTTTGTATCCCCTCTTATTGTATAGTATGCTTTTCCAGGACGAATTATCCCTTCACTGCTCTCAGTAGATTGTTTTGCTTGTTTTACTTGTTTCATGTTTGTTTTCCTGATGAATTCAGGTTTTATGTTGTAGAAAGGATTTTAGACAAATAAAGTATTTGTGAAAAAAAATACCGTACTTAAACGGAGCACATAATAAGAACTGCTGAAGAAGTCCTCGATGTGTGCCATGCATGTGTACTATACATATACACTTTACAAGTATTGTGCCATGACAGGAAGCCAAAACAACTTCCTTTTATAGTGAATTTAACGTGTGATATTCATAGTTCAAAAGCAGTCCAGTCCAGGTCACGTGATATTTTTTTTTTTTTTTTTTTTTTTTTTATTGGAGGTTTAACGACCACCGTGAGCAACTCAATGGGCTATAAGCAGTCGCCCGTCCCTAATTTAGGGTCACTGGTTCCAGGGAAGGGAGCGAGCCAGTGCCGTAAGACAAACACAACATCCATGCCTGACCGGGATTCGAACCCGGACCCCTTACGGACGAATGATCAGAGGCCAGCGCCTTAGACCACTGCGCCACCGGGGCGGCCACGTGATATCTCTCTGGTCCAATGGTCTAGAACAGAAGTTCGAATATCGGATAGAATTGAGATGTTGATTCAGTTCCATTCGCCACTGATACATCTCCCTTCCCGTTTTTTTAATCTCTTTCTGTTAGATTGGTTTGCAAAATGTTTGATCTAGTATAATCTATTTGTTTTTAATCTGCCGTCCTTTAAAAGGTTTTCTGTGCATGTGCGTCCCTATTTCTGTTTCGGAGTTTAGCGACCATCATTTGCAACTCAGAGCGCCCCTGTTCCATGGTCCTGTGAGTGCCAAACACATCCCCCATGCCTCATTCCCGATTCGGAGCACAGCCCAACTCTGACGACCAGTCAGATCCTTTGTTCTGAGCATTGTCTTTAACACACCATATGTGCACATGTATTTATCCATGCTTCTCTTCTTTAGTGTTTCTTGTTTCCACATTTTTCGTCTGCAAGTTTATGGTTGATGCTCCATAGCCTTTCAAGACTATTGTGCTCGAAAAACGTCTTCCCCGCAAATAAAAAAATATCATTCTACCATATAAAGCAGCGCGTGAGTTGGGGCAAAAAAATGTTAACACGATTTTCCATAAACTGATGAGGTACTTTTTGATCATGAGTGACACATATGCAAAAATATATTGAAGCAGGAAACTACCCTAAAAATCCCAATGCAAGTTTCCAATATGAGTACATTTGTCTCACTTTGTTGTTCACAATTTCAGAGCTAGATTTAAATGTTCTTAGTTCTGAGAACATTTGCTGCATTAGTAGCTGCCATGAGTTGTCGTCACTAGCTCACTCAATGTGAAAGACGTATGACACTTGAATGCCCTATTTCAAGCTTGCCTGTTCAATGTTGCAAAGTCAACTGTAAAACCGTAATTAAACTCAACAAAGTCACGAAATGTATTTGTGACGCAACTCTATTGGAAATTTTTCAGTTGGCCCCGAAAACGTAGCGACTGATTAGCATTAGCAACCAGTTGGGGTCACTTGAGCAAAGATTATGGTTGCTTTCATTTTCACGGACAAATCTGATGCACAAAAGCCACATTTTAGAGATAAGGAATTTTAGGTTCTATGTATCAAACATTGTAGGCGGACATCACGCAGAATGATATGTAATGTCATCTGCCAATTTTTTTTCTCTCCATCGACTATGATCGGTAACGTGTGAGTGTCGAGAAATACGTTTATCTTGTTTTTCTTTTGTCTGTCTGGCTACGGACATTATATCCCCATTTATGGAGTTAAATTTGAAAAAAATATCTTTCGTTCTGGATTATCTCAATTAAAATTTACCAAAAGTAGTTGCGTGCAAGAACTCCTCATAACGAATGTTGAACGAGTAAAATATTGCACAAGACATTCAAATTCATAACCACTTCTCACATTTCATGAATATGGGAGATTAAATATATAAAATCAGTCTTCTGCATGAAGGATTCCATTTCTGAATCTTATCCATGGAAAAAATGACGACGAAGGTAATTTTTGTTTGTATTTCACATTGTGAACATGTTAGTGAAGTATTACTAGTCAAGGGTACCGCGAGCCACTACTATACGTCGTAGTGATACATTAAGCAAAACATCTACAAAGTTAAAATCAACCATCGCCAAATTTCGTCTATCAGCGTCAACGATGAGGTTGGCTTCTCTGTTCTAAGGTCTCCAAACTCAGGGATGAACCTGATTTGTATTTCATATAGAATAGCAATGGATTCGCCACGCTCTTCCATATGCCACATAATAAGAAATTTACTAAAAAAAGTATGCTGTCATTGAGCTTCTGTATGTAAACATCATGAAAATTACATAGAAAATTTCTGTCTGAGTATTATTATAGCTGAGAGATACAGGTTAATTTTAAAAATATCACAAATTAATTTTGAAGAAATGTGCTTAAGGCTACGCACCTGTGGCATTGCATGTTCAACGATTTGTCTGCATGATTATGCTCTAACCTATTAACACTATATTTCTTTCAGTTAATTCGACAACCGTGGTGAGCTAAAGAAACATTTTTCTTACTGAGACAGCAGGAAATATGACCCTGCACAACACATGCATAGACGAGATATGAGACAGAAAATATCATGCTCGGTCTTTTCCAGCGTCTATTTTTCCGCCACCCTGTGGAATGTTGGCTCTCTCCTACTACGTGCCTAGTCATCCCTGATCGTTCTTCCGTCCTCTTTTCATATACCTCCCTGGTGGCGCAATGGTCTAAGCACTGGCTACTGACCATTCGTCCGAGATGGGTCTGAGTTCAAATCCCGGTGCGGCATGGATGTTGTGTTTGTCTTACGGCACCAGCTCTCTCCCTTCACTGCAACCAGTGAAACTAAATTAGTTAAGAGCGGCTGCGTATAGCCCATCGAGTTGCTCATGATGGTGGTTAAACCTCTAAACAACCAATCGACCTCTCTTTTAGCTCTCTCTCTCTCTCTCTCGCTCTCCTCTCATTTCTACCTATTTCAATCTTTTCTCGCTCGCTACTCATTTTTCTTGTCACACAGCTCCGTGTTCTACATTCCGGGCTTTTGTCGCTAAAGATTTTTTAAGTTTAAAAAGCCGTTTTTTAAGCTTGTAACTTTCCGATCCGCTGAACTGGTTTGTTGCCCATTACGGTGGCGAAGCTTTCTTTTGATGGCTGGTCAGAACATATTTTCTGAATGTGCTGTATCGCTCGGAAAAGGCGTGGAAAAGTTTGTGACTTCCAATGGCTTTTCCATGCTTTGAAAATATCGAGAAGCAGAGTTAAATAAGTTCGCTTAAGTCTTGCTATTGCACTCCCACGACCTTACAGCATTACATCCAGGCCTTGTGAGTTTGAGAATTTTGGGAACGAGCGGGTTTTGAAACACTTGGACGTTTTCTGGGAATGAGCCAGCGCGATAGACTTGCGATTGGATCTCTGAGGACGGGTGTAAAAGAAACAAAGAATTTACAACACCGATTTCCCTTTAGTTCTCTTCTAAAAATGTGAAACAAAGGAAAGTCCAAGCAAATTTTTTTATTAAAAATTTTAAACAGAGTTGACTAATTAATGAAGTAATTTGAATAATCCCTAATTAAATATCTTCAACAAGAATTTCCAATAGTATTCGAAATACGAAGAATTTACCTTAACAAAAGAGCTATTTTTAGTAAATAGTTCCCCAAAACTTGTATTCTCCTGTTCTTGCTGGTTATGTGAAGTTCAGCGTGGCTTCATTGCATGTTTTCGCGCGAAGCTTTTATTTAAACTATTACTCTAATTATGTGTATTCCTTTCCACAAAATAGTGTGAGGATATACCTAAATAGAGAGAGAGAGAGAGAGATTGATTACAGTGAGTAGTAGCAAGAAACTGTGAAAACATCAGCTTGCTTGAAGGAAATTAATCGCCCGCCCATATTAATACCAATTTTCATGAAACAAATCCCCTTATCTTTAGTTTTTAAAACATTATTTTGGTCTTGTCTTTCTGTTCGATAAATTTGAAAAGGTATTGAAATATAAAAAATGTCGTCATTTGTGGCGAAAAGGGAAATTGCCACTGAGCAGTTGATCCCAGAACATTGTGCTCAAGAGGTGCTTCTAGTTTACACAAGCAAGTGTGTGTGTGTGTGTGTGTGTGTGTGTGTGTGTGCAGAGGGGGGGGGAGTGATTGGTAGACTAAACGACTGTACTGTAAAATAGGGAGTCTATTTTAAGAAATTTATCCTTAACGTAAAAGTTCTCTGCAAAATTTTGTGTTTTCACTGAATCCAAAGGTAACATTTCAACATGAGCAATACTCATAATGGAAGAAAAAAGTACTGTGAAAACTTTCTAAAAGTTTTAATCAAAGCTTCAGAAATCTTACATTTGATTATGACTGTTATCCTACCTGGTACCAATAGAAAGGATAACATCAAATGCCGTAAGTGAATTATAGTATGGACAATATCTTGATTTTCATGATAACCTCGTTGAACTGATTAATTTATTTATTGTAATAAAAATAATTATTAGGACTTGGAAAATTCTTCCGTTACCATTTGATTACTAAAGGCCAGCTTCATTGATATAACTGAAAACGAATGTAAGAAGGTAAACAAACTTTAGAATTATTGTCTAAAATGAAAAGATTTTTTAAAGATAATTTTAAATTGAATATCAAATAAATCAGAACAGGAAATGCTTGAAATAAAAGCATATATAGGGGTAAAAACGTTGATCCATGATCCCTACTGTAAAATGCAAATTCTGTGTGACATTCAGTGCATGTTAAATTGATTGTGCAAAGCATCTGATTGTGTGCAGCATGATAAACAACAATAAATGTGTGTTTTTGAATATGTGTAACGGAATTAATAAAAAAGTTCGTAGGGTGACGTTGAGTCAACTGTAAAAACGAACAAAGTTCAAAATTGGGAAAGAAATTTGCCAAGGCTGCATTTCGATTATGAAAACAAAATGTATGAAATTGAAAATTTTTAACTGTTTAGGGTCCGGAATTTGTAGAACTGGTGTTTCTTCAACTGAAAGAAAATACTAGACAATAAATTGGCAAAACCTTTGTTGGAAATTTGAGTAAAAGGTTTATCTCATAAGAAGTGAGACTGCATTTAGATTTCTTAATGGATATGCAGTTTAATGAATCTATGCACATGTGGGCGTGTTTACCAAAGAACAAATGAGTTTTGATATGCCATTTCCTGTATGAGATACGACTGTGACACAATAAAATAAATAGCGTGTATTGCCGCCGTTTTGTTAACCGAAACAGGACGAGGCATCAACAGTGACTGAATAAAATAAGATAGAGGAAGTACAAGCAGTTTTATTTTACTGAATCGCAGTCTATGTCATGCAGATATGGAGGAGCAGTGCATCTAGACAAAATTCATTCATAAATTTAAAACAAAGTGCTACCGAAACGTTCTGCATGCTGCGAGGATCATACGATGAAACAGCTTTACAACGTGTATAGCGTTTTGATTGGCGCAAAGGATTTCTTAACGGAAGAGAAGGTGATGCAAACGATCTCATGACATGACTGGGCTCCATTCATTTGTGAAATCAAATGAACACATTTCGCATAATAATGCAATTCTGCTGAACCATTATCAAATTACAACTCTCTCGATGCCTAGCAGCAAAGTCGGCACAAGCATTCGAATCTTAATAGAGGGTTTGGAAAAAAGGAAATTGTGCCCGAAATTTGTTCCGCATAATCTGACAACAGAACAAAGAACACTTTACCAATTGTGCTAATCTGGAGACGGCGAAGTGTTACAAAGGCTTCCTGGATTCAGTTATTGCCGGAGACGAAATATGGTGCTTCCACTATGACACGTGTGCAAAACGACAGAGCCTAGACTCTGTGTAGAGTTCTGCTAATATATATATATATATATATATATATGTTCCACCTCTGCGTGACGACGAACTATAAAACAAAAGGGCGAGTGCTGCTGGTAGTTGATGTGTTAAAACTCTTTTGTGTATGGATGGACAAATCCGCTGCATTTTTGTAAAAAAAGAGACTCATTGAAATGGATATACATGAAGAACCATAATAGTCTTCTGTCATTTGGAGCAAATATTGTACATTTTTGAAAAGTCTATCGGTACAAACTGAGAATTATAGGTTTAGTTATTGTCCCAGTGGCAATTTATACGGATGCAAACGATGGAGTTCAGAAAGAGAGTAAGGGGAAACAATCTTTGGAGACTTTGAAACGTGGCGCCCTCGAAAATACTACAGGTTTCTTTTCCGGAGTAGAAAGCACATTAACGGTTCCACAAAGAGCTGGAAACGAGATGCTCTGCTTCATATTATCAACAGAATAAAACTTGCATGCTTTGGATTTATTACCGGTGAGGGGGTTTGTGTTACTGGAGAAAAGAAGGAATAAATGTGGAACGAATCTATGACCTTCTGAACACGAGAAGTTCCAGTACCTAACACTGAGCATCAAACCACAGCACCTGGAGCACGTTTTCAAGGTAATAATAGATATTCTTTACAGAAAAAAGAAATATCACTTTGCGTTCTTTAAAATGCTGTTTTTAACTGTTTGATCAGCATTAGTATTATACAAATTTTGAAGATGACAATCCGTTTTTTGCTGTAAGTATGACAACAGTGGTAAGTCAGATAATATTCGAAAACGTGAAATTTTCGTCGTCTTGGAGTGGGAATCGAACCCACGTCACCCAGAAAACGCTGAGGTATGTCAACCACTACACCACCCAGAACGACCAAGTCTCAAGTTTCCGATTAATACAACACAAATTTTGAAGATGACAATCCAGGACGACGAAATTTTCAAGTTTTCGGATATTATCTGACTTACCATTCATGTCATATTTACACCGATAAACGGATTCACAACTTCAAAATTTGTATTGTATGGTGTAATCCCGTATTTCATTCATGACTCGTATTGCAGCTGTGGTAATCCTTTAACTATAGTATCTCACTATCTGTTCCGAATGAAGTGAAATGGAAGATTTTTCACGTAACTATGAGTAATGACTCTTGAATAGTTATGATATCTAAATTACATAACTGTTCAAGAGTTATCAAGAATTAACAACAAATTAATTAAACAGGGTATAAGTGCTCATCGTTATTTGTAATAAAATGTCTGTGCGAAGTAGCTGTTGTCGGGACTAAGCAGAAAGCTTGCAATTCAATGATAAATTTCAATGTACTGTAAAGGGTAAAGCAATTATAAATTGTAACAACAGATGACAGATGCATTTCATTCGTTCTTGAAGCCTGTGGCGTATAGGGATTTCCATTAGTCACGAGCTTTTAAAACTCAATTATCGACTGAGATTTATATAACGTTTCTAGCTCCTGATTTTCTTGGATTTACAGTACTTTCATTTTAATAATAACAGTTGCGCCTAAATACGTTTTTCAAAATAAAACGTTTGCTGATTAGGTCGACCAACACATTAATTAACAAGACATGAAAAAATAAGGTTTCAACTTTTGCAAATCATCCAAGTGGGCATGAAAAAAAATCAAGAATTTGTTGTATTGCTTAAATTTATATTCTCCTAGTTAGTAGTTCAGCTTCTTTTAAATAAACAGCACTGGGTTTTCCGTGACAAGCAATGTGTTCATATCTTCTTTAACACTTTGATCGTTTTGTGGGACTAACGAATTACTGCGTTAAGAAACTGCATTTTGGATTCAACACAATTATTCCTTGAACACTTGTAACTGGCTTTAAAAATTTCCCTTGGTAATTCGCTAATAAATAATAGAAATAATTCCAAATTAAAGAGTGCGAGGAAAGCATACACATCTTATCTTGGTGCAGTTAACTCATATAGAATATGACATACACAGCGGACCAAAACTTAAGAACGAACATGGAATCTAACGGTTACAGAGCATCATGGGGCTAAAAGAGTTTGCCCACGAGGGAGATGTGACGCATGAAGACATTCATTATGCCCTTCCCGTACGCAAATTTGCAGCGAGAACGTGAGAGCTGCCGAGGGTGTATGTAAATAGGAGGCCAAGTCGTATCTCATATGAGTTCATTCTGTTTTTCTTGTGTTTCAGCGACGGAGCGAGAAATTGCGTATCTGAGGAAACAAAAGGGTGTCTCACCGATTCATATAAGTGGTTTTACCCGAGGTCGAATTATTGTCAAGCTCGAGGAAAGCCGTACCGTGACTGATGTAGCCAGAGAGATTGAAGAACACACATCATAGTTTTGCGGCTCCAGTCAGAATTCAGGAGACGCAGAACCGCTACCAGACGTTTTACTGGAGGTATTCCCCACTGTACGAGACAGCAATGGCGTTTGCCTGGCCATAATGACAAAACAAAGTCTGAAAAGTACTGCAAGCTAGTTGGCTAGTCTTCAAACAAGAACAAGTGTGCGAATTTCACGCCAAACCGTTTCAAGAAATCTAAATGCAGAAAGACCTTGTGCCCACAAACCAGTACGCTGTCTATTATTATCCAGGGCGCATTGCGCAAACCTCCACCAGTGATGAATGTCTCACACTGACTGCTCTTGATATTAGTTGGCCAAGGCAATATTTTCAGATAAACGATTATTCAGTCTTACGTCCAGTTCCAAGTTGTAATTGATCTCGGAGGGACGTGCGATTGCCTATGATGCCAGAAATATCGTTGGATGGGACAGATATGGCGGTCGGGGCTACATGGCGTGGGTCACTGCCATGGGCAATCAACGTGCCGAAGTGCAGGTGATAGATCAACAGACAAGCACCTGGCAGCGGCACTGTAATGATGTTATTCGCCATGTTCATCAGTTCCGTTGTGCTGTGGTCACAGACGTCGTATTTATGGACTGGAAAGTCCGTCCTCACTGCACAAAAGCTGTAGATGAAGTATTGACTAGCAAGGATATCCAACGGATGGAGTGCCCATAGCGCTCCCCTAATCTAAATTTAACCTAACATGCATGGAACTCTCTGAAAACACGTGTTATGCAAAGAATTCCTCCACCAGAAAGCATTCCAACACATATCAGGGCACTCCAGCAGGAATATGACAATTTCTCCCAAGGGCTCCTAAACTTCTTAGTGCTGATCACGAAATACCCGTGCCTAACATGCATTGCGGTGTGGGATGGACATATCCTGTACTCAGAACTTCGCCATGGTGTCTGTTTATGCAGTGCTGATGAAAGAGTGCCACTGAAAGACAGGTGAGCCTATACTTCGTAACATTTTGTTCTGTTTCGATCTCTATTACATATTACTCATGCGGTTTGATGTAGTGCGTTTCATTTTACTATTGCTATTACTATCGATAGCTCTTTCTGCTGTAAAACTGGTTTTTACGAGCTTGAATGGCCAAAATGTACCTTGTCCTGAAGTTTTGGGCAGAAGTGTACAAAACTGACGAAAAATATGAATGAAACTGCAAATTACTATGAGCAAAGCGTAGTTACTCACTTATGATGCGTATATATATTTAATGTACAACACAGAAATCTAGGCTTTTTTTAAAAACACAACGGTGATGGCTGGGGTATCAAGACGATACTGCAAGGCAAACAAATACACACAAGATAAAAATATAGATTTTAATTTAGTTGAGAGTAGAGCCATCTTTTTCACGAATGACAGCAAGTATACGGCGCGTATGGATTCTATGAGGTGCCTGTGTTAGTTTTGGTCCAAATATAGCCATTCCGGCAGCAAAATATGACTCAAGTTGAAGGAAGAGGACATTGGCATCGAAGAGTTATTTTCAGCATGTCCCACATATTTTTGATAGGACTGTGTACCGGGGAATGAGGAGGCGAGGGGAGATGATCGTGGTCCCATCGGGTTCATTAAACCGTTGTTGCACACCTCTGGAGCGATGTGCTATTTCATTTGTCATCCATAAAGATGCCATCACATGCAGGAAAAAACTGTAACATTGCGGAGTTCACTTTGTCTTCTACAACGCTCAGATATTTCCTGGATTTCATCATACCTTCCGCTGGTACAAGCCGACCCAGTCCGTATGAACAGAACATTCGCCATGGCATGGTGCCATTTCCAGATGATTGGATGGTGTTCACAAGGTCAGCAGGGTCCATCGCTTCATGAGGTTCTCGACATACACTCTGCCGACCATCAGTGCAAAACAATGCACAGCGTGATTCATCTGGTATATCACTGTCTATATCACTGTCTATTCATTGTCTATTCATGGCGTTTACAGCGCCACTGAGAGACAAGTTTTCTATTTTTGGTTGGGACGAAGGAGAGAAAAAGTGGATCCCGAATTGGCACACGACTTTTAAGACCCAATTTTTTCATGTCCTGGGTCGAACGTAGAAGTCAAGTGAAAAACATATTCTTACGTACGAACCTCCTCATATCAGACGGTTAAATTCCTTTAGTTTAGGTTTCCGGCCACATCTATGCCTTTCAGTTATTGAAGATCCGCTTGTCCTCCATTAGTTAAACAAAGTTTAAATGGTTGTTTCTGAGAAACCAGTAATTTATTTAGTTTCATTAATCGTGCTTCCTGTAAACGTGCACCTGCGACTTCCGAATTTTGACAAATCCTGGTATTGTCCTGTTTACAGAAGTTACTACAACCGAATAACATGCATGCTCTTTATAAAGACGAGATAAAACGGCATCAGCTCCGTGATTCGTACAATTGGATATACTGGCGCTGATTGCTTGTGATTGTTTTATCGTAAACGTCCGTAACTATTTGGATATTGTGTGCAGAATGAGATTAAAGTGGGTAATACCAGTCCCAGGAGAATCAGTGAGAAAGAGTTGAATTATTTAATGAATTCACAACATATTTGTGCTTCTCATGGTGAGACCAGAACATGAATGTCAAGTGAATGTGATCTGGAGGATTTCAAATGTAGTGTGATTTACTCAGAGGCAAAGAAGCGTCAGGCAAAGCCCAGTGTGTTGATAGGCTTCTGTTGTGTATTGTGGGCCAAGTTATTCTGATGGTTGCCTGTTTTCACTGGCGGATTGTGTGGGATGTTTTCTGACTGGAGCAGCATACGATGAAAAGATATAACGGTCTGAAGACCATCAGAGGGGCTCTAACCGCAATTTAGTGGATTTCTTTCTTTAAAGATCTAGACCTGGTGACTGAAATTATAAACGGAGGGAAAAATTATTCTAGATTCTTTAAATAATACAGTAGGGAATTGGAACAGGAGAACGGAAGAGAAATATAATTTGGAATATTGTGACTAGAAAAATAAAAGCAGAATTGGAAAAATGGGGATTAACTGTGAATTTAAATAAAACAAAAAATGTATGCATTGGAAATAATGAAACAAACCTACAGCTGTAGATGATAACGAAAAAATTGAAAGACATGATCATTATAATTACCTTGGTGTCAAAATTACACAAGAAGGTAGAGATAAAATGGAATTAAGAAATAGAATTGCACAGGGAAGAAAGGCTGTTAAACGCCTGAATTGAATCTGGTGGAATGAAGAAACAACCAGAAAAAGGAAGTGGGGTATTTTTAATAATATTGTTAAGAGCATCATACTATATGGAGCTGAGGCCTGGCGATTAACAGAAGCGGATAGAAAGGAAATAACAGCTGTAGAGATGAATGCTTTAAGAAGATCATGTAGAGTGTCAAGAAGACAGAAAATAACGAATGAAAGGATTAAAGAATGGATGGAAGTGAAAGAAACAATTTTAGATGACATACAGAAAAGGCAATTGAGTTCGTTTGGTCATGTAAAAATAATTACTAATGAAAGACTGCCCAAAATTGCCACGGAATTTAAACCAAACGAACGAAAATATAGAGGCCGACCTAGAAGAACATAATCTGATGGAAAAGAGCACTTAGTCAAAATGGAATGATGGAAGAATAGTGCTTAGATATCGTATTCTCAAAAGAAGCAACATCGTGGGATTGTGTACGTGTTTTCCTCTATTCTTTACAAGTTATTCCCATTTACAGAGATATAGGGTACCTGAAAAAAACTGAAAATGGTATTCATGCTTATCTAAAAACATATTATTTTTTCATAGAAGCAAAGATATCTTTTAAAATACAGATGCATATTTATCTTGTTTAATTCGAAAACTTGTGTTCTGGAAACACATGGAAGATTCTGGACTTGCTCATCAAAATCAGATCCTAATAATATTTTTGGACACAGCTTCTAGAAACTATGATATCATGACAAACACAATCATACGCAAAAATACGCTTACGTCACTTATTCAAAGTACTGTATCCTAGGAAAATCGCATTGAAAATTTTCTTTATGCTCAGCGTTATCCGATTCGAAAAGTAATGTTTTCCTTTGATTTCCAGATGCGGTGATATGGTTTCCGCTGACGTACAGCGCATCGATTTCGTACGCATGACATTTCTTTGCATATATGTGTGCACCAAAAAACATTAAAGAAAGTCTTCTTACGATTTGTGAAACATTTTTGAAAAGAAGAACACCAGCTTAGTCGAAATCAAATTCATTGAAAAGGAATTTCTTCTTTCCCAGCACAAAAGAGGAAAAGAATATGTGTTTCCTAAAAAACGTTCATCTTTCATGGAAATTTCCTGGACTGTTTGATCGCTTGCATAAAGCAATATAAGTGAGACAGCGTAATCGTGTTTCCACAGTGGATTCCTTCTTTTATCTGCATGCGAAGTGGTCTGGGAACGAGACTGCTTCGAAAGACGCAGGTGAATAAGTCCTCACTGAGGCAAGGCAAACGATCCAGTAAACACGGATCATTTAGCACTAATGGTGAAATCTAATTTCACAAAAATGCAAGTGCCAAGAGCCGTAGGATTTTTTATTCGAAGGACCTGTTCATGCGTACCCTTCGGAGAAATATTCTTTAAATCTTTGATAAAAAAAATCCCATTTTATTTCGTTTCTACGCCGGAAAAGGAATAAATTTATCCATTGCTGCATACGTCACAGAACTGTTTATTTCGTCCTGGTTGAATTCATTTACCCAAGTATAAAGATAAAATACCATTTACCGAAACATCACAATTAGTTAAAAAATGAAAAGAATGATGATTTTATTCTTAGATTAAAACGGTTATGAGTGTAAGATTAAGATCAACGACAACGACATTTATGCACAATTTTTTCATTTTTCTTGTCTACCGAGATTGTGCTGTTCTTTCGTGCAGCTTCTTTACGATGAATAGCGCGTAAGTATTCAAATTGCATGTGATATCATCAACAGTATTCATGGTCACGGGTTTTTCTAAGTTGCTTTCAGGTGCTTGATAGAAATGGCGTGAATGTTTTGTCGTTGACAAGTAACGAAGAACTTTGATGTGTTTGGAAAGCTTCCAAAATTTCAAGTTTGATTGTTGAATCCAGCTTCTCTATAAGCTTTGATTCTTCAAAGAGGAATCTACTATCGTTTTCATGACAATGTCTATCGTTTTCATGACAATGTCTATCGTTTTCATGACAAATCGACGATTTCTTTAGATCACAGTTTCGTATGTAATTATTGTGCCCCTTCAATCGAAAGCACAAGGCCCTACGAGTTTGTCCTATACAGGAAATATCACAATCATATATCGTATATTAAAGTCCAAACAAAACAATCCTCAGCATGGTCCTTTGATCCAAAAAACGTTCAGTTTGTTTATGGATTCAAAAATCACTTTGAAATTGTAAGTTTTGAGAATTTTGGAAATTTTGTAAGCAACAATGAAATAAAATCGACAAGTAATGCAAACTGACTGCCAAATAATTGCTAACTACTCAGAACACTTCAACCGGAAAATTTCCATGGGAAAACCTGCGTCAGAGGTTCTTTCGGCAGAAAAGTTCCTAAGTTGCTAGTTAATTGGAAAATGTTGTCACACACAAAAAACGCACGCACGATTCATAAGTGCTTACCTTTCCCAAATTAACGGACCTATGCAAATTATGCTTCCGTATTTTTCCTCTTATCATTGATGTTTCTACGTTGGTGTCATCGATCTGTCTAGTTTTGATTTCATTTTTATCTTTTTCTTTTTTTATCTTTACAGAATAAATCAAGAAAGTGTAACTGTGGACAATGTACTGAGTATATGTTCAGGGTTTGTCAACATTCTTTTAACCAGCGCTCTGGGTAGATTTCCATCGAAATCTCCTCGAACAGTTTTCCCCAAGTTTTCTGGGCTTTTCCGGTTGAATGGTTGAAAGAACTGCCGTGGTAACTTTGAGACTACGGTCGTAAGAAGGAAGTCATGAAAGGATCTATTACAAGTTAGCACCTGTATAATGCAGGATGGCTAAAAGTAAAGTGCACGTTCTCAAATTTTAGTAAATTCTGGGCGACCTTCAGAATTTGTAGAGGAAGTAAGACTCCTTGAACGTAGCTGGGAAATTGTGCATACAAAAGATCTATAGCCAGAGGAGTCCGTGTGGTGATGGTATTGTTGAGAATTCAGAAGTTTCTCATGAAAAACTGAAATAAATACACGATGCTCAGCGTTCTGAAACTTGTTGAAATTTCGTTCTTTGTTCGCAGTTTTACGCTATCTGAAAATCATAATTAAAGGTTGATTCTTTGATCCATTCTGCAAATAAAAATCGAGGCAACTGAAACTTAACCGTTGAAGATGAACAAATGGATGTAGAAAAGAGGCTGACAGTCCATCTGATCTGCTTATTGAAATCGAACTGGTTCCTACCTCTCGTGTCACATTCCAAAGGACAGCAGTCGTAGAAATCTATGTTACGCCTTGTGCTACAGAAGAGAAAAGGAAGGAAAAAAAAAGGAAAGGAAGAAGAAAAAAAGGAAAATTTCGTTAATGCTTTGTCTGTTCTTCTTAATATTTATTAATGTATTCTAACCGAAACTGGCGCGTAACATATCGACATTTATCGTTTTGAATTTAATGGATTTTCCTTTGCAGCCAAATTTATAGAGCTTTTCTGAACAAACAAAATGAAAGACGCGATAGCAGTAAATTTTTTCTCGCAGTTGCAGACGGAAAACAGTCAACCGTTTCTAATTAAAGAGATCGAAAGTTCAGTCTGAAAATTCCAGCTGTAAACGGAAAACTAATCTTCCGAGGGATGCTATTTTTCTCTCGAAAAGTATGTATGAAGATAAATGTGAAGGAAAGAAACTTGGAGAAAGTCAATATAAAGTAATTCCAAAAATTCGGTGATTTGCCTAAAGAAGGTGAAATGTAACATTCTGTTTTCGCTTTTACGCTTCACAAGAAAAAACTATCATAGACAGAACTGCCATTGACGGAATTTTTACAATGGAAAAAGGCCGCAGAAAAGGAAATTCCCACTTATTTTTAAAATCTAATGAAAATTCTAGTTTGCACATGCTGATAAACAAATTCCAATTGCAACATCTGAAATAATGGTTTTCACTGAGAAAAAACATTGTTTGTTCACGGGAATTGTATCAAAATTACAACACGTAGCATGTAACCCAACAAACTGAAAGCATATAGCAGTTTAAATACCAGAGCTTACTTTTCCCACGGAAAAGGTTTTCACTCTAAATCCTAATGTTGTTCGCACTTTTTAAAATACCGAAATAATTTACAAACACAAAATCAGACATTTTGTTAAATTTTAATGCAATTCCTCTCTTGTAGAAACTTCGTAAGGAATCCATCGTAATTATTTTTAAAACTAAGGAAATATTCGAAAGCATTTTCTCTTTTTCTTTTAATTTTTTGACAGGTTAACAATACAATTTTGTGGATTTTTAAGTTTATTGAGACTTGAAAAACGAACCTTGCAAAGTGACCTATGTTTGGAGTATTTGGATGAACATAATACAAGTATTAGGTGACTGTAATTTTTTATAGCTGTTAAAATCTTCAGAAGTTGAGACAAGAAAAAAAAATGCTGAAAGTATCTAGAGTAAGATCTCTGAAAGTAACTGTAAGAGACACACACACACTTGTGTGTGCAAGACAGTTTTCGAAAAGGAGTTCAAGCTAAAAATATCTTCCACAGGAAAAAAGAGCTACCAACGGTGTCACTTGATGCACGGTCATGTTAAACATTTAAGAAAAACCTAACATTAGGGTTCTCGGTCGAGGGCGGGGGGAGCACTTTAAAAACATCGTGCATTTCCCATTTTTTTCACGCGTTTAAAAAATGTATATTAACAAAAATAAATGCACAATGTCATAAAAAATCATGCATAAAAAAAATCGAATCGGGAAATATGTGTACAACTTTGGTCACAATCACAACTGTCCACGCAAAAAAAAAAAAGAAAGTTCTTAATTTGACTTGTAGTACCTGAAACATCGTAGTGAAAAACAAATATACGTTCACCCACTCTGCGGTAAAAGTGTGGTTGAAAAATCACATAACGTGTGTATATGTTTTGTTACGTTCAGAGCTGCCTGATGGAAAAACACGTGTGAAAAGAATTGTTTCAGGAAAGGAATCAAAACTCTCTGCATGAAAAATCCCAGTCACGGTCGAAAGAATCTCATGCCGAAATTCAGTTGTCAATCAAATGCAGAGATATCATACCGAACACAAAATAAATTAGTTTTACCTCCCTGACTGGAAAAAAACTATTCATCAGGCTAAACGCGAAATGCAAAGTTTTAAATTTCATAGTCCCATCTATCAAAGAAAAAAACAAATGTTTTTTTTAATTGCACTTACAGATTCCTAGATACTTCCACTAATATAGATGAGAGGACAAAGTTACCTTTTTTTTTTTTTTGCCGTAATGATTAGTGCGTTCTAAACGGTTCCTTGAAAGCAATTTTTTCATGGAAACCATCTGGTTATGTCATAGCAATTTTAAATAATCTACGTACCGAGAATAAAGGGAAAACTATTAAAATTGACGTAGTGGTATGCGCTTCAGTGAGAGATCGTCACAATTTCAAATTTACCGAAGCATGTAGTTACAATGCAATTGAGTGAGTTTATCAGAAATGGAGAAGGATTACTAATGCAAGCTACTACAAATTTATTCAGATCACACATTTCGCAGTACCGAGTGAAAATAATTGCCTGATCGTCCAGGTTTAGTTTGAAATTTGTGTAGTTTGTACACTAAAATAGATGTGCACGGCGAAGGTACCTACTTTTTTTTTTTCGACTTTGCCAAATGTGCATTTCCCGCATTCCGATAGGTTGCATAAATATAACTTTTACCACATTCTCCTTCCACAATAACAGATCGGAAAACTGTTTTAGATGGAACTGGGTAGGCATGTCCAGAATTTCCCTTATATATACACTGCTGGCCACCCAAAATGCAACACCAAGAAGGAAGCATCCGATTGGCCTGAAATTCGCAGCATGCGTCGCCCGCGAGAGGACATGCAAACGATTAGCATTGCAGGGCATATGCAAATCATGTGCGCCCGGCACGCCACCGAGAATCACTGTAAGAAGGGTGCACAGAAGGCGGAGTGTAAGTAGTGGAAATGTGTTGTGTTGCCGGACCTGTGCGTGGGAACCTTTTTGATGCCTCGTCGCAGAATACGCCAGTCATTCCAGCACGTTTCGGAGTTCGACAGAGGACGAATAGTGGCTTATCGGGACAGCGGTTTATCGTACCGAGACATCGGCGCCCGTGTGGGACGACATCCAGCCACAGTGAGGTGAGTATGGATTCGGTGGGTGCAGGAGGGACGGACGGACCGACGTGAGCGATTGCCGCAGCCGCGGAACACCACCCAACGAGAGGACCGGCATGTTGTGCGGCGGGCATTGACGGCTCGCACCGCCACATCACGAACGTTAGCGCAGGAATTAGGGTGTGTTGCGCAACAACCTGTGTCAGCACGTACCGTTCGACGTCGTCTGCAGGAGCGGGGACTTGTCGTACGGCACCCATTGTTCCGATTACCCGTGACGTTACACCACCGGCGAGTGCGGTGACAGTGGGCCGTTGAACGCCGCACCTGGACTAAGGAATGGCACGACATTGTCTTCTCCGACGAGTCCCGCTTCTGCCTGCAACACCACGATGGTCGGATCCGAGTGTGGGGGCACCGCGGCGAGATAATGTATGACGTCTGCATTATACATCGCCATACCGGTCCGTCGCCTGCCGTTATGGTTTGGGGCGCAATTGGATATGACACCCGCACCCCTACGTCTGATGAACTGTGGCAACGTGTGGAAGCAGCCAGGACCGACATACCCCAAGCCTACATCCAAAGCCTCTTTCGTTCGATGCCGCGGCGTATAGCGGCCTTTATTGCCAGCCATGGGGGCCACACAAACTATTGATGTCTGCGTGTTCCGCAAGTCGCACGGACCTGTAAGCTCAATCGTTTCATCTTTGTATCTGTTGTTATGTGTCCAGTAAATCTGGTTTTGCTATCTCGTGTCCTTCATGGTGTAGCATTTTGGGTGGCCAGCAGTGTACTTTGTGGATCTTTCCACAACACAATCTGAAGGTCGTGTAAATGAATGTTTCTATTTGCCATGATATTTCAGTAGTTAGCACAAGAGAAAGTAGAAGAGGCAAATTAACGGTTAGAGCTCGACCTAGAATTTACAGTATTTTCTAGAACACAGTTTTACTTTTACAAGGAGACAGTGACATATACTGCAGACGGAGGAAGCATATGGTTTTTGTCTCTGTATGTTAGTTCTGTTGCAAGAGCTCCTGGTACTTATGAAGTGTTTTGCTATAATCAATAAAGCGGTTATTTACACCCGGCTTCGGTGACATCATCAACTTTTTTATTCTTTTAGGAATAAAAATGATTAAGAAAACGTAATTTCAGTTCGTTGTAATGGTATAATGAAAACTGTCTAACTCCCATACCAGATTCATTGCTCTGTTATCATTTTTATACCCCGTTCCTCCACATTACGATGTGGTGATTGCACGACTACAAAATACTTCAAAAATAAATCACATGGTAATTACTCCTAAGGCCAAATTTATTTACTCCAATATGGCGTGCCATTTATCATATTTAGTTATCTAGTGAAAGGATCCAGCAGAAAGCCTTTTCTCTTTTTTTTTTACCTTGTTCCTTTTGTTTTGTTTCTCAGAATTTGTTAAGTCTTCCCGGCATTAATCACCTCTGAGACGACTTAATTTCCGTAACCAAAGAATACTTCTCACATTACACTTAGAAAAACTGGAGGAGCAAATGAATATTCAAAAGACGCCGATTATCACAGCGACCAGATTGATGAAGGAAAGAACCCCCGGTGAAATTCCGTCCCCCTCAGCAAAATATTGAAAGTTGCTTTACCTTTCTTTTATAATTAAGTGGAACAGCAAAATTCTCTTCGGTAGGATCGTCGAGGCAATCATTGTTTTACTTGTCTCTAAGGTATTTTGTTAAACACGAAAGGAGTGCATAGGTCTTAGTGCAGTGCTTCTTGCTAGGACTCGAAGACATCGTGTTTTGTTGCAGTCTAGTAAAATGAACAATCACTTTATGAACCTCATCACATTGAAATAATTATAAACTCTTTTGAAATTTACATAGGTGTATTGTTTTGTAGTTTCAAATTTCTCATGATCATTTGACATACTAGCCTTTTTTCAAAAGTATTATCAAGGCCTATTCTTTAATTGGCATGGTTACATACTTATTGCCTCTCCTTTACGTAGCTACTTTCGCCTTACAAAATAAAGCAATCGTATTCCATCAACGAAAGCAACATCATAATTATCAACTTAGATACACTGAAGAGACAAAACATTATGATCAGCGCATCTTTCTCAAAATCAAAGCAACTGTACGTAAACGACGGCCCGTGCGAAGGTCATGAAACGGTAAAAATAACACCTGATATTGAGCTCGGTTAATCAGTGCCATTCTTGTTCTTCAGATACGAAAAGCAGCGGACTTAAGCGAGCTTGACAAAGGCTGGACGACTGTCTCAGAGAATTTATTGTAATAGCTGGACGACTGTCTCAGATAATTTATTGTAATGGCTGTCTCAGAGAATTTATTATAGTGGCTCAGAGAATTTATTATAGTGGCTCAGAGAATTTATTCTAGTGGCTCAGAGAATTTATTCTAGTGGCTCAGAGAATTTATTGTAATGACTGGACGACTGTCTCAGAGAATTTGTTGTAATGGCTGGACGACTGTCTCAGAGAATTTACTGTAATGGCTGGACGACTGTCTCAGAGAATTTATTGTAATGGCTGAACGACTGTCTCAGAGAGTTTATTGTAATGACTGGATGACTGTCTCAGAGAATTTATTGTAATGACTGGACGACTGTCTCAGAGAATTTATTGGAATGACTGGACGACTGTCTCAGAGAATTTATTGTAATGGCTGGAAGACTGTCTCAGAGAATTTCGGAGACAGCAAGGCTTATGGGGTGCTCACGGTGAACTGTGGTTAGTACCTTCAAAAAGTGGTCCGAGGAGGAAAGAAGTTAGTAAAATCATGCAATGCATTGATTTTGATACGCTGTCCAATATACCAGAAATCACTACTCAAGTTATCACTCAAGTTATGAGGATAATGGCTGCGGAATAAATCTTACTCCTGTGCCCTGACGTTTGACCCCATTTCACCCATTTTCAATAGGGTTCGTCCTCAGGTGGTCCCCTACCACATACTAAAATTTCATCAGAATCGAACCATTTTTACGCGTGTTATCGTGCCGACAGACGGACGGACAGACAGGCAGACCGACAAAGCATGAGCATATACGCTTCTTCAACCTACGGTTGGAAAGCGTAAAAAACCACGAACCGCCGGCAAGGTATGAGCCGACCAAAGTTCATGGATGACGAGCAAAGACTATCCAGTATGGTACGAGCCAACATAAGGTATACTGTGGCACAACTCTGCCGGTAATTTGAATGCTGGTGACGGAAGTAATGTGTCACAATACACAGTGCACTTAACCCTGCTGAAAATGGGACTGACAAGGGAACGGTACGAAAGAGTCAATCTAGTCGCAAGAGCGGACCCAGACAATTCCATAGTGCTCATGAAGGAATATTGATTTCCAGAATATTAGGTGCGGTTATTAAAAAGTTTGCGAGATACACGGCTCAAAAGTGAAGGTACAAATTTCTGAAGTCACAGCTTTGGTGTACACCGAAGAGCAACTGAATTAGAGACAGCTGGCGCTATGCAAATGTGGCGCTGTGGGCGGCTCTGTAAACGGAAACGACATGACGTATGCAGCGATCCGACAATATAAGGAGTGATGCGACGGGAATCAGTAAGAGTTGGACGCAGTATGGGTAAGACGAAGGATCTAAGCGCATTTGATCGTGGGCAAATTGTCGGGGCCCGACGAATGGGTCACTCCATCTCGGAGTCGTGCAGGCACTGGGATTTTCACGAGCCACTGTGTCACGGGTGCACCGTGAGTACATCGAATCCCCCTGCAAGGGCCAACTGCCGTGGACAACAGCGTGTGGACGGGCGGGGGTTGTCGTCGGCTAGCTCGCATTGAAACAACGGATAGACGGGCCACAGTGCAAGAAATCACTCGGCAATTTAACGCTGGTGGATAAAAACGTGTAAGCAGCCACACCATCCAGAACCATCTCCTCGCTATGGGGTGCAGAAGCCATCGTCCCACGAGGGTACCGCTGCTGACCGCACATCACAGGGTAAAAATATTAGCATGGACGCGGGAACATCGCCACTGGACACTAGAAATGTGGAAAAATGTTGCCTGGACTGATGAGTCGAGATTCACGTTGGTACATGCGGATGGCAGGATACGAGTACGGCGCAAACCACATGAAGCGATGGGTCCTTCTTGCCAGCAGGTTACTCTTCAAGCTGGTGGAGTGACATTCTCGTCTTGGGACTGTTTACGTGGACTGAAATGGGACCTCTGGTACGTGCGACATCGTCCCTCACAGATCAGCGTTACCGGGATATCCTGGACGACCATTTGCTCCCGGTTGTGCGTCTTCAACATCCCTCTGGGAATCTCATCCTGCAACAAGACAATGCACCGTGCCATCGCTCCCGAATTGTATCCGAATGGTTGGATGAACACACCCCCGACGTGACCTCGCTTCCTTGGCCAGCTAGGTCACCTGACCTCAAACCAATCGAGCACATCTGGGATGTCATCGAGAGAGATGTTCGAGGCTCTGACCCCCTCCACCAAACCTCCGTGAACTGTGGGAGCTTGTTCAGGGGTCGTAGATCCGTGTGGCTTCCGAACGCTTCCGGTATCTTGTCGTGTCCATGCCGTGACGAATCGCCGCCGTCATTAGGGCGAAAGGTGGTGCTACACGTTACTAGACAGGTATCTATAATTCAATTGCTCTTCAGTGTAGATATCGTATATCGGGTAAAATTTATAAGAAATTCTTCAATTAGAGTGTGTTTCGGGCAAAAGCATTGTTTATGTTGTGTACCATAAGAAAGGGACATAGAATTACGGTTTAGTTCTTGAGAAAGCCAGGTGGCGTGCTGACAGGCAAAATGGATGTACAAAAGCCGGGCGAGTGCGAAATGTTGTGTTGTGTGGTCAAATGGATCTTAAAAGGGTAATGCAGTTATTAGTGGAGGCGTTCGGACTTTCGAACGATAATTCGGCATTTACCGATCGAGTGAACTTTTACAAGTTCAAAATGAAGTTGAATTTGTAAAAGTGAACGCACTTGTATTTGAGGAATGTGAACCTGATTGTGAAAGTGAATCACATGGGAAAGAATTATAACAGATGCGGATAGCGATGAACACATAAGAAGCGCCCCATTCACAGGAATTAGAAGAAGTAGCAACTCTTCTTACCTGCCATTTCCACCAAAAAAAAGAAAGCTGTGTAAATTGGATCGAGATCATAAAATCCGCCGT
The DNA here is from genome assembly GCA_039090855.1 of Macrothele yani. Taxonomy (NCBI): domain Eukaryota; kingdom Metazoa; phylum Arthropoda; class Arachnida; order Araneae; family Macrothelidae; genus Macrothele; species Macrothele yani. Next base: position 213,912,741 of record CM076990.1, read on the forward strand.
TAAAAGTACTGGACGAAACAGGAGACAATGAGACAGTTTCATGTACGGTCCGACGTGCCGAGATGATCATTTTCAAGTGTTCGAAATAAGTTTAGAAAAATAAAATTAAAAAAATTTGATACAGAATCGAAGAAGAGTTGCAGAAGGAAATCCCATTAAAAATAATCAACCGAGAAGTGCTTGAAAACTTTAAAGCCATGTGAAATCGAAACTCAATTATACATGACAGGACGATGTAGTTATGGGCTATTCACTCAAACAACAATCAAACTGACGAAAACTGTTCGTCCAAGGTATCACCGTCATGTGTCATAAAGTTCAAAAAGCCGAAAAGCATTGTATATCGATGCACTATTCATCGTGTCAGTCGTAATTTTTGCAATGAACAGGGAAATATTCACCAAATGGCCACAAGCTTGATTTCAGAAGTTAGAGAATAAATTGCGTCCAATCGCCTATCACCATGTTTGATTTTCAATGACGATCTAAGCGGATTTAATGCACCTTGTTCATATACTTGCACAAAAAGGACTGAAGAAAGTTTATGGGGAAATCAGCTCTTCAGCTGCAATGCCTCATAGCTATATGATCATGCCAGTTACTTCAATGGATGGAGACTTATTGCAGAAGCACCTGTCAAGTTTTCACAAAATAAGCCTGACGAAGCACCACACATTAGATCTTTTGCTTGAAAAACAGCAAATACACTGACGGAAAAAAAAATCCCAACACCACGAAAAAATAGTTGTAGAGGAATGAAATGGCGGCAATACATTTGTATAGGTAACATATTTAATCGATTAAGGTTTCAAGATCACAGCTTATTGTAAGCGCGAGAAGAGCCATTTTAAATGTGAAATGCTGGTACATTAATAACCGGTGTAACCGCCAGAATGTTGAATGCAAGCCCGCAAACGTTCATGCATTGTGTCGTACAGGTGCTGGGTGTCAGTTTGTGGGATGGAGTTCCATGCCTGTTGCACTTGGTCGGTCAATGCAGGGACGGTTAATGCTGGTTGGGGGTGACGCTGTAGTTGTCGTCCAATGATGTCCCATACGTGCTCGATTGGTGAAAGATCTGGTAATCTAGCAGGCCACGGCAACATGTCGACACTCTGTAGAGCATGTTGGGTTACAACAGCGGTATGCGGACGAGCATTATCCTGTTGGAAAACACCCCCTGGAATGCTGTTCATGAATGGCAGCACAACAGGTTGAATCACCAGACCGACGTACAACTGTGCCGTCAGGGTGCGTGGGATAACAACGAGAGTGCTCCTCCTGTCATAGGAAATTGCTCCCCAGACCATAACTCCAGCTGTAGGTCCAGTGTGTCTCGGCCGCAGACAGGTTGGTTGCAGGCGCTCACCTGGCCTCCTTCTAACCAACACATGGCCATCACTGGCACCCAGGCAGAACCGACTTTCATCAGAAAACACAACAGATCTCCACTCCGTCCTCCAATGAGCTCTAGCTTGACACCACTGACGTCGCAAACGGCAGTGGTTTGGAGTAAGTGGAATGCACGCTACAGTGCGTCTGGCTCGGAGCTGTCCTTCAAGTAACTGATTTGTAAAAAATCGTTGTGTCACTGTGGTGGCAAACTGCAGCTCGAATTGCTGCCGCAGACGCGGTACGATGCGCCACGGCCATACGCTGTACACGGCGGTCTTCCCTCTCAGTAGTGCCACGTGGCCGGCCGGAACCCGGTCTTCTTGAGGCAGTACCTTCCCTTGACAACCGCTGCCAACAATCATGCACAGTGGCTACTTTCCTGCCAAGTCGTTCTGCAATATTGCGGAAAGAAAATCCACTTTCTCGTAGCCCTATTACACGACCTCGTTCAAACTACGTGAGCTGTTGATAATGGCTTCTTCGTCTTCTTTAAGGCATTCTTGACTAACATCAACACACTACGTCGAATCTCAACGATAACTAACGCTCATGAACGTTACAGCGCGTATTTACAGCAAACCTGCTTTGCATGTTCCGCATGGCGCTACTAGCGCCACACGTATGCGCCGAGCGCGAAATTTGCATAGACGTCATCTTACAGATGTACTCTCACCGCCTACCAACTGTCGTTTATCTAACACAACCCCTTCTTGGTGTTGGGATTTTTTTTCCTGTCAGTGTATATCAAAGGAAGATTTGAATATATTTTGTACGGAAATATTTTGGTCAAATAACAAACAAAAAGAGCTGTTGATTCTTGCGAACTCCTAGTCTTCAAAAAGAGATAATCAATTGGCCAGCGGTACAGTTCCGAATGACGTTATCTTCCACCGAATATTGATACCTCCAAGATGTACCGGATTCATTCAACCTCTGAATGTGGGATTTTTCCGGTCATACAAGATCTTTGTTAAATATGTCACTGATACAATCGTTTCATCGTCTGATTGGAACATTTGTCATCGAGACAATTTTATAAAGGTGCAATCATTAGCTCACTTCCGGTTTTCAGCTTTTATGTTCAAGGACCTGATAAAATATACACTGAAGAGCAATTGAATTAGAGATACCTATCTAGTAACGTGTAGCATCACCTTTCGTCCTGATGACGGCATCGATTCGTCTCGGCATGGACTCGACAAGACACCGGAAGCGTTGGGAAGCTCTACGGATCCACGATCCCTGAACAAGCTCCCACAGTTCACGAAAATTTGATGGAGTGGGGTCACAGCCTCGAACATTTCTCTCGATTGCATCCCAGATGTGCTCGATTGGATTGAGGTCAGGTGACATAGCTGGTCAAGGAAGCGAGGTCACGTCGGTGGAGTGTTCATCCAACCATTCGGATACAATTCGGGAGCGATGGCACGGTGCATTGTCTTGTTGCAGGATGAGGTCCCCAGTGGGATGTTGAAGACGCACAAACGGGAGCAAATGGTCGTCCAGGATATCCCGGTAACGCTGATCTGTGAGGGACGATGTCACACGTTCCAGGGATCCCATTTCAGTCCACGTAAACAGTCCCCAGACGAGAATGCCACCCCCACCAGCTTGAAGAGTACCCTGCTGGCAAGAAGGATCCTTCGCTTCATGTGGTTTGCGCCGTACTCGTATCCTGGCATCCGCATGTACCAACGTGAATCTCGACTCATCAGTCCAGGCAACATTTTCCCACATGTCTAGGGTCCAGTGGCGATGTTCCCGCGCCCATGCTAATCTAAGCACCCTGTGATGTTCGGCCAGCAGCGGTACCTTCGTGGGACGGTGGCTTCTGTACCCCATAGCGAGGAGATGGTTCTGGATGGTGTGGCTGCTTACACATTTTTTGCACCAGCGTTAAATTGCCAAGTGATTTCTTGCACTGTGGCCCGTCTATCCGCTGTTACAATGCGAGCTAGCCGACGGTGACCCCGCTCATCCACACGCTGTTGTCCACGGCAATTGGCCTTTGCAGGGATGGTTTTACAAGATTTGATGTACTCACGGTGCACCCGTGACACAGTGGCTCGCGAAAAGTCCAGGGCCTGCACGACTTCCGAGATGGAGTGACCCATTCGTTCAGCCCCGACAAATTTTCCACGATCAAATGCGCTTAGATCCTGCGTCTTACCCATACTGCGTCCGACTGTTACCGATTCCCGTCGCATCACTTCTTATATTTTCGGATCGATGCATACGTCATGTCGTTTCCGTTTACAGCGCCGCATTTGCATAGCGCCTGCTGTCTCTAATTCAATTGCTCTTCAGTGTACATATTTTCAATCTGGGTCCCCATAAGACGAGCCTATGCTTTTCGTTACACCCATTGACCATTGGTTTGACGCGAATATGGTTGACGTTTGCACTGAACTTTGCTGTAATTCGATGTCTTTTCTTTGTTGTGCAGACTGTAAACAATGTTTTTGCATGAACCACACTTTAGTTCAGCAATCGCACATACACTCACGAACAATAAAATTTGCATACCAAGGAAGAAGCATCGGATTAACTGAAATTTCATGGGCGTAATGATACAGATGAACGATACATATGATGGCAAAAACAGAGCTGCAGGACAATTACAGAGAGATCTGTGGCACGCCGTCCGGTCTTCTTTCATAGCTCGTCGCACCGCCTCGTGCGGTGATGCATGCTGCAATACGGTCCGGCATGGAGTTGAACAGACGCCTGATGTCCTACGGCAGACCGGCCCACACGTGTTGGACGATGTGCTCCAAATCCTGGATAGTGCGGCACAGCTGCAGCTGGTGTTTCAATTGGTCCCACACATGCTCGATAATGGATAAGTCCGAGGAGCGAGCAGGCCATAGAAGTGCCTGGATATGACGTAGTCAGTTCTGGGCAAACCGAGCCGTGTGCCGGAGAGCATTATCCTGCTGATATAGCTCACCTGGAATTCCGGTCAGGAATGAGAGCACATGGGGCCGCAGGATCTCATCCACATACCGCTGGCCCGTCAATGATTCACGCACCGCTACTATAGCTGATCGGCTATAGTAGGCAATGGTTTCCCAGACCAAATTGCCTGCAGTGCGGGAGATGCGGCGCTCGATAGCGAGGTTGGGATTGGGCCGTTGACCCGGGGACCTCAACATCCGGACATGATGATCATCTGTCTCCAAAACGAAGCGGCGCTCATCCGTAAACACCACACGTCACCATTCTGTGGCGTTCCTCGTCGCTCTGGCCTGGCACCACTGCACATGGAGCCGGCGATGTTCCAGTTTTAATGGCAACACACGTAAGGAGTGCTGGGATCTCAGATTCGTTTCCGCTAGGCGGCGGGAAACGGTTCATGGGCACACAGCAGCCACTACATCTGCCAGTATAGTGGACCGGGTCCACGTGGGATCCGGATCCGCTCGTGCCTGGCGCACGATCCGTCGATCCCCTCTACCGGTGGTCCTCCTGGTCCTTTCGAAGCCGCTCTGCCTTGTGGCAGAGTCGTCACGTGTCCACTACTCCCAACACAGTCGGACGGTATGGACAAAACGATCTACGTGGCGGCCACCCTGCGGTTTTCCGCCCGATGATCAGGCCTCTGTCAAAGTCCGTAAGTTGCCTAAAATCGACGTCTGTGGCGTCTACCCGGCATTCTTGTAACAATGTACTCCTGCTTGCGTCGGCCGGTTCTTTTCGCTTTCATGGGCATTGACTACATGCCGGTTTGTAAAGCTGCCGGTTCGTGCTTGCAGCGCCGCCAAGGGCGTGCTGTCATGCGCACTCGCACCAAACGTGGAATATTTGCATACCAGCACGCACTCTAGCTATTTGAAAGTTTCGCGGTTGTAAGATGTTTTCTTCTAGTGGCCAATTTCATTGTCCGTGAGTGTAAAATGTACCCAATAAGTCTGAATTAAGGTTTTGAATTCCGGAATTTGTGCCTTTACTTTCGAGCCGTTCATCTCGGAAATCTTTTAATCTCCACACCTAATATTCTGGAAATTAATTGTCCTCCGTATGCACTATCAAATTGTCGTGGTCCGCCCCTTCCGACTAAACTGACAATTTCGTGCCATTGTGGGGTTTCTGGGAGTTTTAATTGTGAGATACTGGCCTTGCCGAACTGAAGTATTACTCGGAAGACAACTTCTCGGTCGTTGTGCAACATTGCCTCTGCTCCTTACAGCAAGCATGAAATCAACTTATCACTCTTTGTGATACATAAAGAGCTGCAGCAATATATGTCTGCCTGAGCCCGAAATGAAACCTTGCAATGACTCTATTGTGCTCGCTGACTGTCAAAGGTGTCCTCTGCATTTTTCACAATCTGACAGTGGCGTTTATTGTCGTGCACCGTTAGAACACATCTTAGGACATTGACTACAACGAAGCGAGGTCCAGGTACAACGAAGCGAGGTCAGAGACTAAATTTGTAGCTGGTAGCCCGAAATGTGCCCGCGTTCGAGTCCTCGGCGAGGCATGCGTGGTGTGCTTGTCTTGCGGAGCTGGGTCTCGTCATTTCCTGGATCAATGGGTCCTAAATTAGGGACAGGAGACTGCGTGTAGCCCTCTGAGTTGCTCATAGTGGTCGTTTAACTCCGAAAAAAAAACCAAGCAGACAAACAAAATACGACTGCAAGGTGAATTTATCCTTCGTACACACTTCTTGTGCATGCGGATAAGTAGCAAAAATGCAGAACAGGAGATTTTCCTAAAGATGCGTTTCGTACTCAACCAGCTAACATTCTGGCCTTAAAATATTTGCGTAAAAACGCGCTTGGGGTTCTAAGTAGCAAAATCCCTAACTTTTATTAAACACTTGATATCAAAGTGAACATAACTCTCGCGACGCCATTGGTTAATCGCTAATCATTAGCTTCTTATCTGTGTGGTAGACGGCTCTTGTGGGTTCTTGTCCTAATTCCAATCATCTGACATAATTTTTTATCAATTAATCGCTGATCGCCAACCTCTTGTCTGTGTGGTAGACGGCTCTTGTCAGAATTCAAATTATCTGACGCGGTTTTCCATGAGTTAATCGGTGGTAGACGGTTGTTGTCCCAATTCAAAATAATCTGACTTGCGTTCTTCCATGGGTTAATCACTAATCGCCAACTTCTTGTCTGTGTGGTAGACGGCTGTTGTGGGTTCTTGTCCCAATCATCTGTCTTGCGGTTTTCCATGGGTTAATCGCTAATCGCCAACTTCTTGTCTGTGTGGTAGACGACTGTTGTGGGCTCTTTTCTCAATTTCAACAATCTGACTTGAGGTTTTCCATTGGTTAATCGTTAACCGCCAACTTCTTGTCTGTGTGGTAGACGGCTCTTGGGAGTTCTTGTCCCAATTCCAAGCATCTGACTTTCGGTTTTCCAAATTTCGCGATTGCAACGTTAACGCGTAGAGGGATCAACAAAATCCAGCTGAGACGTATTGGAGCCATTTCTAGCGGTTGTTCTCGAAGAGGAAAACAACGGTAAACTACATCACTGTAACCTCCATTCCCCAGCTTTAATTACGCTGTACGCAGCTCACGGTGGGGAATCGGTTACGTTATTGCCTGAACATGCACCCGAAGAAGAAGTACATATCTAAGTAAAATTTTACAGTGGGCAATTTTTCTTAATGCTTTATAAAATGTGGGGTACAGAGTGGTATGAGTTTTTTTTTTTTAACTTAACTTCTTGTGTTCTGATCGTAAGATACTTACTTCAAATTCGCAGAAATCAAGTGCAATATACATTCGGTAAAATGTGCATAATATAATTACTAATTATCAAGAAAGATAAAAATAGCCCACTCAAGTGGGTAGGAGGTATAACAGAGGCATGGGACATAAATCATTTCATATTATTTAAATTTAAGGGACATCATTTGTTGTTCTTTTACCAACTCCAGTACTATTTTTGCAGGTAATTGATTTTCGATTTATGAAAATTAACTAGGGATTTGCGAATTTTAATCTAAAATGGTTACTGCGCGGAAGATATTTCAGCTGCACAGAAATATCTTCCGCGCAGTAAATTAAGAGAGGAAGTTAAGATGCTGCGCGCGCGCAGCGACTTAGAGGGAACATTCGATGAGTTGCTTACTAAGAAATTTTTTAGCCCAAGTGACAGGAAGAAAAGGCAGAGGAAGGCCAAGGAAGTCTTTTAGGATCAGATTCAGGAGTGTCTGCATGAGAAAACAATTATGAGTATGAAGTATAAAAGGTCTTGTGTATGTCGTGTGATGGATGTCAGTGAAGCCCGAGTTGTGTGTCAAGATTGCTGTAAATGAAGAAGTTTGATATGGCAACAGAAGGTAAATAATCAGTTAAAAATTTATCTGGTAGTTTGCATTTCTTATTGGAGCTAACCTCTGAATCTCAGAGAACAGCTTAGTGATATGTATGTATGTATGACTCTGGCCACATTTAGTTTTGGAATATTTTCGTACATCCCAAAGTAGAAATGTTTTGTATTTCCTGAAATATTTATGAAAATATACTCAAATAAAACACTTCAGAGGCGGTGCTTGGTAGAATAACTGATGCATGTAGTTCATGACACAAAGGAGTAAATTATGTTCGTGTAAATCAGATAGAAATTTATAATTTAGGAATGAGAACTTATAATTTATTATGCAAGTAAATTGTGGAGTTAAAGGTATAAAAGGAGAAAGAGGGTCCAGATCACCTCTGTTTTGAGTAACAATTCAATTGCCCTCTTTTAAATGGGCGCAGTCATAGCAAAAAGGGCAAAAATTATGTACAGAAATTCGACGAAAATCTACCTTAACTGCATTTCTTTCAACGTTCGTTTTTTCTTTCCTTTAATGTTGTTTTACTATATTATAGGTGAAAAAATGTTTGAAGAATTATAATAGTTTGAGTTGTAATTTTAATTCCTCTAACCTTACTTTTCCCACAAGAACTTGATCTTATTAGCCAGGAGTTCATGGACACGGGGTGTTTATTCAGGAACAAAATTCTCGCGTTTTCGAGGATCTACTGTTTTTCTTTGTCCGTCGAGAACGTGAGAATCACACAATGGAAATGAAGGATGTTAGTACGAAATTTTTGTTTTCTAGACATCCTCTACTACGGCCGTAATGCGAAAAACTAGCACTTTTCCAACGGGCACGTGACAATAGATGCAGTAAATATAATGAATGCTTCGGTTGTCAGCTGTGATGAGATTTTTCCCTGCTAGGTAATTTGCTGATTATTTATCGTCATAACACTGTCGGGAGTTCCAGTTCTAATCTTGACGTTCCATACCATAGAACTCGCATCAAAATCAATGTGTCCGGGGGAAAGGGGTCAGATTGACAGTCTCTCCTTTGCAGAGGAGGCCCATTTATCAGAGCTAATGGATCCTGAACAAATCAATCACCCCTCCATACTTTTGACTCTTGACCTCACTTCATACAGAGAGCAAATGCACACACATACACACATCTCCCGGAGAGAATCAATGGAATCAGAGCGCCCTCTAATGTCTCCTGATTTATGGATCACAAGGTGTAGGACTTTTCTCGGAATCCGAGAGACTTGATTTCTTCCTTTGTTGATTAATGTCAGTTTATTTTGGCTCTGGTTCAAGACAACGGAAGTCATGGGGGAATTCACAGAGGTTGTAGTAGAAATTGATTGCGGTACAATTGGCTCTTCTCAAATTCGAACGCTGAGGTTCAGACAGAAATAATTCTTTTGTGGCTCAAGTCTACGAGAGAAAAAAAGAAATCGCATCGGTAACACGGTTTCGTTGCTACTCGTGAATAGTGTCTGTACTTGCTATTTCCACGTAAATTTTGGAGCTACAACTTCTTTATTTTATTTTAAAATTTGGAGCTACAACTTCTTTTATTTTAATTTGGGGTCACTGGTTGCAAGAAGGGAACGGGTCCAGCACCATCGGACGGGAATAACACGTATGCTACATTCGGAAACCAGGGCTCCGGGCCGTATCGGAAAAAAATGATCAGAAGCCAGGGACTCAGACAAGTCTGTCATCGAGGCCGTCCATTACCACTTTTTCATGCCACGTTGCAGGAACCCCATTGTAGAATGAAAAGTATTTCTGCTAATCAGGACCGCTCTTAGACCAGGGCAAGCGGGTACCTGCCTCGGGCCCGCGCCCACGGGCCCCTTTCTTAGGAGGACCTCGCTGGGCACTAGAGTTATTAATATAAAAATACGATATGCAGAATAAAACGAAATAATTAGGAATGACCTGCACAACCAAAATAATTTTATCTTATTTGTATGGGATATATTGCTAGGGATATGGAAACGTCGGAATATATAGCTTGGGATGTGGAAACATTGGAATATATTGCTTGGGATATGGAAACGTTGGAATTTATTGCTTGGGATATGGAAACATCGGCATGTATTGCTTGGGATATGGATACGTCGGAATATATTGCTTGGGATATGGAAACATCGGAATATGTTGCTTGGGATATGAAAACATCGGAATATATTGCTTGGGATATGGAAACAGGAATATTTTGCTTGGGATGTGGAAACATCGGAATATGTTGCTTGGGATATGGAAACGTCGGAATATATTGCTTGGGATATGGAAACATCGGAATGCGCTGCTTGGGATATGGAAACGTCGGAATATATTGCTTGGGATGTGGAAACATCGGAATGCGCTGCTTGGGATATGGAAACGTCGGAATATATTGTTTGGGATATGGAAACCTCGGCATGTATTGCTTGGGATATGATACATCAGAATATATTGCTTGGGATATGGAAACATCAGAATAAATTGTATTACCACCCCCTACTCGATGTGAGGGCGAACCATCTGCTGCGTCCTATTCGCTGCAGTGGGATTAATTATTTAAAAGACCGTTAATTTTCGTAACTCTTTATCTTCTATTATCTTCCGCCTATGGGTGTCTACCGTGAAGTTGGGTTCCCTAATTGAGGGTCTCCAAGCTCAGGGTTGACGGGTGCATTGCGTTGTGTTTCATATGGGAGAACATGGGAAACCCATATTCCTCCATATGCCGCTTGAAATTTAAAAAAAACTCATGATGTCAGATTTGGACTTTTTATCCTGCGACTGGGCTTGCTAAATGTTAAAAGTTATTTTCTTCTTAAAATCTTGGAGTTGCTACTCTATCAAAACTTTACGATTGTTCTACTTAATTATTTAGGTTAAAATAAACAAAGATTCACTTAATTTGAATTTTCAAAGATTTGAGAAACTCGGGTAAATTTCATTATAAAATACAGAATTTATTTTCATTTGTTTCCTTAAAATCTATTACACTGATCGGTGGAGATTTCTATTAATTAAAACCAAAATATATTTTAAGTTCATTATGCTTTTTGATATTCGCAAATCATATTTTAAAGTTCACCTTTCGCAAAATATAAGACACATTATGTAATTCAGCACTTGCAAGAGATTAAAATTATCTTTTCTACCGAGGATGTATAGGAGACAAAATCATGATCATGCTAACGAGATATTGGGAATTATGAAATTTTTTCTCACCAAATTCTTTTCTTTTCATCTATTTCGTTGTCGTCCGGTATTACTTATAGGTATAAAGTCTATGGTTGGGACCTCATCCGGTCCTGCTGAATGCACACTGCCCGCATAAGATCACTCGATGCTTCACCCAAAATTTGCGTAAAACCTCTCAGGGAAAACATCATACTTCCCTTCACCTGGAAATCATCTTGCTCAATTTTGAGCGTCCTCCCAGGAAAACTCCTAACTTAATTCTTTCTGCGATATTCTGCCCAGGATTCATCTAGAGTCCATCTTTCCTCTCTGCGTTCACCCAGAAATAGCAGTCATCATTCCATCCCGTGTTCTCTCCAAATCATCTCCGCCTAAAAAAAACTTTTTCTCTCGTCTATGTTTAAGGGGTTCGGGGGTGTTCCTGTCCTACCCAAATGGTTCTCCCCTTATTGGTTGGGCCGCTTTTCCTCGCTTCGGCATTGGTTTACATCCCTGTATGGGAATCCCTCCGATTCGTTGGCAAAGGCTTGAGAACATCGAGTTTTCTTGAAGATGAATATTCCTTTATCTTGTCAACTGCTCCGCGGGATGTCCGCGCTGCCTTAGAATTTTCACGTACGCTTCCTGTATGACTCTTTCTGTTGGTGTCAACCAGTTACGCCCACTACGAGAAATATGCCCTGTTCGTTGCCCGCTAGCGTGCGTAAAACGTGACTTCGTTAATAGCGAAAGGTCCAGTAAATTGGCCCCCACCTGTGATTGCGAGCATTTCATTCTCGTAGCGTTGCTTGCTAAAACCTCCGAGTTTTCTCTTTACTAACCTAGGGGTGTGTTTCGTGCGTATTCTTACTGGAATTTCCGGAGAGCTCGGGGAACACAAAATAAAATAAAAAAAAACAATTCAAAAGAATGATGAAAAAAAATAAGGAATTTCCTCCTCAAGAAAGAAATCTGCTCAGCCAGGTCTTAGAAAAATTATGAAATAGGTATTATAATTATCCTCTTAGAACGCCTGTCCACATTATGCTTCTCGGATTTTCTTTCCCAATTCCCGCGCTCTCTAAATTGTTTACTTGGTAACTACTCTTCCTCGTTTAACTATTTCCTCGTACTATGCGATACCGTAGGAATTATTTGGTGAATATATTGCTTTCCCACACTTACTAATTTGTAGGCCCTTTCCGAAATTCATACCTACGAAATCATGGTCCTCCAATGTTACACGATATTCCGGAGGACATACGGGTAACATTATCTCCCTCTCCCATAGGGTTGAAGAGCTTTGTCCCCCAAAGTTAGGTGCTGTGGATTCCTTCCTCTCTTGCAAGGCTGCTCGTTTTCGCTCATTTCAACATGCGATGAATTACAATCATTTGCGAAAACTTATGCGCATATATGATACATAATGTAATTATAAGCACATACAATAAGCATAAAACTACGAGTAAGATTATTATAACAATGTTCAATAAATATTAAATTCTCCACCGAATCTAATTCTAAGTTTGACATTGACAGATAACATATGCACTGTATATATATATATATATATATGAATTCTTTCCGATAGTGACAGATTTCTTCAGCCGCCGTCTTCTCGGCGACACACAATATTTGCTCGGTACGCGCCTCCGTTGGGCGATATGGTTTCGGTTTTGGGCGTTCCCATCTCTTAAGCACTCAGCTAGTTTCTCAGAGTTCCTTTGGAGATCAGCCTCCCAGACGGGAGTGATGTAGGCTAACACCATCTCCACGTTCAGTTCATAAGGGTGCCGTACCATTACGCCGAGGAATAGTTCCCGGTAACATTTACCGCCTGCAGCAAGTGATGACCGACGAAGCGATAAACAAAATTATTATTACCGCAGCGGCTCCGGCTGCGATTATTTTGAAAGCTCCGAACAGGGAAGTGCCGAAGGCGTTGAACAGTAGCCCACTGCTCCATTCGGGTGGGCCTGCTGGTTGCCAGTATGCGCTGGAGATATTAGGATAAGTCAGCTGAACTGAAGGTTGTTCTAAGCAAAAGTCTAAAGTGGTACAAGCGGTAACGGTTCGGGCCTTTAAGCAGAGTTTTTCGCTGTGGCACTTAGCGTCCGTCTTTAGATTTATCTTGATCGTTCGTCTTTCCGTCTGTAGTTTTACCGAACGAGAGTGCACCGTGAGTTTTTCGAAGTGAACGTCCACAATCCCGGCTGCGCACGATGAGAAAGCTTCGATCTCTACCGTAGCCAAGGGCTCGCATGCAAAACAGCCTGTTACCTTGATTTCTGCCTCCGTGAATTTTGGGCAGACAGTTCTGGTTTCGATCGAGTACTTGTACTTCTGGAATTGAAGATTTACCACTATAGGGGCTGAGTGTAACAGTTCCGAAACAAGTTGGCCATTTCCGTCAACCTTCAGTTGATGCCATGCTGATGCCATTGGTAAGGCGCTCTTTTTTGTTCTATCATACTCAGTAAATACGACTGTTGTCGGTGGCATTTCATAGAGTCCTCATAATAGCTACAAGAAAACATGCTTTCGTCGAAGATAAAATTTTTCGACATCGATTCGTTGCTCTGCGTATCGCCGATATGTCCTTTCATCGGTCGTGAAGGTAAGCTTGCCCTTTCAATATAACTCTCTTGAGGGTTTCCACTCGAGAGATCAGATGGGTGTTCACGATTTGTGTAGGCTGGTCCAGTGATCCGACTACTTGCACTGTGATGCCCGTAGAGGTCGTGGCTTGGTTCTTAACCGTCAGAGTCTCTACGGTGTCGTTGTTGTGCTGTTGAATTAGTAGCTGATAACTACACTGCATCGATACTATTCTGCGTACGTCGTATGCTCGCAGGAAATCTGCTTCCAGCCATATTCGAAAGAAATGGCAATGTTGCGAGTCAATGATCCAGCATGACGTGGACCCACTGTCGGACGGCTGACAGCCTGTGATGCCGGGCCAGTCTAGCGATTGTTTTGTCAGTGCGTCAAATTGTTTTGATCGCACACATCCTTTTCCCCAATTGCAAGTCTCGTGATTTGCACAAACCAATTGGCTGAGATAACGCATTGTAGTCACGTGCGTAAAATAGTCTCTCGTCGTGTGCCAGATACAGTTTGCCTGCTGGTAGGTTACTTTCAAGGAAAAAAAGTGTATGGTCATTTTCCTGGTCCGTAAACCATATGCATTGTTCATGCCCCAAATTCATTAGGGTTACCTGCGCATTAGTAGTTAGACGGCAGTTGTGCTCTACCTCTGAGTCCGTGCACTCCTTCACCTTTGATGCAACAATCGAATGTGCGTTACATTCCGCGGAAGTTCCGTTTACCAACAGAAATAAGCTCAAAAGTACCAGTCCGTGTAAAGGCGGTTGCGCCGCTGGACGGGCAACTTGCCTCTCCAAATATTCGTGCATCTGATTTACTCCGTTACGTAAAACATTTCCTGTTAGGGCTCCTGTCTTTACTGCCACAAACGTTGTTCCTCTGAGGAATCTATATGACTTCCAAAGAATTATTCCGACTCCACACAACAGCTTCCAGATGCTAATTACTACTTTCCTGGCATATAGAAAGGTTACCGCTGAAATTAAAACTAGCACAATATACACTACATAAGTGACTGCGTGGGGTAAACACTTTAGCTGTCGTAGCATCTCACGACACAGTATGCACTGTAGGGGTCTACACGTTGTTCTACCTACGATTTGCAAAGCACCCCTTAGGGTTTTTCCATCCGTGGTAACGAAAATCAAAGTTAGTTCCGCAGAAAGCTCTAGTAGTTCCGGTGGCAATGATGTCTGATACGGAGCGTTCCTTAAAGTGATAACCCGCTCCATACCTCGAACTCGAATCACCAGGGTTCCTGGAAGTAAGCTGGTGATGATTGGGTCGTTGTATGATACTTTGATATTTTCCCTTTGAAATACTGCCTCTTCGTCAGACAGCAAATGTCTCTGGTGACGGCGCCGAGGTAAAATATTAGTGCGCGGTTTTCCAACGCACTCTGTGAAAGAGATCAGCGCTGGGTTCGAAATCCGTAGTCCTTCCGCTTCATGTATCAGTGTAGATACTGCTGGCGTTAGGCGGCAGTTGCACGTAGTGACGGATTTATTCACACAGCTCGCCAGTACACAATATTCGCTCGTTCCACTGCACGGTGCATCGGCTGTGCAGGCACAGTGTAAACCGTCTCTTGTGCACTCCATTAGTGAAAGGGCTCCTTGTGGGTTCGGTTCCTGCTGAACGAAGAAATTTCTCGGTTCGATAAGCTCATGGTTGTGCGTAATGAATGTCCTCCAGGCTTTCACGCACTCGTCACATGAAAGTGCATGACAAGCACTCCGCGGCATTCCTAGTTTCAAAAGTTCGGCCCGAGATGCTACAGTGCACTGATATTTATCTCCCTTCAAATGACAAAGTTCGTGATTAGCAGCTACTCCGCTAACTGTCCAGATTACTAAGGAGAACGCAATCACGTTCATCTTGTCCATTTTATTGACGAAATGTCACTCTCTTCAAATACCCTAAAAGTGGTAATGGTTCTGTCAACACTTGTCGGCCATAATTATCTCAAAACAAACATACACATGAAATCACTCCTTATCACCTCGGTATTTCTCTTGCACATGCATTATATACGCTTTACATTAAGAACTAGTAATATTTCCTTCGAAAAGCTCGTTTCACTCTGACCTACAAGAAGTGAAGGGTTTTTATGTGCATATTTATTTATACATATATTTTTTTTTTCGAAATTCCGAAGCGCGTTCCATCCCAGGCTTCCCTTTTCTCTAATTGTATTTTTTTTTTTTCCTACTTGTAGGTTTTCTCCAACAACAACAACAACAACAAAAATAAAAAAAATCTCATCACTCGTGTTTCTTAAGCTTACTAAATTATAATTAAATAACGGTTATTTACTTCCCATGTATCTATTCTGCAGCTATTATTTCCATTCGCTGGTGCGTCTACTACTTCTAAAAGAAAAAATTATTAATTTCCCTTTTCGTGTTTGTCGTATTGTCTACCAGATATTACCCGCGTATAGTCGCTTATTTCCCTTTTACGTTGTCTAACTTAATCGTTAGTTCTTTGCTGAACTATTTCTTGTCATTTTATCTGTCGTGCTTTACTCTCTTTTTTTTTTTTCTTTTTTTTTCTCGCGTATTACAATTGTATTCTCATTCCTGGCTATTTCTGATTTTACGACCAGATGCTTTTCTTGTGTATTCGCAGGTGTGCGGCGACCATTTAAGGAACGCCGATGATTTCGGAAAATAGGGGATTTCCTCGAAAATGCTTGCGAGGGTCCCCTTTGGGCGATGTCACCCCTGCAAATTCGTCGATCCAAAAATTTTGGGTCGTTCCTGTGTTGACCGTTTCTCACGGCTCGAAATCTGAAACACCTGCGCTGATGCCTGTGGGTGTAAGTGAGCGCACAATAGCGTAGCCTCTTGCATGTTTTGCTTACATCGGAGGCTTCTTGTTTAGCCTATGTAGAAGCATCCACTTAGTATTCTGTTACCTGGGGCTAAAACCACCCCTCTAATTTCTGCAGGTCAGTGCTCAGTTCGCTGACGGATTTCATTGAAACAACACGCTTCTTTTGGTCTGGTGAACTTGTCATTCAAATTTCCTCTTCTGCTTTATCTCTTTTTTTTTTTTTTTTTTTTTTTTTTTTTTTTTGGTATCGTTGCACCATGTCTGCACGTATTAATCCTCATCTCACCTCGTCGCATTTTTCGCATGCTCGACGCCAGTTGTGGTTTGGGAGAATCTGCAACTGCTCCTCGTGTGCTGCGGTGGTAGAGGATGGGGAGCTGGGCCTGGTGAATTTGTCATTCACATTTCCTCTTCTGCTTTCTCAACCTCTAACCTCACGATGTACCTAGTGCATTTCTACCTCGATTTCATTTCTATACTTTTCTTCCGTTATAATTGCCTTCCTTATCAATTAAAACTGAATTTTCCTACTATCCACAAAAAAAAAAAAAAAAAAAAAATATATAGTACCTTTGGATATTTCACTTCAAGGTAAGTGCCTTTTACTGTCATTTCGATAGGTTATGGTTAGGCTATGTTAGGTGACGCTTAGGCTACGCATCGATCATGTTTGTTGCTACTTTCTTATAATATGTTTTGTTTCAGGTTCGCGTATTTTAATTGCTTTGAATACCTGCCATGGATACTAATTTTGAACCACTGCATTATCCGATACGCTGCTAATCTTATTGCATTCCGTCGGTGTTTCCGCACGGCTATTTCTCCGCAGAAGGTGCTTACGTTCTTTTTTTTTTTTTTTTTTTTTTTCTTGTGATATATTACTCCGGCCTATGCTTCAGAAAGTTTTGAGAGAAAAAATTATTTTTTTTTTCGTCGTGCTGTGCTCCCGTTTATAGTTTCCATCCTTTGAAATGCTCGGCCTTTGCTGTACAAAATATCTTACTGAGCGTTCCCGTTCTTTTAACGATAAATTTTCCTTCTTTGCATTCTTGCTTCAAGATGGCGGCCCAAGATGGCGTCTTCCCATTCTTCCTTTTGCTCCTTGCCAGCCAGTTTGTGTACGGGGTTTCTCAAACTGGAAACACGGTCCGTCCGTTCCTTTACTATTGCAAGCCCCGTGCATGAGCGACGTCATTCTGCCTACGATTACCTTCGCTTATCCTCCTACTGCCTATCATTAATAAAATTTGAGCGGAAAATTATTATTTTTTCTCTTTTTTTTTTCTTCTCTTCCAACAAAAATTTTTTTTTTTTAAAAGGAATGATTGCTACCGTTCAGTCTTTCCTCTGAAATAAAAACATTGCTTCCTCCACAGGTTTTTTTTTTTTTTGCTGGGTGCTTAATTCCTGACCCATTCTTTCTCTTTACTTACGTAATGTATTTTCCTTACTTAATATTAATTTTCCCCTTATCGTAGCAAAACAAAAAAAAATTTTCTAGTTTTCCGTGGTTCGTGAACTCAAAACTGGAAAGATTGCGATGCACGTACTAGGCTGCGGTCCTCCTATGAATATTATTAATTACTTCCTGCATATTCTTCCATGTTTATACACCATTTTCTAGCTAGGCTCTCTTTACGAATTATTTTCGATTACTGATCAGATCGCAAAAATTGTTTTTTTTTTTTTTTTTCTCTACACACCCAAAAAAAAAAACTAAATCTTCGCCCAGCGTTCTTCCTACTTCCTCGGGCTTAAACCAATGATTCCTGAGGTTTCGCCACGATTTTCCTCCACTGTGGATAAAGATTATTGACGGGTGCTCCTTCTGGTGTTCCTGCGCTTAGGTTTTCTTGAATACGCTGCGACAAATAGCGGTCGGTTAAATCGAACCAAGAGGTTCCCTCTGGATTACTGGGTTGACTGAGACTTTTCAACATTCTATTTACTAAGCTAGTATCTTCCGGCTGCTCAAGTCTTTCGGTCGAGTCGCTGACCACAATTTCCTTTGGGTACGTGCGATTCAGGCCTATTTCCAAAGTGTTGTGCCCTTGTGAATTTGCTGTGGGGTGTATTGCTGCTGTTTGCTGAATTCTGTCCTGCGAACGTAGTAGATATGGATCTCTAATAACCCTTTGGCGCGTTGCTTCTTGTGTTTGTCGGCTGCTACTTTCCTGATAGGAATCTTGTGACGGTATGGTCTCCTCCGTTGGTTCCGCTATTGCCTGTGTGCGTCTCGGCTCTTCAACATGCTGCGAGGGTGGCGGTACTTTCCTGCTTGTCTCCCTTCGCGCTGAACTCGACGTAGCGGGCGGCGAATTTATCGGTACTCCGATGTTGGGCGGTTGACTTACGGGCGGCATTGCTCTACTGCTTGTCGGTTGCGGCATGACTACTCTGGGAAAATCGACCCAATCCAGATAGTCGTAGTCCTGTGTGCTCTCCGATCCGTCGTCAGAGAAATCCTGCGATTGTCTGGGTACTTGTACCTCTATATTGTCCTGTACCGGTGACTCTGCTATAAGCTGGGGTAGGCGTTCAGTCCGCTTAAAGACTCGATTTTTATGCACGGTCTGATATTTGTTCGGATTTTCGACTGACCTCAACTGAACATTTACTGGGGTGGGGAACGAAACTATCTCCCAATCTCCGCAGTTAGTTCGAGCTAGCTTACGCGATAAATGTGGGTGTGAAAAAGGGGTGTGCAAAAATACTCTGTCGCCTAAATGTAGATTCTTTTCCGCAGCGTGCCTGTCTGCATACTTCTCTTGTTTCGCCGCAGCTTCTTGCAAATTTCCGTATACAATTGGTTGAATTTTCGCTAATCTGGTCTTCTTATTGAAGTGAATGGGGCGATTTGTGAGGTTAGCTATCAATACGGGTATGATGCCTGATTTGTCCAGCGTGTTTACTGAACGACCCAAGCGTACTTTTCCCTGGGCGTATCTTTCTAACGGCTGTACTAGCACTTGGTTAACCTGACATCCCGAAAATTTCCCACATCGGATCCGAATACCCCTTTCCGAATACGGTGGGATGAGTTCCTTATGGACGGTCCTTCCTATCTTGGTTACGTCGGGGTTAATGGGATTGGTCCTTTCCGCTGAAGGCACGGACAAGACCTGGGTTCGAATTTTCGACTGACGTGCTTTTCCTTTAAAATTTCTTTTCCGGTTATTCCTTCCTCTACCGTACTCTGCCGTAGCTAAATTTGCTCTGCTTTCCCGTTTCAAAATTCCTTTTCCTGCGTCGAATACGTATCCGTGCTCCTTCAATAGATCCCAGCCTAAGATTAGAGAATAATCTTGATGCAACTTCCGCTGAGTAACGTGATAGGGATGTAAAATGGTTTCTCCTCCGATTTCTACCGGTATCTCATAGCACTGAGATGTAGGTAAAGTGCTTCCAGTAATGCCTTTCACTAAAACTGCTGATCCTAAGTCACGTATACGAATCTTTCCCTTTATCTCCTCTAATAGTGAAGCACAAAAGATTGAGATACCTGCTCCGCTGTCGATGAGTGCAAACGCGTGAGTATCTCCTATCCTAACTTTCACTAACGGGAGTGCTCCATCACCTCGGACGTAACAATTTGTTAAAGTAACTCCACGGACCTTATTATAATTCCGGCCAAGGGCGGTCCCCTTATCTTGACCCGAAATTAGTTTAAAGGACGCGAATTTTGTCTGGAACACCTATTGCAATCTCTTCCTGGTGCATCCTCTTCGAAACGAACGCGGTTTTCTCTTCTGTTTCCTAAGTTCCTTGGATTCTGTGGGACGTGAGCGTCCTCTCGGTAAGTGGCGCTGTAGTTCCTGTAGGAGCGATACTGATTACCGCGGCGGTCGCCAGGGGAGAAGTTATTCTGCTGTCGCGGGTACGAAGGGTTGGGTGCCCTGTCCCACGAACCTCTTTGAGCTTGCTGCGATGGTTGCGTATAAACTGCTCCTTCCCGATTGTTCCGATAACAAAATCGCTTGATATGGCCAAAATCGCCGCAGTTATAGCAGATGGCCGAAGTAATGTCTACGTCGGGTAAATTTCCCCTAGATTGATAATTAGTGCTCTGGAAATTTCTCATGCGATTTACGTGCGTCCGGTGCGAATTCTCTGCTTGCCTTAGCCTTTCCCT
Organism: Macrothele yani; assembly: GCA_039090855.1. Lineage (NCBI taxonomy): Eukaryota > Metazoa > Arthropoda > Arachnida > Araneae > Macrothelidae > Macrothele > Macrothele yani. The sequence continues at coordinate 213,933,168 of CM076990.1, forward strand.
CAAATTATCTGCCTCACTTTTCAGAGCGTTCACCTGCATCTCATGAGTTGCTAGCTGCTTCGCCATCATAGAACACAAATCGGCTATCTGGTCCGTTGAATTGCTCTGTTGCCCTTGTGAAGTCCCTGGGATCGAACTCGATTCCTGCTGTGCATCGTAAGCGTTAACGTCCCGGTCTAATAAGAGATTGTGAGACTCTTCGGCCAGCGCTCTCTGAACTGCTGCCTGAAAATTTTCCGGGGCGAAGGATAAAAACCGTGCGCCTCAATTTGGGGTTTAATCCATTCAAAAACTGCGACATTTTAGTGCTGTCTACCAGTCCTCGCACTTGCTCATTTTCTAAATCCATCGTCTCCATGTAGGAATAAGCTAAGCCGTTAAGACGAGCTACATACTCGGCCACCCGTTCTCCTGGTTTTTGTCGGCAAGTCGTAAATTTCTGCATTCTCACGGTAACCGGTTGCAATGCGTCGAATCTTTGTACTATCGCCTGCTTAAATCGTTCGTACTCGGTCTCCCTCCTAATATCGACGGCCTCCGAAAGAAAGTGACTGGCAGCTCCTTTGAATTTTGCTTTAGCTGACAAAATTTTAACGGCGTCGTTCCATCCTGACAGTTCGGCGGTGCTCTCCAACGTTTCGAAATTGACGTGCGGTCAGATTTTCATCCGATCCGCTGAATGTGGGGATATACGCCAACATTCCCGCCATTATTGGTACGTTCTGCGGGGCTACTACACAATTTTCTGACACGGCTTCCCCTTCTAGAGTGCCCTGAAGATCGTTCTCCTGGTTCTGTTGATCAACTATGCAATTTTCCGAAACAAAATTCTGTTCACCGTTGCTCTGTTCTCCGTTCTGTTGGTTAGCCATATATTTATTCTTTAACCTTACTAACTTAAATTCCCACGGCTTCTACTATATGCTTCGTAATCTCGTAAAGTCGCATAAAATTAGAAAAATTCCGGTGAAGCTACCACGTAAAAATAAAAAATTCACTCTAACGTAACTCGCTGCTTCGTCTGCTAACCCACTTGACTTATGATCAGAAAACAATTGCTACGAATTAAATGATTAACGTTCCTAGCTTACTCATAAATTGCATTCGGCTTTCAACTTAACTCTACCTAACTCGCGACACACTAAACAAAAATTCCCTCAAAATATGCACATATACAACCAGCACTTCACACTAAGATATGTAATAAATTTGAACGTCTTAAATATATATATAAATACACTAGAAACATTTGAGATCAAATTATGCACTTGTAACAAAATTAATACGATAACCACTTTTTCAAGAAATTAGAACCACACCTCAAATACTTATGCTGACTTCCTAAATTCATTAAATTTTAGTATACTAGCAATAACCTCTGTCTACTTCCCTTGGTGGATGCAATCCCACATTTAAAGCACAATAAATCACACTTCCATAAACACTATTTTCATTTCAAAAATTTGTTCCAGCATTATCCAATTATTACTCCTACCAATTCTTCTTGCACTAGTCCTTTTTATTACTCTTTCCCAAATATTAATCCACTTAACTACTCTCTGTCTACACTCCCAAGTACCTCTACACATTTAAATGCACAATAAAACACACACTTAGATATTACATTCCCTTTTAGTCTTCCAAAACAAATCAAGATTACTGCTTAACCTTCTATTAGCTCCTATATCTTGCAGAAAAAAAAATTAATTCCTCTTATCAATAATTAACCTGCCTATTCCTTCTTAAATTATCAGTTTCTTATCAATGCATCAACACACATAATAAAATCACACTTCAATAATAATGCACTTTTGATTTTAAAATATATATCACCACAACTTCTCATCACTACTCTTCTATCAGTGCCTCACCGTTAAATTATACATTCCCCAAGTTATCAATGAACCTATTATTCCTCCTAGTTACCGATTTAAAATCACAACACTCAAATGCACAAATAAACAACACATCAAAAATAATTTCACTTTGATTTGCAAGGAATTTTCCCTTGATTTTCAACGATAAATCAAAATTATTCATGAATTACACTTGTATAAATTTATTTTCTCCGTACTATTAATTTTCATGTATTTTCTGTAAGATTTCATCTATTCATTTGCTAAATTAGCAGTATCACTCTTATTTGTTTTTCTGCCTATTTCCTTAGAAATTTAAATTTATTTCAGCATAATCTGATTTCCTGCAACTTATTTACTTGCATTTCACCTTCACTATTTTTTTTTGAAGTTAAAATCTTGCTACAATTTCCTTAATTTTTCTATAAAACCTGCATCTTGTTACTCAGAATTGAAGGGGAGATAATAGAAACACATCGCATTATTCTGCTAATTCTGTATACTTGATTAATTATCCTGACCACCGAAAACAAATATTCTTTTTTTTTTTTTTTTAAACCACAGGATCAAAGAAATCCTGGTCCTAGCACAAATTTTATATTAATTAACCAAAGAACTGAAAATCCTGGTCACACGGCACCAGTTTTATATTACCACCCCCTACTCGATGTGAGGGCGAACCATCTGCTGCGTCCTATTCGCTGCAGTGGGATTAATTATTTAAAAGACCGTTAATTTTCGTAACTCTTTATCTTCTATTATCTTCCGCCTATGGGTGTCTACCGTGAAGTTGGGTTCCCTAATTGAGGGTCTCCAAGCTCAGGGTTGACGGGTGCATTGCGTTGTGTTTCATATGGGAGAACATGGGAAACCCATATTCCTCCATATGCCGCTTGAAATTTAAAAACTCATGATGTCAGATTTGGACTTTTTATCCTGCGACTGGGCTTGCTAAATGTTAAAAGTTATTTTCTTCTTAAAATCTTGGAGTTGCTACTCTATCAAAACTTTACGATTGTTCTACTTAATTATTTAGGTTAAAATAAACAAAGATTCACTTAATTTGAATTTTCAAAGATTTGAGAAACTCGGGTAAATTTCATTATAAAATACAGAATTTATTTTCATTTGTTTCCTTAAAATCTATTACACTGATCGGTGGAGATTTCTATTAATTAAAACCAAAATATATTTTAAGTTCATTATGCTTTTTGATATTCGCAAATCATATTTTAAAGTTCACCTTTCGCAAAATATAAGACACATTATGTAATTCAGCACTTGCAAGAGATTAAAATTATCTTTTCTACCGAGGATGTATAGGAGACAAAATCATGATCATGCTAACGAGATATTGGGAATTATGAAATTTTTCTCACCAAATTCTTTTCTTTTCATCTATTTCGTTGTCGTCCGGTATTACTTATAGGTATAAAGTCTATGGTTGGGACCTCATCCGGTCCTGCTGAATGCACACTGCCCGCATAAGATCACTCGATGCTTCACCCAAAATTTGCGTAAAAACCTCTCAGGGAAAACATCATACTTCCCTTCACCTGGAAATCATCTTGCTCAATTTTGAGCGTCCTCCCAGGAAAACTCCTAACTTAATTCTTTCTGCGATATTCTGCCCAGGATTCATCTAGAGTCCATCTTTCCTCTCTGCGTTCACCCAGAAATAGCAGTCATCATTCCATCCCGTGTTCTCTCCAAATCATCTCCGCCTAAAAAAAAACTTTTTCTCTCGTCTATGTTTAAGGGGTTCGGGGGTGTTCCTGTCCTACCCAAATGGTTCTCCCCTTATTGGTTGGGCCGCTTTTCCTCGCTTCGGCATTGGTTTACATCCCTGTATGGGAATCCCTCCGATTCGTTGGCAAAGGCTTGAGAACATCGAGTTTTCTTGAAGATGAATATTCCTTTATCTTGTCAACTGCTCCGCGGGATGTCCGCGCTGCCTTAGAATTTTCACGTACGCTTCCTGTATGACTCTTTCTGTTGGTGTCAACCAGTTACGCCCACTACGAGAAATATGCCCTGTTCGTTGCCCGCTAGCGTGCGTAAAACGTGACTTCGTTAATAGCGAAAGGTCCAGTAAATTGGCCCCCACCTGTGATTGCGAGCATTTCATTCTCGTAGCGTTGCTTGCTAAAACCTCCGAGTTTTCTCTTTACTAACCTAGGGGTGTGTTTCGTGCGTATTCTTACTGGAATTTCCGGAGAGCTCGGGGAACACAAAATAAAATAAAAAAAACAATTCAAAAGAATGATGAAAAAAAAATAAGGAATTTCCTCCTCAAGAAAGAAATCTGCTCAGCCAGGTCTTAGAAAAATTATGAAATAGGTATTATAATTATCCTCTTAGAACGCCTGTCCACATTATGCTTCTCGGATTTTCTTTCCCAATTCCCGCGCTCTCTAAATTGTTTACTTGGTAACTACTCTTCCTCGTTTAACTATTTCCTCGTACTATGCGATACCGTAGGAATTATTTGGTGAATATATTGCTTTCCCACACTTACTAATTTGTAGGCCCCCTTTCCGAAATTCATACCTACGAAATCATGGTCCTCCAATGTTACACGATATTCCGGAGGACATACGGGTAACAATTGTTTGGGATATGGAAACGTGGGTATATATCGCTTAGGATATGGAAACATCGGAATATACCAAAATTAAGCAATCAGTTATCATGGATTAAACGGAATAATTCCGGATTTCCATAGCCCCTGATTCTCGTATGCACTTTTTGTACTTTTAGTGTATGTGTGTGTTTAAACTGTCGTAAACAATATTGCAAAAATTCAAGGTGCAGTGCACTATTCAATGTAAAATTACTGTTATAGATCTGTATCAACAATTGAAACGGAATTTCCATTTCATTCGATTTTCTCAAATATAATTTAAGAATTTGATGAATTTTGTATATTTAATACAAAATATTATTACTTTAATTTTATAAAGGTAGACTTATTGTTTCTGAGGTTTGAAGAAACAATGCACTATGAAATATAAAGACGGTATCAGCATTCAGTTCTTTGGTTTATTTGTTCTGTCAACACAACAAATAATATTCAAAAATACACTTTGAATATATTAAAATTTTATTTTTTAACCCATTAGATAGTTGAATATACTTGTACATAAAAGAAAGGCTCTGTTTTGTTATTCGAATTTCAGCATTCCCTCTCGCATATTTAAATATCATCGCGTTCGTCTCAATGTAACATATATAAAAAAAGCTTGCTGCGAATGAAACCGACAAGTCTCCCGTTGTTATTTCGGAAACAAGCTTGAAAAAGCACTACTTTTATGACTTTTATTTCATTATCTATGATTATGGAAGATGCTTCTAGTCATGGCTATTACACGTATAAATCCCTAAAGAGACCATGCTCAAAAAAAAAAAAATCCACTAAATACGTGGCGTCAGTGGAATAAATAAATACATCGCTCTTTCCACATTGTAACCACACACAGCAACCGAAAAATTGTTATTCGGCCGCAGCCGGGGAATTGAATCCACGAATCTCTCGATATCTAGCGGAGTGCGTTAGCCTTACACCACGGTGGCCAACAATCCACGGCGCTATGTGTGTATTTCAGTCAACTTCTGACATCATAAATCCGTAAGATGGGCTCAGCTACTGAGAGGTCTCCATCTGGTGGACATTAACGGCACTGGCTATATATTAATCATAGCAGTTAAATCCAAGGGCGAGACCCAAAGTCAAAATCCTCTAAATACGTGGCGTCAGTTGAATAAATAAATACATCGCTCTTTCCACGTTGTGACCACACACAGCAACCGAAAAATTGTTGTAACTGCTATAATTAATACATAGTCAGTGCCGTCTCAGTTACTGAGCCCATCTTACGGATTTATGATGTCAGAAGCTGACTAAAATACACACGTAGCGCCGTGAATTGTTGGCCACCGTATTGTAAAACTAACGCGCTCGGCTAGATATCGAGAGATCCGTGTTCAATTCCCCGGCGGCGGCCGAATAACAATTTTTCGGTTGCTGTGTGTGGTTACAACGTGAAAAGAGCGATGCATTTATTTCTTGAGACCATGATCAACATTAAAAGGGATCACATTCTAGGATTGCAGCGATTACTGCCTACAGAGTTCAAGATGGCACTGGTTGGACAATAAACAAATCCCCAAGTGTCTTTTCTGTATCGATTATTGTAAATCTTCAACGATAAATCAGCATACCACACGTCGGCCTATGCATTCTATAGCGCATTTTTAATCAAGTTGTTTAAATAGACAGGGGCCCAGCAAAATACTTGCCCGGGGCCCACACAGCTTAGGGGAGGTCCCGATGACAATTTTTTTTTGATTGAAGGTTTAACGACCACCGTGAGCAACTCAATCGGCTATAAGTAGTCTCTCGTCCCTAATTTAGGGTCACTGGTTCCAGGGAAGGGAGAGCGCCAGTGCCGTAAGACAAACACAACATACATACCTCACCGGGATTCGAACCCGGACCCCTTCAGGGACGAATGATCATATGCCAGCGCTTAGACCAATGAGACACCGAGGCGGCACCCGATGCCAATTTAATACTTATTTTAATCCTGTAACTCATACAAGTATAAGGCGACTCTCGGTAAGGAGACTCTCGGCTCTCTCTCTCTCTCTCTCTCTCTCCTAAAAGTCCATCTATTTATACATATTTGATACTGATTCCCTTAGAATTGTTCTTATTATATATTTAAAAAACATACTTGCAGCAAATTTGGCAACTATTCGATATGATTTTTGATTCAATAAGAGTAACATTAATCATTCTTATAGTTCTTTAAGGGAACTTCCACGCAGTAGATGCTTTTAGTTTGGGATAAATTAAGGAGAAAGATCATTCAGAATTTTAGAAATTCTTGAAGATTAAATATTAATTTATTGCTCTACGTTTTCATCGACTTTCATGCAGTTGCGTACCAGAAATACTCGCTCCTCCCTGGAAAAATGTTTTTCGAAGCCCTTTTGCGAAAATCCATTAGCCTTCAATTACTGAAAAATTTAACTTCCATATTATTTCCTAAGCTTAACGGAAGTTTTAACAAATTAAATTATTTGGGACTTTCAAGTATTTCTCGCAAAGCCAAAGTTATTACAGTTTATTGAGTGAAACACAAATGAGAACATGGTAATTAAGATGATTGCCCTAGTTTCATACCGATACAAGTACTCCAAAACATTTACGTCAAAGTTCATCATATTATGAATTCAGGTTTCTTGAATTGAGCGTCTTGAAACTAAGCTTCTTTGAAATGCCTCACGATAACACACACAAAACATATTACTCTCTTGTGACAGAATCTAATGACCCTTTCAGGTTTATACGAAAATACAGAACACGAGTAAGAAAATAAGTAAGTAACACTTAAGAATTTTGACACAAAACATATAATACTACTTAAATTATTTACTCTCGAATATAAAAAACCTACTTAACATAATGCCACAATGTTTCGCGCATAATAAAATATTTTCTCCTTGACTCTCTGATGAAGAAAAGAAAAAGACAGAGCTCTCAGCTTCTTCGTTCCCGCGAAGAACACCTTTTAAAAAGTTCATCATATTCTGAAGGATGCGTAGTTGTTTGCAAAATTTGTAATACATAACACCTTATCCGTATTGGTATAAAAATTCTGCTTATTGAACTGATATTTCTTCCACATTCTGTTTTTATTATACCCTCATAGAAACTTTTGCTATGGCCGTAAAAGGGATCTCAAGTCCTGTGGAATAGCTGCTTTTATGGATTAAAGCAATAAAAATATTTTGTGAGGATTGTACTTATTTACTGAAAAAAAGAAGTAAAAATTGCTTTTCTTGTTAGTACTTCGTTCAAAGCTACCTGAATCCCTGGCTATTTCTCTAACCAGTTTCGTATGAAGGTTCCGGAAAAAATTTGTAAAATCTTTTAAACCTTTTTGCTAAGGCTGGAGGCCCTCTCAGCCGTGAGGCCCCCGCGTAATGTGGGGGTTACGGGAGTAATCAGTACGCCCCCGCGTTCATGTCTATGTAACGTGTCTGGCTGTTCTAGTATTATTTTCTCTTAAATTTACTTATATACTAACTTCATGTTATATTCTAAATTTATTTGAATTGATTATAATACAGTATCCTTTTATAAATATTTCATCCAATATTTTTAAATTTAATATTCATGTTAGCAGGTTGCTTACCTCACTTCATTTAAGAGTTTTCAAATATTATGTTATAATTTCGCCTGTATCATTATAACTGTTCGCATTTACTGCCGTTTACGCAAGTTTTTCTTATAAAGTCTGGTTTTACCTGCTTACATACTCGTCTGCTATTTAAAATGCAAGGAAATATTTGTTCACAGTGTGATATAAAAATAAAGAGACTTAACTGAAACTTCATGATCTTTCATGCATCGCGTAACAATGCGCTTCTTTCATGCATCATGTTTAACAATGTTTCGTCTTATCTAGTTTATGAATGAAACATGAGTTTTCAACTTTGAATGAAATTGCAAGTGACGATTCTTTAAAGTTTAAATATTTTTGAATATGTACTAGTCACTACAGCTGTTTCGAGTTTCTGAAGAAAGTGAAGTTTTTTGAAGTCCCCTTTATCTCTCACGGCGTGCCACTGATGAAACAAACAGCCTTTCAAGGAATGGCATTAAATAAAACTGATATTTTTATAATATATCATAAAAAAAGAATCCTTCATAGTTTATTATTTACAAAAAGTGAGGTTTTCATACACAGACAGAAAAAGAGTTTTTTTTTGTCACTTCATAAAAAAATCGCAGATTTTTCGTAGCGTTTTTCATCTTATATGAAAACGGTGTACTACAAGTAATAAGAATATAATTTGCCATTTCATTAAAAAAATAATAGGTAAAAATAAAACGGGGAAGCAAGAACACAACCACATCAGTTTTTCCCATTACCTGATAAAAACTATGCCACGTCTTCGTCTTCAGGGCACTACGGCGAATAATTCCGTTGTTAGATAGGCACATCGATCAGACCAAAAAATATTTTTGTTGCTATTCAGGAGCCTAATCTTCCGATAATTGGTATGATTCACTCCCACTTTCATACACTCTTTTGACGGGCAAAACAGAGTAACATCAACTCTTGGATTTGTTGAAACCCCCTGACATCTCTGTTACGACTCTTTAACGTTCTGAAAACTTACTCATTATATTCTATATTTCCTGTTCAGCACCATCGAATGTTGACAAAATTTATAAAGGGTTCCTACATGCTCTTACAATACTTAGCCGTTATGTGACAAAATATAAAAGTTAATTTCGGCAAAACATTATGTATCCAATATCGATTGGTATTTTAGTACCGAAAATATGAATCTGAGACAAAACTGACGAAAGTGGGAATATGCAATACGTAATAATGAAGTTAAATACGAAGGAATGAAGGAAAGAGGTACATATTGGCGTCTAGTAGGCTGCATGGTTTAACAGCAACTGCTAAAACACTAGAACAATAGTAACCCAGGTAGCACAACCTTGCAATTTATGTAGGTCCAATACTGAGCCACCATCTCTTAGGAATAAAAGACGCTGGCTCGGTGTTGGGCCTAAGTTCAATATCAAGGTTGTGCTACCTGGAAAGGCTCCGAAAGGAAGAGCTTATTCACCATTTCTACGCGAATCCTCCAACGATCCACGTCAAGGGCATGCTTCAGCTACTGAAGTGATGAAGTGGCAGGGCAGGGGTATGCAAGCGGATACATGTCTTTTCAGTGGTCCTACGCATACTTAATGAGGTTGTGGTCTGGAGAGCACGAATGCAAGTCCATATTCTCAATGCCCACTTTGAGGAGCACGCCTTTTTTTTTTTCTTTTTCTTTCTTTTTTTTATCGGAGGTTTAACGACCACCGTAAGCAACTCAATAGGCTATAAGCAGTCGCCCGTCCCTAATTTAGGGTTACTGGTTCCTGGGAAGGGAGAGAGCCCGTGCCGTAAGACAAACACAACATCCATGCCTCACCGGGATTCGAACCCGGACCCATATCGGACGAATGATATAAGACCATCGCTTAGCCCACTGCGCCAACGGGTCGGCAGCAGGCTTTCCGCCAGCTGGTCTCGATGCGGGAATGTGTGTTATCACTCATGAAGAGGAAAGCATCCCCAACTGCTGCAGCGTAGGACGCAACTGTCGGAGAGATAGATACAAAACATTACAGATAGGTATGAAGGGCTGTTGACATGAATATTCCCAGCGCAGGGAGAAACAGACCCAAACCGAATGCAGATGATAAATAGGCCGACAGCAGGGCTCCCTAACAGTGTATTGCAATCGAAGAACGTGGATAAACGTGATCTGAGCGATTTTGATCGTGGACGCATTGACAGAGCAAGACAGATGGGTCGTTCTATAACTCAAGTGGTAAGAACCCTAGGCTTACCGATGAAAACCGTATTAATGGTGTACCGCGAATATACCATCGACGGACGTACCAGTGCCCAGGAAGAAAGAGGTGGCCGAGTACATGTCATTGATCACGGGGGTCGACGTAGACTATGCAGGCTCGTACCGACCAACCGCTTGGCAACGGCGGTGCAAATCGTATCCAGGTTAAATGTCGGAGGCCCAAGAAGCATCAGCGATCAAATGATATGGCGCACGCAGCACACCATGGGCTACAGGAGCCTGTGTTTTACTCGTGTGCTTCTGTTGACTACAGGAGCCTGTGCTTTACTCGTGTGACACAGTTGCCTGCTAGTCATCGGAAATTACGCCTCGCCTGGTGCTGGAAACATCAAAACTGGACTTCTGTACAGTGGAGCCGAGTAGTATAGTCAGATGAATCTCGTTTACAGCTGTACCAAACTGGAAACATCAAAACTGGTCCTCTGTACAGGGGTGCCGAGTAGTGTAGTAAGATGAATCCCGTTAACAGCTGTACCAAACAGGAAACATCAAAACTGGACCTCTGTACAGGAGCGCCGAGTAGTATAATCAGATGAATCTCGTTTACAGCTGTACCGAACTGGAAACATCAAAACTGGACCTCTGTACAGGGGCGCCGAGTAGTGTAGTCAGATGAATCCCGTTTACAGCTGTACCGAACTGGAAACATCAAAACTGGACCTCTGTACAGGGGCGCTGAGTATTGTGGTCAGATGAAACCCGTTTACAGCTGTACTGAACTGGAAACATCAAAACTGGACATCTGTACAGGGGCGCCGAGTAGTGTAGTCAGATGAATCCCGTTTATAGCTGTACCGAACTGGAAACATCAAAACTGGACCTCTGTACAGGGGCGCCGAGTAGTGTAGTCAGATGAATCCCGTTTACAGCTGTACCGAACTGGAAACATCAAAACTTGACCTCTGTACAGGGGCGCTGAGTAGTGTGGTCAGATGAATCCCGTTAACAGCTGTACCAAACTGGAAACATCAAAACTGGACCTCTGTACAGGAGCGCCGAGTAGTATAATCAGATGAATCTCGTTTACAGCTGTACCGAACTGGAAACATCAAAACTGGACCTCTGTACAGGGGCGCCGAGTAGTGTAGTCAGATGAATCCCGTTTACAGCTGTACCGAACTGGAAACATCAAAACTGGACCTCTGTACAGGAGCGCCGAGTAGTATAATCAGATGAATCTCGTTTACAGCTGTACCGAACTGGAAACATCAAAACTGGACCTCTGTACAGGGGCGCCGAGTAGTGTAGTCAGATGAATCCCGTTTACAGCTGTACCGAACTGGAAACATCAAAACTGGACCTCTGTACAGAAGGGGCGCCGAGTAGTGTAGTCAGATGAATCCCGTTTACAGCTGTACCGAACTGGAAACATCAAAACTGGACCTCTGTACAGGGGCGCTGAGTATTGTGGTCAGATGAAACCCGTTTACAGCTGTACTGAACTGGAAACATCAAAACTGGACATCTGTACAGGGGCGCCGAGTAGTGTAGTCAGATGAATCCCGTTTATAGCTGTACCGAACTGGAAACATCAAAACTGGACCTCTGTACAGGGGCGCCGAGTAGTGTAGTCAGATGAATCCCGTTTACAGCTGTACCGAACTGGAAACATCAAAACTTGACCTCTGTACAGGGGCGCTGAGTAGTGTGGTCAGATGAATCCCGTTAACAGCTGTACCAAACTGGAAACATCAAAACTGGACCTCTGTACAGGAGCGCCGAGTAGTATAATCAGATGAATCTCGTTTACAGCTGTACCGAACTGGAAACATCAAAACTGGACCTCTGTACAGGGGCGCCGAGTAGTGTAGTCAGATGAATCCCGTTTACAGCTGTACCGAACTGGAAACATCAAAACTGGACCTCTGTACAGGAGCGCCGAGTAGTATAATCAGATGAATCTCGTTTACAGCTGTACCGAACTGGAAACATCAAAACTGGACCTCTGTACAGGGGCGCCGAGTAGTGTAGTCAGATGAATCCCGTTTACAGCTGTACCGAACTGGAAACATCAAAACTGGACCTCTGTACAGGGGCGCTGAGTATTGTGGTCAGATGAAACCCGTTTACAGCTGTACTGAACTGGAAACATCAAAACTGGACATCTGTACAGGGGCGCCGAGTAGTGTAGTCAGATGAATCCCGTTTATAGCTGTACCGAACTGGAAACATCAAAACTGGACCTCTGTACAGGGGCGCCGAGTAGTGTAGTCAGATGAATCCCGTTTACAGCTGTACCGAACTGGAAACATCAAAACTTGACCTCTGTACAGGGGCGCTGAGTAGTGTGGTCAGATGAATCCCGTTAACAGCTGTACCAAACTGGAAACATCAAAACTGGACCTCTGTACAGGAGCGCCGAGTAGTATAATCAGATGAATCTCGTTTACAGCTGTACCGAACTGGAAACATCAAAACTGGACCTCTGTACAGGGGCGCCGAGTAGTGTAGTCAGATGAATCCCGTTTACAGCTGTACCGAACTGGAAACATCAAAACTGGACCTCTGTACAGGGGCGCCGAGTAGTGTAGTCAGATGAATCCCGTTTACAGCTGTACCGAACTGGAAACATCAAAACTGGACCTCTGTACAGGGGCGCCGAGTAGTGTAGTCAGATGAATCCCGTTTACAGCTGTACCGAACAGGAAACATCAAAACTGGACCTCTGTACAGGAGCGCCGAGTAGTATAATCAGATGAATCTCGTTTACAGCTGTACCGAACTGGAAACATCAAAACTGGACTTCTGTACAGGGGCGCCGAGTAGTGTAGTCAGATGAATCCCGTTTACAGCTGTACCGAACAGGAAACATCAAAACTGGACCTCTGTACAGGAGCGCCGAGTAGTATAATCAGATGAATCTCGTTTACAGCTGTACCGAACTGGAAACATCAAAACTGGACCTCTGTACAGGGGCGCCGAGTAGTGTAGTCAGATGAATCCCATTTACAGCTGTGCCTGGAACTGGAAACATCAAAACTGGACCTCTGTACAGGGGCGCTGAGTATTGTGGTCAGATGAAACCCGTTTACAGCTGTACTGAACTGGAAACATCAAAACTGGACATCTGTACAGGGGCGCCGAGTAGTGTAGTCAGATGAATCCCGTTTACAGCTGTACCGAACTGGAAACATCAAAACTTGACCTCTGTACAGGGGCGCTGAGTAGTGTGGTCAGATGAATCCCGTTAACAGCTGTACCAAACTGGAAACATCAAAACTGGACCTCTGTACAGGAGCGCCGAGTAGTATAATCAGATGAATCTCGTTTACAGCTGTACCGAACTGGAAACATCAAAACTGGACCTCTGTACAGGGGCGCCGAGTAGTGTAGTCAGATGAATCCCGTTTACAGCTGTACCGAACTGGAAACATCAAAACTGGACCTCTGTACAGGGGCGCTGAGTATTGTGGTCAGATGAAACCCGTTTACAGCTGTACTGAACTGGAAACATCAAAACTGGACATCTGTACAGGGGCGCCGAGTAGTGTAGTCAGATGAATCCCGTTTATAGCTGTACCGAACTGGAAACATCAAAACTGGACCTCTGTACAGGGGCGCCGAGTAGTGTAGTCAGATGAATCCCGTTTACAGCTGTACCGAACTGGAAACATCAAAACTTGACCTCTGTACAGGGGCGCTGAGTAGTGTGGTCAGATGAATCCCGTTAACAGCTGTACCAAACTGGAAACATCAAAACTGGACCTCTGTACAGGAGCGCCGAGTAGTATAATCAGATGAATCTCGTTTACAGCTGTACCGAACTGGAAACATCAAAACTGGACCTCTGTACAGGGGCGCCGAGTAGTGTAGTCAGATGAATCCCGTTTACAGCTGTACCGAACTGGAAACATCAAAACTGGACCTCTGTACAGGAGCGCCGAGTAGTATAATCAGATGAATCTCGTTTACAGCTGTACCGAACTGGAAACATCAAAACTGGACCTCTGTACAGGGGCGCCGAGTAGTGTAGTCAGATGAATCCCGTTTACAGCTGTACCGAACTGGAAACATCAAAACTGGACCTCTGTACAGGGGCGCCGAGTAGTGTAGTCAGATGAATCCCGTTTACAGCTGTACCGAACAGGAAACATCAAAACTGGACCTCTGTACAGGAGCGCCGAGTAGTATAATCAGATGAATCTCGTTTACAGCTGTACCGAACTGGAAACATCAAAACTGGACCTCTGTACAGGGGCGCCGAGTAGTGTAGTCAGATGAATCCCATTTACAGCTGTACCGAACTGGAAACATCAAAACTGGACCTCTGTACAGGGGCGCTGAGTATTGTGGTCAGATGAAACCCGTTTACAGCTGTACTGAACTGGAAACATCAAAACTGGACATCTGTACAGGGGCGCCGAGTAGTGTAGTCAGATGAATCCCGTTTACAGCTGTACCGAACTGGAAACATCAAAACTTGACCTCTGTACAGGGGCGCTGAGTAGTGTGGTCAGATGAATCCCGTTAACAGCTGTACCAAACTGGAAACATCAAAACTGGACCTCTGTACAGGAGCGCCGAGTAGTATAATCAGATGAATCCCGTTTACAGCTGTACCGAACTGGAAACATCAAAACTGGACCTCTGTACAGGGGCGCTGAGTATTGTGGTCAGATGAAACCCGTTTACAGCTGTACCGAACTGGAAACATCAAAACTGGACCTCTGTACAGGGGTGCTGAGCAATGTGGTCAGATGAATCCCGTTTACAGCTGAACCGAAACTAGAAACATCAGAACTGGACCTCTGTACAGGGGCGCTGAGTAGTGTGGTCAGATGAATCCCGTTTACAGCTGTACCGAACTGACGGGATGGTGCGGGCATGGCGTCGACAGCATGAAGCCCATGGCCCCAGTTTCCAAGTGGGCTCTGCTCAAGGCGTTGAGGATTCTATCATGGTTTGGGGAGCCTTTTCATGGGACACATTATGTCCCTTAGGGTGTCTGGAGATGTCCTTAACCACTTCGCGTTACCAGCAGCACATGTTGGTAATCACCTACAGGCTTTCATAGCCTTCGCTTATCCTGCAGCCGATGTTCTGTTTCCGTAGGATAATACGCCCCCTCATCGGACCGCAAGCACCCATACATGGCTCGAGAAACACTCATCTGAGTTTGGAAACATCCAGTGGCTCCAAGGTCCCCGGGTTAAAACCCTGTGGAAGCTCTCTGGAATGCCGTGAAGCGAAATATCAAATTCATGGACCCGGGACAGACGTCTCGGTGGAGTTGTGGACATTGCAACAACAGGCATAACTGGCATTACCTTCGGAAACCCTGCAGCATCTGATGGAGTGTATGCCTCGGCGTGTATAGGATGATATTCGCGCTTTACGAGGACCAACACTCTATTAGGTAGGCATGGAGTTTGCGAATATGAATTATATGTCAAGTAGTATAAAATGAAATAAAAAGTTACTACGCTATCACCCAGAAAATCTACGACTACACAAGTATGAAGTGCCACTGTGAAACTGTGTGCCGAACTACAATACACTGAATAGCTATACGGGAGCTGTCTTCTTTAAATCCCAGAAAATAAGAATTCATGCATGATCATGGTTGCAGTGGTGTTTAAATGTCAAGAACCTTACTTACAAAGCGATCAATCTTCCTTCAACAAGCTTTCATTGGATGAGAGAATTTGAAGCAGCAACTAGTCGATCTTACGCCCACGTTTCATCCGTTGATTGAAAGTTTTTTTGCCATGTTTCATGCAGTCTTCGTGTACACGTGTTTAGGTCTGAAATAAGAATCCCAACATAGCAATTTGCGGTGACTGAACATCCGGCCTTCCACCCTCCTAATATTTTGTCGCGGTCAAACTCACTCACGACGCTGCTTTTTCCCATGATTACTTTTCCGTAAATGATGTCCAATGCTTAGGGACTTGTTCTATTTGTGGTCATTGCTAGTTTCAGCGTCCCACGTACCTTTCTTTTGTTTTTTTGGGGGTTAAATGACCGTCACGAGCAACTCGGTGCGCTGTAAGCGGTCTCCTGTCCCTAATTTTGGATCAGTGCATAATCATGAACTAACTCCGGGGAAGAGGGGCAGTCAGTGCCGCAAGACAAATACAAATGCATACCTCACCGAGATTCGAACCCGCACCCCATCTCGGAAGGGGGGGGGGGCACGTGCCTCAATGTGATACTTCTGCTTTATACGCGTCTATTGTAAGCAGGGTGCATATAGTAATTTGTTCATTCATTGTAGTAATTATAAGCAAAACTAATTTAGCTCAGAAAGGAGTACAAGAGAATTTTAGATCTTTCTTCAGATCCAGGCTTAAATTTAATTTACCAAATACTCTACTTAAGAATTTTGAATTGAACATAAGATAATATCCGGATTTTGCAGAGGATACAGTAAAAAAGCATCAGCACGCAACTAAGCTAAAAAGAAAGTAACTCAAAATATAAATCTTCTCTACACAAGAAGAAATACCTGAAAATATTGCCTGTTTCTTTAAGAAAGAAAGGATGCCTTCGAAACGTTTTAAAGTAATTTACAATCACAGATGCTTCTTTAATATACTTGCTTCAGAAGACTCTTTTTTAATATTCTTAGGTAAACTACAGGCTGTTAGCTTTCTATATCTGAACGCTCTCGAGGAAACCAGCTGCACCCGATTTTTTTTCCGAATGGAGAAGTACTAAAAATTACGAGAACCAATGAAAAACAGTAATTTCATACACTATGTCAGTATTCTGTAGACAAACACAAACAGCCGTCAAATTTAAGCCAATCTGAAATTCTGTAAACAGAGATGCTCTTTGCAAAGATAACCCTCATTACGCACTTGGCGGCAACACTTGAAACTTTTTGAGCATATTATGGATAAATATTTGTGTTGTACTTGTTAAAATATAAGCAATACATAAAAATATTCTACGAATGCTAGGTAGTTGCGAAAAACGCATCAAGTTCATATGCTAATCAATTATTACGTTTTCTGCGGTATTTTGTAAATACCTATAGCTATTATAACTCGATTGGAATGGCTTCTTAAGTCACGTTTGCTGGTTCGATCTCATATTAAACTTATTTTTACTTCCTTTTAAAAGGACAAAGAAAAAGAAATATTTCACTTATAGGGACGAAGGGTTGATCACCTTTAAAGTTGATCCATTTAGTACTACCAACATTAGGTAGTACACCGATGAGCAACTACTGTACACTATGGCCATCTACCTAATAAGTTGTAGGACCCCTTTTAACTTGCAAAAAAGCGGCCACTCTGTGAGGTATCGATTCGATAAAGTGGCGATAGGTATCCTGGGGTACCCGGTACCATAATGTCAACAGCAGGTCCTCCAGTTCCCGTACATTTCGCGGTGGTGGTCATTTAGCACGAATCCGGTTTTCCAAGTCGAACCTCAAATGTTCGATTGGGTTCATGTCAGGTAAATTTGGAGGCTAAGGCATTAACAGAAAGTCATCAGCATGTTCCTCGAACCACTCCTTGACGATTCTGGCAGTGTGGCATGGCTCATTATCCTGTTGGTAATGGCCATTACCAGCAGGGAACACAGTTGCCATGAATGGGTGAACTTGGTCCGCAATGATATTTAGATACTTGACAGCTGTCAGGAAGTGTGCTGTTGGGATAAAGGGGCCTAAAGTGCCCACAGCATAACACCGCAGCCGCCGCTGGCCTTTTCCCGCCCAACAGTGCATCCAGGTGCCATAGCCTCCGTTGGTAATCGGCGTATCTGCGCTCGGTCGTCTACGTGATGCACCAGGAATCTTGATTCGTCATACCAGGCCACTTCCAATCATCCACAGTCCAATCTCGAAGTTCTTGGGCCCATTTCATGCGTTGGCGGTGACGTGCAGCAAGCATGGGTACCGGCTGGATCTTCGGCTACGCAGGCCTATGTGCCGAAGGCTACGATGAGTTATGTGCTGTGACACGTTGCCCTGATCACCACTGTTGTAGCTGCTGGTGATTTGTCGCACTGTGGCCATGCGGTCGCTGTGAACAACGCGCGACTGTTTCAGCTCCTCTCTGGCACAAATGACTTGCGGACGACACACGGCTGGATTACGGTTTATCGTTTGGCCATCTGTGCACCACTTTTGATATGTGCTCACTACATCTGTACGTGAACAACCCGCAAGCCGCGCCATTTCCGAGATCGTAGTTCCGAGGTGCCCTGCCATCACAATTTGTCCTTTTTCAAACTCCGATAAATCCGCAGCTTTTCCCATTCTGACTCTGAACACTTTACTAACGGAAAGTAGGTCCTGGTGTTGCATATATACTGCTCTGTGAACTTCACCTGCGCCACCGTTCGGTCCCCAGGCGCTCTCATCTCTTTAGGATGGGGGTGGTCATAATGTATTGGCTCATTGGTGTAATTCTCACTCATCATGAAAGCATCTTTCGAGTTCATACAGCACTGATCGATTTCGAACATTTCGCCTCAGTTTTTTTCATTATCTGTAAAAGCTTTTCCGGACAATCAAGAAAACTTAGACTTATATCTGTGATGGGGGCTGGTAAAGTTTTGTCTTTATTGAAAATTGCTGCAAAAGATGAGCTGAACGGTTTCGCTTCTGCCTTTCTGCAGACATTGGGGAAAAGACCTCAGCTGAGCCGAGACTCATTTTTAAATCCTCACTTAAAAACAGTTTGCTTTGCCAGAAGAAATTCCATTATCCTGGCCTGTTGCACGAATGTTCAGTTTTCTAAACTTTTGCAAAAGATCGTTTACCTAAAGAAAAATTGATCGCTTTTACGGATTGAGGGGCATCAGCAGAGTATTTTATTCCCTAATTTGAAAAGGCATGTTTCATTTCACTAGTAACAATATAAATTTTATCGTTATGAGTATTATTCCTAAGAGCACTGAACGTCAGTTAAAACTGTACATACCTAGATGTCACAATTCAAAATGGATGATAGCCAGAGCTCATTGGTCTGTCTGAACCAGGTGTTCGATGGGAGTAGCATACTTAATGACCAAATATGGAAACATATCAAGAGAGTTTTCGTATAATAAAGTTTTGGAAGAAAAGGAAGAAATCTCACTGATTCAGTTTTGGCCCCTGTTCATGAATTTTCTTTAAAGGAATTAAATATCCGCACAGAATTTTTTTTTTACCCAGCATTTTATCATGTGTTCTCTCTTTTTTTGCATCAGTATCCGCTGAAATAATGTGAAAAAGAAAACAGGCCCCTTGTTCCTCTCCCCCATCCCAAACCGACAACACAGGCTGTTTTTCCTATCGGTAGCATTTTCCCCCATGAACTTTGCCTTCATTTGTTTATAACCGCGTGTTCGACGGATATTCAACAATGATATTTTTTGATCGACGGATATTCAACAATGATATTAATTGTTTCATTTGTATATGAATAAATACATTAAGTTTGTGCATCGTGGTGTTTAACACATATTTTACATAAATTATACGTAAAACAACTCCACTTAATACGAAGCCTTGCTATATATTGCAATTTATTTGTTTTCGTGAATAAGTATAATACACAAACTTCGGGACTATTTCTCTATTACTTAGTCCCGTATCCATAAAAACACCAGTTAAGTTGGCTTGATATCTTCGTACACTGAAATGTACTGCATTCCATACAATAAAATTACCCTCACGGACAATGCAATTTACACACCTAAAGGAAAACATGCTACAACCGCGAAAGTTTGCAAATTGCTGGAGTGAGTGCTGGTATGCAAACTATCCACGTTTGGTGTGAGTGCGAATGACCGCACACCCTGTGGTGGAGCTGCAAGCACGAACCGGCAGCGTTATAAACCGGCGTGTAGTCGATGCCCCATGAAAGCGAAAAGCACCGTCCGACGCAAGCAAAGGCACACAGTGACAAGAATGCCGGGTAGACGCCAGAGACGTCGATTTACGCAACTTATGAACTTTGCGGGAGGCCTGATTATCGGGCTGAAAACCGCATGGTGGTCGGCGCACCGCATAGCCCTCCTCGAGAACCATACCGTCCAACTGTGTTGGGATCAGTAGACACGTGACCGCACTGCCACACGGCGGAGCGGCTCCGGACGGACCAGGAGGACCACCGGTAGAGAGGATCGACGGATCGTGCGCCAGGCACAAACGAATCCCACGTGGACCTGGTTCAGTATACATACAGATGTAGCGGTTCCTGTGTGCCCACGAACCATTTCCCAAAGCCTCGCGGAAGCGTATCTGCGATCCCAGCGCCCCTTACGTGTGCTGCCATTAACACCGGGACATCTTCGGCTCCGTGTGCAGTGGTGCCAGGCCAGAGCGACGTGGAACGCCACAGGCTGACGAGGTGTGGTGTTTAGCAAAGAGTGCCGCTTCGTTTTGGGGACAGATGATCATCGTGTCCGGATGTGCAGGTCCCCAGGTTAACGACACAATCCCAACCTTGCTATCGAGCGCCATACCTCCCCCACTGCAGGCATTATGGTCTGGGGAGCAATTGCTTACGATAGCCAATCAGCTGTAGTAGTGGTACGTGGATCATTGATGGGCCAGCGGTATGTGGACCGTGTGCGGTATATAACGGCCCCATGTGCGTCCATTCCTGGCCGGGATTCCAGGTGCGCTATAACAGCAGGATAATGCCCGCCCGCACACCTCTCGGGTTGCTAAGGACTGCCTACGTCATATCCAGACACTTCCATGGCCTGCCCACTCCCCAAACATGTCCCCTATCTAGCATGTGTGGGACCAGTTGAAACGCTAGCTGCCCCCATGCCGCACTATCCGGGATTTCCGGGATTTGAAGCACACCGTCCAACACGTGTGGACCAGTGTGGCGCAGGACAACATCAGGAGTCTGTTCTCCTCCATGCCGGTCCGTATTGCAGCATGTATCGCCGCACGAGGGTGTATCATTCATCTGTATCATTACTTCCATAAAATTTCCGTTCAATCCGACGCTTTCTTCTTGGTGCGCGAATTTCATTTTCCGTTCAATCCGATGCTTTCTTCTTGGTGCGCAAATTTCATTTTTCGTTCAATCCGATGCTTTCTTGGTGCGCAAATTTCATTTTCCGTGAGTGTATGTGAAATTGTGAGGTGGGAGAATTATAGAATCACAGCTACGTCAATAGATAAAGATAGTCAGCATAAAGTCAACTTCAGTCGCAGTATGACGCAAGATTATATATATTTCAAAGTAGCCTGATCTGTATGCCACTGGGTAGATTTCGGGTTCACATTTCTTGCAGATAGGTGCATCACAGGGGAGAAAACAAGACTTTTGCTACAGACTTTTCGCATTTTTTTTTCATTTCGACTTCTTAATTTAGATATGAATGAGGAGTGATTTAAATAAATTCTTGAGACAGTAGTATGCCCAGATATGCTGCGTACGTGATCATCGTATTAGCATCAGTTGCATTTTCCGTTGCCATAAACTCAATGACATATTTTTGTTCATTAAAAATATTTGTGTTTATGAAGTTCCTGGTTTTAACCCATTGAATCCATCATGACAACTATTCATATAAATCTTTGCACTGTTACTCAGTAACAAGTGCGAATACTTAAGTATTCAGCACTTAAAGCGATTGGTAATGGCAACGGTCGAAAAACCCATTTGGGGAAATTTTGTTTCCCCTCGCGTAAGGAAAAGTTTGAAAACATCTCGACATAGTTCGTGCTGGATCAGTGATTGCAGTCTTTCAAAATATCGTTGCAAGTGATCCGTCTCTGTAGTTCCACGGTCAATATATCGTTTTCCTGACGGAAAGTTTCTTTTCTTCCATTTCTTCTTTATCGTGAGCGACGTTTATTGGAATTGTTATTGAAAAACAGGAGCGTATTCTCAAACACAGGAGTGTGCTTTCTCCCCCGTTACTCGGAAAAATATAGCTAAGTTTTTACAACTTCTCTAACCGGTCACGTTTTGAGGCTATTATTTCCAGGTTATTTCTTATCGATGATGTGGACAAACAGGCAAAATGCGATTTTAAACAGCCTTTACGAGCCAAATCTGTTTAGCGATAGAAGAATGCAGGAAAGGCCTTTCCCGTACTTGCCATTTTCAATTACGTCCCCTATCCGTATGGGGAGACATGAGAAGCAGTGTAAACGCAAAAACGGCAAAGTCAATATTTTCGATGGAAGCATGCCCGAAAATGGAACTCTTGCTGAGCGAATTTTCATTTTCTGCATGACGTTTGTCTGTCGGTATCTCCAGCGGCTTTTACGATACTCATTCAGTTCCATTCTGATTTTCCTCACTTCAGGCTGCAGGTTTACTTTTTTCACAATACAGTATGTCTCTGCTACAATCATTCTGCGCTCTCTATAGGAGGTAGATGTATAGCCTAGGACGCTGTTTTTTGGGTCCTTTAATTATTAGGCCCAAGTTCGAATCCCGAGAAAGACACGCGCATTGTTTCAGTAAAGGAGACACTAAACTGTGCAAGTGCAAAATGTATATAGCGTGACATATATCCGTCAATTTAATGGCGTCATACAACATATACAAATTGCTAGGCTTTTTTATTGCTGGGTCCTTTTTCAAGACTATGATTAGACAAAAATACTGGAAATTAGAACACATAAGAAACAAAGATGATATTTTGAAAACAGAGTGGAAAACATCATGAGCGGCGTTTCCTTCTATTTATCACGTGATCATACGATTTGTTGCGACGTGTTTCAATCCCTAAATAATGCACGCTAAACTATTGGCAGTTCCACAGAGACAGTATCTTTGCATGGCAGCTTTCTGGAGAAGATTTCACTTGCTTTCCTGATGGCTACCTCTTTAAAATTCGTTTAAGGGGTGAATCTTCTAAAACTATACCTACAGTAGCGGCCGGGCGATGTATAACTTTCCTGCCAAGCGCTGTGTTTTGCATATCACAGTTGGCACTTCTCATGTGTTCTGTACATCTAGTGGCTTTAAGGGTCGCTTTGCCATTATAACTTTTCTCTGTTGCCAGGGTAAACTAAAGGTACAACTGCACCCCCGATTTTCAATACGTCTTTTGTAAAAAGGTCGCTTTGCCATTATAACTTTTCTCTGTTGCCAGGGTAAACTAAAGGTACAACTGCACCCCGATTTTCAATACGTCTTTTGTAAAAAAAAGGTAAGTGCGCATGGTATGACTTTGTCCGTCAGTTTGTGAACACCATATCTCTGCAACTATTAGTAAAAAATTATTTTTCCATTGGAAAGCTTGAAATGTGAGAAAGATGGCATTTGCTTTCCGGTTTTCTTTTCAGATGCATAACTTTGCCGCTAGAGGGCGTAAACGCAGATGCTATCGAATTCAAAATGCGTTTCATTTTCCGTATATTTGCTTCCAGATATCCGACTGAAAAAAATTCTTTATTACTTTCAATGCCATTTATTGTATAACGATAACTGTTTTGGGCGCAGTTATTTTCCTAAGTAATGCATATATTTTCCGCTAGGGGCCGTAAAACGAAATTGTGATTTTCCCGATATCTCTGCTTCTGAAGTCCGATCTGAAAAATTCTTCCTGTACGGATACAGCTCCTAGAGGAAAATGTTCTACATATAATCTCGAAATTTCGGTAGAGAATAATTTGCCACTAGGGGGCGTAAGCGTTAATTTCTGTTTCTGATGTATTTGCAGCATCATATGATCTTCTGAAAACTCGATTGAAAAAAATTCTTTGGTGGACCGATACCGCTCACCTTGGAAAACCTTGTGAGATAACCTTTTGTTTAAAGTAGTACATATGTTATTTTTTGCCAAGAGGGGTAGATGTATGTTTTATTTTACCTCTGCGTCTAAGAGTCTGATATGAAAATTTCTTTCTTTATCGGAGATAATTTCCGGTGCGAAGTCTTTCTCACATAATTTCGAATTTTTCTTAACGCAAATGTGTGCCGCTGGAGAGCGTAATTTCACGTTTCCGTTTACAGTAATATCTGCGGGACTAAAAACCCGATTGGAATTTTTTTTTCGGTCAGATACTACTAACTGTGAAAACATTTTGTATATATTTTCTTCCCAAAATAATACACAATTTTGCAGCTAGGAGGCACAAATATTTTAATGCTTCGATTCCATACTGGAAAAAGCTGAAAAACCTTGATCTCATACTTAGTTTGCCAGCTCTCAGGAATGTTCCATCTTGTGGAAAGGGAGGCATTTGAAAAAAAACTAGAAATGTAACTCTTTTTTCATGCTAAAACGAAGCACGGAAAATTCTGAAGAAATGTTTTTAGAATGATGTGCATTATCCAACACAAAAACATACGACATCTAGAAGTAAACATATGATGACCATAGCGCTTATGGCAACATGTCAGGATCCCAGGGTCAGCATTTCATTTCGGGTCAAATAGGTTGAGGTTCTACACCATATTTGTTGATGCTTTTGTACAATTTCGTGCACAGCACTGTTCCATTTTATTCACATCTCTGCTGTGGTGGGCAGGCGAAGGGTCACAAATACCCTCTTCTTTTGCAGCAGATAGCGTCTGTGATGAACGTGATTTATTGATTGCGATTTTCTTTATTCACCGACTCTTTTTTTAGCACGTCTTTTGTAAAAAAATATCGTGCTTATGTTATCGGTTTGTCCGTCCGTCTGTACCCACGGTATCTCTGCAACTATTAGTCCGATTTGAAAAATTCTTTTCGCATTCGAAAGCTTGAAATATGCAAATGATGATCCTTCATTTCGTTTTTTTTACGATGTACAATTTCGCCGCTAGAGGGCGTAAATGCAGATGATGTCGAATTCAAAAATACGTTTTATTCCACATATTTGCTTCTAAACATCCGATTGAAAAAAATCTTTTATCTTTCGATTCCATTTATGTCGAAGAGTATTTTGGATATGGTTTCTTTCTCAAATTACGCATAGATTTTCCGCTACGGAGCGTAAAAGTAAATTCCATTTTTTCCGATAACTCGTCTTCTAAAACTCCGATTTGAAATTTTTTTCAGCGGATTCTTCTCCTGATGCACAATCTTTTGCATATAATTTCGAATTTTTGGTAAAGAAGACTTTGGCTTCCAGGGGGCGTAAATGTTAATTTTCGCTTCTGATGCATTTGCCATAAAATATCAGCTTCTAAAATATCGATTGAAAAAATTCTTTCGTGGACTGATGCCACTCACATCGATAAACCTTTTCGGAATATTTTCTTCCTAAAATATTCCACAGTTTCTCCGCCAGGGGACGTAGATGTATATCTTTTTTTTTTTTTTTTTTTTTTTTTGTCAATATCTCGACTTCTAGGAGTCCGATTTGAAAAATTCCTTCTTTGTTGGATAGTGTTTTCCGTGTGACATGTTTTTTTATATAATTTCAAAACTTTCAAGTAATTCATAGACTTTCCGCTAGGGGGCGTAAAGGTAAATTGCGTTTTACCCTATATCTCTGCTTCTAAATCTCCGATCTGAAAAATTCTCTCTGCACCGGATACAGCTCCTGATGGGAAATCATTTGCACATAATTTCTAATTCTTGTAAAAAATGGTTTGGCCACCAGGGAGCGTAAACCTTAATTTCCGCTTCTGATGTATTTGCAGCAAAATATGAGTTTCTAAATTCTCGATTGAAAATAACGTCGTTTGTAGAACGATACTACTCATGCCGACAAACATTTTAGAAACATTTTCTTCTTATAATAGTGCACGGTTTCTACGCCAGGGAGCGTAGATGTAAATCTTATTTTTGTCCATATCTCAACTTCTAGGAGTCCGATTTGAAAAATTCCTTCTTTGTTGGATACTGTTTTCCCTGTCGCATGTTTTTCATATATTTCATATAATTTCAAAATTTTCAAGTAATTCATAGACTTTCCGCTAGGGGGCGTAAAGGTAAATTGCGTTTTACCCTATATCTCTGCTTCTAAATCTCCGATCTGAAAAATTCTCTCTGCACCGGATACAGCTCCTGATGGGAAATCATTTGCACATAATTTCTAATTCTTGTAAAAAATGGTTTGGCCACCAGGGAGCGTAAACCTTAATTTCCGCTTCTGATGTATTTGCAGCAAAATATGAGTTTCTAAATTCTCGATTGAAAATAACGTCGTTTGTAGACCGATACTACTCATGCCGACAAACATTTTAGAAACATTTTCTTCTTATAATAGTGCACGGTTTCTACGCCAGGGAGCGTAGATGTAAATCTTATTTTTGTCCATATCTCAACTTCTAGGAGTCCGATTTGAAAAATTCCTTCTTTGTTGGATACTGTTTTCCCTGTCGCATGTTTTTCATATATTTCATATAATTTCAAAATTTTCAAGTAATTCATAGACTTTCCGCTAGGGGGCGTAAAGGTAAATTGCGTTTTACCCTATATCTCTGCTTCTAAATCTCCGATCTGAAAAATTCTCTCTGCACCGGATACAGCTCCTGATGGGAAATCATTTGCACATAATTTCTAATTCTTGTAAAAAATGGTTTGGCCACCAGGGAGCGTAAACCTTAATTTCCGCTTCTGATGTATTTGCAGCAAAATATGAGTTTCTAAATTCTCGATTGAAAATAACGTCGTTTGTAGACCGATACTACTCATGCCGACAAACATTTTAGAAACATTTTCTTCTTATAATAGTGCACGGTTTCTACGCCAGGGAGCGTAGATGTAAATCTTATTTTTGTCCATATCTCAACTTCTAGGAGTCCGATTTGAAAAATTCCTTCTTTGTTGGATACTGTTTTCCCTGTCGCATGTTTTTCATATATTTCATATAATTTCAAAATTTTCAAGTAATTCATAGACTTTCCGCTAGGGGGCGTAAAGGTAAATTGCGTTTTACCCTATATCTCTGTTTCTAAATCTCCGATCTGAAAAATTCTTTCTGTACCGGATACAGCTCCTGATGGGAAATCGTTTGCATATAATTTCTAATATTTGTAAAAAAATGGTTTGGCCACCAGGGGGCTTAACCTTAATTTTCGCTTCTGATGTATTTGCAGCAAAGTATGAGCTTCTAAATTCTCGATTGAAAATAACATCGTTTGGAGACCGATACTACTCATGTCGACAAACCTTTTAGAAACATTTTCTTCTTAAAATAGTGCACGGTTTCTACGCCAGGGGGCGTAGATATATAGCTTATTTTTGTCAATATCTCGACTTCTAAGAGTCCGATTTAAAAAAATCCTTCTTTGTTGGATAGTGTTTCTAGTGTGACATGTTTTTCCTATAAATTCAAAATTTTCAAGTAATTCATAGGCTTTCCGCTAGGGGCGCAAAGGTAAATTGCGTTTTACCCTATATCTCTGCTTCTAAATCTCCGAGCTAAAAAATTCTTTCTGCACCGGATACAGCTCCTGATGGGAAATCGTTTGCACGTAATTTCAATTTTTTGTAAACAATTGTTTGGCCACCAGGTGGCGTAAGTCTTAATTTCCGCTTCTGATGTATTTTCAGCAAAATATGAGCTTCTAAAATCACGAATGAAAAAATAAATTTTGTGGACCGATACTACCCATGTCGACAAACATTTTAAGAACATTTTCTTCTTGAAATAATGCATGGTTTCTACGCCAAGGGCGGAGATGTGTATCTTATTTTTGTCAATATCTCTACTTCTAAAAGTCCGATTTGAAAAATTCCTTCTTTGTTGGATAGTGTTTCGGATGCGAAATGTTTTTCCTATAAATTCAAAATTTTCAAGTAAATCATAGAGTTTCCGCTAGGGTGCACAATGGTAAATTGCGTTTTCTGCTCCTAAAACTCCGATTTGAAAAATTATTCCTGTATCGCATACAAGACCTGCCGGAAAATATTTTTCACGTAATTTCTAATGTTTGGTAAAGAATGGTTTGGCCACCAGGAGTCATAAGTGTTAATTTCTACTTCTGATGTCTTTGTAGCAAAATCTGGGCTCCTAAAAACTCGACTAAAATTTTTTTTCTTGGACCGATACCGCTCATATGCATGAACCTTTTGTGAATTCTTTCTTCCTAAAATAATGCATGGTTTTCCCACCAATGGACGTAAAGTCACATCTTATTTTTGTCGATAACTCTGTTTCTAAGAGTTCGTAAGCTCACGATTCCGTTTACAGCAATATCTGAGGGATTAAAGACCCGACTGAAAAACTTCTTTCTTCCGTCAGATACTATTGTTTTCCATACCGGTTCCATTGACTTTGAATAGCTTTGATAAATTTAATTTGCGTCAGCCCGGATTCAAAAGAAGTGCTTATTACACCTGAAAATTCGGTGTTATATTTCTTGTTAGTTGATAGAATCAAAACTACACTGCCCTCTCCGTATATTAAAATTAGTTAGTACATCCTTTACATAAGGTTTAAGTAAAACATGTTTATGAACACAACTACAATTACAATTATTTTATTGCACACATTTAAAACTTACAGTCATATGAAAATGTAATACACCAGGAGGAATCTGAACATATTGGTTGTAAGGCGATTCCACCTATCAGATGTAAGAAAAGGAATAAAATATATAAAGGCAAGTAAGATCGTTATAACAGAAGCGCCACTGTTAGCAGCATAGCTTGGAACTACAATTTAATGATAGGATTGAGATTCATTATGGAGATCAGGATGATTTACAATGTAATTTCGCAGAGACAAGGAAAACGTTTTGATATTTTTCAGAGATCTTATGCTCCCTGGGAGATTATTCCATAGGATAATGGCTTTGTACAATATGCTATTTAAACCATAATTAAGTCTAACAGACGGTTGACATAAATTCTTGTTAGCAACAGATCTGGTGAAGACTGCATAATCCAGATATTTGATGTCAGATTGAAAAATTGGCAGTTTAAGATGCATTATTTAAAAAAATATGATACCTAGTTTCAAGGTAAAAATTTCATGAATTTTTAGAACATTTAGTTGTATAAATAATGGTTTTGAATGAGACATGTAATCTGTGTACAGCATATAGCGAACAGATTTCTTCTGTAATTTGAGCAAGCATAACATATTGTTTGCATTTATATTTGGATACCAGGATTCCAGACAATAGGATAGATGGGTATAAATAATCGTATAGCAAAATGGTTTTAGGACATTGATAGCGAAGAGATGCTTAATTTTACTAAGCAGGCCAACCTGTAAGGAAACGTTTTTAAAACAAACTGGCCGTGCGTATTCCAGTTAAAGAATTCATCAAACCAAACGCCAAGATACTGAACTTTGTCCGCAAACAAAGTTCAGTATCTTGGCGTATCCTGACTGGAAAGTTATTTACGTCATCTTTTTTTTTTAACATGACTGGAAAGTTATTTACTTCATCTTTTTTAACATTTCGGTTATGTACGGAGTTGGGTTTTAAAATATTAAGTGATAATGTTTTAGAGTATAACCAATCAGATAAGTTTCATAGATCATTATTGACCATTACCTGTAGCTATTTCAAATTATGATATTTTTGAAAAATGACAGTGTCATCAGCTTATAGCAAAGCATGAGTTGATTGTAGGCACATAGGAAGATCATTAATATATAACAGGATCAGTATATATATAACAGGATTTTGACACGGAAACCGTATTTGGGTAATTTGTGTAGCAGAATATCATGATTTACCGTGTCGAACGCTTTTTGGAAATCAATAAAAACACAAATAGTGTAACAACTTTCATCAAGTGCTTCGGAAATGAAGTTTGACAATTTAGCAACAGCCGTTTCAGTAGATCTGTTTCTTTGGAAACCGAACTGATCCAAAGAAAGCATACCATGGTTGTGTAAAAAATTAACCATTTTGTTATGAACAGCCTTTTCGAAAATTTTACTCAAAATAGGTGACAAAGATATCGGTCTGTAATTACAAGTAGATTCCCTATCTCCTTTTTTAAAAAGAGGAATAACCTTAGAAATTTTCAAACTCTCAAGAAACTGACCTGAATAAAAACTCAGATTAATAATATATGTTATAAGTGGTACCAAAATGAAGACTGAGTCTTTTATGACTCTGCTTTTGATATTGTCTGAACCAGCACTTCTTTTTAGGGACAAGGAAGTGATAATATTATAAATTACAGTATCATCCACAGGAAGTAGAAACAATGAAAAAGGGACTTCCCTAATTTTGGATAAAGAATGATAACCTTTAGTGTTTGTGGGCAAGTTTTGCTGACATGCGAAATCATGACCTATGTTAATGAAGTAATTGTTGAATTCATCAGCGACTGATTTTGAATCAACAATAAAATTACCGAAATTTCCTCTTTACGTCAACGGAGTTTCAGCAGCACAATGTCTTTTGTTAATAGCAGATTTGATTATTTTCCATTTTTGATAGGAATTATTTGCTGCATCTGAAATAGCGCAGACGTAATGCAACTTTCGCATGCTTAATAACATTTCTTAGAGCATAATTATACATTTTATACTTATCACGTAAGTGACTGTTATAAGGATTCCTTCTACTTTTTTACGAAGCTTATCCTTTTTGATTGATCTAATGATTCCATTGGTCATCTAAGGTTGCATCTTAATGTCATATTTAGTTTTAACTTCCTTGTGAACGGTTGTGATCTCAAGGAAATCATTCAAAATGCCTTGAAAAATGTTGGTAGCTATAGTTGGAGAAGTTGTATTGTAGATATCCGACTTATCTCAGTCAAAATTAGAAACTAGGCCAGCTAACGTGGTGTAGTCACAATAGGAGAGTGTGAGATTGTTTGGTGGATAACTGCATAATGGTAATTTGAAAAAGCTGGAACGTGAATGAAGACAGGGTTGTGATCACTAATACTAAAATCGATCACTCCGGACCCTAAAGCAGCATGAAGTAAGTTAGTACCAATATGGTCTACAGAGTATTGACTCTACGAGTAGATAATGAATAGTATATTAAGATGGTTTTCATTTAGATATACAGTAGGTTGTTTATGCTAATATTAATATCTCCTAGAAAAATGCAATTTTTATTTTCGCTATTCATTTTGTTAAAGATATTTTCAAAGCATTCACAAAAGGCTTTTCGATCATTACTGGACGATCTGTAGATAACGTCAATAATTAGGTTTTTGAACTTGGAACTTTTGATTTCAATCCAAAGCATTTCCCAGGAATCACGTACGAGGGGCATATTATTCAAGTCATCACGAATAAAGTAGGTGATGTGAGATTTCAGGTATAGGCCTAACCCACGAGAACCCCTTATATTCAGTAATGCATTATTCTGATTTCTAACTTTGCATTCAAAATTATAGTTACGGAGGCAAAGATCCTGCTGTTTCAATCCGTCTACACGAAATTCCACCCACATTCTGTACTGCTGGCCACCAAAATGCAACATAAAGAAGGACACGAGATAGCAAAGCCAGATTTACTGGACACATAACAACAGATACAAAGATGAAACGATTGAGCTTACAGGCCCGTGCGGCTTGCGGAACACGCAGACATCAATAGTTCGTGTGGCCTCCATGGCTGGCAATAACGACCGCTACACGCCGCGGCATCGAACGAAAGAGGCTTTGGATGTGGGCTTAGGGTATGTCGGTCCAGGCTACTTCCACACGTTTCCACAGTTCATCAGTCGTAGCCGCAGGTGGTGCTTGCCGGTTGGTTGCCGATCAGCGACCAGACGTATTCGATGGGCGACATATCGGGAGAACAGGCGGGCCACGGCAGCAGTGACACCTGGTGAGCCGTGAAGA
Source organism: Macrothele yani (assembly GCA_039090855.1). Taxonomy (NCBI): domain Eukaryota; kingdom Metazoa; phylum Arthropoda; class Arachnida; order Araneae; family Macrothelidae; genus Macrothele; species Macrothele yani. Next base: position 213,965,060 of record CM076990.1, read on the forward strand.
ATTGTTGCACGATGCGTGCCACGTGCGGGCGCGCATTGTCCTGTTGAAACGTGGCCGCTGGCAGATCCTGCTGGTAAAGGAGGGCTACAGGCTTAAAAACGTCGGAGATGTAGCGGTGGCTGTTGAGTGTACCGGTGATGCGTACCAGAGGGGTTCGGGTGTCATATCCAATTGCGTCCCAAACCATAACGCCAGGCGACGGACCGGTATGGCGATGCATAATGCAGGCGTCATACAGTCTCTCGCCGCGGTGCCGCCGCACGCGGATCCGACCATCGTGGTGTTGCAGGCAGAAGCGGGATTCGTCGGAGAAGACAATGTCGTGCCACTTCGTAGTCCAGGTGCGGCTTTCAACGGCACAATGCCACCGCACTAGACAGTGGTGTAACGTCAAGGGTAATCGGAGCAATGGGCGCCGTGCGACAAGTCCCCGCTCCTGCAGACGACGTCAAACGGTACGTGCTGACACAGGTTGTTGCACAACACACCTTAATTACTGCGCTAACGTTCGTGATGTGGCGGTGCGAGCCGTCAATGCCCGCCGCGCAATATGCCTGTCCTCTCGTTCGGTGGTGTTCCGCGGCTGCGGGAATCGCTCACGTCGGTCCGTCCGACCCTTATGCACCCACCGAATTCATACTCACCTCACTGTGGCTGAATGTCGTCCCACACGGGCGCCGATGTCTCGGTACGATAAACCGCTGTCGCGATAAGCCACTATTCGTCCTCTGTCGAACTCCAAAATGTGCTGGAATGACTGGCGTATTCTGCGCCGAGGCATCAAGAAGCTTCCCAAGCACAGGTCCGGCAGCACAACACACTTCCACTAGTTACACGCCGCCTTCTGTGCACCCTTCTTATAGTGCTTCTCGGTGGCGTGCTGGGCGCCCAGGATTTGCATATGCCCTGCAATGCTAATCGTTTGCATGTCCTTTCGCGGGCGACGCATGCTGCGAATTTCAGTCCAATCGGATGCTTCCTTCTTTGTGTTGCATTTTGGGTGGCCAGCAGTGTATTTTCCTTGTTTGCACTAGACCAAGGAGACGTTTACTGACAGGGTTAAGATGATCATTAACATAGATTGGACTGTCGTCATTAAAACCAATAGCACGGGCTGTAAAGTATCCATGTTTTTTCTTGAAATTTTTTGCAGCCATGAACAAAGCATCACGCTTTCTTCGATTGACAAATCTCACAATGATATTTTTTCGTGATGGATTTGCAGGGGTGGGAACCCAATGGACTGCATGCGTCTCCTGAATGATGTCTAAATCAACACCCACCTAACTAGCCACTTTACAAATGTCATCAGCACTAGATCCTTGCTCATATGGCACACCATTGATTTCAAGGTTTTCACGCCGGAGGTATTGATCAGTTTCTTCTAACCTATTCTGCAGATTCATAACTTCTTTTCTTAATTCTTCGTTATTTAATTTTAGGTTGGTATTTACTTTATGGATGTCGTTTAGCTTAATGTGAATATCATCATAATTGCCACTCATAAACTTCACACTCCCATGGAGAGCGAGAATGGCAGCAATCAATTCGGATTTTTCCGGGTTTGGTCGGATTCTATCCAACAGGTGTTCAGATGCGTTTAATCTAAAAGATTCACTTGTAGACTGCGATACATAAGGGGACGATGGTTCAGAGAGCAGGCTACAATTGGCACAGACCCACTTCTTTTTTGTAGGTTTTACTTATCTTTCCAAATTGCACTTTCGAGAATCCAGCACAGTCGGAGTAGAAATAGCCATTACATTTACTACTGCACTGAAGGCCACTAGTTATATTAACGTTTTCACAACGTGCCTTGCATTGTACACCCATTACGAAGTGAGGAGGATTAGACGTCGCAAGATCCAGCAGCCGGAAGGGAAAAAGGGGGTATACTCTAATTTATGATTTACGTATACTCTAATTTTATTATTTTCTTTCGATTTAAAACTTTATTGGAATAATTCTGTTATTTCATCTGTCCCGAATCTGGATAAAAAAGTGATATTAATATGCATGTAATAGGGACTAAAGTAAATTGTATAGTGTAACCCACAAAGACAGTATTCGTATAGTTATACATAATTGTAATTTAACCTATGGCGCTCTTCAAATTAGTCTGGTCGAGGTTCAGGCCAGTTTAGCTAAATTCTATGTAGTTCTAGATCATAAAACATTTAACCCATTCCATATGTGTTCCAAAAATAGAAGATGGATGTATAATAATATATTCAAAGCAACAAGGGCTTGAACATGATTTTTTCTAGCGGATTCAAAGCGAATTTTTCACAGTTTGACTACGAGAAGTGAAGATGTCTCTCTCTTTCTCTTAGACAGAAGTATTAACGAATACCGAAAAAGAAACACACTTCTTTTCCAAAGCGGGAGTTAAAAACCGAACACCACTTTTCTAGGAAAATAAGCAGTCGGAAATCAGTGATATCCAGAACAGTGCTTTCATTAAGAAGATAGAACCAGCGAAAAGCAAATTTTACTGAACAACACCTAGTACACCAAGCATAACAAGGAATCAGTTCCACAATCACCAAAGCGTTTCCATGCAAATGTATTTATATAAAAAAAGAGAGACATAGTTAGATACTTTCCCGACTTACAAACGTACGTGCATGATGAAACCTTTTATTTAGTTGATGGAAGTGATGTAAATTCACCTCAGGAAAATGTTCTTATATGATCTGAAAAACTGTTGAATTTAAATTGAAATACATTGGAAAAAATTCAAAAATCTTTGACAAAATTTCTGTTCAGTTTCACCCTTTTCGTCGATTGCCCTGTGGACGAAGTTAATATGTTGGCTTCTAGCAACTAGGTCGTGAATTCAAGGTCGGTGTTTAGGTGTTCGTTTTTTATTTCATTCTTGTGGATACGGTTATTTTAAACTAGGATTCTGTGTGTGTGTGTGTGTGTGTGTGTGTGTGTGTGTGTGTGTGTGTGTGTGTGTGTGTGTGTGTGTGTGTGTGTGTGTGTGTGTGTGTGTGTGTGACGTCATTGCACTAAGTATACTGTGACATTGCACTAAGTATGCTATGTTTTAGCAGCAAACACTTTTCTTTATTTTTCCTTGTCAGGAAATTTTGTTGTTGCTTTTGATTTTCTGTTTACATCTCTATGGTTACTTACATCTTTGAGGCAATCGAAATTCGCAGGCTACTCTTCAATTCCTTGAGATATTACTAGAATAAGCTGAATAATGCTGAAATGAATATTTTGAGATAAAGATGAAGTTCACCAGAAAGAAGTTCGAAAATTGAAAATGATACCATTTCAATTTTCCAATTCCTTTGTGGTGATACCAAATTGGAAATGACTCCATAAAAACAGCAGTTGAAGTGACAAAAGTTTTGAAGAAGACCGAAGCAGGAAGAGTACTCTGGCATGTAAATAAGCAGAGGGGGGAATGGGAAAATTGAAAATGATCTGCACGAAAAGCGGAGAAGAGGGGCGCTTCAGATGAGGCGGAGAGACTGTTTGAACAAATGCGTGTAAACAGTAAAGTGCCGCAAAGCGGAAATGAGTAGAGAATGCAAATCCTCAAAAGTGCCTTCCCTTAACAGAAAAACTAATAACTGCAAGATAACAAGCACGTCTGTTTTGAGGGATTTGCTTATAAACACAGGGAAAAGAAAGCTATCAACTGAATTTCATGTAGCTATTTCAGATGGAAGTACTAATCGATTTGTTTTAACAGTTTTATATTAAGAGGGAAACAACAGAAGCTGAAGAAAATTTTATTAATGTCTGAAATATTTTGCAAAACGCATCAAAATACATTTTCTGTTACTGAAACTCATTGTTAAGTGCAGCACTTTTCATTCTTTTCTCGTTTGAACAAACTTTAATTAAATTTAGAATGACTGAGTTAAATTTATAATTATTTCTTTCGAAAAAAATCATTAATAAATGAAATGGTATGATGTACTTGAACTGTAAGTAGAAAGCCACACTATTAAATTAAAATTGGTTTCTCAAAATTCCTTTGAAAATGAATGAAGGTAGCATTCCCACAAAAGTGAAACATAAATAAAATTCTAGATCGAGCATAAAGGAAGTTCTAGGAGTGGAGAGTAAAAAGCTCATCTTTGGAAAGTCAAAGAAAAAAATAAAAATTGAAAAGAAAAGAGTGAACGGAATCGAAGAGCAAGCAAGTGAAACGCTCGGAAAAGAGTGAGAACATAACAAAATTGGAAATTTCGCAAGATAACATAGATACGAAACCATTTGAGAAGCAGAGACAACTGAAACGTGCGTGAACTTAGACCTTCAATGCATTTGTTAAAAGAAGGTAAAAGAACAAAAGTTCAAATATGTCAAGTAGAATTTAATTTAAAAAAAATTAAAACAAAATCAATTGAGATATTGTATCAGTTCATTTCAGATAAAGTATCAATTCAAATGTTTTTGGAATACAGATAGTTCTGTACGCAGCTATCGTTTCGAAGCAACTGCTTCTCTTTTGACGAGGAAAGTGTGAAACCACCTATAGTTGGCGACATTAAAGGAGGTGGCAATATGTAGCGGAACAGTGCGATTAAAGAAACTGTGAAATAGGAAATTGTAGCATACAGTGTATTTAAGAAGTTTGCAAGACAGAGTGACTGAGGATAAATATTTCTGTAAGAAGTATGAAGCAGCAAAGCTGGTTCACTAGAGTAAGGTAAAGTGTATAAACGAAATGTTGGAGAAGAAGAACTGGCAGTTTTTTGGAAAGAGAAAAAAATCGTTCAGGTAGTTCATAAGACTTAGAGAAAGAACAGAAAAAACAAAGTTTTAAGTTACGTAAGGAATGGGATTGGAAATGATATGGAAGCCTAATGAGTTAGGTGAAAGATGGGGTGAAAACTTCTGTGAGCTATAAGAACATCAACTCAAAGTTGACTTTGGATTACAAGCAGATGATGCCACAAAGACGGAGAAGCAACAACAGACGTGATCTCAAGCAAATAGGTTACATCATAAAAGCCATTTGCAGGTGCGACAATCGAACTTGCATCCTTCTGCTCCGGAGCCAAATACTTACCCAATTAAGCTACACCGACGAAGTTTGTCACTGCAACTTTGCCGTCTTGACATTTGCATTACCTCAGAGGTAGGTACGTCACATATTTCTGCCATTGAGAAATGGCTGGAACGGAATCGTAAATTTCCGGGGAAGCCAGTAAACTACACTTGAAGCACAGCTCACTGTTGAAGATGGAATTCTGACAAATTCCAGACGATGTGTGGAGCAAACATCACACATTTTTCGAAGAACGCAACAGCCAGGAGATTCATTTTATGTTCGGTCGCCAATATACCGTAAAATTCATTTGCCGGCTGCGGATATTGAACTCGCATCCTTCTACTCCGGTGACAAATACTTTCCCTGTTAAGCTATACCGACAGCGGCTTTTCACTGCTCCTTGCCAGCTTGGAATGTGCGTCACATCTGATGTATGTACGTTACAAAGTTTGTAAAGAAATAAAATTCTTTTTAAAATCGTCAGACCCATGGAGTAGCTGGCATAACAGCTGAAATATGCAGAAATATGATTCTGGTTCTGTCACTGATTTTTAGCGGAAATTTGTGAGTTATGTTGTGAGTTAGGAATTGTCCTTCAGAAATCTACAAATGCCATCACTGTTCCTTTGCACAAGGGTCAAGGTAATCGTACGGAATGTAAAAACTATCGCGGTTTCGGCCAACTAAGTATGCAATGGAAAACGCTTGGAAAGGTCATTATCGATAAAGAACAGGGCCTAAAATCAGAGTCGATCAGGAATGCACAAAGTGGTTTCATGCCTGGAAAGAGCTGTACTAACCAAATTTCTATGTTATGTATTTTGGTTTAAACGTTTTTGTCTGTTGATAAGAAAGTTTTTGATGAATTTGTAGATTTTAAGAAGGCTTATGACAAAAATACGCAGTGTGCTTCAGAGGAAGGTCTTGAAAATTTATGTCGGCAATATAGCGTCCGTCTGTACGTGAAAATGGTATTTTGTCAAATTGGTTTTTCATTGGTCGTGCACGAGTCATACAAAGGTGTGTAATGACACCATGACTGTTTATTATATTTATGTATGCATGTTAGCGTGATGCCAAAATAGGCAGTTCTAGTTTATGTCTGGAGAATTTTGTATGTGCAGATTGCTAATGACACAGTCCTGTTTGTCTGAGAGCAAACATAGGTTGCAAAGTATGTTTTCCAGGATGAACAAAGGTCGTATGAAATTGAAACTAAATATTAATAAGGCGTGGTTTTTGAGCGTGAAACTGTTAGTACTGAGCGCAAAGTCAGTTTAAATAGTACAGAGTCAAACTAAGTGAATAAATTTGTATGTCTAGGAAGCATGTTTGACAAAGAAAATCAATTAGATGGTGAAATTAGTAGGTGAATGAATTCATCTTTGAAAGTCATATTTGCTTCCGGATGATTTCACAGGAATGACGGTTTCCTAAAAGGATCTGAATGGCTCTGTATGAAGGTACAATTCTTTTTATTCTGACGTGCGGTAGCGAAACTTGGATACTGAAGAAGAGACACTGAATGTTTGTGTGCGGAATAGGTGCATTACGTATGTGCAGGAGTTTGTGGCAAGACAAATTGTGATCATGTGTTTAACGACAATGTGTTGCAGATGTATAATTTGAAGCCAAGTGTCGTCAATAGGAAGGAGGCAAATGCTATGGGAGGTTTTGCCATGCTAAAAGAATGAGTGGATAGATGCTAACGAAGAGAATTCATTCAGCAAGGTCGGGGAATTTACAGAAGGACCAAAAATATCAGCAAAAGAAGAAGGCAATGCTTACGAAGTATAATGGGCCTTGTGTGAGACTTGTCTTGGATGTCAGTGAAGTTCGAGTTGTGTGCCAAGATAGAGGTAAATGGATACCTTTGGTGCATCAGCAGTAAATAAAGTATGATGTCATCTATCACTTTGTTTTGGGAGATAGTCCTACTTTGAGAAGTTAATCTCTAAGTCTCAGTGGACAGCTTAGTATTATGGATATACATTGTTGTGTAAAAATTAAGGACGAAGAGGAGACATTAGCATAACAGCAGAACGAGCAGGCAGAACGGACCGAAAGACCACTCAGAAGATAGACTAGGGTCAGGTATATTAGGGCATGCGCATATATGCAGCATGACGTAAGGGGGAGAGTGTCGGAAGGGTATAAAGCACACGGGCGGTGTACGCTCAGCAATTCGGTGAAAGCTATTGCACGGTGTACATCGGTTTGAACGACGTCAAGTTGCTGCCACCGTGTGATATGGCCAACAGGCAATCCAGTAGACGACATCTGGATGACTTTACCCTAGGTCGCGTCATTGGGAAGTTAGAAGAAGGTCGAAGTGTGACTAGTGTGGCCGATGAGTTCGGCATCGATCACAGCATCGTTTCACGAGCTTGAAGAGCATTTCAAACGACAGGAACAACTGTCCGAGAGTTTAGCAGTGGTCGTCAACAAGCAACCACGGCGGTGGACGACCGGTATATTGTCCTACAGGCCAGAATAGACAGACGGCAGACAGCGGGAGAAATCGCAAGGCACATGCAACAGACAACTGGACGTCCGTTATCGCGTTTTACCGTGGCCAGGAGGCTGCAAAAAGGTGGTCTATTTGCACGATGACCAGAACGGTGTGTGAGATTACCGCCTGCTCATCGGAGACGGCGATTTCTGTGGTGCCAGGAACACAAGAACTGGACACATCAGCAATGCGGTCGAGTTCTCTTTACGGATGAGAGCCAATTTAGTCTGATGAGCGATTCTGGACGTATACACATCTGGAGAGAGCAGGAAACGCGCAATCACGCCTCCAACATCATCGAAAGGGACCGGTTTGGAGGTGGCGGAGTTCTCCTTTGCGGCGGTACCATGCTTGGTAGCCGTACTAACCTCCACATCTTCCAAGGAGGTTCAGTCACTGGTGTCCGCTGTTGTACCGAGGTTCTCCCGCCTCACGTGCGTCTGTTTAGAGGTGCTGTGGGTCCTGAGTTCCTCTTCATGGACGACAACGCTACATCTTATCGTACAGTGGCTGTCGCAGAGCTGTTGGAAAGTGAAGATATTCAACGCATGGATTGGCCCGCAAGGTCTCCGGAACTAAATCCAATCGAAAACGTGTGGAACCTTCTCTGGAGACGTTTGGCAACACGTCACCAGCCGCCAGCAACGATTCCGCAGCTGCGATTAGCGCTACAAGAGGAATGGGTCGCGATGCCTCAACAGCTCCTTAACAACCTCGTCCTCAGCATGGACAGACGTTGCGAATCCTGCAACGCAGTCAGGGGTGATCATATCCCCTACTAAAGACTGGATGTTTCTTGGCAGCCGCCTGTCACATGGACGTTTCTGTCTTCTGTCCAGTTGTGCTGGAAGCTACCTTTTCAATAAAGTGCCTTTGTATCCTTTGGATTCCTTGTTTGGACAGTTTTGCCCACTTGCCCTATATTCTTACATCTTGGGGATCTTATGGTAGTATTGAGTCGAGGTGGAGCAGTTCTGCACGACGTTACATTCGAGAAACCGTCTCGTCCTTAATTTTTGCACGCCAGTGTACATATATATATATATATATATATAACGCAACAGAAAAAGAGCCTTAAACAAATTCCATTAGTTAAAAACAAAATAATGTCATAAAGATGTGATTGAGGCTGCGCATAGTCGCTAGTCCAAACTTCACATTGTAAATATTAGAATTATCATTCAAAACAACACGAACACTGAAACCTAGAAACAGAAATCAGAAATTGAATTATATAAACTAACTAAGCCAAAACCAAACTCCAAACAAAAAAGACCACTCAGATCATAAAGACAGGCCCGGCTGTCAAGGCCCTAAGACTAGACTAAATAAAAATTCATGTATACAACACATTATGCCGCCTTTATCAAGACAACACCGGCATAAAGGTGACTTTTCCGGATTCCGCAAAAGGCTAGAGGCACCAAAAGCCTGCGAATGTGTTCTCGAATTCACCAACTCTGAAAACCAGAAGTGCAAAAAACGTCGGAGACGCCCCTATATAAGAATTGAGGTCACAGGCCACAGTCGCGGTCAGTGTATATAAAGTGCCCGTAAACTAATGAGAAAATAAAGTAAGATGAGGTTAATTGAAATCTTCAGCTATTACAGATCGACATAATAGGACTTGGCAACCTAATCAGTTAAAATTGTGGGATCTTTGGTTAGTGATATATTTGTAGCTTATAGACCTTAGTAAAGGAAATTGTAATCTAAGTTTAGAACTAAGAGCTAACTGTCTAAAAAGTTGATGTAAAAAACGTAATGGGTAATTATTAGCATGTAATCCAGAAAACAGCTTGGATAATGAGTCACTTAATTGCAAAACAGTATATGTACAATATATATACTGAAGTTGTTTGTGTACTGAAGAGGTGTGTGCTGAACGACGATATATTATACATTATCTACTAACAAGTAATTGGACACTCCTGCATCGACGATATCTGCGGTCCTTATACACGTCACGGCAGCCGCCGCCACTAAATATCGTGTGGGAAACAACAATGCAACCAGTCGCATGCAAGATGCCACGCAGTTCAGAGCTCTCTGATTTCGAGAAAGGTGTAATCGTCGGGTAACACAGAAATGGCCGATCCATACGTGACATATCCGGCGAGTTGAAGTACCCAAAATCGACAGTGGCCTACGTGATTGGCAAGTGTAAAATGAGAGGTGACTGTCGGAATGTGTCCCGACCCGGCAGACCCACAAAACTGGGAGTTAGAGACCGACGGGTGCTGGCCAGAGAAATTCGGAAGAACCGCCCCAAATCGATGGGCCACATCCGCGAGGAGTTTCAACAGGCATCCGGGAGTGTTCTTTTGATGAATACCATTCGTAAGGAAGCCCATCTGCTCGGTTATCATGGACGTGCTGCCGCCCACAGACCTTTAAGCACCAAGTCCAATAGCGCTGCTCGGCTAACGTGGTGCAAAGAACGTCGATAGTGGACCGTTGAACAGTGGAAACAGGTTCTCTAGAGCGATGAATCAAGGTTCACGCTCTACGGTTCGGATGGTAGGGTCTGGGTTTGGCGTCTGCCTGAAGAACGCCTCCTGCCGGAATGTATTGTGACAACTGTGAAGTTCGGTGGTGGTGGAATTATGCTATGGAAGTGTTTCTCCTGGTATGGCACGGGACCCTTGATCGCAATTCCTGGTAGACTCAACGCCGAGACCTACTGCTCCAGTTTGGATGACCATGCGCCTCCTACGTTGTGGCAGTTTTACGGGGTGGAACCATGTTACTTTCAGGATGACAATGCTTCTTGTCATATTGCAAGGTCCACCATGGCTTGGTATGGTGACAATGGGGTTAATCCAATGGACTGGCTTGCGCAGATCCCGGACCTTAACCCTATCGAGCACCTCTGGGACGAGTTGGAGCGTCGACGTAAGGGGTGCCCCCTCCGTCCGAAATCGGTAAAAGAACTGGCCTGTCTTCTCCAAGTCGAGTGGAAGAAAATACCACTAGCCGTCGTACAACGCCTGTTTGAGAGTATGCCGCGGATGGTCGCAGCTGTAATCGCCGCTCGTGGAGGCTCCACCAAAAATTGAAGGTGAATAAACTTCGTTTTCCTTTGCTATCACAGGTGTCCAATTACTTGTTGGTAGATAGTGTATATATATATATATATATATATCATCATCATCATTGTCAACCATTATCAATCCACTGCTGGACGAAGGTCTCCCCAAGTTTCCTCCACAACGGTCTGTCTTGTGCCAGTCTCCTCCATGTCACTCCCGCATACTTTCGAATTTCATCCACCCATCTTCCATGTGGTCTTCTTCTGGGTCTTTTCCTGTCCCTTGGAATCCAATCTAAAATTTCGGCTGTCCATCGATGGTCTGTCCTTCTGGCAGTATGTCCAGCACATTGCCATTTCAGGGATTTAACTCTGATCATGATGTCTTCCACTCTTGTCATTTTTCGGATCCACGTGTTCCTCTTCTTATCTCTCCTGGTTACACCAAGCATGCACCTCTTCATGCTGCTTTGAGTTGTCTACAGCCTTTGTATGCCTCTTTTAGCTAAGGTCCACGTCTCTGCACCATACGTAAGCACTGAAAGGATGCATTGATCAAACACTTTTCTTTTAAGACATAATGGCATATTGCTCTTGAAAATTATGCTGTTTCTTCCAAAAGCTCTCCAGGCAAGTTTTGTACGCCGATTAATTTCTTCACCAATGTGACCCTCACTTGATATCTGCTGTCCAAGATAAACGTACGTGTCTGTTATCTCCAGCTTTTCTCCATCAATCGATAAATCTTCATTTCTTGTAAAAGCATTAAACATCACATTTGTCTTCTGAAAGTTCATTTTTAATCCCACTTCTTTACTCTTGTCAGCAAGTTCCTGCATCATACTCTGTAGCTCTGATGGGGTAGTTGAAAAAATGACTATGTCATCAGCAAAACGAAGGTGGGTTAGATAATCTCCATTAATCTTTATCCCTTTGTTTTCCCAGTTCAGTGATTGAAAGACATTTTCCAATGTGGCATTCAAGAGCTTCGGAGATATGGTGTCACCTTGTCTCACTCCTTTTCCAATTTTTATGTGTGTTGTATTTTCAAACAGCCGAATCTTTGCACTTGCATTTTCATAGATGTTATTAACAATATTAATGTATGCATCTTCAATACCGCAGGATTTCAGAGCCATTGCAACTGCTGATGGTTTCACCGAATCAAAGGCTTTTTCATAATCGATAAAAGCCATGCACAATGGAAGTTCATATTCAGTCGCTCTTTCAATTAGTTCTCTCAGTACGTGGATATGATCTATTGTGCTGTAGCCACTCCTGAATCATCCAGCTTGTTCTCTCGGTTGAGCCATGTCCAGTGTTACCTTCAAGCGGTGTGAAAGAACTTTAGTGAAGATTTTATAAACCCCTAATAGGAGGCTGATAGGTCTGTAGTTCCTGAGATCCTCAATGTCACCTTTTTTATGTAGCAAGATCATTGTAGCGTTGTTCCAATCCTCAGGAATTTTCCCTTCATTAAGGCATCGAGTGAAAATTTGGGCGAGTACTGTTTCGATTTCTCCACTTGCTTCTTGTATGATGTCTACAGTAATTCCATCTTCTCCTGGAGCTTTTCCCCGCTTCATGTTCTTGATTGCATGTGCAACTTCTGCTGGGAGGGTACTAAGAATCCCCGGAGGACCGGACTAGGCTGCCATCTGATGCTGACCTTGGCTACGTATAACGGACGCTCCCTATCTTCTGATTCAAGGCTTCTTGAATTGGAAGAGGAACTACAAAGGATCAAGTGGGACATCGTCGGGCTGAGTGAGGTAAGGAGAAAAGGAGAAGATCTCATTGAACTGAAAAGTGGACATCTCTTCTACTATCGTGGGACAGATACTGGCAGAACTAGTGGTGTTGGATTTATAATAAACAAGAAACTGAAGGATAAAGTTGTAGAAGTTGAAAGTTCCTCTGACAGAGCTGCACGACTCGTTATCCAACTCTCGAGAAGATACCAGGCTCAGATTATTCAAACTTATGCACCCACCACAAGTCATGCTGAAGAAGAAATTGAAGAATTTTATGAGGAAATTCGTGATCTAAATAATAAAGGTAAGCAGCACTTGAAGATAATTATGGGAGATTTCAATGCAAAAATAAGGCAACGGCAACAGAATGAAACTTCAGTAGGTAAATTCGGTCACGGCAACAGAAACCAGCGTGGAAATACTCTCGTAGAGTTTGCAGAGACAGAAGGGTTTTTCATCTTGAAATCCTTTTTCAAGAAAAAGCCACACAGGAAATGGACATGGAGACATCCAAATGGGACGACAAGTGAAATTGATTTTATTATGTGTAACAAAAAATTCGTCATAGAAGACTGCATTGTGCTAAACAAGTTCAACACAGGTAGTGACCATAGATTGGTGAGATGTAAGATGCACCTCAACACTAAACTTGAACGTAGCAAGCTCATAAGACAAACAAAATGTATTGACATAACCAACCTTAAAAAACACCATAATACCTTCAAATTGGAACTGAAGAACAGATTCTCTGCTTTGGAAGGCCTAACATCGAAAGAAGTGGATATTTCTGAAGTTAACAGAAAAGTAACCAAAGCTCTTATGGAAACAGCAACAAAATTAGCTGGGTCTAAGAACAAATTGCATGTGAACAAATTATCAGGAAAAACCAAAATGTTGATGCAAAAAAGAAGAGAGATGAGGACAACTAAAGAAGATGTTACTTCCAAAGTGGAATATATAGAGCTATGCAAGACAGTACGAAAAAGTATCACTGAAGACGTAAGGAAATTCAACTGTGAACTAGTCAGGGAAGCAATTGAAAACAACCAAAGCCTAAAGATAGCAAAGGGACATCTCAGTAAGGGAAAAAAACAGAATATGGCACTGAGAAAAGAAGATGGTTCTGTAACAAGAAATAGAGGCGAAATTTTGACAAGAGTGAAAGATTTCGACTCCAAATTATATGAAAGGGATGATACATGTACTCCAGACATCATGAAAGGTACCAGTACCAGAGTTCTTCCAGTCCTTCTAGCAGAAGTTGCACATGCAATCAAGAACATGTAGCGGGGAAGAGCTCCATGAGAAGATGGAATTACTGTAGACATTATACAAGAAGCAAGTGGAGAAATCGAAACAGTAATCTCCCAAATTTTCACTCGATGCCTTAATGAAGGGAAAATTCTGAGGATTGGAACAACGCTACAATGATCTTGCTACATAAAAAAGGTGACATTGAGGATCTCAGGAACTACAGACCTATCAGCCTCCTATCAGTGGTTTATAAAATCTTCACTAAGTTCTTTCACACCGCTTTAAGGTGACACTGGACATGGCTCAACCGAGAGAACAAGCTGGATTCAGGAGTGGCTACAGCACAATAGATCATATCCACGTCCTCAGAAAACTAATTGAAAGAGCGACTGAATATGAACTTCCATTGTGCATGGCTTTTATCGATTATGAAAAAGCCTTTGATTCGGTGAAACCATCAGCAGTTGCAATGGCTCTGAAATCCTGCGGTATTGAAGATGCATACATTAATATTATTAATAACATCTATGAAAATGCAAGTGCAAAGATTCGGCTGTTTGAAAATACAACACACATAAAAATTGGAAAAGGAGTGAGACAAGGTGACACCATATCTTCGTTTTGCTGATGACATAGTCATTTTTGCAACTACCCCATCAGAGCTACAGAGTATGATCCAGGAACTTGCTGACAAGAGTAAAGAAGTGGGATTAAAAATGAACTCTCAGAAGACAAATGTGATGTACAATGCTTTTACAAGAAATGAAGATTTATCGATTGATGGAGAAAAGCTGGAGATAACAGACACGTACGTTTATCTTGGACAGCAGATATCAAGTGAGGGTCACATTGGTGAAGAAATTAATCGGCGTACAAAACTTGCCTGGAGAGCTTTTGGAAGAAACAGCATAATTTTCAAGAGCAATATGCCATTATGTCTTAAAAAGAAAAATGTTTGATCAATGCATCCTTCCAGTGCTTACGTATGGTGCAGAGACGTGGACCTTAGCTAAAAGAGACATACAAAGGCTGCAGACAACTCAAAGCAGCATGGAGAGGTGCATGCTTGGTGTAACCAGGAGAGATAAGAAGAGGAACACGTGGATCCGAAAAATGACAAGAGTGGAAGACATCATGATCAGAGTTAAATCCCTGAAATGGCAATGGGCTGGACATACTGCCAGAAGGACAGACCATCGATGGACAGCCGAAATTTTAGATTGGATTCCAAGGGACAGGAAAAGACCCAGAAGAAGACCACATGGAAGATGGGTGGATGAAATTCGAAAGTATGCGGGAGTGACATGGAGGAGACTGGCACAAGACAGACCGTTGTGGAGGAAACTTGGGGAGATCTTCGTCCAGCAGTGGATTGATAATGGTTGACAATGATGATGATGATGATGATACGTATATACTATAACGGCCTCAAAAGGTTAAAGAGAAACAGAAACCCGACAGGACAGGTAAGCAAGCAAAAGCACAGGTTGACAGTTTCACGTGAGCCAATTAGTGAAACAGCTGACACGCAATGACTAATTTGTAAATGTATGTTACTTCGTGAGATAAAGATATGAAGGTTGAGAGACGTTACAAAGCACTCCTGCCTTAACGCTCTCGTTGGCATGCGGCATACATATATTGCTAAATACGCTGTCTTTTCTTCGTGCTTTTTTTATGCCGAACGTCACAAATGCAGGCATTATTTCCGCGTCGTTATTGGTCCAACATTGACGAAGGAATTGTGAAAAAACTTATAACACGCGACGTTAAACAGGGACTATCTGTACCTCAAAACAGCGCGCTAGTTAAACTGAGGCCGTGGTGCTGCCTTAATTTTATCCTTTAGAGACACAGCCACTTATTCTTGGACACAGTTGGGTCATGAGCGGCCTGAAAAGCAGGAAGATGGAAAACGTGGTCCATATTGAGGGTTCACTGGAACAACACTCCCACAGAAGCCGCTTTAGTCTCACCTCTAACGCCGATTGCAAGATTCTCCTGAAGTAAAAAGTCTTCTCTTCTTCCATCTGTATCGGGTTTCTCTTCTACAACCCATTTCCACTCTTCCTTCTGTACACTTCTCTCGAGATATATTAGTAAGTAATTCGCATTAAATTGAATGCAGTTAATTGAGATCAACTTGTACTAACTAGTGTGCATTTAAAATGAAATCGTCTTTTTATATCTCGCGCATAATGAGAAATATTACTTATTAGAAACTTTTGTTTCTTTCAAATTTCGCTTTTTACTCAGTTTTACACAATTGGTATTGTTAGAAGTTCTCTCCAAAAAATGATATGCCAAATATTGAATCAGAAAGGCAAAGCCTTTCGCAAATATCAAAAGGGTAATTCTTAAGCACGGAAATTATTTTTCGTGTATTGGAGTAATTGAAGATTGTGACTTTCAACAACAGCCTGACTTTGCAGGGATTTCCAAAGTTGTGGCGTTTCTGGAATAACTGCGCCGAAAAACTGATGTATGAGATACACCTTGTTGGACAGAGCATAGTTATTAGGTGATTTTGTTTCCGCGCAACAAAAAATTTCAAAAAGTGGTATAAAGGGAGACTGTTACCTTGAGCTATTAGGTGATTTTGTTTCGGCGCAACAAAAAATTTCAAGAAGTGGTATAAAGGGAGACTGTTACCTTGAGCTATTAGGTGATTTTGTTTCCGCGCAACAAAAAATTTCAAAAAGTGGTATAAAGGGAGACTGTTACCTTGAGCTATTAGGTGATTTTGTTTCGGCGCAACAAAAAATTTCGAGAAGTGGTATAAAGGGAGACTGTTACCTTGAGCTATTAGGTGATTTTGTTTCCGCGCAACAAAAAATTTCAAAAAGTGGTATAAAGGGAGACTGTTACCTTGAGCTATTAGGTGATTTTGTTTCGGCGCAACAAAAAATTTCAAGAAGTGGTATAAAGGGAGACTGTTACCTTGAGCTATTAGGTGATTTTGTTTCCGCGCAACAAAAAATTTCAAAAAGTGGTGTAACGTACCAGGAGATGTGACGTACTTGCCAGAAGGACGCACACGACATAAAGGCAGATAGGAATCAGAATAAAATGTCCGCGTAGCTTAATTGGTAGAGCAACTTATTCCGGAATGAGTGGACCCGGGTTCGAACCCCGGCGCGGATAAAAATGACGGAGAAATTTACTTCGTTATAATGGCGCCCGAACTATCCGGATGACCCGACCGTTCAAAAAATCTCGCATTGGTGTGATGTTATTTCCACACCGCGAGATAGGAAAAATAAGAGAATCCTTTCTCCAGCACTTCGAAAAAAAAAAAAAAAAAAATAAGGGGGAGATGATGTAACGTACCAGGAGATGTGACGTACCTGCCAGAAGGACGCACACGACATAAAGGCAGATAGGAATCAGAATAAAATGTCAGCGTAGCTTAATTGGTAGAGCAACTTATTCCGGAATGAGTGGACCCGGGTTCGAACCCCGGCGCGGATAAAAATGACGGAGAAATTCACTTCGTTATAGTGGTATAAAGGGAGACTGTTACCTTGAGCTATTAGGTGATTTTGTTTCGGCGCAACAAAAAATTTCGAGAAGTGGTATAAAGGGAGACTGTTACCTTGAGCTATTAGGTGATTTTGTTTCCGCGCAACAAAAAATTTCAAAAAGTGGTATAAAGGGAGACTGTTACCTAGAGCTACGTGCACGATAATTCCTGGATGTTTGCAACTGTGATTTAATTAGAAAAAGTTGTTTCATATCTGTCGGTCAAACAACCAGCTCTTCAAACCACGCAATGCTAAAACGTTGACCTGGGTGCAATATGACCTCTAGGTTTGGATAGTCTAAGAATTATTACAAGATATAAAAATTCTTTTTTTATTAGGTAAAAATAAAATTGTACACGTCAAAACAAAAACCCCATCCTCTTTGAAATGATTTTAAAATCGAAACAGTATGGGTATATACACATAGGAAAAGATCAAGAGAGTTAAAACACTATATGAACACATAGGAAAGATCAAGAGAGTTAAAAAGCTAGATATGATTACACATGTAAGAAAATGCTGAGTAGTAAGTAAATCAGTTTACTTAATTTAACTCTTAAGCTATCGATCAATTTCGAACTTGCAAGGGAGCTTTTCCTCCTGGAAGAGTCTTTCCTCTCTGTCATCCGTTCACATACCGCAAATAATTCTCGGTACGTGCAGAAACGTCTCTATAAACTCACTTCTTTTTTTCTCAATGCCTCCTACAATATCTTCTCGCGCTTCCGCTGTCAATGTCCTATGCAAAACGAAAAATGTTTTTGCATCGTAGTTCTTGAAGTTGAAACATAAGATAAGCGATTGTGTTCTTTCGCGAATAAAAACCTTCTATCATTGCTTAAAGTAATCCTGTACGGTTAACGGTATGAAGCGTTTCTTAATAAAAACGTTTCTTTTACTAGAAGTTTTTCTTGACAATAAAGAGGACATTCCTTTTTCACTTCAACGTCAAATTCACAAAGCGCAAATAACAGCAGACTTTTACAGCTACTATTTAAAAACTGTTGGGAGTGACTTCGTGACTACGATAAGTAAAACTGCGTATGTTATAATGTAACTTCCATGAAGAAGAACAGCAATATTACCGAATGTTCGGAAGGTGGGAATCACCTCGTTCCATGACTTTTGTCGTTCATTATCCTTTGATTAATTTAGTGTGAGCAGGTCGAACTTAAAAAACGTGTCGAGAAGTACGGAATAATACAGGTTGTGTGTTAGGTCTTGCAAATAGCTCGGAAGGAGAGCACCGAAGTTAATGGATTGGTGCACTGTGACGTATATTCTAAATTAACTTTCCTTTTTAGTTTCTTTCCCTATGTAAATCTTGAGTTTATTCTCAGTCATACTTCACACTTAAGGCTGTCTTTGAATGAGTGTTAGGCTTCATCTTCTGCGATAGATGGCGCAAAATATCATCTTAAGGAATTGTGTCAGAAGTTGGCGTCAGCGAATGAATGAAGACCTTACCATATTCAGAATAGCAGCGGTCTCTCGTTGGCTCCACAATGAAAAGACAAAATACCCATGGTTACGTGTTAACCAATCACATTATTTGGGGGTGGAGCTTAGTAGGGAGGCGTGGTTTCTGTCTCAAATTCAAGTGTTTTCTGGTAATGTACACATTTTCTCTTCAAAAATTGAACGTACAGTAGAATTTAAGATGATCTATAGAAGACAAGATTCCAATCTCACCACAGTGCTCATTCTTTGATTTCTATTTGGCCTAGATAATTAAAAAAATCAGACAGACATGAGTGATTTCGTTTCTTCAACACAGAAACACTGCCAAGCTAACATCTGGCGTCATCTAGTGCCTAATCGGAATGCTTTCGAGTCAGATAAATTGAATTTTAAAATAAATTCTAACAAATTTTTCGGGATAATAACTGCGACACGTATTAGCTATGGGTCGTTTTTATTTGTTCTCAAAATTTCAAAATCTACAAAGTAATAGTTTTGGAGAAAATGTGTACAAAAGAATTTGCACTACAGATATACGACAGAATTTCTGTTACACTCATTCAAAGACAGCCTTAACGTAATATCTTTTCTCTCAAACGAATACTGTTGGCAACATAATTGAGGTTCAATGAACGTGACGTATACCTGGTATGATAAGAACGAGAGATATAAACTACGAGTAAACTGTTGCTTGTGGAGTGTTGTGTTGTGGAGCTGTGCGGTGTGTGGAGCGTTTAATGCGAAGTGCTATGTTATGTTACGATGTGTTGGAGAAAACCTTGAATAAAGCATCTTTTCCGTAAGTTTGACTTCTGTTGTTTACATGTTTCGTCTGGCCGTTAAGGTTTAATTTAGGAACTATTTTCATTTTATGGTTATGTTTTTGAAATAACGTAGAAGTAAGAAAAGACTTCTACGTTACAGCACACATTATTAATAAATGAAAGTGACTAAAGTTTTGAGTGGTACCATCGGCTTAGAATAGATGAACATTTGTCAAAAAGTTAACCAGCTCAATGACTGTTGGTCAGCCAGCACAAACGATAACTAACCTGATAGCTTGCGGCTCTGCTTAACATCAAATGATAGTTCGAAGAGTTAATTAAGAGGCTCAAATCTATTTTCACAAACTCTAAGCCATTTTAAATAGCGATTGGAGAACAAACTCCGCCTTCGGCATATTCGTGAAAAGAGAATTTTAACTCAGCTTGGGTAGATTCCAGTTAGTTAGTAGAGATAGTCGTCCTATATACTCCATATGTTTCCGCGTGATTCGAAATCTTGAAAGAACAACTATGTAACAATTTGTTGACGAAATACGGCTGAGCTTTTCCAAAAACAGGAATCTGAGAAGTACTTAGTTGTTGATACAGGTAGGATGAGAGGTGCAGATGTTGAATCTGATTACACCTGTTTGTGTCACGGGTGAAACTGACTGTTGGTTGGAGAATGAGGAATAAGAAGATGCCAGTGGTGAAAAGAATAAAGGTTGAAAGGCTGTCTGAAGAACATCAGTGTTACTATTATTTGCTCAGTGAACGTCTGAATGAGTTGAAGGCGTGTGAGAGGGATGTAGAAAAGAAGTGGATATGTTTTAAGAACTGTATTGTCACTGCCGCTGAAGAGGTCTGTGGTACTGCAACAGTGGGGAAGTTCAAAGGGGATGCTTGGTGGAACAGTGAGGTTAAAGAAGCAGTAAAAAGAAAGAAGGAAGTATACTTGGGGATCTTGCAAGGTAGAGTATCAGAGAATGAATATCGCTGTAAGAAGCGTGAGGCAGCAAAGTTGGTTCGCCGGAGTAAGGCAAAAGATAGGAAGGAAAAGGAGGAAAGGCACGATTTGGCTTTTTGAAAAGATAGAAAAACATCCTGGATGCACATAAGATATAGGAAAAATAGGGGAAATAAAAATCTAGGTTGTGTAAGAAATAGGGTTGGAGAAATGATATGGGAGCCCAATGAGCTAAGTGAAAGATGGGGTGAGTACTTCTGTGATTTATTAGGTCATGAAAGCAAAGATGATTCTGAGACAGAACCGCAGAAGCAGATGATGTCATAGTGAGAGATGGAAGCACTGGTGGGATCTCAAGAGAGGAGGTGTGTAAAGCTCTAAAATCTCTCCAGGATGGTAAGGCTTCGGGAGTAGATGGCATATCGGCTGAGATACTAAAACATGGTGGTGACTCTGTGATTGACTGCTTAACTGAAATTTGCCAGTTATATTTGGAGTTGGGAATGGTTCCTCAGAATTGGAGGGCTGCTATCATTGTTCCCTTGTACAAGGGAAAAGGTGACCAGACTGAATGCAAGAACTATCGTGGCATCAGTTTGCTGATTGTGCCAGGAAAAGTGTTTGGGAATGTCATTATTGATAAGGTACGAGGTCTTACGTCAGAAAAAGTGTGGGATGTACAGTGTGGTTTTTATACCTGATAAGGGCTGCACTAATCAAATTTTTGCTTTACGCATGATGATTGAAAAGTATCTGTCTGTTGGTGAAAAAGTGTTTGCGGCCTTCTTAGATTTAGAGAAAGCTTATGACAAAGCAAATAGGATTCTTCTGTTGAAGGTACTCAATAAATATAATATTACTGGGAATCTACTTAATATTGTGAAAGCCATATGTACGCTGGCAATAGAGCTTATGTACGAGTTCATGGTGTTTTATCTAAATGGTTTTCTATTGGTGCAGGAGTCAGGCAAGGGTGTGTAATGTCCCCCTGGCTGTTTAATATATTTATGGATGCATGCATGCGTGATGCCAAAATGGATAATACTGGTTTGTGTCTTGGTAATATGCATGTATGCAGATTGCTCTATGCTGATGACACAGTCCTGCTGGCAGAGAGCAAAAGTGAGTTGCAGAGTACGTTGTCCCAGTTGTATGAAGTTTATATGAAATTCAAACTGAGTATAAATAAGGGAAAAACTAAAGTTATGGTTTTTGAGCTAGTAACTGTTCTTACTGAATGCAAGTGTTAATATTACAGAGATTGACCAGGTGAATGAGTTTGTATATTTAGAAAGTGTTTGACAGAGAGAACAAATTTGATGTCAAAATTAATACGAGAGTGAATTCTTCATTGAAAGTCATAGCTGCCTTAGGAGGATTTCACAGAAATGATGAGTTCTCAAAGAAATCCCGAATGGCTGTGTATGAAAGTGTAATTGTTCCTACTCTGAGGTATGGCAGTGAAACCTGGGTACTGCAGAAAAGACAGGAGCCGGTTATGTGCTGGGGAGATGTGTTACTTACGGGCAGTTTGTGGTAAGACACGTGTTGATCATGTGAGGAATGAAGATGTGTTGGGAATGTGTAATGTGAGGCAAAATGTTGTTAGTAAGGTGGAGACTAATATTCTTAGGTGGTTTGGCCATGCTGAAAGAATGAGTGATGTGATGCTGACTAAGAGAATTTTTTCAGGCCAAGTGGCAGGAAAGAAAGGTAGAGGAAGGCCAAGGAAATCATGGCAGGACCAGATTCAGGAAAGTCTGCTTGAGAAAAAGATTATGAGTATGAAGAACAAAACGTTTTGTGTGCGGCGTGTGATGGATGTTAATGAAGTTCGAGCTGTGTGCCAAGATCGTTGTAAATGGAGACATTTGATACACGAACAATAAGTAAATTCTATAATAGTTCTACAAATTAAATGTGTACTTGGCACATGGTTTTTCTTTGAAGAGCTAACCTCTGAATCTCAGAGAACAGCTTAATGATATGTGTGTATGTATGTACTTAAGTGAACAGTGGAAGAAGAGATGGAAGATCGTAACATTTTTAAAGGGAAGTACGCCACATGAATGACATTTAATGATGACATTCCTTTTAAAAAATAAATAATGACCTTATATGATTTCGAGATACTTTGTATATCAAAAAAATATTTATTCCCACAATATTCATATAGTAAAATACTTTAGAAGAAATTAATCTGTCATCCTTAAAAGACATTTACAACAATATTCATATAGTCAAATACTTTAGAAGAAATTAATCTGTCATCCCTAAAAGACATTTACAACAATATTCATATAGTAAAATACTTATGCATTATCGATCCCCATTCACTTTCATCAGTTTTTTCTCCAATGGAAGAGTTTGTTGCCGGTTTTCATGAAACACGAGAGCAAAATATCCTTTTATAAACTGTACTTGTGAGAAACTACTTGTCATGAATATCTGAAGCAATGCAATGTCGTTGTTTGACAAGAATGAAAATCTTTCGCTTGACTTGCTTCTTTAAGAATCACAGCAACAGGGAGACATATTCCACTACGTAAACCTGCTCCGGGTGTCAAACGTCAAAACGTAACTGCGTTCGGGAACTCGAAGTTCTGTTCACAACGACGACGAGGTTATTTTTCATCTTGATATATAACGTATACCACAAGACAGAGCTGGGCGAGCTAAATTTAACTTCTAGGACTCCAGGGAAGTCATCGATATCTGCCTGCATTTCTCCGGGATTCCGTAACAACAGGTGACAGCCCTGCGCAAAAATAATAGATTTCGGAAGGCTGTCGATCACAGACTGCATAAAATGAGTGTCATCTGCTGTCACTAAGTTATACAGAGAGAGAGACGCGTTTCGACGTGGAGAAGAACAAAGGAAATTTATGTCAATTAGAAAGTCCGATTTTGAAATTCTTTTAGCAGTTTTATTACTATCTCCACGTACACAATCTTTAGAAATAGAAATGTTACATAGTATCGTGTTAAACGACAGAATCCTTTGACGGAAAGAAATGGAGATATCGTATCGATATCATGTCCTCTTTTCTTTCAGCGATCCTGCCAGAGACACCAGGAAAAACTAGAGAAGTTTTGTGAAACAGGAAATGCGTGGGGAATCCTTGGCGTGTTTATTTCTTTTCGATACTGGAAATATCTTCCATTTCGCTTCCCACTAAATAGAAATATCTTCCATTTCGTTTCCCACTAAATAGAAATGTCTTGCAATATGTGAATGGAAATGTAAGCCCTACAGGAAATGTCTTGCATTAGGAAAAGTTGGGAACCATGTATAAAATTTACAACGGATATTTCTAACCTTCCTCTTGGAGTTTCTACTCTTATGCAGATTATTTTACTTCTCGTTAGGTTTTCCTTCTGAACGGCACGTCACTTTCCCGAATTTACTTATATTTTTTGTCACATCTGATAGTCAAAACTAAATAAAACGTCACGTCGAGAGTAAAGAAGTGTGTTTGTGGTGAAAGATGCTTCATTAGGTGTATACTTTGACACACGCTATCTTGATGATCAATACACCGAAATCTCTGTGAAGTGTTCAAAGAGGAATTGTGATTTCGAGTGTAATTCGACCACCAGGAAGCAAATAAACCTTGAAAGTTAGATTTTTTGCTTTTCGATCCCTGAGACGTTAGCGATAATATAAATGTTATATTTAACACCAAATAGTATATCAAGGTTTATAAAACGTCTTAAAACGTCAAAATCTGATAAATCTAAGGCGTAAATTCCATTTTTACCTGATTCACACAAGTTTCTCGAGTCTCCTCTTTCAGTAACAGAAATGTCATAACAGACGCATTCATTTATGCCACATGGCAGACAAATTGTGCTGCAAGAAGTTCTAAAAAATACAATGGCAAATTTTGAGTTGGCTTATATCTATCCTGTGTGGAAAACGTCTCCAGCCCAAAGATATCGAGATAAATGTACACTTTAATTCTCATGCCGTGAAGACTTAGTTTGAGGAAGAGCCGAGGAATTATATGGAAACTCGTGCTCATGCGTCTAATGCAAAAGGTTTTCCTCTTGTACCAATAACTGTGAAAACTCGTGCTCATGCGTCTAATGTAAAAAGTTTTCCTCCCCGTACCAATACTGGTTTTTCTCTCCATACCAATCATCGTACCAATAAATGCTTTAACGAAGATACCCCTCTTGTTATTCCATTGCCATGAAAACAGACTACCGAGCCTTATGTTTTGACGGAATAATTTCACCTCGTTCGACCTCACCATCATCAGTTCTATCAATGTCATATCCTCGTACTGAGTCTGCGCCATTCAGACCAATCTGCCGATTCGTTGGACTTTTGGACATTATATGTAGCAACTACTAACACGCTCGCCCTTCACTGCATCCGATGATGATCCCGATGCTGGATTGAAAGGATCTAATGTGTTTTTAACTACAATCTTTTAATTTGTGATTGCTATTTGTCGCCTTTTTATGAAACACTTATTTTATTATCATCTTCTCATCGTGCAATAAATGGCTTGAACCTTCAATTTTCTTCGCTATTGTGAACGACATTTCATATTTATTATTACCTCTCCCAGTTTAAGTCCACCGGTTTCAAGAAATTTATTCCCTCTCCCAGTTTAAGCTTAACGGTTTCAAGAAATTTATTCCCTCTCCCAGTTTAAGCTTAACGGTTTCAAGAAATTTGTTCCCTCTCCCAGTTTAAGCCCACCGTTTCAAGAAACTTATTCCCACTCCCAGTTTAAGCCCACCGGTTTCACGAAATTTATTCCATCTCCCAGTTTAAGCCCATCGGTTTCAAGAAATTTATTCCCTCTCCCAGTTTAAGCCCATCGGTTTCAAGAAATTTATTCCCTCTCCCAGTTTAAGCTCACCGGTTTCAAGAAATTTATTCCCTCTCCCAGTTTAAGCTCACCGGTTTCAAGAAAAGGAGAGAACAACTGTCATAAGAATGAACGAAACATCCACACCTTACGCGGTATTCGGCCTAGTTCCAACAGTACAAAGTGTCTGAAATGGACACGCATACTGCACACTTTGCTTAACCCTGAGTAGCTCTTCCGAAATTCATGACAATGTAGCTGTTCCAAGTATCAGTCCTGGGAAGTTAAATACGTGATAAACTCTTTTCTGGATTGTAAATGACAGAGGGGTTGTTCTTCCGTTTGGGCTGTAATTGATGTCGCGATGAATCAGGCCGGTTGAGGAGGAATTCCCTTCTTGAGGAGCGCTGGGGAAGTCTCTTCCGTAAGAAGTCTATGACAACACGTGACAGCTGTGGCTGCACGTGACACATCTCGGAAGCCAGCCGGTCGTTCCTGATGAACAGCTTCCGTTTATTTGAAATCACAGTCATTCGCCGACACTCATATTATACATACTAAAGCACATAGATGTCAGAAAGAAACAAAAGCATTATTGCCACTTAAGAAGCGGATTGTTTCGAAAGTGCGATTCCAGATTTTTGCATGGTGTCTCTTTAATTGCTACATATACACATATACAAACCAGGGGCGGATTCAGGATTTTCGTGAGTGGGAGGTGCAAGTGTCCGAAATAACCGGAGACCTTTCTGATATTTTTCTCTGAGTGAAAACGTGTTCTTAGTATGTCTATAAATTCTTCCAATTAATTAAGGAAAGAAATATTCTTATAAGTAATACTTTCTTTCACGAAAAATTATTCAATTTGTTATTAAAACCAAACAAATTGAAGCTTTTCCTTGGTCCTGAGGGGAGGGCGTGAGCCCCCTCTCTGGATCCGCCCCTGATATAAACCCGAGATGAATGATAATAAAATCACAGCTCGCAATTGTTTTTGCCACATCGTGTACGTATATTACTGTTTAATTAATATTACTTTACAAAATTCTTATTCTGAAATGTCAGATGTTACGGGCCATCTAGAGTATAACTGCATCACTGTGCTTTACGCCCTACAACCACATATTTGCGATATCACTACTTTTAACAAAGAACAAATCAGCCAAACATTTGACATCAGATATTTTCCCAATATTGGTAGTCAAAAATATTTACTTAAAGCTAATTATTTACTTGCGGCATGTGGTTATATATACCCCCAACGTTTGGCCTTTGCAGTTATTTCATTGTTCATTAATTTCATGGGTAAGAGAGGAATGAGAAACTTCCGTAAATGGCTTGCATTTCTTCGACATCCGATTTCTTTCCTTTTAACTACTTCCATAAGCGTCTAAGGCAATATATTGTCTTCCGATGCTTAAACGGAATACATTGTCCTTGTGTTATTCTTGGTTGGAACTCAAACCCATCCGTACTAAAAGCCAAAGTCTAAGTCTCAATGAAAACACACGCTCGAAAATTTTCGGTATACGCAGCTATTTTTAAGTATGGATGCATGACGTCTCTTTTTGGAAAATAGTGGCATTCCCCACGTTTTAAAAACATCTGATTCTTTTAAAATATGATTAAAGTAAATTATTTTCAAGATGTTCTAGATGACACTTTGTTCTTTTTTGTAAATTTAGTTGAGGTGCTATTGTTTGCCAGAGGATCTTAGTCATTTCTGAAGTGATTTTTGTTTTAATTTTCGGGGTTTAACGAGCACCATGAACAACTGTTAGGGCTATAAGCAGTTGCCCATCCCTAATTTAGGGACACTGGTTCGTTCAGCCAATACCGTAAGACAAACGCAACATGCATGCCTCACAGGGATTCGAACCCGAACCCATCTCGGACGAATGACCAGTAGCCAGCGCTTAGACCGCTGCGCCATCGGGGCAGCCCTTTTATTTAGATCATTCCAATAATTAATATTATATTTGTAACGCACCATACTTTTTTGAATTCGAGAAATCGGAATCATTTTTACATGATAGCAGCCATCATGGTCTGCAACACAAAGGTTTTATTATATAATATTCCTTACTAAAATGTCTTTTCGAAACAGAACTTTTTGAAAATGTCCAAAGAGCTTACAGAGTTGGGCATTTATTATTTTTTATTTCATTTATTTGTCTAGTTCGAGAGAAAACATGTGTGTCTAAGAAAATTATTACGTGCATTCATTTGTTGCATTCCATTTGACAGGATGTTCTGTTTATCAACTCTATCCCGTTCTCTTGATGTTTCATGAATTATATGTCATATTCATCTATTACATGTGTTTTACTTTGGTAAAATTAGAATAGTATGGACTGGTTTGATTCGTTAGGCTTGCCTCAGTCCCTTTACAAAAAGCACATTTTTTTTAACTTTTAAGAGCTAACTGAATTCTTCCGAAAATCTTAACTTTTGAAAGGTTTCTAAAATACTTCGTTCTCTCTGATGCTGTACTTAAAACAATCAGTATTTTATTTTCGCAGAAGTGCAAATCGTGTTCTTGCGCGAAATCGTATCGGCAAAGCAGACGCAATCGTATCGACAAAGCCAAAGACTACTACAAAACAGAACGCCATAAGACTACTATAAAACAGATCGGCAAGACCACTATAAAACAGAACGCCATAGAACGCGGGATTGGATGTGCCAGAACTAGTGAAAAGAGCTTTTCATTATAGATCTGAGTTCTGTCATTTGAGATTGCCTACACAGCCTGAATGCATCCCCAACCCAAAAGTTTAAACCGTTTAAACCTCTTTAACTGTGTTTTTACTGAGGGTGAGTCGAAGGTTTTGCAATATTTGCATAAACACGTGTGCTGCGGAGGTGTTAAAATTAGTTCAAGTCGCGCACTGCAGTCAGTCGAAAGGGATATAAAGTTATAGTCGTTGCTGTGAACAACATTGAATGTCGTCGTTCTGTCTATGGTTGGGACGCCTAAAAGATGAACAGCCACAACCGGCTAATTAGGGAACTTTTGCTTTACGAGTTTGAACTCGCCTATAACTCTACTCAAGTAACATGAAACATTTATCATAGGAAGGTTCCGTAAACCACAGAACCGAAATCAGGCGGTTCAAGAAATTTTGCTCAGGTGACAGAAACCTCGGCGATCAACCAAGGTCCGGTAGGCCGCGAACCGTGGATTAGGAGCCCATGCGCTAGGTCGTAGAGGAAAATTCGACAACCAACACTCGGAGATTATCAAGCGATCTGGATATATCACAGACCACCGAGGTTCGTCACCTTCAGGACCTGAGCAAGTTCTACAGGAGCTGCCGCGTTGCCCCTCACGAACTGACGCCAGCTGAAGCAAACCGCCGAGTGGAAGGGTGCACTAAGATCCTAGAAAACCCGCGCGATATTCGTTTCATCTAGATAATTGTTACGTGCGATGAAAAGTGGGTCTATTTCCGCAATCCTAACATACAACGGCAGTGGTTGAGGCCTGGCCAGCTTCCTGAACCTGTTGCAAAACGTGGGCGCTTCGAGCTCAAGGTGATGCTCTGTGTCTGGTGGAATTTTAAAAGGATAATCCATTACGAAATTTGTTCGAGACTGTCGGATCAACGCCAACCTCTACTCTGAACAGCTGTAGAAGGTGTATGTCGTTTTGGAGGAGAAGTACCGGGCACTGGTGAACAGAAAGCGCGTTCTCCTACAGCAGGACAACGCTCAGCCTCATACCGAGCGAACGACTCTAGCAAAACTCCAGGAACTTGAAGGCATCGAACTGATGACACACCCAGAATATAGCCCGAACCTTGCTCCGTAGGATTATTACTTGTTCCGGCGCATGACTTACTTCTTTCGCTGGCGGCATTTCAACAACCAGGAGGAGGTGGCAGCTGGGGTGAAGGAGCTCTTTACCTCAAAGGACAAGAACTGGTACCGCCGCGGAAATGAAGAACTGTCTGACGGTGCAACACGATAGCCTTTACTTTGAATGCTAGGTAGCTTTCGTCGTAAAGGTACGTATGAAGACATGAAGTGATCCAAATATTGCAAAATGTTCGACTCACCCTCTGTATTTACCACATGATTGGCCACTTATGCTACACGTGACTGCCTTTTTGGTGCATACTTTAATGAGTTTAGTAATTTTTGTACTTTCGTTGCTAATAAAATGCAATAATGTGGAGGCAATCAAAGTCAATACTTTTTGCCAGCAACCAATAAGTATGTTTGATTCGTAGCTATCAGAGCATGAATGTTTTCATATGAACGGATTTCCAAATACTGGGTAGCTTAAATAGCAACAGCACATAGATAAGAAAAATATTTTTTTTTTGAAGGTTGTGGAACGACTGAACATTTTGTCGAGCAGAGTTAAACTATGCGATTCAGGCTATTGTGATTGCCGTTTTATTTACGCTTTCCAACCGTAGGTTGAAGAAGCGTATAATACTCTGTCCGTCCGTCCGTCCGTCCGTCTGTCTGTCGGCACGATAACTCACGTAAAAATGGTTCGATTTCGATGAAATTTTAGTATGTGGTACGGGACCACCAGGGGACGGACCCTATTGAAAACGGGTGAAGTGGGGTCAAAGGTCACGCCATAAGAGCGGGATCCATTTCATTGCCTTTATGCGTCATAACATGCGTAAATATGGTTCGATTTCGATGAAATTTCAGTATGTGGTAGGAAACTACCTGGGCACGAACCCTATGGAAAATTGGGGTCAAAGTTCAGGCAGGGCATAAGAGCGGGATTTATTCCATTGCCCTTATGCGTCATAACTTGCGTAAAAATGGTTCGATTTCGATGAAATTTTGGTATGTGGTAAGGAACCACCTGGGAACGAAACCTGTTGAAAATGGGTGAAATGGGGTCAAAGACAAGGGCATAAAGGTGGAATCCATTCCATTGCCTTTATGCGTCATAACATACGTAAATATGGTTCGATTTCGATGAAATTTTAGTATGTGGTAGGGAACCACCTGGGCACAAACCCTATTGAAATAGGGCAAAATGGGGTCAAAGGTCAGGCAGGACATAAGAGCGGGATTTGTTTCATTGCCCTTATGCGTCATAACTTGCGTAAAAATGGTTCGATTTCGATGAAATTTTAGTATGTGGTAGGGAATCACTGGGGACGAACTCTATTGAAAATGGGCGGAATGGGGTCAAAGGTCAGGACACTGGAGTGGGATCCATTCCATTGCCCATGTGCATCATAACTTACCAAAAAATGTTTCGATTGCGACAAAACGTTATCATGTTGTTCCGGAGGTATAGTGAACCGGTTCTGTTGAATATCAACGAAATGGGGTCAAAGGTCATTGCACAAAAGCAAGATTTATTCCACAGCCATTATTCTCATAACTTGCGTAAAACTGCTTCTATTGCGACAAAACTTTAGTATGTTATTTTTGAGGTGTACTGAACCGGTTCTGTTGAATATCATCGAAATGGGGTCAAAGGTCAGGACACAGGAGCGAGATTTATTCCACAGCCATTATCCTCATAACTTGAGTAATAATTTCTGGTATGTTGGAAAGCGTATCATAATCAATGCATTGCATGATTTTACTAACTTGTTAATCTTGAAATTGTTCCACGTATTTGTGAAGAATATTTTTTCTATAATTTCCATGTCTGAGGTACTGGTGATTTATTTGCTTAGAGGAAGCTTCTGATTGCCACGACTGACGGAAATCTGAAGTTGTTCAGTTTCCTCATTCCCTGGCACTTGGAGATTTGTTGTCTTAGCTGGTGTAACGGATAGTATGCTGGAAATAAATGTGGGTTCGATTCCTGCTCCAGGGTGGTGTAATTTTCAACTTTTCTGAGGAGATGTCACATGAAGAGAACCGTAAACTACGCAATTCAGGATATTCTGACTGCCGTGCTATTAACCCTGAAGTTAAACTACGTGTTCTATCCGTTGAACAAAGAGGTAAGTCTTATTATTTCGGGCTTTTCTTAAAACAAATACTTCGTTGAAAAGAGATAAAGGAAAGGTGAAAGTATTTTGTCAGTTATAGATGGTAATGCTATTTTAATGTTTCAGAGAGGAAATTGTATTCTGTGCTGTTATTTTAGACTAGATGTGGAGCTTCAGCTTCCAGATGCCATCGAAACATTTTCTTCCCGCCAAAACTATCATTTTTTTAAGTTAACGCTAGAAATAAACCTTAGTTTTCTTATAAGTATCAACAAAAAGAGGCTGTTTCTAACTAAATGAGTCTCTTGTTAAAGTTTCAAACCTCGTACGATAAAGACATTTTAGGCAATTTTTTAAAAGTGTGTAATCTCTAGCTTTACGAAAAATTAATTTAACGTCACCTAGTGGTTACGGTACATGGAACATTGTAATTTGATGGAACATTGTATTTGTATTTGACAATGTCTCTCATCTCTTCATCGGTTAAGAGTCACTTTTATGAACAATGTATCCGTTATGAGACTTAATTCTTGAAATTGCAAGTGTTATTTCATTTACAACGGAATGTTAGATCTCTCACATTCGGAAATCGATGTCTTGTTTGCATGAATAACTATTTATATTTCATTATGAATCATATGTTCCAGATCCAACATTTGAAACTGTGAGCGTAATTACTGTGTTCACGAAGCATCTGCCATGATGAAATGTGCCTAAATTACTCATGAGACATTCGCTTGTGCTATGTTATCTTGCATAAAACATGCGCATTTGCAGAAATTTATAGTTTTCACTGCAAAGTAAAAAATAATGAGCCAAATTTGCAGCAAACTTGCCTTTGAATATTTAAAAACTGCATTTCGAACTCCCATTGGTAGTGTGAAACATTGTTACTTGAAAGCGAAAGTTTTTTTTACAAAATTGGTGTGCCATCGAGCATTAGGAGTAGTTAATTATCAAAACGACTCTCCTCTTGCAGAAGAAAAACGCTTGCATCTATGCAACACATTCCAGGGAATCCGAAGTTCTGGTTTTTTGATTGATAACATACGCGGTGTCAAACAAATTTTCTACAACGCTTTCAAGCATAAGATTCCTAAGTAGTAAAAAGTTCCCAATTAAAATTCGGGTGTATCTTCTCTCTTTTCATTTTATATTTTTATGATGAATATGAAATGAACATGACGCAACAGGTTGGCAGTTGGACATCCTAACAACGCTCTTCTTCTGATAAAGTAACTGTTCCCTAGGTTGAATCAAAAGGCAGGGAAGACGTTACAAACAAAAAGGTAATGGAAACATATTCTGTATAAATATGGTGTTCCAAAATGGAAACGATAATCAATTGACCCAAGAGAAATTTTCGAACGCTTATTAACGGTAATGTACGAGGTGTGACAGTCAGGCTGCTCACTAAATTCGTTTCTAATCATAGAACGAAGTCAGTACGAGAAATGTTTGTACTGAGCTCGCTCAGATTCATCAGTCCTTTTTTGTTTTCAAATTGCAAAGAATAGGAGGAAGATGTACACTGAAGTGCCAGAAAAACTGGTACACTAGTATAATACTTGGTAGGTCCCCCATGGTAGCGCAGGACTGCAGAAATACGACGGGGTATGGACTCCACTAGGTTCTAGAAATATGCTGTAGGCAATGCACACCATACTTCCTGCAGAGCGTTCCAGAATTCGGGTGTATTCCGAGGTCTCGGATTACTGTGTTCGATAGCACGTTGCATGGCATCCCAAATACGTTCTATCACGTTCAGATCTGGGGACTTGAGTGGGAATGGCAACACCCCAAACTCAGATGAATGCTCCTTTAATCATAATTTTGCGTCATCCTTTAATCATAATTTTGTGGAGGTGCATTATCCTGTTGGAACAGGCCCAACCCATCAGCATGAATGCAGGGCATGAACGGGTGTACCTCGTCAGAAAGGATGCGCACATAGCGTTGGCCGGTCACAGACGTTTGTAGACGTACCAGGGGTCCCAGTGAAGTCCATCTAAACACACCCCATACCATTACAGACCCTCCCCCAGCCGGTACAGTTCCCTGTTGACAGGCGGGATCCATGGCTTCATGGGGTTTGCAACTGCCCGATACAGTTGGAAACGCGACTCGTCAGACCAGCATACTTGTTTCCAGTCATCAAGTGTCCAGTGGCGGTGTTGCCGTGCCCAAGCGAGGCGCATAGAGCTCTGTGTCGTGCACCCATCAAGGGGACTCGAGTTGGGCGTCGTCTCCCAAAGCCCATATCGTGCAGGGTATGTTGCACAGTCCGGACGCTGATGCTTGTTGAGGATCCAGCATTGAATCCCGATTATACCTGCGAGAGTGTTGCACGCCTATCGCGTGAAACGATTCTTGACAGCCAACGATGGTCACGTTCACCCAATGTCTTTTTACGGCCACACTGATATCGTAGGTTGGAGGTCTTGCCGGAATTCTTGTAGTCACGGTACACCATTGCAATGGTCGTCCGTAAAAATGCGAACTTCGTTTCTACCTCCGAAATACTATGGCCCATCTCACGAGCGGCAACTATGACATCACATTGAAAATCGCTTAAATCGTTATTACTTGTCATTCTCATGCCGAAAACAGCTCCGACAGTTGGCAAAGATGTCTATCGCTTTATATACGCACTGGCGGACGCAACCAAGTACGCACATAGGTGACGTTGCTATGTATTTTGCATAAGCTCATCTGTACCAGTTTTTCTGGTACTCTGTATATCTAATCGAAAAATTAAACTTTTAGAATTTTTAAAAGTCCACATCGTCGTCTATGTAAAAGTGTGTGTGATTGGGTGTTTAACGACCACCGTGAGCAACTCAGTGGGCTATAGCAGTCGCCCGTCCCTAATTTAGGGCTACTGACTCCAGGGAAGGAAGAGAGCCCGTGCCGTAAGACAAACACAACATACATGCATCATCGGTACTCGAACCCGCACCCATCTCGGACGAGTGATCAGAAGTCATCGCTCAGACCACTGCGCCACCTGGGTGGCATGTAAAAGTGCAAGAGTCTACTCGAGTAGATGAGCACTATGTACAAAGAGGGTGCGTTCCGCTGTAGTTCCAAGAAACCGAGCACCTTGCCATTCTATGCTACGAACTGCTTAAAATTCGCTTTCCTTACCTACGAAGGAGCGATGGTCTATCTGAGTGTAGGTAAGGAAACTTACTATATATTCAGAAGGCTTCGTTTCCTTTTGTTGTCATTGTTTGGAGGTTTAAAAAATTAAATTACTTATTGAACTTGGTTGACAGATATATTGACATATACTGTACAGGCAGTCATACAGTATAAATTACAGACATTTTGTGTTTCGACGTCAGCAATGTACATACAGTAAATATTGAATACTGAATTCCGGGTGAACAAGGAATACAGCGAATAAACCCCGAAAGACAAACACAAGCAACCATGCGAAACCAACACTTTGTAGCACTTGGCTACGGAGCAGCAAAAGCTATATATCTT
The DNA here is from genome assembly GCA_039090855.1 of Macrothele yani. Taxonomy (NCBI): domain Eukaryota; kingdom Metazoa; phylum Arthropoda; class Arachnida; order Araneae; family Macrothelidae; genus Macrothele; species Macrothele yani. The sequence continues at coordinate 213,999,592 of CM076990.1, forward strand.
ATTTTCTACGGGTGCACATTGCGAAGGATCTCATTTAGCAGAGGAAGATCTGGTCTGTGTATTCAACCCCATTAAGTGTCATTATGGTGAAACTGTAACCCATAGGAAGCAATCACAGTCGGCAAATGGAAGGAGAATATGATAAAAAAATGTTCGTACAGTGACTTTATACCGAAAATAAGCGCAACACACAATGATTTACCCCTGCATTAAAATCGCCAGTGATCAGCAAGTAGAACTGAGTTACAAAAAGGTCTTGGAGGAGTCAACAGGTCACCGTTGCAAAGTGTGTTGAACTCTCTCACTAAAATTCCTGTATTCTCCATAGATTTCGAGGGCTCATACTTACAGCTTCCTCGTAATATATTTCAGTTTGCAAAACGTTGAGGTGAGTAATTAATAAACAGGAACTGTACACTAACTACACTAGCAGTTTGCTGTCTACCTTCCTTGAAAAGTCATCTGGTTGATGTACGAAAGCTTGAAAACTTTTATTTCTATTCTACGTCAGCAGATTCGGATTACTACACTGTTAAAACTTTTGTGGTAGATTGCACCAAAAAGTGGTACTACACCAGCTGTACCACTTTCTTAGAAAAGATACACCACCGTGTGCTGCAAACGAAACTGAAAAATGTGGTGAAACTTTGCAGCACACTACGGTACAAGGTTCCACTACATTATTCTGCAAGGTTGTTCATGTTGTTGCTTTTGTTTGCACCACAAAATGGTGTATCTTTTCTCAAAAAGTGGTGTAGCTGATGTAGTACCACTTTTTGGTGTAACGTACTGTAAAATGTTAAAACTTCTGCAATTGTTTACAACTCAACCACCGAAGCGACGAAATATAGAGATGAATAACGCGTCAGGCTAACACTTTTACATAATCCTATCTTCCACAAGAAATAAAGAGTATAAACCCGAGTGCACTCCTGCCTAGTTCCTTTATCATGCAATAGAGTTTTAACTGGTTAAATTTCTTGTTTAGAATGTTATTCATACATATATGCACATGAGCATTACCTCGAGCACTGTCTTGTTGTTGCACTTGTTAATTATACGTGACTGGAGAGGCAGTGCGACAACACTGGTGCTCAAAAATATGGGACAATCTACAAAAACATATATAGCTGCCGATTTATGTAAAATAATGCACCGAAAATTGGCGAAAATTCAAATTTCGCTAGGCAGAAGACTATCCCAACATTTATTCTTTGCCGCAGGTAAGACTTAGAATATGCAAATTAGGATAGTGTTAAAAAGACGCGCGAGTGTAGTCGCATCTGGAATCTCTTCTAAGAAACCCTTGCTTACACTTCAGAGACACTGGAACTGATTACGTCATGAACACATCGTATGGACAATATTCAGCGGCAGGAAGAGATTGGTAGGTTGCAAGTAGATCAATCAGGAAAGAAGTTTGAATAGTCTATTGAATAGTCAAGACGGCAGTTTGGATAGTTCATTGAATAGTCCACTGAATAGTCAAGACGGAAGTTTGAATAGTCCATTGAATAGTCAAGAAGGAAGTTTGAATATTCCATTGAATTGTCAAAACGGAAGTTTGAATAGTCTACAGTTTTCAATTCAGAACCACCAAATCTGGTATACTATCTCGTGGTATTCTAACTTAGACTGTAGACGGTTTTGGGAAGCGGTTGCAGAGAGGAGGGGGGGTTACAGCCCCCCCCCCCCCTACAGAATTGCCGTAAGATATAGTTTTCAATTTAGAACTACCAAATTTGGTATATTATCTCATAGCGCTCTAACTTAGACGGTAGACGGTTTTTGGAACGGGTCAGGGGCCCGGTTGGTCAGAGCCCCCCACACTACAGTTTTCAATTCAGAACCACCAAATCAGGTATCCTATCTCATAGTACTCTAACTTAGACGGTTGTCGGTTTTTGGAACGGGTCAAGGCCCGGGAGTCGTAGTCCCCCCCCTCCCCCCATACATACAAAATTTTCGTAAAATCTAGTTTTCATTTCAGAACCATCAAATTTGGTATCATGAAACTCTAACTTAGACGCTAGACGGTTTTTGGAAGGGGTTGGAGCCCGCGGGGTCGGACACCCCCTCTCATAAAAAATTTCGTAAAATCTACAGTTTTCATCTTAGAACCACCAAATTTGGTATACTATCTTATGGTACTCTAACTTAGACGCTAGACGGTTTTTGGAAGGGGTTGGAGCCCGGGGGGTCAGACCCCCCGAATAAAAACTTTTTCCTAAAATCTACAGTTTTCAATTTAGAACCACCAAATTTGGTATACTATCTCATGGTACTCTAACTTAGACGCTAGACGGTTTTTGGAAGGGGTTGGAGCCCGGGGGTCATACCCCCCCCCGAAAAAAAACTTTTTCGTAAAATCTACAGTTTTCAATTTAGAACCACCAAATTTAGTATACTATCTCATGGTACTCTAACTTAGACAGTAGACCGTTTTTGGAACGGATCAAGGCCCGGGGGTCAGAGCCCCCACATACAAAATTTTCTTAAAAACTGCAGTTTTCAATTCAGAACCACCAAATCTGGCATACTATCGCATGGTACTCTAACTTAGACGCTCGACGATATTTTGAAGGGGTTGCAGCCCAGGGGTAAGGGCCCCCCTCATAAAAATTCGCAAAACCTACAGTTTTCAATTTAGAACCACCAAGTTTGGTATACTATCTCATGGTACTCTAACTTAGACGCTAGACTGTTTTTGAAAGGGGTTGGAGCCCGCGGGGTCGGAGCCCCCTCCCCATTAAAAATTTCGTAAAATCGACAGTTTTCATCTTAGAACCACCAAATTTGGTATACTATCTTATGGTACTCTAACTTAGACAGCAGACCGTTTTTGGAACGGGTCAAGACCCGGGGGTGAGAGCCCCCCCCCCCACATACAAAATTTTCTTAAAAACTACAGTTTTCAATTCAGAACCACCTAATCTGGTATACTATCTCATGGTACTCTAACTTAGACGCTAGACGGTTTTTGGAAGGGGTTGGAGCCCGGGGGTCAGACCCCCCGAATAAACAGTTTTTCGTAAAATCTACAGTTTTCAATTTAGAACCACCAAATTTGGCATACTATCTCATGGTACTCTAACTTAGACGCTAGACGGTTTTTGGAAGGGGCTGGAACCCCGGGGTGAGAGCCCTCCCCCTCCTCATAAAAATTTCGTAAAATCTACAGTTTTCAATTTAGGACAACCAGATTTGGTATACTACTTATGGTTATCTAACTTTAACGGTAGACGGTTTTTGGAAGGGGTCGGGGCCCGGGTCAAGGTAGCCCCATGCAAAATTTTCGTAAAAAGTTCCGTTTTTTACTCTTAAGAATACCCTATTTACGTTCTAAGGCGCTCTTTGGCCCTTTGAGGGCCTTGCACCATAAACCATCAACCAACCAACCAACTAACTAACCTACGGTCTAAGTTAGGGACTGTAGATAACAATAAAGTGCAAAAATATGCGTTTAATGGTGTATTAGAAACACAAATCTATATAGTGTATCTTTCACTACCAACGAACGGCTTATCAGAAAGAAATATAATGTAATGTAAACAGAGAGTTCCAGATATTCAAAATTCAAAACGGTAAGAAAAAGATGATCAATGCCAATGTGAAGTCGTATGCATGCGACATCACATAGGTACATTGCATTTCTGTGTCGCGGGATTCACAGAAGCACACGCCAGATGTACGGCAGTTCTATAGATGTCTCCTAGAAGGTAAGTATTCCCATTCCTTTGATGATCAATGCCAATGTGAAGTCGTATGCATGCGACATCACATAGGTACATTGCATTTCTGTGTCGCGGGATTCACAGAAGCACACGCCAGATGTACGGCAGTTCTATAGATGTCTCCTAGAAGGTAATTATTCCCATTCCTTTTTCTTTCTTTTTTGTTTCGCAAAATTAAATTAACTAAATCAAAAAATTTAAAATAAGTTTACTGGAAAATTGCAGGAATATCTTTTTCATTCATTAACTTTCACCCGCTGAACTTGGTGATTCCACAAATAGTAATATTTACCTGGCAAATAACTGGTATCCCTGCTAGTACAAATTATATTAATGATTTATTTGCGTCCAGTTCAATCTAGTATGTCCATAAGAGCGTTAGGGGCCGTATGAAAAATACATTTCAACGTGTGCCGCTACGGCGGCGGAGTGATCTAGGCGCTGGCTTCTGACCACTTGTCGAGAAGGATCCTGGTTCAAATCCCGGTGAATCATGGACGTTGTGCTTGACTTCTGGCACTAGCTGTCCCCCTTCCCAGGAACCAGTGGCCCAAAATTGGGAATGTCCGACTGCTTATAGCCCACTGAATTGATCACAGTGGTCGTTAACACCCTCCCCAAAGATTGCGACGTGTCCATTGCTATTTGTTGTGGACCGTACAAAAAGTATGTTTTTGATATCAAGGTGTCCACTTCCACGTAGGCTGGCCATAAAATGTTAGGAGACCGTACAAAATTGCACTTTTGTTTTCACCTTGTCAGCGCTTCGGTATATGGTTGAAGTATACGTATATATAGTTGGGCCATTTCAGCACGTAGTTTGGTTTATATAGAAAATCAAGATAATGTTACATTTTTACTCAGCTACAACACATTAATCCCGAAGGCTATTTGTTGAAATCTTTAATCCGCCGTGCTCATATTCACAACGTTAACATAACATGTCAAGTTATTAATGTTGCAGTTTTACCCTGTCACAAAACTTTAGTTACAAGACCTTAGGCGTAAACTTTTTTTAGGAATTTTTAGTCCGACGTATTCATAAGGTTTCGATAACATGCCAAGGTTATGGTACTGCGTTTTGACTGAGGCACAAAAATTAATAAACAGGCCTTAAGCCCTTTTATCAGTTTTCAATCAACCGTGCTCATATACATAAAATTTTCAGAGAAAGTCAAGTTTACTGTGTTGCGCATTTACTCGAGTACAAAACTATAAACAGCCATTAACTTTCACCCGCTGAACTTGGTGATTCCTCAATTCATCCATTAACAAGTCTTTTAAGTGATTGTATGCTATGGTCATATTTATAATGTTTGATGACAAGTCAGGTTAATGATGTTGCACTTATTAAAGACTTAAAAAGGTGTAGAGGCTAGTAATTATTATTTGAAGTCTAAATAAAAGCTCATTTTTAACATGACTCGTCATGAAATCCTTGTGAATATGGCATTTATTTTATTTTGTACATTTTACAAAGCGTATGCATTTTTTTTTTTTGGCATTTGTTTTAATTTTGTGTTGTACTTGTTACATAGCGTTTCGCATTTTTGTAATGCTTGTGACTTGTGATTGCATTTTGAATTTTTATTTGTTTCACATTTTGGATTGCATTTTGAATTTTTATATGTTTCACATTTTGGATTACTTTTTGACATTTTATGTTTTTGACATGCTATTTTGAAAATTTTGTCTTTTTTAATTTTGCGTTGGTTTTACATTCTTGCATCTTCGGCGGAATTACATTCTTGAAAAATTCAAATACAAGTTAGTAAAAGGTATAATTCAATTAGTGAGAAATACCAGCACATTTTAGTAAAGGGTAGAATTATATGAAATTCCTCTTAAAATGTCCAGCATGTTAACATTGTCTCTGTGCACCAAAGAAGTTCGAATTCCTTTTTATCTTGCCAGCGTTTCTCTTCTGGGTGGATTTGTTGGAATCTGTGCTATCACTCTTTCGATTTTAGCCATAGTTGTTCTCTGCTCTTTCGCAATTTCACTGATTATTTCGTACAGTCACAGTTTTTCTCTCCCAGAATTGTATTCCAGCGTCTGTCTAATCTTTCAAGTTCGTTTTGTGTTCTGGGAAAGCCAAATAAATTGTTTTCACTAACTGACCAAATTGTTGGCGGGAACAGCGGAGGGCTTCTGCTTGGATTGTTTCTTCTGCTTCCACAAAATTTTCCAAGAACATAATTTTCCTCAAACCACTGAACTACAGAATCTGCATATTCTAGTAAAATTGATTTCACAAAATGAAATGCCCAAAACATTAAAAAAACTGCAACCACACGAAACAAAATACCCAAAACATGGTAAGAAATTCTGTTGAAAGCACAATGAAGGTATACGATAGGAGAAATATATGTTTTTAAAACTTAATACAAGTGTCAAAACTGAAATAAAAAGAAAGAAAAAAGAAATATTCCAAATTTCATTGTTACTTTAGATATTTTGACCTGTTGACATTTCGTAAATTGTACTTGCACTCGGTCAAAAAATATTACTTACAAGGACTCTTTAGTAACTTTTAATCGCTGTGGTCGTATTTATAAGGTTTGCATAACAAATCAAGTTAATAATGTTGCGCTTTCACTTAGGCACCAAATGCTAATTATTGGCCGCTAGGCCTAGGCCTTTTAAATAATTTTTGATAAGCGTAACACTCTTAAATTGATTTGTCATGCAAACCTCATATAATCACAGCATTATAAAAATTACTGTAAATGCATATGCCTAGGTCTCGGGCGTAGCTATTAATGCTTTGTGCTCGAGTAACATTTAAACAGAATTCATTTTATTTTCTATGAAAACTACATAAATATCAGCTCGGAGGACTGAAAACTATCAAAAATCTCTAGGCCTATTGTCTGCTTAATAGTTCCAACCTCAGAAAAGCGCATTGCAAAAATCTTGGACTTCTATGAAAACATTATGAAAATTAGCACGGCACACTGAAAATTGCTAAACAGGCCCAGTCCTAGGGTTTTCTAATTATTGTTTTGTACCTGACTAAAAGTGTAACATTATCTTTAGTTCTTACTAGCAGGGGTACCCGGTATTTCCCAGGTAAATATTACTATTTCTAAAATCACCAAGTTCAGCGGGTGAAAGTTAATGAATGAAAAAGCTATTTCCGTAAATTTCCAGGAAACTTATTTTAAATATTTTGATTTAGTTAATTTAATTATACGAAGCAAAAAAGAATTTACATTATTTACAGTACATTGTATTTCTGCCTGATAAGGCAACCGTTGGTGGTGAAAGCTAACGTTTATTAATTTGTGTTTTTAATACATCATGAACCGGATATTTTTTCACTTTATTGTTATCTACGGCCTCTAACCTAGACCGTAGGTGCGGTAATGGAGCGCTGTATTGGGATGCAGTTCTTAAGAGTAAAAATTGTAATTTTTACGAAAATTTTGAATGGGCCCCCTTCACACCGGGCACCGACCCTTTCCGTCTGCGGTCTAAGTTACAATACAATGAGGGAGTGTACTAAATTTGGTCGTTCTAAATTCGAAACTGTAGGTTTTACAAAAATTGGCATGGGGGGGGAGGGCTCTGAACCCCTGTCTCCAACCGTTTCCAAAAATCGCCTGCGTTCTCAGTTAGAGTACCATGACATAGTATACCAAATTTGGTGGTTTTAAATTGAAAACTGTAGATTTTACGAAAATTTTGTCGGGGAGGGCATTCTAACCCCCGGGCGCCGACCCGTTCCAAAAACCGTCTACAGTCTAAGTTAGAGTGCCATTATACAGTATACCGAGTTTGGTGGTTCTAAATTGAAAACTAGATTTTACGAAATTTCGTATGAGGGGGGGGGGGAGCCTCTGAACCCAGGGCTCCGACCCTTTCCAAAAACCGTCTACAGTCTAAGTTAGAATACAATGAGATAGTATTCCAAATTTGGTGGTTCTAAATTGAAAACTGTAGGTTTTACGGAAATTTAAAATTTTGTACGGGGAAGGGGGAGTAGGGTTTGCTCCGACCCCCGAGCCCCGACCCGTTCCAAAAACCGTCTCCCGCTAAGTTAGAGTTTCATGACACAAAATTTGGTGGTTCTGAATTGAAAAATAAAAATTTTAAGAAAATTTTGTATGTGGGAGGGGTCTTACCCCCGGGCCTTGATCCGTTCCAAAAACCTTCTACCGTCTAAGTTAGAGTACCATGAGATAGTATACAAAATTTGGTGGTTCTAAATTGAAACTATAGATTTTACGAAAGTTTGTGTGTAGGGGGGGGTAACCACCCTTGCCCCGACCCGTTCTGAAAACCGTCTACCGTTTAATTTAGAGCACCATTATATAGTATACCCAATTTGGTAGCTCTAAATTGAAAACTTTAGTTTTTACGAAAAAAATTTATGTGCGGGGGTCTCTGACCCCGTGCCCGACCCGTTCCAAAAACCGTCTACCGTCTAAGTTAGAGTACCATGAGAGAGTATGCCAAATTTGGTGGTTCTAAATTGAAACCTGTAGATTTTACGCGACATTTTATGGAAGGGGGGCTCTTACTCCCGGGCTCCAACCCCTTCCAAAAACCGTCTAGCGTCTCATTTAGAGTTTCATGATACCAAATTTGATGGTTCTGAAATGAAAACTAGATTTTACGAAAATTTTGTATGTGGGGGGCTCTGACCCCCGGGCCTTGACCCGTTCCAAAAACGGTCTGCCGTCTAAGTTAGAGTACCATAAGATAGTTTACCAAATTTGGTGGTTCTAAGATGAAAACTGTAGATTTTACGAAATTTTTATGGGGGGGCGACCCCGCGGGCTCCAACCCCTCCAAAAACCGTCTAGCGTCTAAGTTAGAGTACCATGAGATAGTATACCAAATTTGGTGGTTCTAAATTGAAAACTGTAGATTTTACGAAAAAGTTTTTATTCGGGGAGTCTGACCCCCCGGCTCCAACCCCTTCCAAAAACCGTCTAGCGTCTAAGTTAGAGTACCATGAGATAGTATACCAGATTAGGTGGTTCTGAATTGAAAACTGTAGTTTTTAAGAAAATTTTGTATGTGGGGGCTCTGACCCCCGGGCCTTGACCCGTTCCAAAAACGGTCTGCAGTCTAAGTTAGAGTACCATAAGATAGTATACCAAATTTGGTGGTTCTAAGATGAAAACTGTAGATTTTACGAAATTTTTATGAGGGGGGGCCGACCCCGCAGGCTCCAACCCCTTTCAGAAACCGTCTAGCGTCTAAGTTAGAGTACCATGAGATAGTATACCAAATTTGGTGGTTCTAAATTGAAAACTGTAGATTTTACGAAAAGTTTTTTTTCGGGGGGGTCTGACCCCCGGGCTCCAACCCCTTCCAAAACCGTCTAGCGTCTAAGTTAGAGTACCATGAGATAGTATACCAAATTTGGTGGTTCTAAATTGAAAACTGTAGCTTTTAGGAAAAAGTTTTTATTCGGGGGGTCTGACCCCCGGGCTCCAAATCCTTCCAAAAACCGTCTAGCGTCTAAGTTAGAGTACCATAAGATAGTATATCAAATTTGGTGGTTCTAAGATGAAAACTGTAGATTTTACGAAATTTTTTATGAGAGGGGGGTCCGACCCCGCGGGCTCCAACCCCTTCCAAAAACCGTCTAGCGTCTAAGTTAGAGTTTCATGATACCAAATTTGATGGTTCTGAAATGAAAACTAGATTTTACGAAAATTTTGTATGTATGGGGGGAGGGGGGGGGCTACGACTCCCCGGGCCTTGACCCGTTCCAAAAACCGACAACCGTCTAAGTTAGAGTACTATGAGATAGGATACCTGATTTGGTGGTTCTGAATTGAAAACTGTAGTGTGGGGGGCTCTGACCAACCGGGCCCCTGACCCGTTCCAAAAACCGTCTACCGTCTAAGTTAGAGCGCTATGAGATAATATACCAAATTTGGTAGTTCTAAATTGAAAACTATATCTTACGGCAATTCTGTAGGGGGCGGGGGCTGTAACCCCCCCTCCTCTCTGCAACCGCTTCCCAAAACCGTCTACAGTCTAAGTTAGAATACCACGAGATAGTATACCAGATTTGGTGGTTCTGAATTGAAAACTGTAGATTTTACGAAAATTTTGTATATGGGGGGCTCTGACCAACCGGGCCCTGCCCCGTTCCAAAAACCGTTTACCGTCTAATATTTTTAGTGCCAAAGAAAAACGTAATATTCCTATCCTGTCTGCGTGGCCAAACTTTATAAATTTGATCAGGGAGCAAGACGTTCGAAATCGTACGTTTTCCTGAATTCGTTTTGTATGTAACCAAAATCTGTAAACGCGACGAATTGACGTAGTCGACGAATTGACGTAGTCGACGAATTGACGTAGTCGACGAATTGACGTAGTCGACGAATTTGTCCGCGACGAATTGACACGCGACGAATCGTCGTGGTCGACGAATTAACGCGCGACGAATTGACGCAGTCGACGAATTGACGCGCGACGAATTGACGCAGGCGACGAATTGACGTAGTCGACGAATAGACGCACGCGACGAATTGTTGGGACACCATTGAATAGTCAAGATGGAAGTTTGAATAGTGCATTGAACAGACAAGACGGAAGTTCGATTAGTTCATTGAATAGTCAAGACGGAAGTTTGAATAGTCTATTGAATAGTCAAGACGGAAGTTTGAGTAGTCCATTGAATTGTCAAGACGGAAGTTTGAATAGTATATTGAATAGTCAAGACGAAAGTTTGAGTAGTCCATTGAATAGTCAAGACGGAAGTTTGAATTGTCCATTGAATAATCAAGACAGAAGTTTGAATAGTCAAGACGGAAGTTTGAATAGTCAAGACGGAAGTTTGAATAGTCCATTGAATAGTCAAGACAGAAGTTTGAGTAGTCTATTGAATAGTCAAGACGGAAGTTTGAGTAGTCTATTGAATAGGACAGACGGGAGTTTGAATAGTCCATTGAATAGTCAAGACGAAAAATTGAATAGTCCATTGAATAATCAAGACAGAAATCTGAATAGTCAAGCCGGAAGTTCGAATAGTCCATTGAATAGTCAAGACAGCAGTTTGAGTAGTCCATTGAATAGTCAAGACGGAAGTTTGGATAGTTCATTGAATAGTCCACTGAATAGCCAAGATGGAAATTTGAATAGTCCATTGAATAGTCAAGACGGAAGTTTGAATAGTCCATTGAATAGTCAAGATGGACGTTTGGATAGTCCATTGAATAGTCAAGACGGACGTTTGGATAGTCCATTGAATAGTCAAGATGGAAGTTTGAATAGTCCATTCAATAGACAAGACGGAAGTTTGAGTAGTCTATTGAATAGTCAAGACAGGAGTTTGAATAGTCCATTGAATAGTCAAGACGGAAGTTTGAATAGTCCATTGAATAATCAAGACAGAAGTTTGAATAGTCAAGACGGGAGTTATAATAGTCCATTGAATAGTCAAGACAGAAGTTTGAGTAGTCTATTGAATAGTCAAGACGGAAGTTTGAGTAGTCAATTGAATAATGAGGACAGGAGTTTGAATAGTCCATTGAATAGTCAAGACGGAAGTTTGAATAGTCTATTGAATAGTCAAGACGGAAGTTTGAGTAGTCCATTGAATAGTCAAGACGGAAGTTTGAGTAGTCCATTGAATAGTCAAGACGGAAGTTTGAGTAGTCCATTGAATAGTCAAGACGGAAGTTTGAATTGTCCATTGAATAATCAAGACAGAAGTTTGAATAGTCAAGACGGAAGTTTGAATAGTCAAGACGGAAGTTTGAATAGTCCATTGAATAGTCAAGACAGAAGTTTGAGTAGTCTATTGAATAGTCAAGACGGAAGTTTGAGTAGTCTATTGAATAGGACAGACGGGAGTTTGAATAGTCCATTGAATAGTCAAGACGAAAAATTGAATAGTCCATTGAATAGTCCACTGAATAGCCAAGATGGAAATTTGAATAGTCCATTGAATAGTCAAGACGGAAGTTTGAATAGTCCATTGAATAGTCAAGATGGAAGTTTGATGAGTGCACTGAACAGTCAAGACGGAAGTTTGATTAGTCCATTTAATAGTCAAGACGGACGTTTGGATAGTCCATTGAATAGTCAAGATGGAAGTTTGAATAGTCCATTCAATAGACAAGACGGAAGTTTGAGTAGTCTATTGAATAGTCAAGACAGGAGTTTGAATAGTCCATTGAATAGTCAAGACGGAAGTTTGAATAGTCCACTGAATAATCAAGACAGAAGTTTGAATAGTCAAGACCGGAGTTATAATAGTCCATTGAATAGTCAAGACAGAAGTTTGAGTAGTGTATTAAATAGTCAAGACGGAAGTTTGAGTAGTCAATTGAATAATCAGGACAGGAGTTTGAATAGTCCATTGAATAGTCAAGACGGAAGTTTGAGTAGTCTATTGAATAGTCAAGACGGGAGTTTGAATAGTCCATTGGGTAGTCACGAGGGAAGTTTGAGTAGTCTATTGAATAGACAAGACGAAAGTTTGAATTTTCCATTGAATAGTCAAGATGGAAGTTTGAATAGTCCATTGAATAGTCAAAACGAAAGTTTGGAAAGTACATTGAATAGTCAAGACCGAAGTTTGAATAGTCCATTGAATAGGCAAGACGAAAGTTTGAATAGTCCATTGAATAGTCAAGACGGAATTTTGAAAGTCCATTGAGTAGTCAAGACGGAAGTTTGTATAGTCCATTTTATAGTCAAGACGGAAGTTTGAATAGTCCATTGAATAGTCAAGACGGAAGTTGGAATAGTCAAGACGGAAGTTTGAATAGTCCATTGAGTAGTCAAGACGGAAGTTTGAATAGTCCATTGAATATTCAAGACGGAAGTTTGAATAGTCCATTGAATAGTCAAGACGGAAGTTTGAATTGTCCATTGAATAGTCAAGACGGAAGTTTGAATAGTCCATTTGAATAGTCAAGACGGAAGTTTGGATAGTCAAGACGGAAGTTTGAATAGTCCATTGAATATTCAAGACGGAAGAGTTTGAATAGTCCATTGAATAGTCAAGACGAAAGTTTGAATAGTACATTGAATAATCAAGACGGAAGTTTGAATAGTACATTGAATAATCAAGACGGAAGTTTGAATAGTACATTGAATAATCAAGACGGAAGTTTGAATTGTCCACAAAATGCCCTTTCAAGACTCTGGAAACCGTTTCAGCAAGAAGGCGATGTTCTTCGTCGACCAGTACAAGGCCATTCCAGAGTCACAATTGCTGCAAATGACTGCTGCATGAGTTTGACTCTATAGAGAGAACAGCGAAATTTTTGCTAGGCAACCCTATTGCTTGTGGCAACTATAGAAAACGGGGTTTTGAGGAAACTGCGAAAGGTTGCGAATAAAGTAAACATTAATGCAGCTTATTATCCGACAAACATTCTTGATCCGATTTACAGCGAAGAAATTCCATCCTTATACGGTGCTATGTCTTCAAATGTATGGATCCACCAAGATAAGACTTCCAGCCATACGTCTAAGTTCACAGTGGCATACGTGAGAAAGATAGAAGCTGAGACCGGGATTCACGCTATACCATTCTCCTCAATTCCTGTCAAATTCCCAGATGTCTCTCCCATGGAGTTCTGCGGCTTCGGGTTACTTAAACGAGCCCTCAAAAGTAGACAACCCAAAACAATTGACGGCCTTTGGAAAATTTGCAAAGAGGAGTGGGAGAGAATTGATCTTACCTATCTGCAAAGGAGCCTGCTACAATGGAAGCTGCGCTGCAGAAGGATAGTACAGGAACATGGTAAGCACATAGAGTACAACGGAAGTTGGCGCCCTAGTATTTCATAACTGAATGATCCTGCAAACTTTGTCACTATGAATCAACCTCTGTAGTCGTTTTCGACCTGCATGGCTGTGAAGCGTGATCATATTCCATATTAAAATTGAACGTGTCTTAAGCAAAAGACTTTAAATATGGTTCCATGGACTGCTCTTTCATGTAAATTACAAGATTACTATATTAACACATGCAAATTATAAGGCAAAGTGAAAATCCTCCAAATACGTGGCGTCAGTGAATAAATAAACACATAGCTCTTTTCACGTTTTAGCAACACACAGCAACCGAAAAATTTTTATTCGGCCACCGCTGGGAAAGCGTGATCATATTCCATATTAAACTTTAAAACACCTTTTACACCGTTTGCCTTACACCCCTTTATTTATTTGCAAAGGTGTGTGGGGCTAACGCGCTCGGCTAGATATCGAGAGATCTGGTCTTCGATTCCCCAGCGGTGACCGAATAACAATTTTTTGGTTGCTGTGTGTTGTTAAAACGTGGAAAGAAGGATGTCTTTATTTATTCAAATTACAAGACTTTGATTTTCTTCTGCTTGAATTACATATGCAATGTAATAACACACCTTTTTATTAAATTTCATTTAATTTCGTGATAAATACTTCGAGTTATATAGGAATTTGTAAATTTTGCTTTAGTTTTGAGTAATAGTATTCAAACTTCCATGTTGTAGCACAGTTTCCTTACAAAAGGTGTAAAATAACAGTGTACATATTATGGCACAGTTTCCTTACAAAGTTAGAATTGACCACAATATTGCGGATACTGCCTTGAGAGTCCAACAAAAATCATCTAAAGAAAAAAATATTTTCGTTGGCAATTCTTCAGGTCTTACTCAAAAGTAATACAAGAGATGTTAACTTCACTTTTCCTGACGAGATTTGGGAATTCATTTTAGAAACGAAATACGTAATTTATATTTGTAAAATAGCACAAAGATGCAGTGTGGGTGTCGTTAACCCAACTGAGAAGAACTAGCGAAATTTCATGACAGTGTGCTGCATCAAAACGCTTGAGTAAACTGTAGAAAACGAAGAATCCTTTTCACGCAGTCGGAAGATGTTTACGTAGGAATGGCTTGCATCATCTTTCAAAATCGATCTTTCGTGACCAGACCTGTCACCTGTTGTAACAACCTCTGTAAGAGACAAACGACGATTAACGACACATCTCTTTTTGTATTTCTTTTCGTCGCACTGCACCATCTGTTACTGATGCAGGAGAAGAGGGAAGAAGGCTGGGTGGCCCTACCCCCCTATCATTATGAAGATCACAGCTTCCACCCTCCAGTGTTTATCTGCGGCGTCCTCACTTCTTGAAAATCCTATTCCTTGTCTTTATTATGCGAGGCTGTGATGACTGTAGAAAGTATAAGAGGGTAATCTATCAATCGACTGTTTTTGAAATTGCCGAAGGTGTTGGTTTCTGGAGGAGAGTGGGCAGATTAACCTTCTTTTGCCGGGCGGAGTCTGATACTCATTAAGCACGAACCATTAATTTCCCCGCTCATATTAAAGGATTGCTAATGGTTTGTGTGCTCTCAGGCGACCTTCAGTGACACACGCCTGCCGCCCCGATCTTCGTTTCAGAATCAACGCTTCCTATGGAGTCAGGATTTATACGCATATATTGTCTGATGTCTCCGTAGTTTTATGAACCTGGCTGAAGAATTAATATTCTCGCGTAGAAAGAAATTGATATTAGAAATAAATCCAACAGAATATCAACAGAGGCTCCTTCGAAGTCTCTGGTGCAATGAACAAATTTTTCACTAAAAGAAGAAACGACTCAACTTGAGAATGCTCTACCGAAATATATTAACATTAAAAAGCGTTTCAAGGATACATATTTACTTCACCTAGCAGGAAAAAGCACCACCTTATTCATGATTTCATTTATCCGGTTCCGAAATAATTTATTTAAATTTGATTTCTAACTGAAAAAACTTTTCTCTAATCCCTCTTCTAAAACCGGAGACTTCATGTTTACCGACAGACTTACTCTCAAAGGAACAGAATAAAACGCCAACTTATGAGTTTCATTGTTGGTCTATAAATTCATGTAAAGAGTCAAGCTAAATTATTTTGCACTAAACGGCGTATGCTTCATTCGTGCGTAATCTACAAGTGGCACAGCTAAAATAAAAAGGATCTTATAACCTACAACAACCAGGAATATGTTTTTCATTTCTACATGTCGAATTATTAAAAGAAATTGCTGTGAAATTTCGAAAACATTTGCAGATTAAAAACGCATGCATGAAACGGCTTTTGCCATGATGAATGTATACCCTTAAAATGTATTAAAGAAGCACGAAACAATGTAGAATTATTTTTCTTTCTTTCCCAATCGGTTTTAAAGCAATTTATACCGAAATGGGTGCATTTTAAATATTGTTATACACCCAATGGACAAAATATTAGAGATACCTACCTAACAGCGTGGTGGTCCTCTTCTAGTGCAAATAACAACCTGTACACGTCGAGGCGTCAACTCCATCAGATGCCGGACAGTTTCAGGAGTTAATTCCAGCCATGCCTCTTGTTCACAACTCCACCAGAGACGTCGGTCCAGGATCCATGGATCTTAATTCATACACTCGACGTGGATCAGGAACACCAAACAGAAGTCATCGCTCTTTCACGTTTATAAGTGAACACGGAAAAATTCTGATCGGCCGCCACCGGGAATCGAACCCAGGATCTTCCAGTTACGCGCCGGACATGCTACCACTGCACCACAGCGGCCTCGAATTCTCCAGACTACATATGACTAACTGCCAAACCACATGGCAGGTTGCTTCCTGGAGCCCCACACAATGCTAGGGATTCACCAAAGGGTTCGATTCCCGTGGCGGCCGATGAGAGTTTTTCCGTGCCTCACTTATTAACGTGGAAAGAGTGATGACTTCTGTTTGGTATCCATGGATCTGATGTTCCGCTCCACAGAAACCCAGAGAGCTTCGACAGGGTTTAAATACGGGGACCTAGGGGGACACTGGATGGTTTCAAACTCAGGCGAGTGTTCCTCGAGGCATGCCTGGGTGGTTACCACCCTGTGGGGCCGCACATTTTTCACCATCGTCCGCAGGATGAGCGAAGGCAACGAAAGCGTGTAGGTGATCATCTAACACATGCTAGTAGCGCGCGGCAGTTAAGGATCTCTCTAGACAGACTAAGGGACAAAATGTGTCCCACGAGAAGGCTCCCCAAACCACCACACGGCCACCACCCCCATGAACTGAGCCTACCTGGCATGAAGGGGTAAAGACCTCAGGCTGTCGACCCAACACCCGCACCCTCCTGTCTGCTCGGTACAGCTGAAAACGGGACCCATCTGACCACACGACGCGACCCCACTCTGCAGAGACGCTAGATGACTGACATGTTTCCTGGTTCCTAGTCATCTTGCGCCCAGTGGCGGTCTTCCCGAAGCTAAATTTTAGAGGTTTAGATGATGATGTGGTCACCTCCACTTATTTTGGAACCTAAAATGCCTTATTTATTCCCTCTCCTTTGATTCAAAAAAAAGTTTAAAATTAGAAATATACAAAAAAAGTGTTTATAACATAAAAAACTCTTATATATAAAAAAATATAAAAACAAAAAGCAAAATAAAAACAGTAATAATTAATATTTAAAGGTTTGGGAACGATTCTGTTATTTAGGTGTTTTTAATACTTTTTAAACCTTCTGGGTTCAGAGATAAAAAATATTCTCGGTTTCCAGGGGGAATTTTTTTAGTATTCTGGATTGCTGCTGCAACTTTAAAACAGTTTCTGTAGAAAATTGTCTGCTAGAGTGGATATTGGGCTCTTCCAGTGAATAGCCTTCTACTCATAGCATTTCTAGGTGGTTCCGCGGCTGTGCGCTGCGTGGCGTTGCGACGTCATTTCTCTCGTCGATCGTGATTTAGAAGCAGCTTGTGGCTAGCTCCTGGTCTCATGGTCCATCTTCCTTGGTTTGGTAAGCTTGAGCATTTTTATTTTTTATTATTTTTATTTTGGGGTTTTCCTCTATCTCATTTGAGGGTTGAAATTGGGTCAATGGTTTTATAAATTTTTTCTGGTCGTCTTTAGATCCACGTGCGTGTTTCTTTGTTTAAGTAACCACGTTTTTTAGTTTGAAGTAGCACTCTTGCTTTTCAGGCTTATGCCTGTTTTTAACCTTAAGACTAGTTTGAGCAATAATTTGTAAATAGGTAAACTTTTTCAAGCAATGCTTGTTCTTTTTAGATTTGTGGTGTAATGGACGTTTGTAATTCTTTTGTAATGTCTTCAGCAGGAATTCATTTAAAATGTTAATTGTTGAGTGTGAGTTGGGCAATGGTTATTCGGTTTGTAGGAGGGGTTTTTTGTCCCGTATTTAGTAGTTGATTAAATCCTTAATTTATTAATTTTGTCTTTTTTTGCAAACCGAATAAGAAGAACCCCACACTTTCTGGTCTACGTAGAAGTGTGAAACATTTTATTCGTTATAGCCCCTGACGAAGCTATGGGTAAAATTTTGCCACATGTTCTTTAATTCCTGTTTTTTCTCGAGGTCGAAATTATGTATGTTTTGGTTGTTCGAATCCACGTTTGTGTTTTTTAAGTTTTTATTTATTTTTTTATTTATTTTTTACTTGCTTATCTCTTGTTTGACCTTATATATATACACTATATTGACAAAAGTCACCGGAAACCTAGAAGAGAAACACAATATAGCATTTGTTGATATACATGAGTACGGTGTCGGTCTACCTTTGGCCGTAATGCATGCACTGGCCCTTCGAGACATGCTTTCGACAAGGTTTTGGAACACAGCGATAGGTATCATTTCCATTCAATACATAAAGCTGCCGCTAACTGTTGCTTAGTAGTAGGCATTGATTCCAAACTTCTTATGTGGCG
The DNA here is from genome assembly GCA_039090855.1 of Macrothele yani. Lineage (NCBI taxonomy): Eukaryota > Metazoa > Arthropoda > Arachnida > Araneae > Macrothelidae > Macrothele > Macrothele yani. The sequence goes on from CM076990.1 coordinate 214,018,001, forward strand.
CTGTAATTCGTCCCATAGGTGCTTTATGGGATAAATATCAGGGCTTTGTGCTGGTCAGTCCACACACGATACGGAATTATCGTCAAACTACACCGCAACAGTCCTTGCTTTATGGCCCGGTGCATTATCCTTCTGGTACCAACAAGGCTCAGTTCCATAGCATTGCCACAGAGTTGGTTGGGCATAATTGTCCAGAATATCGCGGTAGACGTGCTGGTTAACAAGTTTGTCCACGATAACCCATGGGCCGGGACCATACCATGAAAAACACCCCCTCACGAGTACACTGCCAGCTCCAAACTTAACCGTAGGAACAGTACACTGTGGTAAATAGCGTTCCACCGACTGCCGCCACACCCACACACGATCCATCAGGCTGATGGATGGTGTATCTGGATTCATCAGTCCATAGGACTCGTTTCGATTGATCAACGGTCCACGACACACCATGCTAAACGACGAGTAGCATTACGAGTAGAAATGAAAGGCTTATGAGCAGCCGCATGACCACGGTAACCAATGGAATGAAGATCTCTGCGAGTGGTACGTGTACATACCGAGGTTCCAGCATTTTTACTCGCCTGTACACTGAGGTCTTGTGCAATACTCCGTCGATTAGCTGCAACGACTCTCCTGAGGATTCGACGTCCTCTGATACTGATTTTTTTGTCTGTCGGTACGTTTTGCGGCTTCAGGCACGCGATGTGTCTTCCACTTATTCAGTACATCCGAAATAGTTGACTTGGGTATGTTTAAACGCCTCTCGGTTTCTCTTATGGACAACCCACTAATATAACACCCAACAATCTTTCCTTTCTCAAAGTCAGTTCTCTCCCGCCGCGACATTTTCACTCAACCTAACAGTGCAATATGATCGCAGTCAGCTGCAGGATTGTTTATATACCGTTTGCAGCTGTACCACGCATCTTAAAAACGCAGCGGATCCGTTCGTTTGCTTTTTAAGGGGTTTCTGGTGACTTTTGTCAATATAGTGTATATATATAATTTGCGACGATACCATTTACCTCATGGGTGTGGTGGCATGTAATGGAAATGGTAGCTGTCTTTCCAGTTTTTTTTTTTTTTTTTTTTTGGCACCTTATTTTGTTTGAATTGTGAATATTTCTGCATACACTTGGATGATGAATATTTTTGTTTGGAGAGCTAAGAAAATTTTGGCCACCATTTGGTTCAGGTACATTGGTCGCTCAAAGGTTTAAACCTCCCTGAACACGTACCTAACCAGTTAATGTACATCCAGGACATGAAAGACTTATATGTACGGTATTGCAATTACAATTTGTTGTCATTTTAATGTTTTCGCGACCCAACTGCAAATCGCGTCTCTTGTACCGGAAGAGGAAGTTAGTCGATGGCACAGCTGCTGATATTTGTGAATTCCAACGGAAAGTCTATCTTCAGTAGCAGCATGTATGCTCTACGACCAAAGAGTTAGCATCAAGACATTTAGGAAAACAGAAATCACTAACTCTCGTTCTGAAGACTTCAAAAGCCCAAGGGCATCTCAGGTGCAACAACGAACTTCAGCTTCTCCAAAGCTGAATTGCGGCGACAGCTTTAGACGACAATTATCTATTAAAATTTTGCAGCATAAAAATCATGAATTACGGGCGACATGACGTAAAACATAATTTGTGGACCGTTTTGACTGCAGCCCTGCATGAAATCACTGACCACAGGCACTACAGATAAGCCAGTGTTTCCTTTTCTACTATCATCTATATTGTCTTCTGGAGAACGACTTTAAATATTTCTGAGGTAGGGAGGATTCATTGTTCTTCACAGAAATTTTGAGGTCAAATAAACCTTACAAAGCAGAAAAGATCACGTAATAAAGAAGAAATGTATAACATGGGCAATAGGATGGTTAAAGAGTATACTTAAGTAATAATCAATTAAAAGAAAAGTACTTCAACTTACATTTGAAACTTCCCGTCTGTTTTAAATTAACTTCATAGGAAGAATTCCTTTAAAATAAGATATTGTTCGATGGGATCGTCATTGCTTTGTGTTAGCTCTGTGTTTCGCCACAATCGAAACTTCAAATGATTACAACTAATTTGTATACCGTCATACATAAGGCAAACGTATTTTTAATGGGAAACAACAGGAAAATGAGTGCTGACATTATAATAAAATTCCGCGCTGAACACGTCTCCGTCTCTTGCCTGCTATTGAAACAGGAAACGAATGTGACATCTAGGAATGCTGCGATATTTCGCCAAGACGCCCGGTACTCCATTACCCTTTGTTACGGAACCCATTGTGCACTAATTCAAACCGTTTCTCCACTTTAAAAGAATATCGAAGTGGACCTTTGTATGACTTTTCAACGACATTCCAATTATTGACGCCCTTGGCTAAAGAGGAAAGCGAAGTACTTCGTTCAGAAGGGATGCTGCGCTTTCGTAAAAATGCAAAGATCATTATCTTCGCTGTGTGTTTAAAATCATAAGTTCCGGCTTCTTGCTTCTTGTAATTCTGCTCGTTCAGTAAATTAATGACCATCTTGTAGAACAACCCTCTAGAATACAAGGGGAAATGTGAAGTTCAGTCAACATTTCTTTTTCATTTGACATGTTTTACCATTATAAACATTTCGAAATGGACGATGAGTTTTCAACATGTTTCTATTTTTAGTTATTTACACAGTGCACCAATTAAGTCATGAGATTGAATTTAAAACAAAATGGAAAAGCAGGAAAACTTACATGAATAACTTTTATTCGAAGTACATTCCACCTAAGTTAACACAAGAAGAGGAGCGATCAGCCAACGAAAGGAAGGACTTGCAGAGGTCATCTTTTGGTACAGAGTGAAGAGCTAATGTCGCAGTTCTTTGTATGTCTTCAATATCTCTCGAAAAACGTTTTCTTTTAAAGGCAGATTTAATTTAGGAAATAGAAAGTAGTCACACGGTCATAAATCTGGAGAACAGGGTTGAGCACACACACACACACACACACACACACACACACACACACACACACAAACACTTGTTTTCTTGCCAGAAATTGCTGTATACCGACTGTTCTGTGTGAGGGTGCGTTATCGTGAAGAAGGAAGCATTGCCTGTTTTTGTACTCAGACCTGACACGAACAATCCTTTTCTACAATCGTTCCAAAATGGATGTGTGAGCATTGCCAGAGTCGTATATGAAAAACACACCAGGCAACTTTCGTGCTAATTGTAATAAAACCACGTAAAAATCAACCGTCTTATGAACGATCCAACAAAATTTGTCAAACACTCAAACAATTGTGACTCTAAGCATACTTTACACTTTAATCACTATATTTAAAAATGACAGGCAAACTTTGAAAAGATTATATTAAAATTAGAGATCTTTCGAAGGCGCTACGCCTTCGTCATCAGGATTTAGATGTTTGCTAAAAGCCGCATATGCTCATTTCCTGATGATGAAGGCATCTTCAGGATTGTTTGAGTAATTGACAAGTTTTGCTGGATCGTGCATAAGACAGAGGATTTTTACGTAGTTTTATTGCCAGAGTCAGTTGATCCTTCAGGGATGAACCCGTGATGCAGAATTCCCTTGTTGTCGTAAAAGCACACAAGCATTGTCTTGATTTTGGACTTCTGTAACCTGATCTTCTTTCCTTTTGGTGAGTGTGGCGACTCCCACTCAGCACTCTAAGGCTTTGTTTCAGGATCATAACGAAAACACCGTGTCTCGTCACTTGCCACAACGCATTAGAGAAATTTTCGCATTGTTTCTGCATTCTCCAGGATGTATTTTGCATACTCCACTCTTGCATGTTTCTGGTCGTCTGACAAAGCATGCAGAAAAAAACGAGCACAGACTTTTTTTGCCCCTCAGATCTTGCAATAAAGTTTACGAATGGCCTCCTTGTTAACACCGAGCTCACGTTCCAGCATCCTCAAGGTCACACAACGATAACTTTTCATCCTTTCGCGAATTTTCTCAGTGAGTTCAGATGCGCGCAGTGAAATCGGACGTCTAAGCCTTTCGTCATTTTCCAAATCTTCCCACCCATCCAGGAAACGTGCGTACAACCGGAATATTTGTGCTCGAGATAGATAATTAACCCCATATACATCACGCAACAATTCAAGTGTCTCAGATGCAGTTTTACGGTTTTTCAAACAGAACCGCATATTTATTTGCTCTCCGCTCTATATTAGAGCAGTGACAATGTTCTTCCACCGAATGATGTTATGCACGGCGTAAATAATCATCTGCGCAATCCTCACACAAATGCTGCTGCCATCGCGCAGCTGATGAATGACGTATGAAAAAACAATGCCTTCCCGACCCGTGTGATTTACCGGGATTTAAAAACGAATCAGTCTCATTACTTAATTTCTGCACTGTGTATTTGCGGAAGGTGGCGACATTGTAGTTCCTCTATGGAATTCCTTTTTTGGTATCTCTGCTGTTCATGTCAAGTAAAGGAACGAAGGCTGTGCATCATTTGGTATTTCCATCTGTTCGAGTCAACGTGACCAAAATGGTGGAAATCACACAAATCGCGAAATGCTTCGTAGTTACCCTGGTGTGGACACAGACAAGACATATGTCATTTCTAAGAAATCCTTACACGAAATTAAGTTTTATCGCTATCAGAAAGAAAGATAAAACACGTTAGACATTTTTCTTTCATTCCTTTGTTTTTAAGTATTCACAACACAAGTCCACAAATGAAATTTTTGACGAAAACATAATTGGATTGTAGAACAGAAAGAGATGTTATGATGCATCTCACCTTTTCTCAGGCTTAAAAACACAGTATTTGAACGTTTCATTAGTATTGCCAACAGAGCATATTTAAGGAGACTAGGGGACCCGGGGATTGGACAGTATTTTGGGGCCCTAGTCAGTCAAAAGCATTCCACTGGCACATCTAGGATTTCAACATGGATCGATTAATAAAAATACCCAAGAGACAACATTCCCAAAATATGATGAGGAAGCCATAATAATATCCCCGGCGCATTAAAGTGTGTATCCCATGTTTCATGGACGAATCAGTGTTAGCAAGAAAATGTAAAAATGCATCGTTCAAAAATGGATACCTCTTCAGCTCTGCTTTAATCTCCCCAAGGGTTCAGCTTATAAAAATTATATCGAAGTAGTAGACAAAATGATATGATCCAATTATCACGACTCAAACAAAGTCGTAATGTATGAAAATTTTCCCCAATTACAGATGTGTAAAAAAAAAACCATCTGTAATGCTTTCGAAAGATTTCAGGATGTGCTGGGGACGACTATACTTTTTGCGAACTCCTCCTATAATAGCGGAAAGAATTAGAATTTTTTTCCACAAGGCAGTTTCATATAGTTTTTGCTGTGCTATCTGAAAAAAAAGATAAGAAAAACAGTAGAACTCTGTCGATTCTTCAAGCATCTGGCATAATTCTGGGGGCCCTTGAAAATGCGGGGAACGGGACTGCAGCCCCCTAGCCCTTCTCTTAAATGGGCTCTGATTGCCAAAGAGCAACGTATAGCAAACCAATCAATTAGCAGGAAATGATAACTCACATTTGCAGCTGTCTGATTGGTTATGAGGACATTATAACGTAATGTCTTTTTTCGTGAGGAAGATTGGTTTTGCGTTATGTCTAAACCATGACTAAGGAATGTTGAAATAAAATAAGAATACGATGCAATAGTTCCTAATTAAGCTTTTACTGCCAGACGAAACTCAAACAGAAGTCAGACTTACTATAACCTTTTATTGGTGCAGCACGACTTTCAGTAGAACTCTCCAATATAGCACAATATGGCACTACAGTTGTTAATTTCACATTTAACTTAGCAATCGAACGTCTACACACACACATATATCCACCCGAGCAACTGTCGTGGCGTCCTTTTTATCTATCGTTCTGATCACAGGCATACGCCACTTTCTCTTTGACCTCAAATGTGTTGCCAACAGTATTCTCGTGAGAGAGAAGATGTCACGTTAAGTTTGGAAGTATAACGGAGAACAAACTCAAATTTACATAGGAAAAAGAACTAAAGTTAACTGAGAATGTACGTCACAACATTTCTTTGTGCCTGCAGTATGAGTTGAATTCCCTGTTAAATATGGCTTTCGCATTCATTCTTCTATTCTGACTCTCATAATTTCCGATGTGCGCAGAAATTGTTTAACATCCCGAAACTGAAGAGGTGTACTCATGTCTCGAGTGCATTGAGCGCGCCTTTTAAAAAGGAGTATCTCTCAAATGATGAGCCTTTTTAAAAGATTTGAAGGCTGCGACCACAAACAACATGAAGCGCCTCTTTAACTGCACTCTACTCGTTTGCTACGTACAGACAAAGTTTTATAATATGAAAGACTGAAAATGTTTCGTCAAGTGCACTTTCATGCGTCACAAATGTGCTGCCCTAATGTTAATATCCAGGCAGCTGCATAGCTACAAATAATCTTTATTTACAGAAAATTTTATATCGTGCGCTGAAACCATCGCCTTAATGACATCTGCTAATCTTCGCAGAATACTTTCGAGCTGATTTCTGTAAATGTCAGACGATACGTTCTAGCTTTCGGCCTTCAAAGAAGTGACCAGTTTATCTCTGTTTGTTGGGCGATCTCTAATTCCACGCATCTGACGTTCCAGTTCGATCCAGAGATTCCCTATAGAGTTTAGGTCATAGCTGAGGGGTCGGCCATCCGACTTTCCGACGCCCACGTCCTCAGATTAATCTGTAATAACGCCACCAGGATGAAAGGTATGGACATTACTCAAGTTATTGGATTGGAAAGAACGTAATGTGTGCAAATGCAAGGCAACAAAAAAGAGAGCTAATTACCGTACTATACAAGTACAAATCTGTCCAAAATGTAGTCGCCATCGTTTGGCACGACCTGCTTCCATCGTCCAGGCAGTTGCTGGATACCGTCTCTGTAGAATTGTGGCGGCTTGGACGCAAAAATGTGAGTAGGTGTGTGTTCGATATCGTCCCGGTTGGTGATCCGCTGTCCGTCTAGGAAATGCTGCAACAACCGGAAAAGGTGGTACTGGCTTGAGGTAATGTTCGGGTAATAAGCAGAGTGCAGCAGCAGCACATAGCCTAGGTCTCTGATCTTGTGACAAGTCCCCTGTGCTGTGTGAGGTGTTGCTCCATCCTGCTGTAGAAAGACGCCATTGCTGTTCAGCAGTGAGGGTTGTTTCGACGTAAGAGATGCATGCAAATCGTCAAGCTGACGGCAGTACACGTGGGAAGTGATAGTGATGTTGTCCGGCTGCAACCAAAAAAAGACACCCCGCACATCCTACCAAACACACAGCAGGACCTTACGTGGGTGTAAGCCGTCTTTATGGTTCGGCACGGGCTTCTGTTTTGGATCAAAACACTGTTTCCGGGTGCTGACGTCATAATACAAGACCCATTTCTGGTCACCTGTCATAATGCAGTAATATAATGGTTCAACTTGGTAACGTGCAAGCAAGGAAACGCTAACATTCTTGCGATTTGCTTTCTGCTCAGTTGTTAGTTGATGGAGTACACAAGCTCCCCTCTTGTAACCTTCCTAATTTGACGCCGGTGCGTGATAATACTCGTGTGGACAGTCACCTGTTGCTTGGCCAACTCCCTCCTGGTTACACGAGGGTCGGTCTCCACTAAGGTCTTCAGCATATCCCTATCCACTGTTGCGGGTCTTCATGTTCTGTGAAGATCTGACAAGTCAAAATGTCCCTCCAGAAACTGTTAAAACCAACGATAGCACTGACGATATGATATGGCATTGGGGTGCACACTGGTAATGTTCCTTACAGTCCTTGAGGGGGTGCTACAGAATCACGCAGCATGCAATGGCTGATGTTGATGTGCTCCTTATTCACTTCCGTGTTAGCTGGCGCTTACAATCTTCGCCTTCTGACGGCTAAGTACTACTGACTTAAGCCACGTACCTGATGATATCATGCCGGTGTGCTGCGCAATCTCAGTGGTCAATGTACCCCGTGGCAGGGGCTTCGACTTCAGGTACCTCGTCATCGGACATTACTTTTTTTCCAACCCAATGCTTCCACTACGTTGGTAATGTATAATTGTCCAGGATGTCTAGGTAAAACTCAGCGTGTATGGTTTTTCCCAAAACTACAAATGGGCCAAAGCCGAACCAGGAGAAACTGCTGCATACCATCACACTGCCTCCACCAAACTTCGTTGTAGGGACGATATACTATGGAGGGCACCTTTCTGCCGGTATCCGCCACATCCAGAAATGACAATCAGCATAATGACTGTGTATTGTGACTCCTCAGTCAAAAGCATTCCACTGGTTTACATTCCAATAACGACGTTCCTTACACGATGCTAATAGGCGTGTGACATTAGTCAAATGATTAGCTGTTTGCGAATAGAACTACATGGTTTGCCATGGCAATCCATGATTGCCGCTTCCTGCGCACTGCACTGGTGGTTAGATCAGTCCCAATGGTATCCAGTTGTGAATGATTTCAGGAAATGTTGATATACCTGCTGAGCGGAAAGTCCTTTGTAGAAATCTCATGGTTTAGCTTCGGAGCCTTACCGAGTCGTTTCTTGACAGATTCACCCCCAGCGCGCTTCCATTCGCGTATCACATCACGAACCCTTGACCTAGGGATTGTAGTGCTTTTATTGGTTGAAATAATTAGCTTAGCTACTTTGTGGCTTAACTAAAAGTTGTTGATGAAGGAACAACTGATGTCCTCAATTAATTCCTTGAGATATATCTCACGCTCTCAAGAAATAACTTAATGAGTGTTGTACCTATCTGACCGAGATTTACGCCGATGAGCCATTGCACTAATAAACTGTAGGACCTCATTTTGTCTTCAAACCAGTGGCCGCTCGACAAGGCATCGATTCGATGAGGTAGCGAAAGGTATCCTGGGGTATCTGGTACCATAATGCCAACAGCAGGTCCTCCAGTTCCCATACATTTCGAGGTGGTGGTGATTTACCGCGAACCCACTTTTTCATGTCAGGTGAATTTGGAGGCCCAAGCATTAACAGAAAGTTACTAGCATGTTCCTCGAACCACTCTTTGACAATTCTCGCAGTATGGCATGGTGCATTATCCTGTTGGTAATAGCCATCACCAACAGGGAACACAGTTGCCATGATTGGGTGAGCTTTGTCCTCAACGATGTTAAGATACCTGACAGCTGCGAGGGATTGTGCTATCGGGATAATGGGGCCTAAAGTGTTCAAAGAAGACAACGTCCACAGCATAACACCGCCGCCGCAGGCCTGTTTCCGCCCAAGAATGCATCCAGGTTCCATAGCCTCTGTTGGTAATAGGCGTAACCGCGCTCGGCCGTCTACGTGATGCCCAGGAATCTTAACTCGTCAGACCAGGCCACTTTCTTCCAATCATCCACGGTCCAATCTCGATAATCTTAGGCCCATTTTATGCGTTGTGACGATGACGTTCAGTGAGCGTGAGGACACGGCTGGGACTTCGGCTGCGCGGCCCCATGCGCAGAAGGCCGCGATGAACTGTCTTCTGTGACACATTGCCCTGATCACCACTGTTGTAGCTGCGGGTGATTTCTCGCACTGCGGCCCTGCGGTCACTGTGAAAAATGCGCGACAGTCTCCGCTCCCATCTGGCATCAATGAGTTGCGGACGCCACACGTCTGGATGACGGTTCGTCGTTTGGCCATCTGTGCACCACTTTTGATACGTACTCACTACAGCAGCACGTGAACAACCCACAGTTTCCGTAATCGTAGTTCCGAGGCACCGTGTCATCGCAATTTGTCCTTTATCAAACTCCGATAAATCGGCAGCTTTTCCCATTCTGATTCCGAAGACTCTACTAACTGAAAGACGGTCCTCGGGTTGTATATATACTGCTCTGTGAGCTTAACCTGCGCTACCGTTCGGTTTCGAGGCGCGCACATTTCTCAAGGCTGGGGGTGGCCATAATGTAATGACGCATCGGTGCATATGTTTGCACAAGAGTGTTATCAAGTGTCAGCAGAATGGCTTGATTATAATGTTTTGGTGCTCTGAAATTGCAGTGCATAGAGAATAAACAATTAATGTTATATAAGTTTTACAGCTTCTTTCAAGAATTCTCAAAAGTTTTAATTTCAAAGTTATCTGCAAACCTATGAACAAGGTGAATTTTTACGGAACAAAAGACTTTGTCGAAGACATTAATTCGTGGATAATTTATGAGGTCCCTTCTGAATGTGGACTTTCATATATAAGGGAGATCTACAGGTGTTTAAGTTTCCGTGTGAAGGAACACAAGACACAAGATTTGCGTACGGAACTGTGAACTGAATAAGTTGTCTATAGCCCGATACTGTCACGAAAATATCCATAAATTTTTGTTTGGAAACGCTAAAATTATTGATAAACTTGATTCGTCTATTAAGCTTAATATATTAAAAGCTTTCCACATATACCACAGCTGTTCACGGCTTATCAATGACATGACATCTAGTCCATTTTTTTCAAGGGTGTGGAAACAACTCACCAAAATCCATGACCGTCAGAACGCTGATGATATCACAATGATCTGAATGTTTACACTCCATTTGTTCCGATGAAGCCCAGCCAAACGCTCAGCGAAACTCTAGTGGATCTTGAAATAAAATATTTAATTGTGAATAAACGCTGCTTATTTATTCTAAAATGAGACAGTGTTGTCATTAATTGTTGATTTACCTCGTACTTTACTTCTTGACTAACTAATGTTTACCACATTACGTAATACATTTATGGTACATAGCGAAATGTAATTTGTCAAACATACCTCTTCGGTGCGAGAACCACATACATCGTGATGTAGGGTTAGTCGCTTATTGGATAAGCAAGAGCATATGAACACGGGGAAGGAAAAACTACTCAGGACCGACGTAAAGTCCTGGAGATTTCGAGCGCATTTGGTAAGCTTTCCGTTAAGAGGACAATCTGCGCGCAAAAGTATGAATAATCCTTTAATCGGCTCACGTCACAGATTGTAAAATGTTAGTTCGAAGGCAAAAGAAAGAAACAAAAACCTGTATTTAAATTTGAACGTGAAGATGGAACTTATGTGGTATTTTTCCCTCGTGTGAGAACTTACAGCGCTTTATGCAACTAAACTTTATGCCAGGAAGAGAGATGAAGTCTGAGAGAGTCATATTTTTGAGGATAAGAATTAGCTTTCCTAAAATCATACGTCGTATTCCAATAAGTGATAAAAGTCAGCTTTTGACGGAGCAGTATTACAGGGTTTTTTTTTTCATGACGATGAGACCAATGGAGTCCTTTTAGGAAAATGGAATGTAAAGTTAGTTGAAGGGAGAAACTTTCTGTGAAAGCCGTACAAAAGGAAGACAGGAAATCTTTATAAACTTCTTTACACCGACAATAGAAAAAGATTCAGTAGTTTACAAAATTCTGAATGTGACCGATGCAGAACATTTTGAAAACATATATCTATTTATGAGAATTTGAATACACCACAACCTCGAGAACTGGACCTGCCAAAGTGAACTTGAATGCGAGAACTTCAGTTCAGACTGTGCCTGAGTCTTAGAGAAACTAGTGAAACCAGGTTTTAAGTTCCTGTCATCGAGTTGATAGTTGGTATTTAAATAAATATACGAATTCGAAACAATGAATGAATCTATGATAGCTTAAGGAATGAATAAGAAGGAGAATATGTGGGTGAATTTGATGAGGAACTCTGGAAAAAAATATATGCTGATATACGGATCATTGTTGGACCATTGCTACTTTAAAGTCATTTAAGAACAAAAATTATTACTCTTCATGAGGTTTTCAGTTAATCTTCGGAGAAATATTAAATACAAGGGAGCTTTTCAATTTTACGCCAGCGAAAGTTGCAAAATAAAGCAATCATTCATCAGAGATTTTTAAAAATTGTCACTCGGACAATCTGTAGTTTCAATTGTGGAAGGCATGATGGCTATCTTAGTAAAATCCCATTTTTTTTCACGTGAGATATACCTTTTTAATGACTGCACATTAAATAAACGTCCGATGTCCCGAAAGCAAAGACTCTTTTAAAGTGAAATGACTGAAAAATAGGTGCACGAAGTGCAATCGATATTCATTGCAAAATTTCTTTTAGTCGTTGCCTGCGGAAAAACACTGTAACGTCAGACAAGCATGGCATTACATTTTGTTGCGCACGTTGATACTTCACCAAGGCTGTCAACACGCCATTATTCTTTGTTATGCAACCCCTTGTTTCATCGATTAAAACGTTTACTTTCCTATCAAGAACGTTGAATAGAGAGGAAAAGAGAAGAGGGTGCTTTGTTGTTTTACTTTCAAGAAACTCCAATTATTATCGACGCATTGGCGAAAGATGGAGCAGTGAACTGCTTCTTAGGGAACAAGGGCCACAAGTTCATTAATGTGACTATTTTGCTTAAAATGCACAAAGAGCTGTTATTCTTTTATTTCAATATGATTATGCCCACTTGCTATTTTGGATGTTAGAGTATTCGAAGAAACTAATGAATTATTTTACTGTATTAAATAATGCAGAAGACTTAATTCCTTTTCTGAGCTATTTTCAGTAAACCACGGAAACTGTTTCACTTTAGTAATTTCGCAAAAGAAAACGATGCAGGAATCTAAACTGTCTCTGGTTTTTCTTTCCGAAAACTATTAAAAACTAGTTTAATATTCACTAAATATTGTAGAATGAAAATATACAAAAATATACACAACCTTGCAGAAAAGTTACCAACCTCAGAAGTATGCAATTATCATGCATTGTACAGAGGTGCACGCAAATACACTGCTGTTAATAGAAATTGCAACACCAAGAAAGAAACAGGCAATCACAATGAAATTTATGGCAGTGATTGGTCATGGTGCAAGCTGCAAACGATTACATTTACAAACCGATTTGTGATGAGAAAGGCCAAAAAATTTGTAATAAGTAAATCCAACATGGGCGGTGATAACCGACACCATACGCCGTAAGATCGAATGCCACACGCCATAGGATCGAATCAAACAGAGTTTGGATGGCCATCTGAGGTATTGCATTGTATTCTGCGTCGAGAGGCATCCACAATTGACACCAGACGTTCTCGATAGGCGACAAATCTAGGAAGTGACTCTGTGCGCATCAAATCGTACTCTGTGCGATTTGATGCGCACAGAGTATGTCTTGGACAGTATCAGCAACGCGGTGTCGGGCGTTGTCTTGCTGGAAGATGGCTTCCGAGAACGTCTGACAGAAGGGTAGAAGTTCAGTTTCCAACACTTCCGTGATGTAGCGTTGGCTGTTCAATGTGCCTGTGATGCGTAGTAGGCGAGTGTGAATGAAACGCAATAGCACCCCAGACCATCATACTCTGCGTGGGATCGGCATGGCGTTGCGCAATGCTGCCTTCCACGTGCCGTTCATCACGGTATCTAAAAATAAGGATTCGCCCGTCGTGATACATTATATTGAATCTGGACTCGTCCGAAAACACATTATATTCCCATTCAGCACTACAGTTTCGACGTTCGCGGCACTACTGCAATTGCTAATGCCTATGATTCGGAGTCAAGAGAAGTCGCAGCAATGGACGGCAAGCAATGAGGATTCTCTACAGCAATCGGTGACGAACAGTGCTTGCAGACATCGGACGATGTGTGATCATCCTCCATTGCTGCGCAAGTGTCGTGGATGGTGTTGAGAGCGACGTCACTGCCATACGGCGAAAGTGCCTGTCTTCCCGTTCGGTCTTGCGATTTCGAACTCCAGACCCTGCACGACGGTGCGTAGAACCTTCTGTGTGTATTGACGCCATGTACGCATAACGGTAGTTGCGTTACGCCTAACGTGTGCAGCAATATAACGGTATGATAAACCACCTTCTCTGAGTCTAACGATTCTACCTCTTTCAAACTCCGTCACGTGTTCGTATGGTTGGCTCGTCCTCCTACGTTGCATGTTTACATGTTAACAACTTCGTACGGTCGAGTTTAGCAATAGGAAGTTTTAAAACCTGCCTTATGTACGCCTTTATTTTTATACCCCTTTGTGTGAAGTTTTCGATGGCGTTGCGCGCGCCTCATATTTGCATGTGCGCAGCATTTGAAATCATTTGCATCTCATCCATCCTGCAAATTTCGTGCAAACCCTAACATTTCTTCATGGTGTTGCAATTTATATTAACAGCAGTGTACTTTTAGATAAAATGATGCTAAGGATTTCATTTGGAAAGAATATCTTACAGGGTTTGCAACAATAACCGTTGTCGTACGCATTCAGGAGTAGGATATGTTAGTTGCTTATCACTGCACACTGAATTGGAACTACGATCATCCGGACTGAGAAAATCACCAGCGTTTCCTAAGCTAGATATTATCTTATGATTCTAAGTAGCCAAAAGGCGATCTGACTTTTCATTATCGAAGACAAAATTGCGATAAGAATGGCATAAACAAAAGCAAAATCGCTGGATATTCGTCGCAAAAAGTGCGCCAGAATACTTAAACTTCTTTGCAGCAACTGAAGTTAAAGTTTAACTTAGAATCTTCGAGAAGACATCTGAATGATTTGAGGGTTACTTACTTACTGTTCACACAAAGTTGTTGATTCGGTTAGAGAGTTGCAATTACAGTTGGAGTCTTGAATGCAAACTTTGGATAGTGGAACAGGGGAATATGATGTTGCGGTCTTACATGCTGCCTTGCACTGAAGACTAGGTGAAAATCTGAAGCGATATGCTCTGAAGGTCAAAGGCGTAGCGTGACTAAAACATTTGGGGTTTGAGGAGCACCAATAAGCGTAAACTGATGCTCTCTTTGGAGGAGGCTGCACGAGTAAGTGTAAGGTGATGTTTTCGTTCGAGTACACGAATAAATGTAAACTCATGTTTTTCTTTGGGGGAGAGGGGAGACATTTCTTGAATAAAGTTTCGCCGTAAATGTCGAATATTTTAAGTGCATTACAAACTTATTTTGTTATGCATTACTCTTCAGCTATTCCTGATAATGAGCATTGACGAACATTGCATGGTACGAGGCCTGATCAAAACGTTAGTTACACTGTTGCATAAAACAAAACAAATAAGGAGATATACTCAGGAGATGTATGTTGGTTTAATGTCACAAACGTTTTACTGATACATGAAATAATACTATATAGCTAGTTCTATACATTGATAGTATTTTGCTGTCGTTTTACTTCCTAAGAAACATGAATCACAACCAAATCTAAAAAGGTGAGTGCAACAGTATGTGTGTGTGTGTGTGTGTGTGTGTGTGCGTGCGTGTGTGCGTGCGTGCGTGCGCGTGTTTATACACAGTCGAGTCACATTATTGTGACCACCAGCTAATATCCAGAATAACCGCATTGTACAGCGTGGATAGCAGCTAGACGGGCTGGGAGTGACTCAATATGGTGCTGGAAGGTGCTTACAGATTTGTGGAGACATGCTGACTGCAGTGCATCTGACAGCTGCTGGAGGGCACGTGATGGAGGATCCATAGAGCGAACAACACGATCGACGTGGTCCCACAGATGCTCAATTGTGTTTTAAGTCTGGGGAATTAGGGGTAGTGAAGTATTTTGAAGTCTTCATCGTGCTCTTCCAACCACTCTCGGACATTTCCAGCTGTGTGATACATCGCATTGTCGTTCTGGAAGATCCCCCCAGGGAAGACAATCAGCATGTATGGGTGTACGTGGTCCGCAAGGATGGATTCATAACGAATTCCGTCCATAGTGATTTCCACAGGTACGAGTGGACCCAGAGAATGCCACGAACACATTCCCTAGACCATAACGCTACCACCACCAGCTTGTGTTCTTTCAGCAATAGTTGAAGAGTGTTTGTTCTCCGATGTTTCTCGCCTTATACGCCAACGTCCAGCCCTTCGATGAAGCAGAGAACGTGACTTATCGGAGAAGGCAATGCTTTGCCAATCAGCGGAGGTCCTATTCCAATACTGCAGTGCAAATGTAAGCGTTTTCTGCCGATGCACCTTCGTTAGCATAGGTGAAGTGACCATCCGTCTGCATCGGAGCCCCACATGCAGCGGGGTTCGCTGAACTGTCGGTTTAGACACACTTTCGGTAACCCCATGGTTCATTCGGCCAGTGAGTTTCTCCATGGTAGCGTGTCGATCGGCCCTTACACACCTTTGAAGCCGACGTTCACCTCTCACATCAATGGCACGTGGTGCTCCGCAGTTTCCACATCGCTTATTCGCAATGGTGCCATTTCTCCAATCACGATACACTTTAACCACAGCTGCACGCGAACAATTCACAAACTGCGCTGTTTCAGAAATACTGCCACTTTTGGCCCGAAAGTGGATTATCATTCCTTTTCGCAAATCTGATAAATCGCTCATTTTATCCATGACAGCAACGAGTGATATA
Organism: Macrothele yani; assembly: GCA_039090855.1. Taxonomy (NCBI): domain Eukaryota; kingdom Metazoa; phylum Arthropoda; class Arachnida; order Araneae; family Macrothelidae; genus Macrothele; species Macrothele yani. Next base: position 214,034,373 of record CM076990.1, read on the forward strand.
TTTTGAGAATACCTACAGAACACCTTATATGCCCTCCAAGCCAGCTCACGACACGTGCATTCATTCATTGGCTACTCACTGTTGATGTCAAAAGTAGGAGGTGGTCACAATAATGTGACTCGACTGTTTTTTTCCTTTTTCTTTTTTTGATTGAAGGTTTAACGACCACCATGAGCAACTCAATGGGTTATAAGCAGTCTCCCGTCCCTAATTTAGGGTAAATGGTTCCAGGGAAGGGAGAGAGCTAGTGCCGTAAGACAAACACAAAATCCATGCCCGACTCCATGCCCGACCGGGATTCAAACCCGGACCCTTCTCGGACGAATGGTCATAAGCCAGCGCTTAGACCACCATACCACCAAGGCGGCAGACTCGTCTGTGTTTAACCCTTTAACCGGTTGGAACGAATTAACTCGGGGTTAGGAAAATGGGCTGAAATAAGCTCACACAGATATATTCACTGTCTGAGAAGTGGACCGAAAGCGGTTGAAATGAGTCAACGTGCTCATGAGAAAGATTTGCTTCCCCCATTAGCTATGCCATTCAAAGTGGTCATTTAGTGAGATGATTGACTACCTTTGTGACTGATTACCCTTTAAAAGGACATTTCTGACTGATTACCCTTTAAAAGGACTGTAACAATGACAAAGAACCTAAGAAAGAAGAGAGAAGATGTTTGTATCACTTGTTACTACGCAGTGGTATGATGCCCCGGCCATGTCTTGGGTTATGGAGCAGATAATAAAGAACTTTAAACGCCTGTCACCAAGAAAGCACTAATGGGATACCAAGGACTATCACCAAGTAGTAGTAGGATGAATATCACTATAGACTAGTGGAAAACCTACCAACGGTGACATGGTCAGTGTTTATGAGGTGAGAGGGGGAAAATCGTTGTGCGGCAGTTTCCTTAAAACCCGAACGCTATGTGAATAATTAATACAGACATTTGACGTAGACTAGAATCATCAAACGGAGGACATCGCTCTTTCCCCGTTTATAAGTGAGTCACGGAAAAATTCTCATTGGCCGCCGCCACCGGGAATCGAACACAAGGGTCTTCCAGTTACGCGCCGGATATGCTACCACAGTCTGGAGGAATTCGAGGCCGCTGTGGTGCAGTGGAAGCATATCCGGTGCGTAACTGGAAGATCCTGAGTTCGATTCCCGGTGGCGGCCAATGAGATTTTTTCCGTGACTCACTTATAAACGTGGAAAGAGGGATGACCTCTGTTTACTATGAGAATATTTCTGTTTGGTAAGCGTGGAGAGTTTTGGGCAACATTTGGTTCAGATTCATCTCCCGCTTAAAGGGTAAGCTCTTGGTTTTTTCCTCTTTGAATGTCGTAGCTACTCGATTTAACAACCCACTCATATTTGCCGCCCCATCGTAGGCTTGCTCTCGTATTTACATTTTCTAAAGTTCAGGGACACCTGCCTCTTCGTGCAACCCCTTTCCCCGACACTACGCCTATGCTGAAGGACAACAATCCGTTGTTCAGGTCATTGGTGAAGGTGATGTCGTTTGTGGCTCATTTCTCTGGAGCGTGTTTGTCTCCACGTTCGTATAACTGGTTAGTCTTGTAACATGCATCTGTGTCATGTGACGTATCCCATGCATTTTTGTTCGCTGAACGTTTTGTATTCCAAGGGCTAAGATACTTGCAGGACTACAATATCCTATTCTCTCACTTCTCTGATGAGTAATCCGAATATTTGATTTCATTATTTCCACTTTTTTAAAATCAAGGCACTAGCTCAGGCTAATTTCCTTAGTTAAGAGACACAAAGCAAGAAATTAAAGAAATAACAACTCCTGAACTTTCCTTTGTAAAAATACGTACTAGTTCATGTTAACTTCAGCAGTTCTTGTGGGAGATTCAGCAAGTCAAATTAATTATTAAATGATGTAACTGTATGAGTTTTTCAAGAACGTAATAAAGGGAGCAATCGAACTTTTGTTTATGTAAAAGTCCTCAAGTTCATAATTCTTAAGTTACTCACTTATATGTACGCCATTTAAAATATTGGAGATGCGTAATTATATTCCTCAGCTAACTGTAAGAAATAGCAGAGTAAAAACGTCTGTAATTGAAGCAGCAAAATTCTGTCAAAATCACACAGCACTAGAAGTAAACAGACGAGACGTATGAACAAAGAATATGAGTTCGCATAACGAAATAGGGAGCACTTAATATTTAAAACTGCTTCCTTAATTTATCATTATGGAGAAAAAACACGGAACACATTTTTTCTTTCACTGCAGGAGATGCGTACTTACTGCCAGCACAAGCTAACTTTAGCAATGATTCTTATTCCCGACTAACTGGTTTTTGCAATGGAGCTAGAGATATATAGGGTAGAGAAATTTTCCTCGTGCTGCAAATTTCTCATTGAGAGAACGTCAATGTAGAATATAGTATTAATAGTCGTAGTCACCTCAGAGGTGCAACTGCGTATGAAGTCTTGCTACGAAGTATCGTCAGGTCAGTCTTTCGTACTCAATTCAAGGGCATTACGTGAATGCCAACATTACAGACTCGTGAAATTGAACCCATTAAAGAAAACGGGCTTTCAAAAGTTTCATATGCCCAAACATACTGCGCATTTTTTTCCTAAGCCAAGAACAAACTGTAATTACAGATATAGAGCTCAATAAGGACTTCCTACATGCAAAAAAATGTGACAAAGTATCCCATATTTAATCTGAGGAAACAGCTTTCAGAGAATATAGAAAACTCATATCGAAGAACATTCATAATACCTGAATTTCATTAACTATTCTATCTGAGGTCCTCGTGTAACGAAGGAATCATCCCGACCACGGCGCCATCAACCATCAACAATACATTGCATAATTCATAGCATAGTAGACCAAAGTGTACTGACGTAGGCCTTTGATCACCTTACGGTCAAGAAATCAAAGTTTGTGTGCTTCGATTTAGCCTAAATATCTATGTTAATTTAGGAAATGACCCTTAAAATGCCACTGCTGTTTTTTGGAGTAGGGACTTGTAGCATTTGTGAATGACAGTGATGTTAAAAAATATTTGTTGATATTGTTCTTGCATACATATTGCATTGTACAAATGTACAGAAGAAATAAATGAACCACAAATTATTAATGCGGTTTTCGTTATTTTTCCTGCAATACTGTGCTTCTGCCCCATGATTCCAAATATGGCATCTCTACTCCATGTCAACGGAAGTGGAACAACGCGCAGCATATTGTGTGTCGGAATGCCACATCAGACTGCATGTATCTGCAGATTGCTACTGTTTAGGATATCTGGATAACACCGATACCGTACTGATTTTCCAGATCTCCTGTGGGATAGCAATGTCTCCTGAGGTCGTGTTGATCTATTTTATTCATTAATTTCTATAACGTGGTATCTGAGCATTGTTTTATCCTTATAATCTTCAGGGAGCAAATTTATCTTCTTGTAACATTTAGAGATAAAACTTTTATCAGTGTAATAGGTATTGCAGGAGAGTTATGGGCCTACACAGCAACGCACCGTCCACATTTCTTGGTTCGATTTGTAAACAATGCCTCCTTCCATTTATAAATATTTATCGGGGTACTCCGTTTTGATTTAGCTTTCCTTATCAGACTGACACAAGAAGAAGAAATAATAGAGTGAAAAGCTGTTTATTTTCCGTTGCTATGGATACAATGGTCTACCCGTACCCAAAAACCTTCAGTCAGGGTCACGCGACTGGCTTGCTACATTTCACTTCATCGCTCCGCCGGCAGCGGCGTCCAAAATTTGGGAACCTGCCATTCGTTCTTGTATACGGAAATCCGACCTAGCCGAACGTGTATGGATGAGGAGAAAAGAAAAGAGATTTCTATTTTTCTATCAAACAACTTTCTCATCTGGGAAAATAAAAGAAAGATGGTCCACATTTTCAGAAAAATGTTCATGTGAGAATGCCAGGAGGCTGCTGTGAAAAAAATCGATGGAAAAGTTATTCCGAAAGAAGAAACGGAGAAGAGAGAGAGAGAGAGTCGACGTTTGCTCATTAACAAATTTATGACGAGGCATATTTTCTGGGTCGCTGTTTCCCATGAATAAATTTTCAGTTTCGAAGAAAGAGTGGCACCCACCTCAGAGATTTTAGAACGCGGAACGTTCTGTTTACGGTAAGATGATGAATGGTGTAAGCTTGCTGCAAAAGGCTTATTTATTTCGTTCCTAAATTCTCGGAGGGCATTTTCCCGCGCTCAGTGAGTCGAATTTTTGGTTGGAATGCTTTTGAGAGACCTGACACTGAGGCTTGTTATTACAGCGCAGGTGGTTAAAGAGGAAAACTGGAATATCAGAAAATAATCTTTCTCTTTTGATAGAAAAGGTTGTGAGACATTACGGGATTCTTGAAATACGAAGATACACGAGTGTCACACCTAGAAAAAATATGAAGAACAAAAAATAACAAGTGCAAGACGATGGAATTCTTGGGTGTTACAGTACGTCTTATTACAGAAGATTCTATAACGAAGTAAATTTTTCCGTCATTTTTGGTCCATGCCGGGGATCGAACCCGAGTCCACTTATTCCGGAACAAGTAGCTCTACCAACTGAGCTACGCAGACGTTCGTTCTTGCTGCTTTCTGCCTTTATGTCGTGTGCTTCCTGCGGAGCAGGCACGTCACAATTTAAAATTTGAAAACCCCGCAATATTCCACATTTACCAGTTTAACTTCTTCCACGGAACGGGAGCAACAGGTTTACAGTCAAAGAGCACGATGCGCATGCGTCATTGTGTCTGGATGTAAGTAATGGAAAACATTTTACATCGTTACTGCCATCGGCTATAAAAAAATTTACTATCTATTGAGGGCAATCATGAGATATATTTACTTCACGTAACGAAGAAATTTTGCAGAAAAAAACTAAATGTTGTATGAGAAATCTCTTGAATTTTTTTTCTGTCTCACTGAAAAAGAATGTCCCCATTCAGTCTTTTATAAATAAATAAATATCTTGCAAAATTCAGAAACGCTGATACCTCACGTAGAGTGCAAAGCGTGGATCAAGAAACGCTGGGAAATATATGGAAAATATTTGCGAAGCAATCCCTCCAAGCTGTCTTCTATACGTTTCAACTACCCTATTATGATCACCCACGACTTTCAATGGCCACTCAAAATTGGATCTAACGACATGACAGTTGCACAAAGGAACTGCGCTAAGGATAGTTAAACCGGAAAAACCAAACCCCAAACAATTAAACATACAGCGGCCGTTCCATAAAAACTGAGAGTAAAATCACACAAAATGAAGAAATACAGGTACAGCAAAATATATGTTATTCTTTCTCAAAGTATCTTCTCTCGGATGATATGTAACTGCCCCATCGTTCAGTCCACTTTTCAAAGCATATGGCGAAGGCATTTTGTGGAATTTGCTTTAGCAACTCCTGTACAGCTTCAATAACGTCATCATCTGTATTGAATATTGCGGCACGGAATTTCTCCTTCATTGATGGAAACAACCAGAAATCGCACGGGACGAGGTCAGGACTGTAGGCAGGCCGTAGCATGATTTCAATACTGCATTTCGTAAGAAGCTGTTGAACACAATCAACGACGTATCGGGGGGGGCGTTATCATGGTGTAGGGTCCACTTGCCCACCCGTTCCGGTCGCTTAATCGATGTGTGTCGTCGCAGACAGTTCGAGACTGAAATGTAATGCTCAGCATTGACAGTAATTTGTGGAGGAACGGTATGCTGGTAGACTACATATTTATGATCAAAGAAAATTATCATTATTATCTTCCGAGCTGATTTGGTTTGGCGGACGTTTTTCGGAGGAAGCTAGCATGTGTGTTTCCAGACACTCGTTGCACAGTTCGTGAAGGGGTCGAAATGGTGGATCCATGTTTCATCGGTAGTTATTACTGTGTTTAGAAAGTTTGGATCCTTTGCAATCATTTGTTTCCACTCATGACACACCTGAACTCTGGCTAACAATTGTTCTCTCGTCAGGTGAGGAGGTACCCATCTGGAACACACACGATGCAGAACTAATTTGTCGCGTAGAATGCGGAATACCGACGTTTTTAAAATATTAGTTGACGCAGCTATGTCTTCACACGTCATTCGCCGATCTTCTTGCAAGATTGCCAAAATTGTGTTAACAAAACGCTCAGTAACAACACTTTCAGGTTGGCCAGGCCTAGGAGCGAGTTCTACCGACAAATGCCTCTTTTTTAAATCATGGTGTCATCCAAAAATCGTTGACTCACCCAAACATTTATCATTGTAAGCTTTTTTCATTAAATCAACTGTTTCTGGAGCCGTCTTACCCAAACGATTGCAAAAATTTATGGCACAACGCATTTTACTTCTTAACTCTGAATCACTCACCTCCATATCTGTATGGCGAAATGCAGACGTACTTCAAACAACTGCGCAACAACAAAATCAGAATCGTCTACCACAGCTAATAACTGTTGCCATAGGTACTTCCTTAATTCAGGTAGACGTCTGCGTGGTTATTTTCCCCCTTCGCACTGTTGCCAACTGGAAAAAATACTCTCAGTTTTTATGGAAGTACCTCTGTATCCCAAATAATTTACCACATTTCAGGAATATAGAAGTTTAAATGCGATGATTCAGTTTTCTGTCTTAGAAGTTTTGTTCCTAAATGATGTTGATGTAAATAATAATCTGAAAAAAGTTGATATTAATGCCTGAGGCATACGATTTATTCAATATCCATCTATCTCGTTCGGCCCTGGCGGGTTGAGTACAGCAGAGACAATTATGCGCCCTTGAGCGTTACTGGTAAATTAATGCACCCGCCTTCCCATTCCTTTGCTGCATACGGGTAAGGGAGAAAGTGCGCCCGAGGCCGACATAACAGGACACCATCTACGCATTCGCGTCCCCAAACACAGGGAGTCTACGGAAATCCCCGGAAAACCCACAGACTAGATGTCCGGCGTGACCGGGACTGGAACACCTGTCAGAAACGTCCTCCTCTCCCACAGCGCATAGCGATTTAACCAAATGCGTTATGCCTGTGGCTTTAATCAATAACTCATGCATATTAAGGTGTTTTAGATTCACTGCTCAACACAGAAATATCACACCAGGAGGTATTTATCGGAGCGCTATGCAAAGTAATGAATATGTGTCCACGGTTGGATTATGTAAATGAATTCAGTTGCAAATCAATAACGTGATCGGTGGAGAGACAAAAGAGCAAAACATCTCGGCGCAGCTGAGTTTAGTTGTACTTACCTGGGCGTGAGGACGACACTGCATCTGAGTGATCTCGGTGGAGAAAGCGCGTGTAAGGAGTTGTAATTCCTGGACGACGTCACTGGGAAAACTTACTATCACACGGACACCTTTACCAGAGGCTTTATAATAGAGCTTAGTACGGTTGACTGTCCTACGTCGCACCTGGGCGAAAACGCATTTCTATACATCCACTATCGGCCGAATGTGTCAACAGTGGTTGAAGAAAAGTAATGTGCATCGCCGTACTGGGGCTAGTGCACGTAGGCGGATGTCCGAAGGTCTTTATTACAACATACGACCACAAGCTGAGGCCGTCCCACAATTCACAGCACACAACATTCGACAAGGTGTACCGGCAGCAATGGACATATCAGCACCGACACGGACTGTGAATCTGATATTGGCTGTAGCTGGTTTGCGTTATCGCCAACCATTGCGACGACTGCCACTCACGGCAGCACATAGTCGCTCAAAGTTGTCCTGGTGCCGTACCAAACGTGAGTGGAAGTACGAATGGAACCATGTTGTATTCAGCGACGAGTCTCGCCTTTGTCTCAGCGCCTACGATTACCGATTATGATTCTGGAGACGACGTAGTCACAAGGGTGATTTTTCTGCCATCCGCAGGCGTCATATGGTTCCTCAACCTGGTGTCATGGTTTGGGGAACTGTCAGTATCAACTGCCGTTCACCGATCTTACGCATTGTGGGTACAATAATAGCGCGAGGACATGTTGATGAAATTCTGCAGATCGTTTTGCTGTCGTATCACCGTGATATCTCTGAAATCCAGTTTGAACAAGATAATACCCTGCCGCACACTGCCAAGAACAGGAGAAAGTGCCTGCAAAGTATTCAAGTGCTGCCGTGGCCAAAGCGACCGCCAGACTTCCCAATTGAGAACGTGCGGAACGCCATTGACAGACGACCAAGCGCCTCCGTACAATGCCGGTGAATTGCTGACACAGGTCAACAACGCCTATACAGCGATACCTCAGGAAACGATCCGGGGACTTTTCCACTGGATGTCACCTCGTGTGGCCGAATGGATAGTCCAACGTGGCATGTGACATACTGATAAATACACAGTTGACGTAGACCAAGAACATGAAATAGAAGCCATAGCTCTTTCTACGTTTTATAAGTGAGTCACGCAAAAATTTTCATCGGCCGCCACCAGGAATCGAACCCAGGGTCTTCCAGTTACGCGCCGGATATGCTTCCACTGCACCACAGCGGCCTCGAATTCCCAGACGCACAAACGACAAACTGTCAAGTGGAAACATATCCGGCGCGTAACTGGAAGACCCTGGGTTCGATTCCAGTGGCGGCCGAGGAGAATTTGTCCGTGACTCACTTATAAAACGCGTAAAGAGCAATGATTTCTATTTGATGTGACATATTGGCTCACGCGACATTATACTGCCTTTTCGCCCATTGCATTCATGTAATCGCTCAGAAATTAAACCGCTTCTTTGCTACTTACCGCATTTCCCCATCGTCAAGGACGCACCCCAATTTTAAAACGCAAAATTTTGAGAAAAAAAATAAACATAAAAATAAGGTCTCAGCACTTTCATAAAGATTAAAAGCAATACAAATTTTACCTCTACATATAAGGAAAAACATTTCAACATCCATATCCTCAAATACAAAAAATTCAATGAATGAAATATGGGATTACACCATTGTACAATACAAATTTTGAAGTTTTGAATCCGTTTATTAGTGTAAATATGACATAGCATACTCGGGCGCTAGCCTGCAGACAGAGGTTCGATTCCCGTTCCATGACGACGAAATTTTCAAGTTTTCGGATGTTATCTGACTTACCATTCATGTCATATTTACACCGATAAGCGCTCACAACTTCAAAATTTGTATTCCAGATAATTCACTGGTGTTATCCATGGGTAGTGTTAAAAATTTTAAGTCAAAGTCTTCTGAAGCTATAGATCACTTATAGCGTGAACAAGTACAGGTTTGAACTGATGAAGATCCAACGCTTTTGGTCTTAATCTCGACAGGTCAGCAATATCATACTCGAGTCACGTAAGTCAAAGATGACATCATGAAAGGAATGAAGTAGAGACTGAGAGAGAAACAAGGAGAAAGAATAAATCTTTTTACAGTAATATCGAAACGATGGCTAATTAATGTCTTGTTTTTGTTAAGTGCGAAAAGTCATTTTTTCCTCCTCAGTGGTTTGCCAAGCGAAGATACAACCTGTTTTTCAGCTACGACTGTGAGAAAAGCTTTTAGAACAGGCGAGCTAAGATTGTTTACACGTTTTGGCAAAAACCCATTAGAGCGGCTCTTTTGATCTATCACTCGATATGTGTGCATCGGACTCGTAGTATAGACCACGTGGTTTATCGTAAATGCATCCCAGCAAAAGCGACACGAAGAAAAAAAAAACATTAGTTTTCCCATGGCGTTTCACGTCGAAGGCAGTCTTGTTATTAATAAGGTTTACCGGTGAACATTTTAACAAAGATAACCTCTCTTTGGGGTTAGTATAGACCTACGAAAACGCAAGATTAGGTCTCCAGGACGCACGGGAAATTTTCGTGACTTATTTCAGGAAAGAAATAGTTTCCAAGACACCTGGAAATACGGTACGTCTATGCATGTGTGGTAAGTTTCATCTCATTTCGTGTATTGCATCATGGTGTGTATGTCAAGCAGCGTATAATGCGCCAAGTCTAATTATTCTATGCGGATCTTTAACTTCGAAATTTATTTAAAATCTTACACTTCATTATGTATAAAATCACCCTGAACAAAATGTCCGGCAGTATGCGTTCGGATGTATTTTGTCTGCGGGGGTGATGCGAGAAACTCTTAGACAAAGCCATTATGCAAGCACGTATCTTTAATCAAACAGAGCTAAAAAACATCAGCAAGCGGGGAAAGAAAACTAAAAAAAAATATTAACAATTATTCTCGCAAAGCCTAAACACAATAATATAAATAGATGATGTGTGGTGATCTTGCATTTCAGGTCCTTTCTTGTCACGAGAATTGAGTATCTTGCTTCAGAAGTAGCTGGAATGCCTGGCATCAGGACAACGATAGCCTTGTCAAATTAATTCCAGTAAAATCATGTTCTTTGTGGTTAAAGGAACAAGTTAGTAAAATCATGCAATGCACTGATTATGATACGCTTTCCAACATACTAGAAATCGCGCGCAATACACCCTCCTTCCTACCCTGACTATTGATTCATTCAGTATACCTCCGAAACAACATACTAAAAATTTGTCGCAATAGAAGCATGTTTAGTCAAGTTATGAGGATAATGGCTGTGGAATAAATGTCGCTCCTGTGCCCTGGCCGTTTACCCAATTTCAATGATATTCAACTGAACCGGTTCAGTATAACTCCGGAACAACATTATAAAGTTTTGTCGCAATCAAAGCATTTTTACATAAGTTATGACGCATAAGGGCGATGGAATGGATCCCACTCCTATGTCCTGACGTTTGACCCCATTTCGCCCATTTCAAATGGGTTCGTCCCTAATTTGTCCCTAGCACATACTAAAATTTCATTGAAATCGAATTATTTTTACGCGAGTTATCGTGCGGACAGACAGACAGAGAGACGGACAAAGCTGGAGCATATACGCTTCTTCAACCTTCGGTTGGAAAGCGTAAAAAAGATAGAACTGCAAACCAGAGCGTAAAAAGCATCGCTTTTTACAAAAACAACTGAGAACGTTCTGTCTTTTCAAGTCAACGAAAAAGCCATTGAAACGCACCGTATTATTTTCAACTAAGTCATTATCGTTATGTTATATGTCACAACTACTTAAAGTAAGAATTATGTTATTCAGAATTACTGTGTGATAATAAAAAGGATATTTCCGTTAGAAATCCTGACATGAAAAATGAAATGTTTCGACTTTTTAGAATTTTTAATAAATAACAGTAGTTTTCGCTTTTCCCACCTTACAGTCGGCAGGGAAATTATGGACTTGGAAACACAGAGGCAGAAAACGTACGAAAAATGCTGGTCGTGTTTTTCTGTGTCCTGTATGAAAAAGACGTTTCTTGTAAGTTTTTAGGAACAGAAATGTCTTAAATTCAGCATACATATACTTGGCATCTAGCCAAAATTTGTGTATCTGGCAAAGTGAGAAATACCTAGAAAATATTAAAGATCCTTACGACAATGAAATCCAGGAATTTTGCAGAACATTAATTTCATAAAAAATACAGCCATGCACATACGCCAACTGGCGAGAAAACTCTCCATTAAGGAAAGGTAAAATTGCATGAAAATTATTGGTTTTCTTAACGGCCCTGTGGTTCATAAACAATTCCTTTAGAACTGTTGATATTTACAATTTTCATTTCGCGAGGTCATTCAATAGGCGGATGGAGTTTCACTTCTGGAGATGCAAACAGTATTAAATTCTCATTCATTGCAAGTGAATTTAGAATGATTAACTGTTTGAAATACAAGTGTTGTCCCAAAATAGCTAAGAATGTTTTTATAAAAAAAAACATATGCGTAGCTTAATTATAAAGGACGTGGTCGTCTCTTTCGAAATACTGTCCATTGCTTCGAATATAGGTGTCTCAATGTTAATCCCAACTTTTGAAAAAATATACGTACCTCAATTATAAAGGAAGTGGTCATCTTTTTCGATATACTGCCCATTGCATTGGATACAAGTGTACTAATGTTCCTCCCACTTTTTGTATGTCTTCTGGAATTCTTCTTCTGAAATTCTGTTGAAGCACCCCTGCACATCTGTAATAAGTTGTTAATCAGTTTCAAATTGTGGTCCCTATAATGTCCTTTTAAAAATAAGGAACAGAGGTCACATGGTGACACGTCTGGACTATATGCAGGTTGGAACATCAACTTAATATTCATATTCTCCAAATGAGAAATGACAGAACTGGCCATGTGTGGTCATGCATTTTCGAGAAATGGGAAACCCAAGTTGAACAAACTCGTTTCATGCTCAAATGCTCTGTTAAAATTCTGTGAACCGATGATTTTGAAAAGTGAACCACATCTTCGATATCTCTAATTGATAGGTGTCTGTCTTACCATATAATAACACCTACTGTATTGGTGTTTACCTCTGTAACCCTCGTCGAAGGTCTTCCTCCATGCGCGATTAAAGCCGCAGGCTCACAACCATCCATAAATTATTTATGCCATCTGTAAATTGTTGATTTTCCTAGACATTCATCTTTATAAGCCCCTTTCATAGGATGGAAAGTCTCTGAAAGATTTTTAAAGTCGACAGCAAAATCTAATGGAACTTTTTTGTTCCTTCTTCGCATCCATTTTTTTCAAAAAATGACAGCGCGAAAACACTTGTTAGGGGTTCACGAAACAACGCTGATTAAGCTGCACACTACCGACGAAGCAGGCGTGATAAACAGGTGTGTCCGGTTGCTATGGTTACTACGACGACTACCGTTTTTTCGAGACTCGTGCCAAGGCAGAACGCAGTATTGCACATTTGTTTATAAAAAACATTCTCGGTTGTTTTGGGACAAACTATGTATATCAACTCAGGATATATTTACAGAACCTTCTTGGCAGACAGACATACACTGCCACAAAGGCACACCCCAGCCATTGCTACTGATGCCAAAACAGATTCTATATATCTTTACGTGCTTGTGTGGCCGAACTGCCCTGCATCTACTCTAGCAGTGGAACCATAATGACTAATTTTCTGAGTGAGATGTCATGCGCTGCCATCTCGTAAAAAATTGCATTTGAAAGATGAATAATTTTGGGATGTTTAATGTAACATTGCCCCCTGATCATTTCTGTCTAAGGACTTATACTCGACAAATCATAATTATGAGTTGTTATTTTCATTCGAATCGACGTCAAGGCAGTTGTTAGAGATTATATCGATGAACCTTTTTCTAAATTTTAGTACGAGGTATGGCTATTAAATAGCAAAGCTGATGCTATAACTTTAGTTAAATAAGAAGCTTATATTTTAAACTTTTTTAATCTTCAATGAGCTCCCCTTCTATAACAACATGCTGCTGCATTCTGATCTTCCACTGGCCAAAACCGAACTGTAGCCCAACTGGTTTGATCCCTTTCAGAAGCTTGATTGTTCACTTCTTCACCAAAGTAACGGACGCCAAACGGGTCGCCTTGAGTATAGATTTACTTTAGAGAAAAGAAAAATCCGCATGGAGCCAAATCTGGTGAGTAGACAGGAAGCTCAACCACTGTGATGCATTTCTGGGCTAAACTTGACTCATTGAGAGCACCTGAGTGAGCTGGTGCATTGTTTTGGTGAAGGATGAAGACATTTTTTCACAGCCCTGGCTTTTTTTTCTGACTCGCTCAATCAAAGTTACCAGAACCTATTTGTAAAAATGCTGGTTCACTATTGCTCCATCGGGAACTTACTCTGCCAAATTTTCACCTTTAATATCAAGGAAAATAATTAACTGGCCTTGGATTTCGGCTTGCTGTGCCACGCTTTCTACATCCTTGATGGTGTTGGTATTTTCCAGTACATCGACGGTTTTACCTGCTTGACTAATTCATATTGGGTGTGTGATAAGTTCTACCCGATTTTGTAGGCTACAAAGAAAGGAGAAGAACACAACAAATAACGTACTTAGGATTTCACATCATTCCCATCATTCTGTATGATCTTTTGCCATTTGTCAATGAGTATGTGAATTTCACGCCGAAAAATCTCCTGTGTTTTAGAGTAAAAAATGCCGTGTAATGCCGTTTTCACATCGTCCACATCATCGAAGGTTTGGAGCGCAAAGGCGTTCTGTAATGATCGAAAAAGGTGGTAGTCCGTAGGTGCTAAGTCAGGGGAATACGCCGTTTGTGGAAACACTTCCGAACTAAAGTCCAGTAATTTTTGCCGAGTTATTAAAGCAGCATGAGGTCTGGCGAAATCATGATGAAGAATCACACCTTTGCGACTGACGAGTGCTGGCAGCTTTGATGTCAGTTGTTCTCGTAATATGTCCAACTATTGGCAGTAGAGGTCAGCATTTATCGTTCGGTTAGGTGCCAACACCTCGTAGTGGATTATTCCCTGTCCCTGTCAATCATCAGTCGATCTATGATGACCGCAGATGACCCTAAAGAAACGATCTTATTAAGAGAGGGCAGCTAAATGAAGTGACTTTTCAGCACACACGCACTTATGCCAGAACAGGAGTGCTTACATATTTTATCCGTTTGGCCGTCCATGTGAATTTTATCAGACCATTTAATGTATTTACTGTTGGAAAATTGTTTTGTTTTGATTGGATATACAACATTAATAAGTTTTTCTCTACGTTTGCCGCTATTCTTGCGGCAAAATATTTCTTCAATGTAGCAGATGAATACAGTGGCGGCCAAAATTGTGGACACGTTTTGAACATTTCATGTTTTGCAACTTTGCAGGCTGATAGGAAATGCTATGTTTCATTAAATGCAAGTGTTTGTATATCAATTAAAAGAGAATAATGCTGAATTCAATACAATAAACAGAATTCAAATGTCTGGAGTACAAAAAAAGTTATGCTTACTTTTGTCTAAACAACAAACACAAGTGGGATTCAGTTAAGAAGCTAAATGTGAGTGCAAACTTTACTGGCCAATCACAGTCCTTGTTCTGGGGACCAATCAAATGGCAGTAGATGTGATACACTTTGTGTCAAGTTGGGGGAAAGTCAGTTTTTCTGTTTGTTCTGTAGAAGAAAGAAGGTTATCAGCGTAAGTGAAGCGCAATTGGAGATTGTGTGCATACTTTTAATATTACTTGAAATTTAAATTGTCGATAATAAATAGAGCAACGGCACCAAAGAAAAGAGTTGATTGGAATCCCACGAAAAAAAGCAAAATTAATATATTACGTGAATCAGATCTTTCCTATGTTGAAATTGCAAAGCAATGTAGGTGGGACAGTGACGACATCTGGAGTACAGAAGCTGTGTTTACGTTATCAGGAAACAAAGTCACTGAAAACCAAAGCAATAAAAGGCCGAAAAAGTGTACAAAATCTATTGATAACAGAAGAATAAAAAGGTTGTGTCTCAAGGATAGAAAAGTTTCATCTGAGGTCATCAGAGGTGAACTGGGTGCAATTGGTATTTCTGTCAGTTGAAGAACGATAAGGAGAAGACTATCAGGTATGGAGCTAAGAGGTACCATTTCAAGAAAAATGTCGTATCTAAATCTACAGCAGCGTAAGAAACAACTACAGTGGGCAAAAAAAACACATTGAATAGAGAGATCAGTGGAAGCAGGTTATTTGGGTTGATGAAAGTAAAATATCTTTATTCGGTAGTGATGGGAAAAAATGTGTGAGACGTTGAATGGGAGAAGAGTTACATACACAATGCATGGAGGGAAATGTAAAGCACCCAATAAGCGTCATGATTTGGGCATGTATGGCAGCAAAGGAGAATGTTGGCCGCCTTCATGTAATCGATGGCATGCTGAACGCAAGAAAATACATTGATACCATCCTGAAACCTACACTGCTACATTTTTATTTTAATTGGAGGTTTAACGACCACCGTGAGTAACTCAATGGGCTATAAGCAGTCGCCTGTCCCTAATTTTGGGTCAATGCCTGCAGGGAAGGGAGAGAGCCAGTGCCGCAAGACAAACACAACATCCATCCCTCACGGGATTCGAATCCGGGCCCCTTTCGGACGAATGATCAGAGACCTCGCTTAGATCACCGCGCCACGGGGGCGGCAAACTGCGACTTTCCGTCAGAAATCTCTTTCCCAACAATGCACCATTTCTTTCTTCAGAGGATTCTGCTCCTTGCCACATAGCACAAATATGCAAACGGTGATTAGGCCGCCCCGGTGGCGCAGTGGTCTAAGCGATGGCTACTGACCATTCGTCCGGAAGGGGTCCGGGTTCGGATCCCGGTGAGGCATGGATGTTGTGTTTGTCTTACGGCACTTGCTCTCTCCCTTCTCTGGAACCAGTGACCCTAAATTAGGGACGGGTGACTGCTTATAGCCCATTGAGTTGCTCACGGTGGTCGTAAAACCTTTAATAAAAAAAAACAAAAAAAAATGGAGATTCACAGCAAAGAGCATTCCATTGTTGACCTGGCCAGGAAACTGTCCTGACTTGAACCCGATTAAAAATGTGTGGCACCGTTTGAAAAGCCTTGTAAGAATGTGGCATCCATTAAATAAAGAGCAATTAATTGAGGCTACAGTTGCTTACTTGTATCATATTATAGCTAGGCAGAGCTTCAAACACTTGTCGGCTCAATGAGATGTCGTTGCTGTGCTGCTGTTTTAAACAGTAAAGGCTACCCTGATAGTACATTGCAATCTTAAGAACCTGATATAATTTTTTTTTTGGATTGTAATGTAGATTTATCATGGTTGCAGTATTCGCAGCATAACTTATTTTGCATTGCAGATATTTTAATTCAGCTTTTTGTATTGAATTCCGCATTCAATTCTCTTTCAATTGACATATAAATATTTGCATTTAGGGAAACAAAACATTTCTTATAAGCTTCTTGAAATCAGAGACTACAGTCTTGTGATGATTATTACGATTATATTAAGATAATATAACTGTATATATTTTATTAGTGGCATTTGTTTCTGGAAGAGGGACTAAACCATTTATTTTAATATATTTCCCAAAAAAATTCTTTTCCTCTTAATCATCTGGAAACACAGAAATATCTGGAATACAAAAATGCGTTTTATATCCCAGACATAGCCGGTCCGATGGTGCAGGTGTCTAAGCTTTAGCTTCTGGCTGTTTTTCAGCATGGGCCTTCTCCCTTCCGGGGAACCAACGGCCCCAAATTAAGGACGGGCGATTGCTTATAGCCTCAACATTTGCTCATTGTTAAACCCACAAACCAAAAAATCCAGAAATTTTCAGATAGCTATAGATCCCAAATTCTCCACTACATGATGTGACTGTATATTTTCATTGGTTACAAAACTTTTTTAAAAGGCTGATTAGAAAAATCTGTTTGGATATTATATAGGTAATGATGTCAAAGATCTTTCGGTTTTTCTTAGAGAGAAATTTTCTCTCAAGATGGTATTAGCTTACTCGTATAATGTACTGGAAACATCATTTACTATTTATTTAAGGCATATTTGTCGACCAAGTGTTTCCACCTAGTTGAGTCATTTCAGAATTTTTAATTAATTCTAGTGTATTCTCAACTTCGCCCTGTTTTTCCTTTTTTCATGTTGTGTATGTGTATATGACAAAACGGGTGCTTATTATATCAGATGGCATCCCACTATTTTATTTCTTTTCTTGAGTTCAAAGCGAACTTGCTCACCTGAAGATTTCAGTGAGTCGAGGTCAAACATTCCAGGAATTGGATAATATAAAAAGTTCGTGCCATCGTTAAAACGATGCACTGCGTCTTTTGTATTGAAGGTTCTACCATCGAGAAATCCGAATTTCCTCTTTTTTTCTTTATTACCGCCCGGTGAAATATTTGCATTTGCTGTCGGCGAACAAATGAAAATCTCTTACGAAGTGAATCTTCGGGAAGCGCTTGTCTCACAAGTAGTATTTTACTTTTTGTTTGTTAAGCTGAAAAAATCGCGTCGAAATCCAGATTTGTGTGTGATTTGCATTTTCCGCTGTGCGCTCGTTTTTCTGAGTAACAGGATCGCAATTTGCGATCGCAAGTTCAGAAATTGGACTCTGAAAATACGACATTGCTTCTCTCTACAACTTTGACATGAGAATAGGAAGGCGTAAAAGAATCAATAAAACTGCTCCGCGTACAGTAGGTGTGGATTTTTGCGAGACAAATTTGAACATCTTCATTCCCTGTCCTAGAGCTAAATACCCTGTTCAACGTGCTCATGTAATATATGTATATTTATGTCTAGACCGTCTCTACTTCTTCTGCCAGTAATCTCTGGCATCTGAATCTGCAGTATTTACATAAATAGTACGCTACAGAAGGAAAAATGCAGTTGTTTTTTAAACTTTCAGCCATGTGTTTTTTTAATGATGATTCAGCTCAAGATTTGCAAAATCGATTCTACAGATACTGTATAAATGTATCACTTCAAAAAGAAGTATATCCTAAAACACTGCAACGTGCTTCTTTGTCACTATATTTTTATTTATTATCTTAGTTAAAGGAAGTTATGCTTACTTTTCCATGCATATGTTGGCTTGGTATTTCTTCTAGAATTCGGATTGTAAACTACTGTACCATGAAGAGTTACACTTCGTCATCATTTTTCATAAATTTTCCAGCTTATCTATGTGAACACTTATCTTGCTGATTTTGAAGATGACAATCCGATTTTTGGCGTAAATATGACAAGGATGGTAAGTCAGATAATATCCGAAAACTTGAAAATTTCCATCGTCCTGGAGCGGGACTTGAACCCGCGTCTCCCAGAAAACGCCCGGGTATGCTAACCACTACACCACCCAGAATGACCAAGTTTCAAGTTTCCGATCAATTTGAATATAACCATCACAGGATTTGCTAGTCGAAGCAACCGGCATTCATGTTTTGCGAATCTGGAGGTAAAGAATCGTATCCCGTGTTTGCCCGGAGAAGCAGATAAATCATGAAAGAAATACGGGATTACGCCATATAATACAAATTTTGAGGATGACAATCCGATTTTTGGCGTAAATATGACAAGGATGGTAAGTCAGATAATATTCGAAAACCGGGCGTTTTCTGGGAGACGCGGGTTCGAGTCCCGCTCCAGGACGATGGAAATTTTCAAGTTTTCGGATATTATCTGACTTACCATCCTTGTCATATTTACGCCAAAAATCAGATTGCCATCTTCAAAATTTGTATTATATGGCGTAATCCCGTATTTCTTTCATGACTTATCTTGCTGGTTGGCCTAGACATTTATTTCTGTTTGTTACTCTATCTCTGTTTCTGAGAAACGAACTGAAAAGATTATTTTCGGATCCAAAGTGCATAAAAATGCTGAAGTGGTTCTCATAACTTTCAATTATTCGTAGTTTGAAATTTAACCGTTAAGTGACAAGGTGTGTGTGTGTGTGTGTGTTTGTATTTCACACGATATGCCGGTGTTTCCAACAGATTTGGAAATTTCCTTTTGGCATAGAATGGCATTGGTGATGACAAAAGTTTTCCATATATTTTTATACTTCTGTGGGCCAAATGTTTCTTTATCTCTAAGGGACATATGTTTTCTATGACATAAATGTAAAGCTGACTAACGATAATCAGCATGCTACCCGAGGTGGATATATACGCAGTCCAGAAGTTCTGGAAATTCCTTAACTAAACGTATTGCTTTTGAGATTTGGGATTTACTGTTAAAATATAAGCAATGTCAGATTTTCGACTCTTCTCTAAAACCATTTTGCAGGAATCAAATGATTTGGCTCTTTACAGAGAGGATACATTCTTCTTCTATCTTAGCAATGACCAATCACTGTTGGACAAATGTCTTATCCAAAGTCTTCCTTTTTGACTTTTTCTCAGGTCTTTTCACCCTCTGAGATTCTTCTGTCATCACTATTTTCTTCACCCAATGAGATTCACCACGCTCTGAGTCTTTTCACAGAGGGTCTTTTTTTCTTCACCCTCTGATTCTTTTCACCCTATGAGATTCTTTTGTCATCACATGAATTTCTCTGCCTTCCCTCCATCTTAACCTATCACGTGATAACCATTCGGTACTTGAACTAATCCAGAGGCCAGTTAAAAGCTCTGACACATGTCCTTGCTCTAATCCACTCAGTTGTTTTTTCAGTTTCTCAGTGTAATTATTAAATACTTCTTTCCAGTCTTCCTTGCATAATTCTAAACTTATATATCATTTCTTCAATCATACTGCCCGTCTTATATTCATAAATTATCACAGAAGTATATATCAATCGGATGTTTTCCTTTTCAAGTAAACATGTACTTTCCCATTAAAAGATGTTTTCTTTTCCCCAAATATGCAGTGCATCTGTACGATTCTTTTGATCTTATCACTTTTTCCACCATCTTTGTTAATTTTAACAAGATGTTTCAAATGAATGTAAAAATCTACACTTTCAATCTCTTTGCTTTTCAGTGCGAGTATTTTTGGAATTAATTTATGTTGGAAATTCATTTTGGTTTTATTCTTTTTTAAATTCAACTCGCGAAGCACTTTGCCTTAGCTCATGCATTTGATTTTCCAAATCGTGCAAATTTTCACTCGAAAGAAGGCAGCATATGTAAATTATAGTTGGTGAAATTCTTGTCATTAATTTTTATTCCTCTATTTTTCCAGCCAAAATGCCTAATCAGTTCTTTCACTGCATTTGTGAAATCTTCGAAGGGATTTTGTCACATTGCCCAATTTATCCGTTTGAAGGAAAGTATTTTTAATACAAATAATATATTCATCATAAAAGTAAAAAACAGAGGAAATAGGTTAAGACAAGGAGAGGCAGATTTTGTTAAATGTTCTGCTTTATGATCGCTGATTTTCATATTCTGATAAATTGGGGATATAGCCTCACATATACTGTTACACACGTATCAACATAAAAAGTACACACCGATCCGCCAAAGTAGGTGTAGAACTGTCCTGAAACTTATTTATTACTGCCATACGTTATATACCTATATCGCAATCAGAAGTCAGAAGATGAAAGTAAATATTAATTAAAAACAATATGTAATGTTTGCAATAATACGATAACGTGGATCAATTCGTAATCTCTATGACAAAAGATTACCTCGGAGGCGTTCGGAAGTTTCGATGTACTGGCAAGAACAATGAACGTGCACAATTCCACAAAATCTTTAGCAGTAAAACATACGAGAGCTTCTATATCCTAAAAGTGAAGTCAATCCAATCTTACGGTCATAAAATGTTCAATTATACAAGCTGCGAAGTTCAAGTTCATCGTAGCATGTTGGACATGAAACACTAAAAACCAGGTAATTAAAAATAAACTGTTGATTTTGCGATATTTCCAAAATACCTTAAAAAGTTGATATCGGCCAGGTATAAATTCATCAATGGACCAAACATCACACCATTCTAGCAGACCGCCCAGCACTTCATACAGGACATGTTTCTGGCAAAAATACGTTGCCCGTGATCAGCGGTGAGTTGTATTAAATATATGTGTGTTCTTATATACGGCTATCCCAATCCGGATCGTCCGTCATCTAGTCGTTAATTGGTTCAGGATCATCACGTGTGAAAACTTTGCAATCGTCATTTAAGGTTGTAGAAGTGCCATCTTGCGGCTGTATAGCATACTTGCAAATATTATCATTTTCCGCCAACCGTCTTGTAGTTATATAATTTTTATTTCTATTCTTAATTTTATTTTCCCTCTCTTAATTTATAACAAATCGCCATGCGATTGGCAGTTTGATTGGTGATTGCATATTACAATTATAGGTACGGGTTTTATCAATCATTATTGACTCGGAGTACAGAATTTTCCTATGTGTGTTATGTGTAGAAAAACCTTCGTATCATTCCAGCAGGGGGTTGAGTTATTATCTTGACAATAAGTTACAAGGGAGGTCCTTTTCTCACCTAATCTCCAATTTTTTTTATGCTCCTCGAGTCTTGTTTATAAATAACGCTTAGTACTACCAATATAAATGCGTTCTAAGTCACCATTATTGTTATTTCGGATAGAAATGCCATATACTCCTGCTCTGTGTATATTCATATCTTTATCGTGGTCTATACTAAGTAAACCAGCAATATCAAAAACAATATCAGCAAATTTCAGATTAATTTTATCACATTCCTTCTTCAAAATGCTATTCAGACGAGGCAAATATGACACACGTCTACAGAAGCGCATACTGTTTTCAGACTGTTCACCAACGTGGGGCCCACCAGTATTTCCTCTATAGTTTAAATATACTTTCCATATATAACGAGTATTATATCCATATTCCCTATCTATATTTATTCTGTACTCCGAGTCAATAATGATTGAGAAAACCCGTACCTATAATTGTAATATGCAATCACCACCCGAACTGCCATTCGCATGGCGATTTGTTAGAAATAAAGAGAGGGAAAATAAAAACAAGAATAGAAATGTAAATTATATAACTACAAGACGGTTGGCGGAAAATGATAATACTTACAATTATGCTATACAGCCGCAAGATGGCACTTCTACAACTTTAAATGACGATTACCAAGCTTTTACACGTGATGATCCTGAACCAATTAATGACGAGATGACGGACAGTACGGACTGGAGTAGACACACTTTTTCCAAAATAATTTTAAGTGTGTTTCACCTCAACCACCTATTTTATGTAATGATGAAAAATAAGTTATAAGTAAGTATCAGTGAAAAGAGTATATTTTTGTTTCATAGAGTTTCTGAATTTTTGTTTCGTAATTAGGGGCAATATCAGATATCTGCGGAAGGCATATTTATTAAGTTCTAGACATTGCACGCTTATTATTTAATAAATTCCACAATATATATACTGCAAGAAATTAAAAAATTCTTTCTGCGCTTCTTTTGAAGTTATTGTGTGGGTTAAAAGTTAAAATATGCAACAGCACATGACTTGTTATTGAACTTTATTTTAATGAAGTAATGAACCACTAGCAATATCAACTAAGTGGCGATTTAACGTGACGTATGGCAGCCAATATGTTCAGCTGACCCATTCCACACCGGTGAACAAGATTTATTTTCCCAATCTAGAGAGGTATTTGTGTCTCACAGCATGTTCCTTAATTTAACATCAAAGAGACAGCAAAGCATTCTCTGCTTCGGGAGCTCATTCGTTGTAAGATTCGGGCTCACATGAGTACATCACTAAAGCTCCCATTCACTATTTGGAAAAGTTGTCGTCTTTAGAGTGAGCAGTCTCTGACCATTTATTGTGTTTTATAATTAGCTGATAAATTCCGAGATTTCTACTTTATACTTCTTACCATATACTATGTCTACCTCAACTATATGGTTCCTACTGAAAATTCGGGTGTAACGAGCAGGCGTTTCAAAAACAAAAAGGAAAGGAACTGAATTTTAGAATACCCTATTACATTGCATGACAGATAAATAAATTTGTGCGTGTAATTTAATTGGATCATATGATGTCATTGTCAACTGAAAACAATTTTGCGCATCACGTACGATGCGAAACGAATTTCTCTAGACCTTCCAATACAGATATGTAATGAAAAATTATTGAATGTGACAGTGAGACTGTTGTGCTGCTGAATAAGAAGACAGCGGGTAAATAATTTGCATTGAGTAAAGGAAACTTTTCCATTGAGTTTCACCAGAAAAAATTGTCGCGAAGAACAGAAATGTAAACTGCACAAAAAAAGTAGCGGCTATTGCAGAAAAGAAAAAATGAGTTCGGAGGTACGTAAAGCAATCAAATAATAATACAATTAATTATGAACAACATAGGACGCAGAATACAGTAATGAAATGCTCAGACAAAAGGTATAGTGATACCTTTCGCGTTCAAATGACAGAACATCTCACTGACACAGACAGAATGGTAGCACACGACGCTTCCCGTCGTCTCCTCGGTTGCTCACATGCTGCAGATCAAATGATTCAGCTGAATTTGGAAAAAGACGCACCACAGACGAGAAAAAGGTAAAAAGTCTTGAAAATGTTGTAGGCACCGATGATACCTGTCCAAGGTCCTCTGTAGTGTATTCCAAATATACTCGATAAGATTAAGATAGGGGAATTTGAGGCGTAGAAGCAAATGCAGAACATAATGGTTTTCAAGTTCGAAAACTAAGGTGTGAGCTCGTGCATTATCATACATAAAGGGGAACATGATACCTATTACACCGAGGAAAAGTGTCACAGTACTCCTTATGATATCCTCTCGGCGCACGCCAGCGTTCATGTGCCTTTTACAAACATTGGGGATCTGTACTGTCTTCGAAGCAGATCTCTCCCCACACCATGATTGAGCTGCTGCTGGACGGATGCACAGGGTTGGCATAAATGCTAACTGTCACGTCTTCCTGAGATCCTCCTGACAAAAAGTTACCGACATCCGAAATATGAGCCAAATCTGGACTCATCCTAGTATAGGATTCCCCCACAATAGTTTTTTGTCCAAATACCACTGTCTTCTACAATCCTACAAGAACGATGAATCGCGTCCACTCATCTTTCTTGTCGGATTGTTGCATACAGTGGTATTCGGCTCAATGAATGTCTCGGCCATAGACCTTCCTAATGTTGTCATTTGTGGACCGTATGATTACTTACCGCAATTCCCGTGATACTTTTTAGAGCACCTCAGATGTACGGGAGACTGTGCAAGTTTAGGAGTCTCGGAACACCAGTGCAATATATCTTGATTTTCTTTCTTAGGGAAGACCTTCAACAAATAATACTGGTTAAGGTTAAAAATGGGAACCAAGCCCGTTCGCAGGGCTGTCGCTTTTATCTCAGATCAGTTGCATTGTTTTTAAATCTAAAAACAATTCACTTTTGTTATGTGCAATGGCAAAGTGGTTCTAAATTACGAATATGAAGCATTTGAACGATTATTATTCTCACGAAGTTAGTTTTTTAAATTTTTAACTCCGAATTTTAGCGCTCTACAAGAAGTTTCATTTGGTGCCACTTTATGTGAAGTTCTGAGAATAATAAAAAGTGCACCCTTTGTTCTTCTGCTATTACGACATGTGAGACGTTATGTGTGGAATGCTGCAGCAGAGGAGTGATGATTTGACCCAACGGGACAAATTAGCAATAAACGATCCGCTTTTCCTGTTGTTGTTTTCGCTGTTTTTTAATACCGTACTTAAATGTTTGTAATAATTCAGCATGTCAAATGAAAAGTTGGGAGAAATAAAATTTGATTTTCTTTCGTATAGGCCTACCGTGAAAACAGTAAATATTAAGAGCGCCTTTTCCTAACTGTTTTGTATTATAAAGTCCAGACATACACTGTATGATTAAAATTATCGGAACACCCCTTTTAAATAGTGGATTTGCCCATATACGTCACAGCCATGTTCCGTACTGGTATGAAACGATGCACGTGGCCTAGAAAATATCATTGACAAGTGTGAATAGCAGAATGGGCCGTACGGCAGAGCTCAGTGACTTTCAATGTGCATGGTCAAAGCAACAAATCAGTTTGTGAAATTTATACCATTCTGTAGCTGACCATTTCAACTGTGAGGGGTGGTATTGGGAAGCGGAAACGCCTAGGAGAAACAACAACGCAATCGTGGCTTGGTAGGCCATGTAAAATAACAGAGCAGGATGCTGAAATGGGTGCTGTGATAAAATCTTCTTTTCGCGGCTGCACCACTCACCATAGAGTCCCAAAATCCCTCTGGAAGAAACGCCAGCACTATACCGGTTCTTCAAGAGATGAAGAGAATCTGTTCGCATGGACAAGTAACCGCATAAATTTCAGTAAAATCAACGGAAGGCTTCCGTTGGAATAGTGTCAAGCTTGACTTCAGTAGACTCTAGAGCAGTCGAAACGCGTTCTCTGGAGTGATGAATTACGCGTCCTCATCTACCAGTCTGACGGACGAGATCTGGGTGTGAAGGATGTCAAGTAAAACACTACCTGCCTGATTGTATTGTGCCCACTGCGAAGTTGGTGGAGGTGGTTTCAAGTTCTGAAGCTATTTTCATGGTTTACGTAGGACACCTTAGTTCCTCTGCCTGGGAATCTTAAAGCTGCTGCCTTTAATGACATTCTCCACAATTCTGTTCTCTAAATATTATGGCACGAGCTGAGTGAAGGCTCTTTAATTTGCCAACAGACAACGCCTCTATCAACAAAGCGAGGTCAGTGAAGGAATGGTTTGATGAGATAGGTGTGGAAGAACTTGAGTGGCCTGCACAGAGCTCCACTCTCAACCCCATGGAAAATCTCTGGGATGAATTGAAACGCTGACTGTAAACCAGACCGAACCGCCCGACATCGGTGCTCGACTTGATTAATGCCCG
The DNA here is from genome assembly GCA_039090855.1 of Macrothele yani. Lineage (NCBI taxonomy): Eukaryota > Metazoa > Arthropoda > Arachnida > Araneae > Macrothelidae > Macrothele > Macrothele yani. Next base: position 214,060,556 of record CM076990.1, read on the forward strand.
GGTGAGAGAATGGAAAGCAATTCTCGCGCAGCAACGTACCCAAATCTAGTGCAAAGCCTTCCCAGTAGAATGGAGGATGTGATAACCGCAAAGCGTGAACCAATTCGATATTAATTATTTTCCTATTACAGAAAGTTGACATGCTGCATTATTATAAACATTTAATATGTTATTTGACATGCTGCATTATTATGAACATTTAAATACGGTATTAAAAATACTACATAAAAAGCGGATCGTTTATTGTTAATTTGTTCCATTGGGTCAAATTGTTGCTCCTCTTCTGCAGCATTCCACACATAATGTCTCGCTTGTCGTAATAACAGAACAAAGTGTGTAGTTTTTATGGTTCTCAGAGTTTCACATAAAGTGACACCAAACGTAACCTCTTGCTGAGGCAAAACCTCAGAGTTAAAAAATTAAAAAAATTAACTTCATGAGAATAATCGTCGTTTAAATGCGTCCGATTCATAATTTAGAACCACTTCGCCATTGCACATATTGGAAGTGAATTGGTTTTAGATTTTGAAACAATGCAGCTGGCCTGACATGAAAGCGACGGCACTGCAAACGTGTTTGAAATTATTCCGTTTTAGACCTAATCAGTATTAGTTGATATTAATTCTTTTCCTATTACAGGGTGTTGATGAATAGGCAAGTGTCTGGATATATTCAATCAGATAGTGTATGTTCGTGTTTCATAAGGACGAAGAGACAAAGCTACGAGAAGAACGACATAAAGTTTTGAAGTTTTGTCTTCCTCACATACATACTATGAACGTGATACGAGTTATGTCGTTGCAAAGTATATATAATTATATCTTTCTGGAGACACTGCCTTTTACCATTTTGGAAAATTAATTACCTCTTTTAATCATGCAAATGACATTCTGTTGCTGGTCGTACTGATTTTGATCCAAATAAATTGGAGATGTCATTCTCTCTCATATTTCTGAGTGCTGAGCTTTCTACAAATGCTTTCTGCTCAATTTTATGAGCATCCATAACCAAAGACATTACATACATTTTATAAAGTATGCATTGTTCTCATAGTCCAAGTATTGTGTTTTATTCTCACTGATCTCCAGTGCTGAAATTGCCTGACTAAATCTATCTTCTCGTTCGTGAGTGAGCTGGATCAACGGTTATAAATCATTTTCTCTTTTTAAAAAAGAAGAGTCTTAATCACGTCTGATCCGTTTTTCGTGGCGGACGACGTCGGCAGGAGTTATTACATCCCTCTACCGGCAGCAAAAAGGAATTTTCGAAAAAGGAAGGACAAAGAAAAACATGGCTCCCTGGATATTAGTGTCGCGCGCTAACTAATCGCTTTCGCTAATTAATACCGCTTAGTTCACCGTAGATCTTGCCTCGCCAGTCACCTATCGTTTTTTCCTAATTTCTCTTCGCTGCTGACACAGTTGGCTTACGCATCATGCCACAGATGTGTCACTGTACCTGTCGGTCTGTTACCAAGATAATCTTAGTCCTTCAATGTGCTCTTTCCAATAACCCCCTTTCTTTCGCATTCGCAAAACATTGGCAGGCACAAACCAGGAGCTTTCTTGGACTTCCAAGCGAATGGGATGTTATGATAATTCTAGAATGGATGAAAAAAATACAGTGAAATCAAATCTATTTACATATCTAAAAAGGAGAGCTTACGCAAAAGCTCGTTTTGAAGTCGAGAGTTTTGTGCAAGCGAAAGGTACATTTTTGCTCCCTTTTTTAACAACCAAAAGGAAAACTGCGGCTTATAAGAGGACGAATATATCATGAGAGGAAGGAAATTATATGTATTTCTAAGCAAAGCTTACATTTAGGTCCGTGATGCTGTGTTACAGAGCATGATGGTTCCTCAAGCTTCAAGCAAGAGCTGTCCATACTTCACTTTTTCCTATAACATGCATTCTTTCGTTGAAGTGTGCAAACGTTAGTCTGTAGTCTTAATCTGTGTGCAAACGTTAGTCTGTAGTCTTAATCTGTGTGCAAACGTTAGTATGTGAGTGACACATGTGTTACGTATGCACAAGCCATGAAATGCTTATAACACAATTGCAGTTTTTCTTATTGTCATCCTCGTGCAATTTTCATCATGATATAAGTAGATGCAACTACGGATACCAAACCCTCTAAAACATATCCGTTTATAAATAAAGGATGACACAGCACGTCATGCTATAACCGAAACCTGCATAGTGCTGTAGTTTATGTGTTGAATTATAACGGAGATTATGTATGTATCGATTTACTTTACTGTTATGGTGTGACGTACTAAAGAGGTGAAAACATGTGTCAAGACGACAAATCTGCAGCGAGTCATTCTGTCTGCGTAACTCAGTTGGGAGAGCGACTTACTCCGGAGTGAGAGGGATACGGATTTGATGCCCGTCGCGGGCGAATCTGTGTTTTCATAATGAATGCAGTACAGTAAAATTCAATTAATTCCTCTTTCTAGAAATCAGGTGTTGCTTATATCCCATAGTGGTTATTTTCCACTCCAAACACGCATACGCAGAGCATTTTAAACGCAAACGTTTCTACTTTCTTTACAACACTTTACTCATTACCTATAAACATATGTGCAGCTTTTTGACCTCCCTCGTAAATAAAGGAGCACAGTATATGGTAGTGCCTGAAGATGATGTGCGAAATAAGCACGAGAAGACTGTTTCAAGTTAAAGAGCATTTAAACACTCTTGTCAATCATTTTCGGTTCCGCAAACAACCGTATGTACGCATACACACATGCATTATTGAACGAAAACGCCTCTTGTCTCTTCGTACCACGGCTCACCCTTCTTTCACCCAGCTCAAAACAGTATTTTATCTCAAACTTTAGTTGCGATTAAATAAACTGTAATATAAATGGTAAAAAAAGTCATATAAGGATATCTGCAGTTCATTTCTTACAATACAGACTGTGAAAACACAAGTTTGTCCGCGAATCGAATCCGTGCCCCTCACTCCGGAGTAAGTCGCTCTCCCAACTGAGCTACGCCGACAGAATGCCTCACTGCAGGTTTGTCGTCTTGACACATGTTTTCTCCCTTGTAGTACGTTACATCATCTCCCTCTTAATTTCTTTTTCTTTGAAGCGAAGTAGGAATTTTTATTAATTCCAAACAATGTGTGGAACAAACATCACACATTGTTCGAAGAACCCAACGGCCAGTGGATCCATTTTCCACAATCGGGCGCCAATGTGTAAACACAAGTTTGCCGGTGTCCCCTCACTCCGGGGTAAGTCGCTTTCCCAACTGAGCTACGCGGACAGAATGTCTCGCTGCAGGTTTGTGGTCTTGACACATGTTTTCACCTCTGTAGTACGTCACAAGACTTTCTAAAGATTAAAAGGTAATCAACGCTCCTTCGAGCACACATGCGAGCACTCGCAGCGTAGTTGATTATTCTAGCTAATTTTTTTCGGGGTTTATTGGTCATCATGAGAAACTGTAAGGGCTATAAGCTGTCGCCCGTCTTTCATTTAGAAAAATAGTTCCATGGAAGGGACAAAGCCAGCGCTATCAGACAAGCACACCAACCATGTCTTGTATGAGACCATCTTTGACGAATGGTCAGAATCCCGCGCTTCAGACCATTCCGCCATCGGGACGGCGCAGGGAATAATAAGAAACAAAGTAAATTAAGTAGTAAAAGTTACACAATAGGCCTTCAGAAACGTGTTCCCAGAACGTGGAAGGAGAACGGGTTAAATAATTCGAAGATTCGCAGGGCCACGCACTTTTGGTCTGCTCGTACTCATTGCGTTACCTCGGGGCAACCCAAGGAAAAAAATAAGCATGTTCCCTTTCCAGAAAAATGATTGTGCAGAACCTCTGCATAACGAATTTTAAGAGCTGAGCTCAACATTTTTATGTATAAAATGCAAAAGTTGCAACATTGCGCAGATGCTGACCAGCGAAGACAATCGTGGCTGTTTCAACTGGACTCCAGTGCTTTGAGAATTTTCAAAAAAATATCTGGAACAATTAGCGATTTAAAAGATTTCTTTGTAAAATTTATGTCCAGTATCGGACTTTTGGTAAAAGTATGGTGGTGTATTTGTGTGTATGTTGAGGATCATGGACTCCATTTTAGAACTTGTATTGGTAGAAATAAACTCTAAGTATTCGTATGTGATTTGCCCTATTCCTCTATTAGTTCTTTTGACTTCCACTGAATTTTGATGTAAGATATTGTTATTTGGCCCACCTTGTACAGATACGCAGTGCTACCGAATCTCTGACACTTATTACTTCCCACGCGCCATTCATTTTTCCACGCTTGGTCCTTATGTCCAACAATTTTGAGCATAATTATGTTTCGCAATACACCTCGCCTCTTTACTGTAATTAGGAGTCGTGTTTAAAATCCAACTTAATAAAGAACAAACGCCTTGACCAGCTGGTAAACATTGTTAAGCTTAATCCAAAAATTTCATGCATAAACATTAAGCACAGCGGGAGTGCCAGAAGTTTAGCCAAACAACTAAATAAGATGCAAAGCATTTAGTTTTCAGTTCGTACTGTTTCCCTTTCTGTTATCTCTTTTGTTTCTCCCTCTTGTGCATTTCTCCTCTATCTCTTTGCATATGTGTGTTTCTGTGGGTTTATTATATCTGAAGTACCTCTTCTATGAACAGTACTGTTAAACGCCTTATGTTCCGAACGAGTTCATCAGAGCATGAAATGATGGAGAAGCAACCTAAGTGGAAGGTAAGAAAGTGCCTCGTGGATTTCCATTACTGTCATATACAAGGATGCAGACTTCTCCATTAGATTGTAGGTATGCTAATGTGTTTCATAATGGCATTAATATGTTTCACAGTTCCTCGCAAGAAATTCGAAATCAAGAGAGCTTCTCACGAAGGCGTTTCCTCTCATAAAAGGGTATTTGTATAATAAATTGAGACGCGTAACAACCTGTAACGGATAAATGCATTTGTATAGTCTGCACATGAGCAAACGTAGGGTACTTGCGCCATTCAGAAAGGTAAGCAGTTTTACAAAACTGCGAACGAGAAAGTATTTTATAAATATTAGAGAAAGACATACCTTGTGCGTGTTCTCAAACACTAGAAGGAAGTTTTTCATATTGATTTCTCTCAGTGTTTCACATCAATTGCTGTCGAACTGTGCAAAACATATGCCCGTGGCTTGAACTAAACAAAATTCACAAAATTCTTTTCCGCTCAAACTTTGTGTTTTTTACTGCATTCTATTCAAACAACATAAATAATACTATACATAAGATTCTTGAAGCTGTCGATACACGATTAATAATGGAAATAATTGCAACTTTTTAAAAGACGATACTTTTATTTACAATTAAAACCAGTTAAAAAAACAAGTAGCAAGATCTTTCAAACCCACTATGGGTTCGACATCAGGCACAGTGAGGGTAAAGCCCCGTGGTTATATAGCCGGAAGCAATCACCCACAATGCAACAGCATAACAAAGTGTTGCTCCAACCCTTCACACACGCGCATTTGACATGTATACAAATAATGCAAATAAAGTACAAACATGGTTATGAGTTCTGTTAGTGTGTACACAATGATTTGATATAAAATATTTCCATGAGGGCGGTAGAATCCAGGGCACGTCATCGCTACAACAGTGGTCAAAAAAAATATTTATGTACAAACTTTCTGTAAACAGAAAGTCAGATTTTGTAGTAGCTGGTGCAATTAACGAAGTGTTATTCCACTCCGAGACATGATTACCTTGATTAACTAACCTAGATAAGGCTGTGGAATTCGAACCAGTTCTAACGTTGTATTTGTGCTCAGATACACGTGTACCAATTGTCCGAAGGGTGGATCCCACAAACTTAGTGTCATGTGCATTGGGGTCGATAGCTTTAAGCGGGATGGAATATACACCATGTCTCTGAAGCATACTAACTTCGTCACGAACCTTTCTACTTTCTTGTCTTTATACCAAAATACTTGCTTTGCTTGTGACAAATATTCTTTAAGATGTGAATTAGATCAAGAACATAATCCATAGATCCAATGTATCTGTTAGCATCCTCGTTACTCCTTAAAGTAGTATATATTCAGCATTGACACCGTCAAAGTTGACGTATAACAAAATCGCGTAGGTAGCCAAACTGAGAAGCCAGTTAAAAAAAATGAATTTAATCTCCTTATTCCAAACCCATAGTGGGTTTGAAAGATCTTGCTAACGAACCCATAGTGGGTTTGAAAGATCTTGCTAACGAACCGACAGTGGGTTTGAAAAATATTGCTACTTGTTTTTTAGCTGGTTTTGATTGTAAATAAAAGTATCGTCTTTTAAAAGTTGCAATTATTTCCATTATTAATAATGTCTCGACAGCATTTAGAATCTTATGTATTTCAACTGGCACGACTCGAAAAGGAGCCTTGGATAAATAATAATATCTAAGTTTTTAAACTTAGACGTTTTGGCTACAATTAATACAAAATAACGATATATAAAAATATCAGCTTTCTGTTCTTTGCTTGTATTTATTTTCAGGTTCTTCTAAGTACCTTTGGTTGCATGTCATAATTCCAAAGAGCCCATACATATTTTCTATTGAATGTCTTATATGATACAGTCGCACGAAGTTTATCATGTAAATGTTTACATTTGTATTGAACTTCCTTCGGAAAAGAAGTTTAGTCTTTTTCAGTTTTCCCAACTTTGGAGGCGGTCTTCATAGACAGACAGAAGTTACGAAGAGTATATCGTTGTTTACTTTAACGATACTCGTCATAACTTCCGTCTGTTGCTTACCTCTTTTCATTACAAAATGAGATCTAGGACAAACATGCATAAGATGATATCGAATTGTGAGATTGAAATTATTCATGTAACTTAGTACCCTTATTTTAAGGACTTAGGAAGGCAAATGTTTGCTGTCCTGCGAGGAAAGGAAATTAACTTAGGCTAAGCTACACGAGACGGATCTTTAACATCTGAAATAAGACGGGATATCCGACGCCAAAATGTTGCTAGCAACTGCATACCTGGAAGAAGGGGGAAGAAGGAGAAAGCAACGATACTCGTCATAACTTCCATCTGCCCATCAAGATCGCCTTCAAAGTTGGAAAGTAACAAGAAGTAATCTGTTTATCTGAGAAGGAAACTCGATTCCCATGATAAACTTCGTATGACAGTGTCATACAAGAAACTGAATAGAAGATGTGTGGATTCTTAGCAGTTACAAACGGCAATCAAAGGCTCTCAGAAGCAGTGGCGGCCCCAGGTACAGGCATACCGGGCAAATGCCTAGGGGCCCTCAATAATAGCCACCATTCCCGTTACCGTTGCGTCAGTCGAGAGGAGCTTTTCTAAGCTGAAGCTCATCAAGACCTACCTAAGGAACACCATGACCCAAGACCGGCTGTCAGCTCTTGCTCTTCTGTCCATAGAAAATGACGTGGGATCTACTCTGGACTATAGTGATTTGATTGAAGACTTCAGAAACCAGAAAAGTAGCAGTATTCTTCTTTAAATAATAGACTTATCTTATAATTATACAGCTAACCTTCTTTATTTAGTAACAGGTCATTTTGGAACAGGTAATATTTTAGATTCCTGATTATATTAATAAACAATGTATTGCATTACATCGAGTTTATTTCATATAAATCATTACCACAATTCCCGATAAAAAAATTGCTTTGGGATGGCATTCACCCCAAGTGAGGGTTTGTGTGAGAAAAAAAGCAAGCGACTGGCTTACGGTCAGGTTAAGCAACATGTAATATATATACACTGAAGAGCAATTGAATTAGAGACAGCTGGCGTTATGCAAATATGGCGCTGTGGGCGGCCCTGTAAACGGAAACGACATGACGTATACAGCGATCCGACAATATAAGGAGTGATGCGACGGGAATCAGTAAGAGTCAGACGCAATATGGGTAAGACGAAGGATCTAAGCGCATTTGATCGTGGGCAAATTGTCGGGGCCCGGCGAATGGGTCACTCCGTCTCGGAAGTCGTGCAGGCACTGGGATTTTTACGAGCCATTGTGTCACGGGTGCACCGTGAGTACATCGAATCCGGTGAAACCATCCCTGCAAGGGCCAACTACCGTGGACAACAGCGTGTGGATGAGCGGGGTTATCGTCGGTTAGCTCGCATTGTAACAGCGGATAGACGGGTCACAGTGCAAGAAATCACTCGGCAATTTAACGCTGGTGCACAAAAACGTGTAAGCAGCCACACCATCCAGAACCATCTCCTCGCTATGGGGTACAGAAGCCATCGTCCCACGAAGTTACCGCTGCTGACCGCACATCACAGGGTGCAAAGATTAGCATGGGCGCAGGAACATCGCCACTGGAACCTAGACACGTGGGAAAATGTTGCCTGGACTGATGAGTCGAGATTCACGTTGGTACCTGCGGATGGCAGGATACGAGTACGGCGCAAACCACATGAAACGATAGATTCTTCGTGCCAACAGGGTACTCTTCAAGCTGGTGGGGGTGGCATTCTCGTCTGGGGACAGTTTACGTGGACTGAAATGGGACCCCTGGTACGTGTGACATCGTCCCTCACAGATCAACGTTCCCGGGATATCCTGGACGACCATTTGCTCCCGTTTGTGGGTCTTCAACATCCCACTGGGGACCTCATCCTGCAACAAGACAATGCACCGTGCCATCACTCCCGAATCGTATCCGAATGGTTGGAGAAACACTCCACCGACGTGGCCTCGCTTCCTTGGCCAGCTAGGTCCCCTGACCTCAATCAAGATGCCATCGAGAGAGATGTTCGAGGCTCTGACCCCCCCCCCTCCAGCAAATCTTCGTGAATTGTGTGAGCTTGTTAAGGGGTCGTGGATCCGTATGGCTTCCCAACGCTTCCGGTGTCTTGTCGAGTCCATGCCGAGGCGAATCGCCGCCGTCATCAGAGCGAAAGGTGGTGCTGCACGTTACTAGGCAGGTATCTCTAATTCAATTGCTCTTCAGTGTATATATATATAAGAGGGTTATTGCGTGGGTTTTGGGTTATTGCGATTGCAAAGAGTCCCGTGAAGAGCCATTGTCCGAGGTCCCGCAGAGGCTATGGTCGCCTCTGCTCAGAAGAAACCTTAGATTAAAATAAATACACGCGAAGAACAGAAAGCTATCTTCATATATCGTTATGTGTTAAACAACATGAAGTTTCCAAACGCAAAATAATTACTGAAATTAGGGCGTAGCTGAGAATATTACAGTACCAGCAGAGCTCTGCATATCGTATGTACGCATGCAGGGTGCACTGTACATATTTGTTAGTCGTCCACTGCAGTTTCGTTTACACTCGCCAAGGTTTGCTTATTTGCGGCCAATTGAAAATGGCTTTATATAATTGCCCCTACTTTCAGTTTTCCCACTTTGATGTTTGCCGATTTATGGATGAACCCGTCATTTGTGCCATGAGTTTCACTTGCGAATAAGCCCTACAAATCAAAAATTATAGCTTCCAACAAATCTACAGAAGTTTTCTTATAGATACAAGATAAGTTGCCATACGTTGTGGACGTTTTCAGAACTGTTTGGATCCGAGGTTTAGTTTCAGCCACTCCCTCTTCCAGAAAGAAGACGCATCATCAGTTATTTCGCTTATAGGCTGTATTCTCACCCACGCACATGCAATGAAACATTTCGAAGGCGATAATTATTAACCATTAGCATTTACAACTCACACCAGACTTCAGTTATAGCCCTGGGTATCTTCATGAGTTGATCCTGAGTCAGTATTCATGGACAACGTCTAAGCGGCAATAAATAAGCAGCGCACTATAAGCGGAGGAAACAGCGCTCAAGAGACATAACGATATTTACATCGTTTGTCTAAAAAGAATTGCAACTGTGTTTACGTAGCTGCAAAATTCCCTAAAACGATACAACTATCGATATGATTGTGGGAGAAATGAAGATGTATTGCAGTTGTGTGATGTGAAGCAAAATGTTGTTAGCAAGGTGGAGACCAATATGCTTCGGTGGTTTGGTCATGTTGAAAGAATGAGTGATGAAATACTTACTAAGAAAATCTTTTCAGCCCAAGTGACAGGAAGGAAAGGCAGAGGAAGGCCAAGGAAGACATGGGTGGATCAGATTCAGGAGTGTCTGCATGAGAAAAAGATTATTAGTATGAAGTATAAAAGATCGTGTGTACGGCGTGTAATGGATATCAGTGAAGCACGAGTTGTATGTCAAGATCGCTGTAAATGGAGAAGTTTGATACGACAACAATAAGTCAAAATTTCTGGAAGTTTGTATTTCTTTTTGGAGCTAACCTCTGAATCTCAGAGAACAGCTTAGTGATATGTATGTATGTATGTATGTATGTATGTATATCTCCCTCACTTGTTCATGTGGCTGGGCTGAAATGGCTCCCCATCGACAATAAATAAAAAATAATGCATATACTTACTCAAGCTTTGCCTTTATTTCCTTTGGTTACTCATTTGTGTTAAACTATCAATGTTTTCGTTAACGCACTGTTGAATAACAATGCAACGCTCTACCATGAGGACTGTTTGTTGCATTGTTGAAAACGTATATCTATTCATTATGTTGTACAACGGTTTTGTTTTTTTCGGAATTTTGTTTACTAATCCACACAAGCAACTGTTCTGCATCGCTGTGTCTCAGAAGTTTATACTGAGGCCATGTGTCGTTGTCACTGGAAAACCTTATGGAGTTTAACTATTTCAATACCCAGCCCGTTATTATATGCACAGAAGAAGTCAACATTTTTCATTTCGCAAGGAACGTTTCTCTATTTGGTTTTGGTCTAAATATTTCCGATGACCTTTCATGGAGAACAGCCGTATTTCTTACAATGTTAAATGTCCGTCATTAAAACTAGGATTTCTCTTTTGAGGTGAAAGGTAATCTTGTCTTGGACATTGACACTATATAAATCGCAAGCGCTCTCAATCCATAAAAGCTATTCTTACATTTTCAGTAGTGCATCCAAACAAAGAGCGCAACTTACTTTCCCTACGACGAAAATAACACTTGCCTGTTCTTCCTGCCACTCAGTAACCCTCGCCAATCTCTTTCTCACTAACGAGCTAGTCCTCGTCAGTGAGAAGGATATTGAACCTTTAACAGATACTAACATCGTCTTTTCTGGCAAAAGCTGTGAGCCTCCTGCAACTCTTTGTTACTTTACAAAAAAATAAGGCGTTTTGCAGCTGAGAGAGCGCCACCCTAACGCTTTGACAACTCATTCATTGTGGCTATATCGAAAATTAGAAAATGTTTTCCTGGTTGCATTTTGTCAAAACGGGCCCTTAACTACTTAACCCTCTAACTACCATAACGTCCAAAACGCCCGTACATAGAAACGACCATAGTTGCCCGAAACGCCTGTCTAAGGAGAGTCAGATCTCCTACCTTTACCTGTTCTGTCAATTTGCCCAACCGATGAGGGATCATGAGCGGTCACTTTCAGTCATCATTATTGTTACTAAACGAAGAAGGGAACCAGCAGACAGTTTTGGGGGTTATGGTATTTAGAGTGATACAAAATTTTAGGGTCATGGTCGTTAAAGGGTTAAACAATGGAGAAAGAGGTCGTTTTAGACATTCCTATGTGTTATTTTCAAACCAAAAACAAAATTTAAAACACTAAAAGTTTAGCTTGCATGATCGTTCCTGGGAAAGCATATAAAATGACCAATTGTGGTGACTTAGTGTCGAAAGTACACTAACGAAACACACAATCAATAAGGTAATCTAAAACCATGTCTTCAGAGTCACTAATTTATTCCTTAAGTTTTTTTATTGAACATTTAATGAACACCAGTGGTGATTGAGTAGGCTTCTCACATTCATTTTACGAGTCAGTACATATTTCTTGTGTCAAGTGCTGAATTTCTGTGACATTGTTACGAATTTGAATCAGCTGTGCTTTTGCAGAGTTTTACAAGGATTTGTACGATGGGCTATTTCGGAATAATCTGTCAATATCTTACCAACGTTATCACGACCAATTTTTTATATTTGATTTTATAAATGCTTCTTGAGCCATAGCTTTCAGTTCTTTTTCAATTTAAGGTAATTCTCAAAACTTCGTCAAATCGTATTGGTCCCTGTGATTAGTACCTTCAGTGTCTTTACCATACCAGCGTCGAATAAAGATTCAACGGGAGTTTTACAACCACAATCAAATACAAGAAAAGAAAATGTTCCACCATGTGAAGTAAGTTAGCTTAACACAGCACCTTACTGATAAAACATGTTATCCTAAAAAATGAAAAATTTGACTAAGTGTCAAGAGGACATTCGATGGGTAGCCTATTATTCTAATACAGGTATAGCTGGTGTTCTGTGAACTTTCAATTTCTAAGTATGTGTGACACGAGCTCTAGATTTGTAAATGGGTTCAGAGAGCATTTAGGTATGAAATCTTACAGTTTCATAATAATTCCAAACCCCATATCAAATTCATGGAAGCATTAAAACAACAAGAAATCAGAAAACACTCCTTTTGGAAGATGTGATAAAAATGTGAATGCGTATTGCGGTAAACAATAAGCCATTCAGAGATATGGAGTGCCAGCGATTCGTAAAAAAGTTAAAGGGTGATGTGACACAACAATGCGCAAATTACATGTAATATAGTGAATTTATTGGGTACATAGAAAAATGCTTAAGAGATGATAATTGAAAAACGCATTTTTATCGTCATTTGGCAGTCTCTTATATGATAAGCTAACTAATAAGTCCCCTATTAAATTAACAGCGCTGTAAGCAAGATACATAAAAATAATGAGATGCATAAAACAGTTTTGGGATCATGCCTCTTAAAAACAGCACAGACGTGGGATGTTTTGCAGCTGTCGATAAGTATTTCCCCAAAATCTGTGTGTATAAGTATACACACAGATTTTGGGGATCGTTCCTCTTAAAAGCAGCAAAACCGTGGGATGCCTTGCAGCTGCTGATAAGTACTTTTTAAAAATAATGAGTTATACGAATACCTTTTAGGAGGATTTTTGCAATTAGTTATACATAATCGAAACTTAAGCGGATTTCTGAGCGATCAGTGCTTCAAGCCTGGTTTGGAAGCATCGATCTCACAGCACAGTATTGGTTTTGGACGGTGTTAAATATTTTACACAGTGCGCGGTCTTCTGCTTAGTTGAATTTTCAAATTACTCGGGATCAAAAAGGCCGTCTCTATCTCTTAAATATATAATATTTTATGAACTTCCACAAATAGACTTGCATCAGAGTAAGGTAAAATTATATTGAAAAAAGCATTCCGGCAGGCGAGATTTCTAATCTGAAAGCCAACTATTAATCAAGCTTCGTATCAATTGAAGAAAACAGATTTTGTTCTCTGACATTTGTTGAACTTTTCTGATGCCTGATACGTTATTTCTCTTAGAATTTATTTTTCTTTTCCTTTTGCTTTCAATAGTGGAAAACAAACCTTATTTCAAATATATTTTTCCTGATATAATTTATAGTTTGATTTTGAAATGCACTGACAAAGTTCGGAGAATGTGAGCAGAACAAAAACATCTCGTGTGAAAGTGATTATGTAAGTGCTCCCCCGAGAGAAAGAATGGAAGAGAGGGAGAGGGAGTTCCATTAATGAAACACGACTTCTTTCGACTAATTCGATTTTTCTAATTTTCTCTGTCGACATTGTTTTCTTGTGCGATGCGCGGCGCTGTTTATTAACAATGCAAATTTCTGTCTCTCCCTTCTTCCCAGTAGAGAATCCATTGTTAATCATGTAGCGTTGTTTGTGCAAGGCAAAACAAAGAGGAGAATTAATTCTTGAATATCACGTGGGACCCAGGCGGATCCCAGCGCGAAATGAGTTCCCTCAGACTCTTAATTTATTCCGAATGGAGAATAAAGGCTTCGAATGATGTTGAAATGAATTACAGGATTAAAAGAAACGGGCCGTGCTATCTCGTGGGAGGAAATACTTCTGGGTTGGATTCACTGTGGGAAAAGTACTAATGGAGTAAAATTAATTATTCATCCAGGTGGCGTTCCTTTCGAACTAGTTGTAATTATTAGCTGTTTACAAAATGGAAGAGGAGTGTGAAAAATGTTTCACATCGAAACCTTTCGATGAACAGTATGCCAAATGAAAATAATGAATCAATAACAAAATATTCTTTACGAATGTGAGTTATCGTTTCAGAATCAAGGATATAAATGTTTCACTCTTTTCCGTAGCATAAGTGTACAGAAAACAATGAGAACTTAAGAAAAGTAAATGTATTTTATTGCTTTGTGTTGCTTTTCCATATACAGATGCACCATTCCTTATACGAAATTCAAAAAGTTCCGAAAACCGAAGTTTTTTTCGTGAAATGTGGAGCGTCAGTCATCTCTGCATACCAAGGCTTGTTTGGTGATCGAACAGCTCACACGTCACTCAAGGTGTGACGTGTGAGTATGGTCTATAGTTGTTCCATTATTTCATTTTTCAATATATTGCTATATAAATAAGCTGTAGTAGTATTTGTAATCTTTATTTATTCCACTTAGTGTGAGTACTGATAAGTTTTTGCTGCAGTATTAATGTTTGATTATGGGGTACTGCACGAGACCTCACTGGGGGCGCTACCTTTATTCTGAAATCCAAAAAATTCTGAATCCGAAACACAACTGTCACAAGGATTTTGAAAAAAGATTGTAGACCTGTACTGAAGAAACTGTGGATTTCAATTAATATCTACAACTTTCAACTGTTACGAAATCGAGTGTTTTTAAGTGACTGCAGCAGATGAGACAGAAACAGAGCCTAGAATGCATGGTGAATAATTGACAATACTTAATATTTTAGAACAGCGACCTTGTCAGCAGTAGTTTCTTTGCTGATGATAAAAAGTAGCTGAAGGTGGAAATTTTTACAGAAAATGTAACTAGGTAGATTTTAGTGTAGTAGAAATGAACGAGTTGAGAAAGTGATTCCCGGTGTGTGTTTGATAACTTCTTAAGCTATGTAAAACTTTATGAGATAGTACAAAAATTTCCAACCCCTTTCAAGAGTGTTAATCAGTTGAAATGCTACCATTTTTCGCCTTATTCTGAAGTGGCTCGATGAAATTTGTTTCCGCAGTGCAGGAAATCAAGCGAATTATACTTTTCTCTGCAAAAACGGGAAGTTTCAGCATTGTTTGTGCGACGACAAGAAAGGAATCTCTGCTTCAAACGCACTGATGCGGGAGGACTGGAGGAACTCTGGACTAATGTAGTGCTAAATGTTATTCAAAGGAATATTATGCTCAAGTTCCAAAGAAATATCCTAGATTTTATGCGGCAACATCAAGAAAATTTGACGGTAACCATTCAGACCAAAAGGACATAGAAATATGTTTCTGATATAAAGGGTCGTCCTAGAGTAACAGCGAAGGAAATTATTGATCTCTTGAACTCCTTACACAAACAACAATGTCTTGAAGGAGTGAAATCCTTTAAGTCCTCATTATTGTATTTCAAGGTGAGGCAGCACTGAAAAGTAATGGCTGACGTTCGTTAAAATTTGTGTATAACTCAGGGTACAAGTTCATAAACGGAATACTATGCTATGTCAGCAGTTGTGGATTGCACCATTTGAAATCGAAAGAAGGTCTCCGATCTAAAATACGTCAGAGCATATGACAGAATCGATCTCAAAGCTATTCCAACTTCCCATTAAAATTTATCAGGGCATGTGCTTTTGCCAGTAATAACGTAATGTCTTTTTCGTGAGCAAGATTGGTTTTACGCTGTATCTAATGAATGTTGAAATAAATAAGAATACGATACAATAATTTCTAATTAAGCTTTTTACGGCCAGACGAAACATAAACAGAAGTCAGACTTACTATAACCTTTTATTGGTCCAGCACGAATTTCAGTAGAACTCCACGATATAAGACAGCAGATATAAGATTACATTTATCTAATTAAACGTATACACTCATAGAGTACATACACAGGAGCAACTGTCGTATTGTCCTTTTTATCTATCGTTCTTATCACAGCCATATGTCACTTTCTCTCTTATCTCAAATGTGTTGCCAATAGTATTCTCGTGAGATAAGATGTCACGTTACGTTTGGAAGTATAACGGAGAACCAACTCAAATTTACATAGGAAAAGGAACTCAAAATGAAAGTTAATTTAAAATATACGTCACACAGTAAATCGTGTGCGACTACAAGCAAAAAACTTACTCATCCGTAATACGTTACAAGATCAGGAAACTATATCTGAGTTCATTTGGAAAATTTCGCTGATGATTTACACTGCTGGCCACCCAAAATGCAACACCAAGAAGGACACGAGATAGCAAAGCCAGATTTACTGGACACACAACAACAGATACAAAGTGAAACGATTGAGCTTACAGGCCCGTGCGACTTACGGAACACCCAGACGTCAATATTTCGTGTGGCCCCCATGGCTGGCAATAACGGCCGCTACACGCCGTGGCATCGAACGAAAGAGGCTGTGGATGTGGGCTTGGGGTATGTCAGTCCAGGCTTCTTCCACACGTTTCCACAGTTCATCAGGCGTAGCCATGGGTGGTGCTTGCCTGGCCACTCGGTTGCCGATCAGCGACCAGACGTGTTCGATGGGCTACATATCGGGATAACAGGAGGGCCACGGCAGCAGTGACACCTGGTGGGCCGTGAAGAATTGTTGCACGATGCGTGCCACGTGCGGGCGCGCATTGTCCTGTTGAAACGTGGCCACTGGCAGGTCCTGCAAGTAAGGGAGGACTACAGGCTTCAAAACGTCGGAGATGTAGCGGTGGCTGTTGAGTGTACCGGCGATGCGTACCAGAGGGGGTGCGGGTGTCATATCCAATTGCGCCGCAAACCATAATGCCATGCGACGGACCGGTATTACGATGCATAATGCAGGCCTCATACAGTCTCTCGCCGCGGTGCCGCCACACGCGGATCTGACCATCGTGGTGTTGCAGGCAGAAGCGGGATTCGTCGGAGAAGACAATGTCGTGCCATTCCGTAGTCCAGGTGTGGCATTCAACGGCCCACTGCCGCTGCACTCGCCGGTGGTGTAACGTCAATGGTAATCGGAGCAATGGGCGCCGTGCGACAAGTCCCAGCTCCTGCAGACGACGTCGAACGGTACGCGCTGACACAGGTTGTTGCGCAACACACCCTACTTCCTGTGCTAACCTAACGTTCGTGATGCGTCGGTGCGAGCCATCAATGCCCGCCGCACAACATGCCGGTCCTCTCGTTCGGTGGTGTGCCGCGGCTACGGCAATCGCTCACGTCGGTCCGTCTGTCCGTCCGCACCTCCTGCACCCACCGAATCCATACTCGCCTCACTGTGGCTGGATGTCGTCCCACACGGGCGCCGATGTCTCGGTACGATAAACCGCTGTCGCGATTAGCCACTATTCGTCCTCTGTCGATCTCCGAAACGTGCTGGAGTGACTGCCGTATTCTGCGACGAGGCATCAGGAAGCTTGCCAGGCATAGGTCTGGCAACACAAGACACTTTCACTACTTACACCCAGCCTTCTGTGCAGCCTTCTTATAGTGCTTCTCGGTGGCGTGCCGGGCACACATGATTTGCATATGCACTGCAATGCTAATCGTTTGCATGAACTCTCGCGGGCGACGCATGCTGCGAATTTCAGGCCAATCGGATGCTTCCTTCTTGGTGTTGCATTTTGGGTGGCCAGCAGTGTATTTAATTAATCAACGAGGGAGTGATATTTTTTCATACTTTTCGAACACGACTGCAGAAATATCTTAATATTTTATGAAACTCAAGTGGTGGTATTACTATTACAAAGAATGTTGATGAAATCTGCCATCGAAAACTTCCAAACAAATTCAGTCATGTGGTCTGCATGTCTGTCTTCCTATCTGGCCGTGACATACATGCAGTTGTTAAAGTTATGCGTTCTTTTGCATTTTCTTACTGCAAGCAATCCTGAAGGATAGGTTTTCTTACCAAAAACATATTTGTAATTTATCATCCACACAGCAGTGACACCAGTTTCCGTTACAATCCACAGTTCTGTTATGCCAGTGAACATCAGGCATTTTACTCCACTGTTGCTTCTGTGAACTACGACGTTGAGGCCACTGCTGTTGTTGTAAACAAGGAAACTGGTAAAAACTTGACAAAATTATGCTTGGAATATTTTTTACAAACAGTATTGGCTTAGCCATATTTCTTACATTTCTAAAATGAGTTGGAGGACGGTAGTATTTTTCTTTGGAGTTAGTTAGCTGACATTTCTTTTCCGCAAAACTTCTGAAATACATGAGTCAGAAGTTCGTGCAATGCTGAAGTATTTATCAATCTCATATTTCAGGTACACTAAGAAATCAATCATAAAATATACGATTCGGTGTAAAAAAAGAACAATTCAAAATACAGCACTCACTTTGTGCTCTCCTGTCTTTCTGCCCAAAGTGAAAACTGGCGGATATGTTTTATCTTTTACCAGTGTAGTTATGAACACTAACTGTTCTCAGAAACTGTCCGCTCTATCTCCCAACCAGCCCATTTAGTTTTCCGTCACTCAACAAGGAGCGTAGTCACCAAACTCCACAATTTTGTAACCCATGAGCAAATCCGTATAATAGCTTTGCCAAATCGTTAAGTTCTGAAAATTGTAAGCTTCAACTGCTTCGATCAAAGACTAATGAACAAAATCTGATTCTTTGAATACATTATGTTGGGATGAAATCTAAGGTCGGCATCTGGAAATTATTTCAGTGACCCTACTCACACGTGATTAAAGGCTGAAATATCATCGATCTCTACTTGCGAAAGTTTGGAGAACAAAGAACCTGATAATTAAGTGCCTTTCCATAACTTTGGCTACAACAGATGACACAGGACTATAGCTCAATAGGAGGGATGAGTTTTTTTATCTTCTTTGGATATCTAATAGGATAGATTTATTCTTGTTTATTACATTACTGAAGAAACCGCTCACTGAAACATAAAATATACGTATGGGTTATTCAATGAGAAATGCCATTTGTTTCATACCGTCTAAAGAAATGAAAAAATAGCTATAATGTAAACATACCTAAAAAATCTAATTTCGCTAAAATTTATAAATAATAGAACTGAAAACTTAATGCACGTTATAAGTAATCAGATTAGATATATCCTAGAGAAGATCTGTCTGAAAAGTTTTTCTTCTGGAATTAAACATTCAGGAACCAGGTTTTACTTTTGACGTACTTTTCACCTAGCCGTTTGCTAATACTGATCACTTCGTAATACATTCACTTGCAGCTGATATATTAGGTAAAATTCCCTGAAGAAGCTCTTAATGGATGAGTGTTGCCCTGAAAAATAAAAAGACTACACACACATATACGATGTGCACAAGTACGCTTTTGCTGAAACGGACGTTGAGTGATCTTATTGAAGCATAAGTGTATTTTACGCGTTTTCAAATAATGGTCTCGTAATCTCTCGTATAAGAAATAGATTTCTCGTTGCGCTGGGATATATTCGAAGCGGTAAAACGCTGATAAAACACTGGCAAAACACCTTCACAGCAAGCAGAGTTACCTTCAGACATTTTCGCAACATCTTCCGTTAGCACGTTCTATACGTCGAGGGGTATATGTGGTAGGTCGGATAGGAAGATCAACAAATCTTTGGATTTCCTCAACGCCAAAAGAAGCAAAGTTTGAAGCTTTTCGGATTAAATCATTATCCTACCTTTGTTTATCGAAAATTCAAATATGTGTACTTACGAACTTTAAGTGTGGGTTAAAGGCTTTTTTAAAATGAACCCTTTAAACGAAAGTCATTGCTAAATTTTCATTAAAATCATTTTTCTTCTGGACCTTCCTGGCCTTTTCGGCGAAATATGAAAAAGGAAAATACCGATGCGACTTGCATCAAAACATGTTGTGTATGTTTATACACATCTGCTTTCTAAGTCTACACGGTTTAGAATCATTACCAAGGTTCCACCCATTCTTCATGGGGATGCCATAAATAAACTAGAGTCCTAGCAATTTTGGAGTCCACGTCTTTTTTCCAAGGAGAAGCAGTACAAATCCGCCATCAATATCTTTCCCGCGACTGGAATTAAATCCCAACGGTGTGAAGGTGCGCAGACTCGCGCCCTGGAAAATTTAACACACGTAGGATTGTAAAATCACTTAAATTACTACGGAAAATTTTGACGAAATATTTATTTCAACCCTTATGCCAAAATTTCTTCATAGCTCGAAATTGCCGGTTTTTGAGAAAACCTGTAAATCGAGCTTCTTGGAAAGTTTAATTTCAGTTTTGAAGAACAATACATACATTTCCCTATACATACGTGCTTTCCGTTGCGAATCTTTCTTTGCGTTTCCAAGCTGATGTAATCCCGACTGTTATTTCTCTGAGACAATCAGGATTACGTCAGCTGGAAATGCAGCGAAAGCTTCTGAAGTTCTTTATTTTAACTTCGTGCATTTCCCGCTTCCACTTTCAGCACGAGAGTTTGCTTTTCTTTTCTTTTTCATTCAATGAGCTTAAAAGCGATTTCTTTCCCTTGACTCTGAAAATCCTAAGTGCTTTTCTCTCAAGCATTCATTTTGACTCCATAATTTCTTTTTCTTTTTGTAGTTTCTCAAAGTATCTCGAGGCGTCTTATTTTTTTACAGAGTTTAGTGGACAATGAAACCTGTTGTCTCAGAGCTTAGTATTCACAGGGACTTCTTCCAACATTTATTGTTTAACAATGACTTCATTTTTTCTACCTCATCTTAGGAGTGATTTTTCTATGTTTTGGTCAGGTAATTCAAATGACCTAACACTCACCATATGTTTTACGCATACATAATAAATTGATCAGTTTACCCCATGTTTGGTTAATGACGGTGCCTATGAGTTATCATTCACCGAGTGGCGATATACCCTACAAATTTTATTGCGCGATATTACTAGAGAAATTTGCTCATACCATTCAGTAAAGGTTTTATTTTTATTATGAGGCAAAAGCTATAATTTTGCATTATTTAAAATGCTTAATTTCATTTTTCGTTTGTTTTAATTTGTCCTACACGTTAAATTTGGTGTTTCTGCGAAGTACCGCAGAGCTCAGAAAGCCCCGTGGTATAATGGGATAAATACAATTCACATGCTAGGCAACATCCTCGTTCTTCGTGTTGACAAGAGGGTGTTGCATCCATACAACTATTTCTCAGTACTGCGTAGTCCTTTAGCATGACGGCTGCCTCGTGGCGCAGTGGTTTAAGCACTGCCTTCTAATCAGTGTTGCCCACTGAATCATTTTGAAAGTTCTCATATCAGGTATGGAACGTCTCCAAAAATATTTAAATCATGTTAAATATTTGTATTTATCTGTGTGCCATTTAAAATTTAATGATGCATTGCTGTTATGATTATTATTTACTAGACACTTTATTTAATAATGGAAAAATAAGGGAATGAGACACCATTGTTATTTCATACGGCTTCAATAGTGTACTTCATGGTAAAAATATTAAAATAACAATAGTAAATAACAATTTTTAAATGGCAAAGAAGACTTGCATACTAAGTTCATTTGCATACTTATGAAGTTAGCATGCAAAACGTGGTGTGGCCGTCCTGGTGGCGCTGTGGTCTAAGCGCTGACTTCTGACGATTCGTCTGAGATAGGCCTGGGTTCGAATCCCGGTGAGGAACGGAGGTTGTGCTTATATTACGGCACCGGCATTTTCCTTTCTCTGAAATCAGTGGCCCTAAATTAGGTACGTATGATTGCTTTAAACCCATCAAGTTGATCACGGTGGTCGTTAAACTTCCAAACCAACCAAAAAAATGTGGTGGATCAACAAAATTACAGCGTTGAAGGCGAAATTGTTTCTTGCAAAAAAAAAAAAAATGATTTCCTTTCATCTATTCGCTACCGATATTTTGATTTAGATAAAACAGAACTTTTGCTTTAATGGTACATTATTTCTGTGAATAGAAATATTGAAATTCCCCTACCAACGCATTCACAGCAGAGTTGGAAACTGGTCAAAAACTTTGGAACCAGACGTAGTATAAATGGACCCCATTTGGACCCGACTGGGATCTGTAACTAACCAGGACAAACGTGTGTTTGAACTATAATATATACACTGCTGGCTACCCAAAATGCAAGACCAGGAAGGACACGAAATAGCAAAGACAGATTTACTGGACACATAAAAACAGATACAAAGATGAAACAATTGAGCATACAGGCCCGTGCGACTTGCGGAACACGCAGACATCAATAGTTCGTGTGGCTCTCATGGCTGGCAATAACGGCCGCTACACGCCGCGGCATCGAACGAAAGAGGCTTTGGATGTGGGCTTAGGGTATGTCAGTCCAGGCTGCTTCCACACGTTGCCACAGTTCATCGGGCGTAGCCGTGGGTAGTGCTTGCCTGGCCACTCGGTTGCCGATCGGCGACCAGACGTGTTCGATGGGTGACATATCGGGAGAACAGGAGGGCCACGGCAGCAGTGACACCTGGTGGAACGTGAAGAATTGCTGCACGATGCGTGCCACGTGCGGGCGCGCGTTGTCTTATTGAAACGTGGCCGCTGGCAGGTCCTGCAGGTAAGGGAGAACTACAGGCTCCAAAACGTCGGAGATGTAGCGGTGGCTGTTGAGTGTAACGGCGATGCGTACCAGAGGAGTGCGGGTGTTATATCCAATTACGCCCCAAACCATAACGCCAGGCGACGGACCGATATGGCGAAGCATAATGCAGGCGTCTTACAGTCTCTCGCCGTGGTGCCGCCACACGCGGATCCGACCATCGTGGTGTTGCAGGCAGAAGCGGAATTCGTCGGAGAAGACAATGTCGTGCCATTCCGTAGTCCAAGTGCGTCGTTCAACGGCCCACTGCCGCCGCACTTGCGGGTGATGCAACGTTAATGGTAATCAGAGCAACAGGCGCCGTGCGGAACATCCCCGCTCCTGCAGACGACGTCGAACGGTACGTGATGACGCAGGTTGTTGCGCAACACACCCTAATTCTTGCGCTAACGTTCGTGATGTGGCGGTGAGAGCCGTCAGTGCCCGCCGCACAACATGCCGGTTCACTCGTTCGGTGGTGTGCCGCGGCTGCGGCAATCGCTCGTGTCGGCTCGTCCGTCCCTCCAGCACTCACCGAATCCATACTCGCCTCACTATGGCTGGATGTGGTCTCACACGGGCGACGATGTCTCGGTACGATAAACCGCTGTCGCGATAAGCCACTATTCGTCCTCTGTCGAACTCCGAAACGTGCTGGAATGACTGGCGTATTCTGCGCCGAGGCATCAGGAAGCTTCCCAAGCACAGGTCCGGCAGCACAACACACTTCCACTAGTTACACGCCGCCTTCTGTGAACCCTTCTTATAGTGCTTCTCGGCGGCGTGCCGAACGCGTGATTTGCATATGCCCTGCAAAGCTAATCGTTTGCATGTCCTCTCGGGAGTGACGCTTGCTGCGAAATTCAGGCAAATCGATGCTTCCTGCCAGCAGTGTATATATGACTAAAATGAAAATAAAAATACAAAACAATTTAGTGCACTTATCTTATCAAGCAAAGTATAAATGTCAATTCAATATTAAGAAGGTATAAAAACCCCAAAACCGATGAGCCATTACATTATGACCACCTACCTAATAAGCTGTAGGTCCCCCTTTAGCCCGCAAAACAGCGGTCACTCGGCGTGACATCGATTCGATGAGGTCGCGATAGGTATCCTGGGGTATCTGGCACCATAATGTCAACAGCAGGTCCTCCAGTTCCCGTATATTTACGGGTGGTAGTGATTTAGCGCGAATCCGCTTTTCCAACACGAATCCTCTTTCCAAGTTCATGTCAGGTGAATTTGGATGCCAGGACATTAACAGAAAGTCACCAGCATGTTCCTCGAACCACTACTTGACGATTCTGGCAGTGTGGCATGGCGTATTATCCTGTTGGTAATGGCCATCAGCAGCAGGGAACACACTTTCCATGAATGGGTGAATTTGGCTCGCAATTATGTTCAGATACCTGAGAGCTGTCAGGGATTGTGCTATTAGGATAATGGGGCATAAAGTATCCCAAGAAAACATCGCCACAGCTTAGCACCGACGCCTCCAGCCTGTTTCCACTTAACAGTGCATCCAGGTGCCATAGCCTCCGTTGGTAATTGACGTATCCGCGCTCGGCCGTCTACGTGATGTACCAGGAATCTTGATTCATCAGATCAGGCCACTTTCGTCCAATAATCCACGGTCCAATCTCGATTATCTTTGGCCTATTTCATGCGTTGTTGGCGATGACGTGCATTGAGCATGGGAACCCGGCTGGGTCTTTGGCTACGCAATCCCATGCGCAGAAGACTGCGGTGAATTTTGTGCTGTGACACATTGCCCTGATCACCTTTCTTGTAGATACGGGCGATTTGTCGTACTGTGGCCTTGCGGTCGCTGTGAACAATGCGGGACAGTCTCCGCTCCCCTCTGGCATCAATGAGCTGCGGACGACACGCGGCTAAACGACAGTTCGTCGTTTGGCCATCTGCGCACGTTTTTTGATAAGTACTCACTACAGCGGCACGTGAATAACCCACAAGCCGCGCCGTTTTCGAGATCGTAGTTCCGAAGTGCCGTGCCATCATAATTTGTCCTTCATCAAACTCCCATAAATCTGCTGCTTTTCCAATTCTGACTCTGAACACTTAATTAACCGAAAGAGAAGTATATATATAAAGCGTTGTATAGGTGCATGGTGCATGCTTGGTTAAACTAGGAGAGATAAAAAGAGGAACTCGTGGATCCGAAAAATGACAAGAGTGGAAGACATCATGATCAGAGTTAAATCCCTGAAATGGCAATGGGCTGGACATACTGCCAGAAGGACAGATCATCGATGGACAGCCGAAATTTTAGATTGGATTCCAAGGGACAGGAAAAGACCCAGAAGAAGACCACATGGGAGATGGGTGGATGAAATTCGAAAGTATGCAGGGGTGACATGGAGGAGACTGGCACAAGACAGACCGTTGTGGAGGAAACTTGGGGAGACCATCGTCCAGCAGTGGATTGATAATGGTTGACAATGATGATGATGATGATGATATATACTGCTCTGTGAATTTCACCTGCGCCACCGTTCAGTCTTCAGGCGCACTTTTTTGTCTAGACTGGGGGTGGTCATAATGTAATGGCTCATCGATGTACATATGTATACACTCACGGACAATGAAATTTGCGCACTAAGAAGGAAGCATCGGATTGAACTGAAATTTTATGGACGTAATGATACAGATGAATGATACACATGATGGCGAAAACAGAGGTGCACGTCAGTTACAGAGGGATCTGTGGCACGCAGTCGGGTTTTTTAAATAGCGCTTCGCACTGCCTCGTGCGGCGATACATGCTGCAATACGGTCCGTCACAGAGGCGAACAGACGCCGGATGTTGTCCTGCCGCAGACTGGCCCAAACCTGTTGGACGATGGGCTCCAAATCCCAGATAGTAAGCACGGCTGCAGCTGGCGTTTCAATTGCTCCTACACATGCTCCATAGGGGACATGTCTGGGGAGCAAACAGGCCTTGGAAGTGCCTGAACATGACGTACACGGTCCTGGGCAACCCGAGCCATGTGAGGGTGCTCATTATCATGCTGGTATAGCGCACCTGGAATCCCGGCCAGGAATGGGAGCACATGGGGCCGTATGATCTCATCCACATACCGCTGGCCCCTCAGTGATCCACGTACCACTACTAGAGCTGATCGGCTATCTTAGGCTATAGCTCCCTAGACCATAATGCCTACAGTGAGGGAGGTGTGGCGCTCGATAGCGTGGTTAGGATTGTGCCGTTGACCAGGGAACCTCCACACCTCGACACGATGATCATTTGTCCCCAAAACGAAGCGGCACTCATCGTTAAACACCACACGTCTCCAGTCTGTGGCGTTCCGCGTCGCTCTGACCTGACACCATTGCAAATGGAGCCAACGATATTCCGGTGTTAATGGCAGCACACGTAAAGGGCGCTGGAATAGCATATTCGCTTCCTCGAGGCATCGGGAAACTGTTCGTGGGCACACAGGAGCCGGTACGTCTGCCTGTATAGTGGACCGGATTCCCGCGGAATCCATTTGTGCCTAGCGCACGATCCGTCGATCCTCTCTACCGGTGGTACTCCTGTTCCGTCGGGAGCCGCTCCGCCGTGTGGCAGTGCCGCCACGAGTCCACTACTCCCAACACAGTCGGACGGTATAGTCAGAACGATCCACGTGGCTGGCTATACGGAGCGCCGACCACCCTGCGGTATTCAGCCCGACGATCCGGCCTTTCGTAAAGTCCGCAAGTTGCGTAAATCGACGTCTCTGTCGTCTACCCGGCATTCTTGCCACTCTCTACTCTTGCTTGCGTCGGACGGTGCTTTTCGCTTTCATGATGCATCAACTACACGACGGTTTATAAGGCTGCCTGTTCGTGCTTGCAGCGCCACCAGTGTGTGCGGACCTCTGACTGACACCAACGATCATAGCTCTTGGTAGTTCAGTAGAAACTAAACAATGATATAATTTCTACTGAACTACCAAGAGCTTGGCATGCATTATTAAAAGATGGAAATACATTGCGAGACACCGTATAATTGCGTGATGAAAATTCGTGTAATACCCTCGTGATGTCACCCGCGTTATTTCAAAAATCGTCTTTTTCCTTACGCGTTCCAATTCCCTGCATTTTTATGTCTACCATTGCTTTGAGAAAGCCTCCCAGTGGAGTGCGAAAGCTTGGCGAATCTTTGTACTTACTACGCCGCAAAAATAAACGGATTTAATACGCTATTTGCATCTCTTGAGTATACAAATATTTCATCAAGCAATAAACCAAAAAGTTCAGAACACAGAACAGCTGGAAAATCGTGGTAAACCTGGCTGATGGGTAAAGTTTTCCGGTAGAAAAAAAATCATGGTATCGACTATCTGCTGCCAAAAGAGTTTTGCAAATCAAGCTTTTAAAAGCATACATACAACACATGCATACATAGGGATCGATATCTGTTGGGAAAACAATGTATCTGAAAAATCGTATGGTTACTATTCACAACAATTGCAGCTTTCCGGTGTTAAACAATTTTTCTAGTTTACATGTGGAAACTGAAACACTCTTGTTATCTATCAAGAAAAAACTATGTCAGAAAAAGATGAATGTGCACTCAAAAGTATTGGGAATAGTTAAAATGATCCGAGACTTAAATGATTTTTCAGGTCGTACATTTAAAAGTAAAGATTATCACGCAAAATTCAAATATACATTTACTCCACATCTCTGAAATACAGACTTTCCTCTTCTATTGGAAAATCGATAATGTCTGAAAAGTAAAAGAATTCATGGAAAGCTTTGCTCATAATTTGAGCAATCCGACACGAGAAGTATTTACAATCTGACTTTTAAAAGTGTATATCTTCATGCTTGAAAATTCCTCGTTAGCAATTCCTGGAAGTTCAGGTGAAATTTTTAATGTAATTACGCATACAATGATATGCGCAGAAGCAAATTTTAAATTTGTACTTCCAGAAGAACAGATCTTGTGCGAAATGCAACTACGCACTTGTGTTACCTTGCAGAAATAAATACTTAAACCATTTTGCGGAAATGTTCTGCACTGTGCAAAGTAAGAAATTCATGCAAAATGTGTTCGTAGACCCAGCTAGCTGTTCAGTGGGAAAACAAGCATTCCAATCCTGTTTTTAGAAAAAGAATGATTGTGCAAAACCCAAATATACTTTTAGTCCACCTAGAAGGAAGAGCAGTAACTAGAGAAACTCAAAAGTTCCCAGCAGCCAACTTCAAAAAGAATTTTTGGGATTCGACCGGTAGACACAGAGATACATGTGTATGGTGTCTACAGACTGCGTGTAAACTTATGTGTTTTCCCTGAAAGAACATTAGAATGAATATCAATAAAGTTAAACCGTAGATCTTTCGTTGAGTGGGATTCAATTCTCACGCCTCTAAATGAAACGTCTTAGACTTTGAATAAACGTCTTGCTACTTTTAATTATGCTTGATATTATCTGATTTCTTTTACCGTTTAGCAAAGATCCTTTCAAACTGATGTACCTTAGAGTAACCACAGCATTACTGAATTTAAAAAGATAACTGACAGAGAGAGGAAAGGATGAACAGAAGAAGAGAAAGATGTGAAAGAAAGTTACAGAGATCAAGGAAGAAACAAAAGGAGGGAAAATCCAAAAGATGGTACAGAAATACGTAAATTAAAATGCTTACAATAAGAAAAATTAAACGTGGCTAAGAAACAGGGAAGGAATAAAAGAAAAGAATAGCAAGAAAACGAATAAAGGAAAATAAAAGCAAGGAATATAACCAAAAAAGGAGGGACAAAAGACAACTGGGAGAATATGATAAAGAAACGAATTCAAAGATGATAGAAAAAGAGAGAAATAGTGGAAGAAAACGTTTTGTATAGAAATGAGAACAGGGAGAAAGAAAGAGGAAAGGAGAAAGCAAGTAGAGAAATGAAAGAATGAAAGAGCGGAAATAGTGGAGGGAGAGAAAACAGAAAGTAGGCGATATAAATAAAAAGAGAAGGGCATGGGTGGGTGACAGACGAAAACAAAATCTGTGATGGGAAGAACAAAGAAATTAGGAAGGACAGAGAAGGAGAGAAAATGGGAAAAGAAAAAGATAAAAGATATAAGTTCATCTAGGTGAAAGAAGGAGGCAGGAAAAAGCGAAAAAAAAAGGGGGGGGGGAGTTTGAGATTCATTTCCTGAGGATGTGTTTGTATTTCTGTAAATGAGAAATAGCTTCTTAGATCTGTTAAATCACCCTCCGGGATGTTAATATTTCCCGAGTGGCATTATATTAAAGTTCTTCACTTACTAACTTTTGTATGTTTGCATTTCTTGTTTGTCGAGAGAAACGGTGAAAAACAGACATCCACAAGAAGTGTACCGGTTTAGCATTTCTGCTGTACATCTATTATAAAGTGAGTTTAAGAGTATCAAGCAGCATTCAGGAAGCTTACATAAAGGGAAACTTTTGTGCGTCTGAATTCTCTCGTCCTCAAAAGAAATAACCACACCACACCGTCTACGGAGGCAGAGGAGATAGGAGAGCAATGAGAGACAGAGAACAGAGAAGGGAGAGAGAGAAAGAGAAAGAGAAAAAGAGAAAGAGAGAGAGAGAGAGAGAGAGAGAGATCTTCTCTCGAAAGAGCGTTTGAGGGAAGTGAAGAGTTTTCAGGCAAGACTCAAAGTTAACAAGCTGCAGACTAAACGAGTTTGGAACTCTCGGATTTCGAAGAATTTGATATTTGCGCAAGCAGCTAATCGGCTATGCAGTTGTGTTTGAAACACTGCGTATCCCGTTCCTCGCAATTAAGCCCAACGTTTAATACCCATCACGCGCTTAAAAATGGGAACATCAATTTCAGAGAACTCAAGTTCTTGATAACAATACCAGTCCCTCCTGAAGTATCTCCTTTTTCGAAAAGAAATAAGAACAAAAACGGTATAAAATATTTGATATTAAAAGCCAGCTTTCTTTACATCAGAGGCGATTTATTAAACACTTCGGTTTTTAAAATCCATTATGTATTCCATGCCTATCGGAAGCAAACTGCATTCATTTAAACACTGTCATTAAGAAGTAGGAATTTTTGGCACCTGGTTTTATATATGCTGTATGTGCGTCTTAACACTTTAATCGGCTGGAACGGGTTAACTCGGTGTTTGCAAAATTGGCTGAAATCAGCTCGAACAAATATATTTGGTGTCTAATAAAGTGGGCCGAACTCGGTTGGGTGTAAATCTGGGCATCAGAAAGCGTGGTTTCCCTTTAGCTTTCTCATTCTAGGTGGTCATTTATGAAGATGATTGACACTTCATAAATGACCACCTAGAATGAGAAAACTAAAGGGAAATCCTTTTGGACTGATTGCCTGCTGAAAAGGCTGTAATTATAGTTATGATCCTATGAAAGGAGAGAGAAGATGTTTGAGTCACTTGTTTTGACCCAGAGGCATGATGTTCGTGTCAGAGATACTTGCTCTTCCCTATTATGCCTTGAGTCATAGAGCAGAGAGCAAAGGACTAGAGGGCAGTTCCTATCATCAGAGTTATGGCGGGCATTGGTGATGGTTGGTTGTCGCAGGCTTATCGTCGGTACTTTTCAGACGAGCGGGCAAAAGGAATTGTTTTGCCGTAGCTTTCGTAAAAGTAAAACCCGGTTGCTATGTGAACATTTCTTTTTGGGGAGCACATAAAATTTTGGGCACCATTTGGTTCAGGTACATTGGTCGCTTCAGGGGTTAACGCAAGATATGTGCGAGTTCCCACTTTTTTGTCTATCTCTCTGTCTGTCTATCGATCCACGAGTACATAATCTTCATTTTTTAAGATATCAGATTAAGAAGACTTTTTATCTGAAATAAATAAATGACCAAAACTGTTGATCTATATATTTTTTTACGCAAAATTTGCTGCCTATGTAGCGCGAATCCTTTTTTACGTTTCCAATGATATCTGCATTAATAAGAGACGGATTAAGAGCTAAACGTTTCTCAGAGATAGTCGTGGCCAAAAGTTTCCATATATTTTTCGTCACACAGTTTTTCTATTACGCCACTCAGCGTTCCTCTGTTTCTATCGCATATTGCAGGGTTTCTTTCCTTTTTCTTTCTTATTGTTATTTTCTCGTCAACACCGCATTGACAGTTTAACAGAAAGCATACAGTACTCTTTATACGTGAGCAAGATATTTCTTTCCTACGAAATTAAATATCCCCAGGTTTTAATTATTGAAAAGATCTAAATTGAAGTCTTTTCTTTTTAAGGCTCTCATTAAACTCTGAGTTTTGGTAGTACGCCTCTCCGTTTATTTGGCAGCTACCATTTTCATGGCATACCGTAAAGCAACAATTCACATGAGTTCTACTACAATTTTGTTTCCTATGCTGCGAAGCAGAAGTGCACGAGGGTCTCATTTTATAGAAATTCGAAACAATGCGGTACTAAAGAACTGTAAAAAAAATCTCGTT
Source organism: Macrothele yani (assembly GCA_039090855.1). Taxonomy (NCBI): domain Eukaryota; kingdom Metazoa; phylum Arthropoda; class Arachnida; order Araneae; family Macrothelidae; genus Macrothele; species Macrothele yani. Next base: position 214,091,559 of record CM076990.1, read on the forward strand.
TCATGGGAAAATTATATTACTCTCCAAAACTTTTCAAAATTGTCAAATTTCGCATAAATTCAAGTGGGTGGACAGAGTGAAGTGCAAAATTTATTTACTCTGTTGACACATAATGGCGCAACTTTATTGTGGATGGTAACAAGAAATACTCATGGTCATTTTCCAATAGGTATCGCGTGAACCACACTGATGTACTTACATCGAAATTCCTGCGATGGATTTTGGTGATTGTTGTGTTGCAATTCTAACAGTAGCTGTTGCTAATTTTCTTTTTTCACAGCTATAAAAACATCATCCAAATAATCAATAAGAGTGATGCCAAATCCTTAGCTCAAGAACGAGAAGAAAATCAGTAACTTTGGAATAGCATTTAGATATGATATGACGTTATGAAGAAACAACCGTTTTTTTGCACGGTTCTATTAATTTACGAGAGAACAGCGTGCAAAATGTTAAAGATAATACTAAGAAAGAAAACAGGGGACAAAAGCAAGCATAATTTTAAATTCGCAAAAACCAGTGTATAATTAGAAAAGGAAGTGAAAACATGAAAAATATGCCGGCTACATAGCAACAACTTCAGCGTCTCGTAATGTGCTCCCAAGTCAAACTATATGCTACTCTAAGAACACAAATAGTACTTGCTGTCTGAAAGCAGATGACAATATAATATAAAGCGTTTTTCTAACAGTCATGACAAGCTTTACAATTTTAAAGCACGTCATCGTTTTAAGAAAAGTGAGTGCAGAAGCTGCACCAACGGACTTCAAGCTGGGCAAAATACAGTGAAGTGAATTCATGACATCCCAGTGACTAGAAGAGGGCAAATATCCAGTTAAGTAAACTGGTGAAAGAGGGTTGTACTAAAATAAAAATGCCTAACACAGCATATGCCTGGAAGCAAAAATGCGTTACAGTCATAGCATGTGCTCCAAGAACATATGCCCCGGCTGTACATATGCTCCTATGGGAAAATTAACTTGAATTATGTAGTTTTCAGGAACGCATCCCTCGAAAAAGATTCGGATTACCTTGTGATATGTTTTTGCTGTACCAATTCAATAGCATTGTACTTTAGTCCAATAATCACAAGTTTCAGATGATATGCAATGACTACTAGCAATGAGACTCAGCTGCTTACATAAGACTGAAAATTGTGAAAGTCGTCTCTTGTAGGAGTAAATTTTGAGCGTCTAAAGTTCAAGAGAATTTTACTTTTATACGTGCATGACTTTGTCGACATTTGAAATTTTTAACGAAAAAAAACTGTTTTCAGTACATTGCACTTTTAATGAAGTTTCTCCAACGACGAGCGTTTTCTGCTTTCTCTAAAGACGATAAATTTATGTTATTTAGAATTTTTTACTTCTGAGAGATAACCGTGTTGATAGCCTTGGGTTACTTTGTTCACCCTTTTTTCCTTAGTACTTAAGTGAGACTTGCTCCCAATCAAATGAAATTTAGGAGGTAAACGAGTAGCTTAGTGGCTGAAAGAACTACTAATTGAGGGGGGGGGGATTCTGAAGTCTATAGAAAATTGTGTGACCCCTGCTTGAATCCTGGAAGTAGAACGTCTCAGGATTTTCTGGAAACGGAATGACAGATTTAAAAGACATGTAAGCTTTTGGGTAATAAGGGTCACCTTGCACTCTTGGAAGAGAGCAGAAATTCAATTACAGTACAGTAAACGGTTTTGTCTGTGCCCAGTCCTCAATACCTTTCATAGCAAGCAGGCCTTTTAAGACACCGAGGAAAGCTTCAAAATTGTCAAAAAACAAACAAAAAACAATTGATTATAAAACAAAATACGATTACTTCCAGCATGCAGTTTAAAGAATGCAACTTTGAAACTGATTGTGCCACAGACTACATTAAGCAAAACTGTGAAAGCAAAAAAGGGAATCATCTTTGAAGTTCCTTCAAATGGAAATTTGAAGAGAAAAAGAAAACACAAAGGGAAGTGATGTTGAAGGAACTCTTTTACAGTGGTTTAGGAAAATGATACTTATAACTGCCCCAAATCGTAGAGGAAATCTCCAAAAAACTGAAAATTAGCTTTAAAAACACAGAGAGAAGGATTTCATAGTAACTGATGGATGGCTGGCGAAATGGAAGAAAAGAAACATCGCGATATATAAAAAAATTACATGGCAAACCGCTCGGATGCATGTGGTTTTTTTCCGACCCATACCGCTCGGATCAGCCTCCCCTCAGTGAATTATTCTGGCTTGACACTGATGATTCAGATCTTGAATAAGGTGATCAAGCCAGTGGTAAGTTCATAATTTCCAATGGTGAATAAAAGCCGTATTGATGTCCCGGTGAGGGAGTTAGAAGGAAGCAATACTCCTTATCAGAACATCCCACAAATGTCTGAATGAGATTGATGTCTAGAGAAAATGCAGACCACCCCGCTCTTTGTATTCCGTTCCTTTAAGGATATTCGTCAATGACGTAATATCTGTAGAAAGCTGCATTGTGATCCATTAGGATGAAATCTAAGTCAAATTCACTTCCATCACAGAGTAGATAGGAATCTCATATCGGTACTGTACGGCCGTCACGAGACCTTTTAGAAAACACATAGAGGTCGGTACGGCCATCCAATAAAACATCAAGAACACTAATCACCACGAAAGGTATTTCGTTCTATGATGCTTCGAGACGTATAATGGATTGCAGCAGCACACCAGGACAGAATACGTCTGTTGTGCAATTCCAAAGAGAAAAGCGACGACTCATGCGTGTACAAGACATTACCCCACTGTTGGGCGGTCTATTACATATTAAGCAGGACCGCCTGTGGCTGACTCATAACGGTCCCCATGCAAGAGATCTCCAGTAACAGAGCTCATATTTATAAAGCTTTCTGGTCACAGTAGAGACGAAAATCTGGCTTTCCGTGTTTGCGATGACGTCCAAAAGCAACGTGGGTGTTATTGCGTCCCAATTCCGTGTACTCAGTCATGCAATGCAGTAGTCAGCTTAGTGGGCTATCTCTCTTGAACTGCTCAGAGCAGGTCGTTGAATGACTATTCCATTTGTTTGAAATTGGTTTTAGTCTTGGGATAACTAAATGTTGATATAAAAGAATATCTGGCCAGATTCTATCCTCTTAGAAGATCTTCGTCGTTCTGAATCTATAATCTTTCTTTTGCCAAGAATGGTATCCGAATCCTCATCTTCCTACTCCGCAGCGGCTGTTTTTCCAATTGAATTACGCCGGGGGCTTACTGCTGCTTCATAGTCAATTTGACACAAATCTTCTAGAGACTCTTTCTTGAGACATGGCGAAGAAAATGGCAGTTCTCGATTTAAGGTGGAACATTCCACGTTAACAAAAAAACGCTTCTTTCACCAGGATATATGATTTGCATATTTCTTTCAGCGAGAATCGCCATCGAATAAATATTTTGGTCTTTATACAGCAGCGCAATAAAAATTCTGCGTAAGTCTAAATTCATTTGTTTGTTATTCACACTTCTGTGTTTCGTGCTAAAAATTTCATTGGCAATTTCTATGTCTTACACAAAATGGTAGCAGATGCTTTGGGGCGCGATATATAGGCCTTCAGTTTTAAAAGAAGAGAATTCAAGTTGATATTTCTTTTCTTTTACCTTTTCTCTTCTTTTTGATTCCTACTTGACCGAATGCCTTAGTTTCAATACATTGTAAGTGGCTTATAAATTCAAACTAAGCTGATGTGACTGGGGTGAGGTTTCTCAATTGTATTTCGTGGCTGTGTGTGTTCTGCTGAGTTCGTTTATATCCCTACAGGGATTGTTACCTTCCACGAGGTGAATTCTGAAAGCAAATGCGTTCAGACTAAAGTGAACTGCTCTCGTTTCTGTGATTAGTTTCGTGTTTACAATTCCTCTGGGAGCTCGAACGATTTCTTTCACAGGAAACGCTTTCCCTTCACTTCCATCCTTTCTCTCGCCCCCTTTGAGTTCGCTCTTTGACAGGAGAGGAGCAAGTTAACTAAAACAAATATTCCTGTGGAACTTCAACTGATGTACATCCCGAACTTTGGTAAAGCAAAACGTCTTTGCCGATTTTATTGACCTACAAAGGTATAATTTCTTCCCGTACAGTTCAGAATATACAAATGAAAAATCAATTTTTCATGTGGTTTTTAAGGTTATTCAGCTGCCGACAAATATAGGCCATACTCGTTGTTATGGTATTTCTAACATGGTTTACCTCTTGTGGGTGTCCTGGACACAAGTTTAACAAAGCCGTTCTAGATTTTTGTGATTCCAGAACGCATCCCACATGGAATTTATAGATCGATGGCTCTTGATGTGATAATACCAGAATTCATAATGTCTTATTTTAAATTTTAGTTCTTATATTTTTTTACATTTTTAGTGTTTTCTTTCATGCTGGGGCTGTTCATCATTCATTTTCACAGGTAATGCGCTGGTATTACTGGAGTGTTAGTTTTGCAAATTACTTTCTGGGAGCCATCGTGTGCCATTTTGTCGCCAGATTATTTTCCGGGTAGCACCCTGTATCTTTTTTCAGACTATTTTCTGAATCTCACTTTGTGCCATTTTACAGATTATTTTCTGGGACTCATCGTCTGTCATTTATTGAGATGGAACGCACAGTCTGTTGTGTTGTAATTCATAGTCATCTTATTATTGCTCACTTTTGCTGAGGTTCACAGGCGTTTCCTTTCATAGGGTTATTAGCATTTCCAGTTTCACTATTTTGTCGTGCATTGCTGAGTGAGTTTTTGTTGCTTATGCTTTGTTTTTCCATCGAAAAGGTGCAAACCCATAGTCATAAATATGGCTGTGGCAATATTCTGTATGCGTTTGACGTTCTTCTAAGATATTGGATTAGTTAGAGCGACATGTGATTCATTCTATGGAGCCCCACTTCGAATTTTACTGACAAGGGAATGATCGGAGGTACAGAAGGTCGATTTTTTGACGCCCCAGGAATGTCAATTCAAAAGTCGCTGCCATCAAATATCATCCTACCTCTATTTGGTTATTCGAAGGGAGGTAGGGTGATATTTGGTTTCGGTTTGCGTTGGTATAGTGAGTTAGAGACTATAGGAATAGTGTTGTAATAGTGAGTTAGAGACTATATGAATAATGTTACAGCGAGTTAGAGACTCTAGGAAGAGTGTTATAGTAAGTTGGAGACTATAGGAATAGTGTTATAATGAGTTAGAGACTGTTTAAACTTTTCTTCGTTTCAATTCTATTTGTACAGGGTGAGTTATAAATATTGATACATTGGGATACATATATTTGGATCAGTGATAACACAAAATACAGTGACTATCAGCCCTGGAAATAAAGGTCATTATGTTCGACGGTCTGCACCCAACGCTGTGCCAAACTTGTGATTCAAAATACAAGGCACGATACCGTGCCTTGTATTTTGAGGCGATGAACTCCTGGACCCCTGCTTCCACTTCAGTTTGGTTATGGAAGTTCCTGCCATGAAGGAAGTGAGCCATGGAGCCGAAAAGATGTCAGTCGCTTGGTGCAAAGTCCGGGCTATAGGCTGGGTGGAGCAACATCTCGATATCCCAAAGCTCCTGGATTTTTGCTTTCGTTGAACGTACCACATGCGGAGGGGCGTTATCCTGAGCAGAAGAACCCACCTGCGGTTGACCAGGGCTTGGTATTTTTGTACCAGAACAGCGTACATTCGGTATATTTTGAGCTGAATAGAGATCAGAAGTGATACCACGACCATTTGGGACAACTTCATGGTGAACGACGCCATCATACTTCCACCGTACATACAGCATCAGCTTGTGCTCGAACACACCACGTTTAGAGACAAGTTGTGGTAACTGGCCGAGGTCTAGCCATTGGTTCCACATGTCTGGATTAAAGTAAAAGATCCAATTTTCATCACATGTCACGATACGTCTGATGTAACGCTTATTGGTAGGGTTTCCAAGCAATTGACAACAGATCTCCACTCGTTTGTGAGCTTGGACAGATATCAATTTGTGTGGGAAAAATCGGAAGCTTGTGTTGTTTTTGTAAAAATTGAGAACGATGTTGGATTGTGAAGTACCGAGTTGTCCAGACAAACTACGTTTGCTGGTTGTAGGATTGGCCACCACTGCTTCACGTAGGGCTTGAGAATCCACGGCAGTTGCTCTCCCTGGGTGAGTCTGATCTTCCACTTCAGGGTTGCCAGAGATTTTAATTTGATAAACCATCTCTTGCGGTTATGTGACTCACTGTATGCTCTCTTGTTGCACGACAGATGTTTCGGGTATCCTCCGCGGCGTTTTGGCCCGATTGGAACTCATACAACAGAAGTTTACGAATCAAGTGATTTTGTTTCTTCATTTCAGCAGCCTCTAAAAAGCATCAAACCAGAATTAATACACTTGAAGGATTGCTTTTTTTACATGGATGATATAGCTGTAACTCAACACATACAGATATCTTGATATAAGGTTTGGGGAATCTGGGATTGGAAAGAAATCGCCGACACTGGTGTATATCAATATTTATGACTCAGCTGCAATTTGTCATTTGTAATGAAGTGTTTAAGAAAAACTATTCAAGTTCATTGGTCATCAGCAGAGAAATTGTGAAGTTATCTTTATATTTTTATATTTGCTTTCAAAAATTTAAGGACAAGTTTTGTCCGTGAGTGTCAGCAACTATCGAAGCCATAAACCATTTAATATCATAGTTGACTGCAGTAAATCTGGTAAGTTGGACAGATGATCATGTAAATCTCTGGATAACAAGTTTGTACAGATGCCGATGACAAAACTTTACTAATTCTGGATTATCCGATGGGATAAACAGATTCTTTCTTATTTCAAGATGATCACGTAAGGAATATTTTGCTAAATAAGTCTGTTGAGGCTGAAATTATTCCGCCTAAAGCTACAAAGTTTGTGCAACCGTTTCATGCCTACTTCTTTAGGATATGCAAATTATTAAGTCTAAGACTGGAGGACGTTTTCAGAAATACATATTTATTGCTGAGGAATCCCAGAAGAATCTGTATGACAGAATGTTCATCATGAAACTTCATTCTGTACTATACCTTAAGTTTTTGGTCCCTCTACTGCAACCTGTGCTAATGTATGCTTGACAAAAGTCGAAATACGTTACATCATATAGTACAGCAGAATTCGAAGATGTTTTGGGTCACCCCTCTAGCGGAGTAATACAAAGCACTGGCTTCAAGTCATTCGTGTAAAATAGTTCGGGGTTCGAATGCGGTGTGAGGCACAGACATTGTGATTTTCTTATGTCACTGGTTTTCTCCCTTCCCTGGAACTAGCGACCCGAAATTAGGGACAACCGACTGCTTATAGCCCTTTGAGTTGCTCACAGTGGTTGTTAAATTCCTCAAGAAAAAATGCAAAACGCATTAGTTGATAATAATACACTGCTGTCCAAAATTAACGTGACAAATGCAAATTTGAGAATACATTCAAAACGAGATTACTGATAGTAAAGATTTTCCAGCGACATGTGAAAGAGGAGATTCTAAATCAACGTCGTACCGAAGCAACATTGTACAAGCTCCTATTGAAATATGCTAATGACGGCCGTACGTCATCTAAGTTGAATGCACGTGACCATGATATAAGTTGTTCTGAGAGGAGTGCGGCAAATGAAGCTTGAGTTGTACTGTTAGTGGAAGAATGAATCCGCACTATCGCTTAGAAGGCTCTTTAAGGTGGAGAGCGATTGGTAGATTGGAAGCAGAGCAATCGCAAGCTGAGGTAGCCAAATGGCTGAATGTGTTGAGGCTAGTGGCCTCCAATTTCAATAATATCACCGACAGGTGTGTGAAAGCTTAGCTCATACCGGTCTCTGCGCCAATGTGCAGTGGGTAAGTCGAAGGTTTTGCAATATTTGCAAAAACACATGTGGTGAGGTGGGTATGTCACGTGTTTAAACGACTATGCACAGTTATGCAGAGAAAATGACTATCCATCACAGCTACAGAGCAATTCTCATGACATCACCAAGAAATAATGCATATATATCATTGTATGTAGAATTATACAGCAGCATCACCTATATGTGATGCAAGTCGCGCATTGCAGGCAGTCGAAAGGGATATAAAGTGACAGTCGTTGCTGTGAACAGCATTGCATGTCGTCGTCCTGTCTGTGGTTGGGACGCCTAAAAGATAAACAGCCACAACTAACTAAGTAGGAAACTTTTGCTTTACAAGCTTGAACTCGGCTATAACGCTACTCAAGCAACACGAAACATTTGACATGGGAAAGGGGAAGGTTCTGCGGACCACAGCACCGCAACCAGATGAACAGCCACAACTAGCTAAGTAGGGAACTCTTGCTTTACAAGCTTGAACTCGGCTCTAACGCTACTCAAGCAATACGAAACATTTGACATGGGAAAGGGGAAGGTTCCGTAGACCACAGCACCGCAACCAGATGGTTCAACAAATTTCGCTCAGGTGACAGAAACCTCGACGATCAGCCAATGTCAGGCAGGCCACGAATAATGGATTCGGAAGCCGTGCGCCAGGCTGTAGAGGCAAATTCGACAACCAGCACTAGGAGATTATCAGGCGAGCTGGGAATGTCCCAGACCACCGAGGTTATTAACCTTCAGGACCTCGGTAAGATCTACATGAGCTGCCACATTGTCTCTCACCAACTGACGCCAGTGAAGCCAACAGCCGAGTGGAAGTGTGCATGAAACTCCTAGAAAACACGCGCGATGTACGTTTCATCAAGAGAATTACTACGTGCGGTGAACGTTTCATTAAGAGAATTGTTTCGTGCGATGAAAGGTGGGTCTATTTCCGTAATCCTAACACACAGCTGCAGTGGTTGAGCCCGGGCCAGCTTCCAGAGCCTGTTGTCAAACGTGGGAGCTTCGAGCACAAAGTGATGCTCTGCGTCTGGTGGAATTTCGAGGGGATAATTTATTCCGAATTTGTTCGAGACGGTCGGACCATTAACGCCAACTTCTACTATGAACAGCTGGAGCGGATGTACGCTGTTTTGGAGGAGAAGTACTCGCCACTGGTGAACAGAAAGCGCGATCTCATACAGCAGGACAACGCTCGGTCTCATACCGCGCGAACGACCCGGGCAAAACTCCAGGAACTTGAGGGCATCAAACTGATGCTACACGCAGCATATAGTCCAGACCTTTGCCCGTCGGATTATTACTTGTTCCAATCCATGGCCTACTTCCTTCTCGGGTGGCACTTCAACAACCAGGAGGAGGTGGCAGCTGGGGTGAAGGAGTTCTCCGCCTCAAAGGACAAGGACTGGTACCGCTGCAGAAACGAAGAACTGGCAGACAGATGACTAATGAAGGAGCAACATGATGGTTCATACTTTGAATGCTAGTCAGCTTTCGTCGTTAAGGTACGTATGAAGACATAAAGTGATCTAAATATTGCAAAACTTTCGACTCACTCTCTGTAAAACGGATTTTTGTAATAGCTTTATCAATTTTAATCACAACTGTATTTCTTATTTATTTATTTATTCCTAAAGACGTTGAATCTTATTTAGCTATACAATGAATACAGCTGATTTACTGGTCAGTTACCAACACCTGTGGATTAAAACAAAAAGCCCATCACGGCTGCACAGCAATTCTCATGACATCACCCAGAAAAAATGAATATAGAAACTGAATTAGACATACCTGTCTAGTAACGTGTAGCACCACCTTTCGTCCTGATGACGGCGGTGATTCGTCTTGGCATGGACTCCACAGGACACCGAAAGCGTTGGGAACCCATACAGATCCACGACTCCTGAACAAGCTCCCACAATTCACGAAGATTTGATGGAGGGGGATCAGAGCCTCGAACATCTCTCTCGATGGCATCCCAGATATGCTCGATGGGATTGAGGTCAGGTGACCTAGCTGGCCAAGGAAACGAGGTCACGTCGGTGGAGTGTTCATCCAACCATTAGGATACAATTCGGGAGCGATGGCACAGTGCATTGTCTTGTTGCAGGATGAGGTCCCCAGGGGGATGTTGAAGACGCACAAACGGGAGCAAATAGTCGTCCAGGATATCCCGGTAACGTTTACCTGTGAGGGACGATGTCACACGTACCAGGGGTCCCATTTCAGTCCACGTAAACAGTCCCCAGACGAGAATGCCACCCCCACTAGCTTGAAGAGTACCCTGTTGGCAAGAAGGATCTATCGCTTCATATGGTTTGCGCCGTACTCGTATCCTGCCATCCGCAGGTACCAACGTGAATCTCGACACATCAGTCAAGGCAACATTTTTCCACATGTCTAGGGTCCAGTGGCGATGTTCCCGCGCCCATGCTAATCTTTGCACCCTGTGATGTGCGGTCAGCAGCGGTACCCTCGTGGGACGATGGCTTCTGTACCCCATAGCGAGGAGATAGTTCTGGATGGTGTGGCTGCTTACACGTTTTTATGCACCAGCGTTAAATTGCCGAGTGATTTCTTGCACTGTGGCCCGTCTATTCGCTGTTAAAATGCGAGCTAGCCGACGATGACCCCGTTCATCCGCACGCTGTTGTTCAGGGCAATTGGCCCTTCCAGGGATGGTTTTACCGGATTCGATGTACTCACGGTGCACCCGTGACACAGTAGCTCGTGAAAATCCCAGTGCCTGCAGTACGTCCGAGATGGAGTAACCCATTCGTCGGGCCCCGACAATTTGCCCGCAATCAAATGCGCTTAGAACCTTCGTCTTACCCATACTGGATCCGACTCTTACTGATTCCCGTCGCATCACTTCTTATATTGTCGGATCGCTGCATACGTCATGTCGTTTCCGTTTACAGGGCCGCCCACAGCGCCATATTTGCATAACGCCAGCTGTCTCTAATTCAATTGCTCTTCAGTGTATATCATTGTACGTAGAATTTTACAGCAGCATCACCTATATGTGATACATGCTGCTGTAACTCCTGTCTCATGTTGAAAGGCAAAGGTAATTAGTGAGTGGAAGGTTGTTTATCAGACGAACAGTACTGTTGTGCAGAGCATCAAGGTAGATGGGAGTCTATGAATATTTAAACGCGCCACGCCTGCTATGGGAACGCACCAAATCTGAGCTAATTTCAAATCTTCACAGTATCAAAATCTGACCGAAAAAACGCATGGCTTTGAAATTTTAGCTTCCCTGCGGAAATTTTGAAGTTTGATAAAAAATATTCAACAATTTGGTAACAAAAATGTAGCTAGAAGTTAGAATAATATACAAACAGCTAAATGATAACGTTACCTTGTCTGATGATAATAAGAAGAGATCTTTGACCTAACTTCGTATTTACAAACAGAAGTTTTACAAAACTTTAACTGAACATAGTCATCTTCCTTCGAGCAATAAATTACCGCAACATATGAGTTTCAGGAAGCGATAGCATTGTAGACTGATCTGCATTAGAATTGCGTGAGTAATCTCTGTGACGCACCCGACCACTCATAAAACCTGCATTCAGCAAAAATCTGTAATTTTTATATACTTGTCAAGTGAGGGGATCATTTGAAAAGCAGTAGTTATCAGTGAATACTTTGTTTGCAGATTTCTTTTAACTTCTATTTTGCACTGGCCTGGTCGTTTGGTTCCCAAGGACAGTTTAAATGTGGAAAGAGTTAAAGGATGACGAAATCGTCCAAATTACGGAATCAGTTCCACACAACACTGTGACGTGTGTCTGTAATTTAACTTTCCTTTTGAGTTTCTATTGTTATGTAAATTTTGTTATTTCTTAATTAGATTTTCCTTCCGAACGACTCAACGCTTCCCCGAATTTCCTTTTACCTTATACGTTTGGCAGCATTGACAGTGAGTCAAAGTAGAAAATAAAATGACGTTAACAGCAACTACTGTGTGATGAAGGCTGTAACGATGGTAGATATTGTAAAGAGCGTTTTGATTCCATCATCACAGGATTTATTGATCTTTATTATCGACGGGTTACTACGAAAGTGTAAAGCGTGTGTGATTGGTGTTTCATCCTATGGAGGTTATGCGAAGTTCCACAATCCTGTAACTTCTGCATTTGGACACAATAAACTATTTTTGTTCAAATGATTTATTGTGTTCAGGTAAATAAAATATACTGCTGGCCACCCAAAATGCAACACCAAGAAGGACACGAGATAGCAAAGCTAGATTTACTGGACACATAACAACAGATACAAAGATGAAACGATTGAGCTTACAGGCCCGTGCGACTTGTGGAACACGCAGACATCAATAGTTCGTGTGGCCCCCATGGATGGAAATAACGGCCGCTACACGCCGCGGCATCGAACAAAAGAGGCTTTGGATGTGGGCTTGGGGTATGTCGGTCCAGGCTACTTCCACACGTTGCCACAGTTCATCAGGCGTAGCCGCGGGTGGTGCTTGTCTGGCCACTCGGTTGCCGATCAGCGATCATACGTGTTCGATGGGCAACATATCGAGAGAACACGCGGGCCACAGCAGCAGTGAGGCTTGGTGGGCCGTGAAGAATTGTTGCACGATGCGTGCCACGTGCGGGCGCGCATTGTCCTGTTGAAACTTGGCCGCTGGCAGGTCCTGCAGGTAAGGGAGGACTACAGGCTTCAAAACGTCGGAGGTGTAGCGGTGGCTGATGAGTGTACCGGCGATGCGTACCAGAGGGGGTGCGGGTGTCATATCCAATTGCGCCGCAAACCATAATGCCAGGCAACGGACCGGTATGGCGATGCATAATGCAGGCGTCATACAGTCCCTCGCCGCGGTGCCGCCACACGCGGATCAGACCATCGTGGTGTTGCAGGCAGAAGCAGGATTCGTCGGAGATGACAATGTCGTGCCATTCCGTAGTCCAGGTGCGGCGTTCAACGGCCCACTGCCACCGCTCTTGCCGGTGGTGTAGCGTCAATGGTAATCGGAGCAATAGGCGCCATGCGACAAGTCCCCGCTCCTGCAAACAACGTCGAACGGTACGAGGTGACACAGGTTGTTGCGAAACTTCCTAATTCCTGCGCTAACGTTCGTGATGTGGCAGTACGAGCCGTCAATGCCCGTACTGGCACTACATGCCGGTCACCTCGTTCGGTGGTGTGCCGCGGCTGCGGCAATCACTCACGCCGGTCCGTCCGTCCCTCCTGCACCCACCGAATCCATACTCGCCTCACTGTGGCTGGATGTCGTCCCACACGGGCGCCGATGTCTCGGTACGATAAACCGCTGTCGCGATAAGCCACTATTCCTCCTCTGTCGATCTCCGAAACGTGCTGGAGTGACTGCCGTATTCTCCGACGAGGCATCAGGAAGCTTGCCACGCACAGGTCCGGCAACACAAGACACTTTTACTACTTACACCCAGCCTTCTGTGCACCCTTCTTATAGTGCTTCTCGGTGGCGTGCCGGACGCACGTGATTTGCACATGCCCTGCAATGCTAATCGTTTGCATGTCCTCTCGCGGGCGACGCATGCTGCGAATTTCAGGCCAATCGGATGCTTCCTTCTTGGTGTTGCATTTTGGGTGACCAGCAGTGTAAATATTTTCTTATTCATGCAAACCTTGATCGTTTTGCATGTTGTTAGACCTAATATATTTGATAAAGACATAAATCTGTCTTCAAAACGCCAAACCATTAAACTCATTCAGCGAACAGTGCGCACAGTATCTCAAGCATTCGCCAAGTGAGAAAACGTGCCCCTGTTATTTCCAAGCTCGAATTTTTTCTATATTATTTTACCATTTCGTTTTATCATTTCAACAATGGAATGATCAAAGAAAGTAACCTTTGAAATCTGTGCAAAAGAAGACACCTGCCGTTTTCAGTCCTAAAAGTCCTTTACTTTGTTTTGGGGGAATGGGTGAAACTTGAATGGATGAATAGGGTTTATAGATGCATATAAAAAAAACATGAATGCACCTATAATAGTTCGATGTCTCTTTAAGAACAGCACCGTACGTCTACTTTTGTGCATTCCCTTTATTTCCACTTTTCGATGCATGCAGTATCTGCTAACGTAAGCGGCACTCACAAATACAGTATATTTTTTTCAGTTCCATTAAACTAACTACACTTTTACGGACTCATAATCTCACTACATACGAGCAGTTGAGGAAAATGTCTGTCATACACGCAAGTCACGTGATACAGGCCTCGTGACGAGCCAAACATTTGTACAAATACATATGCAAAATTAAACTACTAGTGGAAGAAATACGATGTTTTACTTGTAACTCGCACATACACGATAATTATTATATTCCACCGAAAATTGTCGTTTCAGAAATTTCGAAAAATCCTAAAAAGTGCTATCATGAACAAACTACAACTGTAAAGATTAGCTGAAATGGACGGATGTCAAAATAATGAAAGCGGTAATAAAACAAATCACTTATATGAAATTGCGCTAACCGAAAAAGGACAAAAAAATCCATTCTAAAAAACGCGTGTATTCTACAACCAGGAAGAAGTCCAGGGAGCTAAACTGCAAAATATGAAATCATTAAAATATGGCTGAGCCAAAGCGCAAATTCGAACATTTTTCTGCTTATAGTGCTAGCTAGCCTTTGGCGTCGAAGACGTGCTTTAAATTTATTTCACGAATTATTCTCTGGAAAATCAAGCAATTTTCTTTTCTACTCCAGTTTTTCGAGATTTCTTTCATGTGTGTGTCGTCATAAGGTAGGTATAGAACTCTCCACAAAGCATATTCTGGGATTCGAGTTCTGAAGAGACCACCTTTTCCTTTAAAAGACCTTATTAGCGCATTGGAAAGAGTCTCAGCGATCGGTAATAAGACACTTTTATTCGATTGTAAGGCTCTCTTCTTCGCCGTAAGCAATCGCAATGGAACACACACATATACACTTTTCAAGTTGCGTCTCAAAGACAGATTGGAATCGAAAGCCGAAAAAGAAAAAAAAACAAAGTGGGAAAAACGAACGGGAAGAATATTGTCGAGAAAGAAAAAGGCGTAGCATCAAGCTGACAGCAAAGACCAAACAAAGTGGAGCGAGCTTTTTCTGACGCTAAAATGAAAATTAAGAGACCGCATTTGAAATGCTTCCTTCTCGAAATCATCTTTTTCATCTAAAAGTTGGGAAAACATGTGAAGACAATTTGATAACACAGAAGCATTTGCGACTTCATCTGATTTGATAACACAGAAGCATTTGCGACTTCATCTGATTTGATAACACAGAAGCATTTGCGACTTCATCTGATTTGATAACACAGAAGCATTTGCGACTTATCTCATTTGATAACACAGAAGCATTTGCGACTTATCTCATTTGATAACACAGAAGCATTTGCGACTTCATCTCATTATTGTCTAACATCACGAAGCGCCGTAACGTGCAGAATGGCTACAAAATAATTTAGCTTTTACGGCAAAAAAGTTATAGCATATAAATATATATCACACTAAAAAAATGTCATAAAGGGGAGAAATACACACACAGCATAACGACAACGTTTGGCATAGAAACTTCACCGCTAATACTTTCATCCAAAAGTGAAGGGTAAGGGTTGTTGTTGATGACAAGCATAAACTTCTATACGTCTTTTAGTGCACGAACTCTGTGACGTATTACAGAAGTAAAGCACGTATCAAGACGACAAATCTGCAGCGATATATTCCGTCCGTGTAGCTTAGTTGGAAGAGCAACTTACTCCGGAGTGAGAGGGCGCCGACAAACTTGTGTTTTCACAGCTCAGTCGGGCATGTATACATAGTGTGTGTTGGGGTGAGGGCAGTAACTTGGTTTACGGTATGCTAAGAATTTGGACTTATGCACGCAGTATTTCATTTTAACATCCAGATGTCATGTGTCCTACCTGTAGCTTTGCAAATAATTTGAAATAAAATGTTTGTAATTTGATCCAGTCGCCAAAGTACGTGCAAGGACACATAAGCAGCACTAGTACACGAGACATGTATTTTACACTCGTTATCGTTGGTAAAAGACATTAATAATACTTGTAACTTTCGATAATTGTCCGAAGAAAATTCTAATCAATAATCTATGTACACCAAACAGAAGCCATCGCTCTTTCCACGTTAATAAGTGAGTCAAGGAAAAATTATCATCGGCCGCCACCGGAAATCGAACCCATGGTCTTCCAGTTACGCGCCGGACATGCTACCACTGCACCACAGCTGCCTGGAATTCTCCTCCAGACTCACATACACTAACTGCCAAGCGAATTGGCAGATTGCTTCTTGGAGCCCCGCACAGTGCTGGGGATTCACCGAAGATGGAAAGCAGCCACTGAACAAATAACTAGGAGGCGATTGAATACTTAATTCATACACTCGACGTGGATCAGGAACTCCAAACAGAAGTCATCGCTCTTCCCACGTTAATAAGTGAGTCAAAGAAAAAGTCTCTTCGGCCGCCACCGGGAATCGAACCCAGGGTCTTCCAGCATGTCCGGCGCGTAACTGGAAGGCCTGGGTTCGATTCCCGGTAGCGGCCGAAGAGACTTTCCTTGACTCACTTATTAACGTGGAAAGAGCGATGACTTCTGTCCACGTCGAGTGCATGAATTAAAAATCTATATACAAATTACTGAAATTCAGAATTTGTTCTTTATCAGTTTTAACTTATTGCGTTTCAAAATTTGTTTTTTCTTTTCTAATACTGAAAATAGTAACTAAAGAGATTCGCTTGAACTGTCATTGATTGTATTAACATGCCAGCCGTGATGCCATTGCAGCGAGTACAGGCTGGTGACGGCAGTGTTATTGTCCAGGCCTAGGAGATATTTCTTTGGAATCATTTGACATCGCTTTTGCATGTGTCACCCAGTATAACCATTCATATAGATCATACAACTGCCATTTCTCAGCAGCGATGGCCACACTCATAAATATAAATATGTATTTGTACAGTGACACCGTACTCTTTGCCCCGGGCATCGCTGGACGAACATTCAACAAGTTTCGCCGTCAGCGTTGCATTCAGAGAGGTTTTTCCGCCGGGGGGGGAGGATTACGAATTTTGAAAGTTCTGAAACTTTGAAACTTGTTGTTGACTGGTTATACACATGTAATCGCAAAAAAATTCGTTATTTATATATATGTGAGGTACTGGGAAACTTCCCCACTACGGTTCCATCGAATCACAACACTTAAATAATGGACGGGTTGGACGAACTCTGAACACACACACATTTAATCTGACGTATACTTACAATTGATATCAGGATACACTAACAACGGAACCTACTCGTTCCGCTAAGATATACAAAATGGCGAACACAGGGAACACCCTTCGGCACACAGCCCTGTCTCGGTGTTCACGCATGAGAACTCTCCGCAGCTCTACTTCTAGTCGGTGGGAGTAGGTTTTGGCGACGCACCGAAGTCCGATGCTCACGCCATCCAGCGGTCGTTCTTCTGTGTAGTGATCTCGGCATTTCACAATCAGGACGACAAATACCGAAAACCCGCAGTCTTGGCCATGCTGACTAGACGCTGTCGTCAGCGGCTCCTGCATCCGTTAGTGTTCTGGGCATTTAGACAACAAAAGAAAACAGTTAAATAAAACACATACTCACAGTCATTGAAAAAGGAATTGAAAGTCCAAAAGTGACCCCCTGTAGGCCATGGCTTCATATGGTCCGTTGCGGTAGATGTGTTTTTCGGTCCTTCGTAGTTTCCCACTTTCTCGACGTCGTACCGATCCTTTGGCTTCACTGCCTTGACACGATAAGGGCCAAAGAACTTTGGTCGTAGCTTTAACCCCGCACCGAAATGCGTCCTCTGAATTGCAACTAGGTCATTGACTTTATACAGTTTAGGCGGTTTTCGTTTCCGGTTGAATTGTTGACTAGTTTCCTGTTGCAATCTCAAAATATTACTCTTGGCGTCTTCACGCATATCATCTCTATCACGTAGCGTACAGTTTAAATGTTCCTCTTCTAACAGTTCTCTAATTTTTAGATCTCCAGCATTCTTCATTTTAACGCCAGTCATCAGTTCAAATGGGGTGTATTTAGTGCTTCTTGAAATCGTGCTATTTTTTAAATTGATACTTTTGGTTTTGTTTGGCTTGTACTTCCCTGCGCAACTCCAAATCTCTTATATGATCCAAGTTCAACATGCCCGAATCTTCTGTCACACTCGCGATATGCAGCAAAAAACTATAAAAGACGTTCTCATTTCGCTCTGCTGAAGCAGCGATAACAGTCTGCTGTTCTGACAGGCTTGGCTCCCACGACACCAGCATCTGACCTTGACCCACTTTCATCTTGGCAAACAGGTTTGCAGGGATTATACACTGAGCGTTGAAGCTATTCGAAACTGCTGCCGTTACTTTGAAAACAACGTGAGAACTCTTTAGTGAGATCTGGAACTTTGCCGGGGGAATTTCATGTTTATCATTAAAACAACTAAAAAGAATTACTCTACCCTCTGTTATTTTTTTGGCGGGGACCACATTGCTATTCACTACCGTAATTTGGGCACCTGAATCAATAACAGCAGTTCTTTCTTTACCATCAATCAAGATGTCAACATACTCCAGTTCGTTTATAAAAACTTTTCTCTCAACGGGCTGTTCCGATTCCAGTACATTGACTGAACTTTCACCCTGCCCGCTTTGCTCACTTACGACTTCAGGTTGTCTTCGAAAACGTTCAGAACAAAATTTTGCAAAATGTGTTCCTCCACAAACGTAGCAGTTGGGTTTTCCCTTATTCTGCCCATAGTTATTTTTGTTGGATCTTTCGTACCGTACATTCTTAAAATTTCCGCTTCCACCTATACTCGTATTCTCCACCGATTTGCAGTCAATTGCTTGAACGTCGTTTAACGATTTTCCTTTCGACACAAAATAAACATCGCACTCTTTCGCTAATCTTATAGGGTCAAACCAACTTTCTCCCTACTTAATCCTTATGTGAGATGCCGTGTCTCTGTCTAAGGTTTGGTACAATTTGTCTACCGCCATCAATTTGCATAACGAGTTAAAACCACTAACCTCACGCAGTTTACAGTAATATTCAAAGTTTGCTGTTAATCTCGATGCGAATTGAATATGTGTTTCACTCGGCTGTCAAAGAGCTTTCCGAAAATTATTCAGGCATTCCTGCGCTGTTGGCTGAAACTACTCTCTTAATATTAGCGACTTAAGGCTTATAATAAACTTTCATCTCTTCCTCCCCAATGTAAAGCAGTACGTTCCTAGCGTTTTCCCCGAGAAGGTTTATCAAGATCTCTGACCTCATGTCCAGCGGCACCCCTTTCATAACAAAAGCTCGTTCCACAGATTGGAAAAACAAATTGAGATTCTCTGGTTTAACTGGAATAGTCATACTCAGTGTATGAACACTTTTAATCAGGTTTTCAAGATTAAACGTGGGCCGTTCAAATCCCGTATGATCACTTCGCTCATTCAGCTCCAATGCCGAACGGCTTCGAGTACTTTTCAGTTCTACTTTCTTCTCCAATTGCGCTAATTTGATTTTTTCCATCTCTAGTACTCGATCATTTTCAGCCCTCGCCTTCCTCTCTTCTATTATAGAACTTAAAACTTCTTTTACAAAATCCGGATCATTTTTATAGATTTCAGTGCTCTCTATTTTTAATTTTAAATCAACTATCGTCGCTCCTGTTGGCACCGTTTCACCGATCTCTTGTGCTACTTGAATCAAGTCTTCTTTGCGAGAATTTTTATACATGGTTGACAAGAAAGCTTACCTTCAAGATGTGAAAAAAAAGCTCCGTCTTTGCCACTGCGTAATCCACAGGCGATTCGGGACAGATCTCACTTGCTGACACCAGAATTGTGGGGTATTAGGAAACTTCCCCACTATGGTTCCATCCAATCACAACACTTAAATAATGGACGGGCTGGACGAACTCTGAATACACACACACATTTAATCTGACGTACACTTAAAATTGATATCAGGATACACTAACAACGGAACCTACTCGTTCCGCTAAGAAATACAAAATGGCGAACACATCAAACACCTTTCGGCACACAGCCTTGTCTCGGTATTCACGCTTCAGAACTCTCCGCAGCTCTACTTCTAGCTCTGGGAGCATGTTTTAGCGACGCACCGAAGTCCGATGCTCACGCCATCCAGCGGTCGTTCTTCTGTGTAGTTATCTCGGCATTTCACAATCAGGACGACACATACCGAAAGCCCACATATATGTATATAAATATATAATAATACATGTACAAGATTTAGAGCATAAAAGTTTTCTTATTCTCGTATATCACAAATGCAACTTTAAACATGCGAGTGATTAAAAATGTCAAAATGTTATACCTTTGCTTTAATTCAGTAATGCACTGCGGATTTCACCATGGGGTGGTGTAAAATATTGAGGATTCTAGTAAGATAACGATGCACTGGAGGAAATTTCCATCAACAAATTAGGAGTGATAAAAATGTCCTCACCGTACAACAAGTGTGTTTCTGATTATTAAGGAATCATTAGAGGGTTACCTGAAAAAGTATGGTGTAAACTATTCCCCTGACATTTGGTTTAAGCCCCTTTAGATTATTTAGATTAGCACATAGTAGTAAAAAAACTACAAACTAACCATTTGGATGCCAGTTTGTGGTGCCCCAATTTTTTTTTCTTTTCACAAGGTGTAAACCACCCACCATCAGGGGAAAAAATCTCTTTATGGGAACAATTTCTAATAATTTGCTATTATTAAAAATTAGGCAACAAATATTTTGTTGTATTGGAAGTACTAACGTCACTTAAGCCACACTGAGATTTAACCGTATATATGGAAAGTCGGCATCCAGAAGACTGAAATAAAACTAAATGCCAGCTTCCAAAATATGATGATGTATTGCACTGCAAACACTCTACTCTGTGGAATTAGGTTTTCATTGCGGAAGTAGTCCGAGTTGTCAGTGCTTAAAAAATGGCCCCTTCAGAGAGGCTTGTTTAATATTTTATTGAAGATAGTTGAAATTTCAGATTGAAGTCCATGTGGATTTTATATTTTTATTATTATAATATTTTCCTTCAATTTCTTAAGTTTTTTTAAATGAGTTTCTCCAAATATTAAGCTATAAACGAAAACAATTAGACTAAATATAAGGGGAGATCGCCCAAAAACCTACGGAGGGATTCATGGATTTTCGGGGGGGGGGAGGTTAAGCCCCTCCGATAAGATGCTGCCTAAATACATCGCTGTTCACCGTACTTCTCGCGCTTAAAAAATCCTACCAGTTATCTGTATGATTACGAGGAAGGATCTGTCTGCTTTGGCGACCTCAACTGTCGTCCACCAACAAGCATTGTACATGGCCTGCAACTTCCGTGAGTCCCTAAAATTTTTGCCTCATAGTATTCGGGTAATTAGTGAGCTCCGATAGCAATAAATGGTTAGGCAGGTGATCACAATAAGTTATTATTGTTACTGATACTGGGCGGCGTCATTAATTCGCTTAACGAGAGGCGGAGAGTTAATTCTTGGCTACAGAAATTAACTGTTAGTGGCTTCGCCCTTTACGTAGGAAACGAAATAGAAACAAAAAGTAGGCTGGTGGCTTTCCCCCATACATCGGGAAAGAATTCTTCAGGAAACTTGTGCTTGTGAGGGACACAAAACAGGGGAATGAGATCTCTCGCAGACGCCTAATCTTGATGGAGAAGGGTCGGGAGGGAGGGTCTTTCCAAAATGGTAGGAATCGTCCTTTTTACCAGACATTTGGAAACAGTTAAGTGTCAACTGAGGAAAGGTAACGGAAAGTTAATGGGATTGTAGAAATATCGAAAAGTGCCAAAGCAGAGCGTGAAACAAATGGTAGCTGATAATGTATGTGCTTGGTCACTTTAAAGTTCACTGACACAATAATTCGCAAGTAGAGTGCTTTAACGTTATTGCATCATGCTAAATGCTTTTAAGAGCAGTTAAAATGGCAGCTTAGTTAAGAAATCTACCAAAAGGTGATTGCTAAACAGTATACAGCAAAGAAGTGAGGCAGTCTCCAGGAACCCGTGATTAGAAATAGTCTTCGAGGAAGAGCTCGGGTGTAAACAGGCAGTGGGAGTAGAGTTATCCCGGAGTGGTTTGGGGCAAAGTTTCTGCCGTAAGAAGTCTACCGGCGAACCAGGAGCTCTCGTGACTAAGGGGATGATGTTACCATGAGAAAATGAAGTTGGGGATGATGTTACCATGAGAAAATGAAGTTGGGGATGATGTTACCATGAGAAAATGAAGTTGGGGATTCTATTTTCTGGTGCAAATGGGAAGTAAGTAACTGGAGAGATGCTGAATAATTCTCACTCAAGAACAGCCTTCCCTAAGTCAAGCAATTACCAACGGAGTGGTGAATTAACTTCAGCGCCGTGTGGCTGATAATCGAATAATCTGCGATGCAAAAAGGACCGAATTTGGGATGCCCGATAAAGGACACCCTTACTTGTCGGAAGCGGGGACGAACGGATAATTATCTTCATCATACCAATAACATCGGGCCATCAGTCCAGCGCGTACGTCACATGGCGCATCTCCGTACCTAAAGTGCGTTTAATGATCATGAGTGTGTGCGCGTGGGCCTAAAGTGAAGGATTTTATTCCCCTGAGTGTAAATCAACATAAGTAAGGGCTTTTCATTCTTGCAATAATTTGTGTGTGATTAATATCTTACCGTACAAGCAGCCTACTTGACATATTTTTATTCATGGAAGCATTTCTGAGTCAATGGACTCCGGTCAGCCCGTAGAGAACAGCATCTGCTGAAAACTACGTAAAACAGAAAAATATATACCGGAGAAATATTGTTGAACTATAAAGATGTATTCAGCCTAAAAGCTAACTAAAATGAGCGAAATCATTTGATGCCCTTCCTACTTTCTCTACACCTAAATCGATGTCTCTATCATTTTCATTACCTGTTTCATGTTAATTCATTAAATGTATGGTGTTTTGTGCCAGTTTTGAAGTGAATAAGTCATTTTTGAGTGCCTGGGGAATTGAAATTTGACTGACTAAATTTTTAGGCTAAACTCTCTTATCCAATCATTAAGATTTCGGCGGTAAACAATCCACAGGTAGTTATTTCTAAATTCTAATGCTTACCTCTGAGTGGTCAGTCAACACAGGAGTTCAATTCTTAAAGTGATATTTTTTATAGTCTGGGGCCGCGGGGCGTAGCATTATCATTATAGTTATTACTGTTATCATGGTTATTATGTTATCGTAATTATTATTACTAGCATAGTTTTGATTATTACTAGCATAGTTTTGATTATTACTAGCATAGTTTTGATTATTACTAGCATAGTTTTGATTATTACTATCACAGTAAGTTATTAGATAGGGGATCATAAGTAAGTGGAACTTTGAATACATGGATGTAGAGCTGTTTCTTCGCATAAAAGTCTTTTTACAATGTCACACGCACGCCCACACACACACACACAGAAAGGTATTTTTGCACAGAGATGTTAGAACTGATATCGCTAAATTCGGTCTTATGTTGATTTTGATTAGAATGCAAGCGTATTGATTTACAACAATACCGCAGGTTGATGCTTAACATTTAACAGTTACAGTAGTTTAAAAAAATGAAGGAATACTCTCCTCTAGAGGATATCTTCCTCCATTTTCTCCCTACTCTTTCTAACTATTCTGCCATTACAACGTCACAAGTTACTAGAGAGAGTAAGTCCTTAATTCTGGAAAAAAAGAAACATGCCTTTGTTTCCATTTCAGTGAAGCATTTGATCTTCATAAAATGGTTACAAGCATTTAAATAATGGATTGCAAAATCTTCCGCAGTCATATCGTTAGCACGTGTTCAGGTAAAAAGGAAGAATGAAAAAAAGTATCTTGAGGTATGTCTTGAGAACACGTTCCTGGTTAATGACTGCATTACGGGAGATGAGAAAACTAAAAATACCAAAAGGAACGGTGATTATGATAGCAACGGCACACTAAGAACGGTCATGTCTTATGGAGGGGAGCCACGGAAACAAATCTTAAACGGTTCTTGCCGATGCGCAGTTCTAATGAACTCTTTATTGCCCTCAAAGCAGGGAGCGGGAAGTACTGAGTCTAAGTTGACAGGCCTGTAAGAAGTTAAATAAGTTCGCGTTGCTGTTCCTCACGATTTCCACAAACTCATCGGAAACTAATGGCCGTTCCTTTTATTCTTCGTTGAATTCCTTGTATATTTAGAAAGATGAACGTGAATTCTTCTTTAAAGTAAGGCAGAAAACAGTTGTTCGTGATATTTAGTATGGCCAAATATCAAGATTAATTTACCATCGAAGCACTTAACGAATAACATTCAGGTACAATTACTTCTGCAAGGTCCATGGTTAATTGTTTTCAACTTTTGCAAAATACTTGATGCTTATTGTAATTCATACTTTTAAACATTATTCCACGAAGTCCTTCGCAATTATTTGATCAGCTAAAAACGATATCAACAAAACTTGATAGCAGTCGGTACTCGCATTTTTGCTTTAGTCCGTCTTCTTACGGATATCAAAACTTAATCTGAAGTAAGACAAAAATTCTGGAAAACTTGGCATGCTGAATTTTTGAGTATTTCTTCTCATCAAAATGGATTCTGAATTCTCAATATGGTTCTAATAATTTTTCCGGCAAGTGGGAAACACGCACTTGCTGTTCCGGCATTCTAAACATGGGATCTCTTCTGTACGTGCCCATTTGAGCGGAGCAGAGAATTTTTGAGCGAATTTTAGGGGATGACTTGATTTCTTTTCTTTTTCCCCTTCTCTTTGATTTTTTATTTGATATTTAGGGCTGCAAAAATCTCACAGAACTTCGTCTTTGGTCTGGTGTCGACAGGGAAGAGAGAAACACCATATTTTCCGACAATGTTGTATAAGCTTCCGAAACATATCATAAAACATTTAAGATTCATCATTCATTTGATATTATGTTCCAAGCCTATGGGATTTAGTTTTATTTTCAAGATATCTGGGCACTATTTTATCTCTGAGCTCAAGAAGTTCAGTCTGTATTCTATGTGCTTTGGAACTTCGACATCTCTCCAATAGTCTATTTCATCTCCTCATACGTGATCCCTGGCACGTCTGCAGATGCATCAGATTTTATGTTCCACCTAAAGACCTCGTCCACATTTTTATATAAACCTTTATAAGATTTACATATTCTTTTGTATTATCACTCCTTTTTCAACGGACCATTTTCTTTCTTCAATGCGGCCAAAATATTTCTTCCTACTGTTTAAACTTTTCTCTAGATTCTAATATTTTGTCGTTCTCTGCTGTTCCGTTTTGCCTGTCACTTTTCAGAAAGACATGTTATTGGATTTGACTGATTCATTGTTTTCCATTCTTACGTGTTTGTTACTTTCTAACTTGGAAATCTGTTATTGCTTTCTACATTAAGATGGTTTAAAATTGTAGGATTCTTTATTAAATACTTATTAGTTATTATGAAATCTTTTTTTAATTAAAAGTTATATTATTTGGGCTTCTCGAAATTTATCGAAATTGTTTGCCTTCAGAAAAAACAACAGTCGTAATAAAACATGTTTCTTTAATATTTTTTTTCGTAGCTTCATTTGCATGATTAAATCCCTATAAGTCATATCATATTAAATTATCAATATTTCTCACAATTTTTTTATTAAAGGTACCATTGACTTTTGCGCGGAATGCTTTTCTGTACCGTATTTCTTCAAACTTTTCCAACATTTCCTATCTTTCTTCACTTTGGGAATCTTATCGTGTACTTCTCTGAATAAGCGAGTATATACGTATATGTACATACACATGTCTATACACCAATTACAGCTTATGTTCCACCAAAATCGACTCTGTTCGGGAACAATAAAATCCCTTTTGTTTCGTATTCCAGCAGCAGAGAGTGGAAAGTCGTAGCAGCATGGCAGGTATTTGGGACAAAATGTGAAGAAGTGTAATTTTAAGGAGCTTCAGGAATATATTGCTGAAGCAAAGTAATATCTCACCCCCTTAAACAGTGGACAGAAGCGAGAAATGACAGAATGAGAAGCTAGTTGAAGAGCCAATGCTTTCCGTTAGGCTGACTAAAGCTGGCGCCATGATTTCTCAGTGAAATGTGAAAAAAAACACATTCATTTCTATTCAGATCCTGTTTCGTAATCTGCAGTGGTTGGGAAACAGGAATCAGCTACCCATTCGCTACTCTGCGCTCAATCCTAGATACAAACAACTGTGGGTGGCTTGGTTTTAAGGACACCGATAGTAAGATTCATTACAGTTGGTCTGGAAAATCCATATACACTTTCCTATCCTTAATATACGGGCACCTTTACGTCTACAAATAATCTTCATTTACAGAAAATTTAATATTGTGTGCTGAACTATGTGGCTCTTATGACAGCCTCAAATCTTTGTAGAATACTCTCCACCATTTTTTTTTATAATTGTTTCCAGATACATTCCGCCATTCAGCCTACAAAGCAGTGAACAGTTTATCTTTGCTTGCTAGGTGATCTCTTCTTTCACGCATCCGACGATTCAATCTGTCCCAGGGACTCTGTATCGCGATCAGGTCGGGACTCAGGGCTATCCAGACCAACTTTTCAGTGCCATGTCCCCCTATACCAATGTATAATAACGCGAGTAGTATGAAAAGGTACGTTGTCCTTCTGATAGAGATATGGGTCTTCCCCAAAACTCTGGTAGTGCATTGTCCAGGACGCTTAACTAGAGCTCAAAATTCAAGGATTTTTTTTTCCAAAACCACAAAAGGGCCCAAGGCGAAACACAAAAGCAGCTCCATACGATCAGACTACCTATACGAAGCTTCACTATCGGAACGATACAGTATGGATGGTACCTTTCTCACATTATCCGCCACAGGTAGGTACAATTCGTCCAACGACAACGGGTCCAATGTTGATTCGCCCAAAGGGGACGATTCACCCGAAGGTACTATTAACCCAATAATGCGATTGGTCCAATGCTGAGTCTTCTAATGGTACGCTTGGTCCAATACCAATTCGTCTAATAGTACGAGTGATTTAATGCCGATTCGTCCAATGGTACTATAACGAAGTAAATTTCTCCGTCATTTTTATCCGCGCCAGGATTCGAACCTGGGTCCCCTCATTCCGGAATAAGTTGCTCTACCAATTGAGCTACGCGGACGTTTTGTTCTGATTCCTATCTGCCTTTATGTCGTGTGCGTCCTTCTGGCAGGTACGTCACATCTCCTGGTACGTTACATCATCTCCCCCTTATTTTATTTTTTGTCGAAGTGCTGGAGAAGGGATTCTCTTATTTTACCTTTCTCGCGGTGTGGAAATAACATCACACCAATGCGAGATTTTGAACGGTCGGGTCATCCGGATAGTTCGGGCGCCATTATAACGAAGTAAATTTCTCCGTCATTTTTATCCGCGCCAGGATTCGAACCCAGGTCCCCTCATTCCGGAATAAGTTGCTCTACCAATTGAGCTACGCGGACGTTTTGTTCTGATTCCTATCTGCCTTTATGTCGTGTGCGTCCTTCTGGCAGGTACGTCACATCTCCTGGTACGTTACAGTACGATTACTCCAATACTGATTTGTTCACAGCGTTCACAGCCCTACTTGTACGAAACAAAGCTCATCCGTTCTGACGTGGTCTTCGCTGTTATTTAAAAGTATCAGTAGTCCACAAAGAATGTAAAATAGTGTTACCTTCCATATGTGATATTCCGTCACAGATTTTTTTTTTCGGATTCGTTTTTCGATTGTTTTCTTTTGAAGAAAAAAATGTACTTATGCTGTCCCCGCTGTC
The DNA here is from genome assembly GCA_039090855.1 of Macrothele yani. Lineage (NCBI taxonomy): Eukaryota > Metazoa > Arthropoda > Arachnida > Araneae > Macrothelidae > Macrothele > Macrothele yani. The sequence continues at coordinate 214,119,257 of CM076990.1, forward strand.
GTATGAAAGTAATGATGTACGAATCATTCAATCGTTATTGATGTCCCTTTTTTTCATTAAATAATGGAAAAGACAAATTTTCTGTTTTCGGTTGTCTGTGCATGCATTACATTCAAATCCGTTTATATCAAACGCTGATACATCGAAATGTCTCCTTTATCGAACTTCAGAAAGACCTCAAGGAGAATGACCGCGATGAGCTCAGGGAGAATATTCTCCGAAATAGTGCACTATTGCTCAACGCGTGTTACAGGATGTATCCACTGATTTTTGTCGATGCTCTGGTATTAAAACACTGTAAGATGAATGAAATCTGATGTCACATGACTTCAGGCACCTACGGGACTATTACCCATGGTTGTTGATGATGATTTTGATGATGATCTACTGATTTTTGTTGATGCTCTGGTATTAAAACACTGTAAGACGAATGAAATCTGATGTCACATGACTTCAGGCACCTACGGGACTATTACCCAAGGTTGTTGATGATGATTTTGATGATGATCTACTAATTTTTGTTGATGCTCTGGTATTAAAACACTGTAAGACGAATGAAATGTGTTGTCACATGGCTTCGGGCACCTACGGGACTATTACCCATGGTTGTTGATGATGATTTTGATGATGACCCACTGATTCAAAGCGTCGCGTTCAGTTATGCATGAACTATAGAGATGATCAATCACAGTACATTAAGTGAGGAGTTCCACAACGAGGACTGGTGTTCTAACCGAAAACATATTTCAGTGGTATTTACATGCAAAAAATGATTTTATTGCTGCGATTCTGCTATTTCTAATGGTACATCACTCTGTACAAGAACGTTAGTTTTCAAACAAAGCTACTGAACCTTCTCTCTCTCTCTTTCATGAGACATCTGATGTTGTAACATCCACACTCAGTCATTGGAAATTGTGTTGAGATGTGCTTCACAATTATTACTACATTTTATGAATGGACAAGATTCTAGCTCACGAGAATTGCAGCTGGATCTCCTGTTTTCTGTAAGTCGTTGTTTGCAGTGCAGTGACAACCAAAGTTATAAATGCACCCTCAACAGGAATGTTAAACTCAATTAAACAGATATAGTAGCAAAACAAGAAAATGCACGTTCAAAAGGCTGTACTTTTGTAAAACAATCGTTCACATGTTTGAACTCATGATCATTACCTAAATTCTCGAAACAAATTATTGCACCCATAGTGAGCTTCTAGAGAATTATAGTCATTAGTGTGAACCATCGTTGTAAGCTGATTTCGTAGAAGTCAATGTAGTAAATCCCCGAATTACATGAAGGCAAATAAAATAAAATATTGTTTAAGTTTTACGACATTCCAATGACCAAAATAATAAGATTATTTGAAACTAAGTTTTCCGAGGAAATCACTTTCATTGTTGCCGTCGATTGTCACACGCTGCTTTTTGCTAACGAATTGTATTACACATTTTCGAGTATCCAGTGTGCCCGGAACTTTCGTAGATAATTACATTTCTTTCTTTCTTCCATCACTCATAGGTGTATTTCCTGGAGAACTCCATTCACTGTTATCGCCCTGTGTTATGAGTTTACCGTTCGTATAGACTGCTATAGGCCGGGCTTTCAAAAAAAAAATGCATGCGTTGCTGTGGCCCATTATTATAAGTTTTCCTTTCCTTACAAACGGTTTTTGATTACTGTCCTTCTTCGTAACTGGCGCGACCAGAAATTATTTTCTGGGAGGAACGGGAAGTATAGAATTCAACTTATGTTTTTATACAACTAAATGTGTTATGAGTGCATTTTTAAAATGTATGAAACATCCGCCCAAAAATATTCAAATAGATATTGCTGGAATTTATTATTAATATTCTTATTACATATATTCTTATCACCACATAATGGTTGACCACTTATATTTTACTACTTATCTGGGCATAAAACAAGAGTATTGCACTAGTTACTGTTAGATGGTTAAAAGATATAAGTAATTCTGGAAAGAAATGAAAATTTACCTTCTAGCGAAACATCGTTCATTTATATAACGGTGTTTTTTTCATTGTAGAGTAAGTCTAACAGTTCCTGACGCTGACGACACTGATTTCGGCAAATATTTTCTGATTTGATTCAACTCTTATGTTAATTTTACTTCCTATTACTCGAGTCGTATTTCCATCTTTGTGGGTTCTTTTCCTAGTTCATCTAAAACTTCTTCAACTTACGGTGTGTATTTTCGATGAATGTGAAGTAATGTTAAATCGTCGAGTCTCTGTTCTGACATGATATTACGTAGTTATGATTTTAAGAGACGTAGTTTTGAAACCGAATGTTCACTTTCTGAACTTGCCACTAGAGTACCTAGTATGTGAAACAATATTTTTATATTGGATAACACTTCCCTGTAGCACAGTTTTAAAGCACTTAATGCATCTTTTACTCCTTTTATTTGTGGTAGATTCTACGGTACCACAGCTTCAATTCTGCGATTAGTTCTTCTTGCGACCTATTCAGGTCACCTGTAGAAAATTCAATTAAAGTTTTAAAACCATCAATATCTTAAGAAGATGGGGGCACATTGGGATTTTTTCGGAAAAGGGACTGGATTCTTGATGAGAATGATTTGTGTGCTAGAGAAATCTGTCTTCCGAAGCACTAATAAACATGTCTGAAAATGGTACATAAATTGAAATCTTGTAATAGTCTTCTGGGTTTTCCGGGTTTATGCTAGCGAGCGATTGTTTTGTTTTGATGTGATTCTTGGTATTTTAATGAAAACTTCTTGCTTTTCATCGTGCTTTAAAGTAATCTGAAAGTCATAGAACTCAAATTTAGCAATGCCTTGTCGCTACAGAAACTTTCATTGTACCCATGGCTTTTCATTGCAGTGGAATCATCCTGGTCTTTTGCTCCTTGCGGCTTCCTCGTCTTCATGGATAAAAGACGTTCATTTGCTGCCATGAGACATACAAACAATTTCAAATACTAACAAAGATTTGCCTTTTAAAATCGCGTTTTTGAAATATCGAAAGGTGTGACGTCTTACAGAGGTAAAACACGTGTCAAGACGACAAATCTGCAGCGATACAGTACGTCCGTGTAGCTTAGTTGGGAGATCATCTTACTCCGGAGTGAGGGGGCGCGATTCGATCTCCATCACGGACAAATTTGTGTTTTCACATTGGGGCTCAAACGTAAAAAATGATGTACAGGCAGGCCGTTGGGTTCTGCGAAAAATGTGTGATGTTTGTTCCACACATCGTCTAGAATTAATTAAAATTCGTTCCTCGCTTCAAAAAAAAAAAAAAAAAAAAGAGTGAAATGATGTGACGTACTACAGAGCTAATGCACGCGTCAAGACGGCAAATCTGTAGCGATACATTTCGTCCGTGTAGCTTAGTTAGGAGAGCAACTTACTACGGAGTGAGGGTGCGCGGTTTCGATCTTCGTCACTGACAAATATGTGTTTTCACAAAGGTTCCAATTTTTTTTGGTGGGGGAGGGGAGTCCGAAACTTCCCTTGGGTAAACAACTGCTCTTCGTTGTAAGCTGCGCTTTCCTAGATAACTACAGCACATTCAGCGTTAATGCTCAACTTTACGTGTTGATTTTTAGATAACTAAATTCACTGTTGGCGTTCGCCTTTATACGCATGTTATTTAGCAAACCACTTGACTCACTGTCGGTCCTAATCACAGGTTGAGCTTTTTCTCATGATGTTCATTGTTGCACAAACTGCTATGGGGTCTTTTTTCTCAAACGAACTGCATTCAGTGCTTCCTTTCACCATTGAAATATACACTTAGGTACCAGTTTATAAGGTACACCTGCCCTATGTGGGTGGGCGGCATACATTAGGCAGAGCAGCTAGTCGAGTATCAGCTAGCGTTGGATTGAAGGTGGGAATGGGGAAAACGAATAATCTGGTGACCTGATAGTTGAAACCAAGCTTGCCGGTTCGAGCATTTCCCCAACTCCCTTCGTCCTGGGCTGTTTAGGTACAACTGCAGCAAAGGTTTTCCCTGAATGGTGTGACAAGCAAAATACTTCCACCAATCGCAATTCTGCGGACGAAACCATTTGATGAAACAGAGGGTTGAAAAGAGACCAGAGGTAACTGTTTTGCCATTAGGAGGTGAAAATGTAAATCCTATTTTTCTCGATATATCTTTATCTGATAGACTTACTTGAAAAATACTTTCTTTGTTGAACAGCGTTTTTGCTGCAGATGTCATGCTTCATCTGTCATGTACATATAATTTCAAAGTTTTGGTAATGAACAAGGATGCCGCTGTAGGGCATTAATTCACGATTCTGTTTACAGCATATTGATATCAATATCTGCGCATCTAAAATTTCGATTGAAAAATACTTTTTCCGCTCAGATACCATTAACTACCAAATATTTTATACGCATTCTTCTCCAGAATAATACAAAATTTCCCCGCTAGGAGGTACAAATATTCATTCTGTTTTTCTCGATATCTCTGCTTCTAAAAATCCGAGCAGCCTCAGTGGCACAGGGGTCTGGCTTCTAACCATTCCTCCGAGGTGCGTCCGAGTTCGAATCTCTATGAGACATGGATGTTGTGTTTGCCTTACGGAACTGGTTCTTCCCTTTCCCTGCTTCTTTTTCTTTATTGACTGCTATTGGCTACAATACAGATTGGGAACACAATATTCTTTAAGTAATACACAGGTTTTCCCGTTTAGGGGCGTAAATATGAAAGCATTTTTTTCGCTATTTCTGTTCCCAGTGGACGTATTCAAAAAAATAACATACCTTCGGCTATGAAGAATACTTTATGCATATTTTCCAAACCACCCAGAATGTGCAGTGGTCTCAGCGATAACTTCTGGCAATTCGTCCGAGATGGGTCTGGGTTGGAATCCCGGTATGGCATAGATGTCGTGTTTGTCTTACGGAACTCGCTCTCTCCCTTCCCTGGTACAAGTGGCCTTACATTAGGGACGGGTGACTTCTTATAGTCCATGGAGTTGCTCATGGTGGTCGTTAGACCCCCAATCGAAAAATACATAGATATATACAGGGTGTGCCATATAAAAGAGGCCCGAGTATAATGAAAGACAACAGTCAGGCAATGTTACTATACATGGTGAAGAATAGTTGAAATGACAGAAAATAGGAGTAATTTACCTGCGTTTACAACAATTGCTGAACTTGCTGCGACATCAAGACACTGCTGCAAACGCTGCTCGTAACGCGCCACAACCCATCGGCAGTAATCTGGGATATGGCACCCGTAATGTTTACCTTTAATTCATCAAGGGTGTGCGGATTAGTTGCGTACACTTTCCCTTTCAATGATCCGCACATATAAAAGTAACAAGTGGAGAGATCGGGTTATCTGGGATGCTATGGTCCCTTCGATACAGTTCTGTCCTCCCTAAACACTTCATGCACAACACGTAAACTGTTCCGCGCAGTATGCGCCTTTGCACCATCCTGCTTAAAGGGAGCATATGTTCGCTCTTCTTCTGTAAGTGCGGCAACAAATGTTTTGAACAGTTGCTGAACATAGCGCTCCGAGTTGATGGTGTCAGTGAAAAAGAATGGGCCGACTATCCTCTTCGCAGACACAGCACACCAAACGCCTATCTTTTGGTCGTACAGAAGAGTCTCCACTGTCCGTCTGGGATTCGTGTCGGTCCAAATCCTGTGGTTTTACGCATTGACATACCCGAACAGATGAAACCATGCTTCATCTGTCATGTAATAAAGTGTTGGGTCCATTTCACCGCTGACAATGGTCTCCTGAAACCACTTACAATATTGCATCCGTTTTGCATAATGAGTAGTTTTAAGTTCTTGGAGAGCCATAACTTTGTACGTCCGAAAATGCAAATACACCTTAAGTATTCGTTGGCATGACGTGTCAGATATTCCCGTTGCAGGCGGTACTCGGCGAATCGATTTCCGAGGGCTTTGTAATGTCCTTGATATTGTCTTCAGTACGAATTGTCTTGGATTTGTTTCTTTTCCTGTTGCACACCGTGCTGGTTTCACGAAATTTCCGCACTAACTTCTGTACCACTGATTTCGCCGGTGCTGCATAATGTGGGAATTTTTCTGTAAAGAACTCATTTACAACCTTGTATGAGTTATTTCTGAAATACTGTTCAACAATAAAAATCCGCTGTTCCGTACTTAAAACCATCTCTGTTGCCTTTGTTCTCTCTTCACTTACACTTATGACCCCGTACCTACACTGCTCTGGCTGTGACTAACCACTCCGGAGAATTTCTTTGTAACTGTACATGCAGAAACCGGTTAGAAGTGGAGCAAAGCGGTTTTAACTGGAAACCCGCAAAGCAACTTTAACCCGCCTAACAACGTCTTGCCACGGGGCCTCTTTTATATGGCACATCCGGTATATTTCTATTTTTTTATTGTTTTCAAATCCTACCGCCTCGGGGCGTCAGCTTACATTTCTATTTGAAAGAGCGTATTTCTGTCTGAAAATCCTTTAGAGAAATTCGTATTTGGTAGGATACTGTTTACTATGAAGGGATTTTTCACATATTTTCTTCTTTAACTTACGCACCGCTTTCCCACTATGAGGCATACAGTTATATCGCATTTTTCTTTATAACTCTTTTTCTGATTGTTCGATTTGAAAATGTCTTTTGCATCTGATATCTTTTGCGATTAGAACTTTTTGTACACAATTTATTAATTTTCTCACCACACTTTTGAGTTGCTAGTGTTTCTATTTGTGGATGTTTTATCGATTGTAGAAGTCCGGTTGAGTTTTTTTCGTAAACTTCTCCATTCACTTTGAATAACCTCGTTCACATTGCGTATTTTAAATTATGAGTAGTTTTTACCTTGTTGGTGCAAGCGAATTCTTTGTTTTGCTGAATTCTTAGATTTTCAAAATACTTAGAAGTATCTTTTCGTGTAGGAAAGGATTCAAAATACGTGTTCATTACAACTAAAAATTCGGTGTCTGCGTTCTTGTTTTCACTGTTTTGATGGTTACGATATAAACAGATTATATACGTGTCTACTAAAATTCAAGACCCGCTTTTTTCGCAATTTTAACATACTCAATACAGTTACAAGAAAGTTCGTTTTAGGAAAAGAAAAGCACTTGTACCGCCTGATAATTTCGAATGACATAAAACCCTTCAATTCACTATATGGCTGTATTAATGTGACAAATATTTTTAGGGATTTGCCTTTAATGCTCTGGCGTTACTTGAGCGCACTCGATTGCCTGTGATGCTAATTCTTCGCAGGAATTAGTGTTGATAGAGTAACTCCAAGGATTAATAGGCTCTGCTGCAACTCTTCCATCGAAATTCATGCTTAAGAGCTTTCATTTGACCGAGAAAAGCATTTTTAAAAAACTTTTGTTTAAGTACTACGAATATTTGATGAACCAATTAGATAGAATAATTACCAGTGCTCATAACGTGATTAATATCTTACTTTATATTAAAGAAAGCAATATAAAATTATTAAATATCATTATAATAAAACCGGAATCAATGTGGAATGGATTATATCAAATATTTTCTACGCCATTGCATCTAAAGAAAAGAAACTGAAATCCCGATTAGTTGTATCCTCACGTTCCCGCTCTCTTTGAACGAAACACAGATTCAATTAACTACATTAATCTAGCATAATGGGCAGTAATGAAATACATTTTCTGTATTTTACATCAGGAAGCGTTTTATCCTCTCCACGAGCCACATTCCTTCTCATTCTCATATGAACCAAACCTATTCCGAAGAGTTCCACTCTAGATGTTTTTCAAGGACTATTCATGCCCTTATTGTGAAAAGCACCAAAAAATCCCTTCTAAGATACTAAATAACCCTCTTCTATTCTCCTAAATATTTCTTCTAACTTTTCGTGATACAGACGTATCATTTAAATTGCGAATTCCTTTTAAAGCAAGTTCAAAATTCAAACTTAAATTCAAATTCAAATGCAACATGAAGGAAAAAGGAGATCTAATACAGTGCTTCAGGAAGCAACTAGTAAAATTAAAATGTATTATGGTAATATTAAACTCTACTGACCCTTCCATTAGGGCCAATAATTTCTTATTTATGCAAAGCAGCACTCATAAATAGTGTAACTGTTGAAATAACAGACGCCAGTGAAAACAGCACTTAAGGAGCATTGAGCCAAACGAAGTACACCTAAAATACTTGTATTTATATATTTAAGTGTACAACGTCGACCCAGTGGTGCAGTGGTCTAAGCGCTGGCTTTTGACCGTTAGTCTGAGATAGGTCAAGGGACGGATCCCGATGATACATGGATGTTGTGTTTTCCTTATGGCACAGGCCCCTCTTCCTTCCGTGGAACCCTAAATTAGGGATGGGCGACTACAGCGATCGCTAACCCCAAAAACGAAGCAAAAATACATCACATAATTCATGAATGCAGACAATTTAATATAGTCAAAAAGTTTTCTGTTTGACTGTATCTCCTTTCTTCTTCCGGATCCTGATTTATCTTCATGATCCGAAGCACAAAATTCTCTTCCGGATCCGAAGTACAAAATTGCGACCTCATTTGTTCTCTGGTTCGCCTTGCATAAAAAAGGTTTTATGGATTAGGAAAGCAGAAGCATTTCCAATATTGCTTTAGTCCCTCCCTGGTTCACACGCGGAGGAAATGTACCTTTGCATTTGTTTCGATCCTGCTTTTTCCTACGGAACAGATTTAATTCTTTTCGGAAGCATACCCAAGATGTTTCATGTACAGCATTTTGTGTGGCATAATTTTCCTTGCATCTACAGTAGATGTCATAATTAATTTTTTCTATCTGAAAATATACGAGGGTTGTTCTAAAAATAATGCCTGTTTGCCAATAACTCTTGTTTGAAATATTTTCATGAAAGTTTGTAAAAATCTAGATTGGACATCTCAGTAAGAAGGTGTGCATTATTTTGTGCTTAGATAGGCCAAAGCTAAGGAATAACATTTGTCTAAAGCAAAGAGCTGTTGTTAAGATTTTGGAAATCAAAGGTTGCAGGACGACGAAAAATCCACATGAGCGTGACAAAGGTTTGCAGAAATGTAAGTCAACATCAATAATGTGTCAGAAGATTGATGAAGAGGTTTCAAGTAGAGGAAAACACCTCAGTGGCAGACAAAAAAAACGGAGCGAAAGGCATTCAACTTCAGTCAACAACGAGAGCCAATAACAAGTTGATGAACTCATTCGCAGTGTTGGGCATGTACCCATTCGGAAGATCTGTTAGACACTGCATTGTGGTCGGTTCAACAGATAATGCGCGTCTTTACCACTGAGCCAGAAAGACTCACTGAATTTTGATCATAGTGCTGTGGAAAGAATGACTCGTGACCTCGGGTATAGTGTAGAGTGTATGGAATGTGGATTTCATTCCCATAAATCTAAGATCATGAGGGCCAAAGGTTTAAAGTGTGCAGAGATCTGTTGGGGTCGTTTGAAGCGAACCAAGACACATTTCGCTGAGATGTGCTCATTGCTAATGAAACCTGGGCATTCCTTTACGACCCAGAGACAAAAGCGCATTTACAGAATGGCAACAGAAGACCGTGATTGGACCTAAGAAATTGATGGTGGCAGTTTTCCCGGGCGTCAGAGGCGCACTCTTGTTGAATTTCTTGAACTAAAGAAGTTTAGGCAAGCTATGAGCAAGAAGAAACCAGACTTGCTTTTTCGTTCTGTCCTACACCACGGCAACGTACGTTTTATCTATACAGGGAGAGAGGCTTATTCTAAAAAAAGGAGAACTAATCGAAACAAAAATTATCAATGCAGCAACATGTTTATTTCAAGAGTTCTACTTATTTCATCGGACACTCAAATTCACCAATCGCTTTCAAAAAGTAAGTTCTTCTACGAGCGGCTCTCTCAATTACAATGAATAAATCAAATGTTTCGTGAAATATATCTTCACTTAAGTCTATTTCTTATCTTGGTCATATGTTGCCCTATTAAAAATCACATTATTTGATTCACTTAAGCTAGTATCCGAAAAAACCTCCCTAAAGCCAACCATTGCATACTCGCGAAAATATTTTATTGGTAAGTTACCGTTCTAAATCAGTGTATTACTAGTTACCTTTTTAAATCAATGTACTACTAGTTACCTTTCTAAATCAATGTATTACTAGTTTCCGTTTTAAATAAATGTATTACAAGTTAGGCACGAAACCTGAAGCATTTCTAGATCGGTACATATACACCACATCGTGTACATCTAGCTCGTAAGAATGATTTGTTTTCTACAAAATTGGTTGTACTTTGTAAATCCAAATTTCTTAGATTTTTGCACATATTTTTCCCGCTGGGAGAAAAGAGTGTATAGCATGGTAGATAAAAACAGCTACTGTGTCCGTTTCATTTGAAGTTCCTCCAAGGATATCCTTCTGGGGTGCTTTTGTAGATATCAGTTTGGATCCTTTTACTTCCTACGGAGATATTCATTGCGCTAACAACTTCATCAAGATCGATCTTTTTTCTAATTCTAAACATGCGTAAAAAATTCCCCTTTGGATATCAGTGTAACGCATACTTTGGAAATCAAACACGCAAACTCGTTTTAGAATCGATCGCTCAACTTTTGCTTCAAACGCTGTCCTTGAACTCCCCACATCTATCTTCAGAAAACAGTTAATGTTTAAGCTCGAAAAAAGAGACTTAGTTTCGCTTTGTCAGTGTTACCTGAAAGTATAAGGGGAAATATTTCACCCCTGAAATAATTTACGTCATAGCATTCTTAAAATGTGGCCACAACAACTGTTTTTCGCGAGATCATTTTTGAGCTGCAAAGTCATAAATCATACGCCTACTCCATGAGAATCATTAATGAAATCGAGTTTTTCTGTCTTTTTCGAAGGAGGAAAAAGAATATAAATTATGTACTTATCTTCGAAAAAATCACTAATCACGTCTGATTCTTTTTCGTAGCGTGCTTTTAGCGAGACTCAGAGAGAAAAATAAACCGCTGAAAAAGCTCTTTTCCAAGAGGAAAAAGATTCTTTGGGCTATTAGCGACATGTTCCGTTTAATTGCTCCGCATCGATGCCACCGCGTCGTCCAAAATACTTAATCACATTAGCTTGTCGTATCGCTTAGATTCCATTAAAAGATTCCCTGTTGTGAATTCGCTACAGCCAATAGTGAAATCCGCTCTCATTAACAAACAACTGTGCTAGTGTTTAAATCACGGCTGTAAAGATCTCGTGGATGAAAGCAAAATTTCATTATCATTGATATAGCCTCGTCACAAGATTATGATACTAACGCTTCACTGGATTACAAATAAGATTATCAAGAGATAAGCTAAAAACTTTCAGCAATGCGATACCAGATAGGAGAGCACTTCTGATTGGGTCAATCTGTTATTTGTACGGCAAACGGAAAGAGCTGGAAGACAGAGCGGAGGAGGGGTTGGTACAACTGTAACCAATATTTACTGTCGTAACAAACGCACACACACGCGCGCGCGAACGTGCATATATATAGTGCATATTACTAAATGTGCTCATTTCGGTTTGGTGGTGTTTCAATAAAAATAAGCAAATGGCACAGGGTTACAAACGTATTACCTAAAAGTTATCAAGTTGGAAACACATGGAATAATTAATATAGCCAAGCTGTTCTTTCCATGAAACGTAGCCACAGAAATTTGAAAATTTGATCGTCCTGGAACGGAAATAGGACAGAGTAAAACAAGCCATGAACGGAATAACATGTGTGCCGGAGAAAAAGTAATTTAACGCGAAAAATCGAAGCTAAAGTTAAGGTAAGTTTACACGAAAACAATTGGACTACAAGGAAAATCGTTAAACAACAAATATTTCGCACAGGATGTTTATTTATCGCGAGGTCTTTTGAAAAACGGAACTAAATAGCATATAATTTTCAGTTTTACCATGAATGAGTTCTTACAATATAAGTAAGAACTCATTCATGTTAAAACTGAAAAAACGTGGTTACATCACTACGATCCAGAGACGAAACAACAGTCCCTAAAGTGGAGACACTCGGGTTCTTCACGGCCAAAGAAATTAAGGACTCAAAAGTCTGCAGGAAAGGTCATGGCAACGGTTTTTGAGAATTCGGAAGGCGTTTTACTGACTATCTCCCGAAGGGCAAACAATAAATGCTGCATACTATTCCAACTTGCAGTGCCGATTAAAGAAGGCGTTGAAAGGGAAAAGGAGAAGAAAACTGCGGAAAGGTGTTCTCTTTTTGCAGGACAATGCGCCTGCTCACAAGGCTTGAGGTATCTGGGGTTTAAGTGCATAGACCATCCACCTTACTCACCAGAACTCGCTCCATCGCACTATTTCCTGTTCCCAAACCCTATAAAAAGTTTGAAAGGGAAGCATTTTTCAAATGATTCGGAGGTGATATTAGCAGCAGAACAGTGTTTGAGTGACAAGTCCTTCGTAAGAGAGTGTGCTACAAGTAGCCGCATTCCCCTGATTTAGAGACCCTGTCCCCAGGGAAGGGACAGAAACCCAGGCCTAACCACTTAACCACCGAGACGGCGGGTAGGATTAATTAATTTTTATTTTTAATACAAGACAACAATAAAGATAAGCACTTCCGTGACTTTCCTTTATTCTGATACAGCACTCTCGTGATTTTTTTCTTGGACCGAATGAACTGGATCTTTTTTGCGACACGGGGCATTGATGTTCTGCCTGTTGAACCAACTGAACTGCACTGTATTTGAGATCTACCATATTCTATGATTCTCATGTTGGATGGAGAGTGATTCAGAATTGTGATGTGATGTATTTGTGTTTGTGATGCAGAATCTTTCGTTTTCTACCTGTAGGATCAAGCGAACGATATTTTTCTTTCTACGTTCTCACGTTTGCTCGCCAAAATATGAGTACCACATCACCTCTTCTAAAAGTCTGACTGAAAAAATATATTTTTTTTTATGTTAGATAGTTGTTGATTAAAATTAAGCAAGTATTTTCCTATTCTCATCACGCCTACGTTTTTCGCTTTTTTGTGGTATAAATATACAGTTATATTTGGCACTCTATCTCTTCTTCTACAAGTCGTCACTTTTCCTGACGACTTGTAGAAAAAGAGATAGAGTGGGAAACGTAAATGCATGTTCATATGAGAGTTCATGTTCATGTGGGAAACGTAAATGCATGTCCAATGGGAAACGTAAATGCATGTCCAATGGGAAACGTAAATGCATGTCCAATGGGAAACGTAAATGCATGTTCATATTTTTCGTACGACATCTCAATTAATGCGGACAAAAATGAAACTATTCATATGAGTTGATAATCGTGGTTAAAGTTTAGCGGTTTCCTACATAATTCCCTACTAGAAATTTTGTAATTTCCCTCTACATGGCATTATGGTGTAGCATAATGTGAAAATCACGCGATATTTTGAGCAACTTTTCCTGTGCCAGTACTGAATTTACGGGGTAAAGTACGTTGGAAGATACAGTGTATCCTTTCCCTCAGATTTCCTTAAAGGTTCCAGTTAATTTCCGGATGTCGTTGATTGCTCTACGTCTGAGAGATTTTTTTCCAAAGATGTATTCGTTACATATAAGACTTCAGTGGCTTCTTGCCTGTTCTACGTAGAGGAGGTAGTGATGATTTTGAGGACATCTCCATCTGAAAGACTGGAAATTACGCATAAATGAAACATCAGATGAGTTATCAGGGGAAACTAGACTTGTCAGAAACGCCCAAAAATATCTTGCATATTTGTGTGGCAAAATGTCTTACATATTGCGTCTTCTTAGACTGTCGAAGTCTCCTGCTTGAGGTAAGCGACAATTATGGCGAATCCTGTTCTGCAGGCAGCAGATCGAATTAAGATTTCTGTGATAAGTGTAGCACAGTTCTCATATTTGCCATCCTCGCAACCATTATAATCTTCCCTTTCCTTTCACTCCAGCATCGATTCGAGAATATGGTACTTTTTGAATTAAATGTTCCATATCATCTGTTATTCATCTCTTCATCACGCCCATTTACTCACAATTCTTTCTTTTTTCTTCGATTTTTGTTTATTTCAAAAGTCTTTGATTTTTGTTCCTGATATTCCTGAGATCACCGTTTGTACCTATATCCATAATTTGAAATCCTTTAGTTGTTGTTTTTTCCTTTAGTGCCCATATCTCCACGGCATGCTTGAGCACCAACCACACGCAGCATAGGATTACACGAGATCAAATTTTTACGTCAAAGGCATTGCTGCATGTCAGTCACAACATTTTCACACAACAATGTCTTGCCGTAACAGCTCCAGTTCTTGTGGCGTTCTTTACTATTTTAAATGTGTGCATGTAGCTTTCAGAACAATATGTAAAATTTCCTCTTCTTATTCACTCACCTTAAGGCTGTCTTTGAATGAATGTTAGGGTTCCTCTTCTGTGATAGATGACGCAAACACTCACTCCTTGGGCGTGTCTTTTACGTTTTGAGGGACTGTCCCAAAAGTTGGCGTCACCGAATCACTGCAGACCTCGCCAAAAATATTCAGAATGAAAGCCGTCTCTCGTTGGCTCCACAATGAGAAGACAAAAAATGCCCTGTTACGTTTAAACCAATAACGTTGTTTAGGGTGGAGCTTAGTAGGTAGGTGGAGTTTCTATAGCTCAAATTCAAGGGTTCTCTGCTAATGTACACATTTTCTCTTCAAAAAATGAACGTACAGTAGGATTTAAGATCATCTATAGAAGACAAGATTGCAATCTCACTTTTGGCCTCATTCAATAATTTCTATTTGGCCTCGATAATTAAAAAAAAACAGAAATGAGAGATTTCGTTTCTTCCAGACAGAAACACCGCTAAGCTAACCTATCGCGCCATTTAGAGCCCAAATTGGAATACTTTCGAGTTTGTTTGTTTTTTTAATTAAAAAAAACAAACTCAAACAATGTTTTCGGAATAATAACTGTGGCACATATTAGCCATAGGTCGTTTTTATTTGTGCTCAAAATTTCAAACACTACAAAGTAATAGTCATTGAGAAAATGTTTACAAAAGAATGTACATTGCAGATATAGGATAGAATTTCTCTTAGACTCATTCAAAGACAGCCTTAAGTGAAACAAAATAAAATTCAAGACTGATTTTCATTGAATTAGCATTTATTTTAGCCGTAATCCACTCAAGCATAGCTTCGATAACACAATAAGCACTTAGTTGAATTAACTTGAATTAGTAAACCCAGTAGGAGTTTGAAAAGACTAATACGATATATATATATATATATATATATATATATATATACTTAAGAGCAAAACTGAAGACTAAGGAAAAAATTTTAGAATTTAAAACGAAGGGTGCAAAAAATCTGTTTATAAAAGAAAATAAAAACAAATAAAAAAGAAAACTAGTTATTCATCACTAGGATAGCTATACTAAAAATAGTAAAACCAACATTAAAATTAATAAGATTCTGATTAATCTATAGAAGCTCACTAAGGTGATTTAATACATGCAAAGATTATTAAATAAACTGCTCGTGTATTTTATAATATTTCTCATGTATTCTGGAGAGTTAATTCTGCTCTTTCTGATCATTTAGATCCACAGTCTTAAGTTTATATATTTTTTTTCTCTGGTTAAAATCTCAGCGCGTTGGTTTCTTGCTGTATGAGGAGGCCATCAGCCCCACCCTCACTGCCCCCCAGCGTCTAGGGAGTGGCGGAAGAGGTCAGCCATGTTCTTCTCTTGTTAGGAGAAAAGTTTTTGTCACACAAGAGGTAAGCTCTCTTCCTTGTTTTTGGGTTCTAGGTTTTATAAGTTCAATGTTTGTACTTCATGTACCTTTTCTCTGTCGTTTTTTAGCTTTTCAGCTTTTAAGCATTGGTTTGTCTGTTAACATTTTTGCGGGTTTTAACTCTTACTTTTCTTTGTAACTTTGAGCGTCTTTTGGGGTACCTAGGAACAGAAGATGGCTAAGCTTGTTCCTTTTCTATGCGCTGTCTATGCGCTGTTTTTTCAAAGTAGTTAAGTTCTTAATAACTAATTAATTATGCACTTAAAGCACTGCTGAAATACTTTGTACATATTGCAACTAACTGTTTAAGGTATATAACTTTCACAAAGTTTTCTTTAGTTAATTATTATCTTTAACTTATTCTCGTTTTCGTGCTGTCATAAGCTGTAGAGTAGGGGGTTTTAGACTCAAGTTTTCTTTCAAAAAATCTGTTCGTTATAAATTAACATTTCCTTTTTTAATTGCAATGTAAAATTTGGATTTCTTTTGCATTGTTTTTCAGGTTTAAATTCTCTCTCAAACGAACTTGGAATTTCGTTATAGCTGAAAATCATTTCTAATTATTATGTCACTCTCACAGCTTGAGTTCTCTTTAATCTTCTTCTCTCTGTTTAATAGTAACAGATGAAGAGCATGGGTCGGGCCATGAAGGTTAATGGATGCAAGCGAAATTGTTAACTAGTGCTAGGTCATGCTACTCTACGGAGGACATGACTTATATATATATTTTTTAAACTATTTTAGGTGGGAATGTTACTTGCATCTATGGCCTTGCAGAAACCCATTTCCAACTAGGTCTTTGTGGAAGTGAGAAAATGCAGAGTTTTTGCTGGTCCTTGATAAAGCCAAGGCTCAGTATTCTCGACACCTTCTACATTCAGTTGTTTTATTTTATTTTTTTATCTTTTCTCCTTTTACTCACACAGGTAGATACATAACCTTTTCTATGTTGTACTAGGTGCGAGTCAAAATTATATATGTATTTTTTTGCTTAGGTATCTTCTTTATAGAATATATATATATATATATATATATATATATATATATATATATATATATATATATATATATATATATATATATATATATATCATCATCATCATCATTGTCAACCATTATCAATCCACTGCTGTACGAAGGTCTCCCCAAGTTTCCTCCACAACGATCTGTCTTGTGCCAGTCTCCTCCATGTCACTCCCGCATACTTTCGAATTTCATCCACCCATTCTTCCATGTGGTCTTCTTCTGGGTCTTTTCCTGTTCCTTGGAATCCAATCTAAAAATTCGGCTGTCCATCGATGGTCTGTCCTTCTGGCAGTATGTCCAGCCCATTGCCATTTCAGGGATTTAACTCTGATTATGATGTCTTCCACTCTTGTCATTTTTCGGATCCACGAGTTCCTCTTCTTATCTCTCCTGGTTACACCAAGCATGCACCTCTCCATGCTTATTTGAGTTGTCTGCAGCCTTTGTATGTCTCTTTTAGTTAAGGTCCACGTCTCTGCACCATACGTAAGCACTGGAAGGATGCATTGATCAAACACTTTTCTTTTAAGACATAATGGCATATTGCTAAAATTATGCTCTTTCTTCCAAAAGCTCTCCAGGCAAGTTTTGTACGCCGATTAATTTCTTCACCAATGTGACCCTCACTTGATATCTGCTGTCCAAGATAAAGGTACGTGTCTGTTATCTCCAGCTTTTCTCCATCAATCGATAAATCTTCATTTCTTGTAAAAGCATTGAACATCACTTTTGTCTTCTGAAAGTTCATTTTTAATCCCACTTCTTTACTCTTGTCAGCAAGTTCCTGGATCATACTCTGTAGCTCTGATGGGGTAGTTGGAAAAATGACTATGTCATCAGCAAAACGAAGGTGGGTTAGATAATCTCTATTAATGTTTATCCTTTTGTTTTCAAAGTTCAGTGATTGAAAGACATTTTCCAATGTGGCATTAAAGAGCTTTGGAGATATGGTGTCACCTTGTCTCACTCCTTTTCCAATTTTTATGTGTGTTGTATTTTCAAACAGCCGAATTTTTGCACTTGCATTTTCATAGATGTTATTAATAATATTAATGTACGCATCTTCAATACCGCAGGATTTCAGAGCCATTGTAACTGCTGATGGTTTCACCGAATCAAAGGCTTTTTCATAATCGATAAAAGCCATGCACAATGGAAGTTCATATTCCCTCGCTCTTTCAATTAGTTCTCTCAGTACGTGGATATGATCTATTGTGCTGTAGCCACTCCTGAATCCAGCTTGTTCTCTCGGTTGAGCCATGTCCAGTGTCACCTTCAAGCTGTGTGAAAGAACTTTAGTGAAGATTTTATAAACCCCTGATAGGAAGCTGATAGGTCTGTAGTTCCTGAGATCCTCAATGTCACCTTTTTTATGTAGCAAGATCATTGTAGCGTTGTTCTAATCCTCAGGAATCTTCCCTTCATTAAGGCATCGAGTGAAAATTTGGGCGAGTACTGTTTCGATTTCTCCACTTGCTTCTTGTATGATGTCTACAGTAATTCCATCTTCTCCTGGAGCTTTTCCCAGCTTCATGTTCTTGATTGCATGTGCTACTTCTGCTGGGAGGACTGGAAGAACTCTGGTACTGGTACCTTTCATGATGTCTGGAGTACATGTATCATCCCTTTCATATAATGTGGAGTAGAAATCTTTCACTCTTGTCAAAATTTTGCCTCTATTTCTTGTTACAGAACCATCTTCTTTTCTCAGTGCCATAATCTGCTCTCTTCCCTTACTGAGATGACCCTTTGCTATATCATCATCATCATCATTGTCAACCATTATCAATCCACTGCTGGACGAAGGTCTCCCCAAGTTTCCTCCACAACGGTCTGTCTTGTGCCAGTCTCCTCCATGTCACCCCTGCATACTTTCGAATTTCATCCACCCATCTCCCATGTGGTCTTCTTCTGGGTCTTTTCCTGTCCCTTGGAATCCAATCTAAAATTTCGGCTGTCCATCGATGATCTGTCCTTCTGGCAGTATGTCCAGCCCATTGCCATTTCAGGGATTTAACTCTGATCATGATGTCTTCCACTTTTGTCATTTTTCGGATCCACGAGTTCCTCTTCTTATCTCTCCTGGTTACACCAAGTATGCACCTCTCCATGCTTCTTTGAGTTGTCTGCAGCCTTTGTATGTCTCTTTTAGTTAAGGTCCACGTCTCTGCACCATACGTAAGCACTGGAAGGATGCATTGATCAAACACTTTTCTTTTAAGACATAATGGCATATTGCTCTTGAAAATTATGCTGTTTCTTCCAAAAGCTCTCCAGGCAAGTTTTGTACGCCGATTAATTTCTTCATCAATGTGACCCTCACTTGATATCTGCTGTCCAAGATAAACGTACGTGGCTTGTTATCTCCAGCTTTTCTCCATCAATCGATAAATCTTCATTTCTTGTAAAAGCATTGAACATCACTTTTGTCTTCTGAAAGTTCATTTTTAATCCCACTTCTTTACTCTTGTCAGCAAGTTCCTGGATCATACTCTGCAGCTCTGATGGGGTAGTTGCAAAAATGACTACGTCATCAGCAAAACGAAGGTGGGTTAGATAATCTCCATTAATCTTTATCCCCTTGTTTTCCCAGCTCAGCGACTGAAAAACACCCTCCAATGTGGCATTAAAGAGCTTCGGAGATATGGTGTCACCTTGTCTCACTCCCTTTCCAATTTTTACGTGTGTTGTATTTTCAAACAGCCTAATCTTTGCACTTGCATTTTCATAGATGTTATTAATAATATTAATGTATGCATCTTCAATACCGCAGGTTTTCAGAGCCATTGTAACTGCTGATGGTTTCACCGAATCAAAGGCTTTTTCATAATCGATAAAAGCCATGCACAATGGAAGTTCATATTCCCTTGCTCTTTCAATTAGTTCTCTCAGCACGTGGATATGATCTATTGTGCTGTAGCCACTCCTGAATCCAGCTTGTTCTCTCGGTTGAGCCATGTCCAGTGTTACCTTTAAGCGGTGTGAAAGAACTTTAGTGAAGATTTTATAAACTACTGATAGGAGGCTGATAGGTCTGTAGTTTCCGAGATCCTCAATGTCACCTTTCTTATGTAGCAGGATCATTGTAGCGGTGTTCCAATCCTCAGGAATCTTTCCTTCATTAAGGCATCGAGTGAAAATTTGGGCGAGTACTGTTTCGATTTCTCCACTTGCTTCTTGTATGATGTCTACAGTAATTCCATCTTCTCCTGGAGCTTTTCCCCGCTTCATGTTCTTGATTGCATGTGCAACTTCTTGCTGGAAGGACTGGAGGAACTCTGGTACTGGTATCTTTCATGATGTCTGGAGTGCATGTATCGTCCCTTTCATATAATTTGGAGTAGAAATCTTTCACTCTTGTCAAAATTTCGCCTCTATTTCTTGTTACAGAACCATCTTCTTTTCTCAGTGCCATAATCTGTTTTCTTCCCTTACTGAGATGTCCCTTTGCTATCTTTAGGCTTTGGTTGTTTTCAATTGCTTTCCTCACTAGTTCACAGTTGAATTTTCTTACGTCTTCAGTGATACTTTTTCTTACTGTCTTGCATAGCTCTATATATTCCACTTTGGAAGTCACATCTTCTCTAGTTGTCCTCATCTCTCTTCTTTTTTGCATCAACATTTTCGTTTTTCCTGATAATTTATTTACATGCAACTTGTTCTTAGACCCAGCTAATTTTGTTGCTGTTTCCATAAGAGCTTTGGTTACTTTTCTGTTAACTTCAGAGATGTCCACTTCTTCTGATGTTAGGCCTTCTAAAGCAGAGAACCTGTTCTTCAGTTCCAACTTGAAGGTATTATGGTGTTTTTTAAGGTTGGTTATGTCAATAGATTTTGTTTGTCTTATGAGCTTGCCACGTTCAAGTTTAGTGTTGAGGTGCATCTTACATCTCACCAATCTATGGTCACTACCTGTGTTGAACTTGTTTAGCACACTGCAGTCTTCTATGACGAATTTTTTGTTACACATAATAAAATCAATTTCACTTGTCGACCCATTTGGATGTCTCCAAGTCCATTTCCTGTGTGGCTTTTTCTTGAAAAAGGAGTTCAAGATGAAAAACCCTTCTGCCTCTGCAAACTCAACGAGAGTATTTCCACGCTGGTTTCTGTTGCCGTGACCAAATTTACCTACTGAAGTTTCATTCTGTTGCCGTTGCCCTATTTTTGCATTGAAATCTCCCATAATTATTTTCAAATGCTGCTTACCTTTATTATTTAGATGACAAATTTCCTCATAAAATTCTTCAATTTCTTCTTCAGGATGACTTGTGGTGGGTGCATAAGTTTGAATAATCTGAGCCTGGTATCTTTTCGAGAGTTGGATAACAAGTCGTGCAGCTCTGTCAGAGGAACTTTCAACTTCTACAACTTTATCCTTCAGTTTCTTGTTTATTATAAATCCAACACCACTAGTTCTGCCAGTATCTGTCCCACGATAGTAGAAGAGATGTCCACTTTTCAGTTCGATGAGATCTTCTCCTTTTCTCCTTACCTCACTTAGCCCCACGATGTCCCACTTGATCCTTTGTAGTTCCTCTTCCAATTCAAGAAGCCTTGAATCAGAAGATAGGGAGCGTCCATTGTACGTAGCCAAGGTCAGCATCAGATGGCAGCCTAGTCCGGTCCTCCGGGGATTCTTAGCACCTCTGCCTTCATGTCGCACTGGCCGCTGCCTTGGCCAGGTACATTCCAGCTGCCGGAGACTGAGGGCCAAGATTTAAGTTGTGGAATCATTTTGGAGGGGTTTTGGCCATAACTCACCACGCTGGCCAAGCGGGTTGGTGAGTGTGGGATAGAATTTCCTCTAATCCCGATGGTATAGTTATACCGCTATTGGCGGTCGTCAGAGCCCCTTTAGTGGGAACAGGATGTACCACGAGAAGGCGGGGTTGACATTTGTCAAGGAGAGGCTGTGATGTTACGCATCACCTGACCTTACATCCTTACATTTGCTATATATATATATATATATATACAACAACTAAAGAAGATGTGACTTCCAAAGTGGAATACACAGTGCGTCAAAGACATTTTAAGACTGGTGCTAGATTTCAGGCTACGGTGGCGCCACCAGTGTAATCGCGAATGCGTTATAAACCGTGACCATCTGCTTGCTTTCTGCCAAAAGTACTGCGCGGTTGTTAAAGTAACTGAAACGAAACGGCCGTTCATTAGAGAAGTAAAATTTTTTTCATGTTGAATTATTAAGATGGAACAAAGGGCTGTTATTAAATTTAACGCAAAACTTGGTAAAAGTGCCTCGGAAACGTACCAAATGATGAAACAAGTTTACGATGAGTTTTGTTTAAGTAGATCAAATGTTTTCCTGTGGCACAAAAGGTTTTTGGACGGAAGAGATTCGCTAGAAGATGATAAGCATACCGGAAGACCAAGTTCATCTAGGACACCTCAGATTATTGAAAAAGTGCGTGATTTCGTGGCAAACAATCGATATGCGTCACTAAGAATGGTGGAAGAGTCTTTAAACATCAACAAAGAAACTATTCGAACCATCCTGCATGAAGATTTAGGCAAAACAAAAGTCTGTGCTAAATTTGTTTCACGCACGTTAACCAATTAACAAAAATCAAGGAGAAGTGCACATTGCAGAGACATCATTTCAGCCGCTGAAAATGATCCAAACTTCGTAAAATCGATTGTTACAGGTGATGAAACATGGTGTTTTCAATATGATCTTAAAACAAAGCAACAAAGTGCGGAATGGAAGTAAAACAACTCACCACAAACCAAAAAAACAAGAAAAGTTCCATCAAAAATCAAAACAATGCTCATTACATTCTTCGATAGTGAGGGTATTATCCACAAAGAATTTGTTCCAAATGGACAAACAATTACTGGTGTGTTTTATTTAAATGTTTTGAGGCGTTTGATGGGCAGAATTCGTCGCATTCGTCCAGAATATCGGGATGAATACAGTTGGTGTTTGTTGCACGATAATGCACCCAGTCACACCTCACTTCTTGTTCGTAGATTTTTGGCGAAAAATAACGTCTGTGTGTTGAATCATCCACCTTATTCGCCTAATTTAGCACCCTGCGACTTTTCTTTATTCCCAAAACTTAAATTGACGTTAAAAGGATGTTATTTTGATGATATTTCGACCATACAAATAGCTTCGACGCGTGCTTTGGAGGCAATTCCACAAAGTGAACTGGAACAGACATTCGAATCATTATGAAATCGCTGTAACAAGTGTATTGAAGCCGGAGGAACTTATTTTGAATAACAAACCGAAACAAATTATAATTTCTTCTTTTCTATTTCATTTGACAGACCCAGTCTTAAAAATTCTTTGCCACACTGTGTATACAGAGCAATGCAAGACAGTACGAAAAAGTATCACTGAAGACGTAAGGAAATTCAACTACGAACTAGTGAGGAAAGCAATTGAAAACAACCAAAGCCTAAAGATAGCAAAGGGACATCTCAGTAAGGGAAGAAAACAGATTATGGCACTGAGAAAAGAAGATGGTTCTGTAACAAGAAATAGAGGCGAAATTTTGACAAGAGTGAAAGATTTCTACTCCACATTATATGAAAGGGATGATACATGTACTCCACAGATATCATGAAAGGTACACCAGAGTTCTTCCAGTCCTCCCAGAAGAAGTTGCACATGCAATCAAGAACATGAAGCGGGGAAAAGCTCCAGGAGAAGATGGAATTACTGTAGACATCATACAAGAAGCAAGTGGAGAAATCGAAACAGTACTCGCCCAAATTTTCACTCGATGCCTTAATGAAGGGAAGATTCCTGAGGATTAGAACAACGCTACAATGATCTTGCTACATAAAAAAGGTGACATTGAGGATCTCAGGAACTACAGACCTATCAGCCTCCTATCAGGGGTTTATAAAATCTTCACTAAAGTTCTTTCGCACCGCTTGAAGGTGACACTGGACATGGCTCAACCGAGAGAACAAGCTGGATTCAGGAGTGGCTACAGCACAATAGATCATATCCACGTATTGAGAGAATTAATTGAAAGAGCGAGGGAATATGAACTTCCATTGTGCATGGCTTTTATCGATTATGAAAAAGCCTTTGATTCGGTGAAACCATCAGCAGTTACAATGGCTCTGAAATCCTGCGGTATTGAAGATGCGTACATTAATATTATTAATAACATCTATGAAAATGCAAGTGCAAAAATTCGGCTGTTTGAAAATACAACACACATAAAAATTGGAAAAGGAGTGAGACAAGGTGACACCATATCTCCGAAGCTCTTTAATGCCACATTGGAAAATGTCTTTCAATCACTGAACTGGGAAAACAAAGGGATAAAGATTAATGGAGATTATCTAACCCACCTTCGTTTTGCTGATGACATAGTCATTTTTGCAACTACCCTATCAGAGCTGCAGAGTGTGATCCAGGAACTTGCTGACAAGAGTAAAGAAGTGGGATTAAAAATGAACTTTCAGAAGACAAAAGTGATGTTCAATGCTTTTACAAGAAATGAAGATTTATAGATTGATGGAGAAAAGCTGGAGATAACAGACACGTACCTTTATCTTAGACAGCAGATATCAAGTGAGGGTCACATTGGTGAAGAAATTAATCGGCGTACAAAACTTGCCTGGAGAACTTTTGGAAGAAAGAGCATAATTTACAAGAGCAATATGCCATTATGTCTTAAAAGAAAAGTGTTTGATCAATGCATCCTTCCAGTACTTACGTATGGTGCAGAGACGTTGACCTTAACTAAAAGAGACATACAAAGGCTGCAGACAACTCAAATAAGCATGGAGAGGTGCATGCTTGGTGTAACCAGGAGAGATAAGAAGAGGAACTCGTGGATCCGAAAAATGACAAGAGTGGAAGACATCATGATCAGAGTTAAATCCCTGAAATGGCAATGGGCTGGACATACTGCCAGAAGGACAGACCATCGATGGACAGCCGAATTTTTAGATTGGATTCCAAGGGACAGGAAAAGACCCAGAAGAAGACTACATGGAGGATGGGTGGATGAAATTCGAAAGTATGCGGGAGTGACATAGTTGAGACTGGCACAAGACAGACCGTTGTGGAGGAAACTTGGGGAGACCTTCGTCCAGCAGTGGGTTGATAATGGTTGACAATGCTGCTGCTGCTGATGATGATGATGATGATGATGATACATATATATATACCCAAAAGCAGAGTTAAAGACAACATTTAAAATCGAAATTTAAAACCAAAATTTTGAACATACATTCTGAAGATTATGACGCGCAACGCAGTAGTGATGAATATTCAGAAATTACAAACTACAAAACAGAGTCTGAAACAAAAAGGTTGTTTAACGAGGTCAAAAACTACGAATTAAACCTCTAAAACCCAACAAGCAAGAGTAAAAATAATAATAATAAAATAATAGCAAAACCAGAATGCAGAAAGTGTCGAGAATGCCGAGCCTTGGCTTTATCAAGGACCAGCAAAACTCTGCATCTTCTCACTTCTGCAAAGACCTAGTTGGAAATGGGTTTCTGCATATATCTATCTATCTATATATATATATATATATAAATAAACCACAGTTCAACACAAGATACACGCATGAAAGACTACAGTTTCCAGAATCGTACAGATTCCACGAATATCACTAACGCACCACACACTTTTTGGCTGCTTGTTTCAACATATATATATATGTCTTGTTCTTATCTGTCCACATGCATACGTCACGCTCTGTGACCTCAAGATTGTTGCCAGCATCATTCAGCGAGTGAGAAAATATAACGTTCATGTGGAAAACGCTAAAAGATAATGAACTCAAATTTCTATTGAGAAAGCAACTTAAATTAGTGTATACATCATATTCTCACCTCTAAATCGATGTTATCGCTCTCATATAACCAGCATTTCTGTTATCGGAATTTTCTCGTTTTTCTTTCTTTACTTTCTTCCATTCGTATGATTTTTTTGAATCTAATGATTAAATGCACGCCGCACATGGAGTTTCAAAATGACTTTTTCTATTCTAAAATAAAATGCAATTTTTTTTTAAATAATGAAGTTGAGTGTATAACCCATTTTTTTAAATCTAAGGATGCCATTGCTGTGTTCCTTTAGCCCCCATATATCACGTAGTCTATCAAGATTTACGTTCTTCAGAGTCCTACCCTTTTCTTGAGTTCATTAAAAGTAGATGACATTCGTGAAACAGGAACCTTATTTCGGATGCAACTTCAAAGGAGAATCACTAACTTGAGTCAAGTGAATGTTGCAAAATGAATAACATATCGTGGATTCACTTCTGTTATTTCTTGTACTCATTGCTGTTTCTTATGTAAATAGCGGGCACGACGCTTTCCAAGGTTGATGTTCAGTGCTGGCTGTGATAAATTAAGAATACGTCTGATCAAGTGTTTCGCTTATTTCTGGTTTCTCCTTTACCGCAGAGTGGTCATTTAATCCTTTCTTCATATATTTCCTTTTAAGTTAGAATTTAACAGTAGCCTCAAAATTGTGGTGCATGTTATGCAAATATAGGAAATGCTTTTATGGCTTGAGAAAGAATTTTGAACTGCCAAATACATAGCTTGGTAATGGGGGAACTTGACAGCTTGAGACATCTCTGACTTAAATGATTACTTACTGTCAGTACGTTAAAATGATTTTAAGTTTACTTTTCAGGTATATGTAATCTTTTTTCTCTGCATATATTATATGTCCAGATTTGCTTTAATAATTCGAAGGTTGAATTTCAACAAAAACAATTTGCATTTTATACAACTAATTATTCTTTCCATTCCATATAATGCGTACAATATGTAAAAATTTCCTACATCTTGATGAAATAGTTAAATCTTTTAATATTCAAGCAGGACAACAAGACATCTTCAAAGAATGAAAGGGTATTAAAAGTAAAACTGACATTTACTTCGAATGCACCATGAACATGAAGACATGAAAACGTGGTCTAGGAATATGAATGTTTGCGAAGAGAACGCAGAGCGTAGTTTGTAGAAAACAGACCGAGAGAAAGAGAGGCAGATAGACACAAAGAGTGACAGAGAGAGAGAGAGAGAGAGAGAGACATGCAGACAGACAGAGAGAATGAAAGAGAGAGAGACAGACAGACAGACAGAGAGAGAGAGAGAAACAAATGGTGTGACATGCTGGAATTCCCGCAGAAAAAAAGGGATCTTACATCTTTTTATGTTAAAAGGTATTGCGAATATGTGAACATAAAGTATAAACAAGAGACACGCCAAGTACAGTTATGGTGGAACAGGACAAACACCTGATTAAAAAAAGGAAATTATTTTATAACGTTCAGATTCACATAATCCCATACAGAAACTTTTGGTGGCATTTTCAAACGTCTATGGGTGACATCTAGAGTGAAAAACTTCCAACATATTTATGGGAAAATTTCATAAGCTTATCAAATTAAATGCTTCACATTTTTAGTTGGTAGTAGTGTATAGACCATTTATTTGGATTCGGCAATTTTCTCCGAATCACGAAAACGTAAACACTATCTTGATAACAAAAAAAAACCTTTGGTAGTTGGGATGAGAACACAGAACGACGAAACAGCATGCCACGATTGTAGCAAGAAAACTGGAAAGGTCTAAAATAAGTTTTTGCTTTCATGAAGGTCTGTTCCTCAGTTAGAAAAAGTGCAAGCAAAGTGTTTTCCGGTGTGATTGAATTTGATTGCTGTAATCAATCAAAAATCGCTGGAGTTTCGCAAAAGTTGTATAAGAAAAAGAATGTCCGTTTTTTGGAAGTAATGTACGCAAGGGAGGGATTCATTCCGCTAGCAGCAATTTTGTAGGAGTTAAATCTCATCAACCGTCCAGCTTCTACGCCCTTAAAAGATAAGGGATTCTCCGTCGCTGATGTTTCCCTAACAAGAAAAGAAAACAATTCGAAGCGGGCTAAATCAATTTTACTTACGTTGCCGTCGATAGCGGAACAACTCACATTTGACCCAAAACGAATAGAAAGGTAAGAGATAGATTTCAGCACAGAATGTTGTGGAAAAAGTTACTACGGTTTCATTAGAGAAGGATATGACGGTATGACACTTCGCAAGTGAAACAAGTCGATGCAGATTTTATTCTGTTATCATGCAGACAAGAGAAGAACTGCTTCTCGATTTTCGTGTTCTTGGTGCGAATATTTATTTGTTCTTGCTTGTCATTACATAACCACATTGCTTCTATTAGAGTATCTGAAGCTAGGATTCGAGCTTGTCCTCTTCGCTTCTTTTTTTTCTCAACTGATTTCAACAGTTTTCTGTCTGTGTGCAAGAGTGCGCATACGTGTGTTCCATGTTTTTAATTGGTATTCTTAAATTCAAAACCGAAAGAACAATATTTCAGAGTATGACACATACCCACACACATGCATGCGATTGTAACACATGATGGAACACATCGTTTGATTAACGAAGTCTCATCACCATTCCTTAGCTTTTCAAAAGCGATAGGTTTCAGCTCGGAGTTCTTCTTACAACTACTGTCACAGTCACTGCTCTTGAAAGCAGTCATCCTTTGTGTACGTATCTCTCCAATAAATGTTGTCCTGAAGATCAGAATGTACAATATTTTAAGTAACAGAGAAGCAAAATTGCTGTTCAACAATTCCATGCTTTAAAAACTTTATCATGGTAATATTCCTTATGGAGATTTGCTTTCCTAGTGAATTTCCTGAAAAACAAGTTGCATCATTTATTTGTTTAGATCAAGAGCTCTCAACTATTTTTGACTTAAAAAACCTGGAATTATATCCATTTTTGCTTTGAAGAAACCTGAAATTTTATCATGACAATTTGAGGGACCCAAATCAAAATCGCAAATCACAGTCAAAATCGCACCTATGTGTATTAATTATAACACTAGTCATGTGCCACGTAACACGTGTCTAGTAACACGTGCCATGCACGCTTGAAAAAGCTGTGGCTGAATTTTTTTCTTGTTATATGACACGAATCGTAATAAAATGCATAACTATAATAAACGGTTGAATTATTAATGGGGTCTATAAAAAGGTAACCAACAACAAAATTTTCGTAATTCTTATTAGTTTTTAATTTTTCCAACTACTCGTATGCGAATTTAACGATGACGTTCCTTATTATTGTATAAATAAACATGTTCTTACCCGTCGTTGACGGGCTTGCCGTGGAGTATTGAGGTATTCTTTCAGTGGTGACCCGAAATGATATCGTGTCTACATAACTACACAATGGGTTTAAAATGTATTTTATATTGCCAGTTTGGTTTTAACATTTTTTATATCATTATATAATCTATACTAATACATAAAGAGTGAAACTTTCAAGAATCTGGATTTCTTCGTGCAGAATACGACAATATGATTTGGAGACACAATTTAATGCACGATGCAAACCGTCAACTTGTGATGCAAACCTTCATCAGGTTTTAAAAACAGGTTTACTAATATATAGACTAAAATATTACTTGTGTAATATTTTAGTGTTTATTTGTGTGTTTTTTACTTGTGTAATACTTTGGTGTTTATTTGTATGTTTTTAACTTGTGTAATATTTTAGTAAACCTCTTTTTTAAAACCTGATGAAGGTTTGCATCACAAGTTACTACATCGTGCATTAATTAGTGTTTCCATAGTGTCTCCAAATCATATTGAGAGAAACTTTGGTTGTGTGTTTGAGGTGATCTCGAAAACTACTGAACCGATTTAAGCAAAACTGCGTTCTACGATGACACAGGAAAGGCTGAGCTCATTGGTGTTAATGTGTATTGAACAATCACTAGCTGATTCCACACAGCAGGAAGATGTGATTGACGAATTCCGAAACAGGGTTCCATTTGACCGACGAAGGTCGTTGTAAATACAATGCGAATGCATTTGTTTCTTTTCTTTTGTGATTTGATATAACGTACAGATAGAGTTTTTATAACCCCGCTCTCTTTTATTTTTGACTGGGTCATTCCATTATATTTTAAAATGAAACTTGCATAGCTTTACTAATCTTTCATGTGTATTCTAATGAATTAGTTTTTGACGAACCACGGCGTTACGAAGCACACAGACTTTAAAATTTTAAGTGGAAGGGGATATTATGTGACTTATCGTTAGAAAGCTTATTTCGTTAGATATCCAAATCCAGCATGAATTTAAAAGTTAGACATGTGAATGGGGGTGGATAAAAACTCACTCTGTATAGGCATCATGATTGTAACAATATAATTTAAATTTTATGTTTTACAAGAACCAGATAGTAAGAACAACATTTTTATAACATATATAATTAAGCTTTTAAAATACAGCTCCTCTGTGTACCCCCCAAAACCTGAATTCCTCATTACTTCACCGGTTTTTTTTTTTTTTTTTTTTGGTTTTCTTTTTGCTGACAGGGTCTTTCTTAAACTTGCGTCATGCACCCCCGTTGTTGCAACATTGCGCACGCCTATGCTGAGAATTACTTAAATATCACGTTGCAAGCGACTTTTCAAGTGAAGATCCATTCCAAAGTTGGAGGAAGCAGAAGGAGAAGAAGTCAGACAACACAGTGGTGGATGGTATCAAAGCCACTTATAGAATGATCATAGAAGAGTTGCGAGATCTTGCTGCGAACGGATCTAGATGGCGAGCTTTCTTTCATACAGTCACCAAGAGTCGAACACGACTCGATGGAACCTAACAACAACAACAGCCAGAAAAACATCTTTGCGCATACTTTCTCTTCTTATTTTTCTACACTTGACTCACGAAGACTAAAACTCTTTTTTTTTCTTTTGGTTTAAGGTTTAACGACTACCGTGAGCAACTCTATTGGCTATAAGCAGTCGCCCGTCCCTAATTTAGGGCCACTGGTCCAGGGAAGAAGAGAGAGAGCCAGTGCCGTAAGACAAACATAACATCCATGACTCACCAGGATTTGAATCCGGAGCCCTCCCGGAC
The DNA here is from genome assembly GCA_039090855.1 of Macrothele yani. Taxonomy (NCBI): domain Eukaryota; kingdom Metazoa; phylum Arthropoda; class Arachnida; order Araneae; family Macrothelidae; genus Macrothele; species Macrothele yani. The sequence goes on from CM076990.1 coordinate 214,149,936, forward strand.
GAATGGTCAAAAGCCATCGCTGAGACCACTGCAGCACCGGGGCGGCAAAAAACTCTTTCGAGTGAGCATAGCTTTATGAGTACTTCAAGGCACACACAGGTCTCGATGGCATTCTCTTTAGTCTTATTTATTTTTTTCATTTGCTGTAAAATGCCATGAAGGATGCGACGAGTTTATATCCAGGACATTCACGGACAAATTATTATGACTTTAGGAGGGGGGTTCTGCGCGTATATTGAAATACGGGAAACTTAAAGAATCGTGAAAATTAAAACTATGAAATAAACGAATGATTTGATTTCATTCTTGAAGGATTAAAAATCTAAAGAATTTTATCATTTGTAAACCAGATTTTTAATAACGCGTAGTAATCGTGTAATTTTGTTATAAAAGTTTATTTTAATAAGGAAGTTTTACGAATATTTTAGAAACGCATTTCAAAAGTCAAACGGCAGCAATAACTGTGCGCTATTCTCCATTTAAAAAGGAATATATGAATGATTTTTCAGTTGTTGTTCTTTCTCCATGGATGTTACAGAAAAGAACCTCTTCGTAATTTATAGAATTCAAGTCGGCTTAAAAATTATTATATTCCATGCTCCTTAAGGATAACCAGTTCGATCTCTTATGAAGCGTCGTCGTTTTTGTTTAAGGGACAGAAAACAAATAAAGTCGTCAATGTCAAATAGATTGTTTTTAAAAACGGTATTTTATTCCAAGCTCTCTGACTTTTAACTGAAATCATTTCGTTTCATGGATTATGGCTGATATTCATGTAATGAGGCTAAATAACCCACGCAATGAAGCTCATTGCGATGTATATGAAGCTAATTTCTTTATTACTGTCTATATCGGCTCAGCATCTTTGGACAGAATGTCTCTGCAAATGGCTGTCAATCCACTCCGGCTGTGGATATCGTAAACATGTTAAGTCTGACTGGTGCCCAACGCTCTCTTTGAGAGTCTGTCATTATCGTCAGATAAATTAATGGTTCTGAGAATTATGTCATGGCAGTTTATGTCTTTTTATCTCGGTCCTTTCGAATCAAGTTTTTGACTGAGAGATATCATTTCACGTCAAGATTTATGCATTTTTTATTTTTCTAGATTTAATAAGAGACTATGATATTACACGGAATGGGAAGACTGAGTTCGCATTTTTCTTTTGATCTTTTATCATTAATAGAAAAATGTAATCTATACTTGGAAAAGAATAATTGGAGATTGCGATTTTCTAAATTAACAGGAAAGGAGTTCTACAATGAAACTTTTTTGTGCTCTCAGAAAAGGGGACTCGAGGGAACTTTAGATAAATTGTGTTTTAAGTTCTTTCTCTTTTAAATTTATAATATGACTTTATGTTCATGTCCTTTTTGTTCTTCTTTTAGTGAGTCTGGGGCAGGTTAAACGTATCAAGTGTAGTAACAGCGATCTTCCTGTTAATTAATTACACTGGGTAATAAATGCGGAAATATTGGAAACCCCGATACTGGATTACACTTTGAAATATATTATTAGATTATGACATATTTTCAGCTAGTCGTCCGAGATGGGTTCCGTGTTTGTCCCATAGCCTTGGCTTTTCCCTTCTCTGGATTCAGTGGCCTCGAAGTAAGGATATGCAACTGCTTATAGACCCAAGAATTTCCCATTGCAGTCGTTAGACCCGGAAACAAGCAAACAAAATACACGCTTGGGCATTTAAACTTCGGTATATTACTCAAATCAAGGAGCCAAAAGACTCACATAAAAGCATGGCTCACACCATTACACAGTTTCTGCCGCCATGAAGACTGGTGTCCATGTAAGACAGATCCATGTTCTCATCATGCTGTCCCTAAATTATTATCGTCCCATCGGTATGAGGCAGTCAAAAATGCTATTCTTCATGCACCTTTTCTAATTATTTAAAATCCCCTTACTCTACTTCCGATTACACTACTGAAGTTTAATCTTGTTCCACGTACCCAGCGCTGATGTATGGACAGTTCCTTGCTAACGCAACTCAAACGGTCCAAGTAGCTTTTATTTTTTCCAGTTGTCGAAGTCACACGATTATAGAAACTTTGCTATAACATCAATACATACAACAGCACTCACATAGAAGCTTGAACTTTTGTTGTATCAAGTTAACATGCCGATCTATATAAGTCAGTAAATCTCTCACCACTACTCTCTCTCTCTCTCTCTCTCTCTATCTATCTATCTATCTCTCTCCACTTGCTCTCGACGTTGTTTTCATTTACTTTTGGTCCACTGTCAGTGTTAGCCGAAACGTATAAAGAAATTTTGTGAAAATACGAGCCCTTCAGGATGAAAAAAATCTAACAGATAATCAACAAAATTTACATAATAATAGAAACTCAAAACGAAGATTAAAGTCGAGATATACTTCACACGTGATTAAAATTGGCACACTGATGCGCGTCGGTCTGTCCGAGCTGGGCATCCTCCGCTACCTGGAGCGTCGACTAAATGTCTCCGATCACAGGTTATCATGACCTTACTAAGCGTTGTTACTGCGTCATTGCTTCCTGTATACTATTAAAGCAGTTTCTCTTGTGCGTTCCCGAGATGCAGAAGTGTTTCTGACATCAACACCAATCTTTTGAGACCTCAGTGTCTTCTCCGACTTAGAGTCCCTTAGATCACGCCAGTTTCACGATCGAACCTAAGTATTGTGTTCCTAACTATTGCCAAGAGTGTTCCCGTTTGCTTAATGTAACCGTACTTACGTCACAAAAAGGGATGACATGAGAACTTATTTCCGTAAAGGGGCCTGCTAGTTGTAATAAATGGTCACCTCAATATTAAGTTCATCTCAAGTCCAGTTGCATCGCAGCTATCTTTACACGATTCATTGAACATTGAAAGGCTCTACTGGCATACTAGTCAATAAAAAAAGCTAATTCTCCAATTTATCAATTATCAACACCTATCATAAAGAACTGGCAGCTTATTTTCCCAGTTCCCTATAAAATGTGGCTTCTCAATGTACAGTATTATTGATTTTTCAGAATGCCTCATAAGTTTGAATAAGTAAATGTTTAGTCATAATTAAATTTATTTTCTTGCCGAATGTACAGTACACTGAACAGCAATTGAATTAGAGACAGCTGGCGTTATGCAAATGTGGCGCTGTGGGCGGCCCTGTAAACGGAAACGACATGACGTATGCAGCGATCCGACAATATGAGAAGTGAAGCGACGGGAATCAGTAAGAGTCGGACGCAGTATGGGTAAGACCAAGGATCTAAGCGCATTAGATCGTGGGCAAATTGTCGGGGGCCGACGAATGGGTCACTCCATCTCGGAAGTCGTGCAGGCACTGGGATTTTCACGAGCCACTGTGTCACGTGAGTACATCGAATCCGGTAAAACCATCCCTGCAAGAGCCAACTGCCGTGGACAACAGCGTGTGGATGAGCGGGGTAATCGTCGGCTAGCTCGCATTTTAACAGCGGATAGACGGGCCACAGTGCAAGAAATCACTCGGCAATTTAACGCTGGTGCACAAAAACGTGTAAGCAGCCACACCATCCAGAACTATCTCCTCACTATAGGGGTACAGAAGCCATCGTCCCAAGAGAGTACCGCTGCTGACCGCACATCACAGGGTGCAAAGATTAGCATGGGCGCGGGAACATGGCCACTGGACCCTAGACATGTGGGAAAATGTTGCCTGGACTGATGAGTCAAGATTCACGTTGGTACCTGCGGATTGCAGGATACGAGTACGGCGCAAACCACATGAAGAGATGGATATTTCTTGCCAGCAGGGTACTCTTCAAGCTGGTGGGGGTGGCATTCTCGTCTGGGGACTGTTTACGTGGACTGAAATGGGACCCCTGGTACGTGTGACATCGTCCCTCACAGGTCAACGTTACCGGGATATCCTGGACGACCATTTGTTCCCGTTTGTGTGTCTTCAACATCCCACTGGGGACCTCATCCTGCAACATGACAATGCACCGTGCCATCGCTCCCGAATTGTATCCTAATGGTTGGATGAACATTCCACCGACGTGACCTCGTTTCCTTGGCCAGCTAGGTCACCTGACCTCAATCCCATCGAGCACATCTGGGATGCCATCGAGGGAGATGTTCGAGGTTCTGGCCCCCTTCCATCAAATCTTCGTGAACTGTGGGAGTTTGTTCAGGGGTCGTGGATCCGTATGGCTCTCCAACGCTTCCTGTGTTTTGTCGAGCCCATGCCGAGACGAATCGCCGCCGTCATCAGGGCGAAAGGTGGTGTTACACGTTACTGCTCTTCAGTGTAGTTTCTCTATGCTTTCCCCACCATCTTCAGGACGAATGGTACATGAGTATTTAAATTTTTGCAATGTCACCAAAGAACAGACGAACTGGTAGGCAAAAAATAAAATTAATTGTGACTAAATTGAGACTTCGTCTATCTTGCATACTTCAGGATGTTTGTAGTCTACAATTTGTAAAATGCCTCATGTGTCTGAGTCACTCGAACATTCGGTGTTACACTCACATGTATGTGATTCAATCGTTCGAGCAGCCTATGTTACGCTCGTATGCATGTGGTGTGCTGCCATTTGAAAGAATGCGAGTCTCTTTTGGATATTTGGTATGAGTCAAATACACGACGTGGGCGTCACATGTATGCTGTGCTAAATATGTGGTACCTCTAACATACTGGTTCCATGTATCTCATCAAATGTCGTTTGTTTCGTCTACTGTTTGAAGAGATGGTTAGGACAATTCAGTGGACTTTTAGATTTGCCTATCAAATGGCATTCTGCCAAAAGCCAAAACATGTTTCACAGTACCCATATTTTCTACCAGTTATGAAGTCTGTTTCATACTGTGAGTAATTATCAGTACTAAAGCCCCGTAAACTCGAGGTTTAGAACAAGATCATTGATTTGATCTTAAAGTTTGTGATAATTTAGCTCACTATTACGAAATAAAAGAACGGCATCACGATGATCTCACATTTTAAACATGTTAGTTTCACGGAGCTTAATTTAATTAAAGCTCTTAGGGCTTTAAACTCTTTTCTAGGCTTTACTCAGAAAATCTGATGCTCTTAGTGTTATGCATGGCAAACTTTTTTCAAAAGAAAATCTGACCAAACATAATCGATGTAATTTAACAATTATTCACTTATAAATAATAAGAGCATAAGATTTTCTTGATTAAATATTGATCATCCCTTAAGTGATTTCCGGATGATGCAGAGCTCACGTTCACCAGGGGCTGTCACGTTAGGCGCACATACCGAAATATTTGCGAACGTCGATGGCAGATTATTGTAATTCGCTATGTATAACGAACATGGTCGGACCCTTGGCACGGAAATGAAAGTCAGTAGTGAATGATGGAAGCCAATAAAGCACTCATTCGGCATGTTGTGGAAGGAGGAAATTCTATGCTGGCTTGGAGAAACATCTCCAGCGTCTATGTAGAAGCCTGTTTGTCAGGGAAAATATGCTTAAACTGGTTTAGAAAATTTTCGTCTGATAAATTTGACTTCTCAAATAAAGAGCTACCAGGCACCCTATATCATTTGTAATCTGTTACATGATTATTAACGTTTTGATTTACAAGAGATAAGAAACGGACTTGAGAAAAACTGGTGCGTATTAAATAAAAGTCGAAGTCATTTCCAAGCTCAGCTCGTAAACACATACATATAATATTCATACATTTATGTTCACTTGACAAAACTTTTATGATGGTTTTCCAAATTAGCGTACCTATCACTAAACGTTAAATGCAATATGAAAAGCTGTGTTGCTTTTCATTGGCGCATCTATGAATCACTAAGAAGCAACAAATATTATCCTTTATACATATTTGGAAATTGTGAACCCGTTTCTTGTTGTAAATATGGCATGAATGGTAAGTCAGATAATATCCGAAAACTTGAAAATTTCGTCGTCCTGCAGAGGGAATCGAACACGCGTCACCCGGATAGCGCCCGAGTTTGCTAACCACTACACCACCCAGAACGACTAAGTTTCAAGTTTCCGATTAATTTGAATATAACCATCACAGGATTAGCCAGTCGAATCAACCGCCATCCATATATAGCGAATCTGGAGGATTAGAATTCATTCCCGTGATTGCCCAGAAGCGCAGAATATCAATGAATGAAATACGGGGTTACACCATTGTACAATACAAAAGTTGTGAATCCGTTTATTGGCGTAAATATGACATGAATGGTAAGTCAGATAATATCAAAAAATTTGAAAATACTCGGGCGCTATCCGGGAGACGCGGATTCGATATCCCGCTCCAGGACGACGAAATTTTCAAGTTTTCCTATATTATCTGACTTAACATCCTTGTCATATTTACGCCAATAAACGGATTCACAACTTCCAAATTTATATTATACAATAATGTAAGGCCGTATTTCATTCATTCATTAAATATTACCCTTATTGTTCAATCTTTGTAACCGGTGCACCCTCCGATATTTGCCACTAACGACTGCAGAATTCAGCCCTAATACTGCATGATTTCTGTGCAAACAGTGCAGAATTTCTGAACTGATTACCAAAGTGAATCAGGGAAGGGCATGATCAAATTCGTAGAAAATCTATATCGACTTGTTCTTCTGCAGGCTAAAGCGAAACAAAACAACTTTTTCTTTATGTCTAATAGTTCAAATGCTTTTACCCCTTTGCATTTCTGTTTTGCTTCTCCAAATTTGAAATCCCTTTGGAAGGAACCCTTGTTCTCTGGCTCGTGTTTGTGAGTATGGTCTAGTGCAGGGCTTGCAAACCTTTTCTGACTAGTTTGCCACTTAAAGTTTACTTTACTGCTTTCAAGTGTCTAGTGTGCCACCTCTCTTGCATTTTTTTTGTTTGTTTTTGTTTTTTAATTATTTTTTTTCGTCATGAAACTTTTTTACGAATAACATAAAAATGACATTAACAGAATAGGTGAATTTTAAGACTAAGACAATTTCAATTTGAACCTCATTTAATTTGTAAGAAGATAATTAAAAAAATCATACTTACATAATCACATTGGTGTGAAACTTGTTGCCGAATGCTACTCGCCAAGGCTTATCGCTCATGCTCGGTTCATAACCTATAGTTTTCAATGTTATGGGCGCCATCAGGAGTCACAGACACTCTTTTATTTAAGTCAATCCCCATTTTTACTACAAATGTTTGCTTCACTTCACACATTATATATTTCCCTGTGATCATAGTTGGCAAACTCAGCAATTTATTAAATTCCTCCCTCATTAGATTTCCACAAGGAAATCTAACAAAAATATCTAACCTATAAAATCAAAATATCTAACCAAAAATATCTAACCTATAAAATCAAAATATCTAACCAAAAATATCCAAATATGAAATTACTGTTTTCAAAAAACAAAAATTTTACTTAATGTTTTCATATCAGTGTGCCACCCAAATAGCGTCCGTGTGCCATCCAGCGGCACGCGTGCCATAGTTTCGCCATCCCTGGTCTAGGGTAAAGAACTGGATTAGTAAATCGTAGAACGATTATTTATCGCTGATGCCAATCAAATGCACTACTCGACAGTGAAATCATCCCAACCAGAAGGAGTTGGCGTATCGGCATGGAAATTGAGAGGTGTGTCAAGGTAGGTGGGATATACAAATCGTTTCAGAATCCAACCAGTCGCGTGAGATGTGCGGGTATCGTGTCCAGGCCATGTGGAACAAAGCAAAGAAGGGTTCAGGGCTGGTACAGTATATCCAAGGACAGAAGATGCCTCGTCATCAATCCTACAAATCACCAGCTGGACGTATTTGGAAGAGGTAGGAGAGTAGGCCTTCATAAATCTCGTTGGTCGATTTGCCGAATCTCGGCCCATGTTCTTCAAAATGGAAAAACAGATAGACGTTTTTTTGGTTTTTTTTTTTGATTGGAGGTTTAACGACCACCGTGAGCAACTCAATGGGCTATAAGCAGTCGCCAGATAGACGTTGCCAGCAGCAGTAGTTGGAAGAAAACACAGCCAGTCGCTATCGCGTAACCGTACCCCAGTTATGGTGCGTGCTGATGTCTACCTGTAATCAGGTAGACATCAGCACGCATCGATCGGCGTATTCGTCACCAGGAAATTGCAGAGCCACAGGCTAATACAGAGGGCATTTGACGCGATGTAGTTGCGATTTTGGACATTCCGTCTCGACTCGGACGGTGAACCCACGATAAGAGGAGATCGGTAAGTGTACCCGACATCCATGATCTCGACTAGCTCTGACCATATGGCACCGTCGAGCTCGTCTGGAGTGGTTTCGTAGTAGAATTGCGTGGTAACAGGAATGGTACCATGTCGTTTTCAGCAATGAGTTTTGATTGTGCTTCGGCGCCGACGATCGCAAACTCCGCGTTTGGCGATGACGTGGGAACAGCAAGGGTTCGGATTTTTCCGCTGCTCGCCAACTGGGCATCCTCGTACGGGGATACCAGCAAAGCATAAGGGGCACGGTAACAGTCTGGCGGTATGTGGATGACGTTTCATAGTTCGTGTTGCTGCCATTTCTAAGTGGTATCCCGGAGGCCGTTTACCAGCAAGGTAATTCTCGACCACCAGCCATTACAATCTCCCTAGCGTGCCTACAAGCAGTCAATATGATTTCATGGTAAACAAAATCTCCGAATGACTCACTTATCGAGCATGTGTTTTTCCTCATTGGATGACTCTTGTAAGCCACTCCTTGGCCGTCCAAGAATGCCGCCGAATTATATGACTTGGTAAATATTGAACGTTTTCAGACATTCCAGGATGCATTAGAGGACTGTATCACTCCATGCCTTTCTGTGTGTCTGATTGCGTTACCCAACATGGTGGTCACAAAAGGTATTGTCTTCTGTCACGTGGTCTTCTTTTGTAGCCTGTCAAACTGATCTACTGCCTTGGTAATTAAATCATGTATTTACCACCTCATATTTCAAGTCTCTAGTGATTTCTGGTTCATTTGGCTCCCTCTTTCTGGGTGGGGAAATTTCAGTGTGAGGCGGTGTATAAACAGTTGATGGATACACTAGTAATTTTTCAGATACATTCCTTAGTCGTGCACTATGGTTCCAACTGGAAGGTCAAATCACAACAGACACGCACCGACTGCTTAATTTGTTACATTGCAAAGCTGAAAGCATTTTGAAACAAGAAAATGAAAATTCAGTCTTTATTCGTGCCAAAAGAAGCAATTTGTTCTTAAAGATCATCAAAAATGTTTTTGCGGTTCATATGCTTGTTACTTTGAATTACAGAACACACGCTTCTGTTCGAAACAGCAGATGAATGAAATTCAGGGCATTGCTGAAGATGATCTTCAAAACTTTGTTGCTATCCTGGCCCAGTTAACGCTGACAGGAGGAGTCCCGTATTTGCTATAACCTAACAGTAAATGTAATGCCGCTACCCTTCGAAAAAATGGGGATTACAAACGTATTGAAAATTCGTCCTTCATTTGTATAATGAACAATTTAAAATAAAAGGTGTTGGTAAAAACTTTTGAATTTGTCCTCGTACATGTAATTAACCACCAGAAAAATTGTGATATTCAGGCTCGTCAATCTACATCGGATTATTGGTTGCAGTTGCTGGTTTCAATCTCCGCGCGGCGGAGATTGAGTTTTGGAATTCCACTTTTTCTTGGTCATCACAGCCTGAAAGTACACACAGCTTTGTAAAATTATCGAGAGGTCGCGAAAGAGCCGTTCTGTCGTGCCTTTGTGGAGCCTGGACATGCACTCACCGAGGAAAGTCATAAATTTCCTGAATTAAAGTCAACTCCTCTCAGAATACCGAAAAGAGAAGTTGCCCAGTACAGCGGGATTCAAAATTGGTCACAAATCTACAATTTTTTTTTGGGGGGGGGGGGGGAATATGACGAGAGTGAAGACCAGCCTCTGATATTTGATTTGTCAGCGTTTAGACAGCTGTGAATACAATACGTCAACAAGAAAAACAACACATTTTTATTTTACTCGGTATATCACATATAAGATCAACTGAAATATTTGATGAATATCAATTCGTAGCCACAATACTTTTAGTTGCTGTGAGCGACAGTATTTTTCAGAAGTTGCGGTCCTAAAACTGCTACACTGGCTTCGTTCGAAAATTCGAAAAAGAAAACTCTACGAAATAGCACCATTTGAAAACGCAAATTAAAGAGTAGAAGATTTAGGGGACAGGACATGTAATGTGTGTCCTGAATTTTTCAATCTAATCCTTTAGTCAGTGAAATGAAATAAATGAAGTATAAAAATAAAAGAAGACTATTTACCATATCTTTATTTGCATGATGAAGTTTTGTTTTTGCAAGCAATTCTTCAGACCTCCGACTGATGGGCATGTATGTTGTAACAAAAAGTCAAGTGGAAATGAAGACTTCTAACAAAAGAAAAACTCCAGCTCAGTATTTTCGCATTAAAGAAATGTTCGCAGATCAATACAGTGGAATTGCAAGTGGCTTATGTTTACATGTGCTGCCGCCATTATATTTCATTTTGATATCAGCAACAAGGAAGAGATCAATAAATGCCTGGCTGTTGTGCTTTTCAACGAAATTGCATATTTTTCAAGGGTGAATGGCCGTTACATCGCAAAAGACAACAAACAAAATATCATCTGGTTCTGTCATGACTGGATTCTGAATTGAAGGCAGGTACCAACTATAACTATAAATGTACCGACGATAACAATATAAAAACGCTGAACGGAAGCTCATAACTTGAACGAAAATTAGGTTCCCTAGAGTAACTAGACAAAGAAAAAGAAACAAAAAAAGGGGCCCGCCCATTGAGAAAAAATAAGAACTACAAACATCATCACTAAAACATCTGAGATGGTAATGGGCTGATAATAGTTTTATAAAAACGGGCATCATGAAATGTGAAAAGAATCAGAAACTGACTTAAAGAGGGGAATACAGTAAATGAAATTGTAAAACAAGTTGAAATTAAACTTAAAGGAATTATTAAACACGAAAAGTTGCGGACAATACTAGGAGAGACCTTCATCTGGAACTGAGATGATCATACTGACACTAATAGGCTTTACAGTTGAATTAGGTGAAATACCATTTTGCATTTAGTATCAAGAAGTTTGAATTAATTGAAATACCATTTTGTGTTTAGCATCGAGAAGTTTAAATCAGGTGAAATACCATTTCGCGTTTAACATCAAGAAGTTTGAATCAGATGAAAAAAACATTTTACGTTTAGGATCAAGAAGTTCGAATTAGGTGAAATACCATTTTGTGTTTAGCATCAAGAAATTTGAGTTAGGTGAAATACCATTGTGCGCTTACCATCAAGGAGATCAGATGCATGCAAATCACCCTCAGGACTTCTTGATGTTGTGCACAAGAAAATAGTTTGTTTGATTAATATCCCGATACTGGTTCTCTTCAATCTTTTTCCCGCAGGTGTTCAGATTTATCTTTCACGGAGGCTATCATGGGCACTGTTCACAAGAGCTTTCTTCACTTTTCCTTCTTTGGGCAGTTTGTGACGTATACTGTAATTTAACTTTCATTTTTAGTTACGTTTTCCATGTAAATTTGAGTTCATTCTCTTTTAGCGTTTTTCAGTTCAAACTCTCTCTCGCAAGAGTATGGTTGGCAACACCTTGAGGTCGGAACGTATGACGTGTGGATATGTCAGATGAGAATTGAGCGTTATATAATGTTTGAGCAGTAGCAAAGGTGTGGAGAGAGATGGAAGTTTTCATGTTAATTGTGGAAAAGACGTTGTCTAATGAAGCTATTTGAAGGCCGCGTGCTATATTTTAGTGTTGTTGTTTTCTTAACCAAGTGTTATTATTAATATTATTTACTCACGTTCGTTTGTTTTAGATAGTAATATTAAAAATGAGTTGTAGTTACGTCTCGTTGAGTGCCAAAGGATTAGTGACTGAGTAAAGACTAATCGTAAGTAACTTTTTCTTGACATTCTCTCTCACTCCTGTTTCACGGAAGGTGAAGTTTCTGAGAACTGATTTATGTAGTGTTCAGTACGCTATACTTAAACGAACATTACAAGTTCTTCGTTGCACTACAAGACGCGCACTCACCGGTTAGGTTCACACTCACTGAACGATCGTTCGGGTAATTGCGGAACCAATGTCCTTGTCAATTTCTTTGCTTCTGCATTAGAGTTTTTGAATATTACGACCTTCTTTTTTTCATTCAAAAGGAAAAGCGCAATTCCTAAATAGTTAGTTGTTTTAATAAAAGAGAGCAACATTGATCATTGCGTAATGGTAACAGCATTGATCATCTCTTTTTTCACGATCAACACCCCATTCGGAAGAAAACGCAAAAAACGTATAGCGGTCTGCCTCTGCTCACATTACAATTATACTGGGGTATTTTTAAAAATAGCTGAATGTTGTAAAGGTGAAGCATCTACCTTCTCATATAGTGTACTTTCCTTCTCTCTCTTTCTCTCTTAATATGTAACCTTCGTAATGGAAGAGAAACTGTTTGTTGAACGATCCAATCAAATTTCGTGGAGCGAAATTTTGTTGTAGTTTCCTTCCACACAGAAACCCCTAATTAACTTTAAAATAACGCCGCCTAAATCACCAGTGTCACAATGTGAGTGGGTGCATCTCACTATCTTCCCATTCATTTGGAGCCCTTTTCTTACCCAAAATAAAAGTTTTAATGGCAACAGTGGCTCTTTTAAATATCACAACAGTGCCCAGTGTCTGCTGGAGGGTACGGCTTTGTGTATTCCTTCTAAAAGGGAAGGGAGGGGGAAGTCCTAATAACACAAATTTAATTATTCTACGAAGAGAAGAACCTAGTCTTTAAATTTTGCAATTATGCATGTCGTGTAAGATAAAAGGACTAGATGAAACTGTAAATGAACACATATTTTAAATAAATGTGAGTGTTTTGTTATGGAAAAAAAAGGTAGAAAAAATAGCTTAGACGATTCTTATTCTGAGTTCAGTAATAAATGTTAATTTTAAGGTTTCTCAGCAGTGCATATTAGAAATGTTTTTGTCATGACAGGGACATGAGTAATGCACGAAGATAATTACTCCGCAAGTCTTTTTTCTTTCTCAATTTTCTTCCCGAAGTTCTTTTTCAAATTATTCCGTTAGCATCGGTTATCAAGAAATACCAGAAGTTTTTATTTGACACATGACCAAATACTTTCGAAACAAAACGCACACCCGCTCTTACAGTGTCTGTTTCTTACCCATGTGTAGTTTCAGAAAAACAGAACAATAGTTTTATTTATGTGACAGCCTCACAACGCAAACAGTTTTTTCAAAAAACACGATTAAAGGAAAGAAAAAGTAATTTGAAAATTTCGTCGCTCATATTACTCGCAGCAATTTATCGGAAAGGCGTGGATAAGCTAGATAAAAAATAAGTTTAACAATCTTTCACAGGAAATAGGACGCAATCTGCGGTTATTCGACACACTGAAATCCAGCAATAGCCTACATTACAATGTTGTGTGTTTTAGACGAAATTTAGGCACCCAATGGCGCAGTGCTGTAAGCGCTGGCTTCTGACCATTCGTCCGAGATAAGTACGGGTTCGAGTCCCGGCTGAGGCATGGGTGGCTAGCTTGTCTTACGGCACGGGCTCTCTCCCTTATCTGGAACCAGTGGCTCTACATTAGGGACGAGAGATTTCGTATAGCGCATAGAGGTGCTCTCGGTGGTCGTTAACACCCTCCCACCATAAAACAAGTTCTTAAAAGGACACATATGAACACAACGCATTTTCAGAAACACACACAAAATTGCTACCTGCCAGAATTTAAAAGTTGTTAACGAAAACAATTGCCCCGTATTCTGCCACGTAAAGTGCGGATCTTTTGGCGAATGTATCAGTGTAAAAGTATTTCAGGATATTTTATTCAATAATGCAATCAGAAGCTTTCCAACAAAGCAACCTACCGGGATACTCTTACACCAAAAATGAAATCTGAAAAAACATGGTCCTTGATATTGCAACCAGGTGCCAAACACGCCATAAAAAAGACACAGATACAAGTCAGTTTCCAAATGCGACTTAATTATTATGCCTCTTAGTGAGAAAGAAATGCATCTGAAGAATCAAAAGGAATCCGAACGATATGAATTACGGTCAGAAATAACCAGTGCTTAAAAATATTTTTTCACTCGGCCTGTTTGCACTCAGACTGCTAGTACAAAATATGTAAATGTACGCCACAGAGAGCAAACATTTTGCATCTGAGAACGTGGAAAATACTTGAAGATATATTATCATTGCAAGGGAAGTCGGATTCAAAAATAAATTTTCAAGTGTGATCTTCAGGAACGCAGATGTTCAAACATCATACATACCGTATTGTTCCTAGCCTAAAAACAGGGCATGTTGAAATTCAGATAGTAGGTGGATTTTATTAATCGTGGCAAGAACTGGTCATCGTAAAATGATATTTTTTTGCATTGCAGTTGAAGTTTTATAACATAATTTGTCTTTCCGCTTTAACTTAGTCCTTACGTCAGTAATTACGTTATGTGTGCTAAAGTCAATGTAATATTAGGAGGTATCCATACGCATTACAAGAAAGAGATCAATTGTAGTACTTACAAATATGTTTATTTTGCTTGCATGGTTTTTACTCCACACTCACATCCGGTTTATTGGCGTACTCAGTACAATATCAGTGATTTAACATCCAATCGCAGTATAACAGCACGTCTATCATCAATAACACCAATCCCCTTAAACAACCGCTACATTGCCTTTTTATCTATCGTTCTTATCCGGCCACACATACGTCACTCTTGTTCCGACCTCAGTGTGTTGCCAACATTATTTGTCGTTTAAGGGAAAAGACATAACGTTAAGGTTTTAAAATGTCTAAGAGAACGAATTCAAATTTACATAGAAAAAGAAACTCAAAAGGAAAGTTAAAATAGAATATACGTTATATCATCCCCTTCTTAATTTTTTTTGTGAAGCCAAAAACTATCTGATTTTGGAGAGGTCTTCCTTTCGCATAAACTGCGCATTCATTCAACTCATTCAGATAAAAATTTACATGTCACAGTCTCATGAAGAACCTTGTCGACGATAAGCTAGCGGTTGATTTTAGCTACGTGAAATGAAAAATTATTCTTTCAACGTTACTCTAGTAGGAATTTCACATTGTGAAGACATCATTATATATAGTATAATACAGGGCAGGACGCAATAAACTTCATCAATAAAAATATATCTTTGAAGAAGAACATCTCGACAAAGAGTCACGTAATCATGTCATCAAATAAGTGCTATCACCAAAAATATCACTTTGAAGAATCACATCTCAACAATAGGGCACGTAAGCATGGCATCAAATAAGTGCTACCATCACCAAAACATCACTTTGAAGAATCACATTTCAACAAGAAGACACGTAATCATGGCATCAAATAAGTGCTATCTATAGAACTCATCACAGTAAAACAGCGCAGCACTGTACACTTGTGACGTGGTAAATTTTATTGTCGCGTCGTGCGAACATTTATTTTCACTGCAAAACACATCAAAACTCACACTTTCACCATTTTCTTTCTTCAGTAACACGTTATTATTATGTACTTCAATAACTTCGAAAGGCCCTTCATATAAGGGAGCAAGTTTTCTAAGGTATGAGCTACCGAGGATTGGAAGCGAGTTTCAAGTAGGCCCAAATCTCCAACCTTCAAATCAGGTTCCCTACGTTTCTTATTATAGTTCCGAGCTTGTGTTTCCTGAGCATTCATCATTACGGCTTGGGCCTTAGCTGCCAAAATACGGACAGAGTCAGGAGTTGGTCGTTGATTGTTTTCATCAATAATGCTAGTTAGATGCTGCTCGATAGGGGTACGTATCTTACGACCCAAGAATATTTCAGTCGGAGTAATCTTAGTGCTTTCATGCACCGACGAGCAAGGAGCCTAACAAAAGAGATCCAAATGCTCGTCACAACGCTCGTGTTTATCCTTGACATAAGTAGCAATCATTTTAATTAAAGTACGGTTAACCCTCTTGGCGGGATTTGATTGAGCATGATAGGGAGAGATGAATTTATGTTTGATTTGTAGCCTTGCACACATTATTTTAAAAATATCATAAATAAACTGAGCACCATTATCAGATATTAAATAATTAGGGGCCCTAAATCTAGCAAATACATTATGAATTAGAATATTACAAATTGAGTCTGCAGTAGCAGATTTAAGGGGAATTCACCCACTTAGAGAACGTATCAGTAATCCCTAAAATGTAACGAAATTTAGTCTTATGGGACATAGTCCCAGTAAATCTACAGATAAAACGTCTAGAACATACTTGCTAGTGCTAGAAATAAGATGACCGGTCGGTCTGTTATTATTATATTTATATCTTTGACAACAGTCACAAGATTGAATGTATGCGAGGGTTTTTTGATACATGCCCGGCCAGTAGACTACGTCTCGAAGCTTAGCACGAGTTTTTTGTATGCCTAAATGGCCGGCCAGAGGAATGTCATGAAATTCATGTAACAGAGCAATATGGAGAGCCTGAAGAATAGAAGGACGATACTCCGCCCGAAAGGACAAATCTTTAGTATCAGTAGTACAGAAGGCCATCAATAATTTCAAAATTTTTAGACCGCCCCGCTAAGGAGCTGTCATTTGAATCAGGAGTTCCTGATAACAAATAGTTGTAAATTTCACCAAAATCAGGATCATAGGAAAGTTCTGCAATAATATGCTCACGAGAAGTGATTTCAAATAGTAGGAAGAGAGAAACAGGCTCTTCATTGAGCTCCGTAGGAACCTCACTGCCCAAGCAACGAGACAAGGCGTCGAGCAGCTGGTTATGTTTACCAGGTTGATAAGAAATTATTTTGATATTGTATTCCTGGAGTTGGAGAGATCATTTAAGGAGCCTGTGAGAAAGAATTTCAGCAGTACTTAAATACTGTAAGGCAGAATTATCTGTAATCACATTTACCTGAATTTGATTTAGGTAACAGCGAAATTTCTTTAAGGCAAATAATATCACAAGACACTCTCTTTCGGTGGCAGAGTAGTTGCGTTCTGCCTTAGATAATGTACGATAAGCGCACGCTATTGGATGGCCATTCTGTGATAAAAGTGCCCCAAAACCAACTCGTGAAGCGTCTGTGAAAATATTAAAGGATTTAGCGTGATTAGGGAAAGCCAAGACTGGAGTTGACATTAAAGCCGCTTTCAATGTAACAAATGCACTTTCAGACTTTGGAGTCCAAATAATTTTCTCATATTTATGTTTTAAGGCATACAAAGGTTCACATAAGGTTGCATACCCAGGAACAAATTGTTGGTACCAACCAGTCATACCGAGATAGCGAGACAACTCTTTTGCCGTGTTAGGCCTTTGAAACTTTGCTATGTGCCAAATCTTTCTGTCATCAGTAAGGGGACCATTCGTAGAGATTTTTAGACCAAGATAAATTAATTCGTCCCTGGCAAATTTACATTCGGCAGGTTTCAAGGTAAGCAGAGCAGAATACAAAAATTCAAAAACAGTGTCGAGGAAATGCAAATGTTCCTCAAAAGTATCAGAGGAAATAATGATATCGTCTGGATAGACATGAACATTAGGCCCAAGCACAGGTTTTAAAACAGTATCCATAAGACGCTGAAAGGTTGTTGGTGGCATTCGAAGGAATTCATAGGCCCTAAAAGGTGCAACAAGCCTGGTTTTATCAACAGAGTCCGGATGTACAACTACCTGGCAATAGCCGCTGGCGAGGATCCAAAATAAAAAGCCATGTAGTTGAAGATAAATTTTGCAAAATGTCACTAATTACCGCAAGAGGGTAATTTATGCTTGTCGTGACATTATCCAACTTGCGGTAGTCATCGACAAAGCGAAATACCCCATTTTTTTAGAAACTAAGAAATCAGGAGCCGACTATGCATTAGTAGACTCTTTAATGATTCCAACCTGTAACATCTGGTTAATTTACCTGTTCATCTCGGCCTTACGATGTGGCGCACATGGGTAAGGCTTTGTTGCTATAGGTTGAGCTCCACCGGTCTTAATGGTATGATAGACTACCTGTGTGAATCCTAGTTGTTCTGAGAACAAAACAGGTCTTTTGTGCAACAATTGTGACAATAATAATTTCTGCTCTGGTGAGTGTCTTTCACTGAGGAGAGTGGTTGTGAGATCAGGATCCTGCGCAATCTCAACAACTGGTTCTGGCATAGAAATAAATTTATGCTCAACGTTAAGTGTTAAATGAAAGGACTTGATGAAATCTAAGCCCAACAGACAGTCAAGAGGTAAATCATTTAACAATAAAGATGTACACAGAAGTGCCAGAAAAACTGGTACAGACGAGCTTATGAAAAATACATAGCAACGTCACCTATACGCGTACTCGGTTGCGTCCGCCAGTGCGTATATAAAGCGATAGACATCCTTTCCAGCTGTCAGAGCTATTTTCGGCATGAGAATGACAAGTAATAACTATTTAAACGATTTTCAACACGGTGTCACAGTCGGCGCTCGTGAGATGTGCCATAGTATTTCGGAGGCAGAAACGAAGTTTGGATTTTCACGGACGACCATTGCAAGAGTGTACCGTGACTACAAGGATTCTGGCAAAACCTCCAACCTACGATACCAGTGTGGCCGTAAAAATACATTGGGTGAACGTGACCATCGTTGAATGTCAAGAATCGTTTCACCCGATAGGCGTGCAACACTCTCGCAAGTATCATCGGAATTCAATGCTGGAGCCTCAACAAACATCAGCGTCCGGACTGTGCCACGTACCCTGCACGATACGCGCTTTGGGAGACGACGCCCAACTCGAGTCCCCTTGATGGGTGCACGACACAGAGCTATGCACCTTGCTTGGGCACGGCAACACCGCCACAGGGCACTTGACGACTGGAAACAAGTAGCATGGTCTGACAAGTCGCGTTTCCAACTATATCTGACAGATGGAAGGATTCGTGTGTGGCGCAAACCCCATGAAGCCATGGATCCCGCCTGTCAACAGGGAACTGTACCGGCTGATGGGGAGTCCGTAATGGTATGGGGTGTGTTTAGCTGGACTTCACTGGGACCCCTGGTACGTCTACAAACGTCTGTGACTGGCCAACACTATGTGCGTATCCTTTCTGACGAGGTACACCCGTTCATGTCCTGCATTCATTCTGATGGGTTGGGCCTGTTCCAACAGACCAATGCACCTCCACACAAATATCGGGACGCCACATTATGGTTAGAGGAGCATTCATCTGAGTTTGGGGTATTGCCATTCCTACCCTAGTCCCCAGATCTGAACGTGATAGAACACATTTTGTGATGCCATGCAACGCGCTATCGAACACAGGAATTCGAGTCCTGGGAATACACCCTAATTGTTGCCTACAGCATATTTCCAGAAGCTAGTGGAGTCCATGCCCCGTCGTATTTCTGCAGAACTGCGCTCCCGTGGGGGACCTACCAAGTATTAAACTGATGTATCAGTTTTTCTGGCACTTCAGTGTATGTTAGAGCTTAGCTGACCATAATTGGATAGATAGGGTCACAGAACCTGCTACAGAAAAAGCAGCATTGTTGGCCTCCCGCAGGCTTCGCGAGGCTGGCTCAACAGAAATATCAGGAAAAGAAACAGAGCAAAAATGTGTATTCAACGCAGAAATGTACGATCCAGAATCAATCTTTCTTTGCCCAATTAAGTGACCCAAAGTAAGTAAAAGGGGAGCTTCAGTGGTAAAGAAAATCGACTGTAGGTCATTTTTCGCAGACATACGAGGTAGCGAAGACCTTGCTTCTTCCTCCGTCGGTAGTTTAAAGGAAGTTGGTTCCTGGAAATTGCTACAGCGTGACGAGAGTCTTGTTGAAACCTTGAATTTGCAGCATTGGAGTGATACTGCTGATTTACGACAATGAATGTGCCATCAGTGAGCTTATGGTTGCCTGAATGGTCACGAGAAGCATAATGATTTTGGAATTGCTGATACTTGGGGAACTTATTCTCCCGAGAATATTGCCTATTCATAGGAGTTGATTCCCTATGATAGGTTTGTTGTTTTTGTTGTTGAACTGGTTCACGACGATGAGGAAGAATACACCTTTGCTGAGGCGGTTCTGTTTGATTCCTGTTCTGTGGTACCAGCTGGTGCTTGGAATATCTATTTGGAATCTGTCCTGTAGTAGACGTTTGAGCAGCAAAACAATGGCGTTCCTCATAAATTCGTATCTTCCTAAGGCCCTCCTGAATTGTCCTGTGGTTAAAGTGAAATACTAAAGTCTATCACATGTATGAATTGCCATTGTAAACAGGCAAAATGAAGTCACACAAATTGACTATATGGATGATGAGCTGGTAAATTTTAAAAAAAGACTTGGAAGAATTAGGTATCCTGGACTGGAGAGAAAAAGTAAAGTGTGGAGTGAGAAGAAGAGAACAGAACTTCTAAGAATCTCGGAGGCTCAAACAGCTAATAAAGCAATCTGAAAAATATTTCGATAAAATCAGTTAGATCTGCTAAAATTTCTAAATGGTAGTTCCTTCTTGAATGTAAAATATTAAATTTTAAACATACTGGATATAAAATACAGTATCCGTTCGTGTCATGACTTTCTTTCAATGTTATTTCATGGGCTTTGTTTTTGTTCAGTACATTAACAATCAAAACAGTTTTTCGGTAAAGGGGAACACACAAAACACTTTCCTGCGGTAATTTTCCAACAAGAGAAACTTAAATAGTGAAATATCATTTTCTGAGAACTCCACAGAACTACTTTCTCCTTAATTCTTTAGGTGATTGCACACTCGTCTTGAATCACGTGCTCTGTCTATAAAACTTAACTCACTTATACTGTACGTTTTCAGAAAAAGTCAACTTTTCATTTGACTTATTAGAAACGCCTGACTGGTCTTTTCTTTTTATACGCTGGAAACTGACGCGAATAATAGATTATTTTTTTGCCCACAGCTCCCGATACGCACGTTTAACCTTTAAATGGCTTTTGCTTTGCTTAGTTCGCACAATAGGAAATAAAGGTTTTGTGAGCATTTGGTCAAGTCTTCCGGAAGCTCAAAGTATATCCCGGTGATTCTTTTTTCTTCTGTGATCATTACAATCACCATGTTCTTTTTCTTTGATGCTATTTCCACTATTGCCTCTCTAACTCATACGTTTTAAAGAACGGGAAACTCAAAAGCTCAAATCGAAAGGAGGAATCTTATCCCACGATTCAATTCGAAACCACGCACGTGAAAGAGCTTCTAAAGGGAAATTTTTCAATCCATCTCCTTCAAGGCAACTAACGGCTTTCAAAAACATGAACCTTTATCTTTTTTCCCCTTTTCCACCTCTTCTTTTCTCCTTTTTCGGTTTTTTTTTTTTGCTTGCAAAAGAACAAGAACATGCAGGTCATCTGCCCAGCCCTCTTATTACATAATTCAAAGAATTTAACCTGAGAGAATTAAAACGTAGCTTTTTGAATTCGATTCCTTAGAGTGACGATCCAAAACAAAAACCTTAATGAAATTTCATTTCCTTCAGAACAGCCTTATTCAGATAGGCAGTTTTTCAGGAAATGACGATATCATAGCCAGAGTTTGCATTGTGTGCCAATGTGTCCGGCGTCACGTTCATACGCCAGAAGAAATACAACACGTTAATTTATCATTTGACGCAGAATTGTTAAACCATCTGTGCTTTGTGGAAAATAAAAATATATGCCTCTCTTTTTCAGATTAGTTAATCTGCAATTATGCTGATACGTCTTAAAAGAACTTTTCACTCTGGGTTTTACAAATACCCATTTCAATTTACTCATACTCTTTTATCGCTACTCGTCAATTTTTAGTCCTTTCTTTTCCTTATGATATTCTACAGGGCTGCAAGCCGTTTAGCTCACTTCTATTTCATCTCACGACAGCATTTTGCACTCTTTGTTTCTAACGCATTTCTGTTAAGAGATTTTTTTACCGTAATTATATTCTGTTCGCCTGAAGTACGATTTCATTTAAACTCCGTCAATCTGCAGCACCTCAGCTTCACATTCCGTCACTCCGATTCAGCTTTACATTCTGTCTCGCCGAATTAGTTCACCTTTACATTCCGTCACTCCGATTCACTTCAAATTCATTTATACACTTTCATATGTACCCTCCCTCTGAAATGTAAACAAAACTGTGAAATATGAATAAAATTGCGAAACAAAAATAAATATTGAGACACTTATTGAATGGCAATTGGCGTAGCGAGAATACCCAATAAAAACAAATCTGAACACCCAGTAAAACAAATGCTGTTCATCCGAAACTATCAGTATAATGTAAGAAAGTGCTGGATAAACAGAGAATATCAGGAAAAATATTGAAATTCTCAGTTTTCTTTTTCGTGTTTCGTACCACATTGCAGCCACGTGGAGCCAGTGATCCTTTTTTACTGTGACGACAAGGCTTTATGGCTATCGTTTCTATGCCCATAGCCCTGCTGTGTGTGTGTGTGCCGCTACGTGTTAGCCACTGATGTGAACGGGTAATATGGTGTCGCGATCAGTCGACTGAACTGGGGAATAGTGACGTAATATCTTGTTCACGGATAAGTCGCTTTTATCTTTCGATGTGAACAGAAATGTTCTATTCTCATGATAGAATAGAACCCTCTACACGTCTCGTAACATTCTCGAACGAAGTGTTTTTCCTAATGGAAATATGTCTGTCTGGTCTAGTTTTTCACTGGGTGGCCCTGTGACTGCCTTAAGTACCGGGCTGATACCCTCTATTCCTATAAAATTGATACTAAATGCACGTGTATGCAGGTGTGTATTTGGCGGAGATCTCATCATAATGGATTTTAATGTACGTCACTTATGGAAATCCTTAAGAAGTACTGCTGCCCTCCAGGCCTCTCGCTGAACCCTCCGAGACCCCATAACGGTTTACATTCGCCAGTAACAGTCATTGCCTCTCTCTCTCTCTCTCTCTCTCTCTCTCTGGATCATCTCACTGAGAATATGAATCGTCGGTGTCGAGCCTGCATTCATTCAGAGGGGACCGCATTCCATTCTCACTACAAGTTTTGAAACGAAAGATGCTACCAAAGTTGGTCTTGAGTGTCTGTGAGCCATCTCATACTTGTAAGGCATGCATCATCGCATCCTGCTATGAAGTTTGGAATAAAGTGGTTAATTAATATTTTAATTATGTCCATTTCTTTTTAGGTGCTTAAAGTTTGACGGGAAAGTTCACAGTCAGTGATTTTACCCAAGTTCTACCCGATAACACTGCAACACTTCGAATTTATTCTTGCCTTTCATTTCCTACACTACACTTCTCTCATATTTGTGCTACGTCAGTTTCTCTCCAACTTATTTGCAGTCCGTCCCTTGGCAGTCCATTATATCGGTTCGTATACAAAGTTATACTTCAGAGAAACAGACTCTGACTTAGGAATCCATAGAGTTCAAAAGTGGCGGATACGTCAAAGAAAGTTCGTAGAGGAAAACAGTTGCAGCCCCTAGCGGCTATATGAAGAACTCAATTGAACTTCCGAAACATTCTAGCTAAAACATCCCTATAGCAAAGTTGTAGAGCATCACTTTTTACGTACCAATACACCAACATGACCTTAGAAATCGGATTAATAGCGGATAAAAACTGAAAGCAAACTGGTAGTCAAAGATGCAAAGTAAATAACGCTGGAATTACAAGGTAAGCAGCGGTTATGGAATAATGATCACCATCAGCCAGGATAAATATTTGACTATGTTTATTAACATTCCGGAGAACTCCGTCCAGTAGAGAGGAAACCATTCCCATCAACTGTGTCGCACGCACCCTGTGCCCATTCCCGAGGTCCACAGATGAAGTAGGAGTGTTGCGTACCCCGCCAGTTGATCAAGTGAAACTGGGAGCTAGGGCACGGTGCCCCCTAGGCCTAATCCGCCGATTTACGATGGCAGTTGTTATAGGGGCATAAACAGCATGGAGCTTCAACTCTTTAGTCACGTGACCTGAAACTGACGCAAACATATGGTCGCGTCAGTTGAAGGTCAATTTATCCCTCAGTGTGTGTTTTGCAAGATTTTACAGAAACTGCACTTGAAATTTTCTTCTCGAAAATACGGATCAACAATTTGGTGTCCTTATTTTTCACCTTAAGTAAGGAATACATTGCACATGAAACATAGAGATTATGTTGAGTATTCTATTGCCATGATACCCTGCCGATAATCCTTTAATCCTCGTTGCTGTTCTTGAACACATAGTCACGGATGAGTTTGGTTTCGCCAGACCACGCACTTTGTTAAAGATTACCGAATGCAGGAGATCTTTGGCATTCAGGAGGAGTCTTTTTTCCAGAGTAATAATCGTCAAATATATGGTTTTGAAAGTCAAGTTATTATGTCCAGAAATGGTCAAAATTTGCCCTTAACTAAACCCGCATATGCACTACACTTTTAGACAGCTTGTGTAGAACTTGGATGACTCATAACCTACGATTTTCACGGCCTCACGACGCGGTTGGTCCCCTCACCACCATTTTCATGAACTTTCGATTCTACACAGGTATGTTTACTTAGCAAAGACGGCCTGATGTGTGGGCTGAGAAGCATGGGGACAAGCAGTAGATCATCAGCACAAACAGTCCATCGTCCGTTGATACTCCGAATACAAAGTCACCGTTTGAGGGCATTGTGTGACATCATTGTGATACAAAATAATATTTTTGACTGCCATACACCACCAATATATGCTGTACTTCGGTTTGCTAAACTGTTAGCAACGGCCTGTTCCGGATGATATTTTTCATGATTCTCATCCGTACATCCACACTATTCCACTGAATGCAGCGAAGTGTTTGTAAATAATCGGTGCTGCTCTACAATTTCGTCTTAGATGTTTTGGCCTTTATGTCCGCATGTAACATCTCTGAGGGTAATATTTGGGAGTTGTGCATTTTGTCACTGTAGATGTTGCAAATCTGTTTATCCTAAACAGCACCTCGGTCTTTGAAATGTGAATTCGTCGTTTGTACATGAAAAGAATAGCTTGATACGAATTCCCGAGTCATCATTCTGGAGGCCTTTATGCACCATTTTCCTTTTTTGTTTTAGTTCAGGGGTTTAACGACCACTGTGAAGTTCAACGGAGACTTTATTAACAAAACTTTTTGGTATTTACAATGAAGCTGTTGCATTTACAAATAATGGTTGTGAATATATACAAAATATTTGCACAACGATTTTTAAACCATAAATTTTTAGCATGAAGAAACATGTCAATTTAACATCGCTGTGAAACACTTATGACGAAGTAAATTTCTCTATCGTTTTTATGCCAAGAGCGGGATTCGAATCCACAACACTAGGCTCCGGAGCTCCAAGTGCTGTCCACTATACTACACTGGCATGTGCTCTCACTTATCTGCCTTTATCTCATGTGTATCTTGCGGGGCATGCACGTCACATACTTATGGTGGCGAATGCATATGACAGAAGTTTTATGAAAGTAACATAAAGTGCAAATCTCCAGGGGAAGTTCGTCAGAGTATTTTTTATTTGATTGAAGGTTTAACGACCCCCGTGAGCAACTCGATGGGTAAGCAGTCTCCAGTCACGAATTTAGGGCCACTGGTTCCAGGAAAGGGAGAGAACCGTGGTCGCAAGATAAACAAAACATTCATGTCACCACGGGATTCGAACCCGGACTCTTCTCCGACAAACGGTCACAAGCCAGGCCTTAGACTACTGCGCCACAGGGACGGCCCGTCAAAGTATTGAAAATCAATACATACTGAAATAAGAACTGAGTGTGTCATAGAAACTCTCCCGTCGTTCACTTCAAACCATCGGGTTCGCGGTGACCAATTTTTAATAAAATCTTTCAACTGTGTTTCAGCTGTAGGTTTCATTATACTCTTGTTGTAGTATGGAAGACAGATGATTTTTGAAGATTTTGTAAAGCTTTCCTCATGCCTCACTGAGAGATAATTGTGAGAATGAATCCAGCGTTGCGTAGTAGATGTAAATACTATGCCAAAAAAGAATGATAAAGTGAGAACAAATGGTGGGATGGTTGTCAGGAAAAAACTAAATTTGCAAGATTTGGGGAAGTTTTTGGAGAGTGTGACAAATCATATGTTTTGTTTAGAATATCATCCAGCAATCTTAAATGTGGCGGAGTAACTCTGCAGTTAGTATAGATGTGGCTATGCAGTTAGCATAGACGTGGCTATGCAGTTAGTATAGACGTGGCTCTTTCAGTTAGTATCTCCAAGGACTTCATAATTTGTGCAATGTGGCTGGTAACCCTGTTTAAGCGGAACAGGGCTCTGGGAACTGGTAGTCTTTCGTGTAAGAACAGTCCCTGGATTGTCCTGTTCTCTCGGAATGTTAGCAGTGTTCGTCGTTGCTATCCTTGTTTTTCTTATGTCCTAATGGGGTAACATCTCGATAGTACATGGTTGAGCGTTTTTGCACCAAAAATGATAACATAAGTATTTTGAAGTTAAAGTATTGATCATCTCGGGGTATTCAGGATCTTAACTAGAAGAGGCAACTTTAATGAAACGGAAGGAATGTTCTTGAGTCCGGTAATGCCACCATCTCAGGGTATAGTGTGATAATTGCGTTTTGTAACCTTTGAAGTTTAAGATTATTTTCAGCAATTGATGGAATTGGAAGGTAATCTACAGGTAATAAATAACTTCCAATAAAAAACAGTGTTCAGTATTTGGTCAACCGTGACAACTCCTCAGCCAGCCCCGAGGGGAAATAGAAGTAATCACTTTTGGGTGGATGGATTGAGGAGCAGTAGAAAAGTGGTACCGTCAGAAAGTCCAGAGCTGAAGAAGTTTAAATTTACTTGGATTGAGATCTTTGTAGAACTGAAGTGCTTCTCGATAAATTGCTAGAAACTGTAAGAAAATATGGGGGGTATTTATCCATTATCAGGAAAACAGTAATGATGAAATTAATGTTGTTGTTTTTTTGGAGAGGTCAAAAAAGTATCGGATGGCTGCTGCTGAGGATGATGGACTGAAATTTCTGAGAAACCACAGTATTCTAATTCTATTTGTTCTGTATTTCATGGTCAGGTCAGTTAGGTTTAGGCCTCCCATTAATACTGGCCGCAACTTCGTGGGTTTGCAACCAAATAACATTGGCATTTGCTTAAAGAAATTTTGGAATTCATAGGCGGGAGTGACATGGGAAGACCAGACAGATACAAAACAGAGAAGGCAGGATGATACTGTGTGGCCCTTATTGCTCTTCCCAGGAAGGAATATTAACGTATGAATGAATACGTATGTGTCCCCAAATGAATTGCTGAGCTTCTAAAATCTCGATTGAAAAAAAATCGTTTGCGAACCGATACTACTTACGTCGACAAACATTTTAGGAATATTTTCTTCTTAAATTAATGCATGGTTTCTACGCCAGGGGGCGTAGATGTATATCTTATTTTTGTCAATATCTCTACTTCTATGAATCCGATTTGAAAAATTCCTTCTTTGTTGGGTAGTGTTTCCAATGCGAAATGTTTTTGATATAAATTCAAAATTTTTAAGTAAATCATAGACTTTCCGTTAGGGAGCGCAAAGGTGAATTGCGTTTGCCCCGATGTTTCTGCTTCTAAAACTTCGATTTAAAAACTTCTTCCTGTATCGCATACAGCTCCTGATGGAAAATGTTTTTTATATAATTTTTAATATTTGGTAAGGAATGATTTGGCCACCAGGGGGCATAAGTGTTAATTTCTACTTTTGATGTATTTGCCGCAAAATCTGAGCTCCTGAAAACTCGACTAATTTTTTTTTCTTGGACCGATACCGCTCACATCGAAAAACCTTTTTTGAGAATACTTTTTTCCTAAAATAATGCATGGTTTTCCCGCCAGGAGGGCATTAACGCACATCTTATATTTGTCCATATCTCTGCTTCAAAGAGTCTGATCTGAAAAATTATTTCCTTCTTGGAGAGCGTTTCCGCGGCGAAATGTTTCTCATATAAATTCAAATTTTTCTTAACGCACAAGTCTGCAACCGGAACACGTAAGTTCACGATTCCGTTTACAGCAATATCTGCGGGATTAAAATCCCGATTGAAAAACTTCTTTCTTTGGTTAGATACTCCTCTTTTCCATACTAGTTCCATTGACTTTGAATAGCTTTGATAAATTTAATTTACGTCAGAACGGAATCAAAAGACGTGCTCATTACACCCGAAAATTCGGTGTCGTCTTTCTTGTTTGCTCTGTTGCTGTTACAAACAACTATGCAAACTTGCTGACGATACCAATCTTTCTGAGAAAATATTTTTAAAGTCAGACTTCAAGTGCAAGCAGTTGTTCTTTAAATTTCGAAATAAATTTTCAGATTCTTAATGACATAAAAACGATATCAAACATGAAATAATATGAAACTCTTTTCAATGAGCGTAAACAATTTCACTCATATGTAACTGAGTCTTTCGCTGTTAATGCATATTTTAACAGCCAGAAACCGAATTTTGCAACAGTTGTATACGTAATCGTAAATAATTATTTTAAATGAAGCATTACATGATTCTGAGTCCCTAAGCTGTTTAAAACTCCATAAAGTATGATTTGTTTTGAAATAAAATGCTTTTTTGATGAATATTTAATCGTAAATAAAAGTAAGAAATAAAATTCCAAGAAGCCATTTTTAAGCATCCTACGTAGTTGGAGCACAAATATTACACCCAGTCTCGTTCTTCGAATTCTCTGTTCAAATCTGACACAAAAAAAATATCACTGCTTTCAATACATCCCAGTGATTTCCCCTTTGGTGTTTTGTAAAAGCAAAGTGTATCCAATATTTATTCATTGAAATTCCGCGACTCACATCTGTTGTACACTCACATTCACCAAGCCACTATAGGTAAACAGTTTTCCCTAAGATTTTGTGTTTGCTTGTTTACATCTCAGAAGCTTAAAACTGAATTGTTTCCACTTGTATGATCCAGTTTGGGAATTGGAGGTAGAAGAATCTAGAAATATCCAAATAAACCATCTTCCCACTTGAGTTTAGTAAGACATACTGCGCTCAAACGGAGGCCTTTTATCTGCAGACGTTAAGACGGAAGTCTTTAGAATGTACAGTATATCATTTTCCCAATTAGAAGTGGTGGGCATAAATAACAAAGACGGTGACAAATGTATACTTCGTAACACGAGAATCTCGTCACCACCAAAATGTCACGGACTCACGCAAACCAACATGCACACGCACGTACCTACCTTTGTACGAAAGACGTTACGTGCCGAAATTAAATCAAGTTGTATACCGAAATAAACGAACTCGCAATATTTGTCAGTGAGCGGCATTTTACTTCTCTTTCCCATACAGAATTTCGGATGGGGAAGCGTAACTGTCAGGCATTCACACAATCTTATCTTAGATTATATTTGCTCATGGGACATCAAGTACTACTTTTAACTCCTGTAAAATGCGAGCAAGAATTTATTTTTCTGAGAAATTCTCGTCCTGCTTGTAATACAGGAAATGCTAGGTAGAGGAAAGATCCAATAATCGGAGGGGTAATTTGGCAAACAACGTTGTCTCTCC
Organism: Macrothele yani; assembly: GCA_039090855.1. Taxonomy (NCBI): domain Eukaryota; kingdom Metazoa; phylum Arthropoda; class Arachnida; order Araneae; family Macrothelidae; genus Macrothele; species Macrothele yani. The sequence goes on from CM076990.1 coordinate 214,179,487, forward strand.
TTTCAGTCATGTGCAAGATAGTCACCTTTTAGTTCCGTGGAAGTGTAACGTGCGTGTGTATTCACCTCATGTTTCGTTAGCTTAGACGCACTCTATCTGAAATTCTTCATATATGTACACTTTGCTAGCTTTCCCTCAGATACGAAAGCTGACCTCTCTGACGTATATTCTAATTTAACTTTCATTTTTAGTTCCTTTTCGTATGTAAATTTGAGTTTGTTCTCTTTTGCACTTTCCAAACTTAACGTGATATCTTCTCTCTCACATGAATGAAGTTGGCAACACCTTTGAGGTCAGAGAGAGTGACGTATGACTGTGATAAGAACGTAAGATAAAATGGACGACACAGCAGTTGCTTAGCGTGTGTGTGTGGAGAGATGTTCGATCCTTGTTAAGATACTGTAGATTATACGACAGATAATTAAGGCATTATATGTGAGGATCTCAGAAACTACAGACCTATCAGCCTCCTATCAGTGGTTTATAAAATCTTCACTAAAGTTCTTTCACACTGCTTGAAGGTAACACTGAACATGGCTCAACCGAGAGAACAAGCTGGATTCAGGAGTGGCTACAGCACAATAGATCATATCCACGTACTGACAGAACTAATTGAAAGAGCGAGGGAATATGTACTTCCATTGTGCATGGCTTTTATCGATTATGAAAAAGCCTTTGATTCGGTGAAACCATCAGAAGTTACAATGGCTCCGAAATCATGCGGTATAGAAGATGCATACATTAATATTATTAATAACATCTATGAAAATGCAAGTGCAAAGATTCGGCTGTTTGGAAAATACAACACACATAAAAATTGGAAAGGGTGTGAGACAAGGGGACGCCATATCTCCCAAGCTCTTTAATGCCACATTGGAAAATGTCTTTCAATCACTGAACTGGGAAAACAAAGGGATAAAGATTAATGGAGATTATCTAACTCACCTTCGTTTTGCTGATGATGTAGTCATTTTCGCAACTGCCCCATCAGAGCTGCAGAGTATGATCCAGGAACTTGCTGACAAGAGTAAAGAAGTGGGATTAAAAATGAATTTTCAGAAGACAAAAGTGATGTTCAATGCTTTTACAAGAAATGAAGATTTATCTATTGATGGAGAAAAGCTGGAGATAACAGACACGTACGTTTATCTTGGACAGCAGATATCAAGTGAGGTTCACATTGATGAAGAAATTAATCGGCGTACAAAACTTGCCTGGAGAGCTTTTGGAAGAAACAGCATAATTTTAAAGAGGAATATGCCATTATGTCTTAAAAGAAAAGTGTTTTATCAATGCATCCTTCCATTGCTTACGTATGGTGCAGAGACGTGGACCTTAACTAAAAGAGACATAGAAAGGCTGCAGACAACTCAAAGAAGCATGGAGAGGTGCATGCTTGGTGTAACCAGGAGAGATAAGAAGAGGAACTCGTAGATCCGAAAAATGATAAGATTGGAAGACATCATGGTCAGAGTTAATTCCCTGAAATGGCAATGGGCTGGACATACTGCCAGAAGGACAGACCATCGATGGACAGCCGAAATTTTAGATTGGATTTCAAGGGACAGGAAAAGACCCAAAAGAAGACCACATGGGAGATGGGTGGATGAAATGCGAATGTATACGGGAGTGACATGGAGGAGACTGGTACAAGGCAGACCGTTGTGGAGGAAACTCGGGGAGACCTTCGTCCAGCAGTGGATTGATAATGGTTGATGATGATGATGATGTGAAGTGTAAAACTTGCAGTGCTATATGTTGGATTTCATCAAATATTGCTGTACCAATAAAAGGTTATCGTAAGTTTGGCTTCTGTACATGTTTCGTCTGGCCGTTAAACCTTAATCCCGTGCAACTATTGCATCGCATTCTCATTTAGTTCAACATTTCCTTAGTCTTGGTTTTAGACATAGCGTAACACCAATCTCGCACACGAAGAAGCGTTACGTTATACCTCTTTCCATCAGTTCGGATATCTGTTCCGTGCTGTTCACCGAAAAATTTATTTCTAAGCCTTACATTTATTCCATGCATATCATTTTGAGACTCAGTCATTTATTGAATTGAAATGCCTTACATGTCTTCGGTACAAGAGTGTTTGGTGGAAGTAGCAAGCTGAGCATGCTTCCTTCGTCGTATTCTGCCTTTCACGTTCCATAGTCTGTTTGGTAAGCCAAACATTCCAAGCAACAGGGAGTTGCTCTTTATCCAGAATCAAACCACAATGTTTAAACAAAGTAACTTCATTTTATGCCCGCTCGTCTTCTACTGTATATGTTGTTTATCGTTGCAGTGGTGTCTGGTAAAAGCGTTATTTAAACCTAACACCAGGCTTGTGTTCGAACACAAACTAAGGTACAGAGTGAGTGTTCCTGCGTACTTGTGATTTTATTTTGATCGCTTCAGGTCGTTAAACTTCCTAAAGAATAAAAAGGTTGCTTTCGGATTGATTAAGTTTTTCTTAGCGCTGATGTACTACGTTCAACACATAAAAGTTCTAAATTTTTGGGCCTAAAGCCTCGGTCAAGTCTCGTCCGTGACACAAGTGAATTCTATTATGCATCTTAGTTTTCTTGCGTTCCAGAAGTTAATGATTCTAACACTCATATGTTTGATGATCCCTAGTCTTTAAACGTCAGGGGTTTTTTTCATATCATCCTTTGTTAACATTACTGAAACTAAATAATCCGATATTTCTGTTCGGGGGTTTAGCAACCACCATGAGCAACTCATTGAGCTATAAGCAGTCTCCCATCCTAATTTGTGCTTCTGGTTCCACCGCAGGGACAGAGCCAGCGGCTAAAGAAAGACACACCACCCATGCCACATCCAAGACTCGAACCAGAGCCTACCTCAAACGAATGATTCAAGCCAGTGCTTCACGACCTCGGCCACCGTAATGGCATATGTCTTGGTCTCTGCTTTGTATCTATACATTGCACGTTCATTAGTGTAGATGTTGATCAAAAAGCGCGCACACACATCAGTTTTACTGTGCCTCCAAAATAAGCTCCACGAATATGTTCTTAATACTTCTTCATGTCAGTGGTCTTAATATACCTGTTTTTGAAGAACCGGTTTGCTATAACGCTGGCTTGTCTCGAAGGTTCTATCGCTCGGTTACTTTCTTTCTCTTACATATCAGTCTTTCTTCGCGTGAATGGTGTTTCATCATCCGAGTGAACAGTGTTTTATCAAAATGGTTCTCTGTTGGGGCAGGAGTCAGACAGTGTTGTGTAAAGTCACCATGGCTGTTTAATATACTGTATTTATGGATGCATGCATGCGTGATTCGAAGATAGGCAATACTGGTTTATGTTTTGGTAATATCCTTGTGTGAAGATTGCTTTATGTTGATGACACAGTCCCATTGGCAAAAAGCAAAACTGAGTTGCAGAGTACGTTGTCCCGGATGTACGAAGTTTGCATGAAATTCAAACTGAGTATAAATAAGGGAAAACCTAAAATTAGGTTTTTGAGCGAGGAACTGTTAGTACTAAATGTAATATATTAATAAGTCTAAATGGCACAGTGATTGACCAGGTGAATTAGTTTGTGTATTTAGGTAGCATGTGTGACAGAACATCAACTGTTTCTTTGTGTACCTAATGAAAACTGCTGCAGGTTTAGAAAAGTTATCGTTTGTTTTCCACTATTGCCACAGCAGAAATACGTGTTAGTTTCTCACTTGCTCCATTCCAATTTCTAATTCTACTTTCCATTTTCAATTTTAAATCTGGAATAAGCAAAAGCAAAAGTTAAAAGCACATCACATACTACGGAAAAAAATCGCTGAAAACAAAATCAAGCGAAGAGTCATACAAAACATTTTAAGAAAGGAAGAGTCCCAAAGCAATTTCTTCGGTATGTGCGCTTACGGCAAACGGACTTTTTCCTCACCCTGTACGATATAGCAACGCTATCAAGGAAAGTACGAAACTCCATTGATCGGTGACTATTTGTTTGTTTTCAGAAAGGAAAGATGTCACTGTACCTGAGAAGAAAAAATAACTGCCAAGATTCAGAGCATTAAAGTTTTTGTTGCAATACAATGTCAAGCATAATAATATCCTATAATCTGTCCCTATGATGATTCATAGTGCTGACAATTTTTTTTCGCGGCCATCTTTGAAGCCTAATAACGGTGATGCGAATAAAATTATATATGTTTAACACAAATACAAAATAGACATTACCAAAGGAAAGCTACGCTTGTTACAAAGTATTTGCTGTCCTTTAAATGATCAGGGTAAACGATTTGGTAATAAACAGCTTCTTTATTGCATTTTTTTCAAAACAAGCTAAAATGTATTGACCAGTGCAATCATCTTACAAAAAGCACATTTGTGACTTTTGTTGGTCTGAATAGTTCAAACTCGTTCAGACATTGACAGAACGAAACCTGCTAAAAGAAAAGATTTCAATTTCTTCACGACGATACTTTTCGTCTGAAAAGCTGACACTCGAAGAGGCAAGTTCTTCCGATAAACTATCAAACTCTTTGAAGATTAAAAAATGCGCACTTCTCGTGAGATAACAACCCATCACCGATACTCTTTACGCTTCTTTTTCAAGAGAGGACAGTGAAGCATGGCACAGTGGTGTAGCCAAGGAGGTCCTTGGATCAGTTTCAGAATTTCTTACATTCTCATGCAAATCCATTTGTTAATCTTTTTCCAATAATTTTTGACTGAAAACAAGACAAGTTTTCCAGAACGACCATTAAGCAAACAGATGACGAAAAGCTCATGGGTTTTCAGCCTTTATGGGCTAATATGAAGCGTGAAGGATTGTTTAACTCTCTTAATGCTTAATCCCTGTATGCAGCTGTTTGGGGGCAGGCTGAGGTCCTAAAGCAGGGATTTGTAGGGTACTTTGGTTTTAAATCCAAATTTACGTGCTAGTTCCCATTCCTGCCGTGAAAAACATCTAAGGGAATAAACTTAATCACTTCACTATTTAAATGCTACCTTCTAACCCAACTTCGTGTTGCTTATTTTTCAATATACGTATAAGTTGCTAGCCTTTGCATGTGGTACTAGCTCTGCTGGGCTGCCTGTACTGATTTTCAACACGACTCTGTTGTTACATCTATCTTTAATAAGGGGCGGCAAATACAGCAAAACCATTTCTGATTATTTTTCATTTAAGAAAAGTCACGTGTGGAACTGTCAGCATCAACTTCGACGCGTTCTGAAAGTGATAGACAAACTAACCGAACTTACGGGAACGGCGTACAGTGTTTACTCCCTCGCCCCACCAAGGAAGGGCATGTACGCTTTACCACTCGGACTGTTTCTCAAGGGAGGCTTTTACCAATGACGCGAATCCGTAGACCTTCTCCCCCTTAAGAAATTTCTGACCAGGCAAATGCCTGACATGTCTAATTACTAGTAGTTCATATAAAGGGCACTGCTCCCAACAGATTTTTCATTCCTTGTCTAGGCCCTTGAAGTGTAATTTTTGGATGAACTACGAGAAACATAGTAACCCAACACGCATTGGGTGTATCTGAGTGTGTTTCTCACTCATTGTTTGACTAGCTCATTTATTCGTATTACATGAGCACATTAGAGGCTTAAATTATTTGTATAAAGGTGCAATGAAACACTTTTAAGTGATTTTGTATTTTAAAGGAAAGACATGCAAAATAATCACGGTTACATGCATGACTGAAATTTGACTTTAATTATCAATTCTCTCTTTAAAAGCGATTAACTGCAGAGACCGTGTAGTAATGCACTGAAGAGCAATACCATAAACAAAAACTACTTCGAAGGTCAGATGTATTAAAATGCGATATTTTTCAAGTACAGCAGACGAATTCAAATTATCCAGTACAGACGGGAAATGAACCAGTTTCATCGAATAGTCGCTAACACCGGATAAGCAGTAAAAAGAACATGTAACTGACTTACGAACTGGGATTAATAAAACGGTACATACATTTACAAATGCATATTGGCACAATAATGGTACAGGTGCAATTGTAACTTAGATTTGCGACTGCTTATAGCCCATTGAGTTGCTCACGGTGGTCGTTAAACTTCAAATTAAAAAAAAAAAACTTAGATTTATAATAAATAAAGAAATGGAAACATGAACGAAAAAATGGTGCTCCGCATGCGTGTTCAAAATGCATGTTATAATTAAAACAAAAAGGAAACATGAACTAAAAATGCTGCTCCGCATGCATGTCCAAAATCATGTTATAATCCCAAACGATGGTCCGCGTGCTGCAGAGTATCATTTCTCTAAGATCTATTCTTCAAACGACTAGTGTGACGAGAAAAGCAAAGCTTCTGTAAAACAGACAGAAAAGACGAAGAAAAAGAGCAATATTATTCCACTGTATCGATTCTACAAGTGAAAAATAAGAAACATTTTTTTTTAATTTCCAAGTACCTATTCAATTGTGAAATAAAACTCCCTGCGCTCGGATGAAGCTTCTTTTACATTGAATACACAGTTAATTTATAAAAAAACAACCTCAGAGAATCTTACCACATTTAATTGAGAGTCTACTGGGAGTCTATGTACGACATCTAGATTCAACCACTTTATGTAAAACGAAGAAACATCTATTCATGAAAGAGAGAGTAAAAGTGTGTGTGCGTGCGTGAAAAGTGTGTGTGTGTGAGAGAAAGAGAGAGAATCAATTTTATGTACTTAAAACGTTCCTATTCTTTGAAGCATGCTATCACCTTGTGTGAAACCAGAATAAATTATTTGAATCACACACATAGTCTCAGAGTTACAAAGGCAAAACGTTGTGCAAACGTTTTTCCAATTGAAACAAATCTACCTGCAATATACATTCTATAAGCCTAGAAAGCAATGTGTTGACTAGCTCAAAGGAAACAATTCTAACAGCTAGTACTAACCATAAACATGTAATTTAAATTGTTTGCCAGGAAACTTTAAATTAACGCTTTAGACATGCATGTTTGAATTTACAAAAAGAGAATTCATTTTACGAAAGAAAAATACATACGGACTCATATTTATGTTCATTTAGTGCACTTTTAACATGTGCTTTCACTGAGCAACAATTCTGAATACAGTTTTAGAAACCGGCAGGTGACCTATTGAAATGCAACGCACATCACTACCCAGAGGGAAAGTAAAAATGTGGAAAAGTTATCTATCTAGAGAAAAAGCACGAATGGAGATGTAAATCATAGAACGACTCCTATAGTTAGACACGTTTCTCGTGTCTGAATATATCATTTGATATAAGTCTTATTCAGGCACGAGAATCGTGTCTGACTAGGAGTCGTTACTTAAAACTTACGGTAAAGTGAATCATATATGCACGAAATGTATCGCCAAAAAGACAGAGTTAAAAGTAGGGGCTTGTAACTTATTTAAATATATATATCTTGAATTTTTCAAGTAGGCAGATAGAGGCTAAACAATTCGTACGATCAAGATTTAGTGCAAATGCAACAAACAAGATCTGGATTATTTCCTTTTTTAGCACGTCTTTTGTAAAAAAAGATCGTGCTTATGTAATCGGTTTGTCCGTCCGTCCGTCCGTCCGTCTGTACCCTCGGTATCTCTGCAACTATTAGTTCGATTTGAAAAATTCTTTTTGCATTGGGAAGATTTTAATATGCGAATGATGTTCCTTTATTTTTTTATTTTTTTAAGATGCACAATTTTGCCGCTAGAGGGCGTAAATGCAGATGATGTCGAATTCAAAATTACGTTTTGTTCCACATATTTGCTTCTAAACATCCGATTGAAAAAATTATTTTATCTTTCGATTCCATTTATATCGAAGAATATTTTAGATATAGTTTCTTTTTCAAACTACGCATAGGCTTCCCGCTAAGGAGCGTAAAAATAAATTACATTTTTCCCGATAACTCTTCTTCTAAAACTCCGATTTGACAAAAGAAATTTCAGCGGATACATCTCCTGATGTAAAATCTTTTGCATATAATTTCAAATTTTTGGAAAAGAATACATTAGCCACCAAGGGGCGTAAGTGTAATATTCGCTTCTGATGTATTTGCCACAAAATCTGAGCTTCTTAAACATCCACTGAAAAAATTATTTCGTGTACTGATGCCACTCAGATCGATAAACCTTTTCGGAATATTTTCTTCCTAAAATATTCCACAGTTTCTCCGCCAGGGATCGTAGATGTATGATTTGAAAAATTCTTTCTTTGTTGGATAGTGTTTTCCGTGTGACATGTGTTTCATATAATTTCAAAATTTTCAAGTATTTCATACTCTTTCCGCTAGAGGGCGTAAAGGTAAATTGCGATTCTCCCTATATCTTTGCTTCTAAATCTCCGACTTGAAAAATTATTTCTGCACCGGATACAGCTCCTGATAGGAAATCGTTTGCACATAAACTCAAATTTTTGTAAAAAAAAAAATTTGGCCACCAGGGGGCGTAAATCTTAATTTCCGCTTCTGATGTATTTGCAGCAAAATATGAGCTTCTAAAATCTCGATTGAAAAAAAAGTCGTTTGTTGACCGATACTACTCATGTCGACACACCTTTTAGAACATTTTCTTCTTGAAATAACGCATGGTTTCTACGCCAGGGGCGTAGATGTACATCCTATTTCTGTCAATATCTCTACTTCTAAATGTCCGATTTTAAAAATTCCTTCTTTGTTGGATAGTGTTTCCGATGCGAAATGTTTTTCCTATAAATTCAAAATTTTCAAATAAATCAAAGACTTTCCGCTAGGGCGCACAAAGGTAAATTGCGTTTTCTGCACCTAAAACTCCGATTTGAAAAATTCTTCCTGTATCGCATACAAGACCTGATGGAAAATATTTTTCACATAATTTCTAATGTTTGGTAAAGAATGGTTTAGCCACCAGGGGTCATAAGTGTTAATATCCGCTTCTGATGTATTTGTAGCAAAATCTAGACTCCTGAAAACTCGACTAAAAATTTTTTTCTTGGACCGATAGCGCTCATATGGAAAAATCTTTTGAGAATACTTTCTTCCTAAAATAATGCATGGTTTTCCCACCAGGGGACGTAAAGTCACATCTTATTTTTGTCGATAACTCTGTTTCTAAGAGTTCGCAAGCTCTCGATTCCGTTTACAACAATATCTGACTGATTAAAGACCCGATTGAAAAGCTTCTTTCTTCCGTCATATACTATTGTTTTCCATAGCGGTTCCATTGACTTTGAATAGCTTTGATAAATTTAGTTTGCGTCAGAACGGATTCAAATGACATGCTTATTACAACCGAAAATTCGGTGTCATCTTTCTTGTTCTTCATGATTTTATAAAAATTCTCTTTGCAAGAAACGTTCTTCAAAACATCTTACAGGCGCCTCAAGCCAACACAGAAAATTCCATGTATGAAAAAATAGACTGATCAGAACACAAACATACACGCCGTTTTTTAGTACGTCTTTGGTAAAAAAAAAAATCGTGCTTATGTTACTGGTTTGTCCGTCCGTCAGTCCGTCTGTACCCACGATATCTCTGCAACTATTAGTCCGATCTGAACAATTATTTTTGCGCTGGGAAGCTTGAAATATGCGAATGATGATCCTTCAGTTCGTTTTTTTTTTTTTTTTTTACGATGTACAATTTCGCCGCTAGGGGCGTAAATGCAGATAATGTCGAATTCAGAATTACGTTTTATTCCACATATTGGCTTCTAAACATCAGATTAAAAAAATTATTTTATCTTTTGATTCTACTTATGTCGAAGAGCATTTTAGATATAGTTACTTTTTTTAACTACGCATAGATTTTCCGCTAGGTGGCGTAAACATAAATTACATTTTTACCGATAACTCTTCTTCTAAAACTCCGATTTGAAAACTTTTTTCTTCAGTAGATACATCTCCTGACGCAAAATCGTTTGCATATAATTTCAAGTTTTTGGTAAAGAATACTTTAGCCACCAGGGGGCGTAAGTGTAAATTTTTGCTAATGATGTATTTGTCATAAAACCTGAGTTTCTAAAATATCGATTGAAAAAATTCTTTCGTGGACTGATGCCACTCACATCGATAAATATTTTCAGAATATTTTCTTCTTAAAATATTCCACAGTTTCTCCGCCAGGGGGCGTAGATGTATATCTTATTTATGTCAATATCTCTACTTCTAGGAGTCCGATTTGAAAAATTCTTTCTTTGTTGGATAGTGTTTCCAATGTGACATGCTTTTCATGTAAGTTCAAAATTTTCAAGTAATTCATAGACTCCCCGCTAGGAAGCGTAGAGGTAAATTGCTTTCCCCTTATATCTCTGCTTCTAAATCTCCGATTTGAAAACTTCTTTCTGCACCTGATATAGCTCCTGATGAGAAATCCTTTGCACATAATTTCTAATTTTGAAAAAATGTTTTGGCCACCAGGTGGCGTAAGACTCAATTTCCGCTTCTGATGTATTTGCAGCAAAATATGAGCTTCTAAAATCTCGATTGAAAATAAAGTGGTTTGTTCACCGATACTACTCATGTCGACAAACCTCTTAGGAACATTTTCTTCTTGAAATAATGCATGGTTTCTACGCCAAGGGGCGTCGATGTATATCTTATTTTTGTCAATATCTCTACTTCTAGGAGTCCGATTTGAAAAATTCCTTCTTTGTCTGATGTGAAATGTTTTTCTTATAAATTCAAAATTTTCAAGTAAATCATAGACTTTCCGCTAAGGGGAACAAAGGTAAATTGCGTTTTCTGCTTTATTTCTGCTTCTAAAACTCCGATTTGAAAACGTCTTCCTGTATCTCATACAAGACCTGATGGAAAATATTTTTCACATAATTTCTAATGTTTGGTAAAGAATGGTTTGGCCACCAGGGAGCATAAGTGTTAATTTCTGCTTCTGGTGTATTGGTAGCAAACTCTGGGCTCCAAAAAACTCGACTAATTTTTTTTCTTGGACCGATAGTGCTCATATGAAAAAATCTTTTGAGAATACTTTCTTCCTAAAATAATGCATGGTTTTCCAACCAGGCGACGTAAAGTCACATCTTATTTTTGTCGATATCTCTGTTTCTAAGAGTCCGATTTGAAAAATGCTTTCTATGTTGGAGAACGTTTCCGGTGCAAAATGTTTCTCATATAAATTCATGTTTTTCTTAACGCACAAGTCTGCAACCAAAGGGTGTAACCTTAAAATTCCGTTTACAGCAATATCTGAGGGATTAAAAACCCAATTGAAAAACTTCTTTCTTCCGTCAGATACTTATGTTTTCCATACCGGTTCCATCGACTTTAAATAGCTTTGATAAATTTAATTTGCGTCAGAACGGATTCAAAAGACGTGCTTATTACACCTGAAAATTCGGTGTCATCTTTCTTGTTTTAACTGCTGTGCTTAAACATTCACACGCCCCTCGTTGCTCTCGCTCGCTGTGTTTCCAAGCTTTAACTTCAGAGAATCTTGCCTGACAGCGACCTAACATTTCTTTTGAGATATATTACTGCACAAATTCAAAGAATAGCTAACACCTGAAAATAATGAACATAGTCCTCGTATATATCTAAGACAAATAGATGCCATCGTTTCCCTTATTATAACACGTTTTTTCCTTTGTTTTGCGGTTTAATTCTCCCCATGAGCATCTGCATCTATAATAAATAACCTTTCCATAATTTAAGGCCACTAGTTCCAAGAAAGGAAGCAAATTAACTCCGTAGAACAAATACATCAGTTATGCCTCAACTGGGATTCGAATCTCGATCCAGATCAGATGATTTGCCAGATTGCTCCTCTGCCCACTTGGCTAAATAGGCCGCGTTATAATCTTTACAAAATATATCTAAGATGACGAATCACCAGTTAAAGATGATTAAAACACCAAAGCCAGATATTTATAATAAACGCGTATCTGAGGCCAAATTTTCAAGAATCTCCCCTTCTAATTTACACAGTCGAGTCACATTATTGTGACCACCTCCTATACTTTTGGCGTCAACAACGCGTAGCCAATGAAAGAAGGCACTTGTCGTGAGCTCGCTTAGAGGCGTGCTGTAGGTATTCTGAAAACATATCACTCGTTGCTGTCATAGGTAAAAGATTTATCAGATTCGCAAATGGGATTTATCAGATTCGCAAATGGGGATGATTATCGGCTTTCGGACCAAGGTTGGCAGTATTTCTGAAACAGCGCAGTTTGTGAACTGTTCTCATGCTGCTGTGGTTAAAGCGTATAAGGATTGGAGAAATGGCACCATTGTGAATAAGCGATGTTGAAACTGCGGAGCACCACGTGCCACTGATGTGAGAGGTGAACGTCGGTTTCGAAGGTGTGTGAGGGCCGATCGACCCGCTACAGTGCAGCAACTCACTGGCTGAATGAACCAGGGGCTACCGGAAGTGTGTTTAAAACGATAGTTCAGAGAACCCTGCTGCGTATGGGTCTTCGATGCCGATGGTTGGTCACTGCATCTATGCTAACGACGGTGCATCGGTAGAAAAGGCTTACATTTGCACGGCAGTATCGGAATTGGACTTCCGTTGATTGGCACAGGATTGCCTTCTCCGATGAGTCTCGTTTTACGCTTCATCGAAAGGATGGACGTTGGCATATAAGGCTAGGAACAGCGGAAAACAAACACTCTTCAGTCATTGCTGGAAGAACACAAGCTGGTGGGGAGAGCGTTATGGTCTGGGGAATGTTTTCGTGGCATTCCCTGGGTCCACTTGTACCTGTGGAAGACACTATGTGTCAATTTCGTTGTGAATCTATCATTGGAGACCACGCACACCCATACATGCTGATTGTCTTCCCTGGGGCGTATGGGATCTTCTAGCACAACAATGTAACGTTTCACACAACTAGAAATGTCCGCGAGTGGTTGGAAGAGCACGATGAAGATTTTAAAGTACTTCCCTGGCCCCCTAATTCCCCATACTTAAACCCAATTGAGCATCTGTGGGACACCTCAATCGTGTTGTTCGCTCTATGGATCGTCCACCACGCACCCTCCAGTAGCTGTCAGATGCACTGCAGTCAGCATGGCTTCACATACCTTGTGACGTACCTGCCAACAGGACGCACACGACATAAAGGCAGATAGTAGTCAGAACAAACGTCCGCGTAGCTCAATTGGTAGAGTGACTTATTCCGGAATGAGGGGATCCGGGTTCGAATCCTGGCGTGGAGAGAAATGACGGAGAAATTTACTTCGTTATAACCTGTCAACACCTTACAGCATCTTATTGAGTCACTCCTAGCCCGTCTAACTGCTGTCCGCTGCGGTTACTCTGGATATTAGCTGGTGGTCACAATAATGTGACTCGACCGTGTAATTATCTTTTACAAATCGTGGAATAATGAGAGGACGAAGTTAGCAACGACATAAAAATTCAGAAACAGTTTCTCTGATTAAAATTATTTTGCTTTTTGTGCTTAAAATATGAATTGAAATTTCACTCCTTCTCAGTTTTTAAATGCACTAGAGCTTTTATGAAACGTTTCCCATGTCCAGTTAATTTTTGCCTTCTTTGCATTCAGATCTCTAGACAAAACAGTGATTAAAATCCCAGTATAGAAACTTCGGATCGAAGACCACGGTAAGCGAGGGCAACAGTAATATGGCCGAGCTGCCTGTTCTTTTTATTCAATAAGTGAATGCGTGTCGGTGCTGAAGCACAGGCACGCAAGCATGTGGAGTCCACACTATTCGCAACGTACCCAGAAACTCATTACATTTGCCCATTGCCATGGCAGTCAGGAGTTTTCAAAAAGTTCTTGTCCTACATGTTTGAGCAGCGAATAACCTAAAATTCACATCTTTATTACTTTTGTTCCTTTGAGTTGTTAGAGTTAGGTCAATATTGTTTTTCGAGGTTGTTGCTCTGCACTGATTGCAAATTTTGCAACAGCAGGGACTCCTACGCTGAGATATTAGTAGGGTGTTCTAAACGATAAGAACTCACGTTTGGGATTCTACCGAAGTATGTCATGGTGCTTAGTCAGCTTACAAGCCCTAGGGTCATAACGTATCACCCCCTCCTCCCTTTTCTCTATCACAAAAGAAAGGTGAGGCTACACGAACTCCCGCAAAATTTCATAAGTTTGATTCCTTCCTAACAGTGACTTAGAGGTGGGATCGGCTCAAATTTGTGTGATCTGAACTGACATAAGACTGCTATTACACTGAAGTGTGCACTGATGAGCTTATTACATTATGACCACCTACCTAATAAGCTGTAGGACCCCATTTAGACCGAAAAATAGCGGCCACTCGGCGAGGCATCGATTCGATGAGGTGGCGATAGCTATCCTGGAGTATCTGATACCATAATATCAACAGGTCCTACAGTTCTCGTACATTTCGGTGGGGTGGGGGGATTTAGCGCGAACCCGCTTTTCCAAGTCGTACCACAAATGTTCTATTATTGGGTTCATGTCAGGTGAATTTGGAGGGCAGCACATTAGCACAACGTTACCAACATGTTCCTCGAACCACTCCTTGACGATTCAGGCAGTGTGGCATGGCGCATTATCCTGTTGGTAATGGCCATCAACAGCAGCGAATACAGTGGCCATCAATGAGTGAACTTGGTCCGCAACGATGTTCGGATACGTGACAGCTGTCAGGCATTGTGCTATTGGGATAATGCGGCCTAAAGTGTCCAAAGGAAACATTGCCCACAGCATAACAACGCCGCCTCCGGCCTGTTTCCGCACAACAGTGCTTTCGGGTGACATTTCCTGCGTTGGTAATCGGCGTATCCTTGCTCTGCCGTCTACGTGATGCACCAGGAATCTTGATTTGTCAGAGCAGGCCACTTTCTTGCATTCAATGATCTTGGGGCCATTTCTTCTCGATGATCTTGCGAACATTTCATGCGTTGTTGGCGATGACGTACAGTGAGTATCGGGACGCGGCTGGGTCTTCGGATACGCAGGCCCATGCACAGATCTCTACGATGCACTGTGTGCAGTCACGCATTGCTCTGATCACCACTGTTGTAGCTGCGGTTGTTGTGAACAATGTGGGATAGTATCCGCTCCTCTCTGGCATCCATGAGCTGCGCACGAAACACGGCTGGACGACGTTTCGTGGTTTGGCCACTTTTTCACATACACTGGCATGCAAAAATTAAGGACGAGACGGTTTTTCGAATGTAATGTCGTGCAGAAGTGCTGCACATCGACTCAAATCATACCATAAGATCCCCAAGATGTAAGAATATGGGACAAGTGAGCAAAACCGTCCAAACAAGGAATCCAAAGGATACAAAGGCACTTTATTGAAAAGGTGGCTTCGAGCACAACTGGACAGAATACAGAAACGTCCATGTGACAGGCGGCTGCTAAGAAAATTCCAGTCTTTAGTAGGGGATATGATCACCCCTGACTGCGTTGCAGGATTTACAACGTCTGTCCATGCTGAGGACGAGGTAGTCAAGGAGCTGTTGAGGCATCGCGGCCCATTCCTCTTGTAGCGCCAATCGCAGCTGCGGAATCGTTGCTGCTGCTGGTGACGTGCTGCCAAGCGTCTCCAGAGAAGGTCCCATACGTGTTCGATTGGATTTAGGTCCGGGGACCTTGCGGGCCAATCCATGCGTTGAATATCTTCACTCTCCAACAGCTCTGCGACAGCCACTGTATGATGAGGTGTAGCGTTGTCGTTCATGAAGAGAAACTCAGGACCCACAGCACCTCTAAACAGACGCACGTGAGGCAGGAGAACCTCGGTACAATAGTGGACAGCAGTGATTAAACCTCCTTGGAAGATGTGGAGGTCAGTACTGCTACCAAGCATGATACTGCTCCAAACGAGAACTCCGCCACCTCCAAACCGGTCCCTTTCGATGATGTTGAGGCGTGATTGCGTGTTCCCTGCTCTCTCCAGATGTGTATACGTCCAGAATCGCTCGTCAGACTAAATCGGCTCTCATCCGTAAAGAGAACTCGACCCCATTGCTGATGTGTCCAATTCTTGTGTTCCTGGCACCACAGAAACCGCCGTCTCCAATGAGCAGGCGTTAATGGCACACACCGTACTGGTAGTCGTGTTCCTGTCGTTTGAAACGCTCTCCAAGCTCGTGAAACGATACTGTGAGCGATCCCGAACTCCTCGGCCACACTAGTCACACTTCGACCTTCTTCCAACTTCCCAATGACACGACCTCGGGTAAAGTCATCCAGATGTCGTCTACTGGATTGCCTGTTGGCCATATCACACGGTGGCAGCAACTCGACGTCGTTCAAACCGATGTACACCGTGCAACAGCTTTCATCGAATTGCTGAGCGTACACCGCTCGTGTGCTTTATACTCTTCCGACACCCCCCCCAGCCCTACAGAACGGACCGAAGGACTGAGTGGTCTTTCGGTCCGTTCTGCCTGCTCGTTCCTCTGTTATTCTAATTTCTCCTCTTCGTCCTTAATTTTTGCACACCAGTGTAGTTCTCACTATGATAACTATTTTGTATATGCAGTCGGACCTCCATATATCGAAGTCGATGGTTCCATAAAAAAATCGATATATAGAAACGATCGTTTTTTTATACATATGTATTGTGCAATATATTGTATTCAGAAACACCTTTCCTAATCAATGCACTCTTTCTTATAAATAACTTCAGTGAATATGGATCGCGGCATGTCAGAACAGCCGTATGCCATGGCAAAATTCGAAACTTTCCTGACTCGCTGCATAATCGTTTTAGTGCTGATATCGCCACGAGTAGCGGCCACACCTCCTATTGGTATCACTTAACATCCACGTATCCACCTCACTAATTAGGCTGCATAACTTGCAAGTCTCTTTGTATAGTACAAACGACTGTGCTTCTAGGTGAGGCAATTGATTGAAGAGATTCATTTTTGGAGAACATGAAAAGAATCAGTAACTTGTGTTTATGAACTGAAATTGCGAATATATTAAAATTACATTTACTGATGAGTTGCTTTAAGAAATATAACGCCAGATCCGTTAGTACTAAAAATGCACTGTCACTCTTCGCCCCTTAAATAATAAATTTACATAGGCTTCCATAAGTTAAACAACAAACCGAAAAATCAAGATAATTGGACGAAATATAGTTCAAATTGCACGAAATTTGCATATGTTGCGGGCTAAGGTACACAGCATCAATTTACGGAAGGCAAATGAGTAGCGATGGCACCGCTTTATGCAAATGCGCAAGAGTTTAAAACCAGCTGTTTCAGAGGAAGTTGCCAATTCATGTGCGGCGGTGAATGACAAGATTTCGAGATAGCGATCTTGTTAACATGGCTTCGAGACGTCATTTGCCAGCGGAGTTACGCTACAGGACGATAGATCGACTCGAAGTAGATCAACGGCAGGCGCAAGTCGCGAGATGGCTCAACGTCGATCGTTTTATGGTCAACAGGATGTGGCAGCAGTTCTAAGCCTTGGGTGCAGCATTCCGAAGGTACAGCGAAGGTAGGCTAAGGACAAAGACCTCCGCGAGTGACCGGTATTTGCGTCTTTCGGCACGGCGGAACAGGTCGGCTACACCGACTCATCTCATATCTGTGCTTGCGATAACCACCGGATGGACGGTATCAGCTTCGAAGGTATGCAGAAGGTTGCATTCAAGAAGACTGTTTGCTCGGAGACCGGTATTTTGCGTGCCCTTCACCCCTCACCACCGGAGGGAACGTTTCAATTGGGCACAAATGCATGTGAACTGGATTCAAAATCAGTGGAGGTCCGTTCTGTTCACTGATGAGTCGCGATACAGTTTACAGAGTAATTCTTGCCGAGTTTACATCTGTAGAGAGGCCCGTATAACTCGTTGTCTTCCATCTAATATATATCGATTTTTTTTATGGGAAGTGCCACGTATGTTAGTGCTAGTGTTCTGTTGTGGGCAGGCATATCGTTAGGCGGCCGTACCGACATCTATGTGTTGCCACATGGAAACCTCAATGCCCAGAGGTGTAGAGACGACATCCTGAACCCTATTGTTCTAAGCAATAGGCGATATATTTGTACTGCAGGTGGATAACGCTCACCCTTACACAGCTCGCCTTATGCACTAGTACCTGGAACAGGAGACTATAGTCGGTATGGAGTGGCCACCACGCTCTCCCGATCTGAATTCCATTGAGCATGTCTGGGATGCTCTCAGCTTTGCTCGAGCAATGGACGCAGCTACCCACGGAACTGCTGGACACCATAATTAGCAGCATGAAACATCGCTGTCGAGCTTGTATTGCTGTTCGGGATAACCACTCTTCTTATAAAAGTACATTTTCCTATCTCATGTTGATACCTGTATTTCTGTATTTTCATATTTTAATCACGCATACAAAATGTAAATGCTTTGTATCACATGTTCTTATGTATTTTGTTGTTGTTGTTGCATATGGTCTGATAAAGCTTACCACTAAATTTCTTCCGAATCGGTTGCATACTTTTTGAGTTATAACGATTTTTCCATGTGTTGCTTAATTTATGGAAACCACTGTAGTTTCACAACATAAACGTGTCAAAAGGCTTAAAGGCGGAAATTTATTGCTTGAAATACACTGCTGGCCACCTAAAATGCAACACCAAGAAGGACACGAGATAGCAAAGCCAGATTTACTGGACACGTAACAACAGATACAAAGATGAAACGATTGAGCTTACAGGCCCGTGCAACTTGCGGAACACGCAGACATCAATAGTTAGTGTGGCCCCCATGGCTGGCAATAACGGCCGCTACACGCCGCGGCATCGAACGAAAGAGGCTTTGGATGTAAGCTTGGGGTATGTCTGTCCAGGCTGCTTCCACACGTTGCCACAGTTCATCAGGCGTAGCCGCGAGTGGTGCTTGCCGGGTTACTCGGTTGCCGATCAGCGACCAGACGTGTTCAATGGGCGACATATCGGGAGAACAGGCGGGCCACGGCAGCAGTGAGACTTGGTGGGCCGTGAATAATTGTTGCACGATGCGTGTCACGTGCGGGAGCGCATTGTCCTGTTGAAGCGTGGCTGCTGGCAGGTCCTGCAGGTACAGGCTGCAAAACGTCGGAGATGGTGCGGTGGCTGTAGAGTGTACCGGCGATGCGTACAGGAGGGGTGCAGGTGTCATATCCAATTGCGCCCCAAACCATAACACTAGGCGACGGACCGGTATGGCGATGCATAATGCAGGCGTCATACAGTCTCTCGCCGCGGTGTCGCCACACGCGGATCCGACCATCGTGGTGTTGCAGGCAGAAGCGGGATTCGTCGAAGAAGACAATGTTGTTCCATTCCGTAGTCCAGGTGCGGCGTTCAACGGCCCACTGCCGCTGCACTCGCCGGTTGTGAAACGTCAATAGTAATCGGAGCAATGGGCGCCGTGCGGCAAGTCCTCGCTCCTGCAGAGGACGTCCAACGGTACGTGCTGACAGCGGTTGTTGCGCAACACACCCTAATTCCTACGCTAACGTTCGTGATGTGGCGGTCCGAGCCGTCAATGCCCGCCGCACAACATGCCGGTCCTCTTGTTTGGTGTGTGCCGCGGCTGCGGCAATTGCTCATGTCGGTCCGTCCGTCCCTCCTGCACACACCGAATTCATACTTGCCTCACTGTGGCTCGATGTCGTCCCACACGGGCGCCGATGTCTCGGTACGATAAACCGCTGTCGCGATAAGCCCCTGTTCGTCCTCTGTCGAACTCCGAAATGTGCTGGAATGACTGCCGTATTCTGCGACGAGGCATCAGGAAACTTCCCACGCACAGGTACGGCAGCACAACACACTTCCACTACTTACACCCAGCCTTCTATGCACCCTTCTTATAGTGCTTTTCGGTGGCGTGCCGGGCGCACGTGATTTGCATATGTCCTGCAATGCTAATCATTTGCAGGTCCTCTCGCGGGCGACGCATGGTGCAAATTTCTGGCCAATCGGATGCTTCCTTCTTGGTGTTGCATTTTGGGTGGCCAGCAGTGTAA
This sequence comes from Macrothele yani, assembly GCA_039090855.1. NCBI lineage: Eukaryota > Metazoa > Arthropoda > Arachnida > Araneae > Macrothelidae > Macrothele > Macrothele yani. The sequence continues at coordinate 214,199,352 of CM076990.1, forward strand.
TTATGCATCAAGTTTTCACATTCAACGAATTCTAAGAAAGGAATTTTGTAGAGTACCAGATAAGAAAGTTATTTCGCAAGACGGAATTCGAAGATACAATGAGCGAAATAAAAACCAAGCATGTAATATCTCTAGAAATAAGCCCCATAATTTTTGAGAAAAACCTAGGGCCCATTTGTAATATGGCCATGGACGATGCGCTACAGAAAGTTTGAAAACAGGGTTTCACAATAAGCCCAAACGTACACTTTTTACACTCTCATTTTGGGTATTTTTCCGGAACCTCAGGCTTCGTCATTTTAGACTGCTCAGTAACAATTTTGGGTAGAAAAAATAGATTTCTGCTGAGAAAAAGAGAGTTCCAGGTAGAAGAATTTCGAAAAGGACTCCGGAAAACGGAAACTGAATCTTTTAAACAACGGAAAAAAAGGAGCATATAGACGAAATAAATCGTACTATTCTTTGCCTGTGTGCTCTAATTCATTACAAATTCGTAAGAAAAATGGCTGCCGAAATTTTACTTTGCTTTCTTTATTTTCAGGTGTGAATTAAAGGATCGTTTAGTAATTGAATAAAATATTTTTTAAGATCTTCAGAATCCCGACGTGATAAAAACAAATGAGGTAATTTTTGAAATCAAAATTACTTAGATAAAGCGGTAATAAACCCTCGTTTTTTTCTGAAATGTAGACCATTGGGTTAATGCCAGAACATTTTGACCTCATTCTGTCTGTGAATGCTACCTTTGCGGTGGTGAGGATTCATCCGAAGGGAAACTTATTTATTATGCATTGTACATAGTATGCGCGAGGAAAGAACTGCTCCCCGGATTTTTCAGCCGTTGCTGTATAGATTCTAGCATCGGATCTTAATACTGGTAGAGCCGTTGCTGCAAACATCCACCATCAGAGCTTATACTAGATATAGTAGTATCAAGTAGATATATACCTTGCAGAGAATTTGGCTTTGGCATGTTTTATTGGCTGTGGATGTGTTAATGGTGACACAAAGTTTCCCCAGAAACTTTGTGTCAGTTAATACAAAAGAAATGACTCAGCATAAAAATCACCTCATTGACATGTCAAAACGCTGATTTGTTGGTAATGAGAAAACACTAAAACCCCCAAATTTCCTCTGTCGGTTGGTTTAGTCATCTGATTCACATAAACCAATGCCCAGCTTCGAAAGTATTCAGATTAAGGATCTCATAATACAGCATCAGCTTCTGAATACCAATCGTTGAAAGTATCGTAAAATGAGTAGTTTTAACTGGCTTGTTTGTTTCGGCTTTCATATTTCTGTATTCGGTCTTCAGAGTTTTGTTGAAGGAGGACTCAAGCAAAGGTGAAAATGTTTGCAAAGACAGCTTGTCCAGTCGTCGAGAAAACTTACAACAATGTACAGAGTGACGATGTGAGGCTCCTAAATCTAATGACATCTAATTAATTACAGTGGTCTGATCTAGAAATATGAACTGAAAATCGCTTTTCCAATGCACAGATTTTCTCAAAAATTTAAAACAAATATGTTTTGTCATTTGTCATCCCAAAACAGAGGCCGTCTGTTTCTGGTTGCTGTTGAGCTAAATGCTTTGTTGTGCATGCAAGACAAACATATGTTGCTCATGATATCCTTAGAAAGGATTCACGTGGCCAGATTGCCATTAAATATGTGTTTTTTCTCAATTGTGAGAATAACTAGAGAACTTCCAAAAAAAAAGGAGGAGGGGAGGGATCTGCTTTTCTTCGTTGTACTGTACAGATAATGTTTAGTGCGCAATATTCTGCCGTTTCTCTTAGTTTACTGATGATACTTTACTTCCTTTTAAGTTCAATTTTTTAATTATTTAAACGCTTCTCACCTCTTATGGTAATAAATGTTTTACCACATGTCTTACAGCCTAGTCTAGTTTTTGCGTGTTATGCTTGAACAGATAGTACGTGCCAAATTACATCTGATCTTCAGAACAAAGTTAGTATCTGCTATCGGTGAAATGTCTAGCTCTTGTTAGAATTTTAGGTTTCCAGTTTCAGAGGTGTTTTCATTTTCTCGGCGCACCCTCTTCAGTTTTTAATCTCTTTTTTTCCCTTTAACTTTTTAGCTCAGCTATTTTCCATTTTCGCATGCCTTTTGTCATACATACATTTCCTTGTTAACAAATTATCGAGCTCTTGTCATCACTCTGCCTTCCACCAGGTCCGTCGTTTGCCTGTCCGTCTGTGTTCTGTATATCTGCGCTCCCCGAAATCGTATTGAAAATATTATTTTGTGTGAGTTCGTTCGATAGATGCGAAGCATAACCAAAATTTCTACATATCTAACGCGTTTTTTTTATCAAATTTTTATTTCAGCCCTTTTTCGTATTACCCGTAAGTTCCACATAAACTTTAACACGGATTTTGGTAGAAGGCTTCCTCCGTGATTGTGAATTTAGTCATCGCTCCGTTCTGGCTCCAAATTCTGTTAAATAACTGCATCATCTTTTCCTAAAAAACATACTTCAGTGCTAGAACGGAAATCTTGGAAGAAAGGTTTTACCACAGTAGTCATGTGCGAAGACATAAAAACGTAGCCTGCGTATTCTTATAGATCTTCAATGGTTTCTCTTCTAGTGGCCCGACAGCGCTAAAATCATTGCTTGAGCACCAAAAATTTTGACATTTTATAGGTACCTACCTTAGTTCTTGTGAAGCGTTAACTCCTTCACATTAAGTTCCGAAAATGGCTGCTTTTGACTCTCGTGGATGATAGGATGAGGCACTCAAAATTAATGAGTAAGCGCTGCAACATCTCTCAGTAAGAGCTACAGTCTCCCGGAGAATGCTTTCCGTGAAGTCATCGATCGCACAAGGCTCAACTTTGAAGATATTTCCCTTTTGTTAGCAGCACAGGAAGAAATCTGGCGGACTTACATTTGGAGATCTTGCCTGCCAAAGATATTTTGAAAAATGACCCTGTTTACAAAATTCTGCGTTTATATCCTGCTTGCATTTGACGTGAAACTTTGTCTCTGTATTTGGAAATATCTAGTAGTTGGATCATCTTCAGTAACGTGAGTTATAAATTCAAGAGATATTTTGAGATATACCTCCTTGGTCAGAGTGCAGTTGCAGAGAATTAGCCTGACAAGTCGCCTTTGTGAAAGGTCACACCATGCATCAATATCATCGGAATGAAGTGATTTTTCTTGTGATTACATGTAACCACTCAAATGAAGCAGTGCTTCACCTGCAAAATATGTGAAGTACAAAATATAATGGTATCGTAGCAGCAGTTCTTCAAATCACACACAAAAACAGATAGGTTTTTTATATTGTGGCGAAATCAATTCTTGAACCACCGACGCACATCAAAGATCGGTTTCTCTTTCTTGCCAGTTCTCCTGCACTTAATGCGGCCTCATTGTACAGGCGATATATCCATTTAACTGATGAAGCCAGAAGCCTTTCATTTGCTTTCCAATAATCTGCTAAATAGGGTCATTTCTACTCAAAGGGATTATTTTGGCTTTTGTATTTTGATACAATTTTGAAAAGCGGTATCTTTAGGATTCTATTCGTTTCAGTACCGCCAATTTAAATTAGTCACAGTAGGCAATACTACGAATTTTGAAAACATTCTGAAAGAATGTATTTCAGGTAAAAGATCACCATTAAATCTCTGGAAGAAAAACATGCCTTTAAAAAAGAAATGAAAGAGAGAGATCAATAATGTTCTTGAATTCTTGAAAATTTTACATTTAAATTCCCTTTCTTTCGAGAAAGGAGCAAAGCGAACGAGATATCAAATGCCACAGCACAAGCAGAGACGGAAACGGGTCACGGATCAACTGGTCGACAATTTCTTGCGAGTCCAATGGGTCTGGTCCTGACCCGATTTTGACCCGATTTTATTCCCGTTTTATTTTTGAAAAGATAAAATATATTTCAAAGAAAAATGCGCGTTGTGGAATTCTGTAGTCGATACTGGTGCCCACGGAGTGAATAATGATTTGCGATGCAAAAATATTGTCGTCTCTTTCTTAAAGCAACGAAGATTTCCACCGACCGACGTCAGATACGCCGACACCATATCGTAAAAAGATACTTCCTTTGGGTTATTTTACAGTGAGATTGTCCAGAGCAAGGTACAAGCAAACGCCATTAGCCTGCTTCTCAGCTGATTCACTCTCTCCGTGCGAAATTCACCGTATGACTAAACGTCACTTTTCACATCGCATCTTTAACATTGAGCATTCAGAGGTTTTCGATTGATGTGCTGACATCACGTTCCCACGACATGTCATGCCGAAATTAACTTCTTATTTATTAATATGGATGGATTTAATATTAAGGAGGTTGAGAAAGGCGTCGAAGCCAACAAATACGTGCTGGTTGAAAACCACAAGGAGTAGAGTGAATGCTGGAAATTGTTTCGTATCATTTAAGAACTGTGTTGTTTTGTCTTGCTTTTTGTTCAAAATGTGGAAAGTGTATAATTACAAAGAAAGATGTCGACGGTGTAATAAAAGATTATGGAACCAAAGATCTAACGGACCATGTGAAAGTATGCGCACCTCCATCAAAGTCTGTTAAGAGTGAACAATCTAAATACATTTTCTAAAAATACATTTGTGTAATCGTAGATAATGATTCCTATTTGTAATATACTCCATGGTCACGGTCATAGTCAGCCATTACTTCTGGATTACGCAAAATAGTGACACTAAAAATGGCACTGAAATTTTGCAAGTAACTAAATTTTATTATTAAAAAAAGGATTTGTTATTAAATATCAAGCAGTTATTGGGATGAATATATAAATTGAGTTTAGAATTTATAGTTCAAAGCAGATTTTCCCAGGTCAGTAACGGGTCTGGATCGGTTCCGTGTCCGAATTTTTTGACCCGTTTCCAACTCTGAGCACAAGAACATTTGTTTTCCTTAACGGTGTTGTTGCCTCACCTACAGAGAGAACTCAATGCTAAGCGAATGAAAGGTTTTGATCATGCTTATCTCAAAGTAATCTAGCACGACTTTTTTGCTCAGTCTTCAAGAAATAAGGATACCTTCACAAACAAACATTTATAGAAACTGCACCCCAAAAAACACCGCAAAGGGAAGGGTACGTGCTTAGTGTGTTACGTGTAAGAAAATCGGAAAACATATGGAAAATCATAGTAATGCACTGCAGTACTTTTGGATGAGACGTATTCCAGTCATTCTTCCAAGAACGGAGGTATCCTGTCATATGCTCTTCACGACACCTGGCGAGAGTCTTCAAATTAGTGTAAGCAAACCCAATTCTTAGTTATGTTTACATCATCGATTTCGGCTTAAAATGTCTGTTTGCCATAAGACTTCGTGAAGGAAGACATGAGTTTCATAAATGAACAGTCTGAGAAATAATAGAGCGTATCGTAATTCCATATATGTATATAAAGCCCTATTGAAAATTAAAAGCACTGGATCCTGAACACTTAAAAACGGCCATCACTCATTACCGAAAGGCACAACGCATAACTGCTGGATAACCTACTGTTTTTTCCACTCAGACAGAACGAGTCAACAGTCCTTAATGTAAAGCCACTTGTTCCGAGGGAAGGGATAGAGAGTTGGCTCCACAAGAATGGTCGTAGCACACGCTGAATTTTAAACTAAACTGAGCAGGACAAGAGCCAGAATCGCCCGCTGTACTTCTTAGTGCCGATTGTTTTATTGTAAATAAAATCATTATTGAGAAACTACGAGGTCTTACATCACAGAACGTGTGGGATATTCAGAGTGGTTTTATGCCAGGTAAGGCTGCAGTAACCACATTTTTGCATTACGCATGAAGATTGAAAAGTATCTGGATGTTTGTAAGAATGTTTTGCTGCCTTCATAGATTTAGAGAAAGCTTACGACCGTGTAAATAGGACACTTTTCCGGAAGGTCTTGAGAGAACATAGTGTTACTGGGAATTTACTTAATAGTGTAAAAGTCATAAATGCAGGCAGTAGAGCTTGTGTACGAGTGAATGGTGTTTTATCAAAATGGTTTTCTATTGGTGCAAGAGTCAGATACGGTTGTGTAATGTCATCATGGCTGTTTAATATATTTATGGATGCATGCATGCGTGATGCCAAGATGGGCAATACTGGTCTTGGTAACATCCGTGTGTGCAGATTGTTGTATGCTGATGACACTGTCCTGTTGGCAGAGAGCAAAAGGGAGTTGCAGAGTATGTTGTCCCGGATGTGCGAAGTTTGCATGAAATTCAAACTGAGTATAAATAAGGGAAACCCAAAGTTATGGTTTTTGAGAGAGGAGCTTGTAGTACCGAATGCAATATAAGTCTAAATGACACAGTGATTGACCAGAAAGCTTGTTTGACAGAGAGAACAGATTAGATGGCGAAATTTAGGCGAGTAGATTCTTCATTGCAAGTCATAGCTGCTTTGGAAGGTTTTCACAGGAATGATGGGCTCTCAAGAGAGTCCCGCATGGCTGTGTATGAAAGTGCAATTGTTCCTGCTCTGTTGTATAGCAGTGAAACCTGGGTACTACAAAAGAAACATAGGAGTCGTTTATGTGCTGGAGAAATAGGTTACTTACCGGGGTTTGTGGCAAGACACGTTCTGATCGTGTGAGGAATGAAGATGTGTTGCAGCTGCGTAGTGTGAAGCAAAATGTTGTTAGCAAGGAGGAGACTGATATGCTTCGGTGGTTTGACCACGTTGAAAGAGCAACTGATGAGATGCTTACTAAGAAAATCTTTTTAGCCCTAGTAGCAGGAAGAAAAGGCAAGAGGAAGGCCAAGGAAGTCATGGGAGGATCAGATTAAGGAGTGTCTGCATGAGAAAAATATTATGAGTATGAAGTATAGAAGGTCTTGTGTACCTCGTATGATGGATGAAAGTGAAGCCCGAGTTGTGTGTGCAGATCGCTGTAAATGGAAAAGTTTGATGCATCAAGAGTAAATAAAAATTGTCTGGTAGTTTGTACTACTTTGTGGAGCTAACCTCTGAATCTCAGAGAACAGCTTAGTGATATGTATGTATGTATTGTATGTATATATGTATGTATTGTATGTATGTATGTATACAGTAGAAAGACCGAACACTACTTATGTTAAGGAAAGCCCCAGAGGAAGAGAATAGATAGGTTTCAACGAGGAATCTCTACTCTGGGGCCAAAGTTTCGCAATTTCTTCCGAACCACGACGGGTGTTCAGGTGCAGGGCGTTTTGTAATCTGCGCTGACCACTGGGCCCCCCCCCCCCAAGGCCCATGCTACAAATCTGCGCCCATGAAATTCGATTTGCTGTACTGTACTGTGTTGTGAATATTTGCGTTTTACTTCTTCCTTGCTCACTCTGTCGCTGTTCATCAAATAAACTTCTCCCTATAAAAATTTCCATTTATGAATTTCTAGAACAATAACCTTGATTCTGATATTCTCTCACACTCTTTCTCAAAGCAAGAACGAATTTTTATTACCTAGCTATTCTTTAAATTAAATAGTCCATGTAAAATTAGTCATTCTGGGTAATTTATTTAAGCATCAATCTAAAACTGCAGGGTTATGGAATTTAAATCTCTTTTTCAAAGAGTGCATTTACAATTTATAGTATTTTTAATATTTATCTGATCTTCGCTCATACCGCTTTGCAAAGCAAGAACAAAGATCCAATTTCATTTGTTTCTAGAAGAAATAAAAATGAAAACACATTGATTACAATCTCCCCCATTCCTCTTTGTTTATTAAATTGGATTTTGAGCGTGAAAGTATGTTCTCACTGAACATTGGCTGACTTTTAATTCAGCCGACGAATAACTCAATAAGCAGATAATAAATTTCCTGCCACCGGCAAATGAGGTACACTACTGTGTTAACCTTTTAACGGCGTTAAGGCTAGATCATGTACTGTTTTGAAAGAATTGAAAGTTCAAAACTCGGCGGTTCCTGAGGAGGGGGATTAATGATTGCCCTTTTACACATGCCTTAGATTTGAATTGTTGCGTCAGCAAGACACTCCGGGTCCCCGAGCTCTTATTCGCACGGAGACCAACCACCACCACGACACACCTGCGCCTTCTAGTTTCTCTAAAGAAAGCCTGGCTCTCTCTATTCAATCTCCCGTTTGTTGACACAGCGAAAGATGTTTCGGGAAAAAGAACTTTTCCCCACTTTCAGCAAACACGTCATTTGTCCCCAGGAGCTCCACTAGAGTTTTCTTCTTTTCCTTTCTTTTCTTCGGAGCAGGCGGAAGATTCGATGCTGTCTATCGTTCAGAAAGCAGCTCGGGAGGATACCGTATTTCGGCGCAACAAGGTTATTCGGTCTAAGACTTGTACCATCCAACATTAACTTCAGCACAGTACAGCGTAAATGATATAATAAATGCAACAGAAGAACTGACAAGAATAGAGGGATGACTATTCGCAAGTTTTTATTTCACGGATAAAAATTATTTTTTTAATGAAATCGCTCATTTACGGGAATCTTTAATATGGAGATAAGGGCCGCATAATTATCAGGTTTATATTTTACATTGAGTCTTAGAAGCAGAACTCAAGGTCCTTAAGGGATTAGTAAAGATTCTGTGTAATATCTGACATACAGGAAATACCCAAAATAGTATAACTGTACTAGTATTCCGAATTTCTTGGCGTAGAATAGAAAATCCAAGTTTCCAAGCTTTCGCACATCAACCAAGTGACTTTCTCAAGGAAGGTACGCAGCAAACTGCAAACTGGATAATAGAATGCAAATATTGAAGATGACAATCCGTTTTTTGACGTAAATGTGACAAGGATGGTAAGTCAGATAATATCCGAAAACTTGAATTTTTTTTCTTTTTATCTGACTTACCATCCTTATCACATTTACGGCAAAAATCGGATTTTCATCTTCAATATTTGTATTATATGGCGTAATCCCGTATTTCTTTCAGGATAATAGAACACTTGAACAATTTGAACGCGGTGACTTGACTGGACATAAATGAACAGATCCGTAATTATGCATTCGCAGAAACGAGGCGTCATGTTAGTTCATTTATTGTCTAGTCAAGTCACCGCGTTCAAATTGTTGAAGTGTTCTATTATCCAGTTTGCAGTTAGCTGTCTACCTTCCTTGAGAAAGCCATCTGGTTGATGTGCGAAACCTTGGAAACTTTGATTTTCTATTCTACGCCAAGAAATTCGGATTACTAATATAGCTATATTGCTTTGAGTATAGTTGGTGTACGGTTCCTATTTATTAATTACAGGGAATAATACCCTTTTTTATGTTTTGAAGTTTATGGTGGTAAGTCCGAAAATCTTTGCCAGCATTTTTTGAGGCAGGTAAACGCGTTGTACTTGTACGAAATATTTAACATATATAATGACAAATATTTTATGGTGTATGAATTATTTTTAGGGTTCTTGCTTTTGCGACATTCAAATGTGTCTCTCCTGGCTACGTGAATTTCAAATGAACTGAATGTATTGTGAAGCTTTTGTGATGTCAGAATGTCCCGTGAACTGACTGACATCGGTAGATATAAAGTTTTGGTTCATAAAACTGAGTAGATTTTTTATTGTAATGCCTGAGATTCATTTCTTGGAGAATGAATTGTTCGGTCCTGAGTGATGTGTTGCGATATGTTTTCTCGGGAATCCGGGAATGAATTCTTCTGCACGTATCGCACTATCAAGTTACACTTACGTTTCGGGAATCGAGTGAATTAACGCCAAAACGTTGCATGCACCTGTACAATTTCTTCTAGTGAAATAAATGGATTTTAAGCAGTCACCGCTGGGGAATCCAATCTCAGATTTCTTGATATCTAGCCGAGCGCGTTAGCCTTACACCACGGTGGCCACCAATCCACTGCGCTATGCGTGTTTTTTGGCAGTGTCTGACATCATAAATCCGTAAGATGGGCTCAGATTCTGAGACGTCTCTATCTGGTGGGCATTAAACGGCACTGGCTATATATTAATTATAGCAGTTGAATCCAAAGGGCGAGATCCAAAGGGAAAATCCTCTAAATACGTGGCGTCAGTGAATAAATAAAAATATCCCTCTTTCCACGTTTCAGCAACCCACAGCAACCGAAAAATTGTTATTCGGTCACCGCTGGGGAAGCGAATTCCAGATCTCTCGATATTTAGCCGAGCGCGTTAGCTTTACACCAAATGTCCACCAGATAGAGACGTTTTAGTAGCTGAGCCTATATGTTAATGCCCATTAGATGGAGACGTCTAAGTAGCTGAGCCCATCTTACGGATTTATAATGTCCGAAGCTGACAGAAAAAACACATAGCGCCGTGGATTGTTGGCCATCGTGGTGTAAGGCTAACGTGCTCGGCTAGATGTCGAGAGATCTGGGATTCGATTCCCCAGCGGTGACCGAATAACAATTTTTCTGTTGCTATGTGTTGTTAAAACGTGGAAAGAGCGATGTCTTTGTTTATTCACTGACGCCACGTATTATTACCCGTATGTCCTCCGGAATATCGTGTAACATTGGAGGACCATGATTTCGTAGGTATGAATTTCGGAAAGGGGCCTACAAATTAGTAAGTGTGGGAAAGCAATATATTCACCAAATAATTCCTACGGTATCGCATAGTACGAGGAAATAGTTAAACGAGGAAGAGTAGTTACCAAGTAAACAATTTAGAGAGCGCGGGAATTGGGAAAGAAAATCCGAGAAGCATAATGTGGACAGGCGTTCTAAGAGGATAATTATAATACCTATTTCATAATTTTTCTAAGACCTGGCTGAGCAGATTTCTTTCTTGAGGAGGAAATTCCTTATTTTTTTTCATCATTCTTTTGAATTGTTTTTTTTTATTTTATTTTGTGTTCCCCGAGCTCTCCGGAAATTCCAGTAAGAATACGCACGAAACACACCCCTAGGTTAGTAAAGAGAAAACTCGGAGGTTTTAGCAAGCAACGCTACGAGAATGAAATGCTCGCAATCACAGGTGGGGGCCAATTTACTGGACCTTTCGCTATTAACGAAGTCACGTTTTACGCACGCTAGCGGGCAACGAACAGGGCATATTTCTCGTAGTGGGCGTAACTGGTTGACACCAACAGAAAGAGTCATACAGGAAGCGTACGTGAAAATTCTAAGGCAGCGCGGACATCCCGCGGAGCAGTTGACAAGATAAAGGAATATTCATCTTCAAGAAAACTCGATGTTCTCAAGCCTTTGCCAACGAATCGGAGGGATTCCCATACAGGGATGTAAACCAATGCCGAAGCGAGGAAAAGCGGCCCAACCAATAAGGGAGAACCATTTGGGTAGGACAGGAACACCCCCGAACCCCTTAAACATAGACGAGAAAAAAAGTTTTTTTTAGGCGGAGATGATTTGGAGAGAACACGGGATGGAATGATGACTGCTATTTCTGGGTGAACGCAGAGAGGAAAGATGGACTCTAGATGAATCCTGGGCAGAATATCGCAGAAAGAATTAAGTTAGGAGTTTTCCTGGGAGGACGCTCAAAATTGAGCAAGATGATTTCCAGGTGAAGGAAGTATGATGTTTTCCCTGAGAGGTTTTTATGCAAATTTTGGGTGAAGCATCGAGTGATCTTATGCGGGCAGTGTGCATTCAGCAGGACCGGATGAGGTCCCAACCATAGACTTTATACCTATAAGTAATACCGGACGACAACGAAATAGATGAAAAGAAAAGAATTTGGTGAGAAAAATTTCATAATTCCCAATATCTCGTTAGCATGATCATGATTTTGTCTCCTATACATCCTCGGTAGAAAAGATAATTTTAATCTCTTGCAAGTGCTGAATAACATAATGTGTCTTATATTTTGCGGAAGGTGAACTTTAAAATATGATTGCGAATATCAAAAAGCATAATGAACTTAAAATATATTTTGGTTTAAATTAATAGAAATCTCCACCGATCAGTGTAATAGATTTTAAGGAAACACAAATGAAAATAAATTCTGTATTTTATAATGAAATTTACCCGAGTTTCTCAAATCTTTGAAAATTCAAAATAAGTGAATCTTTGTTTATTTTAACCTGAATAATTAAGTAGAACAATCGTAAAGTTTTGGTAGAGTAACAACTCCAAGATTTTAAGAAGAAAATAACTTTTAACATTTAGCAAACCCAGTCGCAGGAAAATAAAAGGTCCAAATCTGACATGAGTTTATTAAATTTCAAGCGGCATATGGAGGAATATGGGTTTCCCATGTTCTCCCATATGAAACACAACGCAATGCACCCGTCAACCCTGAACTTGGAGACCCTCCATTAGGGAACCCAACTTCACGGTAGACACCCATAGGCGGAAGATAATAGAGAGTAAAGAGTTACGAAAATTAACGGCCTTCTTAATAATTAATCCCACTGCAGCGAATAGGACGCAGCAGATGGTTCGCCCTCACATCGAGTAGGGGGGTGGTAATATAAAACTGGTGCCGTGACCAGGATTTTTCAGTTCTTTGGTTAATTAATATAAAATTTGTGCGAGGACCAGGATTTCTTTGATCCTGTGGTTAAAAAAAAAATTGTTTTCGGTTGTCAGGATAATTAAGCGAGTATACTGAATTAACAGAAGAATGCGATGTGTTTCTATTATCTTTCCTTCAATTCTTAGTAACGAGATGAAGGTTTTATAGAGAAATTAAGGAAATTGTAGCAAGATTTAACAAAAAAAAAAAAAAAAAAAAATTAGCGTAGGTGAAATGCAAGTAAGAATAAGTTGCAGGAAATCAGATTATGCTGAAATAAATTTAAATTTCTAAGGAAATAGGCAGAAAAACAAATAAGAGTTATACTGCTAATTTAGCAAATGAATAGATGAAATTTTACAGAAAATTCATAAAAATTAATAGTACAGAGAAAATAAATTTATACAAGTGTAATTCATGAATAATTTTGATTTATCGTTGAAAATCAAGGGAAAATTCCTTGCAAATCAAAGTGAAATTATTTTTGATGTGTTGTTTATTTGTGCATTTGAGTGTTGTGATTTTAAATCGGTAACTAGGAGGAATAATAGGTTCATTGATAACTTGGGGATTGTATAATTTAACGGTGAGGCACTGATAGAAGAGTAGTGATGAGAAGTTGTAGTGATATATATTTTAAAATCAAAAGTGCATTATTATTGAAGTGTGATTTTATTATGTGTGTTAATGCATTGATAAGAAACTGATAATTTAAGAAGGAATAGGCAGGTTAATTATTGATAAGAGGAATTTTTTTTTCTGCAAGATATAGGAGCTAATAGAAGGTTAAGCAGTAATCTTGATTTGTTTTGGAAGACTAAAAGGGAATGTAATATCTAAGTGTGTGTTTTATTGTGCATTTAAATGTGTAGAGGTACTTGGGAGTGTAGACAGAGAGTAGTTGAGTGGATTAATATTTGGAAAAGAGTAACAAAAAGGACTAGTGCAAAAATAATTGGTAGGAGTAATAATTGAATAATGCTGGAAGAAATTTTTGAAATGAAAATAGTGTTTATTGAAGTGTGATTTATTGTGCTTTAAATGTGTGATTTATATGCATCCAGCAAGGGAAGTAGACAGAGTTTATTGCTAGTATACTAAAATTTAATGAATTTAGGAAGTCAGCATAAGTATTTGAGGTGTGGTTCTAATTTCTTGAAAAAGTGGTTATCGTATATAATTTTGTTGCAAGTGCATAATTTGATCTCAAGTGGTTCTAGTGTATTTATATATATATTTAAGACGTTCAAATTTATTACATATCTTAGTTTGAAGTGCTGGTTGTATATGTGCATATTTTGAGGGAATTTTGTTTAGTGTGTCGCGAGTTAGGTACAGTTAAATTGAAAGCCGAATGCAATTTATGAGTAAGCTAGGAACATTAATCATCTTATTCGTAGACAATTGTTTTCTCATCATAAGTCAAGTGGGTTAGCAGACGAAGCAGCGAGTTACGTTAGAGTGAATTTTTATTTTTACGTGGTAGCTTCACCGGAATTTTTCTAATTTTATGTGACTTTACGAGATTACGAAGCATATAGTAGGAGCCGTGGGAATTTAAGTTTGTAAGGTTAAAGAATAAATATATGGCTAACCAACAGAACGGAGAACAGAGCAACGGTGAACAGAATTTTGTTTCGGAAAATTGCATAGTTGATCAACAGAACCAGGAGAACGACCTTCAGGGCACTCTAGAAGGGGAAGCCGTGTCAGAAAATTGTGTAGTAGCCCCGCAGAACGTACCAATAATGGCGGGAATGTTAGCGTATATCCCCACATTCAGCGGATCGGATGAAAATCTGACCGCACGTCAATTTTTCGAAACGTTGGAGAGTACCGCCGCACTGTCAGGATGGAACGACGCCGTTAAAATTTTGTCAGCTAAAGCAAAATTCAAAGGAGCCGCCAGTCACTTTCTTTCGGAGGCCGTCGATATTAGGAGGGAGACCGAGTACGAACGATTTAAGCAGGCGATAGTACAAAGATTCGACGCATTGCAACCGGTTACCGTGAGAATGCAGAAATTTACGACTTGCCGACAAAAACCAGGAGAACGGGTGGCCGAGTATGTAGCTCGTCTTAACGGCTTAGCTTATTCCTACATGGAGACGATGGATTTAGAAAATGAGCAAGTGCGGGGACTAGTAGACAGTACTAAAATGTCGCAGTTTTTGAATGGATTAAACCCTAAATTGAGGCGCACGGTTTTATCCTTCGCCCCGGAAAATTTTCAGGCAGCAGTTCAGAGAGCGCTGGCCGAAGAGTCTCACAATCTCTTATTAGACCGGGACGTTAACGCTTACGATGCACAGCAGGAATCGAGTTCGATCCCAGGGACTTCACAAGGGCAACAGAGCCATTCAACGGACCAGATAGCCGATTTGTGTTCTATGATGGCGAAGCAGCTAGCAACTCATGAGATGCAGGTGAACGCTCTGAAAAGTGAGGCAGATAATTTGAGGAAAGGCTAAGGCAAGCAGAGAATTCGCATCGGACGCACGCAAATCGCATGAGAAATTTCCAAAGCACTAATTATCAATCTAGGGAAATTTACCCGACGTAGACATTACTTCGGCCATCTGCTATAACTGCGGAAATTTTGGCCATATCAAGCGATTTTGTTATCGGAACAATCGGGAAGGAGCAGCTTATACGCAACCATCGCAGCAAGCTCAAAGAGGTTCATGGGACAGGGCACTCAACCCTTCGTACCCGCGACAGCAGAATAACTTCTCCCCTGGCGACAGCCGCGGTAATCAGTATCGCTCCTACAGGAACTACAGCGCCACTTACCGACAGGACGCTCACGTCCCACAGAATCCAAGGAATTTGGGGAACAGAAGAGAAAACCGCGTTCGTTTTGAAGAGGATGCACCAGGAAGAGATTGCAATAGGTATTCCAGGCAAAATTCGCGTCCTTTAAACTAATTTCGGGTCAAGATAAGGGGACCGCCCTTGGCCGGAATTATAATAAGGTCCGTGGAGTTACTTTAACAAATTGTTACGTCCGAGGTGATGGAGCACTCCCGTTGGTGAAAGTTAGGATAGGAGATACTCACGCGTTTGCACTCATCGACAGCGGAGCTTGTATCTCAATCTTTTGTGCTTCACTATTAAAGGAGATAAAGGAAAGATTCGTATACGTGACTTAGGATCAGCAGTTTTAGTGAAAGGCATTACTGGAAGCACTTTACCTACATCTCAGTGCTATGAGATACCGGTAGAAATCGGAGGAGAAACCATTTTACATCCCTATCACGTTACTCAGCGGAAGTTGCATCAAGATTATTCTCTAATCTTAGGCTGGGATCTATTGAAGGAGCACGGATACATATTCGACGCAGGAAAAGGAATTTTGAAACGGGAAAGCAGAGCAAATTTAGCTAGAGCAGAGTACGGTAGAGGAAGGAATAACCGGAAAAGAAATTTTAAAGGAAAAGCACGTCAATCGAAAATTCGAACACAGGTCTTGTCCGTGCCTTCAGCGGAAAGGACCAATCCCATTAACCCCGACGTAACCAAGATAGGAAGGACCGTCCATAAGGAACTCATCCCACCGTATTCGGAAAGGGTTATTCGGATCCGATGTGGGAAATTTTCGAGATGTCAGGTTAACCAAGTGCTAGTACAGCCGTTAGAAAGATACGCCCAGGGAAAAGTACGCTTGGGTCGTTCAGTAAACACGCTGGACAAATCAGGCATCATACCCGTATTGATAGCTAACCTCACAAATCGCCCCATTCACTTCAATAAGAAGACCAGATTAGCGAAAATTCAACCAAGTGTGTACGGAAATTTGCAAGAAGCTGCGGCGAAACAAGAGAAGTATGCAGAAAGGCACGCTGCGGAAAAGAATCTACATTTAGGCGACAGAGTATTTTTGCACACCCCTTTTTTCACAGCCACATTTATCACGTAAGCTAGCTCGAACTAACTGCGGAGATTGGGAGATAGTTTCGTTCCCCACCCCAGTAAATGTTCAGTTGAGGTCAGTCGAAAATCCGAACAAATATCAGACCGTGCATAAAAATCGAGTCTTCAAGCGGACTGAACGCCTACCCCAGCTTATAGCAGAGTCACCGGTACAGGACAATATAGAGGTACAAGTACCCAGACAATCGCAGGATTTCTCTGACGACGGATCGGAAAGCACACAGGACTACGACTATCTGGATTGGGTCGATTTTCCCAGAGTAGTCATGCCGCAACCGACAAGCAGTAGAGCAATGCCGCCCGTAAGTCAACCGCCCAACATCGGAGTACCGATAAATTCGCCGCCCGCTACGTCGAGTTCAGCGCGAAGGACAAGCAGGGAAGTACCTCCGCCCTCGCAACATGTTGAAGAGCCGAGGCGCACACAGGCAATCGCGGAACCAACGGAGGAGACCATACCGTCACAAGATTCCTATCAGGAAAGTAGCAGCCGACAAACACAAGAAGCAACGCGCCAAAGGGTTATTAGAGATCCATATCTACTACGTTCGCAGGACAGAATTCAGCAAACAGCAGCAATACACCCCACAGCAAATTCACAAGGGCCCAACACTTTGGAAATAGGCCTGAATCGCACGTACCCAAAGGAAATTGTGGTCAGCGACTCGACCGAAAGACTTGAGCAGCCGGAAGATACTAGCTTAGTAAATAGAATGTTGAAAAGTCTCAGTCAACCCAATAATCCAGAGGGAACCTCTTGGTTCGATTTAGCCGACCGCTATTTGTCGCAGCGCATTCAAGAAAACCTAAGCGCAGGAACACCAGAAGGAGCACCCGTCAATAATCTTTATCCACAGTGGAGGAAAATCGTGGCGAAACCTCAGGAATCATTGGTTTAAGCCGAGGACGTAGGAAGAACGCTGGGCGAAGAAAAAAAAATTGTGTGTGTTGTGAAAAAAAAAAAGGAAAAAAAAAAGGAAACAGCGATGCGGAATAAGTGGGAAGATCCCTGAATTTTCACGGTAAACGTTTAGCAGAAAATAAATTTGATAGGTGAAAAAAAGAAAAAAATAAAAAAACAAATTTTGCGATCTGATCAGTAATCGAAAATAATTCGTAAAAGAGTCTAGCTAGAAAATGGTGTATAAACATGGAAGAATATGCAGGAAGTAATTAATAATATTCATAGCAGGACCGCAGCCTAGTACGTGCATCGCAATCTTTCCAGTTTTGAGTTCGCGAACCACGGAAAACTAGATTTAAAGTTTTTTTTTTTTGCTACGATAAGGGGAAAATTAATATTAAGTAAGGAAAATACATTACGTAAGTAAAAAGAGAAAGAATGGGTCAGGGATTAAGCACCCAGCAAAGAACCTGCGGAGGAAGCAATGTTTTTATTTCATGGAAAGACTGAACGGTACTGGTAGCAATCATTCCTTTCACAAAAAAAATATTTTTTTTTGTTGGAAGAAAAAAAAAAAAATATTTTTCCGCTCGAATTTTATTAATGATAGGCAGTAGGAGCATAAGCGAAGGTAATCGTAGGCAGAATGATGTCGCTCATGCACGGGGCTTGCAAGAGTAGAGGAACGGACGGACCGTGTTTCCAGTTTGAGAAACCCCGTACTCAAACTGGCTGGCAAGGAGCAAAAGGAAGAATGGGAAGACGCCATCTTGGGCCGCCATCTTGAAGCAAGAATGCAAAGAAGGAAAATTTATCGGTAAAAGAACGGGAACGCTCAGTAAAATAATTTGTACAGCAAAGGCCGAGCATTTCAAAGGATGGAAACTATAAACGGGAGCACAGCACGACGAAAAAAAAAATATTTTTTTTTTCTCTCAAAACTTTCTGTAGCAGAAGCATAGGCCGGAGTAATATATCACTAGAAAAAAAAAAAAAAACGTAAGCACCTTCTGCGGAGAAATAGCCGTGCGGAAACACCGACGGAATGCAATGAGATTAACAGCGTATCGGATAATGCAGTGGTTCAAAATTAGTATCCATGGCAGGTATTCAAAGCAATTAAAATACGCGAACCTGAAACAAAACATGGTATAAGAAAGTAGCAACAAACATGATCGACGCGTAGCCTAAACGTCACCTAACATAGCCTAACCATAACCTATCGAAATGACAGTAAAAAGCACTTACCTTGAAGTGAAATATCCAAAGGTACTATATTTTTTTTGTTTTGTTTTGTGGATAGTAGGAAAATTCAGTTTTAATTGATAAGGAAGGCAAGTATAACGGAAGGAAAAGTATAGAAATGAAATCGAGGTAGAAATGCACTAGGTACATCGTGAGGTTAGAGGTTGAGTAAAGCAGAAGAGGAAATGTGAATGACAAATTCACCAGGCCCAGCTCCCCATCCTCTACCACCGCAGCACACGAGGAGCAGTTGCAGATTCTCCCAAACCACAACTGGCGTCGAGCATGCGAAAAATGCGACGAGGTGAGATGAGGATTAATACGTGCAGACATGGTGCAACGATACCAAAAAAAAAAAAAAAAAAAAAAAGAGATAAAGCAGAAGAGGAAATTTGAATGACAAGTTCACCAGACCAAAAGAAGCGTGTTGTTTCAATGAAATCCGTCAGCGAACTGAGCACTGACCTGCAGAAATTAGAGGGGTAGTTTTAGCCCCAGGTAACAGAATACTAAGTGGATGCTTCTACATAGGCTAAACAAGAAGCCTCCGATGTAAGCAAAACATGCAAGAGGCTACGCTATTGTGCGCTCACTTACACCCACAGGCATCATCAGCGCAGGTGTTTCAGATTTCGAGCCGTGAGAGACGGTCAACACAGGAACGACCCAAAATTTTTGGAGCGACGAATTTGCAGGGTGACATCGCCCAAAGGGGACCCTCGCAAGCATTTTCGAGGAAATCCCTATTTTCCGAAATCATCGGCGTTCCTTAAATGGTCGCCGCACACCTGCGAATACACAAGAAAAGCATCTGGTCGTAAAATCAGAAATAGCCAGGAATGAGAATACAATTGTAATACGCGAGAAAAAAAAAAGAAAAAAAAAGAGAGTAAAGCACGACAGATAAAATGACAAGAAATAGTTCAGCAAAGAACTAACGATTAAGTTAGACAACGTAAAAGGGAAATAAGCGACTATACGCGGGTAATATCTGGTAGACAATACGACAAACACGAAAAGGGAAATTAATAATTTTTCTTTTAGAAGTAGTAGACGCACCAGCGAATGGAAATAATAGCTGCAGAATAGATACATGGGAAGTAAATAACCGTTATTTAATTATAATTTAGTAAGCTTAAGAAACACGAGTGATGAGATTTTTTTATTTTTGTTGTTGTTGTTGTTGTTGGAGAAAACCTACAAGTAGAAAAAAAAAAAAAATACAATTAGAGAAAAGGGAAGCCTGGGATGGAATGCGCTTCGGAATTTCGAAAAAAAAAATATATATAAATAAATATGCACATAAAAACCCTCGCTTCTCGTAGGTCAGAGTGAAACGAGCTTTTCGAAGGAAATATTACTAGTTCTTAATGTAAAGCGTATATAATGCATGTGCAAGAGAAATACCGAGGTGATAAGGAGTGATTTCATGTGTATGTTTGTTTTGAGATAATTATGGCCGACAAGTGTTGACAGAACCATTACCACTTTTAGGGTATTTGAAGAGAGTGACATTCGTCAATAAAATGGACAAGATGAACGTGATTGCGTTCGCCGTGGTAATCTGGACAGTTAGCGGAGTAGCTGCTAATCACGAACTTTGTCATTTCAAGGGAGATAAATATCAGTGCACTGTAGCATCTCGTGCCGAACTTTTGAAACTAGGAATGCCGCGGAGTGCTTGTCATGCACATTCATGCGACGAGTGCGTGAAAGCCTGGAGGACATTCATTACGCACAACCATGAGCTTATCGAACCGAGAAATTTCTTCGTTCAGCAGGAACCGAACCCACAAGGAGCCCTTTCATTAATGGAGTGCACAAGAGACGGTTTACACTGTGCCTGCACAGCCGATGCACCGTGCAGTGGAACGAGCGAATATTGTGCACTGGCGAGCTGTGTGAATAAATCCGTCACTACGTGCAACTGCCGCCTGACGCCAGCAGTATCTACACCTGATACATGAAGCGGAAGGACTACGGATTTCGAACCCAGCGCTGATCTCTTTCACAGAGTGCGTTGGAAAACCGCGCACTAATATTTTACCTCGGCGCCGTCACCAGAGACATTTGCTGTCTGACGAAGAGGCAGTATTTCAAAGGGAAAATATCAAAGTATCATACAACGACCCAATCATCACCAGCTCACTTCCAGGAACCCTGGTGATTCGAGTTCGAGGTATGGAGCGGGTTATCACTTTAAGGAACGCTCCGTATCAGACATCATTGCCACCGGAACTACTAGAGCTTTCTGCGGAACTAACTTTGATTTTCGTTACCACGGATGGAAAAACCCTAAGGGGTGCTTTGCAAATCGTAGGTAGAACAACGTGTAGACCCCTACAGTGCATACTGTGTCGTGAGATGCTACGACAGCTAAAGTGTTTACCCCACGCAGTCACTTATGTAGTGTATATTGTACTAGTCTTAATTTCAGCGGTAACCTTTCTATATGCCAGGAAAGTAGTAATTAGCATCTGGAAGCTGTTGTATGGAGTCGGAACATTTCTTTGGAAGTCATATAGATTCCTCAGAGGAACAACGTTTGTGGCAGTAAAGACAGGAGCCCTAACAGGAAATGCTTTACGTAACGGAGTAAATCAGATGCACGAATATTTGGAGAGGCAAGTTGCCCGTCCAGCGGCGCAACCGCCTTTACACGGACTGGTACTTTTGAGCTTATTTCTGTTGGTAAACGGAACTTCCGCGGAATGTAACGCACATTCGATTGTTGCATCAAAGGTGAAGGAGTGCACGGACTCAGAGGTAGAGCACAACTGCCGTCTAACTACTAATGCGCAGGTAACCCTAATGAATTTGGGGCATGAACAATGCATATGGTTTACGGACCAGGAAAATGACCATACACTTTTTTCCTTGAAAGTAACCTACCAGCAGGCAAACTGTATCTGGCACACGACGAGAGACTATTTTACGCACGTGACTACAATGCGTTATCTCAGCCAATTGGTTTGTGCAAATCACGAGACTTGCAATTGGGGAAAAGGATGTGTGCGATCAAAACAATTTGACGCACTGACAAAACAATCGCTAGACTGGCCCGGCATCACAGGCTGTCAGCCGTCCGACAGTGGGTCCACGTCATGCTGGATCATTGACTCGCAACATTGCCATTTCTTTCGAATATGGCTGGAAGCAGATTTCCTGCGAGCATACGACGTACGCAGAATAGTATCGATGCAGTGTAGTTATCAGCTACTAATTCAACAGCACAACAACGACACCGTAGAGACTCTGACGGTTAAGAACCAAGCCACGACCTCTACGGGCATCACAGTGCAAGTAGTCGGATCACTGGACCAGCCTACACAAATCGTGAACACCCATCTGATCTCTCGAGTGGGAAACCCTCAAGAGAGTTATATTGAAAGGGCAAGCTTACCTTCACGACCGATGAAAGGACATATCGGCGATACGCAGAGCAACGAATCGATGTCGAAAAATTTTATCTTCGACGAAAGCATGTTTTCTTGTAGCTATTATGAGGACTCTATGAAATGCCACCGACAACAGTCGTATTTACTGAAGTATGATAGAACAAAAAAAGAGCGCCTTACCAATGGCATCAGCATGGCATCAACTGAAGGTTGACGGAAATGGCCAACTTGTTTCGGAACTGTTACACTCAGCCCCTATAGTGGTAAATCTTCAATTCCAGAAGTACAAGTACTCGATCGAAACCAGAACTGTCTGCCCAAAATTCACGGAGGCAGAAATCAAGGTAACAGGCTGTTTTGCATGCGAGCCCTTGGCTACGGTAGAGATCGAAGCTTTCTCATCGTGCGCAGCCGGGATTGTGGACGTTCACTTCGAAAAACTCACGGTGCACACTCGATCGGTAAAACTACAGACGGAAAGACGAACGATCAAGATAAATCTAAAGACGGACGCTAAGTGCCACAGCGAAAAACTCTGCTTAAAGGCCCGAACCGTTACCGCTTGTACCACTTTAGACTTTTGCTTAGAACAACCTTCAGTTCAGCTGACTTATCCTAATATCTCCAGCGCATACTGGCAACCAGCAGGCCCACCCGAATGGAGCAGTGGGCTACTGTTCAACGCCTTCGGCACTTCCCTGTTCGGAGCTTTCAAAATAATCGCAGCCGGAGCCGCTGCGGTAATAATAATTTTGTTTATCGCTTCGTCGGTCATCACTTGCTGCAGGCGGTAAATGTTACCGGGAACTATTCCTCGGCGTAATGGTACGGCACCCTTATGAACTGAACGTGGAGATGGTGTTAGCCTACATCACTCCCGTCTGGGAGGCTGATCTCCAAAGGAACTCTGAGAAACTAGCTGAGTGCTTAAGAGATGGGAACGCCCAAAACCGAAACCATATCGCCCAACGGAGGCGCGTACCCGAGCAAATATTGTGTGTCGCCGAGAAGACGGCGGCTGAAGAAATCTGTCACTATCGGAAAGAATTCATATATATATATATATATATACAGTGCATATGTTATCTGTCAATGTCAAACTTAGAATTAGATTCGGTGGAGGAATTTAATATTTATTGAACATTGTTATAATAATCTTACTCGTAGTTTTATGCTTATTGTATGTGCTTATAATTACATTATGTATCATATATGCGCATAAGTTTTCGCAAATGATTGTAATTCATCGCATGTTGAAATGAGCGAAAACGAGCAGCCTTGCAGAGAGGAAGGAATCCACAGCACCTAACTTTGGGGGACAAAGCTCTTCAACCCTATGGGAGAGGAGATAATGTTACCCGTATGTCCTCCGGAATATCGTGTAACATTGGAGGACCATGATTTCGTAGGTATGAATTTCGGAAAGGGGCCTACAAATTAGTAAGTGTGGGAAAGCAATATATTCACCAAATAATTCCTACGGTATCGCATAGTACGAGGAAATAGTTAAACGAGGAAGAGTAGTTACCAAGTAAACAATTTAGAGAGCGCGGGAATTGGGAAAGAAAATCCGAGAAGCATAATGTGGACAGGCGTTCTAAGAGGATAATTATAATACCTATTTCATAATTTTTCTAAGACCTGGCTGAGCAGATTTCTTTTCTTGAGGAGGAAATTCCTTATTTTTTTTTTCATCATTCTTTTGAATTGTTTTTTTTTATTTTATTTTGTGTTCCCCGAGCTCTCCGGAAATTCCAGTAAGAATACGCACGAAACACACCCCTAGGTTAGTAAAGAGAAAACTCGGAGGTTTTAGCAAGCAACGCTACGAGAATGAAATGCTCGCAATCACAGGTGGGGGCCAATTTACTGGACCTTTCGCTATTAACGAAGTCACGTTTTACGCACGCTAGCGGGCAACGAACAGGGCATATTTCTCGTAGTGGGCGTAACTGGTTGACACCAACAGAAAGAGTCATACAGGAAGCGTACGTGAAAATTCTAAGGCAGCGCGGACATCCCGCGGAGCAGTTGACAAGATAAAGGAATATTCATCTTCAAGAAAACTCGATGTTCTCAAGCCTTTGCCAACGAATCGGAGGGATTCCCATACAGGGATGTAAACCAATGCCGAAGCGAGGAAAAGCGGCCCAACCAATAAGGGAGAACCATTTGGGTAGGACAGGAACACCCCCGAACCCCTTAAACATAGACGAGAAAAAAGTTTTTTTTAGGCGGAGATGATTTGGAGAGAACACGGGATGGAATGATGACTGCTATTTCTGGGTGAACGCAGAGAGGAAAGATGGACTCTAGATGAATCCTGGGCAGAATATCGCAGAAAGAATTAAGTTAGGAGTTTTCCTGGGAGGACGCTCAAAATTGAGCAAGATGATTTCCAGGTGAAGGGAAGTATGATGTTTTCCCTGAGAGGTTTTTATGCAAATTTTGGGTGAAGCATCGAGTGATCTTATGCGGGCAGTGTGCATTCAGCAGGACCGGATGAGGTCCCAACCATAGACTTTATACCTATAAGTAATACCGGACGACAACGAAATAGATGAAAAGAAAAGAATTTGGTGAAGAAAAATTTCATAATTCCCAATATCTCGTTAGCATGATCATGATTTTGTCTCCTATACATCCTCGGTAGAAAAGATAATTTTAATCTCTTGCAAGTGCTGAATAACATAATGTGTCTTATATTTTGCGGAAGGTGAACTTTAAAATATGATTGCGAATATCAAAAAGCATAATGAACTTAAAATATATTTTGGTTTAAATTAATAGAAATCTCCACCGATCAGTGTAATAGATTTTAAGGAAACACAAATGAAAATAAATTCTGTATTTTATAATGAAATTTACCCGAGTTTCTCAAATCTTTGAAAATTCAAAATAAGTGAATCTTTGTTTATTTTAACCTGAATAATTAAGTAGAACAATCGTAAAGTTTTGGTAGAGTAACAACTCCAAGATTTTAAGAAGAAAATAACTTTTAACATTTAGCAAACCCAGTCGCAGGAAAATAAAAGGTCCAAATCTGACATGAGTTTATTAAATTTCAAGCGGCATATGGAGGAATATGGGTTTCCCATGTTCTCCCATATGAAACACAACGCAATGCACCCGTCAACCCTGAACTTGGAGACCCTCCATTAGGGAACCCAACTTCACGGTAGACACCCATAGGCGGAAGATAATAGAGAGTAAAGAGTTACGAAAATTAACGGCCTTCTTAATAATTAATCCCACTGCAGCGAATAGGACGCAGCAGATGGTTCGCCCTCACATCGAGTAGGGGTGGTAATAGTATTTGGAGGATTTTCATTTTGGATCTCGTCCTTTGGATTTAACTGTTGTAATTAAATGAATTTTGTTTTATTTTAATTGTCAGTGGAACCTCTTCCAAGTTCTTTCCGATTGACTCATCACCAACTGAAGCGCTGCTCGTATTGTATGGAAGAGAAGACATTTGAATAAATCGGAAATTTGCTGTCGTCGTGTTTCCAACTCAGGTACACGGTTCACCATTAGCAAAGCTCTATTCCTATGAACCCGGTGTCATCTCGAACAGTGGTAGTTTCGCTATAACTTTTTATTTAATCTATTATTTATTGGAATATTCTTCACGACAAGTCACATTTATACGACAGTCGTTCAAAAAGTAACGAGGACTGATTTACATGGAAGCAGAAGTATAATGCGGTAAACATACTTACACTTACATACTTTCGAAGTATTTTCTCTCTATCTAAATGCACCGGTGTCACGTTTTCTATCCACTTCCGGAAGATGTGGATAGAAAGGTGGGACTGTTCGAAGTCCTTCCTCGACATGTGATTTAGGATACCCATTACAGCATTGTTCAGTTCAGTATTTGATGTAAACCGACACCCACGAAGTTGTTTTTTCACTTCAGGGAATAGGTGGAAGTCACACGGCACTAGGTCCAGTGAATACGGAAGGTGTACCATCATTTCGATGTCTAGATCTTGGATAATCTGCTGGATAAGCAGAGCACGATGTGTAGGGACTATCTTGATGCAAAATTCAACCAATTTGTGCATAGCCTGGGCGTTTTGGATTTTTTTAGAGGACCTTTGAGAACTTCCGAATAATAAGCACTGGTAACAGTTTTTCATTGGGGAACAACATGGTCATTCACAATCCTCTTTTTATCAAAGAAAACCAGATGCATGACCTTCTCCGCAGTTGCTTGAACCTTTGCGTTCTTGGATTGAGGGCCCTGTGGGTTTTTCCATTGTGTGCTCTGTTGTTTTGTTTCTGGATCGAAATGGTGAAAAAATGTTTCATCACATGTGACGACTCGATCCAAAAAGTGTGGCTCACGTGGTTGCCAGCACTTCCACTGACGAAAAGTGATAACACGATTTATCTTGTGTTCATCCTTGAGCAAGTGGGGAATCCACTTTGCAGGGACTTTTCGGTACCCCGACCGGTTCCTCACAATGTTATCAGCGGAAACAACGGACATGTACATCACATTAGCAAACTCTTCAATGGTTATTCGGCGTTTCCTCACAATGTAATCAGCGAAACCAACTGGCATGCGCATTACATTAGCAACCTCTTCAATGGTCATTCGGTGGTTCCTCACAATGTTATCAGCGGAACCAACGGATATGTGCATCACATTAGCAACCTCTTCAATGGTCAATCGGCGGTCTTCGCACAGGAGTGCCTTGGAGGTATTGATATTAACCTCTACAACCGATGTCGAAGGCCTACCGGAGCGTGGAGCATCTTCCACACACTCTTCACCATTCACAAATTTATTGTGCCACTCAAAACATCTTGCACAGGACAAAACATCTTCCTAATAGGCCCGTTTAATCATTCCGTGCTTTTCTGTTGCGATTTTATTCAAATGTACGCAAAATTTTATAACTCCTCTTTGCTCCAGTTTTAAATCCATACTAGTTTACAGAAAGACGTTTGACTCTACGCCGTCAACTACAAGAGCGAACTAGCGGAGCGCTGTAACGACGCGTCGTCACGTGACTCACTTTGCAGGTGTTCCTACACTGGCAGCTGCGTTTTTTTGTTTGGGTCCGTTTTGGTGCTATGGCGTCAGTCGTATTACTGTTTGAACGACCTACATACATGTGCAATAGCAGTCATATCCTCTTGTGCCAAATGAAGGTGAGCTGTTTTAATAAAATGTAAGCCGTTTGAAACTTGACATTATCAAGAGTAAACAGTCAGTCAGAGCTGCATGTGTTCATTCAACGTGGCGTCAGTCAATAAATGTTTTAAGAAACAAACTTTCTCACCAATCTTTCACTCCATGTTTTTCTCTAAGAAGAAAATTCACTCGATAATCATTTCTGAGTCTTCGATATTTCCATCGTCTGGAATGTTTTTGTTGTTCGCAGTGGAGTTGTTAAACACTTGTTAAAAATTGCGTTGTAGCAGTCTTTCGTTTTCTCTAAGATGGCCGATCCATGCTTGGCCTGCCATCTAGTGGCTGAGATTTAGAAGTTGAGTTTGCGAGATTTCTTCAACTGATTTCCAAGAAAAAGGAAATAATTGTAAGAAATTTGTACTACAATTGAATTGTTTAGTTTTCCTCGATCAGAATTACTTCTGATAGTTGAACTTGACTTTTTTTTCCACTTTTTTGCGTAATAATTCTTTTCTAAAGTTTGGTTTTGGTCAGTACTTTGGTGAAAGACTACTAGATCCACTTACTTTTCCGAACTCGATTGGTGTTGTTCTGTTTTAGACAACAATCTGTTTTTAGTGATTCCAATGCCTTTAGTTTTGCCATAAGAATCGTGATTGTGTATACCCTTGGTTTTTTCACAGAATCAGGGATATCTTCATTTTTTTTATGATTTTTTTTTCAGATGTACCAAGTTTTGATGGAGAGAATAACGTACTTCAAAACTTAAGTATAACTCAACGTATTTTGTTTGGATTAATTTCAGATGCTCATAAAATTGAAATAAATTGCTAAAGAACTGAGATTGTGTTCCACACTGTCTTTATAGACTTTAAGTGATACTCAAACGGCAAAAAGAGAAGACAGTTAAGCCTCTGCCACTCGATTTACAGCGTGGTCGAAAAGTCCCCTAGGGGGTTTTATTGACAACTATATAAAAACAAACAGATCTACAGCAATGCGGTTTGCGGCATTTGAAAGAGTAAATATTCGAGTTTAATAATATTATCTTAATATACCTCCACGTATGCGCTTTTGGTGGTACGTAACGCATCCAGTCGGTATTCAATTTCTTGCCATGTGCGCTCTAACATGTCAGGATCGATTCTATCAAACACTGCTGTAATGCGCTGTTTGAGCTCCTGAAGGCTGCTTAATCTTTCCCGGTAAACCATGTCCTTGACATAGCTCACAGGAAGAAGTCTAAAGGAGTGATATCCGGGGACCGGGCTTGCCAAGGAATGGGACCATCTCTGCCAATCCATCTGTGGGGAAACTCACGGTTCATGTATTCACGAACGTCGAGTCCCCAATGTGGGGGAGCGCCATCTTATTGCAGTATGACGTTTGGTTACAAATCTTGTAGTTGAGGAACCGCAAAGTTCTGAAGCATGTCCAGATAATTATTCATTTGCAATGTGGGCTCGGAGAAGAAGAATGGCCCAATTACATAATTTTGCATGAGCCCGCACCTTTGGGCTGTGCGCGACGTGTTCCCTGACTGAATGTGGGTTTTCGCTACTCCATATACGAAAGTTCTGAGTGTTGACTTTTCCGTGCACGTAAAAGGTTGCCTCATCCGAGAACATTATACGGCGTAGGAAACTTTCATCAACTTCCAGCCACGCCAACATATCCCGAGCGAATGCTAAGCGCTGAGGTCCATCGTTCGGTGTAATCTGGTGTAGGAGTTGCACTTTGTATGCGGTTAGTTTCAGGCGTTTGTGAAGGACTCCCATCAACGTGAATCGTGCAACATTCAGCTGTAAACAGGCTCTTCTCGTGGACTTGGTAGGACTGCAAGCGAAAATCTCCTGTCTGCCCTGCACAGTTTCTTTATTGACCAGGGGTCCGCCATTTCTTTGCCGGTCCAGGACGCTATCAGTATTCAAGAATTTCTTCTACCCCGCTCTGATACTGAAATCACTAGGTGGAAATTTCCCATATGTCCGACAGTAATTTCTTTGTACGGTAATCACAGACGTCGTCTCAAAAAACCAACGCACGCACTTTGCTTTCTCCTGCGGCGACCACTGTGGTCGGCTTCGGTATTTGTGAGCACGTAACGCCATCTGTTGGGAAAAGATGGCGTTAAAAACACGAATATTTACTCTTTCAAATGCCGCAAACCGTATTGCCGTAGATCTGTTCGTTTTTGTACAATTGTCAATCGAAACCCCTAGGAGACTTTTCGATCACCCTGTATTTCGCTTGCGGATCGATGTCAAAATATTCTTCGTGAAAAACTTGAAAACTTTACCTTATTTTTTCCTATTTGCTAGTGCGAACGGCAAGAACTTAAAGAAAGACAAAAGGTTAAAATATTTGAGATGGAATACTACAGAAGACTTATACATTTCTTTTCTTAATCGGAAAACAAATTAGTCTGCACTCAGATTAGAAAGTTTTAAAATTGCCCAATTTCGTGTTTGCCGTTCATCTTAACAGAAGTTTTGGTGGAAAGAAACGTTTCAAACAATTCTGAAACAAAGAGTTGTGAGAGGAGGAAGCCGCCAATCAAAGGAAAAGATTGAAGGTGTATTTTCTTGGGCAAAAACATAGTCTTTAAATGCAAAACTGGCTGCAACAGCGGTCCAGGAAACCATAATACAGCACTGGATTAAAAAATTAATGGTTTGGATTTACACTTAATGTCTGTATTGATCAATATATGTCCTTGTAAGTAAAATTATATATTTTTCGATTTTATGACACGTTATCCTATAAATCTGATTTCCACAAACGAGCAATTTTGAAAATTGCTGACTTTAAAAATCAAGCTTTTTCTGAGAGAAATAGGATTAATATCTCTAATAAATTTAAGGAGCACAAAATATTTCTATTATTCGAAAGTCAACATGCCTGTAACCATGTTCTTAATTCAGCTGCACCTACAGCTTTTTTCATGTAGTCTTAAGTTCTTCATTCCTGGACGGAACTCAGCTATTAGAAATATTTGCCGTTTTCGCTTTACTGATGTTTTCACCACCTGCAGTAACAGGAAAAGTTTTGTTCCTACGTTTAATTGCATTTGTGATCATCCAGATGTTCGGTGGTAGGTCGGGATGATGTCCCAACAGAGAGAGAGCGAATGTATTCCTCGGGTGTGAAGTCCTCCTGCTCTGGATTTCCTTTCGAAGTCAGGAAGGCGTGCAGGAGTTCAAATCAGCAGTCTGAGAAGATCTCAAAATCGATGGCGTTTGGGGCCTCGAGCGACTTTCGACGCGGCAGAGCAGCTGGAAGTGTTCCGGAATGGAATCGGGAAATCCTCGACATGCGAATTCCTCACTAGTTCGTTTAATCATCACCCCGGGACGATCAAGCTGAAGACCGACCGGCCGTGTGTCTGCCCTTCGCCCAGATTTCAATCATTCATGAGAGCGCACGACGGATTTCAATAATGGATGTCATACACTTGCCAAGGGAACATGTTAGCAATATCCTCGGATCACATTTGCAAATACGTGGTTATAAGCGCTGTGATTTATTGGCGACAGTTTGCTCCTGTTGCTATGGTACAGGCACTCCCGGTTCGAAGGCATCACCGACACATGTTCGATCAGCATTAAGTCGAATTCCAGAGTACACCCATTCGCTGTTTTATTCAAATATTCACATAATCTTTTTCCAATTTTAACTTGACGTTTTAAGTTCAAAATAGAGTTACGGTCTTTTAATGAAATATTTTCACTCCTATATCTTCCTTAGTTAAGTGTCTCCCAATGATTTATGATGTTGATGGAAATAGATAAAGTTTACCATGTGTTATAAAAGTTGTTGGATCAAGAGACAAATGCAATCACCAATGTGGATACTGTGCAGCTGTTCAGCATTTGAAGGGAGGTTCCTCAGAGATGCATTTTACATCCACATGTGGAACTTGCAGTTTCTTTTAACTTAACTACGGCATTTACTACACATTAATTAGATATTAACAATGCTATCAAAAGAAAGGCATATGATGCCCAGCCTTCGTTATTCTGATGATGCATTTATCCTTGTAGCATATGTATATAGGACGAGGAAGTGAAGAAGGAAAGAAACAGTGAAAACTGTGAGTATAGATGCTCACACTTTTCCAAAACAAACTTGTATCACAATGCTTCAGGTTGTAAACAAACCTTTCACTTAGGTACATTTCCAACTTGTAGAGTCCTTTTCGATGACTCTCTGAAGTCTGTCCCCGTAGTGTCTTTTTCACCTGCACAACAGAAGGGTAGCTTTCTATCAGAAAGCAGCTGTACCGATTTGAAATCGGCACCTTGGGTAACAAACACACTAGGATGAAGCCAAGATGTTGTAAAGGGTTTATTCACGGGACATCCAGGCAAAGAGTCCGTAGCTGCAATAATTTGGGATAGCATGCTCTCCTAATGTAAAGATAAAAGGACGCAGAGAAGTAGAAAAAGTGGACTTTGATACAGAAAATCAAATTTGACTTTTGACATCAAGAACCAATTACTTTAAATTAGCACGCAAAGGATGCAAGGGATTTCGTAACTCATGCGGTTGATTTAAGCAAGTGGTGAAAACATTGACGTTCTCCATCAAGGCAAAACAAAGAATTGCAGATTCAACTTTTGTCGGAGTGACTGTTTAGGGGTGATCAGGGGTGATCTCCTTAAATCTGGTGATACCGTAGAAGTTAGAATTTATGAATTAAGGAAAACACGAAAGATAAAAGCTCAAACGTTACTTTGGAATATCAAATCTTACTATTTTCGTCACACTCCTAAACAGCATGCTTATTTTCTTTCCCTAGAAACAGAATCCAAAGGAAAAACTGAGAATAATGAACCAAGAGTAGTCCAGGAACCATACTGAAAGATGTCGCGAAAGTAATTTTTAGCCAAAGGAGAGATTTGAGCGCTTCGAGCAGAGCCTGAAAGAGTAACAGTTACTTTTGTCATGGCTCCAACAGCATTGCAGCGTGCTGCGTAACAGAAGGAGAGAAGATCATAAGTAGTGCTCTTCTGTAATGTTTGAAAATGTGTTTGTTATGTCGCTGAATATACCAATACATACGTAGGTGTATGTGTGTGTGCGCGCACGTGTTCAAAGTTTTCCTTGATGTTATTGAAAGCAATAGTGAAAAATTAATTCAAAAACACTTCGTAACATAGCAAACAATTATTATTTACGCATTTATAAATAATAATCGTATAAGCAATAAGTATTTAAGTACCGAAATCTAAAAGAGAATGAGAAAAGAAGAGAGTAGCGAATCCAATTAATGTCAAGCATCACAATTGCATTGGAGGTCAGTCTCTTTCAAAGTAGTTTCGTCCTTGAGTACTAAACTGTTTTTTTTTTCTTTTACTACATTAAATCTCTTACTCTTTAGCGTTTATTTTAAATTTGTTCAATAATGATGCCACGGTATAAGTGTTCATTACTTGTTTATATTTTTTCCTATAGTTTCTAAACATTGAAGGAAGTCTAAGCTTAGAGGAACGCGGTTTTGTTTCTCCTGGCCTGTCAATTGTTTATGGAACGAATTTCGATTAAATGTGCTTCTAAAACAATTCTGTGTATTAAACTGGAAAGAACTACAATTTACGAGAGATGAATATATTATCATATTTTTCTCACGTAATATGAGATTCACTTCGGCCATTTTGCGAATATCAAACTACATCATTATAACTGAATTACGTGCATTTTCCCCTTCTGTAAGGTTGGCAGTCGTAAAAACATCTTAACCTTTGAACATTTCTCCTCAATGCGACTGTATCACTCACGGTTTCACACCACCATATGCTTTCTTAATCAATAAATTTCAGTCGTTATTTGCTATTTTCCTCTCTTTTTTTATTCTAAAAAATTTAAAACACACTGCGTTGGACCTTTCGTTCAGACAGGTTGGAGCGTACGCTTGACAAGGCACTCTGAATTTGAAACGACCCTAAGACCGATAATAAATAGTAAGCACACCCTGGCATACTGCAACATCAATTCTGGTTCGCCGAAGCAACATCTCTGAATTGTTCTAGTTATCTCAGATTTGATTTCCGCGTCTTGATCATCCTTTGAACTGTTTTACATTTTAAATGTGCGAGCGCATGCGTGTATGTGAACAAATCGAGGCAGCAGCAATTCTCAAGGAGCTCAAAAACAGAATGTTTTAAAGCTTTATTCGTGGACAAAAACTCTCTAAAGTTTGTTTAATGGACAAAAATAAAACTTCTTGGAAGGAATTTGTAATGAACTGGTGGAGGAAGATTAGGAATAAATTGAGAGGAACGAAAGAACATTTTTTATGCTGAAATTTGCAAAATCAAAGCGAAATCCCCCGTGCAGCAGAAATCCCTCTGTGACTTCCGTGATAAATTAATTCCGAATCAATATTAGGAATTCGAATACTTATATTTCCAGAAAAATACGGAGACTGTTGAATTTTAGGGCACATTAAAATTTCTTTGCTAGGATTTCAAAATTAAAGGAAAACCGTAAACAACGTTAAAACTTTCAGTTCTTAGAAAAATTCAAGCTCTGTGTTTTTAAGTAAGCTCCAAATTAAAAATCTATAAGAATCATCGGGTTAAGATGTAATTTCTTAACGAAAAGTACTTGATATGTTGCACTGTGGCGTAGAGGTGACGCACATGTCAAGATGGTAAAGTTGCTGCGACAAACTTCGTCAGTGTAGCCTAATTGGGAAAGCATTCGGCTCCGGAGCAGAAGGATGCTGGTTCGATTGTGCCACCGGCAAATGGATTTTACACTATATTGGAGCCCGAACATAAAACGAATGTCCTGGCCGTTGGGTTGTTTGGAAAATGTATGACGTTCAGTCCACACATCTTCAGGAATTAGTTAGAATTCCTGCTTCTACAGTGACCTGCTTTAAGCGTGGTTTGTCGGCTGACAAAGAAACCTACGATTTCGTCCCATCCCCTTCTCAGAAGGGGATGATATGTATGGCGCACATGTCAAGATGACGAAGCTGCAGCGATAAACGTCGTCGATGTAGTTTAATTTGAAAGGCGTTCGGCCTCGGAGCAGAATGATGCGATTTCAAATTCCGCCACCGGCAAATGGCTTTTAAGCTGTAGCACCTTAGATATTTTTCTATCACGAGGTCGTCTTGCTGTTATTAATATGTGAATGCTGCCAGTTCACTGCTCCACAGAGAAACGCCACATCATGAAGGAATACACGAAATGAGACGTACTTACCACACAAGTACACGCTGCTCAACTTACAAATGCCGCATCAGGACATACTAAACGCCATGCAAATTGGTGGATATGTGTCGACATTTGGGTTATGCAAATGATTGCAGTTGCGAGCCAATCACGCGAGAGGTGAAGGAGATAAAAGAGTAAAACGGCTCGGCGTGGCTAAGTTTGGTCGTCCTTATTTTCGCGTGTGGACCATAGTGATCTCGGAGGCAAAAGCACTTGTAAGGAATGAGGATGCCTAGACGACGCCACCGGGAATTCTGCCAGCCATCACACCGACAGCTTTAGCGGAGGCTTAGTCACAGGGCTACGTACGGCTGGTTTGTCTCTGCGCCGCATTGCAGTGGAAACCCGTCGAGATGCAACAACTGTTAGGCGAATGTGGGGACAGTGGTTGGAGGAAGTTAAAGTACGTAGCGAGACGTCCGAAAGTCTTGATCACCGCGTCCCGCGGCAGGCTATAGCTGCCTAACAATCCACAAAGGACGACATTCGACGAGGTGTCGAGGCAGATGTGGATTTCATCGTATTGACACGGATTGTGAATCGCAGATTGGCTAACGCAGGTTTGCCCTCTCGCCAGCCATTTCAACGATAGCCAATCTCCGCAGCACATATTGCAATGGTGATGTACCGGCCATGCCTGGTGGGACGAATAAACCATGTAGTATTCAGCGACAATTCTCGCTTCTCTATCAGCGCCGACCATCGCCAATAGAGTCCGGAGACTACGTAATCAACATGTTGATCATCCTGCTATCTGTGCACATTATACTGTTCCTCAGCCTGCTGTCGTTGTTCAGGGCGCCATTAGTTTTAACAACAGATCTCCTTTCGTACGTATAGTGGGCACAGTTATTTCTGAGGGATCACATTCATTTAATCCCTCAGAAACTAAATCACTTTTGTCTCACCTACTTGTCTACATGCGTCGCAAGTTTCGTTTCATTTAAAATGACAAAGTCATCGTTCTTTCCACGTTTTTCTTTAACTAACACACAGCAACCAAAAAATTGTATTTCGATATCACTGGGAACGAACCCCAGATCTCTCGATAACTAGACGAGTGCGTTCGCCTTACGCTACGGTGCCAACAATCCACGACGCTGTGTGTGTTTATCTGTCAGCATCTGACTTCACAAATCCGTTGGAGAGGCTCAGCAACTAGCGTAAGGCGAACGCACTCGGCTAGTTATCGAGAGACCTGGAATTCGTTTCCAGCAGTGTCGAAATAGAATTTTTGGTTTCTGTGTATTAATTAAAGAAAAACGTGAAAACAGCGATGACTTTATCTAGTTACATTGTCTCCACGTATTTGGAAGACTTTCACTATTCGTTTCCTTTCGTGAGTTCCCTCATGGTGTGGTATCTTCTTCGTCGGGCAGTGCAATTTCTGAGGGATAACATGAATGCGGTGGGTGAGGAAGCAATATATTGTGACCTGGATCAGTATATCATGTGACTGCCGTGCTGGGATGTACACTCAGAAACACGACGTGGTACCGAGTGGAAAAGTTCCCGGATGGTGTCCTGGTGCATCGGGGAGCATGCATCGTTGATCTGTATCCACAATTCATCAACATTGCGAGAGGATCATGCAGAGGTGTTAAATCGTCTGCCAATGACATTTCACTCGCGCTGTCTGCTGATGTTGGTAGTATGAGGACGGAAGTTATCTTGTTGAAACTGGGCATCAGGGATACCATGGAGATACGGCACCAGAACGGGGTGTAGTGTTCCATCGACGTATCGTCGTGCTGTCCTTGTACCCACTGTGTGCACAAGCGATGTACGGTTGTTGAAGCTAATACACTATCTAGCAACAAGTAATTGGACACCCCTGCAATCGACGATATCTGTGGTCCTGATACACGTCACGACTGCCGCCGTTAAATATTCTGTGGGAAACAACAACGCAACCAGTCGCATGCAAGATGCCACGCAGTTCGGAGCTCTCTGATTTCGAGAAAGGTGTAATCGTCGGGTATCACAGAAATGGCCGATCCATACGTGACATATCCAGCGAGTTGAAGTACCCAAAATCGACAGTGGCCTACGTGATTGGCAAGTGGAAGATGAGAGGTGACTGTCGGAATGTGGCCCGACCCGGCAGACCCCCAAAACTGGGAGTTGGAGACCGACGGGTGCTGGCCAGAGAAATTCGGAAGAACCGCACCAAATCGATGGCCCACATTCGCGAGGAGTTTCAACAAGCATCCGGGAGTGTTCTTTCGATGAATACCATCCGTAAGGAAGCCCATCTGCTCGGTTATCATGGACGTGCTGCCGCCCACAAGCCTTTGATCACCAAGTCCAATAGCGCTGCTCGGCAAACGTGGTGCAAAGAATGTCGACAGTGAACCGTTGAACATTGAAAACAGGTTCTGTGGAGCGACGAATCAAGGCTCACCCTCTACCGTTCGGATGGCAGGGTCTGGGTTTGGCGTCTGCCTGGAGAACGCCTCCTGCCGGAACGTGTTGTGCCAACTGTGAAGTTCGGCGGCGGTGGAATTATGCTATGGGGGTGTTTCTCCTGGTATGGCACTGGACCCTTGGTTACAATTCGTGGTAGACTCAACGCTGAGACCTACTGCACCATTTTGGATGACCATGCGCTTCCAACGTTGTGTTAGTTTTACGGGGTGGACCTATGTTACTTTCTGGATGACAATGCCACCTGTCATGTTGCAAGGTCCACCATGGCTTGGTATGGTGACAATGGGGTTAATCAAATGGACTGGCCTGGGCCTTAACCCTATCGAGCACCTCTGGGACGAGTTGGAGCGTTGACTTAAGGGGTGCCCCCACCGTCCGAAATCGGTGAAGGAACTGACCTATCTTCTCCAAACCGAGTGGAATAAAATACCGCTAGCCGTTGTACGACGCCTGGTTGAGAGTATCCCCGGAGGGTCGCAGCTGTAATCGCCGCTCGTGGAAGCTCCACCAACTATTGAAGGTGAATAAACTTCATTTTCTTTTGCTATCACATGTGTCCAATTACTTGTTGGTAGATAGTGTAGCACTCCAAAACATAAAGCTAATAGCACTCCAAAACATGACACCAATCTGAGGAGTCGTATGACGCTTACGGATAGCAACAACAATCAGCACGATGACCCCGATCGCCATGGTTTGCCGTGAAATGCGGCGATTTAGGGTTTTGTGCATCCCCCTACGGCACTATTCCCACTCCGGTGACGCACGCCAATTTGGGGGGAGGGGTTGAGGTTTTACGACCACCATAAGCAACTCGATGGGCTATACGTAGTCCTCGTCTCTAATTTAGGGTCACTGGTTCCAAAGAAGGCAAAGAGCCAGTGCTATAAGACAAACACAACATCCATCCCTCACCAGGATTCAGACACAGACGGAACTTGGACGAATGATCAGAAGCCAGCGCTTAGACCACTGCTCCAACCAAGTGGCACGTCAACTTCCTCTAGACACTGTCGGTACATTCGGCAGACAGTTGGTACTTCTCGATGTGTTTCCTAGCGATGCGACGAAGGGCCAAGTAGTTGTACGTAACCCTATGACGAAGCCTCTTGTAAAGTTGTTTCGTATGATGGTAGAACTCCCGGTGACGTCACCCAGGCATGCTCACTCCTTTCACGTGATTTCGCTATCGAGATCACTCTGATGTAATGATTCAGACGCGAAGTTAGGACGACCAAACTTAGCCACGCAGAGCAGTTTTGTCCTTTATCTCCTTCACCTAACACGTTATTGGTTCACAATTCCAATAATTTACATAACCGAATTGTTGACACATACCCACCAATTTGAGTGACGCTCCGACAGATACTTTCTGATATGGCACTCTTTTATGTCGAGCAGTGTACATGTCGCAATATGCGGTGATATTAGCTAAAACACTCGTAATGCACTAAAGAAAAGAACTGATCTGATATTAAAATTTTGCGCTTCTGAATTCTAATCGGTCTCCTTCTCTTAACAGAAGAGGCAAAGTAGCTACGCACATTTTTCACAGCTGTTGTTTCTGCAGAGCGGACAATACCTGTTTGTTTATGGTTTTCTGTACTTTTCTATCCCCAACAAGGAAAATAGTTACCTCATAATCATACTGCTCGTAGCTTGATCAGTTACTGTCGAACTGATCTCCTTGGCAAATTTAAATGAGCGATGAGTAAACTTTGGGAGACAAACCTTTCTTCTGATAAACCTTCAGCCATTTAAGTAAATGGCGAATAAACTGCGCTGGACATATCACGCCAACTGCATCTGAACAGTTTCAGTAGTCTTTGAAACAAGATGGATACAAGCAGATTCGAGTTAATATGGGTGACTCCAGCCAAGGCCGTCTAGAAAATACAGGGTCATGACATTAGAGAGGATTAGTTCCCTCCGTTTTAAACTTCACTCTCACCTTACATGGCCTGATACGTCTGGGTCTGTTTGATGAAACTACAGAGGCCGCCCAGTTAGCTCAGTGGTCTAAGCGATGGCGCTGATCATTCATCCAAAAGGGGTCCGGGTTCGAATCTCGGTGAGGCATGGATGTTGTGTTTGTCTTACGGCACTGGCTCTCTCCCTTCCCTGGAACCAGCGACCCTAAATTAGGGACGGGCTTATAGCCCATTGAGTTGCTCAGTGATCGTCAAACCTAAAATTAAAAAAACAAAAAAAAAAAAACTACAGATTTGGAACCAATCGGAAGCTTTGGTTTCCGCGTGACGTCACTAAAAGAGGGGTTAATCTCTAAGGTGTGATGGCCTTGTACGTTATAGACGGCCTTGCTTCAGTAATCATATTTTAGACACTTTACTTTCTGACAAACACGAGTACATTCGAATGCAGAATATGTCAAGTTTCTTACAACCATCTGCATCATTCCAGAAAATCCAAAGCAAGGGAAGTCTCATGTCGTCATATAAATAATGTCGGGTGGCAGTTTTTCAAGTATACTATATATTGTTGCACCCGGGAAAATTCATAGTAAAAACTGGAAACCCTCTGATATACGAGGTACGTAAGAGTTTCTCTAAGCTGCATTCTACAACCGGTAATAACGTCACAAACACAAATATACCCTTACATCACTTAGGGGGGAAAATTTCTCACTACGAGAAGATGAGCAATACATGAAAAGTATTGGACATGTTTATATCTCTGTCCGGATACAGAAAGAACTTTTAAAATCAGGCCTCGCTTCCAGAGACGAGAAGACGAAAGGGGAATATAATACTGTGAGCGGATATTTTTCAAGATGCGTGTTGATGTGAGTGAGAAGCGGTAATGGCTGAAGTTCTTTGATACCAATGTTAGTATCAAGGACATACCTCTCACATAATATACTGCTAGACAGTGAAATTGCCCCATCGAGAAGGAGTTAACGTATCAGCGTACAAATTGGAAGGTTTGTGCAGGCAAGTGGGGTAAGTAAATCATTCCAATATGCAACCCATCGCTTGAGATGTGCGATAGATGAAGGCTTAAACACACGAACCACCGAAGTCATGATCTATCACGTGCTCCAACTGTACGGAACAACGCAGAAGAGTGTGCAGAGCTGCTAATGCATATTCTGGAGCAGAAGATGCCTCAAAGACCTCGTCGCCAACCCTGTCACTAGCTGGGAGCGTATGGGAGGCAGGTGCCTATGCCTCCGTGAAGCCGGTTGGTCGATTCTCTGAATCGCGTCCCATATGCAACGCAGTGTCAGAATAGTTGGACGTTACTGGCGGCAGTGGTTTCAGAAAGGCACCTTCATTCGATGTAGTGGGACGGGCTTAGTCAGGCGGAGGTCAGCACACGCCAATTGCGTATTTATCACCCGGCAATTGCGAAGCCACAAGAGCATTCCAAGGCCTGTTGCTGCGACTCCAATCACGATCCGGACGATAAAACGAGGTAAGTGAACGCATGCCTGTGCTCCCGGTAGCCATTCCATCGACTTTTGTTATCAGGAAGGCATCGCCGAGCTCCCTGGAGTGATGTCATAGTACAGTTTCGTGGAGACAAAAATGACACATTGTGTTCAGGCATGAGTCCTGATTCTGACTCAGTGGGGACGTCTTGGGCGCAGGAAGGAACCATCTGCTCTTCGAAAGCAACACTATTCGTCAACAAAGCATCCTTGTATGGGGTACCATTAGTTACAATTGCCTACCATCCTTGATGCGCATAACGGGCACGGTGGCAGCCCAATGAGACGTCTACGATGTTTTACCAACCGTGTTCTAGCCATTTCGGAGTGGTATCCTGCTGGACGTATTACAGTAAGACAACGCTCGAGCAAACAATGGGTTGTCGGCAGGAATTTTTCAAGATGGCGGCCGTAGCACAACATTATTTTTCGGGGACTTTTAGTATGTTAGTCAGGTGACCCAGTAATATATATATATCATCATCATCATCATCATTGTCAACCATTATCAATCCACTGCTGGACGAAGGTCTCCCCAAGTTTCCTCCACAACGGTCTGTCTTGTGCCAGTCTCCTCCATGTCACCCCTGCATACTTTCGAATTTCATCCACCCATCTCCCATGTGGTCTTCTTCTGGGTCTTTTCCTGTCCTTGGAATCCAATCTAAAATTTCGGCTGTCCATCGATGATCTGTCCTTCTGGCAGTATGTCCAGCCCATTGCCATTTCAGGGATTTAACTCTGATCATGATGTCTTCCACTCTTGTCATTTTTCGGACCCACGAGTTCCTCTTCTTATCTCTCCTGGTTACACCAAGCATGCACCTCTCCATGCTGCTTTGAGTTGTCTGCAGCCTTTGTATGTCTCTTTTAGTTAAGGTCCACGTCTCTGCACCATACGTAAGCACTGGAAGGATGCATTGATCAAACACTTTTTCTTTTAAGACATAATGGCATATTGCTCTTGAAAATTATGCTGTTTCTTCCAAAAGCTCTCCAGCCAAGTTTTGTACGCCGATTAATTTCTTCA
This sequence comes from Macrothele yani, assembly GCA_039090855.1. NCBI lineage: Eukaryota > Metazoa > Arthropoda > Arachnida > Araneae > Macrothelidae > Macrothele > Macrothele yani. The sequence goes on from CM076990.1 coordinate 214,240,566, forward strand.
TCAATGTGACCCTCACTTGATATCTGCTGTCCAAGATAAACGTACGTGTCTGTTATCTCCAGCTTTTCTCCATCAATCGAAAAATCTTCATTTCTTGTAAAAGCATTGAACATCACTTTTGTCTTCTGAAAGTTCATTTTTAATCCCACTTCTTTACTCTTGTCAGCAAGTTCCTGGATCATACTCTGCAGCTCTGATGGGGTAGTTGCAAAAATGACTACGTCATCAGCAAAACGAAGGTGGGTTAGATAATCTCCATTAATCTTTATCCCCTTGTTTTCCCAGCTCAGCGACTGAAAAACACCCTCCAATGTGGCATTAAAGAGCTTCGGAGATATGGTGTCACCTTGTCTCACTCCCTTTTAATTTTTACGTGTGTTGTATTTTCAAACAGCCGAATCTTTGCACTTGCATTTTCATAGATGTTATTAATAATATTAATGTATGCATCTTCAATACCGCAGGTTTTCAGAGCCATTGTAACTGCTGATGGTTTCACCGAATCAAAGGCTTTTTCATAATCGATAAAAGCCATGCACAATGGAAGTTCATATTCCCTCGCTCTTTCAATTAGTTCTCTCAGCACGTGGATATGATCTATTGTGCTGTAGCCACTCCTGAATCCAGCTTGTTCTCTCGGTTGAGCCATGTCCAGTGTTACCTTCAAGCGGTGTGAAAGAACTTTAGTGAAGATTTTATAAACTACTGATAGGAGGCTGATAGGTCTGTAGTTCCTGAGATCCTCAATGACACCTTTCTTATGTAGCAGGATCATTGTAGCGGTGTTCCAATCCTCAGGAATCTTTCCTTCATTAAGGCATCGAGTGAAAATTTGGGCGAGTACTGTTTCGATTTCTCCACTTGCTTCTTGTATGATGTCTACAGTAATCCCATCTTTTCCTGGAGCTTTTCCACGCTTCATGTTCTTGATTGCATGTGCAACTTCTGCTGGAAGGACTGGAAGAACTCTGGTACTGGTATCTTTCATGATGTCTGGAGTGCATATATCATCCCTTTCATATAATTTGGAGTAGAAATCTTTCACTCTTGTCAAAATTTCGCCTCTATTTCTTGTTACAGAACCATCTTCTTTTCTCAGTGCCATAATCTGTTTTCTTCCCTTACTGAGATGTCGCTTTGCTATCTTTAGGCTTTGGTTGTTTTCAATTGCTTTCCTCACTAGTTCACAGTTGAATTTCCTTACGTCTTCAGTGATACTTTTTCTTACTGTCTTGCATAGCTCTATATATTCCACTTTGGAAGTCACATCTGCTTTAGTTGTCCTCATCTCTCTTCTTTTTTGCATCAACATTTTGGTTTTTCCTGATCATTTGTTCACATGCAACTTGTTCTTAGACCCAGCTAATTTTGTTGCTGTTTCCATAAGAGCTTTGGTTACTTTTCTGTTAACTTCAGAGATGTCCACTTCTTCCGATGTTAGGCCTTCTAAAGCAGAGAACCTGTTCTTCAGTTCTAACTTGAAGGTATTATGGTGTTTTTTAAGGTTGGTTATGTCAATAGATTTTGTTTGTCTTATGAGCTTGCCACGTTCAAGTTTAGTGTTGAGGTGCATCTTACATCTCACCAATCTATGGTCACTACCTGTGTTGAACTTGTTTAGCACACTGCAGTCTTCTATGACGAATTTTTTGTTACACATAATAAAATCAATTTCACTTGTCGTCCCATTTGGATGTCTCCATGTCCATTTCCTGTGTGGCTTTTTCTTGAAGAAGGAGTTCAAGATGAAAAACCCTTCTGCCTCTGCAAACTCAACGAGAGTATTTCCACGCTGGTTTCTGTTGCCATGACCGAATTTACCTACTGAAGTTTCATTCTGTTGCTGTTGCCCTATTTTTGCATTGAAATCTCCCATAATTATTTTCAAGTGCTGCTTACCTTTATTATTTAGATGACAAATTTCCTCATAAAATTCTTCAATTTCTTCTTCAGGATGACTTGTGGTGGGTGCATAAGTTTGAATAATCTGAGCCTGGTATCTTTTCGAGAGTTGGATAACAAGTCGTGCAGCTCCGTCAGAGGAACTTTCAACTTCTACAACTTTATCCTTCAGTTTCTTGTTTATTATAAATCCAACACCACTAGTTCTGCCAGTATCTGTCCCACGATAGTAGAAGAGATGTCCACTTTTCAGTTCGATGAGATCTTCTCCTTTTCTCCTTACCTCACTTAGCCCCACGATGTCCCACTTGATCCTTTGTAGTTCCTCTTCCAATTCAAGAAGCCTTGAATCAGAAGATAGGGAGCGTCCATTGTAAGTAGCCAAGGTCAGCATCAGATGGCAGCCTAGTCAGGTATATATATATATATATATATATATATATATACGAAGTCCCATGCTTGTAAGAAATGTTTTAACTGATTGCAAAAATTTGGTCTAAATGACTGCACTAAAGCATGCATGGAATTTTTCAGTCCATCACCTTTCTACAAGGAGCATCCTGAAAGTAATGCCTCCTCCTTAATATTTTTTGAAATTTTAAAGAAATTTTAATGAAACTTCACTGACATGTATTATGATATGTTACCAATGTGGGAACAAAAGTTCTTCAGAATCGGAAATAAAGATCATGAATGACAGAGAAAAGCAGTGAGCCGTTTGAATTCCTGAAAAAAAAGGGATACCTGGCTCCAGAAATCGACAGAAGATTCCTGTGGGTGTATGGAAATGCCACAATCGATATCAGTAATGTCCGAAGATGGATGAAGAGGTTTCGAGAGGGAGAAAGTTCAGTGTCGGGCAAACAACAGAGTGGAAGACCCGCAGCTGCAGTGATAGATGTCAACAGGCAACGAGTGAAAGAACTCATCACAGCTGATCGCCGTGTCACCATCCAGGAGTTGAAACAATAAACAGTTCTCACTATGTGCAGACATTGAAGACGCTAAAGGAAGCTATCAGAAGGAAAAGACGTGACATTCCACTTCATAGTGTTGTTTTACACCATGATAACGCACGTCCCCACACCTCAATGGAGACTTCACAGGCTATTGCCAAAATAGGGTGGACTGTGATGCCCCATCCCCCCTGCAGTCCTGATTTGGCTCCCTCAGAGATTTTCCTGTTTGCCCCTTTGAAAAGAACGATGTTACAGACGTTAAACTGGCTATAAACTCATGGGCGAAACGACAGCCTCAAGAATTTTTCCAAATTGGATTTAACTAATGGGTTCAAAGATGGCGGAAATGTATATAAAGTGGTGGACAACACTTTGAATAGGCTAGCGTTATTAACCATATGTCCAACTGTTTTACCAGCAAGTTTCACCTTTTTGTTGTTACAAATAAAAATCTTGAGGGACGAGGCATTACTTTCAAGATGCCCTTTGTATTTTATTCCATTTTTATTGTTTCCTAAGTTTTTTTTTTATTTAGGGGTTCAACTACCACTCGATGTGCTATAGGCAGTCGCCTGTCCCTAATTTATGACCGCTGGTTACAGGGAAGGGATAAAGCCAATGCCGTAAGACAAAAATAACATCCCTTCATCACCGAAATTCGAACCCGGACCCAGCTTTGACGAATAGTCAGAAACCAGCGCTTAGACAATTCGCCACCGGGGCTGCTATTTTTTTAGACTAAAAAATAAATTAGCGTTTGTAATTCAAAAGTTATCGCAAAATGTTTTAGTACTGAAAATTTAGGAATCACGAAGTACACAAAAATAAAATTCGCAAATATACGCTGTGTTTTGGGGTTGATGTGAAAAAGTCAAGACTGTCCTTCCGTCACTTCTTTTAAATCTAAGCATTGTTATCAGCAACACGTAAGATCAAATCGAAAATGGCAGAAATTTGTGAAGAGGAAAATTTTGCTTCGTGTCTTTGGCGCACAGATTGGTTTAGAAAGACAAAGTAACGCTTTTGTGAGAGCACCCAGGAGGGACTTAAATCTTTGGTTGTTGTCAGTCTCAGGAGGTTTTGACATGAGCCGAATAGAATTCCATTTGCTTTTCCAGGTAAGAATTTGCTGATAGACGGGAATAAATTTGAAATGCTACAAAAGAAACTGCACGTCAGAAAGCAGAGAGAAAACTGATTTTCAATCTCGAACAAAGCGATGATTATTGAGGAGACAATAACCTTGGTCGGATTGCCCATAACAAATATGCTTTTACTCTTTCAGGATATTGCTATTCCACACGAGTTTAAATCTCGTTTACAAATGAAACTCACTGGAAAGCAATGATTTTCGAAATGACATTTTCTCTAAACAATGGAAAAGAGTTACAGAACCGGAAGACATCTGCTAACACATACATGCTTAGCACTATCTTTTTCCCGCATCGCTGTCTTGTCGTGTGCAGATTTGTTTATTCGTTAGAAATTTCTGGCGAAAGAGCCATATTCAGCCAAAGAGCAAGGCAACATGTTGCATATATACACTGAAGAGCAATTGAATTAGAGACAGCTGGCGTTATGCAAATGTGGCGCTGTGGGCGGCCCTGTAAACGGAAACGACATAACGTATGCAGCGATCCGACAATATAAGAAGTGAAGCGACGGGAATCAGTAAGAGTCGGACATAGTATGGGTAAGACGAAAGATCTAAGCGCATTTGATCGAGGAAAAATTGTCGGGGCCAGACGAATGGGTCACTCCACCTCGGAAGTCGTGCAGGCACTGGAATTTCCATGAGCCACTGTGTCACGGGTGCACCGTGAGTACATCGAATCCGGTAAAACCATCCCTGCAAGGGCCAACTGCAGTGGACAACAGCGTGTGGATGAGAGGGATCATCGTCGGCTAGCTCGCATTGTAACAGATGATAGACGGTCCACAGTGCAAGAAATCCCTCGGCATTTTAACGCTGGTGCACAAAAACGTGTAAGCAGCCACACCATCCAGAACCATCTCCTCGCTATGGGGTACAGAAGCCTTCGTCCCACGAGGGTACCGCTGCTGACCGCACATCATAGGGTGCAAAAATTAGCATGGGCGCGGGAACATCGCCACTGGACCCCAGACATGTGGAAAAATGGTGCCTGGACTGATGAGTCAAGATTCACGTTGGTACATGCGGATGGCAGGATACGAGTACGGCGCAAACCACATGAAGCGATGGATCCTTCTTGCCAGCAGGGTACTCTTCAAGCTGGTGGATGTGGCATTCTCGTCTGGGTACTGTTTACGTGGACTGAAATGGGACCCCTGGTACGTGTGACATCGTCCCTCACCTGTCAACGTTACCGGAATATCCTGGACGACCATTTGCTCCCGTTTGTGTGTCTTCAACTTCCCACTGGGGACCGCATCCTGCAACAAGACAATGCTCCGTGCCATCGCTCCCGAATTGTATCCGAATGGTTGGATGAACACTCCACCGACATGACCTCGCTTCCTTGGCCAGCTAGGTCACCTGACCTCAATCCCATCGAGCACATCTGGGATGCCATCGGGAGAGATGTTCGAGGCTCTGACCCCTATATGAAATCTTCGTGAACTGTGGGAGTTTGTTCAAGGATCGTGGATCCGTATGGCTTTCCAACGCTTCTGGTGTCTTGTCGAGTCCATGCCGAGACGAATCGCCGCCGTCATCAGGGCGAAAGGTGGTGCTACACGTTACTAGACAGGTATTTCTAATTCAATTGCTCTTCAGTGTTCAGAAGATCGGCTCATACCGTGGCGACACCAACACCTATTCAACCAGAATGCCAGCTTTCCCCTGGAGGTTACAACATTTATCTCATCAATTCGTAAATCAAAATTCCCCCGAAAACATTTAGACCCTACATACCGACGACTTGATGAGCCTTTTCAGAGAGAGAAGAAAGAATAGTCAGAAGCGGTAACAGAGTGCCCTGATTTAAAAAGAACACATAAAAGTTCAGAAAAATTCGACTTTTAGGAGTACACATTTGCCCGTTAAGTGCATGAAGTTGGAAGCTATCTCTAACTTCAGTGGTGTCTCACTTTTCAACTAACTTTAAAACGCATCCGAAAGTAAAGGGGGGAAAGATTAGTCCAAGGTCAAGAGGAACCTAAGAGAAAAATAAAATAATATTGCTAAACAATTATTTAAAAATAATAAATTTTACGCCTTTGGCTCTTTAAAGGGCCGTTAGCTTTTGACTTAAAGTATCTTCAACATTTCCAAACTCAGAAACCACATGTACCTGTTTTTTCACCTTAATTTTACAAGGAGTGTAAATCAACTTAGTCTCAGTTAGAGCCGGTTTTTTTCTCCTGTTTCAATCGGAATTTTCTGGAATTGTTTCGAGAATATGCTTCGGCCTTTTATATTTTTGTAAAGCTCTGGTATCATCGTTGAGGGCTTTTAATCTTTCTCTGCATTTTCATAGTACCTTTTGGACAGTTCTTACATGGTGTAATTAACAGATTTTACATTAAATAAATCCCAATTTCATGTTTAGAGATATTACTATCAAAACATATCATACGAAGGGTTTTTATTTTCAAATGAGGTCATTTTTTCCCCATGAGTTTTAGCATAGACCCAGATTGCACTGATATTCGTTAAATGGGACTAAAGCAGGCTTCCCATAGCAGTGCTATGTTTTGACGTAGTACTATGCCGTTCTCCGCACTGGGTAGAGGTAACATCGGGAGCACGGATGTAACGAAAACATGTCACACTTTGAACGCTTATATCTTCCAAACTGGTAGTCGTACAGTAATATAGTTTATAGAGTCTCATTTATAACAAAACAAGTTTCCACCCTTCACCTCTTAACCCTTCGATACAGTAGCTTTAGTAAGTTAAGCCAAATTTCGCGTGATTTTGTTTCGCCGCATGCCGTTTGAAGGTTGATAACTAGTGACTACATAATGATAGCGATGACCTCAGCCCCGCATTCCGTAGCTGACAGTCAGAGATAACGGACGTATGTGATAAACCGAAGTAAAATGGATTTACAATTAATTTATTTTTAGATAAAAGAAATTGGTAACGAAAATTCAGAAATGCCGCGAAAATCCGGGGGAAATTAATATAAGAACCGACGAAATTTGAAGAAATAGCTAGAGGAGAACCACAGGAATCCGAAAAAGCCAGCTAAGTCATCAACCGAAAGGTCACGGGAACGTAAGGAGTCAAAGGTCCGCGCTCCAGGGATGCGTTTCACCCAAGTTCGACTCTAGAGCTTCACTTGTCGATTCTCGGAAGTCCGTTATCAGCTGCGCTTGCGCTTAGATGACCGAAATCTGATCGAATTTCGCACCCTCCCCTCCCCCAATTTAAGTAGTGTGAGTTTACTGAAAGTTATTATTGAAGTGATGTATATATATATATATATATATATATATATATATATATATATATATAATACTCCATATACATCACAGAGTTTACATGAGAATAAACCTGGAATTACTTTCATGAGATGTTCGTCCGTCAATCAGCAGCGAGAAACTTATTTTTCAGCCCTTACTTTGAGGCTTTATGTTCTTTCCACATGATGGATCTCTGGACATTGGTTATGTTAAAACTGTGCCTGTGTAAGGCGATGGCTATCATTCGAAATGCTCTAGTACCAAAGGACATATTTTGTGCAGAGAGTAGGGGAGAATATGCAAGCATTCTTATCTTTTTAAGTCTATGACTCGTGTTGCGAAGCTTCGTTAAAAAAAGGAAGCGCCCATCTTCCAAAGTAAGCACTGTGGTAGATAAATGTCGTACATCTGTGATATTTAACATGTATTCGTATTACTTAACGAGCAGTAGCTGGTTTAATTGCACTTTATTTGCCTGTTAGCGTAATCCCATCGAAAAGGTCGAATAAACGCCGTTAACGACATGCAGTTTTCCGTACTTCTGTTTGCAATATTTTGCTGAGTGATATTGTTGTTTCCTAATAAGAAGGCAGTATATGTAGATACACTCACGGACAATGAAATTTGCGCACCTAGAAGAAAGCATGCTACAACCGCGAAACTTTGCAAATAGCTACAATGCGTGCTGGTATGCAAATCACCCACGTTTGGTGCGAGTGTGCATGACCACTTACCCTGTGGTGGCGCTGCAAGCACTAACCAGCAGCCTTATAAATGGGCGTATAGTTGATGCCCCATGAAAGCGAAAAGCACCGGTCGACGCAAGCAAGAGTAAAAAGTGGCAACAATGCCGGGTAAATGCCAGAGACGTCGATTTACGCAACTTACGGACTTTGAGAGAGGCCTGATCATCGGGATGAAAACCGCAGGGTTGTCGGCGCGCCGTATAGCCCTCCACGTGGATCGTTCTCACCATACCATCCGACTATGTTGGAAGCAGTGGACACGTGACGGCACTGCCACACGGCGGAGCAGCTGCGGATGGACCAGGAGGACCACCGGCAGAGAGGATCGTCGACGGATCGTACGCCAAACACGAACAGGCAGATGCAGCGGTTCCTGTGGGCCCACGAACCATTTCCCGATGCCTAGCGGAAGCGAATCTGCGATCCCAGCGCCCCTTACGAGTGCTGCCATTAACACCGGAACATCGCCGGCTCCGCGTGCAGTGGTACTATGAAAGAGCGACGTGGTGGTGCTAACGAGGTGTGGTGTTTAGCGATGAGTGCAGCTTCGTTTTGGGGGCAGATGATCATCGTGTTGGAGTGCGGAAGTCCCCGGTTAAACGGCACTATCCCAACCTCGCTATCGAGCACCACGCCTCCCCCACTGCAGGCATTATGGTGTGGGGAGCCATTGCCGATGATAGCTGATCAGCTCTAGTAGTGGTACGTGAATCATTGACAGGCCAGCAGTGTGTGGATGAGATCCTACGGGCCCATGTGCTTCCATTCCTGGCCAGGATTCCAGGTGCGCTACAACAGCAGACAATGCCCGCCAGCACACGGTTCGGTTGCCCAGGACTGCCTACGTCATGTCCAGACACTTCCATGGCCTGCTTGCTCCCCGGACATGTCCCTATCAAGCCTATGTGGTACCAGTTGAAACGCAGGCTGCCACAGTGTCGCACTATCGGGGATTTGGAACACACCCTCCAACACGTGTGGACCAGTCTGCCGCAGGACATCGGGCGTCTGTTCGCCTCCATGCCAGACCGTATTGCAGCATGCATCGCCGCACGAGGCGGTGTGATGCGCTATTGAATATGATCAGACTGCATGCCACAGATCACTCTGTAATTGTCCTGCAGCTCTGTTTTTGCCATCATGGGTATCATTCATCTGCATTTCATTGTCCGTGAGTGCATTTTGTAAGTACTCTGTGTTGATGTTGGTAATGTGCAGGTCGGTGTTATCGTGTTGAAACTGGGCGTCGGGAATACCACGGAAATACTGCAACAAGACTGGCTGCAACACCTCATGGACTTATCGTCGTGCTATCATTGTACCCATTATGCATACGAACGATTAACGGCTATTGAAACTGATAGTGAGCCAAACCATGGCACCAGGTTAAAGAGCCGTACGATGTTCGTGGCTGGCAACGAGATTAGCCGGGAGAATCCATCGTCTCCAGACCCTCAATCGGCAATCATCGGCTCTGAGACAGAAGCGAGGCTCATCGCTGAATACGACATAGTCAAATTCATTCGTACAGTTACGCATATCTGGTGTGGCAGGCAACCTTGAGAGACGAGGTGCCGCGGTGAATGGCAGTCTTCACAATGGCTGTCGAGAGCGTGAACCTGCCTCAGCAGAGCTGCGATTCACAGCCCGTGCGGTTATGGGGATTTCCATAGTTCCCTGTAGAGCTCGTCGATTATCATCCCCATTGGACTGTGGGTCTTACGGCTTGCTGTCGAATGCGGTGATCGAAAGGTTCGGATGTCCAGCTTCATACGTAGGCTCCATTATCGTGTCGCACTCTACTTTCCTCCAAACACTGTCGTCGCATTTGGGCGACACTTGTTGCTTCCCGATCCGTTTTCGCCGGTATGAGACGTAGGAACCAACTAGTCATCGTAATCTTATGCTGAAGCCCCTGTAAAGTCTCCTTGAGATATTAAGATTCTTGATGACTTCGCCCAGGGATTCTCACTCCTCATACGCGCTTTCGCCATCGAGATCACTCCGATATAGCGGTACACACACCCAACTGAAAACGACCAAAATTAGCTATGCCGAAGAGTTTTGCCTTTAATTTCACTCACCTATCACGTGATTGGTTGCCAACTATAATCATTTACATAACTCAAGTGTTCATACATAATCATCAATTTACATGGCCCTTTGACAGATATTTCCTGGTTTAGCGTTCGCTATGTCGAGCAACGTATTTAAAAAATAAGATTTATTTTGTTACTACACTGCTGGCCACCCAAAATGCAACACCAAGAAGGAAGCATCCGATTGGCCTGAAATTCGCAGCATGCGTCGCCCGCGGGAGGACATGCAAACGATTAGCATTGCAGGGCATGTGCAAATCATGTGCGCCCAGCACGCCACCCAGAAGCACTATAAGAAGGGTGTACAGAAGGCGGGGTGTAAGTAGTGGAAGTGTGTTGTACTGCCGGTCCTGTGCGTGGAAGCTTCCTGATGCCTCGCCGCAGAATACGGCAGTCATTACAGCACGTTTCGGAGTTCGACAGAGGACTAATAGTGGCTTATGGCGACAGCGGTTTATCGTACTGAGACATCGGCGCCCGTGTGGGACGACATCCAGCCACAGTGAGGCGAGTATGGATTCGGTGGATGCATGAGGAACGGAAGGACCGACGAGAGCGATTGCCGCAACCGCGACACACCACCGAACGAGAGGACCGGCATGTTGTGCGGCTGGCATTGTCGGCTCGCACCGCGACATCACGAACGTTAGCGTAGGAACTAGGGTGTGTTGCGCAACAACCTGCGTCAGCACGTACTGTTCGACGTCTTCTGTAGGAGCGGGCCCTTGTCGCACGGCGCCCATTGCTCCGATTACCATTGACGGTACACCACCGGCGAGTGTGGCGGCAGTGACCTGTTGAACGCCGCACCTGGACTACGGAATGGCACGCTATTTTCTTCTCCGACGAATCCCGTTTCTGCCTGCAACACCACGATGGTCGGATCCGCGAGTGCCGGCACCGCGGCGAGAGACTGTATGACGCCTACATTATGCATCTCCATACCGGTCCGTCGCCGGGCGTTATGGTTTGGGGCGCAATGGATATGACACCCGCACCCTCTGGTACGCATCGCCGGTACACTCAACAGCCACCGCTACATCTCCGACGTTTTGGAGCCCGTAGTCCTCCCTCACCTGCAGGACCTGCCAGCGGCCACGTTTCAACAGGACAATGCGCGCCCGCACGTGGCACGCATCGTGCAACAATTCTTCACGGCCCACCAGGTGTCACTGCTGCCGTGGCCCGCCTGTTCTCCCGATATATCGTCCATCGAACACGCCTGGTCGCTGATCGGCAACAGAGTGGCCCGGCAAGCACCACCTGCGGCTGCGCCTGATGAACTGTGGCAACGTGTGGAAGCAGCCTGGACCAACATACCCCAAACCCACATCCAAAGCCTCTTTCGTTCGATACCGCGGCGTGTAGCAGCCGTTATTGCCAGCAATGGAGGCCACACGTACTATTGATGTCTGCGTGTTCCGCAAGTCGCACGGGCCTGTAAGCTCAATCGTTTCATCTTTGTATCTGTTGTTACGTGTCCAGTAAATCTGGCTTTGCTATCTCGTGTCTTTCTTGGTGTTGCATTTTGGGTGGCCAGCAGTGTAAATCAGTTAAATGCGATTTCTGTTGTGATAACCATCCATCAAGATATTTAAAAATGTTGAAGCCCCATCAATGTACTCTCAGAATTTATATCAGCACGCACGACCAATTTCAACAATTTCATTTGTCAGTCACCATTCTTCCTTAATATCTGGAAACATCATCCTCGAATTTTCAAATTGTTCCTTTCTAAAAAAGTCCGTATTCTAAACCAATAACTATGTTTATTTACCATAATGGTCAAATACCTGTAACATTAATTACAACGGAAGAATCATCAGCAAAAGAAGCACTCAACTAAAAGAACATAATCCAATTTACAAAAGGAGGTAGATGAACCAGGAATGAACCTTCGCGTATTTAAATTTCAAACATCCCATATCTTACAAAATGTATCTTGTTTTCAAATTCGGTTAATTCTTTCTGCTTAAACAGCATCTTAATAATTTTATATCTTTTTTTTTTTATTGGAAGTATAACGACCACCGTGAGCAACTCAGTGGGCTATAAAAATTTAGGGCCACTGGTTCCAGGAAAGGGAGAGAGCCAGCACCGTAAGATAAGCACAACATCGATGCCTCACAGGATTCGAACCCGGACCCATCTCGGACGGATGATCCGAAGCCATCGCTTAGACCATTGCGCCACCTTGGCGGCAATTTTATATCTTAGCTCTAAATTTGCGTTTCTTTAACTTATTAGCATACTTTACAACAAACAACCAGTTAATAGCAGTAAATTTGAAGTTTATGACTTTTCAAAGAACAATTTACTGACCCAAACAAAGACTGCTAGATTCAATTTACTTACGCTCCCGATGCAGCAAAAGAGTGGTTGATCCAATTCCACAACATTTGCGATTTCGAGATCTAAGAAAGGAAATATATATATTGCCTATCGTATGGGGCGCAGTACGTCCGTCGTGGAAAGAGTGTGCACCGAGTAGCACGAAAAACGGCGTAGGACTAGAAGAGAAATTTCTGGACATCGTACACAGACAACGCTGAGGGACAACTGTCATCTCATGACGATGGCTTTGAGTGACTGTTCTGCATCATCAACTGCGTTGTCGTAGCAGTGGCGAACTGGGACTTATTCTCTCATGTCAGCTATAACAGTACTTCACCAGTTTTTACAGTTCAAGCTGCTGGCTCCACGGTCCCTCCTCAGGCTACCTTTCACACCGCAGCAACGGATTTCCAGGCTGTAATGGTAAATCAAACTAAGGGAGTGGCGAGAAGAAAGGCACAATATCGCGTTATCGGATAATGTGCGCTTCTGCTTAGGCAAAAATGATGGACGCATCTGTTCCACCGACGACACGGGGAGAGGCGCCGGGAAGAGTGTATTAGTACCATGCATAGCGTACCAACACGGGACATTATGGCCTGGGGTGCTATCGGGTACGAAAGCAGATCTTCCCTCGTGAGAGTCCGTACCACCATTACGAGTACCCGTTACGTCAATGACATTCTACGGCTGGTAGTCCTTCCGTACCTGTGAGACGTCCTCGAGGCCATATTTTAGCAGAACAATGCCGCACCTCATGTTGGAGTGACAACACCTGCCTTCTTCAGGGATAACAACGTTCCACTTCGGCCGTGGCAGGCTATATCACCGGATTTATTCCCCATAGAAAATCTCTGGAACATGCTCAAACGACAGAAGCAGCGGTAGGACCGTCCGCCAGCGACTCTTGATCAACTTTAGACGCAGGTATACAGCCTGGATGACTATTCCACAGAACATCGTTCTCACATTATTTTATTTGGTGCCTCAGCGCGTACGGAAGGTGATAGAAGCCAGAGGTGGCCACACGGATTATTAGCTACATCGACGCACCTGGTACGTATGACACCGAGATGCTAATCATTTGTTCTGTATTATATAATGAACATATCCTGTAAAAAATCAAAGTCGTAGTCCGATTCCTTTCAGGTGTTCTGTTTTTATGAACATAGGTGTATACACTGAGTGGTCACTTTATTATGACCACCTGACAGTTTAAAGCAAATGAGCTATGGTTGCACGCTGTTGCCGCCAGAGGGCGAGGCTAGTATAAAAAGGGAAAGCTTAGTGCTTGCGACAGTAGAAGTGATTTTTGGGTGACGAGATGGGTAAAAAATGCGATTTGACGGACTTTCAACGTGGAATGATTGTAGGAGCTCGGAGCCATGGAGCGATTATCACCGAAACCGCCGCATTCGTGAAATGCTCCAGAGCAGCTGTTATTATAGTGTTTAAGACTGGACTGTCAGCCAAAAAACTGGGTCTCTACGTGCAACGTGTGGTCGTCATCGACTAGTGCCTGCTCGGGCGGAACGGAGAGTGTCCAGACTGGTAACAGACAACAGAAGGGCAACAGTGAAGCAAATTACAGACCATCTTAATAAAGGACCCCTTCAAATGATCTCTGCACGCACTGTTCGCCGTACACTGCATCGGATGGGATGTGGCAGCCGAAGGCCTGTTCGAACACCTTTGCTGTCTGCAGAAGAGAAAACGTTTCCAGTTCGCACATCAGCACAAGGATTGGACAGTCGATAATTGGAAACACATTATGTGGTCCGATGAATCACGTTTTCAGTTGCACCATGCCAATGGCGCAGTGAGAATTTGGCGGAAACAGCACGAAAGCATGGACTTAAAATGCATTGCTACAACCCTTCAAGCTGGTAGAGCAACGTTATGGTTTGGGAAATGTTTTCTTGGCATGCTTTGGGCCCTTTAATTCGTGTTGATCAACGTCTGACTGGCCTATCATATCTAAACGTCGTTGCGGACCAAGTGCATCCTGTCATGTGGATGGTTTATCCCAATGGCGATGGCTACTTTCAACAAAATAATGCGTCCTGCCATAGTGCTCGTATTGTACAGGATTGGTTTCAGAAACATGTTGGTGAGTTTACTTTGTTTAGGTGGCCCCCACAATCTCTAGATCTCAACCCCATTGAGAATTTGTGGGATTAAGTTGAACGAGCCATCAGACAGCTGGATTCACAACCCTGCAATCTCACACTTCTGAAAAGTGCTATTCATGAAGCATGGTCTCAGATTCCACAAACCACCTATCAACATCTCGTGGAGTCCATGCCACGAATAATCGACGCAGTCTTAAAGGCAAAAGATGGTCCAACGAAGTACTGAGGGTGGTCCTAATAAAGTGGCCACTCAGTGTATATGTACTGCATTGTTATGAGCGTTTCATTTACATTGTAACGAAGATGACTACGTAAGGAACTGTTATATAGTTGTAAATCCGTTTATTTTCGTTGTGTAAATTTGTATAAAGATTCGCCAAGCTTTCACACTCCACTGGGAGGCTTTCTCAAGGCAATGTCGACATAAAATGTTGACATTTTATGTCTACATTTTATTTATTTGACATTTTATGTCTATATTTTGTAAAAAATACACTGACGGAAAAACAAATCCCAACACCACGAAAAAATAGTTGTAGAGGAATGAAACGGCGGCAATACGTTTGTATAGTTAACATATTTAATAGATTAAGGTTTCAAGATCACAGCTTATTGGAAGCGCGAGAAGAGCCATTTTAAATGTGAAATGCTGGTACATTAATAACCGGTGCAACCGCCAGAATGTTGAATGCAAGCACGCAAACGTTCATGCATTGTGTCGTACAGGTGCTGGATGTCAGTTTGTGGAATGGAGTTCCATGCCTGTTGCACTTGGTCAGTCAGCACAGGGACGGTTAATGCTGGTTGGGGGTGACGCTGGAGTTGTCGTCCAATGATGTTCCATACGTGCTCGATTGGTGAAAGATCTGGTGATCTAGCAGGCCACGGCAACTGTCGACACTCTGTATAGCATGTTGGGTAACAACAGCGGTATGCGGGCGAGCGTTATCCTGTTGGAAAACACACCTTGGAATGCTGTTCATGAATGGCAGCACAACAGGTTGAATCACCAGACCGACGTACAACTGTGCCGTCAGGGTGCGTGGGATAACCACGAGAGTGCTCCTGCTGTCATAGGAAATTGCTCCCCAGACCATAACTCCAGGTGTAGGTCCAGTGTGTCTCGGCCGCAGACAGGTTGGTTGCAGACGCTCACCTGGACTCCTTCTAACCAACATACGGCCATCACTGGCACCCAGGCAGAACCGGCTTTCATCAGAAAACACAACAGATCTCCACTCCGTCCTCCAATGAGCTCTAGCTTGACACCACTGACGTCGCAAACGGCAGTGGTTTGGAGTAAGTGGAATGCACGCCACAGGGCGTCTGGCTCGGAGCTGTCCTTCAAGTAACCGATTTGTAACAGTTCGTTGTGTCACTGCGGTGGCAACTGAAGCTTGAATTGCTACCGCAGACGCGGTACGATGCGCCACGGCCATACGCCGTACACGGCGGTCTTCCCTCTCAGTAGTGCCACATTGTCGGCCGGAACCCGGTCTTCTTGAGGCAGTACCTTCCCTTGACCATCGCTGCCAACAATCATGCACAGTGGCTACATTCCTGCCAAGTCGTTCTGCAATATTGCGGAAAGAAAATCCACCTTCTCGTAGCCCTATTACACGACCTCGTTCAAACTCCGTGAGCTGTTGATAATGGCTTCTTCGTCTTCTTGAAGGCATTCTTGACTAACATCAACACCCTACGTCGAATCTCAACGATAACTAACGCTCACGAACGTTACAGCGCGTATTTACAGCAAACCTGCTTTGCCTGTTCCGAGGGGCGCTACTAGTGCCACACATATGCGCCTAGCGCGAAATTTGCATAGACGTCATCTTACAGATGTACTCTCACCACCTACCAACTGTCGTTTATCTAACACAACCCCTTCTTGGTGTTGGGAATTTTTTTCCGTCAGTGTATATAAATGTAGACATTTTATGTCTACATTGCCTTGAGAAAGCCTCCCAGTGGAATGTGAAAGCTTGGCGAATTTTTATACAAATTTACACCACGAAAATAAACGGATTTACTACGCTATAAGTGTTCCTTGCGTATTCACAACCTGCGTATTTAAAATAAGAGTACGAACCTGACTTTTTCGGAAATCGATTGAAAATGTACCTTAGTTCTAAATTGGGATTCGAAACGGAAGAACAAAGGATGCTTCTGAACATTAGTGACCGCTTGCGTGGCCAGCAAAACTTTTTGCGAGAAGCCATAAATACACTGCCGGACAATTGCTAAGGACGGATGACAATAGCAACGATAGCAACCATAAAATGGAAGGCAGGAAAATGTGGAAATTAGCATAAGTGCGGGATACAGTAAGACGTGTTGTGCGTATGCAAATTTTGGATTGCCGAACTTGTTAGTGACGTCATAGCGCTGATAAGAGATATAAAGGATTTGATACGTATTGACCGTTGTTGTTCAAACGCAAAGTTGAAAGCGAGAGAATCAATTGATGAACTTGCAATTTTCCCGACATCACCTAGATGATTTTACGCGTGGCCGTATTATTGGCAAGATTGAAGAAGGGCGAAAAATAACAGATGTTGCCAGGGAGTTCGACGTCAGCCACAGTGTTGTTTCAAGGCTTTGGAAATCATTTCAAACAAAGGGAGAGTGTAGCAAACGTCACGGGGGACGTCGTGTTCGCAGTACGGCACTTGCAGAAGATCGGCACATAGTGCTACCAACAAAAAGACACCGGCGCAGGACAGCTAGTGAGGTAGCAAATCAGTTTATGGCTGCTACTATCAAGCGGATCTCCCGAAAACTGTCGCCAGACGTTTGCATGAAGGAGGACTATACGCCCGCCGTCCTGTTGTGTGCATCCCATTGTACAGACGTCACCGTACCGCCCGTTTGCAATGGTGCCATCAACATCTCAATTGGACTGATAACGACTGGTCTGCTGTCCTCTTCTCAGGTGAGAGTAGATACAGTCTATCGTCTGATTGTCGACGACAACTGATCTGGCGTGATAGTGGTACTGCATATTGTCCAGCAAACATACAGGAAAGGGACAGATATCCGACATGTAGTGTCATGGTATGGGCTGGCATGATGATCAATGGCCGTACGTCCCTCTATGTGCTTCCAACTGGGACTATGACTGGCCAACGATACATTAATGATGTTCTGCTACCTCATGTTCGCATGTTCCGTGGTGCTGTCGGTGATAGATTCATTTTCATGGACGACAACGCAACATGTCATCGAACAGTCGCTGTCCAGGAGTGTCTTGAGAGTGAGGATATTCAACGCCTCGTATGGCCAGCACGTTCTCCAGATCTGAATCCCATTGAAAATGTGTGGGATGCTTTGGAGAGGATTCTTGCTGGTCGCCAATGCCCTCCAATAAGCAAGGACCCCCTCATCCGTGCACTGACAGAGGAATGGGATAAATTACCCCAACAGCTGCTTGATAATGTTGTGCAAAGCATGACACGACGTGTGGAATCTTGCATCGCCCTCCATGGTGGCCATATCCCGTATTGACATCTTACGCCGGAACGCCTGCGGACGGTAATTGCATTTTTTTCACGTTTACGTATTCTGCACAAAATGGCCTGTTTGTCCCTTGAACACGTTCCAAAGTCTTCTGGATTTCAGAGCACAATAAATTGTCTTTCTTGTAATGTCCTGGCATTCTGACATTATTTTATTTCACTTGGCATCCAACCACACTTACTTTTTTATGTGCTATATAGCCGTTTATGATTCGTCCTAAGCAATTGTCCAGCAGTGTATAACGTTAAATGCATCTAGATGGACAGCAAGCGTATCGGATTTTGCCGTTTTCTTCGAAGCGCAGTTGGTGGTCACGGACTCTGAACCTTCCAGAGGTTACCGTGAAAATTAAATAGAATGTCTGTTCCTTTTTTGTATATATGAGGTAAACAAAGAGAAAGGGCATAACTTTCTGGAGAGAAAATGAGGCAATGAATTCGCTTTCAGAGTGGAATATCATTACGATATGGGTGATCAATTTTCGATGAAAGTGATACGATTTCAACTGCAGTTTTTGTCAGAGCTGAGAAGTGTCTCTTTAGACAGACAGGGAATTTAGGGCTCCCTGCAGCTGTCGAGGCCTTCCCTTTACCATCGGATGCGGCCGGGAAAGACGGCCGTGGCAGGCTGATGATCGCTATGCAACAAAGGTCTGTCTCGATATGAGGACCAGGTTGTCCTCACATCGAGACAGACCATCTAGGTTGTGCCTTGGAGAAACGGCGGCAGTCAGAATTACCGGAAAAGTCTGTCAGTGCGCAATGATTGTGCTGGGGAAGTTTGGGGAGAAAGAATTCTCATCGCTTCTTCGGTGTGTGTAAACGACGTACCATCGTCTTTGGTGCAGTGTTGGTACGCCAGCGGAAGCCTCAGCGATATGAATCTGTGTGGGCTGCAACAGCTGAGCCAAGTGTTCAATATCTGTGTACAGTGTTTATCGTGTGATGTGTAAGATGTGTGTGTCAACCTACTCATGTGTGTATACTCTGCTTACAAATACTGTAAATACCCTTGTTTAATCAGTATGCGTCGTAGAATCTCAGTAAGAGCTTAAGACAGTAATAGTCGAGTAACGTGACACTGAACTTCAATGAGTAGTGAGAACGTCTACATGCAGTTCAGGAACAGGATCCTTCCAAATTTTGATTAGCATACGGAGGAAGTAACACTACATATGTGGTCAGAGATTAGTACCTCAGACCACTCGGGCAACGGAGTGGTTTCTTGTACTTTAAACAAGTAACTACGTATCTTAAAAATCATTATTCTATTACAGCTTCTGTACACATATATTTTACCTGAGAAATTAAAGCTTCGTATTTTTAACAATTTCCGCAATTCAGTGTAGCTTCTCTGCATAACTGACGGTTGATTTTTTAAAAGGAATTAGAATTTTCGTAATGCCCAATGCAGCATTTTGAAACAAAATATTTAAAACGTTTGTGGCAGACCCAAATAAAAATAGAATGCTTCATTTAAAAGTTGTAAGTAAGGCATGAAGAGCGCTAATACCTGAATGCGCACGCTCAAATACCGAACGCTTATTTTTGAGTGTTATTTGTGTATAGAAATAAACCGCAATAAGACGTTATTCTATTGTGATCGACGAAGAAATCGTTATTACTGTTAGCAAACCACCGACTAGTGGAACGTCTAACGCTATGCAGCCTACGCCGAGAACCCAGTCAACAGCGACCGAATTGCAGCCCATTAATCTTGCATGAGTGAAAGAGGAATCTCACCCTGTGTTACGTTAGGCTGCATTATTCATCGATAACTTTCCTGTAGTGGAATCAGCTGAATACACTTAACGAATTTCTACGGTTAAGCACACAGAAGGTGCTTCGTTGAGTCCAAAGGAAGATACTATCTCAAGTCCCCAAGCGCGCACACATGTGTAAGCTAATGAGGATTCGTTGAATGGTGTCCATGAATCGTTGAATAGCATAATCTTCCTGACATAGAAGTTCCTTGGTGCTTCCCGATGAAATTTGGCCTGCATGTTTTATAACGTACAGCTGTTTGTTTAATTTCGAATTTCCCGAAGTATGCAAATAATAGAGGAAGTGTCTTATGCGTAAACATTCTTTTGAATAAGGGATAGAAGTTTAAACTGCGTCGTGGCGGAGAGACAAAATTGCAAAATGTCTGTGTGTTGCTCCAGGGTTAAGAAAATTGCCATTCGTGACTGAACAAGCAAGCAAGTACGAAAGAAGAGCGTGTGCCGATAACTTAATCCATAAAAAGCAACGGAAAGAATCTGACGTTATTTAATGTGCAAATAAAAAACTCGCAGATGTTTCTTTCTCTGCTTGCAGAAAGTTATTGTGGCCAGCAAATTTATGTTCTCGTTTTCATCTATACTAAGACAGCAAGAATCCGCCATTTGCTAAAGACAGACAAAAATGTGGCTCAAAAAAGCATAAATATAGCAATGATCATGATATGAAAGAAACTATGGATTCAGAAATGTCAGAGTTTGGGGGCTTTTAGGGAAACTGAAGCACGTATGATATTTTTAGAAAGTATGGAAGACTTTCTTTTCTCTAGACAAAATTTCAGATTTACAGCTAAAACATGGCAAATTTTTTATTATAATCAGATGTTTCGAAAAGTACCTGGATACATTCACTTGCAATGTTCCATTTTTGTAAAACTACATGAGATATTTATTCTAATTGAATCTAATCTCTCATTCCAAATGACGAACCCAGACACTAGCACACATAAAGCAGAACTGCATGTGACCAATCTGACTGACTGATTGCCTGAGTTTTAAAGGTCACAAATCCTAAGTGCCGATCGAAAAGTCAGCGATTAAATAAAGCAACAGAGTGAGCCTCAAAATCTAGCGAAAATCTCTGATTCTATACTGTTACTGCTCGATCCAGTTGCCAAGTGGTCAGAGGCATGGGTTCTTGGCTAGTCGTCCGAGTTGGGCCTGGTTGTGAGTTCTAGATGAGGCATTGGTAGTGCACCTGCCTTTCGGTGCTGACTGTCTCACTTACCTGGAACCAGAGGCTCCAAATTAGGGTCGGGTCGTATGCTTACGGCCCTTAGCATTGCCCATGGTGTTCGTTAAAATCAAAACAAAACTCCATCAAAGTGTTTTCCTTTTTTGCTGGTGATGATACGTACGTCTGACCACAGACTCCGTAATTCTGAAAGAAAATTTTAACCTTGAGATCATAGTTCGTCCTGTTATTTCAAAATGCACATTGGTCGGAAAGATCAAAGTCAGAAGTGAAATCGGGTCAAAAGCTAACAACCAGGAACAGGATGCTTTCGAACTACCGGCTGTACAAGACAAAACGCCATTTTTTTGCACAACATACCTGAATGTACGCTTAATCTGAAAGCGGAGTAATTTACTTTGGTATCAGATAATATTACAATGTTTCAGATTTCAAAAGCGTCTTTGGGTAAAATGTATTATGTAATAATTTTCATGTAAGTTTATCAAATTCTTTTTCGGACGAATGTTTTTTGAAGTGTTTCACATTACTAAAGTACGAAATCATACAAACTCATATAAACGAATTATACCATAGCTCAAAGCTCTTTACTAAACAGACCCATAGGATGAGTGTAACAGCAAACATTACAGTCTTAATACAAGGTAAAACAGTATATACACTGCCTGACAGATAAAATGCCACACCACAAAGACGTGAACGCAGCGCCATGCAAATTGCAGAGTGGGTGCACACGTACAATTTATGCAAATGATTGCATTTGCAGGCCAACCGCACAAAAGGCGCGCGGGATTTAAGCGGACAACCAGCTCGTGAGGCCATCAGTCGAGACGTCGTCACGGCCGCGAGAAATCGGTGGTTCTGCTGTAACCATGTCTGGAGAACGAACAAGGGGTGCCAATGCCGTTAAGACGCCGTCGAACGCGATTTCGTCAAGCGGATGAGTTCACGAGAGGTGTCGTCGTAGACCTTCATACCGCCGGATGGTCATTGCGTCGTATTACGGAAGAAGCGCAACGTGTTGCCACAACCGTCGGTCGCATTTGGAGACAGTCGTCCCAGAAAGGATCTGTGCAACTTCGTAGGGGGACCGGAGCACGGAGACGGATGTCCGAGCGCATCGATCGTCGCATCCGACGTCATGCCGTAGCAGACCCACAAGCCACAACGGGCGACATTTTGCGGATTGCACGGGGTGGCTTTGATGCTCCGATATCGACGCGGATAGTGTCGCTCGGATTGGCTGCGTCTGGTTTGCTGTCCAGCAGTTCGTTGCGAAGGCTGCATTTAACAGCGAGACATCGTCGTCACCGCCTGGCGTTGGTGTCGCTCCAGAGCTGCGTGGGGTGCCGAATGGAACAGTGTGGTGCTCAGCGACGAATCGCGGTTCTCTCTCACCACGGATGATTGCTGTGTGGGAGGGAGTCTCGACGTGGCCAATGGGCGGATTCCTTCGCCATTGTGGAGCGCCACACGGCATGGCAACGTGAAATCATGGTGCGGGGTGCTATCTGAGCCAACAGCCGCTCACCGCTGGTACGCATTATGGGCACATTGAATGGACGCCGCTATGGTGACGAAGTGCTGCGGCCCGTGGCACAACCGTATCTGCAAGTCATCCCAAACGCCGTTTTGCAACAGGATAACGCCCGGCCGCATACTGCTCAGATCAGCCTGAATGCTTTACTCTGTGTGCTTATGCTTCCGTGGCCAGCACGATCCCCCGACCTCTCGCCCATCAAGCGTCTGTGTGATACGATTGGACGTCGGTTAAGTACCCTTTCATCCCCGCATGTTGCTGAAAGGTCGGTGCTGTCCAAGGATTATCTGAACATTTTAACGATCAAGTCCATCCTGCAATGTAGACTTTTTATCCAGAAGGTAACGGCTGTTTCATGGACTACAATGCTACTGTCCATCGCGCAAGATGTGGTTCAGCGAGCGTGACAGCGACTTCCACCATCTTCCCTGATCATCACAAAGCCCAGATCTAAACCCCACTGAGAATGTATAGGACATGTTAGATAAACAAAACCGGGAGTAATGTCCTCTTCCGTCAAATCTGAGACAGTTAAAGGATTGTCTGTTGAATATGCTGTGGACGTAGATGCACTCCAACTCCTAGTGGAATCTATGCCAAACCTCATACATGCTATAATTCGAGTTAAACGAGGTCTAACAAGGTATTGAATAAAAGTTTCTAATTCAGTGGCCGGTATGTGTACATCATATACATTACAAAGCACGTTCTAGGTGAGCTTGTGAATGCTTTTCGAAGAGCAGTGATCGATCACCATCGGTTGAAAATATTCTTCTTTCTCAAAAGAAGGAATAGGAAATGCCTCCAAAGAACGTGGAATGAATGAACAATGCACAGGAAGAAATCGATGATAAAGGACATCGAACAAAAACAGTACGGATTGGTTGTTTGCCCGGAATATGTAACTCCAGTCCCATAAAAGGAGAAAAAGAGAAGGAAAAGGTAGGAATGTATAAATTACGTATCTTTCTTTACACATCCACCTTGTTACTACATCAATATCCTTCTAGCCTGTAAGAAAGAAAAGAGCATCCGAAGAAAGCCTCTTTTTATTTTTGTCCAATGGAATAGAGAAAGAATTTTCTTTCTTGCTTTCAGTGGGACGTATAAAACATGCAGAAGCAAGGCTTCAAGACAAAACATGATAGAGAGAAAAACTGATGTCGGTCTGTTTCCAAATTCTTTGCTGTTAGGAGATACAGAGCCCCCAAAATCTAGGATTTTCTCTGAATAATAATGTCTTTTATTTCAAAACGTAGCTCGCGATTTAGACAATATGAGGTTTCTCCTCTTTCCGCTGATTGCATATAGCACTTTTATTGTTGCATCCCGGTGTTTCTATAAAACAAAAGCACGGATTTCATCATGCTATTCTTTTTCCGCTCATTGTGTGGAATAAAAACTCCGTTAAAAGAACAGAGAGCTGTTTCACATATTTTACATCCCCCTTCCCATTCCTGCGTATTAGATATAGAATTATTCTGAAGAACGATATAGAACATTCTAGTGTAAACATAAAGCAGAATTGACATTTTTATTCAAGTAAGCAAAGTATTGCTAGAATATTTCATATTCACTTAAATTCCAAATATCCTTAAAGAGAATATCATTTGCGCTTCACGCTGGAGTTGGAAAAAACTACTTGATAGTTTATATTTCACACAATAAGTCAATTCATCGCTTGGAAAAAAATACGGATTCAAGATGCGGCAGTTTTTCTAATATAACACACGTGCAGAAGAATTACTTACTGGAAAAGCAATGTTCAAAACAATGTGCCTTAATGATAAATACCATGTTAGATTGTACTATTACGAATTCCTTACATTTAAAAACAAGTTATGAATCAATTTCTTACACTGTAAAAAACTTTTGCATGAATTCATTACGTTCGAAAAAAACTGGCATGCATTTTTCGTTTGGGGCATCGTTTTGCATAATTTCAAATTTGCATTTTATTATCTTCCCAAAAAATATTCGGGTACTAGACACCAAAATAAAAATGTTGCAGCACTCTCTGGCAAACCGTGAAAACAGATGTAAGGGAAGACCTATGGCATGAATGCCATGATAATAAAATACAATAAACATTTGTTGAACACAAAAAATGCACTTGCCATAAACACTGGATTCCAAATCCCTGGCACATGGCGCTTGATGTCTGTGGGTTTACTTGCCAAAACGCTCCTGAACGCTTGGGAGATGGGTGATGCAGGCACCTATCCCCCGTGGCATGCTGTCCATAAAGCTGTTGAAGTGACTCAGCCAACCTAAACTCGCCCAAGGTACTCACCGGATTTCAGCTGCGTCCCACAGCCGGACTGTGTTGGTTCCAAGAGTGTTTCGATGGGATTCGTATCCGGAGAGAGTGCGAGATACACTGGTGTGCAGAAATTAAGGACGAAGAAGAGAAATCAGCATAACAGCGGAACGAGCAGGCAGAACGGACCGAAAGACCACTCAAGAGATAGACTAGGGTCCGGTACGGTAGGGCATCCGCATATATGCAGCATGACGTAGGGTGGAGGGGAGTGTCAGAAGGGTATAAAGCACACGGGCGGTGTACGCTCAGCAATTCTGTGAAAGCTATTGCACGGTGTATATCGGTTTGAACGACGTCAAGTTGTTGCCACTGTGTGATATGGTCAACAGGCAATCCATTAGACGACATCTAGATTACTTTACCCGAGGTCGCGTCATTGGGAAGTTGGAAGAAGGTCGAAGTGTGACTAGTGTGGCCGAGGAATTCGGGATCGCTCACAGCTTCGTTTCACGAGCTTGGAGAGACTTTCAAATAACAGGAACAGCTGTCCGGGAGTTTAGCAGTGGTCGTCCACGAGCAACCACGGTGGCGGACGACCGGTATATTGTCCTATAGGCGAGAAGAGACAGACGGCAGACAGCGGGAGAAATCGCAAGGCACATGCAACAGACAACTGGACGTCCGTTATCGCGTTTTACCGTGACCAGGAGGCTGTACAAAGGTGGTCTATTTGCACGAAGACCAGTACGGTGTGTGCCATTAACGCCTGCTCATTGGAGACGGCGGTTTCTGTGGTGCCAGGAACACAAGAACTGGACACATCAGCAATGGGGTCGAGTTCTCTTTACGGATGAGAGCCGATTTAGTCTGACAAGTGATTCTGGAGGTATACACATCTGGAGAGAGCAAGGACACGCAATCACACCTCCAACACCATCGAAAGGGACCGGTTTGGAGGTGGTGGAATTCTCGTTTGGGGAGGTATCATGCTTGGTAGCTGTACTGACCTCCACATCTTCCAAGGAGGTTCAGTCACTGGTGTCCGCTATTGTACCGAGGTTCTCCTGCCTCACGTGCGTCTGTTTAGAGGTACTTTGGGTCCTGAGTTTCTCTTCATAGACGACAACGCTACACCTCATCGCACAGTGTCTGTCGCAGAGCTGTTGGAGAGTGAAGATATTCAACGCATGGATTGGCCCGCAAGGTCCCCGGACCTAAATCCAATCGAGCACGACTGGGACCTTCTCGGGAGGCGCTTGGCAGCACGTCACCAGCCGCCAACAACGATTCCGCAGCTGCGATTGGCGCTACAAGAGGAATGGGCCGCGATGCCTCAACAGCTCCTTGACAACCTCGTCCTCAGCATGGACAGACGTTGTAAATCCTGCAACGCAGTCAGGGGTGATCATATCCCCTACTAAAGACTGGATTTTTCTTAACAGCCGCCTGTCACATGGACGTTTCTGTCTTCTGTCCAGTTGTGCTCGAAGCCACCTTTTCAATAAAGTGCCTTTGTATTCTTTGTTTGGACGGTTTTTCTCACTTGTCCCATACTCTTACATCTTGGGGATCTTATGTTATGATTTGAGTCGATGTAGAACACTTCTGCCCGACGTTACATTCGAAAAACCGTCTCATCCTTAATTTTTGCACGCCAGCGTATTTCATCCATGCGATCGTCTTTTCCTGATTTGTTGTATGAACCCTATTATACCAGCCTCGAACTATTGGGTCGGTGGCTGTCCTGCATGATGAACCCGTCACCGTTGTTTAAGGTGTAAGGTTGCACAACTGGTCGGACAATACTGCGCTGGACGGGGATAAGCGGAGGACAAGGTCCACACATGCTCCAGGCCAAACACCTCGCTGAACCACCTCCTCGATACATTCAACGAGATGGTGGAGACGTGAAATGGGTCTTGGCTCCTTCCACACATGTTGTCTACCGTTATCAGCAACAGACTGATCGAATATTCTTCTTGAAGAGGACACGCTCAAGTTATCTGATGTACATTGGTCGTGGAACCTTGTTCCCTTTTGCGGCGCATCATGATGACGGAGTGTAAGTGAGAGTGTTCACCATGGGCGCCGGGGGCGAAGCTTGTTCTCACGCGAGAGGTCTCAGATAGTTTGGATCAACACTGTAGATCTAGTAGCCACCAGCAAATCGCTTTGCATAGTATTTTTACTATACAAAGTTTCGTACAGTCTACAATTTAGGCTTATTTAACGATAGTTGATAATTATTCTTCATACGAAATTTGAAAAATTGTCTACAAGATAACTTATTTGTAGACAATTTTCCTACATACTTACGAGAATCACTTCATACTTTTCAAAAAAAAAGTTGTAAATCTGTTTTAAAATATATGTATGGCGCGTTTCTAAAATATTGCTTCTTTTACTACGAACATTGAAAATTCTGAAAAATGTTATTTAATCTAAATTCCAAACCATTCAACTCTGTTATTTTCCCTTTACCACAATGTACAAACATAATAAGATCTTGTTTGCAGTAACTCATTCATTTGAAATTCTCGTTAGAAAGTTTATATATAAAGGCCATCATGATCAGTGGCGTATATTCGAGGCTAGCTAGGCTAGCTGCGAAGCCCAGGGAATGCACAAGTAAAACTGAATTAAATATACACAAATAAAAGTAAATTATCAACGGTATTAAAATATGTCGATGTTTTCGCTGCGAAAAGAAACGCGTGAGGATTCGCTTCTTTGACTCAGTCTGGCGAGCGAAAACCAACGGCATAACGCACGCAGCTATTCCAGAATCTTCGCAGTTCTGATGGGAAAACCTTACGTACGATCGCCTGCTAGCGTTTCCATGACAACATGAATCTCCTGGTAGAGGGGAATGGGCCATTGCTTTGGGAAACGGTTCTCTCCGAAAAAAGAAGACAAATTATTATCTCAGTCACTCGCATACTCCCGCCCATAAGAGCGTTTCGCGAGAGTTGTTTCAGTTTGTGTGGTATCAATGAATTAAAATCGGAGATATTATATCTTAAATCCGTGGCTTTGTTGGATTCGAACTGTTTTGATAAATTTTGTGAAAGCTACCCTGAACATCTATTGTCAGAACTTAAAATGATACAGCTCGACTAAAAAACTAAAAAATGAACTGAACATGTTTTATTCCCTTGATGAATACAAAAACAAATCAGTAAGGGACATTACGTGTTACATTAAGTGGAATAAATTGAGCATAGTGTTTAGTGAGGTGTACAAATTAGCAGACCTCATATTAAGCTTTCCATCAACAACTGCAACTGCCGAAAGAAGTTTTTCAGCATTAAAAAGAATCAAGATATATCTTAGATCCCCACAAGGACATGCACTCTCGAAAAACTTGGCTATTTTGTCAATAGAGAAAACCATTTTTTTTTAAATATGAAAAAGTACTCGGAAGAAGCATTTTTTAACGTAGCACTCAAGTTCACACAAAAGAAAAAGAATGAAGTTCATGTACAAATAAGTGTTCAAATCCTAATCCTCATAATTATTTGGTATCATGTTAGCAATGGCATGTACCTAAAAGTTAGAAAAAAAGTTACTTCTATTACTTAACAATTAAAAATTAAACTTCTCAGTTTAAAAAAAAAAGAGTACTGGGGGAGGGGGAGGGGAGATAGCCCAGGTCTCGGACCCAATACATGCCACTGATCATGATGGTAGCAAGCACAACTGTTAGAAATTTAACTGGAGTAAAAGAAGTAGTGAAAACAATATGACAAGGTAGACTCACCGACAACAAATGGACCTACCGCCAGACTCATCGACAACAGGTGGACATACCGGATCACAAACTGGTATCCAAGATCAACCAAGAGAAAACCTAGTAGACCTGCAACTAGATGGGAAGACCCTTTAACCAGAGCGATAGGAAACAACTAGAGAAGACTGGCTCAGGATCTCCCCGCTGGAAAATTTGCGACCTGCATTCATGGAGAAATCCTAAATGAAAAAGCCGGTCCATCTAGGTAATCTAGGTATGATGGTAGCAAAACTTTAGAGTAAAGTTCGTTTTATACCCTTTTGGACTGAATATTAGCGTACTAATTAAAAATCGTATAAGTTAAAAATAGGTTCAGCTTGAGCTCATCACATGGTACACTTACTCAAATAAATGAATGAGTTAGCTATGGAGTCTCTGTGGGATACGTCGCATTTTTGCAACAACAGGCATTCTTAACACATACTGAAATAGAAAATACGTTTAATTCAAACAGCATACATATAGATACATTTTGATTTGATCTACACCGACGAGCCATTACATTATGATCACTCCCAGTCTAGAGAAATTAGCACGCCTGGATACCGATCGGTGGCGCAGGTGAAGTTCACAGTGCAGCTATATACAACTCAAGGACCGACTTCCGGTTGGTAGAGTGTTCGGAGTCGGAATGGGAAAAGCTGCCGATTTATCGGAGTTTGATAAAGGGCAAATTGTGATGCCACAGAGCCTTGGAACTACGATCTCGGAAACGGCGCGGCTTGTGGGTTGTTTACGTGCCGCTGTAGTGAGTACGTATCAAAAGTGGTGCAGAGATGACCAAACGACGAATCGTTGTCCATTCGTGTGTCGTCCGCAGCTCATTGATGCCAGAGGGGTGCAGAGACTGTAGCGCATTGTTCACAGTAACCACAGGGCCACAGTGCAACAAATCACCCGCAGCTACAACAGCGTCACATCACACAGTTCATCGTAGCCTTCTGCGCATGGGACTGCGTGGCCGAAGACCTAACCGGGTCCCCATGCTCACTGCACGCCATCTCCAACAACGCATGAAATGGGCCCAAGATCATCGAAATTGGACAGTGGATGATTGGAAGAAAGTGGCCTGGTCTTACGAATCAAGCTTCCTGGTGCATCACGTAGACGGCCGAGCATGGATACGCCGATTACCAATGGAGGCTATGGCACCTGGATGCACTGTTGGGAAGAAACAGGCAGGCGGCGGGGGTGTTAAGCTGTGGGCGATGTTTTCTTGGGACACTTTAGACCCCATAATCCTAATAGCACAATCCTTGACAGCTATCATGTATCTGAACATCATTGCGGACCAAGTTCACCCATTCATGGCAAATGTGTTCCCTGCTGGTGATGGCCATTATTAACAAGATAGTGCGCCATGCCACACTGCCTGAATCATTAATGAGTGGTTCGAGGAATATGTTGGTGATTTTCTGTTAATGCCCCGGTATCCAGATTCGCCTGCCATGAACTCAACTGAACATTTGTGGTTCTACTTGGAAAAGTGGGTTTGCGCTAAATCCCCACCACCTCGAAACGTACGGGAACTGGAGGACATGCTGTTGGCATTGTTGTACCTGATATCCCAGGATACCTATCTCCACCACATCGAATCGATGCCTCGCCAAGTGACCACTGTTTTGCGCGCTAACGTGAGCCCTACAGCTTATTAGGTAGGTGGTCATAATATAATGGCTGATTGGTGTGTTGTGTCTGTGTGTGAAATTCTCTAAAGCAATTGTGGTTTCTATTGAAGCAGAGATGTGCCAAGTACTTGAACACTGTTTGTCCAATTTATTTTTCTACAATGTTGTCGCATATCTTCTAGAACTGGCTAGTGCCCAGATGAAGCTTTTCTAGTATCCTCATCTGGAAATGGTTTTGTTGGACCTTGTGTTTCTTTCTTTCATACTCAACCTGGATGCTAATAAATGAATACGATCTGTTTTATTCTTTGTAGGGACCTGAAGTGATAGGCTATCTCTTCTGTACAGAGGCCATCCATTTACAACACATAAATCGTCAAAATGAAAGAAAAGTCTAAGATATTTTTTTATCTCAAAACAGTTATATAGTAGGCAACAAGTGCATCAAGTGTCACAACACCACCCATGTGCCTGTTGTACATCTGTACAGCTTTGAGACATAGAACATCTACTGAGCTCTTTACTGAACTGTCCCAACGGTGAACAACAATTAGAGGATGAGCACCATTGAATGTTCTGCCAAAGATAACTGCTCCATTATGAAACCATTTCACAGCTCATATTTCTATTCCATCAACTGCTGTTGCCTTCTCTTCAAAAGTACCCCGTCTTTTCCTCTCAGTACACTATCACTATTGAAGTTGCATCCAAGTAAATTATTGGACCTTACGATATCTAGAGCATGGATCCTTTTCTCTGACAGGTAAGCAAAGAGATGTAAAGAAAATCAATTATCAAAATAAAGATGATTAGAATTGGGTCGCACAATCCGTGGTAATTCCATTACAATATTTAAACTTGTTTACATATCTGGGCATCCTAGAGCAGGTTGCAATTTTTTAGAATAGATTTAAAAATTGTGTACCAAGCCACGAGTAGTAATTACAGTATATGCAGAATTATTGATAATAAGACGAATACATACAACACTCAAGTATATATATGAAAAAAGTAGGAACTGTACACCAAATTATACTTAAAATGGTATAACTATACAAAAATCCGAAAATTCTTGGTGTAAAATAGAAATAAAAGTTTCCAAGCTTTCGCACATCAACCAGATGGCTTTCTCAAGGAAGGTAGACAGCTAACTGTCTACCTCCCTTTTACGCCAAGAATTTTCGGATTTTTAGAATAGTTATACTATTTTGAGTATATATATGAAACCTTATACAAAAGTAGCTATTTTCAAAATATACATAGTTATGCGAAAAACAAATTGTTATTCAATTGATATATTTTATTATGCATAGAGACATTTGAATTCATAAGTGATGTAATATTAAAATTTAGATTGCAGTATATAACACTCACAAGTCGCGCTCAATAATGTGTAGATAACTGGTGGAAATGCAGAAATGATTAAAATATTTCTTATACACGATGTTGTTCATAGCAGTCAGCCATGTGCCTGATGGTGCATATTCGGGACATACCTAAAATAACAAGATATTACTAAACAAATTGCAATTATTATGTGTAATAAATGGCTAATAACAACGAATGAAATCCACACGTAAGTAATTACTTTTCTGATTCATAACTCACCTTTTATCCACTAAATGTGGGTTTTAACCCTTTAACCGGCTAGAACGAATTAACTCGGGGTTAGGAAAATGGGTTGAAATATCTCGCATGGTTGAATTCACCATCTGAGAATTGAACAGAAAGCGCTTGGAACGAGTCAGCTTGCTCATGAGAAAGATTGGCTTCTCCTTTAGCTATGTCATTCAAAGTGGTCATTTAGGGAGATGATTGATACTAAACATTTCTGACTGATTACCCTTTAAAAGGGCTGTAATAACGACGAAAAACTTAAGAAAGGAGATGTTTGAGTCACTTGTTACTATCCAGTGGTATGATGCCCCGGTCATGTCTTGCGTTATGGAGCAGATAATAAATAACTTTAAACGCCTGCCACACTAGTGGGATACCAAACATCAAAGACTATCACCAAGTAATAGTGGGATGAATATCACTGTAGCCTACTGGAATGCTTACCAATAGTAAAAGGTTCATGGCCAGTGTTGATCAGGTGAGAGGGGAAAATAAATTGTTGTGAGGCAGCTTTCGTAAAACCCGAACGCTATGTGAATATTTCTGTTTGGTAAGCGTAGAGAGTTTTGGCCCACATGTAGTTCAAATTCATCGGCCGCTTAAAGGGTTAAATATAGTTATTGCAGCCAAGGAACTCGTCATCAAGGTATCAATGTTTTTTAACTTCTGAAGTACTCCAAATGGAGTACGCAAATGGCATCACCCCTTTGAGATCCAAGTGATGTATGTCTCGTACATACAATCCATATATGCACTTGTCCAATATATATTTCAGTAAACAACATAACTATAATTGCTAAATAGCTTGATAGAGACATGGAAACATACCGTGCAGGTACTGTTTGGTAAGATTCCGATATTATGAAACCTAAAATTAAAAACCAATGCAGTTTCGTCATCATTATACCAGATATAGCAACTTATTCATCAATGTATAAGCATACAACTATGATTGAAAATACACTTGCGATTTATGTTATAGATATTAGAATTTACATCGTATTGCATTCATAAAATTTCTAAATCAATACCAAAATAAAAGACGAGTGATCAATGTAAACGCGTGAGTAAACGTGTTTCATCCATGAATATATGAGGGTTGTACCGAAAGTAATGCAAAAATGGGCATAACTTTTTTATTAACTAACAGAAGTCGTTCAAATTGCACATGTTGGTAGAGTTACTCTTCCTCTATAGTAACCCTTCTTCTTCACTGCTGGTAAATAATGAATTCCAAGCAGAAGCAACGTGCCTTCATTGAGTTCTTGACGAAGGAATGGTGCAGGCTGTCCGGCATCCACAGAAGGCTACAGAATGTTTACGGAGATGACACCATTGACAAGAGCAATGTACACAGATGGATGAAGAAGTTTAAAAAGAGGGAAACC
Source organism: Macrothele yani (assembly GCA_039090855.1). Lineage (NCBI taxonomy): Eukaryota > Metazoa > Arthropoda > Arachnida > Araneae > Macrothelidae > Macrothele > Macrothele yani. The sequence continues at coordinate 214,273,850 of CM076990.1, forward strand.
AGCATTGAAAGAAAAATACGCAGTAGGAGACCATCATCTGTGACCACTGACTTGAATCGTCAGCGAGTGGATAACTTGATTTGCTCGGAGAGACGAGTCACAATCCGTGAGTTTGTTGCACAACTGGGCTGTGGTCACAATGCCATACAGAAGATGGTGGAAGACTTAGGGTATCAGAAAGTGTGTGCAAAGTGGGTATCTCGGCAGTTGACACCCGATTTGAAGGAGAGAAGGGTGGAAGTCTGCTCGGATCTGCTTGAAGCGTTTCAAGCCAATGAAAATACGTTTTTTTTATCTAGTGACAGGGATGAAACGTGGCAACAAATCAGGAGATCGGTAAATTAGGCTGGTCGGTTGTCCCCCATCCACCGTACAGCCCAGATCTGGCACTTTCCGACTTCCACCTGTTCGGTCCAATGAAGGAAAGTCTCCGGGGACAACGATTTGATGAAATAGACGAGGTGAAAGCGCCTGTGAATAAGTGGGTACAACAGTCCACACCTGAAGTTTTTCTCGAGTGTTGGATTCAACGATGGCGCAAAATCATCGCTTGTGATGGAGACTATGTTGAGTAGTACCATTGTATAGAGAAAGCGTTAATCTACCAATATGGGCAATTTGAACGACCTCTGTCACTTAATAAAAAAGTTATGCCTACTTCCGCATTACTTTCGCTACAACCCTCGTAAAGAGAGCTGACTGCGAAACAACATTTATATAAACTTTATTTTATTTTAAATAATTGCTTAAAATGCAAATGAAAATCAAATGTACTTTATAATATTATCTGTTAGAACTAGTGTGATTTTTAATTTTTTTTTCCTTTCGTTCATAAATCCAGACTTAAACTCCATAATGCACTTTACAACTGCCAATTTCTTGATCACAGAGTGGATTCTGTTTTTTGCCTTTCCACAAGACATACCCAAAATTCTCTCTTTGTGTATGTACTTTAGCGAAAGTGTTTCCAAAGCTTAAGAACTTTCTTGAGCACGAATGTTAGCTCCCAGTGCTCACTCAAAATGTTGGAAAGCTATTTAGCTGCTTCTTCCAAAATGTTCTTCACAGAGTGATATTAGTGTTCATTTCCATCAGAACATTCTTCCAGTGTTGGAAATGTATTTGAAAATAAACTTAGGAATTGATTCCCTTCTGGTATCAATTTGAAAATACATTTTCAGTTGATACAAGAATTTGTAAATTTAATTTCAAAATACGTTTTCAAATTGATACTACAAAAAATTTGAGACACATAATGTTTCTTTACAAATGTCTTCAATGCTGAGAAGTGGTTTTAAAATTTTTTTCTCATTTTTTTTTTTTGTAGACCTTTTTTTTCTTTTACCAAATATAAGTTAAAAGATTTTTCCATCAATTTTTTGGCATCATTCAACAGCTTTTTCATGAAGAATTCTACTTTTAAACTCCTGGTTACTGTAAAGAACTCATTTCTGAGGACATTTAAGCATCACGCTCTACGGTTAAAAGTTATCCGTTGCTATTTCAAAACCACTGGCTGCATAGAAAAGAGTTAGTGGCCCGAGGCCGAATACAACTTCCCATGCCTTACCTAAAATTTGACCGTAGGCTTAAAAGTAGGAGAAAGATGTTCTCTAGGATAACAGGGAAGCTGACATTTCAGAGTCAGGTATATGTTTTCCGTTGGTTTTCAGAATTTAAGATGAGAGAAATAACCATGAAGGTAGGCAGTTTAAAAAAAAAAAAAACACTGAGTTACTTCAGTTACCCTGTGGGAAACTCATCGAAGAGTGAGTGGTGCCAAGTTGCTCATCAGGCAAACGCCTTTCTGCACACCATCAAGAAATTTCAGAACTGGTTTGGGTACACTGCTTCAGATAAAAGAATATCCCTTACCGGAAGGCAAATGTACTGACAAAAGTTTTTTTTTTTTTTTTTTTTGGAGGAAAAATATCGTCAAAGTATAATTCAGTTCTTCCGAAGAAGATTTAGAAATGGGAGAGATTCTATGTTCAGTGTATGAAACTTGTATAAATTACCGATTTTCATCCTTTGCGCGTATACGTGGTATCAAGATTTCGTTACATAGTGCTTGTTGTTTCATTATCCACGGTAAGGACGGAACATTTATGAATATATCAAAAGAGCAACGAAGGGTATTACTAATCTTTAATCCCAACCAGACAGTTTTCAAGTTTCTTCCTGTTTTATCTAAATTTTATTATTATTCATAGTCTTCCCAATTATTTTCATTTAATTGTATGTTATATTTTTTATTTAGATTAATTACAAAATTTTACCTAAATTTCTAAAATGTATCTATTTCATACCTTCACTTTACGAAGTCTTCTTGAAGTTTCATCCTCATCGACCTATAGAAATAGAAGATTGAAGTTGCAGCATATGCACACGCATTTTACCATGTTCAATTTCAATGCAGAGTCAACTCTGCAGTATGAAAAATCAACAACTGCAGGATAAACTGCAGCAAGCGGCTTTCTTTTGCTAACTATTCGTATACAAGCGGCTTTCTTTTGCTACGTATTCGTATACAAATCTTGAATTAATTCATTACAAGCCTCAAGATCTCACTTTTGTCAGTGCTTGTATTTGGTTCATGCTTTGAGTTATAATTGCTGTTAAAACTGCTTTAAGCATAGAAATTCGGGTTTCTAAAAATGTAATGATGATATTACTCATGTTGACGAAAAAGCAATTGCTGTGACTACCCGAAACGCTTTTTCTTTCTTCGCTTTTTTGGAGCGGCTTTTGGAATGTATATTTCTCAGACATCAGAATACACTTGCTGCGACAACTGCGCCACCTGCAACAGAACACATAGGATAAATAAAGTAACATCATTTTCGATGCAACAGAAACGTATCTCACTGAGGATGTGACCCGCAGAAATGCTCTTGGGAGAGAGCGCAGTGTGAGGTAGGTGGGAGGGTAAAATGGACGACGACGACGCCAGGACGTATACACCTCAATCTTGAAGGGCCCGGCGCACCGTAATCTCGATGCAAAAGGCGGAACTAATTACAATGCTAATTGACTCACCCCGCACCTTCAGCGCACGTGACACTCTACTCAAGGACTCAGCGCCCGTAACGAATATCGATTCCGAAGATGTTTGCCGCCTTTGGCTCATTACGTCAGTCAAGCTGCTACGGTTTACTTTTCCCTCTGTGTGTGTGTGTGCGCGCGCGGCAAACAAAAGAAACGAAATGGGATTCGGTGCTGCTAGTAGAACTTAACAGGAGAGATAGACAGTCCGAGTACGACGAATTCCGAGTTATATCGCCGAGGGAGATAAAGAATTAAGTACAGTTATCGGTATTAGCAACTAAGCCGTGGGTTGTGATTCTCTCAGAGTAAACCCTACGCGTACCATTTGTATAACAACTTTGGTCGCTATGAAATTCAAATGAACAGAATTTGTTTTGATGTTTTCAAGCTCTTCCACCTCCAGCATTTCATTTATGCCGCAGATGGATTTCCCAATGCGTAATGGCGACGCTCTCCTGAATTTGCATCTCACGTAAATTATGCATTCTGGAACTTGGCAGGCGTTTCGGTTTTGCGTTATCTAACGCTGAGGATTTATCGAATAAGCTAGCATCTGTTGACGTGAACTCCTCTGCGTTTGCCTGGCTATTTCTCAAGACACTAGCTCGGAGAAAATAGCTTAATTTTCGGAGTGCCCGTTCTAATTTAAAGAATGGAACAGTGTGATTTCACTTACAATTGGGAATTTCTCTTATTCTGGCAAATCATCTTTTAAATAGAAACTGAAGACAGCATTGGAACTCCTGGAAAAAACCTTTAAACAAGTGGGTTTTGAACAGATGAAACGACTGCAAAACTCACGTGGCATGGTACAAAAGATCAAATCGAAAATCTTAAGTGGGTTTATATAGCATGAAAGATTACTCCTCTAAATACTCGATCTGTAATTATTGATACTAACCCTGAACTATAAATCATGGTCAAAATCACGACAACCAAAACATTAGCTTACACAAACCCGTCAACCTGAACGCCGAAGCCAAAACACCAACGGACACAATCGGCGACGTCAAAGAACGCTGAAAATCAAAATACCAACATGTCAATACATCACGTTTTTATTGCAAAGTTTTTAGTTCTGAATCATGTATTATCTTGCTATGACAAAAGAGAGCTCTGTGATCTGGGATCAAAGGTTCTTAATGTGGTTCATACAAAACTACTGATAAAGAATTTGATACCTGTTACTTTCATTAAATTAAAAAGAAATCATTTAAATTCATCCAACATGGCATAAAGAATTTAATAATGATACTAGCATATAAATAAATAATGAACATGACGTGAACACGTTCGAGTGAATGAGAGAATGTGGTGTATATCTAAAAAAAATTTTAAAGACCAGTTTTTTGTTTCCGAACGGCACTACTTCCTTTTAATCTTAAAGCCTGTATCATTGTGTATCGATTTCTGATGTTTGTGAAGAAAATAGTAATTCATAGGTTTACAATTGAAAAGCGAATGAACTTCTGTAGCCGAAAAATAACTTCAAAAATGTTAGGAAGGCTGTTACAACCTTATTGGGAAAAAATCTTTATCTCAGCATTGAAACTTGTTTGAGAACTGAACGTTCTACGTCGGTGTCATGAATTTGCTATAAAAAACAAATAAGAAAAATTTCCCAAACTCATTTTAAAGGAGGTTACCCCCAAGGTGTTGTACAGCGCATATGGGTTCTCCCCTGAATGACAGATAGCTGAAACTAGGTTTACGGGTTAAAGTTTTCGACAGAAGGGCAATGTATTCGACAAATACAAATGCCCCAAATTTTAAGAGAGAGAAAGAGAGAGAGAGAGATTATGCTTTCAAATGGTAATAATGTTTGGTTTTAAAATTAGTGTAGCATATTACAGACGTATTAGGAAACACAGAGAACATTATATTTCAGGCATGGCTTTATACCTAAAATCCGATGCGTTATTCCTATTTCATCTACTCGGGGTGCCAGATTTAAAGGTTATTAGGCTCAAGAACTTACGAAATCCAACTTAACTTTATAAATTCTAAAATCTCAAATTTTGGTTGCTATCACCTCCTGAAGTCCATTTTTTAACAATTTAGAATGTTTTAGTGATAAAGCTTGAGAATAATCCTGCATCTGAAAAACAGTCAACGTTTATCTGTCGTTTTATCCTGCCCTCTCTTTGAATGTTGGTGTACGGTATGGCACTGCCACAATATATGTATCTTTTGGACGTACTGCGTCATAAAATTGGGAAAGTCATTCTGTCCCTGAAATATCTCAAGAGTTCATACTTTTTATAGTCTTTCTGTATTCTTTTATTCTACGTATTTTACTCCAATAAAAGTTTCGCCTTAAACTGTGTTTCAGTTTAAAAACAAAGGCTCATTAAGTTTGGAAGTAAATAATGTCGGAAACAAAGTCTTATTAAGTTTGGGAGATACGTTTCAAGATGTTCGAAACTTAATGAGACATTGTTTCATGTTTCCACGAATGCTTCGACGTATCTTTCGTAGAAAGTACCGTGCTACGAAGGAAGTCAGTAGGAACCAGCTGATTTTCCCTATCTTTGCATGTTATTTGCTGACCAGTATGTTACTTATTTTCAATGCCAACAGATATAGACGTCGTCAGCTGTATTACGTCTACCTAGATGTTGACAAAGGAAGTCCTCTACACAGTAATAAAGTTGCTTAACAGCATCAGATGAGTGCGATTTGGCTTTAGGCTTTGTAATAATGCAAAAGCACTTCGGACTGTAGCAAATGCGTTTGTTTCTTAGGGATAGCAGAAACGAACCTCTTCATGAGTATCCTCGAAGTACCTATATAACTCGGTACTACCAATGCAGTCCGAAAGAAGCAAGTATGCCAAACTTACTTCTTTGTTGTCTCAAAAGCACTCCAGCAGAACTTTTCGTACTAATGAATTCATCCTAAAATTCGCGTATAATATGCACATCTGCAGTTTAGTGCAGTGGTCGATTTTCTCACATTTTCTCTGATTATAATGCAGGTTATTATGCAGTTATAATCAAAGTCTGTATGGATATAAACATTAAATCTTATTTTTCTCTTCACACTACACGGAGAGAACGGGGTAACTTGCAATGTGACTTGTTATTCCGGAAGAAGAAAAGATGGCGTTATAACCAGAGTGATGTTTCGATTTAGCATGTTTGTTTATTAACATTCTTTTTAACAGAACGCAAGCTTCCATACTGGACTGGATCAGGTAAAAAATGAAATATTTTGTTGCTGGCCTTTCACTGATTAATTCTATACTACACTGTGGAGGAAAATTATTTTTGATCTATGAACATCTGGGAATATGGTCGAAACGACGCAGATATGGATGCGAATGTCAAGACGTGCGGCACTTCGTCTTCAAATTTCAGCTTGAAATGTTTTCCCTTTTCAAAATTATAGCGCTTTTTTGGGGTAAAGTCCCGAGTGAATCACTCTGTAATATCAACTATTCTGATCGTCCGAAAATTTGTATATAGCATATCTTAGTATCTAAAAGTCATTTCTTGAAAGATTCTTTCCTGCAGTAGAAAAGTTACCCACAAAGTGATGGTGATTCACGCATTTTCAAATTTCTGTGACCTACGCTTTATTAGCTAGGTTGAAATAAAGTATTTTTATATGACTGGGGATGTGTACTTCTAAAGGTAGAACTGCAAAAATTCTTTTTGTATTCGATATGTCTGCGTATAGTTCCAGAATTTTGACAGAAAAATCTGGAACTATTTACAAAGTTTCTGCGAATTTTCGCTATACACGATACAAAGTTTTACCTGTAAAAAACGCACGTGAATATCTCGGCGAGGTGAAGTAAGTGCATGTTTACAACTAGCACTATATCTCTATTTCTAAATTCAGTGTGTGTGTATGTGTTTTATCCGTCATTGTAATTATGAAAGAAATGTTTTATGCAGTTTTGATTTTTTTCGTAGTGATGCATTCCAGCTGGGTGGATAAATTAAGGCTTTTATTAGCACGTCTTTTGTAAAAAAAGATCGTGCTTATATTATCGGTTTGTCCGTCCGTCCGTCTGTACCCACGGTATCTCTGCAACTATTAGTCCGATTTGAAAAATTCTTTTTGCATTGGGAAGATTGAAATATGCGAATGATGATCCTTTATTTCGTTTTTTTATGATGTACAATTTCGCCGCTAGAGGGCGTAAATGAAGATGATGTCCAATTCAAAAATACGTTTTATTCTACGTATTTGCTTCTAAACATCCGATTGAAAAAATTATTTTATCTTTCGATTCCATTTATGTCAAAGAGTATTTTAGATATAGTTACTTTTTCAAATTACGCATAGACTTTCCGCTAGGGGACGTAAAAAGTAAATTACATTTTTCCCGATAACTCTTCTTCTAAAACTCCGATTTGAAAAAAATTTTCTTCAGCGGATACATCTTTTGATGGAAAATATTTTGCATATAATTTAAAAATTTTGGTAAAGAATACTTTGGCCACCAGAGGGCGTAAGTGTTAATTTTTGCTTCTGATGTATTTGCCATAAAATCTGAGCTTCTAAAATATCGATTGAAAAAATTATTTCGTGGACTGATGCCACTCACATCGATAAACCTTTTCGGAATATTTTCTTTTAAAATATTCCACAGTTTCTCCGCCATGGGGCGTAGATGTTCATCTTATTTTTTTCAATATATCTACTTCTAGGAGTCCGATTTGAAAAATGCCTTCTTTGTTGGATAGTGTTTTCCGTGTGACATGTTTTTCATATAATTTCAAAATTTTCAAGTGATTCATAGACTTTCCGCTGGGGGGCGTAGCGGTAAATTACGTTTCCCCATATATCTCTGCTTCTAAATCTCCGATTTGAAAAATTCTTTCTGCACCGGATACAGCTCTTGATGGGAAATTGTTTGAACATAATTTCAAATTTTTGTAAAAAAAATGCTTTGGCCACCAGGGGGCGTAAATCTTAATTTCCGCTTCTGATGTATATGCAGCAAAATATGAGCTTCTAAATTCTCGATTGAAAAAACCGTCGTTTGTTGACCGATACTACTCATGTCGACAAACCTTTTAGAAACATTTTCTTCTTAAAATAGTGCATGGTTTCTACGCCAGGGGCGTAGATGTGTATCTTATTTTTGTCAATAACTCTACTTATAAGAGTCCGATTTGAAAAATTCCATCTTTGTTGGATAGTGTTTCCGATGCGAAATGTTTTTCTTACAAATTCAAAATTTACAAGTAAATCCTAGACTTTCTGCTAAGGGGCACAAAGGCAAATTGCGTTTTCTGCGTTATTTCTGCTTCTAAAGCTCCGATTTGAAAAATTCTTCTTGTATCGCATACAAGACCCGATGGAAAATATTTTTCACATAATTTCTAATGTTTGGTAAAAAACGTTTTCGCCACCCCCTAGTGTTAATTGTTTATTTCTGCTTCTGAAGTATCTGTAGCAAAATCTGGGCTCCTGAAAATTCGACTAATTTTTATTTCTTGGACCGATACTGCTTATATGGATAAACCTTTGGCGAATACTTTCTTCCTAAAATAATGCATGGTTTTCCCACCAGGGGACGTAAAGTCACATTTTATTTTTGTCGATAACTCTGTTTCTAAGAGTTCGTAAGCTTACGATTCAGTTTACAGCAATATCTGAATGATTAAAAACCCGATTGAAAATCTTCTTTCTTTCGTCAGATCTATTGTTTTCTATATCGGTTCCATTGACTTCGAATAGCTTTTATAAATTTAATTTGCGTCAGAACGGATTCAAAAGACATGCTTATTACACCCGAAAATTCGGTGTCATCTTTCTTGTTATTTGTCTGATTGGAAGCATTCTTTATCAACAGCTAGCTTTAACCACAATATACGTGCTACATGATTTTCTTGTAAGTGTATTTCCCTATAATTTATTTGGAACTAGATCTGCACTTCTAAAACTATTTCTGTTAAAATTATTTTTCATCTGATTGTGGTAGCTACGACATCGATTTTTTATGCACTCTGCGTATATTTGATACACATATGAAAGCGTAAAATTTGATTTTATTTTTCTGTTAATACTGCCGCCACGATTTAAAATAAGAATGCTTTAAAATACATTAGCATTGAAGATTTGAGACCTTTTGTCAAAAACTGAACTCATCACGCAAAAGAATTTGGTGTAATCCTACTTTTTGAACAATTCATTCCATGAGTTTATCTTCTGGAGTGCAAACAAAACGATAAATATTTCTTGATTCTAAGACAATAAAGATGAATAAACAAAGACATCGCTCTTTCTACGTTTTAGCAACACATAGCAACCGAAAATTTTTTATTCGGCCACCGCTGGGGATCCGAACCCCAGATCTCTCGATATCTAGCCGAGTGCGATTTATGATGTCAGAAGTTCACAGAAAAACACACATAGCGCCGTGGATTGTTGGCCTCCGTGGTGTAAGACTAACGCGCTCGGCTAGATGTCGAGAGATCTGGGATTCGGATCCCCAGCGGTGACCGAATAACAATTTTTCGGTTGCTATGTGTTGCTAAAATGTGGAAAGAGTATTATTACCACGCACCCGGTAGTGCGGTGGTCGCGGAATACTTAATCATCGTCTAACTGGATAAACAGTGAGGTTGCGTTCCCATAAATGTAAGGAACCCAATCTCAAAGTTTACAGACGTCACATTGTGTTCCATATGAGCTCGTTACGAGGTATTCGTAAAAAACCCATATTCCGCAAATTATGAATTAGAGAAATATACACAGCCTAGAAAAGTTAGCTACACCAGATTAAATAATTAACATGTTTATTATAAGAAAAGTATGTTGAATTAAGCAATTACAGCCTTCAGGTGGAGGCCAAATAAAAGTTACGTTAAATTAAAAGGATAGAGTTAGCCATGTTGACTGGCGCACAAACCTGTTTCACCCATGAGCTTAAATTTACAATAAATCCTTCAATCTATCTACGAGGAGGCATAGCGACCATGCATATGTATATATACAGATAACATTGGAACTGGAATTGGGGAAAACAACATCATCTTACCTTCCGTCTGTTGAGCTGGTGTTAGTCGGGATCCCTCACGTAACAGATTCTTCGGGTATGCTGGTTAAGAACTTTGCTTCATTCTTCTGACTACGTTAAAGTTTCCTCATATACTTCTATATCTCCATATCAGCCTCAGAATCTGCCTCTTACTCCTAATCCTGATTCGTTCGTATGAGTCCCTGCAACTTAATTCTATCTCTAAGTTTCCTAATTCTCTCTCTGAGTCCTATATAACTATAATCTGACCATATGTCTCCTGTGTATATATTTGCGTCCCTCTAATTTCCCACGTGGTAGGGGTGTGCCCTCAGCCCTCTAGGAGTTTTCCGCCTGAGGTCTGGATTGGTCAGCTGAGTTGACCAGTGCTTGACCTTAGTGGTTATTGGTTCGCCCTCTGAGCCACTCAGTTACCCTTTCGCGACAGCTGGGGTATTTATTGAGCAGGTGAAGTTTCCGCATTTTAAATGGGAAATATTTTCTGGGCTCTGATGAATAGCGAAAGATTGCCGGAGCTTCCCTCTGACAGAGTGACGACATTCTTGTGACACCGCAGTGCATTTTGCGACTTTTGCTGGCGCCTACTTCTAGAAGAGATGGTCGTAAAACGTAAACTCGCCTATTCATCTGGCCGAGGTTCGTACTTTTGCATGGGCATTTCTGAAATACCGGGATGTTTTGTCCTACCAGCAACGCTAGCACTGGGGCCATTTCATAAATTTCGTGAATGCCGCGCTTCATCTCACAAGAGTGAAAAGAAAAGAAATTCCTTGGTCATTCTCACGGATGTCCGAGGGAACCGCCATGAACCGCCTTGACCACCTGAGCTTTATGCTCCAGTAAGGAAAAGGGGGTTATGAGGCAGAAAGGGAGCGAAGAAAAAAAACTTGAAATAAATAAATTACACTTGGTCTTTGTAATTAATTAAACCGCAAAACAATGTGGCCCGAAATACGAAGTAGTTCCGCGTCAACAAGAGCAATGTCTTTGTTTATTCACTGACGCCACGTATTAGAAGGATTTTCACTTTGGACCATAAAGATCTAGCAGCATTTCGGCAGTGTAGACACGAACGTGAAGTGCACTATATTAGGAACATAGTACTCAGCAAGTGCATTATTACCACTTCACGGAGAAAATCAATCTAAGATGTTCATAAAAGCGCAACACTTCAAATGAAATAATAACAGCTATTTCTTGATTTGCCGCCTTGAAACTATGTTTAGATTCAGTAGTTTCAATTTTAGAGATGTTTCGAGCTGTTAGTGTTCTGCAGTATGTTTTATCCGCTGGCCATATTAAATTGAGGAGAATGCTTCTCAGCTGCAAGCATGTTTTTTGCCTGAATATTTATTGTTTGAAATCCTTGCTCCATTACCTCACTTTCAAGCATCATCAAGCCTTTGCTCTTCTGGTCTTATCGTCTTGCGAAGAAAATCCCCATCAATAGCTGAGAACAATGAATCTTTTTTACTTCAACAAAACCCTTACCCAAGCTACATTCGCGCTTTTCAATTCAATTTTAAACGTCAGTTCGAAAATGCAATTTCTGGTATCCTATATATGCACGGATATATATACTTGAGTGATCTAACGCAACAAACAGATAAAACTTGTACAGAACTTTACTTGAATAGATATGCCTCTTATTTATCAAAGCATTTACATTGATAAATGAAGATGATGCTGTTCTGGGCGTGTTTCAATCCTCAGGGGCAACTAATCCTATATTTTCTCATCTATAAAAGTCCACCGACTAGGCTCTAAAAGTCGCATATGCCTTTACAAAATATTCGAAACTTGTCTGCTTCGTGCTATCTACGTTCGGTATGAGAATAATATTAAGGAGATATATTTGCAATAGTTTACAATTGCCTTTTTTTTTTATTTTATTTTTTCCTGGGAGCAGATGTTTCATTTACGCAGGGTAGGTTTGAAAGCCACTGCGTCGGAGAACATGCCGGGGAAGCCATCTTGCTGCCTTTGTGTATTATTCATGTGAGCACTTAAGCGAATATATATCGGAGGCGGGAGAGCTCGCTTGTTGGTTCTTGAGGTTCCGCGAGGCGACCTTTGTTGCTCCTGCACGTGTCTCAGCATTATGCGCAACATGGGGAAAAGTCCATAAAACAGCCACAGAAAGCACAGAGAGAGAGAGGGAAAAATTGACATTTATGTCTTCAGATTATACAAGACCTTACAAGTTCTCCTTCAGTTAGCCGAAATGTCTTCGTCGTGTTGGAATGAAGACTTTACCGCCCCTCTTTTTGTGCTCCTTCTGAATTTATTATCCCAGCGATAGGTCTGTATTTCTTTTTTTACAGTTTCTAAGACCATAATCTTGGAATTTTCGCTCCCGATTTGCTAAAAGAACAGGTTGCAGTTAGGTTCTTTTTCATTAGAAAAGGTATACAGTAATTGCAAAAATGAACAGATACGGTAGTCTTCAAAATATCCTCACATCAGTTCCACTTATACGCTTGTCATCTCCTCCTCCTCCCATTTTTCAAAACGTAGTGATTAGGGGACAGATCAGCACACTCAGACTCTATTTAGTAGAAATCCCTAAGAAAAACCAGACAACCAACAAACTATAAACATAGTATGCTCAGAAAAGTCACAAAAATAATCATCATATGGTGATTTCAGGCTTGGACCACCGTAATTTACGAAACAATACTCACAAAGAGCAAACTTCAAGGACGGACCAAGCAAAATCAGTCACATATTAAAGAACAAATGAAGATAAAATTGCTAAGCTGCATTAAAACATGATAATTTTCAACAGACGTTTCTTTTAATGGTTCGAGAAGTTGAATTGAGGCTGGTTAAACGGATGAAGACATCCTTTTAGTTTAAACAGGTGTGGTTAAATGTTTCCTAACGTAGTAGTTATCCGTCTTCACTGACATTTTACCTTCAAACGAATCAAATCTGTATCAAGAGAATAGCAAATCTCTCTCTAGTTCAAGGTTCTGTTCTGACGTTTTTCTTGTGGCATGAACTATGAACTGCATCCTCACTGACTGAAAACATAAGGTGTTTCATCTTTCCATCTGTATTAAAAATAACGATATGTTTACACACTTTGATGTGCGAAAAAACTTTTTCATACATGTATACCATAAAAAGGACCGTTTTATGTATAGGGCAGCCTAACACTTATACCTGCAGTCTTTCATTAACATTTTAGTAGTTAGTCTCATGCGTAAACAGAAAAAATAAAAATTTCTAATGGTGCATCAAACAAAGATCTTCGCTTTTTCCACGTTTATAAGTGAGTCACGGAAAAATTCTCATTGGCCGCCACCGGGAGTCGAACCCAGGGTCTTCCAGTTACGCGCCGGATATGCTTCCGCTACACCATTTTTTTCCGTGACTCACTTATAAACGTGAAAAGAACGAAGATCTTTGGTTGATGTTCCTGGTCCACGTTAAATGTCTGTATTAATTCTAATGGTGCTTTTGGTGGTTAGTCCATATACATATCTGTAAACATCTTTGACAGAATATGTATCGGATCACCAGGGAACAAATATTAAATTGTCCACATGCACAATATGTTATAAAGGAAAACATCTTGTTCATGAGCTACCGGTTCCCTTCCTGCTTTTTGCAAAAGCCGCCTTGAATGTCTTCATAATTAAAGTTTGTGACACTTCTGCATCATGCTTAGGGGTTAAACACTAAAATCCACTAGGCACAGCGGTCAAAAGCTTGCCTTAACAAAGAACAAGCCAAGTTTTCATTGGATCTTTTTATTAACATTTAAAGAGGCCGATGTACCTGAACCAAATTATGCCAAAAAATTTCCGCGCTCCCCAAACAGAAGTGTTCACATAGCTGCCGTGTTTTACGAAGCTACAGCAAAGCAGTTCTTTTCTCCTCTTTCATCTCTCCAATACCGACCATAAAACCTGTGTCTAGTGATAAGCGCTCTCTGCCACATAACCCAAGGCATGACAGGAAAGTGCTAGCCCCTCTGACATGGACATCATGCCACTAGGTAGAAAAGAAAGTGACTCATACATCTTCTCTCTTCTTTATGAGTTTATTGCCATTTGCTGTAGCTTTCTTAGCAAGTAAACACTCAGGAAGAATTAGCGTCAGTCATCCCCCAGAATGACCATTTTGAATGAAAAAGCTAAGGGAAAAGTGACGCTTTCTGATGCGCAGATTCACAGTTTCCAGCAGAATTCAGCCCATTTTTAGGCAGCGAATATATTCGTTGGGGTTGATTTCAGCCCATTTGCCTAACCCCAAGTTAATTCATTCCAGCCAGTTGAGGGGTTGAATACTAAAATCCACTAGGCACAGCGCTAATCTTCGGGTGAGTTTACCTTATGTCCTTCTGCTGCCGCTCCGAAATAGCGAGGCACTTGACCAATAGGCACTGGTTTTACTGTGAAAAATAAGGAGAAGGAATTGCGCTTTCACCTTCATTTTCGGTGCCAGGGATTTCCGATACATAGTTAAATACCTACTTCGTGAAGCCTTCTGCGCACACTGGAAGTACATAGGTACCATAGTTCATGTAGCTTCACCAAGTGTAGATCGCAGCCATGTCGGAGTTAGCCGTTCTGTTCCTCCGCGCATGTTGTAGCCCTATGTCTTACTTCACTGTACGTTCGAGAAGTTGATTTCGAATATTGAAATTCGTTCCACAGTCTATGGACCACAGAACTCACATGCATCCATCTAGCAACTTCTACCTGACTTTGGCCTGCCTCTAGTCTTCAGATCGCTCTTTCACCTCAGTTGATCTGTTAAATGAATTCTCGCAGTCATTACAAGAAATCTGTTCCACAGTCTGCGGACCACAGAAGAACTCACATGCAGCCATTACAACAAATCTGCTACACAGTCAGTGGACCATAGAAAGACACATGCAGCCATCTTGCAACTTCTACCTGACTTTGGCCTGCCTCTAGTCTTCCGACAGCTCTTCACCTCAGTTCATCTGTAAAATGATGTCTCGCAGCCATTACAATAAATCTTTTATCTCAAAATCTTTTCTTTACACTCCGCAAACAATGTGACATACCTCCGCAACATCCCCTTTTATGCTACAACTCATTTGCATAAATCAATGCCATTGCCACTCATTTGAGTATGATACCCTTACTTTTCATTTCATTTAATATCATATACCCAAGTTTCTTGCATTTTCAACTCTTTCACAAATAATCGTAATTTTTATGTTTTGTCCTTAATTTATGGAAACCACTATACATATCGAACTTCTTTCCTAATGCAATATCGACTCTATTGGATCAATATATTCAGCTAATTTCTGTTTAATTAGCGGTAGCAGTACTCGTAAAGCATATGCACACAATGAAAGTGAACTTACTCCTAATTCGCGAGTTTGTCTTTCTGTTCTTATTTAAGGCATATGTTTCGCTCCTACGGTATAAATCTCCTCATCTATGAAGCTGCTGTAGATCATTAAGCTGCATTCACCATCACCAGATATCTTTATATTGTGAACATTGTTGAACACATCCCTACTACTTTGGATTAATATAACGCTGTGCATTTATCTAACTCATTTACTGTTCGGTGATTGAGTATTATTTGCGTTCTCACATACATAATCTCGAAACTTACAATTGGTTTTCAAAGTAAAATATCATCTGATAAGTAAAATTAATTATTTTTCTCGATTTAGATGCTGAAATTCAGTTTAAAATACTTTTGAAGAAATTTGTCAAAAAAGCTGATTAATGTTACTGCGCGTTCAAAGACAAACAAATATCAGACAAAAGCCTTGCACCTGTTTTCAGGATCTACAGTTTTTTTTTTTTTTTTTTTTTTTTGGTTTCGTCAGTGACCAGAAACTTGCCAAAAAGTATTTGGTGCAAATACTTGCCTCGCTGTGACATTTAAGTTGTACTGTTAAACGCAATTTAATAAACAAAGGAATTGCAATACTTCACTCAGATAAATCAACGGCTCGTATGTTATTTCTGAAACCCAATGTCAGGATACCGCTGGGCATCCATAGTCTCTCTTCTCAGAGCTCAATATTATCGCTTTCTATGTCGCACTGACACTTTCAAAAATGTAAACAAACTCGGAATTTTTCTTTGACGAACGGTGATAAATGATAAACCAAGAAACTTTTCTCACAAATTTAAAACAGTCATAGAAATTGACGAAAATACATTTCCATTCTGTTACACAGTTCTTTTGTGGCTTCTTTTTGGCGAGTCAATAGACAAAATCCATTTGGATGTTTGGTAACTAAATCCCAAGGTATTATTATTGTTAATGCAGAAAACCTATTGCCATATACATTGAACTTTAGAAAAACAGTAAATTTATGCCACGGAAAAACAGCATTTGTAGAAACCGGATTTGCGAATTCTAGTGTTTGATTCTAGAATTTAGCCGAATCTATCGGTTGGTTTAAATTCTTCATCGGGTCATTATGTTCACTGCATGTGAAAACAATTTTAGTACAACATCAGGAATGTAGGAATGAAAAATGTCCGGTACTTCCACTACACCGGGTATTCATTTTATTCATTTAAAGTTCAATACCTCGTGGAATATTGGCACCAGTAAACGTTTTTGCAAAATGCTCCACTGAATGTCATTTTCCTTTCAGTAGTTGAAGCATGTTATAAGCTGCACTCCAAATTCATAAAAAATGCGTAGCTGGTGAGTTGAAGACTTGTAATGCGTAGAGCCTTGCCTTGCACAGTGGAAATTTCATACCAGTTTGCTATGTTAATTTTGTGTTGTCGAGCATAACTCGATTCAGGAGGAAGTAAGAACGTTGTCTCACTTGAGATGGATGGGGAGTTGAGTAGTGGTAAAGTACACCTTCGGCCAAAAAGAAAATGTCGTGTCCCTTTGTGGGGGTTTGCTGTCGTTTTCCTTCGAGATGGTCAATAATATTTTTCCAAGCTGGGTCTTTTCGCTGTAAAACCTTTATTTCTTCTATAGAATTTTTTTCTCTTAGAAGATTCATAGTATCAGTCGTGGCTGTGTTTACCTTCCGTGATAAGCAGTCTGCTACTACATTTTCTTTTCCCGGAATATAGCGGATTTCGAAATCAAACTCTTGCAGCTGCACCTGCCATTTGTTTAACCTGATATTTGGGCTGCTTTTCGTAAGCATGTAGGTTATGGGCTTGTCTTCTGTTTTGAGGACAAAATGTTTTCCGTACAGATACGGGCGAAAATGATTCACTGCCCAGACAATGGTAAGCATTCCCTCTCCGTCGTAGGGTAGTTCTTTTCTGGCTTCTTTAGCTCCCTGCTAGCATAGCTTATGGGAGCCATACCCCTTCCTTTTCTTGCTCAAGCACTGCTCCTAATGCTTCACCACTAGCATCGGTAGATAGGAAATAAACTTTGTCGTTATCCGGATAATGCAAAAGAGGCCTGGTGCAAAGTAAATTTTTCACAGTTTGGAAAGCTCGTTCAGCGTTCTCATTCCAAAGTTTTTTTCTTTTCTTTCCCTTTGGTAGATCAGTCAAAGCAATAATTATATCAGAGAAATTTGGGATATGATTCTGATAATAATTAACTACCCCCACAATCTGTTGCACATTCTTGACTGATTTTGGCGTTGTTAGATTCATAATTGACTCAATATTTCTGGGATCTGGTCTTATTCCCTCATTGCTAATCTCATGTCCAAGATAGGTGATTTTGCTTCTAAGGAAATGGCATTTAGCGGTCGTGAACACGAAGTCTGTGAAATACCATCTCTAATCTCTCTATATGCTCCTTAAAGGTCGTACTGGTAATCAAAATGTCATCAATAAATGCATATACATGATGCTGTTGCATGCCTGAGAGCACAAGGTTCATAGCTCTCTGAAAAGTAGAGCTCGCACCAGCTAGTCCCTGAGGCAATTTCCTAAAAGCAAAGGTACCAAATTCTGAGCAGAAGAAAGTTTTATGCACGTCCTCCGGCGCGACTGGGATCTGGAAAAATCCAGAATTCAGATCTAAAGTGGAAAAGTAGCGCGCTTTTCCCAAATTGTCGACAATATCATGCATTAGAAGTAAACGGTAGCGATCCAATTTAGCGATCAAATTTAAACGTCTGAAATCTATAACGAAATGATACGATGTATGGTCTCGTTTTTTCATCAAGAGAGCTGGACTCGAAAATGGGCTGGCTATAGGTTCGATTATTCCTGCCTCAGATAGGCTTTCAATTTCTTTTTTCATTTCTTCCTTTAAAGCTAAAGGAGTACGATAAGGCCTGGAATACACTGGAGTATCGGAAGTCAACGGGATTCTGTGCTGGATGACAGTAGAACTTCCCAGTTCATTTAAATTTATAGCAAAAACATCCGCGTATTTATTCAGTAATTCTTCTATCTCTCGTTTTTGATTCGGAGGAATGTGAGATAAGTCAAAACAATTTTGGGTAGACGTATTCACAGTGATATCTATGGTGTTAGCTATCATGACATTATTCACCTGAGCTTCTTCAAAATTTTCGAATTTAGCTATTTTCATGCCTTTGTTTATCCAGATTGGTTGATCACCAGTATTTGCTGCTAAAACATTATAAATGCCATTGCTACTGATTCTCTCCACAGATCTGGCAACATGCAATCCCTCCTCGAGATTTTCAACTATCGGCTGCACTAAAATATCACCTTCAGGTTTTCTCATGCGCATGTCCCTAATGAGGAGGCACTGCAATGACCTGGGTGGAATACGGATTTTCTTCGCATTTTTGCCAATCGACGAATTTATTATAGCTTCTGTTTCTGTTTCTGTGGTTTCATTAACTATTACTGGAGAAGTAGCAGTCGGCAGGGAGTCAACGGTTTCAACGACCGTTAACCGTTATTTCATTAGACATTTAATGTGAGCGTTTTAAAGATAATGAATTATTTTCCAAGTCGAGAAATTTGGCGTGTTTATGCAAGAATTCGTATCCTAAAACTGCATCGTAGTTCAAAAAATCTGTATGAATCACATAAAATAGATGTTTCAATTTCTTTTTATTGACCTCCATTTCTACCATGTAGCATCCTTCTGTGGCGGTATTTGCTCCAGTATTACCTCTTATAATTACGGAAGAATCAACTTCCTGAAGCTGTAGACAGTTTTTCAATTTTGCACTGCCGAATAGGCTTAAAGAGGAACTGTTGATTCAGTATCCATTAGTGCTGGTATAGTGTTATCTGCAATTCTGATTTTTATAATAGGAAATGTACTTTGCATATCTTCCGCGCTATTAGAAGGTCCTGCGGGAGATAACTTGACGACAGAATTAATGCCCACCGATTCTGTCGCTACCGGTGTAAACGTTGTTCGTCGCTGAAGCTTACAGTGTTTCCTTGAGGTGACTTGTTTCTCAACCCTATCTCCCCCTCCCCCTTCCAATTTCCAGTTTGAGCATTTCGCGCAGTGTCCGACGGTTCGCAGTTTCTGCTTCTTTGCCACTGCGGTCGGTCATCCCTCCGCTGTGACCTAGGTTGAGGCCTGTAATCACGCCTGTCATAGTGATCTGAGGGAGGCCTTTCTCTGTAATGCCTCTGCAAGTGCAAATATGAGCCACAGGTCCAACAACATTTATTATTATTTCCGTATCTTCTCGGAGTACCAGTGCTTCTGTATTCCAGCTGTTCTCTGAGTCACTCTTCCTCTATTTCGGATCGGACATTTCAAATTTTTAATTCGCTCACCTGGTCCGTCAGTACTTTAATTGCCTCATCACTGGCCTCAAACTTTTTCATTACCAGTTGCAAAATGCTCCCTTCTCTCGCATTCAATTGGGGCTGCGCATTCCTACTATAGGATTCTGCGGTACCTGAATATTTGATAGATTTCTCGGCATCAGGGTACGCGCAAACGGATGATGCTACGGGTAGAGGCTGTGTCGTAATTTTCATACAGCTCTCTTCATTGATAGCTTTAGCTACCACCGTACGGTAATCCGGTGGATTCGAAGAAAGCACCCATCTTCTCAAACTTTGCTTCAATCCTTGAAGGAATTGACTCAGCTTCGTTGGATCTTGAAATCTGCGCAATTCAGGAGGATCATCCGGGCTCTCTCTCAGTAGTCGTTAGCCACGGCGTTGAGTCGAGCAGCCTATTCTTTGACTGTTTCGTGCTCACGCTGGTAACAATTTGAAAGTGCGGCCAAAGGCATTGCCAGCGGCTGCTCATTCTCGAAACGTTCCTGTACGACGGCCTTAAATTCTTCATAGTCCGCGGTTGTCCGCAAAAGGGGCTTAAATTTAAGTACTGGGAAGCAGAACCTCGCAGTCTTGTGCGTACAAAAATTATTTTTTTCCAAATCTCCCCATTGAGCCAAATTTCCGACATCCTCAATATTTTGGAAGAATCGTGCCACAGAAATATTTCTGTCCTCCGAATCGAAAGTAGCTATCAAGGGAGAGCAAGATGCAACTAGCGCAGGAATATGGTACGGATCATTATTTTGCTCGTCTGCCATGATGCTGATGTAAATATTATACTTAAGAAATGCTTTTTATACCACAATCGCTTAAAAAAATGCTTGTTATACAGTACAATTGCTAAAAATGTTTTTTATGGAAAACTCTCTGTGTTCCGAAATCTCAACGTTCAGCAATTTTGAAGCATAAGTATTCCGACTATTAGCGGCGTGCGATGTGGCATTTCACGGAAAGAGTAGGTGCACTTCAAGAAAGAAAGAAAATATTTTTTACTTACAATACGTCGCTTGAATTCGCGCTCGCTTATATGTAGGTAATCCAGATTTTTTTTTTCTCACACAGTTTTGATTGTCACACAAAGTCTAGTAGTACTGTCACTGGTCCATCCAAAATGTCCCAATCCGTAGGAAAATTCGAACAGGTCTCCACGATGAGGAATGGAATGTTCTCAGGCCCCACGTCGGTGACTTGAAGACTCCACGCTGCTGCTTTTCATCGGCGATGCTCGAGTTCCACGCTACTTATTAAAGGTGTTCGGGTTCCACGCTGCTTATTAAAATGCCCCCGGCTCCGTACCGGTGAATGGAAGATATATCGAGTCCCTGTTTCGGGCGCCATTCAAACGTTACAGGGCTTGGTGCTGAGTTCTATTACAGCGCCCTGTGTGGAGGGTTCGTTTGATGCTTCCTTTGCAGTAAGTTATGTATCGGGGGTCTAACCCGTAATTCTCCCGATTGGAGCAGATAAATAAAATGCCTAGTATATAAAAGAGAATCGACTGAAGCTGAATTTTTGTAGTGAGGAAGACTTTTATTCAGATGTTGCGGGGAATGTCTTTAAGCATTGTCCCGATTCCTTTTGTCGATTATCATCAACCTCATTGCTTATTCCCTCTCTCCGTCATTTTCGCTCTTTCCTTATTATATTAATACGTCGATGTCCTTCTCCTCTAATCGTCAGCACGCCGAATTCCGTTTATTATTTCCCGGCCGGTCTCATTCCACCTACTTCATTCATTTGGACGAACCCGCGAGACTTTTCACCTCACTAAAAATCCTCCTTCTTCCTCGATTCCTGCCAGTCGAGTCTCTTCCACTCTCTTTTGCTCCGATAACTGACCCCCAAACGAAAACTTTCCCATGCCAAAGAAGTCCGATCTATTCCTATAAAGCGCGGCCACGCCTTCACTCTCAAAACGAAAGATTCTTTAATTGCTTCGTTGCCCCGCACTTCTTACTCGCTTTGCTTGGAACAGCTGAAAAGCAATAATGTCCAGTTTCATTCTTCTCACATCGATGAAACTATAAATCTAACACCCCTCTGCTGCGACGCGTGGGAAAAGAAGTACATTGACGTTTGCTTCCCAGCTCACCAAAATGGCGGGAAATGATTACAATTCACTATCCCTAAAAATGGCTGCTGAACTTCACTTCTGATAACTATGGACGCCCCAGTTACACTAATACACAGAGGGATGGCAAACCAGGAAATCCGAAGTTGGTGTCAGTAGCCTGACTGTGATGAAGTTAAGTGAAGAAAACCAATTGTATTTCTAACAGCCAAATCATTCCTAACTACACTGCTGGCCACCCAAAATGCAACACCAAGAAGGAAGCATCCGATTGACCTGGAATTCGCAACATGCAGCGCCCGCGAGATGACATGCAAACGATTAGCATTGCAACGCATTTGCAAATCATGTGCACCCGGCACGCCACCGAGAAGTACTATACGAAGGGTGCACAGAAGGCGGGGTGTAACTAGTGGAAATGTGTTGTGCTGCCAGACCTGTGTTTGGGAAGCTTCATGATGCCTCGTCGCAGAATACGGCAGTTATTCCAGCACATTTCGGAGTTCGACAGAGGACGAATAGAGGCTTATCGCGACAGCGGTTTATCTTACCGAGACATCGGCGCCCGTGTATGTCGACATTCAGACACAGTGAGGCGAGTATGGATTCGGTAGGTGCAGGAGGGACGGACAGACCAACGTGAGCGATTGCCGCAGCCGCGGCACACCACCAAACGAGAGGTCCGGCATGTTGTGCGGCGGGCATTGACGGCTCGCACCGCCACATCACGAACGCTAGCGCAGGAATTAGGGTGTGTTGCGCAACAACCTGTGTCAGCACGTACCGTTCGACGTCATCTGCAGAAGCGGGGACTTGTCGCACGGTGCCCATTGCTCCGATTACCATTGACGTTACACCACCGGCGAGTGCGGCAGCAGTGGGCCGTTGAACACCGCACCTGGACTACGGAATGGCACGACATTGTCTTCTCCGACGAATCCCGCTTCTACCTGCAACACCACGATGGTCGGATCCGCGTGTGGCGGCACCGCTGCGAGAGACTGTATGACGCCTGCACTCTGCATCTCCATACCGGTCCGTCGCCTGGCGTTATGGTTTGGGGCGCAATGGATATGACACCCGAACCCCTCTGGTACGCATCGCCGGTACACTCAACAGCCACCGCTACATCTCCGACGTTTTGAAGCCTGTAGTCCTCTCTTACCTGCAGGACCTGCCACGGCCAAGTTTCAACAGGACAATGAGTGCCCGCACGTGGCACGCATTGTGCAACAATTCTTCACGGCCCACCAAGCCTCACTGCTGCCGTGGCTCCCGATATGTCGCCCATCGAACACGTCAGGTCGCTGATCGGCAACCGAGTAACCCGGCAAGCACCACCCGTGGCTACACCTGATGAACTGTGGTAACTTGTGGAAGCAGCCTGGACCGACATACCCCAAGCCCACATCCAAAGCCTCTTTCGTTCAATGCCGCGGCGTATAGCGGCCGTTATTGCCAGCCATGTGGGCCACACGAACTATTGATGTCTGCGTGTTTCGCAAGTCTCACGTGCCTGTAAGCTCAATCGTTTGATCTTTGTATCTGTTGTTATGTGTCCAGTAAATCTGGCGTTGCTATCTCGTGTCCTACTTGGTGTTGCATTTTGGGTAGCCAGCAGTGTAGCTGACAGTATTTGGCAAAGAGAACATAGATACAAAAACCAGTCGATTAAATTACCTCAAAATATCATTTTAGCACGTCTTTCTTGTTGAATTTCGATGCAGCAAAGTTAAGACATACTTTATACTCCGCATTACACTCACGGACAATGAAATTTGCGCAGCTAGAAGAAACCATGCTAGAACCGCGAAATTTGCAAATAGCTAGACTGCGTGCTGATATGGAAATGATCCACGTTTGGCGCGATTGCGCATGCCGTACACCCTGTGGTGGAGCGCAAGCAGGAACCCGAGCCTTATAAACCGGCGTGTAGTCGATGCACCATGAAAGCGAAAAGCACCGGCCGCCGCAGGTAAGAGTATAGAGTGACAAGAATGCCGGATAGATGTCAGAGACGGCAATTTATGCAACTTTTGGACTTTGAGAGAGGCCTGATCATCGAACTGAAAACCGCCAGGTGGTCGGCGCGCCGTATAGCCCGCCACGTGGATCGTTCTGACCATACGGTCCAAATGTGTTGGGAGCAGTGGACGCGTTACGGCAGAGCGGCTCCGGACGGACCAGGCGGACCACCGGTAGAGAGCATCGACGGATTGTGCGCCAGGCACGAACGGATCCCATGGGACGCGGTCCACTATACAAGCAGATGTAGCGGCTCCTGTGTGCCCACGAACCATTTCCCGATGCCTCGCGGAAGAGAAAAATCTGCGATCCCAGCGCCCCTTACTTGTGCTGCCATTAACACCGGAACATCGCCGGCTCCGTGTTCTGTGGTGCCAGGAGAGAGCGATGTGCAACGCCACAGACTGGCGACATGTGGTTTTTAGCGATGAGTGCCGCTTCGTTTCGGGGACAGAGGATCATCGTGTCCGGGTGTGTAGGTCCCTGGGTCAACGGCACAATCCGGACATCGCTATGGAGCAGGCATTATGGTCTGGGGAGCCATTGCCTACGATAGCCGATCAGCTCTAGTTGTGGTACGTGAATCATTGACGGGCCAGCGCGGTATGTGGATGAGATCCTACGGCCCCATGTGCTTCCATTCCTGGCGGGGATTCGAGGTACGCTATACCAGCAGGGTAATGCCCTCGTGCACAGGGCTCGGATTGCCCAGGACTACCTACGTCATGTCCAGACACTTTCATGGCCGGCCCGCTCCCCGGACATGTCCCTATTGAGCATGTGTGAGAACAGTTGAAACGCCAGCTGCCGCCGTGCCGTGCTATCCGGGATTTGGAGCACACCCTCCAACGCATGTGGGCCAGTCTGCCGCAGGACAACATCAGGCGTCTGTTCCCCTCCATGCCGGACCATATTGCAGCATGTATCGCTGCACGGGGCGGTGCGACGCGCTATTGAAGATCACCGGACTGCGTGCCACAGATCACCCTGTAGTTGTCCTGCTGCAGCTCTGTTTTTGCCATCATGGACATCATTCATCTGTATCATTACGTCCATAAAATTTCAGTTCAATCCGATGCTTCCTTCTTGGTGCGCAAATTTCAATGGCCGTGAGTGTATAAAGCAACCGAATTCGTTGACATGTAGGTGGTTTCGGCAATACTAGTAAAACAGAAAACTTGGCCATGTATAACGGGTATTTTCCGCAGAAAACAACTGCATGGAAAATAATTCATAGACAGAACAGATGAAAGAAAAACAGATTACTGTATCTGGTAACAGACAGAACAATGGTTTCCTACTTTTCTAATGTTAAATAAGTAATCTGATATTCATAACATTCGAATAAAGGGCATTGCATGTTTATATCCACTAAAAAGAGAAAAAAGTTTGAAATTTCCGCTAATGCGCAGGAAACAGTGCTATTAAAGCTTCTGGGGTTTTCATTTGTTGTTCATCCTTTTTCGAGAAGCATGTTGTCATCACACGTATCTACATCCGGCCCGTCTCATTTGCGGTGATGAAATTTTCCTTGATAAATGATTTATTAGCGCACTGAGCACGACTAATGACTGCTAATGGTTGCGTTTCGACATCGCTTCGAAGACCGCGCGTGTTTGTGTGTGCGTGTGTGTGTGTGTGCGTGCCCAAGCTTAACGTATCTATGGTTACCGGCCACCCTCATGGAAAGGATGAATTGCGTCCCTTCTGAATACAGGAAAACATTCGGCTGATTATGGAAAATGAATTTGTTACAATGATAAATCGATTAAACTGTCTAATTCGGGTTGAAGGAATTGAAACCGCATGAGTGTATGTGTTTAGAGGCAGAAATTCTGCTTCTAGATGCTAATATACCAACTGAATGGAGTTACTGAATCCTGTTCAAGACAAGTGTAAGCGAAGAACTGTGAAGCATCTGGTGATTAGAATTTCTCGTCATCGAGCCCTAAAATCAGTGGTCAGTATAAGGACTTTAAGCGCATGCGCCAGAGCTGCTTCGCAGAATCATCTTGGGGAGGGGAATTTCAACAGGCTTGGCCTTTTTGAAGTCCCCCTCCCCAAGAAGATTCTGCACAGTACTCAGTACTTACCCATGCAACGTAATTTTTCCGCCATTTCCTCCCGGTGATGTGATTTCCTTATCATTGGTCTGATAAAACATAGTTCGTTAACATTAAAAACTCTGGCATTAGTTCTCTGACCAGCTTCCTCTTGCTCTAGCAAAAAATTCTTTCCATTTCAACTGGCTCAGAACAATTTTTGCTGACGACAACACTCATCAAGAATCTTATGCCCTGAGTTATTCACATAGTTATTATCTATGCCACGAACTGCGCTTTAAAAACATTTCTTCAGCTGATATTATTAGCACGTATTTGTTTGTTTTTTTTTTTTGTTTTTTTTTTAAAGATCGTGCTTATGTTGTCACTTTCTCCGATCGTCCATCTGTGGACATCATATCTCTGCAACTATTAATCCGGCTTGAAAAATTCTTTTTGTATTGGGAAGCTTGAAATGTGAGAATGATGATCCTTTCGTTCCGGTTTTTTTCTGCTGTACAACTTCGCTGCTAGAGGGTGTAAATGCAGATGATATCGAATTCAAAATAAGCTTTATTCTACATTTTTCCTTTTAAATATCCGATTTAAAAAATTACTTTTCCTGTCGATTCCGTTTATATCGAAGACTGCTTTAGGTGTAGTCTCGTTTTCCAGTAGTGCATAGATTTTTCCGCTAGAGGGCGTAAAGGTGAATTGCATTTCCCCCGATATCTCTGCTTTTGAAAGTCCGATTTGAAACATTCTTCCTGCATTGAATGCAGCTTCTGATGGGAAATGTTTTGCATATATTTCTAATGTTTGGTTAATAATCGTTTGGCCACCTGGGACATGTTTATTTCTGCTTCCGATGTATTTGCAGCAAAATCTGAGCTTCTAAAAACTCGATTGAAAAATTGCTTCGTGGACCGATACTGCTCACCTCGGAAAACCTTTTGGGAATGCCTCTTGCTTAAAGTAATGCATAGTTTTGCCGCCAGGGGGCATAGATGTATATCTTATTTTTGTCGATACCTCTGTTTCTAAGAGTCCGATTTGAAAATTATTTTCTTTGTTGGAGAGCGTTTCGGGTGCGAAATGTTTCTGACATAATTTCAAAATTTTTAACGCAAAAGTGTGCCACTAGAGGGCGTAAGTTCACGTTTCCACTTACATAAAGATCTGCAGGACGAAAAACCCGATTAAAAAAATTATTTTTTAGTGAGATGCTACTAACTATGAAAACGCGTTGTGCTTATTTTCTTCCCAAAATAATGCATCATATCGCCGCTAGGAGGTGCACATGTTTAATCAGTTTTCCTCACTACCTCTGCTTCTAAATACGCGATTTAAAAAATTGTTTTAACATCAATGCCGTTCACCTTGAAAAACATTTCAGCTTTGTATTTGAGGAGTTTTGTAGTTCGAAGCTCTGTCGCTAGGTGGTGTTTTTGCACTCTTGTTCGCAGCTGTTATCTCTGTTTCTTGGAATCTTATTGAGAAGAAATTTCTCTTTTATTGAATGCCATTCGCTTTCGCTACAATAAAAATGGGAAACATTGTCCTCTTTAAATAATGCGCAGCTTTCCCGCTAGGGGCGTAAATGTCAAAGCCTTTTTCTCCTACCTCTGCTTCCGTGAGACGTATTTGAAAAGTTCTTTTTCGTTAGCATAGCTTTTGCCATGAAGAATAATTTTCGCCTACCTTGAACTTTTCCGTTATTCAAAATTCTTCCGTTAGAACGCGTAGAGTTATATCACGTTTTCATCTATATTTCATCTATTAACTATTCGATTTGAAATTCTCATTGTCTCTGACATTCCCTCCGCTGTGAGAAACCTTTTTGTGTGCTATTTGTTAATTTTCATAACATACTTTTTAGCCGCTGGTGGAGCTGGTTCTATTTTTGGATGTCTTATCGATTGCGGAATTTCGATTGATTTTTTTTCTAACCGGTTCCATTGACTTTGAATAACTTTTAAAAATTTTATTCGCGTCGGAAAGGATTCCAAAGACGTGCTCATTACAACCGAAAATTCCATGCCATCATTCTTGTTGGTCTTTGAGATGAGGATATCTTAGACAGTTTAATTTCAGCAAACTTTTCAACGGACGACATACACTTTGTTTTGTATAATACTTCTCTATCAGTAATCATATCACACAATGTCTAGTTGAAAAGTAACTCTCTCTTCTGTTTTCATCCAATTTCCTGCAACTTGTATTGTCATGAATTAATACTATAGTTTTCGTTTAAAAAAAAAGTTGCAATTTCTCTTTGTTCCTATGAACACCTTTCACGATTCACGGATTCTGCCATTGAAGTAGTTTAAAGTCCTGACATCTAGAGTGATGCTACAAAATCGACCTCAAAACCTCCTGGTGTTGTTTAGAGCAGTGGTCCCCGACCTTTTTACATTCACGGACCGGCAAAACGTTAAGGAAACTTTCGCGGACCGCCGATGTCAAAACAAACATTTTTAGGCTATTTTCGAGCATTTAATCTCGTAGTATTCTATATTACACCCCCGGAAAGTGAAAAAAGGACACCATTAAAAATTGCAGCTGAATCTATGAGATTTATGTCGTAGCAACAAGTTAAGAAAGGAAAGTGATCACACGTGTGAAGTGATTCAATGCTCCTTTTACCTTTCAATGCATATTACATTGTACAGAAGGTACATTTTAATAAGGTGTTGCACCTCCTCCAGCAGAAATACAAGCTTCCAATCTGTCATGCAATCGGTCGCACAAATGCTAGATATCACGCTGGGGATAACATTCCATGCGCTTTCAAATTGGGCGCGTAATTCAGCGATGGTCGCTACCTGCTGGCGTCCGCGGAGGAGTCTTTGTCCGATCCAGTACCAGACATGCTCGATTGGAGACAAGTCCGAAGAGCGTGCTGGCCAAGGAAGTTGATGCACAACCTAATCAGCATGTTGAGTTGCTCGGGCGGAGTGTTGTCGGGCGTTATCATACTGGAATATCGCATCGGGGATCGCACTCAAAAATGAAAGGACGACCGGCTGCACGATGCCGCTGACGTACGTACTGCTATTCATTGTTCCCCGTACAAACACCAGACTCGTACGTGAGTGATAGCTAATCGTTTCCCACACCATGATTGTACGAGAGTGATAGCTAATCGTTCCCACACCATTCGTTGTACCCCGTACAAACACCAGACTCGTACGAGAGTGATAGCTAATTGTTCCCCCGACCATGATTGCACGAGAGTGATTGCTAATCGTTCCCACACCATTCATTGTACCCCGTACAAACACCAGACTCGTACGAGAGTGATAACTAATCGTTCCCCACACCATGATGCCCGACGTGGTGCTTGTGTGTGGTTTTGGGATGTACGATGGCAAAAGCCGCTCACCTTGTCGACTTCGGACGCGTACACGACCGTCAGACACTCACAAGCAGAATCGGCTTTCATCACTGAATATCACTGACCGCCATCCTTCCCTCCAATGAACTCGTTCTTGACACACCACAAACGTGCTCGACGGTGACCAGGGGTCAGTGGTAACCGTGTCAGCGGCAAGCATGCCCGTAGTCCTGCTTCCAACAAGCGATTCCGTATTGTTCTGGTAGACACCCGTGGTATGACATAGGATCGAATCTGTAACGCCGTAGCCATCCGTTCTGCCAACGCCGTCCTTCTGATACGCCGATTCTCTCGTGCGTCCGTAACTCTGTGCTGCCCGGAACTACGACTGCGATCGTTCGAATGCTCTTCTTACCACCGACGCCATCATCTTACCAAGGCCAATACCTCTCGTCCCACTCAGTCCGCAGTCCGCAATTTGACGGAAGGACCAACCTTCTTCCCGCATACCCACTTTACGGCCTCGCTGGAACTCCGACAACTGAACAAATGTTGCGCGCCTGCGTCATCCACGCATGGTAGCCCGAGCACTGAACAACATGACACCAGAGGAATGACTTTGTTCTGCAAGCCCTAGTCCTTAAATACGCGCTGCGTATATTTGCATGTTGTCGTCCGCATTGACGTCTTTATTTCATCCAATGATATTCCAACTTGGGTCATAGTTTCTGTTGCCCTTAACAATTAACATACTATAATATGACATTCTACCGGCATTCCTTCTGGGTGTTCTTTCTTCATTTTCCGGCAGTGTATAATGATTACAGCGTACAATCCATAATTTATATACGAGAGTATTCCATGTCACCTACTTACAGTTAATATCATTTAATCTGTTAATATTCTTTAATGATTAATACGTGCAATTCATAATCAATATACCACAATATTCTGCTTACCGTTAATAAAAAAATTTCTGAAGTCAATTCGGTGACGTCTGTTGCTGCTGCTTCGCGATTATCTTCTCGAGCCTTGATTCCAGCGTCGTTTCTGCAAGACGCAGTGTAGCATCACTGTCCATTATGTTCCTGTGCGTTGTTTTGATTGCCGAAACGGCTGAAAAGGTTTTCTCGCAATAAATAGGTGGTCGACAAAAAGTTACCAATAATTTTAGAGCTTTGTCGCTGAGACTTGGATATTCTTTCCCCATAATAACCCAAAACTGAGTCAGAGATTTGGATCTGAATATCGGTAGCAGACTGACATCGGAAGGAAGTCCAACTCAGCTTTCCTTTTCGTGGTGAGTTAGCTTGCAGGAGTTCAGATCTCCTGAGAAGAGATTAGCGATCCAAGTTTCCTTTAATCTTCCGCAACAGGAGTTCAAAAACATTTACATCTTGATTTCCTCTTATTCTGACTCCATTTCGATGCAAAATAAAAATAAAAAAATTCACTCGTTTCTCGGGGACCGACAGAAAAAACCTCGCGTACCAGCGGTTGGGAAACACTGGTTTAGAGAGCAATAATTTTTCTGAACTCTAGATGTTCGTCAGCTCCTATTCCAATGGAAAGCTATGATAATCCTGTATATCTTAAGGGTACTATGATTAATCAAGTGCTTTAGCTGTGTCTTTTTTCAGTTTCAGAAATCCTAGCATCATGTGCACTGAGTGATTATTGAATTGTGACCAGCTACTTAATACTTCGTAGATCCTCCTTTATGTCGTGTGCGCGGCAGTACGTATTGGACGTGGCATCGATTCCCCCTTATTATTATTTTTTTTTCTGAAAGCAGTTGGGAGGTATGGACAACAAAGCTGTGTGTAATGCGGACTTCAATGCGAGTATGGAGATGATTAGTACTTGGTAGGTCCTCCTTCCGCCCTCAGTGCAGCAGCTATCCGACGTGGCATCGATTCAATAAGATTCCGGAAGCAGTTGGGAGGTATGGACAACCAAGCTGTGTGTAATGCGGGCTTCAATGCGAGTATGGAGATGATTAGTACTTGGTAGGTCGTCTTTTCGCCCTCAGTGCAGCAGCTATCCGACGCGGCATTGATTCAATCAGATGCCGGAAGCAGTTGGGAGGTATGGACAACAAAGCTGTGTGTAATGCGGACTTCAATGCGAGTATGGAGATGATTAGTACTTGGTAGGTCCTCCTTCCGCCCTCAGTGCAGCAGCTATCCGACGTGGCATCGATTCAATAAGATTCCGGAAGCAGTTGGGAGGTATGGACAACCAAGCTGTGTGTAATGCGGGCTTCAATGCGAGTATGGAGATGATTAGTACTTGGTAGGTCGTCTTTTCGCCCTCAGTGCAGCAGCTATCCGACGCGGCATTGATTCAATCAGATGCCGGAAGCAGTTGGGAGGTATGGACAACAAAGCTGTGTGTAATGCGGACTTCAACGCGAGTATGGAGGCGATTGCTACTTCGTAGGTCCTCCTTTCGAAGTCAGTGCAGCAGCTATCCGACGTGGCATCGATTCAATAAGATTCCGGAAGCAGTTGGGAGGTATGGACAACCAAGCTGTGTGTAATGCGGACTTCAATGCGAGTATGGAGATGATTAGTACTTGGTAGGTCGTCCTTTCGCTCTCAGTGCAGCAGCTATCCGAAGCGGCATTGATTCAATCAGATGCCGGAAGCAGTTGGGAGGTATGGACAACAAAGCTGTGTGTAATGCGGACTTCAATGCGAGTATGGAGATGATTAGTACTTGGTAGGTCGTCCTTTCGCCCTCAGTGCAGCAGCTATCCGACGCGGCATTGATTCAATCAGATGCCGGAAGCAGTTGGGAGGTATGGACAACAAAGCTGTGTGTAATGCGGACTTCAATGCGAGTATGGAGGCGATTGGTACTACGTTGGTCCTTATTTCGCCCTCAGTATAGCAGCTATCCGACGTGGCATCGATTCAATAAGATGCCGGAAGCAGTTGGGAGGTATGGACAACCAAGCTGTGTGTAATGCGGACTTCAATGCGAGTATGGGGATGATTGGTACTTGGTAGGTCCTCCTTTCGACCTCAGTGCAGCCGCTATCCGACGTGGCATCGATTCAATAAGATTCCGGAAGCAGTTGGGAGGTATGGACAACCAAGCTGTGTGTTATGCGGAATTCAATGCGAATATGGAGGCGATTGGTACTTCGTAGGTCCTTATTTCGCCCTCAGTATAGCAGCTATTCGACGTGGCATCGATTCAATAAGATGTCGGAAGCAGTTGGGAGGTATGGACAACCAAGCTGTGTGTAATGCGGACTTCAATGCGAGTATGGGGATGATTGGTACTTGGTAGGTCCTGCTTTCGACCTCAGTGCAGCCGCTATCCGACGTGGCATCGATTCAATAAGATTCCGGAAGCAGTTGGGAGGTATGGACAACCAAGCTGTGTGTAATGCGGACTTCAATGCGAGTATGGAGATGATTGGTACTTGGTAGGTCCTCCTTTCGACCTCAGTGCAGCAGCTATCCGACGTGGCGTCGATTCAATAACATTCCGGAAGCAGTTGGGAGGTATGGACAACAAAGCTGTGTGTTATGCGGACTTCAATGCGAGTATGGAGGCGATTGGTACTTCGTAGGTCCTCCTTTCGCCCTCAGTGCAGCAGCTCTCCGACGAGGCGTCGATTCAATAAGATTCCGGAAGCAGTTGGGAGGTATGGACAACCAAGCTGTGTGTTATGCGGATTTCAATGCGAGTATGGAGGCGATTGGTACTTCGTAGGTCCTCCTTTCGACCTCAGTGCAGCAGCTATCCGACGTGGCGTCGATTCAATAACATTCCGGAAGCAGTTGGGAGGTATGGACAACAAAGCTGTGTGTTATGCGGACTCCAATGCGAGTATGGAGGCGATTGGTACTTCGTAGGTCCTCCTTTCGCCCTCAGTGCAGCAGCTCTCCGACGAGGCGTCGATTCAATAAGATTCCGGAAGCAGTTGGGAGGTATGGACGACCAAGCTGTGTGTTATGCGGACTTCAATGGGAGTATGGAGGCGATTGGTACTTCGTAGGTCCTCCTTTTGACCTCAGTGTAGCAGCTATCCGACGTGGCGTCGATTCAATAAGATTCCGGAAGCAGTTGGGAGGTATGGACAAGCAAGCTGTGTATTATGCGGACTTCAATGCGAGTACGGAGATGATTGGTACTTGGTAGGTCCTCCTTTCGACCTCAGTGCAGCAGCTATCCGACGTGGCATCGATTCAATAAGATTCCGGAAGCAGTTAGGAGCTATGGGCAACCAAGTTGTGTGTAATGCGGACTTCAATGCGAGTATGGAGATGATTGGTACTTGGTAGGTCCTCCTCTCGACCTCAGTGCAGCAGCTATCCGACGTGGCATCGATTCAATAAGATTCCGGAAGCAGTTGGGAGGTATGGACAACCAAGCTGTGTGTAATGCGGACTTCAATGCGAGTATGGAAATGATTGCTACTTGGTAGGTCCTCCTTTCGACCTCAGTGCAGCAGCTATCCGACGTGGCGTCGATTCAATAAGATTCCGGAAGCAGTTGGGAGGTATGGACAACCAAGCTGTGTGTAATGCGGACTTCAATGCGAGTATGGAGATGATTGGTACTTGGTAGGTCCTTCTTTCGACCTCAGTGCAGCAGCTATCCGACGTGGCGTCGATTCAATAAGATTCCGGAAGCAGTTGGGAGGTATGGACAACCAAGCTGTGTGTTATGCGGACTTCAATGCGAGTATGGAGGCGATTGGTACTTCGTAGGTCCTCCTTTCGACCTCAGTGCAGCAGCTATCCGACGTGGCATCGATTCAATAAGATTCCGGAAGCAGTTGGGAGATATGGACAACCAAGCTGTGTGTAATGCGGACTTCAATGCGAGTATGGGGATGATTGGTACTTGGTAGGTCCTCCTTTCGACCTCAGTGCAGCCGCTATCCGACGTGGCATCGATTCAATAAGATGCCGGAAGCAGTTGGGAGGTATGGACAACCAGGCTGTGTGCAATGCGGACTTCAATGCGAGTATGGAGGCGATTGGTGTAACCAGACGCTTGATATGCTGTTGTTCCATAGTGTCCCATAAGTGTCCAAT
Organism: Macrothele yani; assembly: GCA_039090855.1. NCBI lineage: Eukaryota > Metazoa > Arthropoda > Arachnida > Araneae > Macrothelidae > Macrothele > Macrothele yani. The sequence goes on from CM076990.1 coordinate 214,308,116, forward strand.
AGGATTGATATCGGGGGAGTTCGAAGGCCAATCGATATGCTGGAAGTCTGAACAGTGTTCTTCAAACCATTTCTGCTCAACATTGGGCCTGTGGCTCGGCGCATTGTCATCTTGGAAGACACCGTCGCCATTCGCTGGGTGTACGGAGTCAGCAAGTGATTCACGATAGTGGGCACCATACAGTTATATGTTGTTCCACATGCACCAGAAATCGAAGTTCCTGCGAAGTAAACACACCCCACACCATACAACCACCTCCACCGGCTTGCAATGTGGAGACCATGCAGGATGGATCACGTGCCTCACGTTGCTTGCGCAAAATACGAATACGACCTTTCACGGAATGCAGTAAAACCGCGACCGTCAGACCAACACACTTTTTTCCAGTCATCCGATGTCGCAGGAGAGTCTTTTCCGCCGATTAACCGGGGTTAGGAGAGAATGTCTTCGGGGTCGTTTGCTGTTAAAGCCCAGATGTGCGAGCGTGCGATCCATGGTCAAGACAGATGCTGTTCCGAGTTGACCTCTGTTAAATTGGGTAGTGAATTGTTAAAGAATGCTGCGTCTGTTGGTCTGTACGAGTCGTCAGACCAGCGCTCACCTCTCCCGTTTCGCCATCCTATGCAGTTTTGTCTTCGGGTAGTTGCTTGACCATTTTCGCTCCAGTCCCGATACACTTTAACTCCGGCGGCTTGCAAACAACCCACCAGTTCAACCATTTGGTAAATTGGGCCCCCCGCGCTCCGAACTCCCACGATATTTCCTTTCTCAAAGTCGGATAAATCTTTCCAGTTACCCATCACGCTCCGAATTTTACTACCACTGCCCTACTCACACTATATATATGCTACGTCGACCGACTAATCACGGCATGTCGGAATTCACGTATTTAACTCGCCGCGTCCCTTTTTAATAGGAGTGGTCATAATTCAGTGATCACTCGGTGTATTTCTTGACCAGTATCATATTAGTTTTACACTGGTGGCGGACTCCGTTTACGACTCGAAGAATTTGTATAACTTGGTATTTCTCGTGTATCTAACTCTCCTCTAAAATTAAAATAAACCTTTTTCTTTCCTGATAACCGCTTTCGTATTTGTGTTCATTGTCTGCAGAAAATCCCGTCTTTTTTTTCAAAGTTGTCGCAAAGCAAAAGGGCAACATTTTGAAATCAAACAAGTTAGACACTTGAAGCGGTTCTCATGAGGAAAAGAAATCGTATTAATTAAAATAAAAAGATCATCTATTTAAAACTATATGACAGGGTCATTTGCACTCTTGGACCTTTTATTACGTCCTCAGTTAACCATAGATACAATTCAAATGCTACATTGTCTCCATGGATAACGAAGCATCCCTATGTAGGTTTACACCGTCGTCTTTGTAACAAACTAAACCATAAAATTTCCGAAAAAAAGTACTGTCCTAAAATCAATTTCATCGGAGCCGTTTTCCATCTTTACTCGCAGTTTCACCAATCACAAGTAAAGACGCTGAATCTTTGTATTTTATTTCATTTTTTACGGAAACAGAGGCTTAGGAGAAGTCGTTTGCCACATTTCTGAAACCGCGAAAAGCACAGAACCCAAACTAAAGAACAATACCTTCGGGCACAGAAAGATCCTGCTGCTCTTTGTTTGAGCAAGAATTATTTCCTTAATTGAGTTTCGCGCCACTGTCATGGAGTGGGATCCATAATTACAAAATTTTTCTACTTGAGTCGTTGATTTTTTTCTATTTTGTGTTTTAATTTTTCAGAGTTGTAATTTTTTGTAGCTCTCATTTTGACTCTTGTATGAACATCTTTTGCGGGATACTTTGTTTCACGTCCACAAATGGAAGAAAAGGTAATTCTAACGTTTCATTTTCCACTCTGTCTATGGCTGTCAAGTAAGCAGTTATTTTATTAAATATAAATTACTTTTCGATGAGAAGCATATATTTTTTACGAAACCCATGAACATATAGGGTCATAGGGAGTCACTCCTACCTATCTTAGAGCACATGGTTCCAGCGAACGAAGAGAGTTAGCAATAGAAGAGCAAGCCCAACATGCATGTCTTTATCTTGGGATTTGTACCCAGAAGTAGGAGAAGGCAGCATCCCTCATTCTTTACCAATTGACCTCTGGATGACTATTGACATATCCTGTTCGAGAAGAGAACACAAATTTGTCCGTGACTGTGATCGAAACTCGCCCCCTCACTCTGGAGCAAGTTGCTCTCCCAACTAAGCTACACGGACGGAATGTATTGCTGCAGATTTGTCGTCTTGACTCGTCCTCCGTAGTACGTCCCAAGAAGCCAACTCTGAAGAACTTCACTCTCCTGATTAAACTGATGTGTCCATTTTTGGGATGAACACAGTGTTTGTTATAAAATGCTTGTGTGCTTTCAGAAAACTAAAATGAGAAATGGTTTCAGTGAAAGAGGAATAACGCAAATGAAGTTTTATATTTTCATTCCCACTATTCCACAGAAAAAGGGATACAATAATCCTTTCGAGTAATTGTTGTTTTACCGGTTAAATTATAGTATCAACCAATGAAATTAAATAATGACAGACTACATTTGAGAGGAGAAAAAAGAAACAGAAAGTTGTTTTAATTCACATGGTTTTGCTACTTGCGACTTCGAAAACATTTTTACTAAGCAATAAAGATGAGAAATTAAATTTCTTTCCTTGTCGCTTCTTCTTCATTTAAGTAGTTTTGTCATTCATTTTGTGTTACTATTACTGACGTTAAATTTCTTATTTTCTGGCTGATGAATGTTTAATAACTTACTTTAAACATCCAGGGATTCTAGCACAAGAAGTCATTAAAATTCGAGTTTAAAGGTTAAAAGGTTAATGGTGACCAGATTTAGTACGGTCCCTGGAGCGAGAAACGATGCTGCGCCTCGGCTAATTACTCTGTGCTGGAGTGAAGTACACACTAAATACAAAATATTACAAGAAAATTAAATTAACGAAGATGAAAGATAAAACGAAATATGCTGGGAACTAACTAAAAAAATGAAACAGTTGGAAAATGTAAAAATCTAGAAAAAATGTCATGTATTGATTCATCCTTGGCTAAATTAAAAGGGAATTTGGTAGATCGGTTCTCCCCAGAAATAGATGGAAGACGGTACTAAGGAAAAGGAAAGACAGACAAACGTAGACAGGCAAGATCGTAAGAACTACGAGTAGAAATCGGTTGTCATAGGCTAGGAGTGTAGACAGCTGGAAATGAACTCAGGGAAGCTTCGAACACACAGAATATAAAGAATGTTATCCGAAATACAATAGATTTAAAATCAACGCAATATTCGTGTGCTTTCTCCTGAGTAATTAGCACCTTAGTTTTGGATTTATTTTTACTCTTTTCTTTTTTGTGGATTCGTCTTTAGCGAGTCATATACTTTTGTGATACTTTGGACCTGAACGATTTATCTAATTCAAGATTCTTGATCTTGAAACCAATAACTTGAGTATCAGAAAATACGTATGTATCTTTTATAGATCTAATACTAAAAGTTAATAAGTATAATGAAAATCGTTATCCGAACGACCCCGTTTTCTTCAGCACTGTAAAAAAGAGGAATCACTTCATTAAAATTTCTTCCGTCGGATTTTAAAGACATTTTAATTGACCCTGAAAATGAGCGATTTTGAAACTTTCCGATAAAAACTCTTCTCTTCGTCGTAAATTCCCGGCCATAAAAGAAAGTGTTTTCAGTCTTTGAAATGATCAAAATACCAATCATTTTGCTCCATACTTGTTAATCACTGATAAAACCGAAAATAGGGAATTTCGGTCTGAGTTTAAACCACATCTTTCGTATTTAGTACAATATTTATAATTTCTGAGATGTATAAAGGAGTACGGACTCCTTTTAACTTAATTATGTTTTGTTTTACGATTTTTTTTCATAAACACAGGTATTGAACACAAAAAACGAGTTCTTGAATACAAGCGAGCCTCAAGTTAGCCACATAGGCTAAAAGTAGTCGCTCTCTCTCTCTCTCTCTCTCTCTCTCTTGTGATAAAATTTCATCTGAAAGCAGCACTTTTCCTTTTGAGGAAAAGCCTATTTTCAAGTATGTATGCGCGTTTAAAAGCATTCAATATGCTGTAATAATGGATGGATGTTGTCATACGAAAATGATGTAATAATGAATGGATGTTGTCACATGTGACAATGTCACATCTTTCTTTGGCAATATAAATGCGACAAGGTAGCCACTGGGAAGAGGCGCGACACTGAGTTGCTGGGACTCAGTTCATTTGTTAAGTGAGTCAATATGCCAGGGTAGTGACTTATTTGTTAACGAAAGAAGGAACTTAACCAGCAACTACCAATGAATGTATGAGCAAATTGTACGGATAGTCTTCGTTTTCCTATGCCACTTCACAACTCTGATTCAATGGAACACGTTTGAGCCATTACGGAAAGATGCAGGAAGCTATTGAAAGCCTGGTTCACTAAGCTGTTCTCTGAGATTCTGAGGTTAGCTCCACAAAGAAAGACAATCCACCAAATAAATATTTAACAGATTATTTGCTTACTGTTGTCATATCAAACGTCTTCATTTACAGAGACCATGGCACACTGCTTGAGCTTCACTGACATACATCACACGTCGTACACAAGACCTTCTGTACTTCATACTATGTGACACATATTCTAAAATAACTTTCATTTTTAGTTCCTTTTCCTATGTAAATTTGAATTTGTTCTCCTTCACACTTTCCAAACTGAACGTGATATATTTTCTCTCACAACAATGAGGTTGGCAACACAATTGAGGTCAGAATGAGTGACGTATGAGTGTGATAAGATTGATACATAAAAAGGACAATACAGCAGTTGCTCAGTGTATGTTAGTGTGTGTGGAGATGTTCGATCGCTGTTAAGATAAATGTGAAATTTAAAACTTGTAGTGTCATATTGTGGAGTTCTTCAAATATCGCTGGACCAATAAAAGGTTATCATAAGTTTGACTTCTGTTTATGTTTCGTCTGGCCGTAAAAGCTTAATCAGGAACTATTGCATCGTATTCTCATTTAGTTTAACATTTCCTTATATAGACATGGTCTTAGACATAGCGTAACACTAATCTTGCTCACGAAAAAGGGTTACGTTTTTACTCATAATCCTTTTATCGTGCAAACACTCCAGAATCTGGTCATCCCATGGTTTCCTTGGCATTCGTCTCTCTCTCTCTCTCTCTCTCTCTCTCTCTTTCTCTTTCCTGCCACTTGGGCTGAAATTTTTTTCTTAGTAAGCATCTCATCAACATCTGACATGGCCAAACCACCTAAGAGCATTAGTCTCCACTTTATTAACAACATTTTGCCTTACATTACACAACTGCAAGACCTCCTCATTCCTCACATGATCAGAGAGTGTTATGCCACAAACCCCCAATAAATAACTCATTTCTTCAGCACACAAACGACTTCTATATCTCTTATATCTCTTCGGCAGTGCCCAGGTTTCACTGCCATACGTCAGATTAGGAACAATTACGCTTTCATACACAGCCATTCGGCACTCTCTTGAGAATCCATCATTCCTGTGAAAACCTCCTAAAGTAGCTACGACTTACAATGAAGTACTCACTTGTGTACTAATTTCACCATCCAATTCTCTCTGTCAAACATGCTTCCTAAGCACACAAACAACTCATTCACCTGGTTAATCACTGTGCCATTTAGACATATCCTGCATTCAATACTAACAGTTCATTGCTCAAAAACCATAACTTTTTTAAAAACCTTAACTTTGTTTTTTGCCTTATTCGTACTCCGTTCGAATTGCATACAGACATCGTACATCCGGAACAATATACTCCGCAGCTCACTTTTGCTCTCTGCCAACAGGACTGTGTCATCAACATACAGCAATTTTTTTGATTGAAGGTTTAACGACCACCGTGAGCAACTCAATTGGCTATAAGCAGTCGCTCGTCCCTAATTTAGGGTCACTGATTCCAGGGAAGGGAGACAGCCAGTGCCGTAAGACAAACACAACATCCATGCCTCACCGGGATTCGAACCCGGACCCCTTTCGGACGAATGATCAGAGGCCATCGCTTAGACCACTGCGCCACAGGGGCGGCACAGCAATTTGCACACACGGATATTACTAAGACATAAACTGGTATTATCCATCTTGGCATCATGCATGCATGCATCCATAAATATACTAAACAACCTAGGTGTGCAAGAGACTACATCGGAAAGAGTTCAGTTTTCTCGAAATCTGACGCACAGATAAGTTGCGTTTTATTGAATGCCCTTTCTATGCCAAAAGGTGTGTCTCTCTGACCGTAGACACGGGACCCTCACTCGTAGAAGTCATGCTAAAAAAACAGTTGCTCTAACGAATCATTAAAAAGTTCCGCTTTTCCAGGAACAACGTCGTATTCAAACTAGATGGGGAAATTGTCCTCTGGGAAAAGTACATTTGTCATAATCACGATATATATGTTTCTAGAATTGTGGACTGTGCAAAAATTCTTCTTTCAATAGATACAGATAAGTACAACCGACGCTTTTTATATAATTGCTCATGCTAAAATTTTCATGTATTTTTCTGGGATGCACACTCGTATTTATGAATGAGGTAACTACATACATATGTTTTTGCATTCTTTCTGTTACTAAACAAAACGAAAAATTCAGTTTTTCTTTTAATCACGTGGAAGCAAACAAGATCAAGATTTTCATTTCTGTCTGAGCAAAATGTTCCCGCTAAACGTCAATAGTGTGCGTAAAAGAAGAAAAGAGATGCAATGAGGGAACGACAATTTCATTCCCTTGAAGCTTTCGGGAAGCTGTAGATATAATATTGGAATATTTTGCTTAAATTTTTCTAGGAAATTCTGCATTACAATGGAATATTTTGCCTGAATTTTTCTGGGAAGCTCTTTATGATTTTCAAAGAAACTCTGGGAACTGATGGAATATTTTTTGTTACAATTTTTATTCTGGTAATTGTGGAGCATTCTGAGTTCGAATATTACTTGACTAAAGATCCTTGAGTTGCTGGTAGTGTAATTACTGTTAGGAAAGGACTACTCAAATGCAGTAATTACACATGCTACCGTTAAAAATTAAATTTAGAAAAAAAAAAAGCAAGTCAATACCAACTGCAGGGCATTTAATGAAAGCAGATATGATGGAAATTGAATTTAATTTTCTTCGTAGCTAATATTTGAATAGGTAAGAAGTTTGTCATATTTCTCTAAGGATTCATTTCCTTTGAAGTGCCATATCAATGTCACATTTTCTCAGCACTTCCCGTTCACCGAAGAATAAAACATTATGGGCGTCTTACGGAAATCGAATCAAATATAAGCAAACGACAGGGTGTGAAGGTCATGAGTTGGTATGAATAACACCTGACACTGAGCTCTGTTAATCAGTGTTATTCTTGTTCTTCCGATGGGAAAGACAGAGGGCTTAGGCGAGTTTTACAAAGGCCAAATTGTAATCGCCAGACGTCTAGGTCATAGCGTTTCCGATACGGCAAGGCCTGTGGAGTTCTCCTGGTCAGACGTGGTTAGTACCTTCAGAAAATGGTCCGAGGAGGTAAAAGCCACGAATCGCCGACGAGGTGTGTCCCGACCCCGGCTAATTGGTGCTAAAGGTGAGTGAAGTCCTTCCCGTATGGCACAATCCAACCAAAATAATACTGTTCCCCAACTTGCCGGTAATTTGAATGCTGGTGATGGGAGTAATGTGTCACAATACGCAATAAATCGAACTGTGATGAAAAAGGAGCTGCGTAGCAGTAGGGCTCTTAGAGTGCCCAATAGCCATTGTAGTCGTTTTCGGCTACAATAAGCCTCTTATAGTGTCCATTGTAGCCAAGGGCGACTATAATGGGCACCCGAGCATCAAACCTGGACTTTTAATGATTGGAAGAAAGTCGTCGGGTCCAATGAATCTCCTTTCCTTTTGCACCATACGGACCGTCGGATACCTTTTCGTCGTTTACCTGGGGAAGTGTCGGCAGCATGATGAATCGTGGGACGCAAACAAACCGGTGGATGAAGAGTGATGCTTTGGGAAACTTCCTGCTGGGAAACCCTAAATCCAGTTATTCATGTGCAGGAAACTATGACGTCTACCACCTACTTAAACATCATTGCAGACCAGGTACATCCTTTCATACCAACGGTATTTCTCCTTAGTAATGCCTTCTCTCAGCAGGGTAATGCGCCATGCCACGCTCCCCGAATTGTTCGAAAATGGTTTGCGGAACATGAGAAAGACTTCCAGGTATTTCCTTGGTCTCCAAATTCCCCAGACATCAATCCAATGGAGCGTCTGTGGTTTGTGTCGAAACAGCAAATCCATACGTGGCTGCTCAACCACGTAACTTACAAGAGTTTAAGGTAAATGGTAACGTGTTACCACAAGACACCTTTAGAAATCTTGTAGTATCCATACCTCGCCAGATAAGAGCTGTTTCGGCGGCACATGCACGACCAACATCTTATTAGGCAGGTAGTTGTAATATTTTGGCTCTTAATTGTACTTAGTTTTAAGCAGAAGATCGCTGAAGCAAGGTTAATTCTAGAACTAAAATAAAATAAAGCACACAGACTACGAAAGAAATATAATTTTAAATTTAAAAATTAGCGTTATTGTTTTACTTTTCTTTTTATTTACCTAATAATGTAGACGGAATAATAAGCGAAGGATTAATATGCCAAGAATTAATTTAGCAAAATGGAACAGGATTCTTTAAGCTCTGAAGGAAAGCAAATATTAATTTTTTGAATAATATTAATAATAACCACGAAATTTAATTCTAATAATAAGTATTGTAAGAGAGGAAATAATATATACGAATTTAACAATTACATTGGAATTGGATCCCTCTCTTTACTGGTATGTGTGTATGTCAACTCTTGCTGCAGTCAGTCTCCCTAATTTTCATCCATAATTTTTTATCATTTTTCTTTCAAGTGGTATGAGGCTGTTTTTTAGTTTTATGTATTTATCACTTATGCATGTCGTTTATTCGTTTGCCTTTTTTGAGTTCCCGGAAATTCTCTTTGTTATTTCTATTTTCCAGCGATCTTGTAGAAATGTTTACCACACGCTGTTATGAAAAATACCTTACAGAACATTTGAATCGCTAGCGCCTTCTAGCTCCAAATTCATTCTCGGTAATTTAGGGAGCATCACGAAATTATTGATGGAATCCTTTCTTAATGATGAACTGCAGAAGGGTTTTCTGTAGTCATTTTGCTGTGTACTGATTTTCTGTAAACTTTTTCCAATACTTCTGTTTGCAAATCGATTTATGTCGTTAGTGCAAGTATCAGGCGAGAGCACTTATCAAAAAAAACATTGTGATTCCACATGTGGCGGAAAGTATAAGCTTTATTCTATTTGAAAATGGAACCAAATTCTGTATCGTTTGATGTAAGGAACAGTGGATCGATTCGATTTCCGCCTGCGACTTTCCAGACGTAGACGATTTGTGACAAATTGTCATTTCGTAATCCAAAAATTGAAGGGCCCTGCAAACGAATGAAAGTTACATAAGCTCACCTGGTCAGATCACGGCAGAAAAAAGGCAAAAAAAAAAATTAGCACTGGACTGAAATTATGAACTGTCCTTACTCTAAAATTTAGCGTTGATAAAATTAGAACTTTGGCAACACCAACCTCTTTAAATCGTTTTTATATGCATGTGCTGCAAAAGAACGACGCTCTTCTGGTATTTATTTGTTCTTCTGTTGGCTGTAGATAAACTAAACCTTCTTAGATTTTTCTGGCATCAAACTGACAGTCAGAGCTAAGTCTGACTGAAATCCTCTGATTTTTCTGGTTCACATTTTTCCGTTAGGTGAAAAACATGTTTTATTTTTCACGAAATTTTTGTTTCTAGTATACGGTTTGGAAAAACTCTTTTTGGATTCCATAACGATCAAAATTGGCAAAATTCCTCTAATACTTCATGATCATGATCATATGCAGAGGATTTTAGGAAGAGAGTGTCTGACCCCAGGTTTTAAACAACCCTTAGAAATAGGAAGCTAGGAGATTTGGGCTAGAGTGCTCGATAGGAAAGTGACGAGGAAGCGAAGTAGAAAGGGGGAGGAAGACGCCCTTATTTATTATCTGGGGGCCAGTACCCGGGGTCCGACGGCTTAACGTGCCCATCCGACGCACGGCGGATATTTAGTGGATTCTAATACTTCAGAACATCACGTTCGCTTTAAAAGGGAACAAATGGATTTTAATTTTTATCAGTGTTTCTGTTTCGAGAGAGCGGATCAGAAAATGCTATTTCAACGGAATAGAGATAAGCATGCTCAGAATTGTAAAGATATTCAGTAGAATTAACGAAACTGAATTACTTTGCTAGGTGGCGTACATGCATATTACTAGGTATCTCTTTCGAAAAGAGAAACAAAAATTAATTCAATGCTGGATACACTACTTATGGAGAACTTTTTTATTTTCTTGAGTAATTTTTCTGATAGTTGGCAGCGCAGTGCAGATGGAATACGTGTACGATATTGACTGCCTATGGACATTCTAACTCAGTTGCCGCGGTTCCACAGTTTCAACAACATTCTGAGTTTCAGTCTTTAATGTTCAAAAGCATGGTAATAACACTTAGATCTTCTGTATTTCAGAGGTTAACGCTCAGCAAGAATTGTGCGCTTGAGCAGATCCGATAGCAACACTAAATTGTAATAAATCCGGAAAACTTTAAATTACATACGTCGGAATTAATTTCAATACAGAAATCCCTTGCGATGCTAAACTAAGTATTTGACAATGTTTTTTATTTGGCGTACCATAGCGAAAAACAGAGGCTCCATATTTGGACTCTCATAAAGCTAAGGCAAAAAGGGATTAAATTGCATGAAAGATTCCCTGTTTACTTGAACATTCTGTACAGTATGCGACAGGGCCGCCGTTAAAGGTATGCGGCGCGTGCGACAGCGTAGGGCCTCTCGCTTTGAGGGGCCTCGCGTTTGTGGATAAATAAGAGAAAATAAAACAAAAGAGAGAAAGAAAGAAAAATATAACATTAAGCACACAGACTAAAAAAAATCCGAGACTTCAAAACATATGAATTACCATCCCAGTTCTCCACGAGTCCGTATACATAAACATCACAGTGATGTCATACATACGCTCCCCCTTCCTAATTCAAAGTGTAGCGCCATAAGATCGGTGCTTATCCCCAAGAGATCCTGATTCTGGTGGGCGTTGCCAGATGGTGTTACCTTGCTAAGTCCAACACACGCCTCAGCACCGACAGCAATATATTTTCTTCTCGCAGCTGGAAACTCTGTGTTTGACGGGTGTGAGTGGATATCACGTCGCGACATTCTTTGAGTTTTACCATCTATCTTGGGATATACTTTTTGTGGATTTCTCTAAGCTGTTTTTCCAAAGCGAAAACAGTTTTTTTTGTGTGTGTGTGTGTGTGTGTGTGTGTGTGTGTGTGTGTGTGTGTGTGTGTGTGTGTGTGTGTGTGTGTGTGTGTGTGTGTGTGTGTGTGTGTCAAGTCAACTGGCCGCTGTGTTTGGCGATCTATTAACTTTCTTCGGTTGCTATTCGTGCTTGTTTTAACGTTTTAACCAGGTTCACTTCTCTACTTCGAATGTAACTAATAAACTTTTTAAGAATAGAGTTTGCGTTAAGTGAGTTGAGTTGAGATGTCTAGAGAACAAGGTAAGTTCCGTAAATTCGAAACAGGTTATCAAAAAGCAAAGAAAAGGGACAGAAGAGACATGTTTTCACGAAGTCAGGAAGGTGCCTTTTATAAATTTTTACTTCCTTCAGTTTCAGTTCCTGTGGCCAGCAGTTCATCGTTTGCTTCAAATTGCATCGAAGATAAAGAATCCAGTGAAAATAACGTTTACCTTTTTTGTTTGCAAGGGAGAACGACGGTTGAGCTTAATGATAATAGAAGTTACAGTTACAAGTTTAAAAAAAATATCAGTTCCTTCTATAACAAATAAATGAGTGAAAAGCTTATCATCACCTTATCAGAAAATAAAAATATTCTATTGCGTACGTGTGCAAAATACCGTTAGCCAGGTGGATTTAGCAAAAATTATTAGTTAGCCAGAGGGCCTCGCGTAAGCTTGCGGCGGCACTGGTATGCGAAGTATAATGGTAAATGCATAGACGTTTTGATTTACTTTAGTAGATGTCTGTGCAAGAAAAATGATATTCCAAACAACAGAAACTGCTCTGAGCTCGACACTACACGAAGTTTCTGCGCTCTTGACGAAATGATCTGCATTCGAATCAATCGAGAGAGTTTTCTTTAAGGAACGTGGAAGAAATCGTAAATCAAGAACTGAACGTGACGGTAGAAGATGTGAAGTGACTATAAAAAAAGGTAAAACGACGATATTCCAGAAATTTAAGAGGAAGACAAACCAAAAAAGGATCGTCCGTCAAGTCCCTATATCGACACACATGGAACGTACAGTGTACGCTGCTATAAATCAGCCTGAAATTCTGATTCATGTGCAGCTGCCCCGTTGGCTGTTTACCTGTTCAGAGTACAAACACAAGTTTAAATCAGTCTCCTCAAACATTTTGCATTTGACACATTGCACTGTTACGAATCCTTCAGAATATAAATGTGAACTTGGATTTTCTTCTGCTCGGATCTTTGTTAGAGGAAGAATGAATGTCTCTGAATTTCATTCTTTAAAAACGCAGAGACAAAGATACTACTTCAAACTGGGAACGGATTTTAAATTTATCTTGGGGATATTCGCCATGGGGTCAGACTCCTAAGAAGGGGAAAGTTGCCTTGCCAGGTCATTTATATGAATAAGGATCGCCATTTGAAGTGTTAGATTAATTTCACCATAGCTGTCAGCGCTTTTGATTCACAGTAGTTATTCACAGGATTTGCATATAGCAGATGTGGTAATTCTTCTTTTCTTATTCTGGTATGAACATTTCGTTATGTGATATTGCCCGTGATTTGTTTTATGTCACTGGAGTGTGGTGAATTCCAGCTAAGTTTTACAGCGTCATCTATCATAGTCAGTCTTTGCTTTTCTAATTTCAGAAGATACAAATACATTCTCACAAGAGAGATGATACCCAACCATTACGCTGTGATTTGTAGCAGAGGCCTGATATGAATACATTGTGTTTATGGTAAACTTCAATGAAATATTTTGACTTTTATTCAACTGATGATGTTAAATATTCAGAAAAATAGAAATAGAAATAATGGAAATCACTTCCTCTGTAAGGGAAAAAACGCTTCCTTTTTTGGGGGAGAGTCGTTATATCAATAAAAATTAATAATGAATCAGTAACTTTAGTTCTCTCGAAGCAAAAGATAATTGATTTCATGATACTTGTTCATTGAGAAGAAATACAATTGCCGACGTTTAAATAAAAGCATTTTGTAAACTAAGTAGCTGGTGTACGGAAACTTGGAAATTTAGTGAAAGCCGCATATGCGGTCATGTTAAAAATGGGGTCAGCAATCGAGTTTGTCAAAAACTGTCCGTTTAGTGGAGTTCTCTGTTAACTAAATTAGCCTCAGAGGTGTGCGAAGCAGTACTATTAAGGTAAGAAGTTATTTATACTGTAACAGAATGAATCAAAAGCCCGGTTGTTGAAGTTTGAGATCTTCAAACACAAAATTCAAGCAAAGTAGGAGGTACTTACTACACGTTAAGTCATAGTTTCGAAAATTATTGGAGAAAGTTGTAGTTTATCGAAATGAAAATATCATGCATAAACACTCGTGTCAGCTGATTCAAAAGTCGACGAAACCCAGGAGCAAAGTAAAATGTACAAGAAAAAGTCTCTATAGCACAGTTCTATTTCTAAACTACTCGTACTTTTCAACATTCTTCGGACTTCCCATTTGATTTCCAGGCAGTATGAAACACAAACAAAAGCTTATGTATTGCATTCGCTAGCACCAAAAGGAAAAAAACGGTTACTTAGATTTTCTACGGGAGCTGGCTTTGAGAGACTGGAAATGCAGTACACTCTCTTAAGAAAAACGATATAAGTTGGGCCCATTGCACTCAAAATTTCCGAGAAAAAAACAAAGGTTTCTCTATTTCTCCTTAATAAATTGCAAGATAAACCTCAAGCTATTAAATCTTACTATTCGTCCCCATCCCCACCACACACCCCACACACACACACACACACATCCCCAGAAAAAATTCTATGCTCCGGTTCTTTCAGTAGTGACAACAAACGTCTGGGCGACTAAAATTAAACTATCTTGATTTAGAGCCATCTAAAGAGACAACCAGTTAATGAAACCCAACTATATATTTGGTAAGAACACTTCCCATAATATGAGACTGATTTTGGAGATAAAAAAACAGTCCGAAATCTCCACCATAGTAATGTGTGGCGTTGCTAACAGTAAATTAAATTAGCCTCAGAGATCCCCAGAAAAAATTCTATGCTCCGGTTCTTTCAGTAGTGACAACAAACGTCTGGGCGACTAAAATTAAACTATCTTGATTTAGAGCCATCTAAAGAGACAACCAGTTAATGAAACCCAACTATATATTTGGTAAGAACACTTCCCATAATATGAGACTGATTTTGGAGATAAAAAAACAGTCCGAAATCTCCACCATAGTAATGTGTGGCGTTGCTAACAGTAAAACCAACAATTTTAAAATCAGTATGGATGAACAGTAGTCCACAACATGTAATTTTCATTCGATTAATTTCATTGTGTGTCTTCTCAAAATTTAATGTGTAGTGCTTCATAAAAAAAGATTGGGCGACTACTATGCGCTAAAGAGGGAAAGCGTAGGCACTGTTGAATGTGTCCATCGTTTTGATGGGCCAAAAACTGAATCTGCAGCACAATATTCGCTAGGGCAGAACGCAAAAGATCTGGAGTGGTGTTTCTCGCATGCTGGATGAATCCATTATACAATTATTTATTGCACACATTTAAAAATTACAGTTATATGAAAATGCAATACACCAGGAGGAATCTGAACACATTGGTTGTAAGGCGATTCCCCCTATCAGATGTAAGAAAAAGAATAAAACATATGGCATATAAGAAAGCAAGTAAGATGGTTATAACAGAAGCACCACTGTTAGCAGCATGCTTGGAACTACAATTTAATGATAGGGTTGAGATTCGTTATGGAGATCAGGGTGATTTACAATGTAATTTCGCAGAGTCAAGGAAAACTTTTTGATATTTTCCAGGGATCTGATGCTGTCTGGGAGATTATTCCATAGGATAATGGCTTTATACAGTATGCTATTTAAACCATAATTAAGTCTAACACACGGCTGACATAATTTGTTGTTAGCAACAGATCTGGTGAAGATAGAATAATCCAGATATTTGATGTCAGATTGAAAAATAGGCAGTTTAAGATGCATTATTCTAAAAAACATGATACCTAGTTTCAAGGTAAAAATTTCATGAATTTTTAGAATATTTAGTTTTAGAAATAATGGTTTTGAATGAGACATGTAATCTGTGTTCAGCATATAGCGAACAGATTTCTTCTGTAATTTGAACAAGCATAACTTATTGTTTGCACTTATATTTGAATGCCAAGATTTCAGACAATAGGAGAGATGGGTATAAATAAAAGCATAGTAAAATGTTTTTAGGACATTGATATGGAAGAGATGCTTAATTTTACCAAGCGGGCCAATCTGTAAGGAAACTTTTTTAAAACAAACTGAACATGCGTTATCCAGTTAAAGAATTCATCAAACCAAACACCAAGATACTGATCTTTGTCCACAATTTTAAGGGGAGATCATTAATCCTGACTGGAAATTTATTTATGTCCTCTTTTTTATGAACGTTTCGGAAATATACGGCGTTGGTTTTTAGAATATTAAGTGATAATTTGTTAGAACATAACCAATGAGATAAATTTGATAGATCATTATTGGTCATTATCTGTAACTTATGCAAATCATGACATTTTTGAAAAATGACAGTTTCATCAGCGTATAGCAAAGCATGAGTTAATTGCATGCACAGAGGAAGGTCATTAATATATAACAGGAACAGCAACGGTCCCAATACCGAACCTTGAGGCACTCAACATGAAATGTTAAGTAGATCGGAGTTTATTTTATTTGCAGTGACATACTGTTTGCGATGAGAGAGGTAGCTCATTAAGAGGGAAATAACTTTGCCACGAAAACCGTATTTGGGTAATTTATGTAACAGAATGTCGTGATTTACGACATCTAAGGGAAGAGGCAGCTTCTTAAAAGCACGGTGCCACAACACCGTGCTTTTAGAAAGATGCCAACTCATGAATGAGGAGATCGTGTTTTTTGGGAATGATCGGCCGATCACGTTATTCTCTGTGAAAGTTTGTGGCAACAACTGCTGTACATCAGAGCTGAGACGGTCTGAGCCCGAATCCGACTCGGGCTGAAAAATATTTACTGCGGTTCGGGCTCTTAGAGAGAGGGAAAGCGAGAGAATTTTTTTATATGTAAATGTGATTTTTAGTTGGTAAGAGGAATTCTTCGGCAACTGGTTCTGTTTGGGAAGCGGGCATTCGATATGGTTATTTATTCCGGGCTGGGGTACAAAATGTCATTGGCCGCGCATTAGTGTGTTTCTGCAAAGAAGAAAAAGCTTTTTCAAGAACTATAGATATTGGATAGTTGATAGCATGCCGACGGTAATTTACCCCCTATCTCCTCACAGTAGCTCCATACTAATTATCTTTAGCAACGTACATATTGCAGCGCATTATGGCGCAATAATATTAGCATTATTTGAGCAACATACAATTGCAGCACGGCCCGATCAATTTTGGATGTGACCACCCAAAGCACTTTATGGGGAGAAACAAACAGTCAAAGAAAATCGTACAGTTACACTATTAAAATAGATAGAGATCCTTTCCCCACTCCCCATTTGAGAAATACATTGGTTAATTGCAGAAGGAGGAGAGAGTGGAAGTGTGGAAAAGAAGATGTTTTTATTAATGGTTGAACAGGTTAGCCAGTTTTCGGGTTCGTTTGGGCCTGGGCTCTGTCTTGCAATATACACTTCGAGCTCGGATGGGCTCAGGCTGATATATCACGGGGTCAGGCTGATATATCACTGGCTCGGGCTCAGTAAATTGAGCCCGAACTCAACTCTGCTGTACATAGCTTTGGGTGTGAGTAGTTGCTCCATCTTGCATAAAAAGTGTTTTATTGAAAAAACCTCTTCGCTGCAGTTACAGGACAGCAAGACTGTGCAGCATATTATGATAACACTGTGCGGTTACAGTGCAGGTTCAGTTTGATGGGGTTTTTTTCTTGAAGAAAAGAGGGCCGAAAAATGACGTTGCTGTAAGCTTTATTCATCATATAACCTTCGGTGAATTAAAGGAATTCGCTGACGCGTATGCGGATTATCTACAGCCCAGATACGGAAGTTTTGGGTGTTCACATTTGCACTGAGATATAAATAAGTTTCTACTACAGAGGATGTTCTATGGCCAAGCTTTGTCCTTCTCTAGGCATAATAAGAAAGCCAAAGCAAACATCGGTTGAATGCTTCATAAGCAGGACCAGCTTTTTTCATGCCTTATGACGGTTTGCGTTCTCTTTCTGGTCTAACTTACAGGCAGCCTGTCTACTAAAAGCTGCGAACCCTACTTTGAAGTGCATATGGCGTTAACAGACCTCTGCGCAATGCCTTTTGGTGTCTGCTTGCAGCAGCACTTTCACCGAGCTGGTAGTACAGCTTCACGAGTGAGGCACGTTCAGGAAAGATAAGGACCACCGCGTATCTAGGAGAATTGTTAGTATTTATAAAAAGTTTTGTAGTTTTCTTTTATTCTCATTAGCCGCCCGTTCGAAGTACAATATACAGCTGTTACCAGTGATTGGAAAGCTAGTTTTTAAACGTAGCTACAATTACATTCTTGAAAAAGCAGCTTGCTACAGATACAACTACTTTTCCTGAAAAGTAGCCACTTTTTCTTCATTTAGTATCAGGTTAAAAATGCAAATCCTGAAGATGATCTTTAGATGTACATTCTCATATACGGCATTCAGAGCTAAACACCAAAGTAAATTACACAATATATCTTTGTACACACATGTTTAAAACTTAAGCACAAACATATTCCCGGGTTGCACATACATAAGCAGTCATGTCACTGATGTTTACATACAGTAATACATGTCATTTAAGAACACAACATATCACAGAGTTGCCATTCACCTGACACTGATACCGGGTGCTCTACATCCTAAGTATGCGAAGCTGGTACAACCACGCTGAAGTCCAGACTAACGCCGAGATATACTGTCCAAGAACAGCTGTAGGTAAATCATTACAAAGTATGCGGTATGTCCTTCTCTAAAAATATGCATGTTTGACACCTGCGCGGCATACTCAGAATAAGATTGTTGAGCAGTTCTTGGCGCAGAGTTTGTCACTCCTCCATCACGGCTCTTCGGAACTCAGGAATCATTCCTGGTGGCGGTTTCCTCTCAGCTGTCCAAGAACATCTCCCCAAAGCATCCCAAGCATGCTCTATTGAGTTGAGATGAGGGGAGTATGTTGGACTTCTATTTCTTCAAGGAGCTCATTATCGTCCATAAAAACAAACTGTGGTCCAATAGCTCCACGGAACAGGCGAACATGACGGAGGATGATAGCATCACAGTACCCTTCACCGGTCATGGATACTCCTTCTACCAGCTGCAACTCGATACGGCCATTGATCACGATGCTGGCACTGACCATGATTCTCCTAACACAATTTCTATCCCTTTCCACGATGTTCTTTTGATGGAACTGTGCACCACGCCCCCGAAAGATGTTCTGATGCCCAGAATCTGATGTTAAAATGAATCTGCTTTCATCTGTGAATACAACGCTGGCCGTTCCTGATTCGTCCAACCACTGTACTCTCGATACCATTGCAAACGAGCCTGTTTGTGTCGCAGTTTTAAAGGCACACGCTTAAGAGGTTTACGTCCATAGAGCCTTCCGGCATTCAACCGTCTTGCCACGGTTTGAAGCGACACACATATCCCAGTAATGGCAGACAGTTGATTACTCAATTGACTACAATGACTCCGACGATTCCATTTTGCAGATAGCAACACGTGACAGTCTTCTGATGCCGTGGTTCATCATAGACGACCTCCCCCAACATGTCTAGAGACATTTCCAGTTGTCTTGTGCCTTGACCACAATCTTAATACACAATGCCCTGATCGATTCCCAGTTCATTTGCAACACTTGTCACAATACGCCATTCTTCCAGTTTACGACGATCCGAACATTTTCGAAGTCACTCATATGATATCTTTGAACCATGTTAACTTCGACTTCCCAGTATGTTTCTATTGCACCTCAAAACACCAGTGAGATCAGGGACTGCACTAGAACAACAACTACTCACAACAAGCGTTCATCGACTGTTCACCGACTGTTGCATGCCCCACCTATGTTAGAATGTGTCATTTCGGTGTGAGGTAAGTCGGTAGGGACGCTGACATTAATCTGGCTGAGTGTTTGTGTGCTGTACAATCAATTTTCACGTTTGTTAGGAAAAATCCCTTTCGTGCTTAAGTTTTGGAGATGTGTGTTTTTATCTCAACTCTGAAAATCATATGTAATACATTTTGTCATATTCTGTGGCTTATATTCCAGGCTTGATACTGTGCCGAGTTATTTCAAATAAAAACACTATCAAAAAGTATCTGTAAAATCATTTTCTTTGCTAAGAGAATCTCGCTATGAAATGTCATCGACAAGATCGCTAGCTTGATAATTTCGTGAAATGTCTCGTAATTTGGAGATGTTTGTAAGTACCAGGTTTCGTAACGTAATTTTCCGTTGGAAGCTACTTATTTTGTAGCATGCTATTGACGCAACTGTGTTTTTTTATTTGTCCGATGTACGCCACCCCGCATGTTGAACGCTACAACATTAGCAGGATTCTCCTTTGGCAGCATCGTACTTTCCTTTAGAACAGTTATCAAGTCGTAAGACGTACGCAGTATGCAATTATTAGCATTTCCCCATTAGTAGAGAGCCTATTTTTCCATGGTGGTGATTTTTAAATTAGTTTTTCGTACTTTTGGTTCAGTTCGGCCTTGTACTAGTCTGCGCAAATGGCTCAGAATAGGGATAATTTAGATATAATCACCAGTATATAAACTAAATCTAACCCACCTTCGTTTTGCTGATGACGTAGTCATTTCTGCAACTACCTCATCAGAGCTGCAGAGTATGATCCAGAACTTGCTGACAAGAGTAAAGAAGTGGGATTAAAAATGAACTTTCAGAAGACAAAAGTGATGTTCAATGCTTTTTCAAGAAATGAAGATTTATCGATTGATGGAGAAAAGCTGGAGATAACAGACACGTACGTTTATCTTGGACAGCATATATCAAGTGAGGGTCACATTGATGAAGAAATTAATCGGCGTACAAAACTTGCCCGGAGAGCTTTTGGAAGAAACAGCATAATTTTCAAGAGCAATATGCCATTATGTCTTAAAAGAAAAGTGTTTGATCAATGCATCCTTCCAGAGCTTACGTATGGTGCAGAGACCTAGACCTTAACTAAAAGAGACATACAAAGGCTGCAGACAACTCAAAGCAGCATGGAGAGGTGCATGCTTGGTGTAACCAGGAGAGATAAGAAGAGGAACTCGTGGATCCGAAAAATGACAAGAGTGGAAGACATCATGATCAGAGTTAAATCCCTGAAATGGCAATGGGCTGGACATACTGCCAGAAGGACAGACCATCGATGGACAGCCGAAATTTTAGATTGGATTCCAAGGGACAGGAAAAGACCCAGAAGAAGACCACATGGGAGATGGGTGGATGAAATTCGAAAGTATGCGGGAGTGACATGGAGGAGACTGGCACAAGACAGACCGTTGTGGAGGAAACTTGGGGAGACTTTCGTCCAGCAGTGTATTGATAATGGTTGACAATGATGAAGATGATGATATAAACTGAACTATGATTTTCATCGTTTTCGATTTGTCGATTAAATTTTGATTATTTGCTATTTTGCTTGCATGAAACTTTCTACTCTACAGTGTCCCAGGAAATAATATTTTGCACATCTCATCAGCGAAAAATTTAAGTTTTGTGAAATTAACTGAACGTTAGGTATGTACAGTACTTTTATTCTGGAGAAAAAGGTGCTAGAACTCTTAAACAGTTACTGCCAAAGGAGGAGGGTTGTTTTAATAAAAAGCAAATATATTTCTTGGACATTGTTCTTTAAACCTTATTGTAGCGGCATGGTACAAAATAAAAAATTATAATTTACATGCTCATAATATATTAAAATATTATTAAGAAAAATAGCATTCCGTAGTAGTTTTATAATACATTGCAAATGCTGAAATTAATATCTATTAAATTTACCCATCAATGAGAGTTAAATTTGCACTAACGATCATATTACACTGAGGAATTGAAGAGAACTGCACTCTGATCTTTAAATTCATTCCAAATTTTGTTCAACTCTTGAGATATTTCTACCGTGCTTGCTGACTCCTTACTTTTCGTATTTAATACTCAGTTGTTAAAGATTACTTGGGCTTTCCTTTTCCTTGAAGTTGTAGGTATTCTCTAAAACCACGAAATGTATCTCGCTTATTAAGATCAAACCTGTTAGATAACTTCTTGATTTCTTGTTCACGATATAATATAATACATCGCTGTACAAAGACTATTCAGCGATACATTATGTGCAGGAAAAAAACTTTTCGATTACATAAAAAATCAAAGTGACGGGTTAACGCCTGACATCTCTCTCCCTCACAAGTTGCAGTAATTAAATGTTATAATTATATGTTACGGTCATTAAGGTATGTTTTAATTAAATTGTTATTCCAAATGTGACGTATATTCTAGATTAACTTTCCTTTTTTAGTTTCTTTCCCTATGTAAATCTTGAGTTTATTCTCAGTATTGTTCACGCTTAACGAAATATCTTTTCCTTCAAACGAATACATTTGGCAACACAATTGAGGTTGAATGCACGTGACGTATGCATGTAATAAGATAAGAACAGGAGATAAAAAGGACGACTGATCTGTTGTGAGAGGGTGTTGATAAGAGCTATTATTGTGAGCGATTATGATGAGCGTTGTTAAGAAAGTGTTGTACGAGAGAATTGAATAGTGTTGTGCATTCCATTCCGAATAAAGGACTTTTTTCCGTAAGTTGACTTCTAGTTATATGTTTTGTCTGGCCGTTAAGGTTTGTTTCATTTAGGAACAATTTATTAGTATGTTGATATTTTAAGTTAGCGTAAAGGTCAAGACTTCCTTTACGCCACACAAAACTTAATGGCATCATCGGTGGCGCAGTGACGGTCTAAGCGCTGACTTCTGATCATTCGTCCGTCAAGTGTCCGGGTTCAAATTCCGGTGAGGCATGGATGAGGTGACGCGATATTGGAACACTGATTTGAGGACAAAAGGACTTCATGTCCCCAAATCAGCAGATCATTTTAGGACACCTACAGTACATACTCAAACTAAATATGCGACTTTTTTCCTCACAAAACTGTATTGTTCCTATAAGTGACATATTATATATGATATGTATTAACACGATATATCTTTTAGAATGTTGGTAATTTGTACTGATAAAGAAGAGCTATGATTGCGAGAACATATTAGCAAAAGTGAAATGCTTTACATTAGGCATTTGCGCAGAATTAAAATCAAGCTGCACATTAACGAACGAATTGCATGGCGACTTCTTCATTTTGTCAAAGTTTTGGGAGGATGAGTTCCTCCAAAAACTTTCAAATTGAACAAGTAGATTCAAAATATGTCCGCCCTAGTGGTGCAGTGCTCTTACTGCTGGCCACCAACCATTCGTACAAGTTGGTACGGATTCGAGTCCCGAATGAAGCATGGGTTGTGTGTTTGTCTTATAGCTCTTGCTTTCTCACTTTCCGCTGCCCCGGTGGCGCAGTGTTCTTCTTTGTATTTATATGACACTGCCTATGCGCCTGTTGTACATACATTACTATTTTGCTCATCTGATACACATCTGTTTCACTTGCACTTATCACAATATGCCTTTACCTTGTCTGCCGTGTGTCACGGATATACTTTTTGTCTCGATTGCACTATATTTCATGGTACTGCACATATTGTCTCATTTTACGAAGTGTCTGCCTATACTGTTTCACTTGTTTCTCTTTGTTGTATCCACTTAAGTATGTGAAACAATCCCTCGAATATGAATTTGTTCTCACTGTAAATAGTACATTTTTCATTTGTACATATATCATCCTCGCTGTATACATGTTGTCATTTCATTTTTTTTTCTGTTTGGCGCTGTAAATCCAGGCCTTATGTACTTGCTTAATTTGTTCAATAAAGTGAAAGCAGTGGTCTAAGCAATGGTTTATGACCATTCGTCCGGAAGGGGTCCGGGTTCGAATCCCGGTGAGGCATGGGTGTTGTGTTTGTCTTGCTGCACTGGATCTCTCCCTTTCGCCGCCCCGGTGGCGCAGTGATCTAAGGCGTTGGCCTCTGATCATTCGTCCGTAAGGGGTCCGGGTTCGAATCCCGGTCAGGCATGGATGTTGTGTTTGTCTTACAGCACTGGCTCTCTCCCTTCCCTGGAACCAGTGACCCTAAATTAGGGACGGGCGACTGCTTATAGCCCATTGAGTTGCTCACGGCGGTCGTTAAACCTCCAATCAAAAAAAAAAAAAAATCTCTCCCTTTCCTGGAACCAGCTACTCTAAATTAAGGACGGGTGACTGCTTATAGCCCATTGAGTTGCTCACGGTGGTCATTAAACCTCCAATAAAAAAAAATTATACCTTCCATAAAGCGAAAGTTCCCAAGTTAGGGACAGGTGACTACTTAGTCTTTAGAGTTTCTTACGATGGTCACAAATTCGTAAAAAGGAATAAAAATAATCAAAGTTTGTTTTCACAAGAAGCATGTTGGAACATTAATACGCCGTTCCGGTGGCGCAGTGGTGTAAGCGATGGCTTATGATCATTCGTCCTAAAGGGGTCTGGATTCGAATCCCGGTGAGGCATGGATGCTGAGTTTGTCTTACGGCACTGGTTCTCTCCCTTCACTGGAACCAGTGGCCCTAAATTAGGGACGGGCGACTGCTTATAGCCATTTGAGTTGCTCACGGTGGTCGTTAAACCTACAATAAAAAAATTAATACAATGAAAACTATTTTCAAAACCATTTTTCATTAGAAATCTAATGAGTTAATGAGGAAGCGTAAATTCGAGGACATTTGAGGATAAATATCAAAATTTGGGGACAATTTGCGTTCCCAAAGGCATCAGATATTTTTGGAGACAGTAAACTAAATTTGAGGACTGTCCTCGAGAATTCAGGACTTTTTGTGTTTGTCTTACGGCACTGACTCTCTCCCTTCCCTGAAACCAGTGACCCTAAATTAAGTACGGACGACTGCTTATAGCCCAGTTAGTTGCTCACGGGGGGGGGGGTCGTTAAACCCCAATAAAAAAACTAAAAGCCAAATATTTTGAGTTACAAACATTCCGGAACGCATTTCCCGAGCGTTCCGCAATACAGAAACCTTGGCTTTGTGAATGTACAAATTAAAGCAGTACGCAGCAACCTTTTTTTCGATTTTTAACGACAATCACGAGCAACTCTGAGGGATATAAGAAGTCGCTCGTTCCTAATTTAGGGCCAATTGTTCCAGGGTAGGGTTGGAACGGCTCTATGTTTCATCAGGGATTCGAATTTGGGCTCATCTGAGGTCGTAATCCAGCGGCGCAAGTAACTCAGCTACCGGGACAGCTGACAGCTCTAATCAAATCACAAATTCTTAACTTATGCTCTGTGCAGCGTTTAGGCTGTACACTAGTCACAAAAAGTTAGGGATATTGTGGTTTCGAAGGGACAACGTGGTGATATGTAAATTTAGCGACTACTGGAGATCGGTTATCAGCGTGGGTAGCTATGGCATAGGTAAATTAGCAAAATGAGAACACAACACATGGCGTGAGAGCTCTGATAAAAATACCGTGCGGGAAGTGAAAAACGGTACGTTTCACCGCTTGGTCTAGAAGTTTGCTGAATGTATTGACTTCAGAGGGGATTAACCTTAAATTATGTCCAGACGACGTTTAAGCATTGGCAATAGAAATAGGACTGTTGTCATGTTACGGGCAGGTGTACGGCAGATCGATGCGGCTGCTACTTTAGAAGTTTCGCAAAGTGTAGTAAATCGGCTACGCACAAGATTTCTACGGCTTGAAAGTGTTACAGATGGACCCAGGTTAACCACTAGGAGGCAAGATCGCTACCTGACAGTAAATGCTTGGAGAAGCCTAGTGTCACGAGTAGCCAACTCCGGGAATCACTTCGAGCTGCTCCTGGAGTCACAATATGTACTCAAACGGTACGAAACCGTCTTTTCGACTACGGACTCAGAGCAAGGAGGGCAGCTGAGATGTATAGCATTGATATCAGCTCACCATCGTCAAAGATGTACCTGGGTCCGACAGTACATGTCATGGTATACATGTACTAGTACATGCCATGGTGGCACCATGTACTTTTCACAAAGAAACCCGTTTCGCTCTTTATTCTGATAGTCGACGAGGACATGTATGGAGGAGATCCAGAACACGAATGCAACCCCGCTATGTTCAGTCCGTCCACCCTTACCAGCGACAATCAGTTCTGGTCCGGGCAGGAATCTGTTTAAATTGCCGTACATCCTTGTACGTTTGTCAAGGCAACATCAATGCCTCAGTATACCGAAACAAAATCATTGTGCCCATTATGACACTGTTTAGCGCTGCTATTGTGCATGAATTCCGTTTTCTTGATGACATTACAACCAGTTACCGTGCTTCGGGAGCTAGAAAATCATGGCATTGAATAATTACAGCTGTGACCGTAGTCTACTGGGGTCTTCTATCTTATTGAGAACATTTGGACGCTGTACAGCGTCCAAATGTTCTCAATAAGATAGACCTCGCGTGTCTGGATAACACAGCACTGGCGACCTGCGTAACGTATTTCTTGTTATGTAGGACGAGCTGCCACAGATACTCATCAGTAATGTCATTGCAAGTATGCCTACTGGGTGTACAGACGTTCTTCCACACAGAGGTGGTGTTATCAGGTACTGAAATCCAGAGGTATGGACATTCTCCGAATTTACCATTTTGTCTATATTGCCGTGCTACTTTGTTGTGCGCGGGAATTCCACAATGAATTGTTTTTGTAAAGTTACTCCTTTCCCTTTGTGTTGCGTGGCCTCACTATGTTATTTCAATGTGCGTTACTTGAGTCAGAATCATACAATCGTGGCCAAACGCCATGCACCGGTAGACCGAAAGTCAATTTTTGATGTTTGAAGTCAACTTATACAGCATAATATTAAAGTCAGGAATACATGTTATACATCATTTTAAAGGAAATTTTATGCTGAATTCAAATATTTTTACAGAATGTTATTACCAGTAATAGAAGTAAAGTTACAACCAAAAATGTGCAAGTGAGGAAACACAAATCAAGTTCTGAAAAAGCGTTCGCGTCCCTCTAATCCACTTTCTCCGACGTCCGCTAGTGAGATATAAAAGG
Source organism: Macrothele yani (assembly GCA_039090855.1). Taxonomy (NCBI): domain Eukaryota; kingdom Metazoa; phylum Arthropoda; class Arachnida; order Araneae; family Macrothelidae; genus Macrothele; species Macrothele yani. The sequence goes on from CM076990.1 coordinate 214,334,709, forward strand.
ATGTAGAATCGTCAGTCGACTTGGAACGCAGCTGCTTGTAGTCAGTTGACTGAAGTTTATGTAGAATTCCTGGTGATATTCGAATTTTGGAATGTCAAAGACCCGGGAATTGGTACAGTCCTTCAAACCAGGGCAAAAATTATTGCTTTGCATGAACTTGGATTTAGTAGTCGTAAAATTGCTGTTAACTGTGGCTGTAATCATTCCACTGTCTTGCGCAACATTAAAAGAGTTGCAGAAACTGGATGTATGGGAAACGGAAAAGGAACAGGTCGGCCAAGGCTGTGTACTGAATGTGATGATCGCATGTTGATTCGTCGTTCCTTAAAATCAAGGTTTAAAACAGCCACTGATTTAAGAAATGAGTGGGAGAATGAAGTAGGCATTATTGCATCTGCACGTAAAGTTCGTCGTCGTAGGCTACAGAAAAATGGACTGACTGCACGAAAAGCTGCACGAAAACATTTCCTTACTGAACAACAACGGCTCAAAAGAATGAATTTGGCTAAGGCAAACAAGAATTGGACTGTTGATGAATGGAAAAATGTTATTTTCAGTGATGAAACAACTGTTACTATTTCCGCTAATAATGGAAATAATTATGTACGTCGTCGGGCTGGTGAAATATATTAGGCATGCGGCACCCAGCCAACAATCAAGCACCCACATTCGGTGATGCTATGGTCCTGTATTGGAGACAGTAGTGTTGGCCGTCTGCACATGGTTAATGGCACATTGAATAGATAGAAATATGTGTATATTTTGGAGTCCAAACTGCTACCATCTGCACAAGACATTGGGTTTGTGGAATTTTATCTTTCAGGAAAATAACGCGACGTCATCGGTCGAAGTTAGTTGACGAGTGGTTTAATCGAAAAGTTATAGGAAAACTTCAGTGGCTGGCACAGTCACCGCAATTTAATCCCATAGAGAATCTCTGGGTGAGATTGAAGCAAAAGATCCGTCAACAAGGACCCACATCTAAACCAGCATTAATTGAGTCTGTAAAGGCCGTATGGCACCGTGTTATCACCAATGGACAACTAGAGTAACAAAGTGCACAAGAGAAGCTCATAGTTCCAGAGAAGCTCATTAGTTCCATGCCAATTAGTTCCATGGTGCTGTGACGTACCTGCCTGCAGGACGCACACGACATAAAAGCAGATAGCAATCAGAATGAACGTCTGCGTAGCTCAGTTGGTAGAGCGACTTGTTCCGGAATAAGCGGACTCGGGTTCGATTCCCGGAGTAGACCAGAAATGACGGAGAAATTTACTTCATTATAATGGCGCCCGAACTATCCGGATGACCCGACCGTTCAAAATCTCGCATTGGTGTGATGTTATTTCCACACCGGGAGATATAAAAAATCAGAGAATCCCTTCTCCAGCGCTTCGAAAAATAAAAATGTGTGACGTTGCATTCCACACACCAGATTGACTGGGAGTTCTCAAGTGCACGTTCTGCAGTGGATGGCTGCCTGCAACGATTGATGGTCACGGCTGACCCGTGGGCCATGAACCCGGCCCTCTTTCGGGGGGAGATGTGACGTACCTGCCTGCAGGACGCACACGACATAAAGGCAGATAGCAATCAGAATGAACGTCTGCGTAGCTCAGTTGGTAGAGCGACTTGTTCCGGAATAAGCGGACTCGGGTTCGATTCCCGGCGTAGACCAGAAATGACGGAGAAATTTACTTCGTTATAGTGCACTTTGTTACTAAAAAACCATGGTTATCCAATTAAATATTAAAACGCATTTCGCTTGTTGGTAAGTTATTTCAAGTGTCCTGCAAGTTTCAATAATGTACTATACTGTAATTTTACGTCAAATGCATTGTACAATAATTTCACAAATTCCGCTATTTTTTTGTTTTTTATGACTACACGCTGTACTTTTGCTTGTAACTTTACTTCTATTACTGGTAATAACATTCTGTAAGCATATTTGCATTCAGCATAAAATTTCCTTTAAAATGATGTACAATATGTTTTTTTGACTTTACCATTACTCTGTATAAGTTGACTTCAAACATCAAAAATCGACTTTCGGTCTACCAGTGCAGGACTTTTGGCCACGACTGTACGTTCTTCATTTCATGTAATATCCCTAACTTTTTGTTACCAATGTATATGTATAGTGCAATTTGTTTACGGCGATCGTGTTTACAATAAAATAATACTAACTTGGTGCAAAATATTAAGAAACCAATCATTCACGCATATAACTAATAGCTTTGCGATTCATCGAACAAAAACGATGTCTGAAAAAAGAAAAACATTTAAGAACTGAGCTCAAACCTTAAAAATGCCTGGCCCACTTATCTGCCGGTATCCGTTACCTGAAACTAGTAATGTGTACAACCCTTTTAAACTTCCGTTTTTTTTAGATTTTCACTCATGTAGATTTTAGTTGCTTTTCGTTATGCTTCCATACAGAACGTTACATCTGAACATCCATAAGTTTTCCTTATTTTGGGATTGTGAAAACCTTTTGTCCGCGACGGACATCCAACACGTGTTCCTTCACTCCGGAGTAAGTCGATCTCCCAACTGAGCTACGCGAACTGTGATGTATATTCTAAATTAACTTTCCTTTTTAGTTTCTTTCCCTATGTAAATCTTGAGTTTATTCTCAGTTATACTACACTCTGAACGTGATATCTTTTCTCTCAAACGAATACTGTTGGCAACATAATTGAGATTGAATGAACGTGACGTATGCCTGATTTGATAAGAACGAGAGATAAAAACTACAAGAAAACTGTTGCTTACAGAGCGTTGTGTTCAGAGCTGTGTGGTGTGTGGGGAGTTTAATGCAATATGCTTTGCTATGTTACGATGTGTTGGCTACATCCTTGAATAAAGCATCTTTTCCGTAAGTTTCACTTCTGTTGTTTACATGTTTCGTCTGGCCGTTAAGGTTTAATTTAGGAACTATTTCATCTTATGGTTATGTTTTTAAAATAACGTAGAAGTACGAAAAAACTTCTACGTCATAGAACAGAATATCTCGCTGCAGATTTGTCGTCTTGACACATGTTTGCACCTCTGTAGTAAGTCACAGGATGTGACTAGCAGTCAGTCAAGTCATGCTAACTGATATACAGTAAATAATTTACAGATCCCATACAGTTTGAAGGGGGTGATTAGACCCACCACTCACGTTAGTGTTTAACTCGTCTATGTGTTCTATTATACAGTATGCTGTCAAGTCTTTGACTGCAGTGACATTAAACCTTCGACAGTTCTACTCAGGGAATAAATCTGTTTTTCCGAGTATTAGGTTGTAAGTGAAGTTGTTTGTTTTGTACTCTGTTAGAATTCTTTTGAACCTTGAAACATCACAACCTCTTGCGAGGAAAGATTGCAGACTGCCGATAACATGCCCTACATTCACAAAGATATTTGGCTTGCGTTCACTATTATTGTCAACCAGAACTAGCAAAGAACTCGCTCTTCTGATTAGAAGCTTTTTACGCTTGAATTATTACAATCTGTGTTTTCCACTAGAAAAAGAGCAGTAGTTATATCGGCACTAAGACCAACCTCACTACGAACAAGAAAATCAGGAAATGTGATTTGGATAATTAACTAAGCGTTGTTGGAAAGATTTAAGGTGCAGAGGAATGTTGGTTTGAATATCAGTAATCGCACTTCAGAAGATGGAGGTGGCAAATTAGCAGGTGAATTGGAACTTAAGAATTTCACGTTTAATAATGGATAATTTGAGAATTTTAAAAAACAGCAAGATTGATTCTTTGCCCTAATGCTCTGTCAATGTTTCAATGATCTAAAATTGACCATTATGAATCATATCTAAGAAATCGATCCACTAAATATGTTCCATCATCATAGAAGCAAGTCAAAAAATGACAATAATAAAGTAAAACTGGCTGTTAGGAATTTAAAACGCCAGTTTAAAAGATTAATCTTACGTCAATGATCTATTTTTTTCTTGGAGCTTCCAATTTAGAATTTGCCGGAAAAAGTTACCACATTTCTTAATTCGTTATAAACTATACCGGGAAATAAATGAAAACATTAAAATACTTCTCTTTTTCTAATTTTTTACGAATGAAAGTACAACATCTGATTTTGTGGTTTGGGAACTGTTCTGGGCTTAGTAAGTTTTAATAAAAAAATTACAGAAGTGCGTTTTGTGTTGAACATGACCGCTGCATTTTAGAACATGTCAAAATATGCTTTGTGGATCATAGCTTTATTTTGTCAGAATTCATCGAACCATTGTAAAACACAGAGAGCGAATAAAAAAAGGAAGGAAGCCAGGTTCAGTATTGAACGCTGAGGTGGCGGTGGGAAATTTTACATCTGCGGTGCACATGGCGCATGCGTAGAAAATACGAGCGGACCCATGAGACTCAGAGAGCTCTTCTGACCTTCCAAACGGAACAAGTAGTGATAGGAAGAGAGTCATAGGATTTCATTTTTGTCCAAGTCGACCACTTAGAAGCACAAGATCAAAACTATCTTGCATGACCACGTGAGGAGTAGCGTTTCTTTCGCCCCAGGCGGAATGTTATATGGAGAGGAGTTGGGTGTACTTGAAATCCTCCGTCATACGACACTGTGGATGAGGGGGGGATGCATTGAGAAAAAACAGAAATGGTTATCACGCAGCTGCTAAATCTTCGGGGGAAATACTTGGTAAAATAAATGATCTTAGATCTTAATCAATGGAAAAGAATACTCCATGTGAACATTTCTAGAGACTGCGTTCATGTGGACAAGGTAATATGTATCATATCTAAGAAATCACAAACAGTAAATTTGTAGAATACGTGCAATATTTTGCAAAATTTCAAAATATTATTTTAAAATGAAAAATAATAGAACTAAATAGGAAAACACGGTAATCTCTAAATGCTTGTGTTGTTGTTCTTACAAAATTTCTTTTGTAGAATTGGCGGGATGGGCTGTTCGGTCTTTATTAATAAATTATTTTAGCATTTGAAAACCTTAACTGTGAGAACGATGTTCCAATTTGTTTTTATTATTTGTTTTTTTTTTTTTTGTCTTTTCCCGATGCATAACTTCGCCGCAAGGTAGATGCTATTGAATTTAAAATGTATTTAATTCCTTATTGTTGGTTCCAAAAGTCTCATTGGAACAATTCGTTTTTTCTTTGATGCCATTTACCAAAAAGACCATTTTGCATACAGTTTCTTTTCAGAAAATTCGTTCTCCCGCTACAAAGCGGGAATGTATATTACATTACTTTCAATATATTTGTACCTCAAAGTCCAAATAGAAAAATTCCTTTTGACGGATTCATTCATGGCGAAGAATGCCTTAAATATAAGAGTAGTTCCTAATGTTTCACAACTCTCACACTTTTGTCATTAGGCAGCGTAAGTGGATATTTCTGTTTACATTGTATTTGCATCCGTATCTACCTCTTCTTAAAGCCCAACTGAAAGGAAATCTCATTTCTAAACAGATTCCAGTCACTGTGAAGCCATTTTGCACATCTTTCTAGTTCAAAATAACACGCATTTTCCCTCTGGGGAACGAAAATGCATATCTTAGTCTTTTCGATATCTTTGCTCACGAGAGTCCGATTTGAAACATTCTTATTGCGTTCGAAAGTGTTTGCGGTGTAAAACGTTTCGCATATAATTCTGCGATTCTTTTGTTCCATACGACATAAATCTGCCACTAGGAGGCGTAAGTGCATGTTTCTGTTTGCAGCATGTTCGAGCCGTATCCACGCATCTGTAAACCTCATTGAAAATTTCCTTCTAGAAGCAGACTTTTCTCACTACGAAACGCATTTTACTCGCATGCATATTCCCGCTCGCAATATTATATACAAGGGTTGTCCCAAAACAACTGAGAATGTTTTTATAAAAAAAAGTATGAGTACCTTAATTATCAAGGAAAAGGTTTTCTTTTTCGAAATACCGTCCATTACATAGAATATAGGTGTCCCAACGTTCCTCCCATTTTTTGAATGTCTTCTGGAATTCTTCTTCTGAAATGCTGTTGAAGCACCCCTGTGCAACTGTAATAAGTTGTTGGCCATTTTCACATTGTCGTCCCCGTAATGTCTTTTTCAAAATAGGGAACAACCAGACGTGACATGGTGACAAGTCTGGACTATATGCAGGTTAGGACATTAACTTAATATGCATTTTCTACAAATAAGAAACGACAAAACTGGTCATGTGCGGGCTTGCAATGGCCGCACTTGAAAAGAAATGGGAAACCCAAGTTGAATAAACTTGTTTCGTGCACAAATGCTCGGTTAAAATTCTGTGAATTAGTGATTTTGAAATGTGAACCATATCTTCGATATATCTAATTGATAGATGTCTGTCTTCCTACACCAATTGTATTGATGTTTACCTCTGTAATACTCATTAAAAGTTTCTCTCCATGTGCGATTAAAGCCGCCGGCTCACAACCATCCATACATTATTTATGCCATCTGTAAATTGTTGATTTTCCTAGACATTCATCTTTATAAGCCCCTTTCATAGGATGGAAAGTCTCTGAAAGATTTCTGAAGTCGACACCAAAATCTAATAAAACATTTTTGTTCCTCTTTCTCATCCATTTTTTTTTTCAAAAAATGACAGCGCGAAAACACTTGTTTGGGATTCACGAAACAGCGCTAATTAAATTGCGCACTACTGACGACGCATGCATAATAAACAGGGGTGGCCGGTTGCTACGGTTACAACAACTACCATTTTTCCGAGACTTGTGCCAAGGTCGAACGTCATATCGCACATATTTTATAACAACATTCTCAGTTGTTTTGGGACAAACTATGTACTTTTCCCGCTATGGAACATAAATGTATGTTTTACTTTTCCCGATATATTCCAAGGGACAGGAAAAGACCCAGAAAAAGACCACATGGGAGATGGGTGGATGAAATTCGTAAATATGCGGGAGTGACATGGAGGAGACTGGCACAAGACAGACCGTTGTGGAGGAAACTTGGGGAGACCTTCGTCCAGCAGTGGATTGATAATGGTTGACAATGATGATGATGATGATGATCCTTTTGATTTAAAAAAATTATACCTGATTCCATTCATTGCGCGGAACATTTAGCGTATATTTTTTATTCTTTTTCTTTCCTTTTTTTTTTTTTTTTGTTTATAGCAAACACTTTTCCAATAGCTGTTGTAAGGGTGAGTTTTTTTTTCAACTATATTTTCGCTGCTAAAAATCCGCTATTGAAAAAATTCTACTTGTATTACATACATGCCATTTGCTCATTTGCTATGGTAAAGATTTGCGAGCTTTATCCAGTTTAAACAACAGTTTTCCTCTAGGGGAGTACATTTGTGAACTTTTTTCTTGCTCTCGCTGCTTCTAAAAGTCTCATTTGAAAAGTTCCTCCTCTAACTCATAGTTCCTACTATGAAGAATATTTTGTGTACATTTTCTCCTTTTTCATAATATAATGCCTTTACATGTCTTCAGTATATATTTCTGTAATTTCAAGTGCATCTCAGAATTTAAAAATGTTATTGAATATTTTTTTCTTTACGAGGGTATTCTTGTCTATTAGAAGCATTTTGCTGCAAATTTCTTTTTCAAATAATAGTTTTTCCGTTAGGGCAAACATTATATTACGTTTTCCCCCATATTTCTATTTCTAAATGTTAGATTTGAAAAATTCCTTTTGCTTCGAATATCTTCCGCTATGAGGAATATTATTTTGCACACAGTGTGACTTTTAGTGACGCATTAGTGGACATAAGTGACTGTCTCTACTTGTAATTGTTTTACCAATCGTAGAAATCTGGCTGAAAAAAACTCTTTTGTAACTGCTTCTATTCACTACGAAGCACACTGCGTTATTTAAATAATGCACAGTTTTTCCACTGGAGGCGTAAATACATCTTCTTTTTCGGAACTTTCTCATTTTCTAAATGCCGTTTTAAAAATACCCGAATATGTGGTTCATTCTTCGAGTTTTCTAAGCGATAGCAAAATTTAAAAGACAAAATTTATCTATAGAAATCTTCAACAAAGCACTTAAAGGAAGAACTTTTTTCAAGTTTCCGGAGTCACTTTGCAGAGTGGATAATGTTGCAATGCGAATTTTTCCAAGACAGCTTCCTACGAAGGACTGGTATAGTGTGTTCCTCAAAGTCAAAGAGTCATTAGATTAGCCAACCAGGTGGGATGTAGCATGCAAGATCTGTTACTTTACTTAAAACCAAAACAGATTGCCATAACTTTAGAGACATACCATTTCGTTTTCCAAATCTAGCATTATTTTTCTTAAATGCGCACGTGGAACTCCTTGGTGGCTTAGTGGTCATGTGGAACTCCCTGGTGGCTGAGTGGTCAGATGCGCGGGCTTCTGAGCACTCATTTAAGGGAGGCAGAGACTCAAGTTCCGGCTGAGGTATGGACGGGGCGCTTGTCATACAGAGCTCCTTCTGTACCTTCCGTAAGACAAATGCACACACTAGGGACGTACAGCTACTTATAACCCCAGTTTAAACTAAACAAAACAAAAAGGAGCACATGTGGGATCTACCTTTTGAATGGAATTCTCCTTCGCAACGACGTTTGTTTCACTTTTCGAAAGAGGTCAAAAAAGAACACCGTATTTCTGGTAACGTTATATCACAATAATATTCTTTAATTGTCGCTCCAATGAATAGCCCCCTTTATATTGTCTCTACATTAACTTCTCAGCAGAAAATATTGTTAAAACCACGAAGACCTACAACACAATTTTGATACCAAATTAATTTCAGAACCAACAAATGAACCTGATCGAATGAAGAACATTTTGTGCATTAAAATCTTAATTGGACTACAATATAATATTACTCTTACAGGCGGCAATGCAAAAATACTATTCTTAGTGATGAAGAATATGCCAGTGCGGTTGATGCATGATGAACGTAAAAGTAATGTGTCTGAAACAATGAAATATGCAGTCGAATTGAATCCCCAAAGTATTGTAATCAGCCAATTTTTTTATGAGAAATATATTGATCAAATCCTGATTACAGTGTGATGGTGTGCCATTCGTAGTTGTGAATCCTATTCTGTGCTTGAAATATTCCCTGAATGATGCCTAATAGATATTCTTAGCGGCAAAAAGTACAATCGATAAAATACTGTATATTGATTAGAAGTATATTGTGGGTTAAAATGTTTGGTGGCCTAAGTGAGGGAGTACCATTTTTGTGTATTTAGAATATATTATTGTGATCAAAATGCTAAATGCAGTGTTAAGATATTTGCATTAAAATATGTTGATTAAGTCGTGCGATGACGCCATTACTTGTGATTGATAACTATGGGTGATTCAAATCTCTACCAGATGTCGTTTTTTCAATACAGAAATAAGACTCGAATACCACTAAACTACATACAGAATGTAAGTTTTAGCAGTGAAAAACATATTTTTATTGAAATATCGATTGAACAACTGAACAGTGCCATTCTTTGTCAACATAGCTTTGTTTTTAAAATAAACGTTCAACAATTCGGAAATGGCAAATCATGGCTGATTTAAATATGTTGACTGGGCAGTTGTATAATTTCATTCACTGCTAGAAATTATAATGTTCATCAAATCCTGATTAAATAGTTACAGAATATGAATTTTAACTGTAAATGATATATTATTGGTCAAAATGTTAATTGAAGAAAAGTTATTCTTTAATGGTGGAGATTTTATTCATTAAAGTCTGTCGACTGGACGAAGAGAGAATGTCGGTCCCTCTTAGTCATGAGGAATATATTCACTGAAACATATTGATCGAAGAATGGGAGAATGTCGTTTATTCGATTGAGGACATATTAATTAAAATTCCAATTTCATAATGCAGAATGGTTTTCTCAGAAAGGAAAAACATATACACTTGACTGAATTCTTTATTATTGAACTTCATGGAAATGTTATGCTCAATGGGAGAGAACACATGGTGCATTAAACTATTCATTCAACAACGAGAGACACATTCTTATAGAGGTAGAAAAAGGGACAGAAGGTTCTGGGATAATGTAGTCCTTGGTTCACGAAAATTTGGCACACGAATATGGTCCACAATAATATTCAATTTCGACAGATGTAGTACACATGATCGCCATTTTCGGCCAGTCTGAATGCTTATGGATGCACTTAGCCAATCAGCGACGACTTTTTGCCATCATTCGGTTGTTGCATTTGAATTGTTTAAATTATTTCTTTTCTTTTCAAACCATAACATCTCTACGCAATAAACAGCATCATTTACTTCAAACTTTGCAAGTCCTTATCTAAATGAATCCAAAAGTGAAACCAGCTAAGGATAAGAAGGTAAATACATCTTGTTACAGTGCAAACTAAGTAAGAAGATTGCTTCACTTGGAAAAGCAAAAGGACTTGAAGTGGAACAGGAATATGTTAATTCTAGAGCACGGAGTATGGAACAGAGTATCTTCAAGATCTGGGCAGGTTCCTTTAATACAGTAGGAGAAGAAATAGGAAGAAGAGGATGATCATCTCTTCTGACCAGCTTACCAAGGTTTTGAATTCTTTGTACAATGTGTTTGTGGTCTGCCATCCAGACACTAAGCAAACTGAACTTGGCTTCTGTCATTTTGAGGACCGACACATGCCCTCCCTATACTTAAAGAAGTAATAAACGGAGGAAAAAGCGTCAGCCCAGTCATCAACCCCATAAAATTTCTTGACGGAGAGACCAAGAGTGGAGACATCCTAATCTTTCTTTCTCTCTCCCCCCCTCTCTCTCTCTCCCTCTCTCTCTCTAGCTCATGTTGCCTTCATCTTTTGCTTCTCAGTTGCCTTCATCTGTCTTCTCAGTTGCCTTCATCTTTTGCTTCACTTTAGAACTCCAAGATGATCTAATGGAAAGAGACAATTGCATGAATTACTGGCATGCAACGTGAGCATTGCATACCCAATTCATTTTAGGAACCAGTGCCAAGATTTCTTAAATATCTATCTGTATTTATCTACACATTTATTTACTAAGTGAAACCTCTGAATAATGGTCAATGTTCGGACTGGGGAAAAGTGACCATTGTTGGAAAGTGGCCGTTCTTCGGAGGTTAGACCTAAATTAAAAGTGTTTGTCAATTGCTTTTGGCCTGAGCAAATCTTGTAAGTCAATGCGGAATTATAGACAGCTGTCCTAAGCGATGCGGAGATCAGAAGCAGACTGCGTGTTGTTAGCCTTGAGAAAACTGAGCTGAGTTGAAAAGCGAAATTTTCCAGATTTAGAACAGTAAATACAAATGATTGTTTGCTGCTAAAAGTTTGAACCAGCAAAATGAATAACAAGTATGACATTAGCAGTTTATTTTCAGAAGCCTGGTTATCTCCACCTATTGTTCATTAGAATTGGTTGACCTTCATCTAAGCTTCAATAATTAGTCATGCTGTAGACATGGGCGCATGCAGAATGTTTAGAATTTTTTTCGGGGGGGGGGGGGGTCAAAGCAAATTTCCAGCACACAAGAGCTTTCTAAGCTCTAAGTCATTCTAGATAAATAACAAAAATACAATCTCAGTCTCATTGCATAAAGGGAAATATGATTATTTCTTAAGACAAAGAAAGAAAGGTGTTACAGAGGATTAAGTAACAAGTAAAAGATAATCGAATACATGTTGCGAAACCTATTTAGCTAACAAAAAACAACTTCTTGCGGTTATTAAGCTGGAATATGATCGTGTCACTTCTGGTTCGAAGGAAATAAGGTACGAAAGACTGGTTGCAGTCTTTTATTAGTTTGCTTGAATCAATCGACAACTTTTCTTATAAAATCTGCATTTCCATGCACCCAATTTCGATTGACACTCATTATAAATAGACCATCTAGTCTCTCCTCGGTCATGGTTGATCTCTCCCAAGTCATTACCCTACAGAGTACTAAAAGATCTTTCAATTGGACATGTTATTTCGCGGACGTTTGCTGGTATTTGTAGTGCCCTTGAAACGTCCAGGTAAAATTTCACCGCTTTCTGGATAATTTCTGAAAGGGAATCTTTTCTGTTTCCGCTATTGACGTTTCTTTTCTACAGCCGTACCACAGCCTTGATTCTACGTCTAAATTATCAAGATACATGCCGTACGTTGCTGAAATATCTTTGACTAACAAATTAACTTTATGCAAGTGTGCATGTCTCAGAAAACTTGAAATGTACGTCGTCCTGGAAAGGGAGAAGAACCCGCATCACGCGATTTACGTTCGAGTACGTTACTTACCTTTACGCCACCAGAACAAGAAACCGCCGAAGACCTGAGGATGTCTTTTGGGACTCTGATGTACCGTTCACCCCTTATCGTAGTAAACTTGATGGGAATAACTTTATCCTCATCAAATTTACTAATATTTTTGGGAAGTAAATTAAAAAAGAAAATGAAGGGTCCTTCTCTTTCGAAAATCTGCTTCCCAGAGAAATTATCAAAGAATCCAAATGCGGAGTGCCCATAAATGAACGAACGGTAATATTCTTTCACACAATTTGATAGTATTAAATCTAAGCACTTGTTTGACCACGTTGGAGGGGAGGCGGGCGTTCGGTGTTTGAGACGCCCTCTGTGAAGACAGCGAGCGAGGGCTATGGCGATCCTGGTTGCCATAGCGAGAGCAAACAGCAAGCAAGGTTGGAGCGCAACCTCTAGTTTTTTTAAAAATTGAAATGCTTCCCTTCTCTTTTCTGCCTTCATGTTTTTTAATTTTTAATTTTATTTTGGGGATTCCAATTTCCAGGGGGTCACTTTACCCTCGTTTGCGGGCGCCTATGATGATTTGGGAAAGGCAGTTTCTGACTTTTGGTCTTAAACAGACCTTAGAAATAACAAGCTAGATTTAGAAAAAAAAAACTTAACAATTTTATAGAGTATGAAGTGTAACTGCACATTTGTCGGCCGCCCACGTGAGAAACGGGAGCAGTAACTACACCAGAACCAAACCAAGAGACTCCACAGCCGGGCAATATTCCAGGCACTAACACCCATTCTAGCCAGCCGCGATGGAGAACTGAGACGTACACAAGAGCTTGATCTCGACTCAAATAATTATCATCATGCGTTGAACTCCAACTCCTTCCTTCTTAAGCAGGCCATTATACCCGCCGTGATGCAACGGGTTGTTGTCGTTGTTTGGAGTTTACCGTTGTTGAGAGGTGTTTTTTATGGAAGTTTCACTGACTGTGTTTATTTTTCATTGCGTTTTTTCTGCCCTAAGGATTACAGCTGCTCTTAACATCATATTTTCCTGCTCTCGTATCTCTGTGTTGAGCATGCTTTTACTGTTTCCTTACTAGTATTGCTGAAGTATGTACGGACCCCATTGGTTTGCCGTGGACATGCGTATTTCTAATTGCCTTATGTGAAAGCTACAGCAGCAATCCCCCGCTTAACATGATCAAGGCTAACGAGTGTGGTTTGGCTCCTGTGCTGGTGCGTGCGCGCCGACCAAATACTTCTGTTTGACTCATCTCTGCCGTTAAAAAAGTTGCTTTACTTTTTTATTGTTTTTCAGTGGGTGATCTGAAAACACAAATACTACTGCATTTATCATTGTGTTCAAGAAAGCACTTAATGTGTGTCTGCGTAAGAAACAATAATTTCAAAGTGCGCTTTAATGTTTTTGTTTCGTGTTAAACCAAACTTTTTCGATAACGTTGTTTTCTTGCAGCCTGATAATACGACTTTGGTTTGAACAGGGAAAAAAGTTTGTCTTTCATCCCTTCCCTTCTTCTAATTGAAAAAAAAACTCGTCTTTCATTCTTTCCCTTCTTCTAATTAAAAATAACTCGTCTTTCATCCTTTCCCTTCTTCTAATTGAAAAAAAACTCGTCTTTCATCCCTTCCCTTCTTATAATTGAAAAAAAACCGTCTTTCATCCCTTCCCTTCTTATAATTGAAAAAAAAACCGTCTTTCATCCCTTCCCTTCTTCTAATTGAAAAAAAAACTCGTCTTTCATTCCTTCCCTTCTTCTAATTAAAAAGAACTCGTGTTTCATCTCTTCCCAAATTTGGCCCTTGCGCCAAAAAAACCCCATCAACCAACCAACCATCTTTCATATCTTCCCTTCTTTTAATTGAAAAAATCGTCTTTCATCCCTTCCCTTCTTCTAATTGACATAATATTTGTGAATTTTGATTAATGTGCCTGAAACATTTCTCAGTTCTTCAAAAGTTTGGCTTAGAATTTTTCAAATTTATGTGAGCTCCTTTTGATTTGATTCTTAAATGTTGCAACTACTATTGCAAGCACCGATGATTCTGCAAAAATGTGTCAACGGAAATTTGTGTAAAACTAAAAAGCATTCTCAGCGACAAAAAGCATCGTACGTTCCTAGAAGAAAACTGAGCCCACCTTCTTCTTCGTCAAAGGCAAGTATTATGAAACAAACAAAATTTTTATGTCTTTGGTTAACGTTGTGTTTGAAAGTTTAAGCAACGAACAAGTATATTTAAATTCTGTGATAGTGTGTAAAAAAATAGTAGAAATGTAAGTTTTCGAGACCTTTTTGCCAATGTGGGCTTTTGAGTAGTTAAATCCAATCTTGAACTAGAGAAATTTTTTATTAACATAGTTCGGCATGCAACGCATTATCTGAGACACTGTTACACGTTGCTGGTCAGGCGATGCAACTATTATTGCATTGTGCGCTGTGTTCAACATGAATCACAGAAGCGAGTACGATTTTCATATTTACGAAATCAAAAAAACATCTCGATGGGATATTCAATGGGTGCGAACCAAAAAAGATAATAAAAACACTAATGAGTGAAATGTTAGTGATCAGCGTGTCGAATTAGGAAGCAAATACAAGTTAATATTACGATACATGTTTCTTTCGCCTCTTCATCATTCATTCCTGCTTCCATATTAAATGCGATCTGTGTAACATTGCTGGCTGCAGGAGACCGTCGATGAGTAGAGTACAAAAGATTGCCTTCCTTTGCTGTGCCTCTTCTAAAATCAGAATGCAAAGCATGACAGTCGGCAGAGGAGCTTTCGGAGACGACTATCAATTATTTAAATATAATGGAATTATTGTAGCGTTCGCCTCACTTCGCCAAACAACTAGTTCGTTTGGAATTATCTCGATTCCAGACGAAAGTTCGAGTGCACTCAGAATCCGTCCCTTTCAGCAATCCAGTAAGGCTCATTTTATTCCTCAGAGATAAAGTGCTCTCTCTATTACGAAGATATTTCCTTTTTCGCAACAGTCTTCTAAGATTATTTCGGCAATCTATCTTCTGAGGTTCACTACTGGTTCCTAATGCTGTTGCTGATCAAACCAAACACCGTACAGACGACATGAAGTTACTCTATTATTCGTTTGGTAGCTGATTGTCTCTGATTGGCAGTAAGATTTTATCAAGTAATATCAGTTATCTCGCTGTTTCATCAATCGCCATTTTTCGTAAAACGACAGACTGTGTCGCCGACGTTAAATAATTTTCGTATTTAAAAATGACTGATCAATCTGTTATTGTTTTAGAAACAAAACCGTATGTCCAAGCATGATACAAGATAACGATAAAAAATGGGAACTGCATTTCCCTTTCGCCCTCAAAGTCACGCGAAAAAAAAGAGAACATATGAGTACGAATGGGAGAGAATGTTTCTGGCTGTATTACCGTGTGTTTGAGTGCATGCACACATACAAACATTACTGAACGGAAGTCAAAGAGCCACTTGATTTCGACTTTAAAGACTATCCGAAGCACATTTTCCTGTTTTGTTTCGGAATTTAACCATCCCGATGAGCATCCAAATCTAGAAATAGCCATCAGTCCCTAACTTAGGGTTACCGGTTACAGCGAACTTACAAAAAACGACGTAAGAGCCTCACACGGAGCTCGAACCCGGGAACATCTCGCACGAATGGTCAGAAGACCACTCGGGTACCGTGGCAGCCAAAATCTACAGGGTGTGCCATATAAAAGAGGCTCGAGTATAATGAACGACAACAGTCGGGCAATGTTACTATACATGGTAAAGAATAGTTGAAATGACAGAAAACAGGAGTAATTTACCTGCGTTTACAACAATTGCTGAACGTGCTGTCCTCCGACATCAAGACACAGCTGCGCACGACGAAACATGCTGTTCGTAACGCGCCACAACTCATTGGCAGTAATCTGGGCTATGGCATCCGTAATGTTCACTTTTAATTCATCAAGGGTGTGCGTATTAGATGTGTACACTTTCCCTTTCAATGATCCGCACAGATAAAAGTCACAAGTGAAGAGATCGGGTTATCTGGGGGGCTATGGTCCCTTCGATACAGTTCTGTCCTCCCTAAACACTTCATGCACGGCACGTAGGCTGTTCCGCGCAGTATGCGCCGTTGCACCATCCTGCTGAAGGAAAGCATATGTTCGCTCTTCTTCTATAAATGCGGCAACAAATGGGTTGAACAGTTGCTCCGAGTTGATGGTGTCAGTGAAAAAGAATGGGCCGATTATCCTCTTCACAGACACAGCACACCAAACGTCTATCTTTTGGTCGTACAGAGGAGTCTCCGTTGTCCGTCTGGGATTCATGTCTGTCCAAATCCTGCTCTTTTGCGCATTGACATACCCATACAGATAAAACCCTGCTTCATCCGTCATGTAATAAAGTGTTGGGTCCATTTCACAGCTGACAATGGTCTCCTGGAACCACTTACAATATTGCATCCGTTTTGTATAATCAGGAGTTTTAAGTTCTTGAAGCGACATAACTTTGTACAGCCGAAAATGCAAATCCACCATAAGTATGCGTCGGCATGACGTGTCAGATATTCCCGTTGTAGACGATAATTGGCGAATCGACTTCGGAGGGCTTTGTAACATCATTGTGTACACATCCTTGATATTGTCTTTAGTACGAATTGTCTTGGGTTTGTTTCTTTTCCTGTTGCATCCCGTGCCGGTTTCACGAAATTTCCACACTAACTTCTGTACCAATGATTTCGCCGGTGCTGCAAAATGTGAAAATTTTTCTGTAAAGAACTCATTTAAAACCTTGTATGAGTTATTTCTGAAATACTGTTCCGCAATAAAAAAACCGCTGTTCCGTACTTAAAACCATTTTCGTTGTCTTTGTTCTCTCTTCACTTACACTTATGACCGCGTACCTACACTGCTCTGGCTGTGACTAACGGCTCCGGAGAATAACTTTGCAGCTGTACACGCAGAGACCGGTTAGAAGTGGAACAAAGCGGTTTTAACTGGAAACCCGCCTAACAACGTATGGCCACGGGGCCTCTTTTATATGGCGCACCCGGTAGTTGTTAATTAATAAACGAAAATTTGCTTGAAAAGTAATTCTCTAGTTTTTTAACTTTCTCAAAAGTACTTATTGCATTTAAAAACATTCAAAATTCTTGCAGTCCGTAAACTCTAACAAGAAAATAGCACTGCATTTCTTTTCACCAAAAAAAAAAAAAAGCATTTTTGAGAATACTAAGCATACAGGAATCAAACCTTTTAGGATGTTCAAAAAATACAAAACTGTTTACTTTGCTCACTGTTGGCCCATCAAACGTCTCCTTTTACAGCGATATCGGTACACAGCTCGAAAAATCACATTTACAAACTTCGTAAACCGGAAACTTTGATTAAAGAAATAAGATCTCATTTATAGGCTTTAGAAACCGAAAACTGTTATTAAATTTGCATGAACAGGACATAGCATTTCTCTGTGTTCAACGTTTTGCTGCATTTAAAGTCCATGCTTATCGACCACCTACTAACGTTAAATCGGAATTCATCTAAGGACAATTTAAATGATTAAGCATCTGTTCTGCGGTCAAGATGTAACTTTAAGAACTGGATAATTCAGTGCGAAGGCAAATCAATACAGATTTACGGCTAAGAGTGTGTTTTATCATCCCATCCCTTCAGCTTGTATGCTAACGAAGCCACACGTTAGTCACTGGAAAATATCGAGAGTTTAATTAAAACAGTCGATATACAACTCTTAACCCTTCGGCAAGTATGCTGGTGAGAACTTTATTTTTCTGCCCAAAAGTGGTTTGAAAGGAACTTCTATGAAGCTGTGGAAAAGAGAGGACCTTCTAAGTTCCATTGAAACGAAAGTTATTGCAGCTGGAGAGTCTGTCGGTACTCATAATATTAATAAAAGAGTAAAGAACAATAAAGAAGTAAGATGAAGAGTTTGATCGTTTAGGACACAAAAAAGGAAAAATACTAGAAACGTGCCAATACAAACAATTTCTTTGTTGTTCGTATGAAGAGCAAAAAACTAAGGATTGGAAATTAGAGGTAAACGAAGATATGTATATAAACTTTTACCTCAGAATGTTCACAGAAGAAAACTTTCGCATCTTAAAAATGCTGCAAGTGGGGAAAGAGACTTTTTAAGATTTAGTTAAATAGAGAAGATCAAGGATACAGGAAAGAGGACTGCAACAGTAACCTCTCGGGTATGAGATGTTCTAATGCCTGACGTACATCACAAAATCTCAACTTTTAATGATTTGTCATGGATACAAGATGTCCTCAAGCAGCTTATCGGTCCCTGAGTGTGCAAAGAAGGTGAAGTAACTGCGCTCTCGTTGCTCTTAGCAGTCCTTAAGGGTGAGATTAACTGAAAAAATTTGCTGTGACAATTTTGTTTGAAATGCAAACAGAGCATTAGGATAAGTTTTGGAGAAGAACAAATATGGTAAGTTTGCCATTACGCCCCATTAACCTGGCTTTGCATAACATCTTTAGTACGTCATTATGCATGTGTTCGTTCAGGGCGTTGTTTGCTTGTACTTTTCACACGCTGATTTTCACATTTATCAGCAGGAGTGCGACGTCTTCAAAACAATTTTAAGCCGATAGCTATTGGTCCATTCTGGCGTCATGCTTTCAGTATCCCTTTGTACGAACTATCTGGGTAAGACTTGAATAAATACTCGCACCTAAGAATTATAACCTCACGTCACCTCCTCCTTCCCCCTCCAACTCCGATCAGTTCGACAAGGACGACTCGGTGGCCAGATGGTCAATGGCATAAGTTTCTAGCAAGTCGCCCAAGCTTGGTCTAGGTTCGAATCCTGCAGGAAACATGAGCGGGTCATTTGTGCTACAGCGCTTATTCTTCACCTGGATCCAGTGGCTTTAAACAAAGTACCGGCTGCTTGTTAGAGCCCTTACAGTTGAGCATGATAATCGTTAACACCGATACAAACACAAATCGCCGCACCGGTGACGCTGGCCTTTTACCATTCGTCCGAAGTAGTCTCATGTTCGAAAACCCGCTTGTTCAAGAACTGGCGTTGGCCTTTGACATTAGTCCGAGTTGGACCCGAATTCGTGTACCGGGTGAGGCATGGGTGATGTACTTGTCTCGAGGCGCTCGCCTTTGACCATTCTTCCAAGGTAGACTCGATTTCGTGTACCGGCTTAGGCATGGGAGATGTGCTTGTCGGGTGGCGCTGGCCTTTGGCCATTTGTCCCAGGTAAACTCGAGTTTGAGTTCCGGGTGAGGCATGGGTGATGTGCTTGTCTGTTGGCGCTGGCCTTTGGCCATTTGTCCCAGGTAGACTCAAGTTTGAGTTCCGGGTGAAGCATGGGTGATGTGCTTGTCCCGTGGCGCTGCCTTTGGCCATTCGTCCGAGGTAGACTCGAGTTTGAGTTCATTGTGAAGCGTGGGTGATGTGCTTGTCTTGGTGGCGCTGCCGTTGGTCATTCGTCCGAGGTTTACTCGAGTTTGAGTTCCGGGTGAGGCATGGGTGATGTACTTGTCCCGTGGCGCTGCCTTTGGCTATTTGTCCCAGGTAGACTCGAGTTTGAGTTCCGGGTGAGGCATGGGTGATGTGCTTGTCTGGTGGCGCTGGCCTTTGGCCATTTGTCCCAGGTAGACTCGAGTTTGAGTTCCGGGTGAGGCATGGATGATGTGCTTGTCCCATGGCGCTGCCTTTGGCCATTTGTCCCAGGTAGACTCGAGTTTGAGTTCCTGGTGAGGCATGGGTGATGTGCTTGTCTGGTGGCGCTGGCCTTTGGCCATTTGTCCCAGGTAGACTCAAGTTTGAGTTCCGGGTGAAGCATGGGTGATGTGCTTGTCCCGTGGCGCTGCCTTTGGCCACTTGTCCCAGGTAGACTCGAGTTTGAGTTCCGGGTGAGACATGGGTGATGTGCTTGTTCCGTGGCGCTGACCTTTGGCCATTTGCTCCAGGTAGACTCGAGTTTGAGTTCCGGGTGAGGCATGGGTGATGTGCTTGCTCCGTGGCGCTGGCCTTTGGCCATTTGCTCCAGGTAGACTCGAGTTTGAGTTCCGGGTAAGGCATGGTTGATGTGCTAGTCCCGTGGCGCTGCCGTTGGTCATTCGTCTAAGGTAGATTCGAGTTTGAGTTCCGGGTTAGGCATGGGGGATGTTCTTGTCCCGTGCCGAAGCTTTTGGCCATTCGTCCGAGATAGACTCGAGTTTAAGTCCCGGGTGAGGCTTTGGAGATGTGCTTGTCCCGTGTGCGGTGCCTTTGACCATTCGTCTAAGGGAGACCCGTGTTCGACTACCGTGTAAGGCGTTGGTGGTGTTATGTGCTTGCCTTGTGGTGCTGGCCTTTGACCATTTGTCAGTGGTAGACCGGAGTTTGTAGTACCAAGTGAGGAATGGGTGATGTGCTTGTCTTATGGCACTGGTCTTATTCTCTCCCTGGAACCGGGGTCGCCAAGTTAAGACCGAGCAGATGCTTATATCCTTTAGAGTTAGTTGGCCGTTATGGGCGTTATTTGAAAATAAACATTCGATGTTTACGCTTTGTGGTGAGGAGAGAGCTCACGTACGTCATTTTAGTCAGTTATATGATTCCACATCCATGAATTTTGTTCGTGACCTCAAAACGTTATAGGGAATACTGATGCTCCGCAGTTATTATTACTTTTATACCCTTGGTTTGTCCGCGTATGTGACAAAGCGACTAATTAGTACACTTTTTTTTGTTCTCCGTTAGAACAAAACATCTGTGAAAGTATTATTTTGTTAGAAATACATAGAAACTATATAATTTCTTTAACGTCGCCCGGTATGAAATATGCACCATCTTCTGATGAAATTTGTTTTCAATAATTGCAGTGCTCAAGCTATCAAAAACACAAAGAATGAGAAAAATGTACAGGGGTTGGGCAGAATAATAATAACACCACGCTCAGAGACGTGACTTTTAGTGCAGCTCCGTACGTCGTAATACACAAAGGTATCCACCACCTTTTTGTTGTAACAGCTTTGTTTAGAACCTCAAGGTCCTGTTTAAGTGCATTTAAAGTGTCTTGTTGCAAAATTTCTTTCAGGGTGACGACGAAATGAGCGACCTAACGCAGTTCGAAAGAGGCTAATTGTTGGTGGCCGGCTAGTTAGTGCCTTCGTGACAACAGTCGCCAGAGTAGTGGAGGGTATCGAGAGCTACTGTGTCTAGTGTCATGACAGCATATCGTGTTCGTGGCAAAACCTCATCTGCGAAACACAAGAGCGGCTGGAAAACGACCCTGATTGTGAGAGACAGGAGAGCATTAAAGAGGATTGTTACCCGCAATAAGAAAACCACGGCGCTGAAAATGAATTTGCAGCTCAATCCGCATCTCCAGACCCCAGTCTCAACAAAAACAGTGCGTAGGGAACTGTATAAACAAGGTATTCGTGGCAGACCAACTATTGCAAAACCAACCTCTGGTGACCCGGGTAAATGCACAATGGCGACGGCAGTGGTGCCAGGAGCATACAATGTGGATTGCCGAAACATATAAGCGTGTAACGTGGTCGGATGAATCCACATTCACACTATTCCCTTCCGCAGGACGTGTTTACGTGTGGAGAACACAACACCGTCAGAAGCGTACAACCCAGACCGCCTGTTTTCAACAGTGCAGCATGGTAGTGGTTCTGTCATGCTCTGAGCGGTCATATCGTGGTTTTCAGAAGATCCCGTGATCACCTTGAAAGGACGGATGACTGGCAAGGCGTATGAAACCCTTTTGGCCCTCCAACTCCATCCAATGGCTCAGGCATTGTTTCCTGCAGGGGATGCCATCCATCAAGATGGCAACGCTCCAATTCAAAGAGTTCGGAATGTCCAGTCATGGTTTGAGGAACGTGGGGATGAACTTTCACACCTTCCTTGGACTCCCCAATCACCAGGCTTGAACATCATCGAGCCATTGTGGTCTCTGTATGAAAACATAGAAAGACATCGTTATCCTCCTCCTGCATCTCTCAAGGACATGGAGCAGTTTCTGCATGAAGAATGGTGTAACATCACACTAACCACCATTCAGGATTTGTATGCGTCCATTCTAAGGAGGATTCAGAGTTTTGAATGCCAAAGATGGTCTCACACCATACTAGGTACTTAAAGCCTTCTTTTCCTAGGTGTTCACATTTTTCTGTCCAAACCGTTATGTTAATTTATAGATATTCTGAGATACTAACTAACTGTATGTAACGTAATATTCGCCTGTGTAGCAGCATGGGAAATATTTTAACAATTATTGATTTTCAGATTTGGAGTTCATTAATCAAAAATTTTTGTGAATACGTAGTTTTCAGCTTCGACTGGTTTTTTTTTCGGACGCTGTTTTAAATGAAACAAATTATTTTACTCTTGAAGTAGCAATAGTTATCTAAATCCTGATCTGTAGCATGGGTTTTGCTTATGATAGGTAGTGCACGTGATACATCTCTTCGTATACATACTGAAACAGAAAGATCCATGCTTAATAGCTGCCTTTATCTGAACTCCCAGTGATGGAAAAGATAGAGAAGAATTAGAATCTAATGTTGTCTCTGAGATTTGGTGCTTTTGGTACAACAATTACCATTAGCTTTTTCAGATTTCAGATGATTCTATTAAAGATTCAGGGAAAACTTCTTACTTATCAAATGTGTTTATTTCCGGGTTCTTATTGGGTGTATCTAATTCAGCGTACCAATGTTTTGCTGTGCAAAAGGTGCATTCACCTGTTGGATTGCCTATTATAATCACTGATATTTACGCACATTTTAATATCTAATTTCCTCTTTTAGGCTTGCTTTATTTTTCTGAGTTGAATCACAGGTTTTTCTTTTACGACTTCATGTGCGCCTTGTTCATAGTGTATTCTATCAGCGGGTAATCGTTGTATATTTTTCTTTAATGTTTCATTTCCCTTCATGTTTATGTATAATCTGCTTGCATGCATGTCAGCATAATGTTAGTAAGTAAGTGAGATTAGATAGTTAATACTGGGGAACTCACTGTACTAGTTGTAGTTACTATTGAATATCGTGTGCTTCTAAATAGCAGAAGCAATATTAACTAATCTTATCTTCCAAAATATAATTGTCGTACCTTCACACGATCCATATTTTTCAACTACAAAAACGTACAGGGTAGATCGCAGCATGTAATGCAATGTGATTCTGAAGTAATGAGATTCATTTATTAGTAAATATACCTAAGCTCATACCTCCAAACAAATGCTGTCTCGTACAGATTTACCACCGCGATTGGCCGCACACTTATTCCAACAAAGCCACCAACATATTCAAGAACTTAACATCCTAGTTCCTAATCTTGATTATCACGAACTCACTCTCTGCGACTATCAACCGTTTTTCGAAGCTGAGGATAAAGAAGTTCTTGCTTCGATACAAGAGATGACAGATATTAATAAATTTTGTCTCTGTGAAATGCAACTTACGACTTTCCCATAACGTCAACAAAGCTAAATGTAGTGCTTCGTTTGAACTATTAAGGGCTATTATTAAAGATACGGGAAAGAATATTGCGAACGTTAAGGTGGAACTGTATGACCTACAACTTTTACTGGCTAAATGTTACCCGATTTTTCTGACCCGAACGGCAAAACTTTGTATAGGAGTTACAATATGTCGTTTACTCATAAAATGACATTAGAACGAAAATTTAAAAAACTGTGAAATAACAGCAACAATGAAGTAAATTCTGCTTCACAAATTGAGGACATCTTTACGTATAATGAAGTGATATCTAACCTTTCTAATTTTAACCCGAGCAAAATTCAAAAACGGATTTTACGTTAGAATTCGAATTTTGCAATTTCAGAAAAGGTACCAGTATCCAATATCGTTGCGTCAGTTGAAGAGTCCCTGATAAAAAACGATCTAAACATTGTTCAAGAAGAAACGATTAGACATTGTGTCAGCCAGATAATAACGTTCCTTTCCACCATTTAAATCCAGTCTCAACAAGGAAGAATGTAATGCTCTAAAAGAATTACAATCAAATCGTGATATTAGCATTACTAAAGCCGATAAAGGATGAAAAGTTGTTATTCTGGACAAAAAACATTATGAGGCAGAAGTCGAAAAACTTATTTCCGGGAAACCTTATAAAGAAATAAAAAATGATCAATCGGAGAAACAATGAAAAGCAGTTCGGAAAATGGTATCAAATTGTGTAACTCTTGACCAAAGCTCTAAAAGTGATCTAAAGCTCTTACATGCCCGTTGTCCGCGTTTGTACGCGCTTCCGAAGATACATAAGATTGGCGTCCCTTTCCGTCCCATAGTCAGCAATAACGGCTCAGCTACACATAAGTTGGCCAAGTTTCTATCTTCGAAACTATCCATCTTGACGACTTCGTCGAACATAACAGCTGTAAAAACTTCCATCGAGTTTGTCAATAGACTAAAACGACATCCATACAACAATCAGTTCATGTTATCCTTCTATGTGAAATCCATGTTCACAAGTATTCCACTGAATGAAGCCCTCAAATCATTGAAAGCTAGTCTCACTGAACAACATTTAAGCTAACCGGAAGTAGAAGATATTTTGAAACTATTGGAAGTTGTATCAGACAAAACAGTTTCCTTTTCCGTGGAAGATTTTTCTAACAGGCGGAAGGCCTTGCAATGGGTAGCCCACTGTCGCCTATCTCATGCAAAGTCTGTATGCGTCACTCTGAGGACAAACTCTTTCAGCTTGTTACATTCGACTTGTGGATTTGATATCTAGATGATAATTTAGCTCTCTAGAATGGCATGAATTCGGAAATACCTAAATCAGTTGAACTTATCAATTCAATTGATCCTTATATACAGTTCACATGTGAGACTGAAAATAATGGCTGCTTACCATTCCTTGATGTCCTTGTGTCACGCTTTGAAGGATCCTTTAGTACAACAGTTTGTCGAAAACCATTTGCTGTTTCTTTTTCTTTTTGAGGTTTAACGACCACCTTCAGCAACTCAGTGGACTATAAGCAGTCGCCCGTCCCTAATTTAAGGTCACTGGCTGCAGGGAGGGGAGAGATCCAGCGCCGTAAGACAAACACAACATCCACGCCTCGCCGGAATTCGAACACGGACTCATTTCGGACGAATGATCAAACGCCATCGCTTAGATAACTGCGCCATTGGGGCCGCATTTGCTGTTTCCTTAGCGTCATATGCAAAACCATATCACCCATGGAAACAAAACATCTCTACGTATATCGTACAATACATTCAGTATATGCTTAACTGAGAATTCCTTGAAGAAAGAGCTTGATTTCCTTTAACGAATTGCTACAGTACACAGAGGAAGAATATATTCCTTCCGTTACAGACAAAGCTGTCCAAAAATTTAGGATACCGAAGCCTGTCTGCTCGCTCACGCCAATTGGCTTCCCAATACGAGAGAATTTGTCGGCTATCTCATTTGCTCCTCAGATCTACTTCGGAATTTCAAAAATTCTCAAAAGTTTTAATTTCAAAGTTATTTTTAAACCCATAAACAAGATGAATTTTTCCGGTTCAAAAGATCTAGTCGAAGACATAAATTCCTGGGGAATTCATCAGATACCTTGTGAATGTAGACTTTCATATAGATCCGCAGGACTTTAAGGTTCCGTGTGAAGAAACACAAGACTTACATACGGAACTATCATCTGCATAAGTCGTCTATAGCCCAACATGGTCACGAAAATAACCATAAATTTTTGTTTGGAAACTGCACGCTTGTTGATAAACCTGATTCGACTATTTAGCTTCATGTACGTATTCGATTTTAACTTATACCGGAACTCTTCACTACTTATCAACGACATGACGTTTACTCCATTTCTTTCAAGCGCGTGGAAACAACTCACCAAAATTCGCAACCGTCAGAACTCTGATGTCGCAATGATTTCAATTTTTATGCTTCGTTCGTCTGGATGATGCCGAGCCAAACGCTTTGCGAAACTATAGTCGATGTATAATAAATATGTAATTGTGGTAAATGTTGCTATTTTTATTCCCCTAACACTGTTCAAAAACATTTCTGAAACTTTTATTCTGAAACGGACACGTTCTCTATAAATGTCTTTACGCTTGCTTTACACGAATGCGCAAAGCTGGAAGTTCATTAATGCTGATAAATCTGTGTCTGGTCAGGGGTGGGGAAGATCAAGCACAACGATACGATTTTGGTGAAAAACCGTTACTAAGAGTGGGCGTTATGATTTTCCACCACTGAGAGAATTCCAGAGATTGTTCCTCAGGCTCTAAAGGCAATTTCAAAAGAGGAGGGCAATTTCAAAAGAGGAGGGCAATTTCAAAAGAGGAGGCAATTTCAAAAGATGAGGGCAATTTCAAAAGAGGAGCTCTAGGGATTTCTAGAGAAATGACAGCGTCGTTTAAATAAGTGCGTCTCCACTCGAGATGAAGACTCTTAAAGGAACAGCATTTATATGAATTGAATACCTTTGGATACGTTAAATTAATCACATTATTTTACAATACCTCCTTGCACCCTGTGTCTGCTTGCGCATTATGCTCAGTTAACAATTTGTTATATTTATTATCAAATAGTATGCTGTACTCAGTGTGAACTAGCACGTCAAAATTTATTAAGAAAATTCTATTACCTGTATGAAGTACGTCTTTCTCTTTATCCAGATATATCTACGAACGCAGGAAATCAGTGAATGTGAACCATGAAACTTTATTACGAGGGTAAATTAAAAAATCTTTTATCCCACGTACTAAAATACTACGAACATGTCATGTTATAAATACACAATGTGTGCTGTTCCTCTGGTAATCTATAAAGGAGGAATGATCTGGTAAAGCAGCATCATTCCTTCTTTATAGATTAAGGAAGTTTTGCCCCTATTATACGCAGCATCGCAGATCTTTCGGGTGCTACACCATGCAGCCCCTCCTTTCTTGTGCATAAAGTTTAGCAATTCCTCTTCTGTTACACAACAGAGTTGATCCTTTGTTATAAGGAGGGGAACAATTCCTCTCGCGTTACGTAAAGTACGACGGATTTTCTCATTTTATCTATATTATGGAAGCTTCTCACGTGCAGTAAGAACGGCAGCAGCTTCGCTGGTTTTATATGTTGCATCATACGAGATGCGAAAATAAAGAACTAGAAATACAGCAATAATGCTGTCTAACAAGTATGGCTTGGTGCGTGAACCAGTTCTAACTTGTCTCCATCAGTTCGTACCATGAGTTTACTGGTTTAAAGGAAGCTGACGATGTAGTTTAGTCAGTTTCGTTAGCAGCAACATTGCACAAAATGTTTTTTTCTTTGTTTTTGCTCATTTGTTTTGAGGTTTGATGATCACCGTGAGTAACTCGATGGCCTATAAGCAGTCGCCCATCCCTATTTTAGGTCCACTGTTTCAAGGGAAGGAAGAGAGTCAGTGCAGTAAGACAAACATAACATTTAAATCTCACCAGGATTCGAACCCGGACCCATCTCGTATGAATACCCATAAGCCAGCGCTTAGACCACTGCGCCATTGGGGCTGCAGTTATGTTTTTATTTGGCGTCATGAAGCAGGGGACGAATGTAAAGTTTTGCTTCAGATTCGGGAAAACTACCAGAGAAACACACGAAATGTTTAAAACAGTTTATGGAAAAGATGGTTATTTCACATATGTGCCTTTAAACGATTTACAAGATTCAGAAAGGGACTTGAAAACACTGAAAATCCCCCAAGAAGTGGTTGGCCATCAGCTAATTGAAATACCAAAGCAAGAGCAAAATTTCGTGTGCCGCCCCTGTGGCGCAGTGGTCTTAGCAATGGCCTCTGATAATTCGTCCGAAAGGGGTCCGGGTTCGAATCCCGGTGAGGCATGGATGTTGTGTTTGTCTTATGGCACTGGCTCTCTCCCTTCCCTGGAATAAGTGGCCCTAACTTAGGGATCGGCGACTGCTTATAGCCCATTGAGTTGCTCACGGTGGCTGTTAAGCATCCAATGAAAAAAAATCCTTGAACTGGTGGTCAGAGATGGTTTAATGACCGAAACATCAGAATAACAACAGCAAAATGATTTTTCAGGTTTTACGTGAAGATAAAGAAGTACATCTGAGTGGATTTTATTTCCCACCAATGAAGGAAACAGAAAAGCATATTCACAGTTGCTAAAACTTCACCCCAGACTTCATTAAGATGAATTTTAAAATTTCACTTTTTTAAATGCTTGATAGTTTCGTTCGCCTACGTTCAACGCGCAAATTTCTTGACGCATATACCTTTTTTTAATATCCTCAGAAACGTACTACTTCCTGGTGGTTCCGGTTCTAATCTATTTATTCGTTTTCCGTTAGTTTTAAGTTCGTTGCGTTATGACGCCAAACAAAAAGGACTGAAAAATTAAAACAAAAATTGATGAGCAATGGACTGACCTTACATTAAATTTGCGGATTAATTTTATTCCAATCAAATTCACACTTTTTCTATTCATCCAAAATGAAGAGGACACGTGTCTTTTTTTGTGTGATCCGGAAAAGAAATTCAGGGAGCAGAAGACAGAACAGTGTCATCAATGTGACTTAAAAGCGACCACTTACAGAAGTTAAAAACCAAAACAAATTTGACCACATTTCATCCTCTTTTTTAACAGATATAGTGTGAACGGCTCAACTAAGATTTTTCTCTTTATGGTACTGAGGAGGAGAGCTTTATGAAGCAGACTTGGAGAATTGGACTAGAGAACAAGTTAATATATTCTTTTTCATGGTAATGCACCCTTTCATTCTGTTTCGATAATGAAGATCAAAAGAAATTGTAACCTCCGAATCAAGTACAGCTAGTTGGATGTTTTAATTACTTCTTTGTGCTGTTTTAAGAAAGCTGTATTGGGTGTGCAACTCAATTCTCGGCCCCTAACCGTAAGCGATCACAGAACGTCGGCAAATGCAAATAGCTGTGTGCGATAATGACTGATTGAAGCGCCATCCAACAGCTTTCCAGGCAACTGTAATTGCTCACAACTGTAGTGACAGAAGGGATGAAAGTTGACGGTGAAAGCAATGTCGTTCGAGAAGCAACATTTGAGGCACTGCCTCCTGTTCTTGTTTCAGCTGAAAAAAGTGCCGCGAAAGCCCAGCAAATGATCTGTGCTGCTTTGGGTGAGGCTACTGTGTCCTACAGTACGTGTAAGAAGTGGTTCCAGCGGTTTTAGCAGGGAAATTTCGATCTCCGTGATCCAGAACGTCCGGGACAGCCACAGAAAGTTGACGATGAGGAACTGGAACAACTGTTGGACGCGGATCCCTGTCACACATAGTCAGAGCCCATCCAGGAACTTGGAGTAACACGGCAAGCCATTGCAAAGCGCCTGCACAAGTTTAGACGGATTCACAAGGAGGGCCGTTGGGTGCCCCACCAACTCACAGCCGCGAACAAATCGAAGCGCTACGATATTTCTGTGTCCTTGCTCTCCAGATTTAAGAAGAAGGATTTCCTCCTACAAGATTTTGACCTGTGATGAGAAGTGGATCCTCTACGATAATCCTAAGAGGCGCAAATCGTAGGTTTATCCATGTCAACCTACCACCAGTACCGCCAAACCGAATATTCATGCCAGAAAGTTATCGCTGTGCATATCGTGGGATCAGCGCGGTGTCGCACACTATCAGTTGCACAAACCTGGTGAAACGGTCAATGCTGAGAGTTACTGTCAGCAACTCATTCGCGTGAGTGACGCAATGGAGGCGAAAAGGCCATACACCGGCAAAGGCAGAAGGTCGGCCCTGTTGCTTCAGGATAACGCGCGTCCTCACACCGCGAAAACGACTTTAAACACGATCACCGACCTTGGATGGGAGATTTTGTCCCACCCGGCGCATTCTCCAGACTTCGCCCCGTCGGATTATCACCTCTTTCGCTCCTTGCAACATCACCTGAGTGATACGCACTTCACTTCTGTCGAGCAAGTCCACACAAGTATTGATGACTTTATGAACTCGAAACATCCCTCTTTTTTTCGCAGTGGCATTCGGAAGCTCCCTGACCGATGGCTCAAATGTATCCAACATGACGGGAATTATTTCCCTGATTAGGTACGTATTCGATTTGCTATAATTTGCTGTCAAATTATGTACACCTAATAAATAGTGCAATGAGGTTAAAGAAGATTACTTTGAAGGAAAAGGAAGCAATTTTCTTTTTTTTTTCGTATTTGTGTCCTTTCTCTGTGGAGCGAATTCTGCAACTTGATTGTTTTATTTCGTATATATGATTCCTCTCATTTTGTGGTTTGCCTTTGCTGCGCTTTCTTTTTCAGTTAATTGAAACGAACATCAATTTTTCTGAAACTGACAAAACAAAAATACTAAAAAAAATCACCATCACACCAAACAATCATCTAAGTCTTTCAGTTGTGTAAAAAGGATGTTCATTTTCAACGCACCCGACATAATTTTGGTTCAGCAAACAAATTTGTGTGTATTATCGGTGTGTGACGTATACATATTTGTAAATTTATCCTCCTTTTTGATATTCTGTTCTTACGTAAACTATGTTACTATGTTACTTCTCATATTTCCTTTCTAAAACGGCACGCCAGCTTCTCCAAGTTTTCTTATCTTTTTGTTAACGACTGACAGTGAGTCGAAGGTAAATAAAAAGCCCCGTCGAGTGAAAAGTGGGACGTATTATGGTACCACGAAAGATATTTTAAATTCGGACCACATGTTCTTGATGATCTGTATGAGGCAAAAGTTTAATGTGTGAGATTGATAATGAGATTCAGTCTACAAGATCTTGTAGTTATTCAAAAAGAACCTGTGTTGTTGTTTTCGTGAAGCTCTATTTCGACTGACGGCAACAAGTAAAAGACCAATTAGATTGTTACGTAGGTGTACCTTTTCAAACAACCTTTGGTCATATTAATTAAGTACTATTGCTGATCTAAGTGGCTGTTGTTTCAGCAAGTTATCCGGGAAACACACCGACTTAAAACATTTAGAACAGGGGTGGCCAAACTTTGAGGAACCAAGATCCACCTTAAGCTATCATTCCCTAATGTGATCTACCATGGTTTATCGCAGTGATATAGGCATATTTAAATAGGAATAAGCCTATATTACGAGCGTTTTGTTAGTGCGTGTGTTTTGTAAGTTTGGAAAAAAATACAGAAAAATAATATTTAAATCATTTTTATTTCTGAAGCACGTTTTTCAAACAAATTATATAATTCTTCTTACATATTCTTTATTTACAGTATTTAATTCTCAGATGTTGATGCATGACGCTGTATGTCCTCACAAAGTTTAGAATAATCAGGCACATATTCAGTGAGGCACAGTCGGAGACAAGCATCTAAATCAGCATCTGCCAGGCAGCTCTTGTATTTCGACTTCATTATTTACATTTCTGAAAAAGCTGCTTCCCAGAGATATGTGTATCCAAAGAAAGCAGTCAGTCGCAAAGCAACAGATCTCAAGCAGCGACATTTTTCTTCTGAAGATAGAGTCCAAAGTATATTGCCTTCAGTACTATGTCGGATTGAAGTTTCACAATTTCTGATACTAAATCTGAAGAATCGAAGAGGAAAGTAGAAGAAATGTTTGTGATGAAACTTCCTCGATATAACCTTTTCCCAGAGGGTATGACATGAAGCTCAAAATGTGCAGAAAGTTTTTCAGGTCTGTGAATCCTCTGCCAAATTCTGTTATCAGAACTTTTATCTCAGTGACGTGTTCGTCAAAATTGCCATCAGTTTGACGTGTTGTGTGTTTTTCCAGATTGGGAAAGTTTTATCAAATGTCCTTTACCAAGTTGACATTTCAGCAAGCCTAGTTTTGATTCGAAAGTATTCAGCGAGCTTACTAAATCCATAACATTCTTCCCTTTCCCTTGCAGCTCAAGGCTGAACGTGTTGTAGTGTGGCCTGTGAGATCAGTTACAAAAGCTAAATTTTGTAGCCAAGTAGCGTCTTGTAGCTGAGCATACTTTTCTCCCAATGAGTCTAGGAATTCGCTTATTTCTGGCAAGAGATTCAAACATCTTTCAAGAAATTTTCCTTTAAGCCACCTAACATTCATAAAAAAAAACAGCAGACCTTCATATCCAGCTTCATTTTCTTCTAGTTGGCTTCGAAAAAGCCTCCTACGTAAACTTCGTGCCCGAATAGAATTGACCATTTTGGCAGTTATGTCGATATTTTCTTTCGCATTTAATACTTTGATGCATAGTGCATTTTGGTGGATAATGCAGTCAAAAGAGGTAAATTCTGGAAAATCGTCATTTTTCCTACAAAGTGCAATGAACCCAATGGTTTGGCCAACCATCAAAGGTGCCCCGTCAGTAATGATTCAAACAAGCTTCTATAACGGCAGATTTATTTTTTGGGCTAATTCCGTAAATATATTAAAAATATCTTGACCCCGAGTTGGTTAGGGTTGGGTAGGGAAGTTTGGTTAATTCATTCTATTATCGGGTCTCAGACAATTCGTATGGAACAACATACGCCTGCTTGATAAAACAAACAATCGACCGTACGAGAGATCGCCATCGAAGGTTTGCCCACCCCTGATTTAGAACATGTGGGTGTTATTTGTTTCTCCGAAATATATTATGCATTTCTGTAAACTGCTCTGTGTTTCTGATGCTTGTTCCAGTACTTTTCCTTCCCTTATTTGTCTTGCATATTTGTACAGCATGGCGAATATTTCTTGAAATTCCGTCAGTTCTCATTTATTGCTTACAGTGAGCATCTGGTTTCCTCGCCAAAAAAGAAAGAAACCCCCTTTTTGCAACATCCATCATCATGCTTCTCCGGTGACGCTTGCTTCATCCTGTCATGCGCATTCGACGGATGGTCGGGAAAAAACTGTGACAAAGCAATTCTTCCTTCTTTTCCATTTTCCTGCCCATTTCGCAGGAGCAAATGACTACAACAGGAGGCCAGTTAAACGAAGGCCTACTATTGTGTTTTAATGAAATGAAATTGAAATGAACAGAAAGACTTTATTTTTTAAATACACCAGAGTTGAATAATTACGAAACGCATATAGTGTATGAAATCCGTTTATTTTCGTGGTGTAGTCAGCACTACACCACGAAAATAATAGTCACCACTACCCAGTGGAGTGCAAAAGCTTGGCGAATATTTGTGCTGACTACACCACGAAAATAAACGGATTTCATACACTATATGCGTTTCGTAATTATGAACAGAAAGATTTATCTGCATTTTCTGAGTTACTTAGTTTTCTAGGCATCAATTACTCCTGAGATAATTCGTAACAAGAGTCAAATTGAAAAAGGTTCTTCACTAACTCTCATTTGAAATCAGCGTCGCTTCCGAAATTATCCCAGCTTACAAACGTCGGTTCAGTTTGCATGGCTGATTTCAGCCACCGAGTATAGAATTTAGTAAAGACTAACAAGAAAACTGACTGTACATGTTTCATCCAACGCAGTTTATGTCGCTCTGTAAAAAATGCAATCACTCAACACTCGTAACGCGTCCAGGTGACTATGATAATTATCACTTTAGTAGCTTATTCAAACGCTTTGGTGAATGCTGTAAAGTTAGCATGTAAGATTTTCCTTGATTTTCTTGTCACTGAGGAGACAGGTCTGGGCAGCGTGATATAAATCTAAAACTCAATCCAAAATGAAACGGAAAAACTCAATCCAATGAAATGCTGACTGGAAGGGAAATGAAAGGAAAAGTTCAATCCAAAATGAAATGCAAACTGGAAAACAGCTGTTATAACAAAAATACAAGTACTTCATTGAAATGTACGATAAGGTCCCGTTAAAATCCTTTCAACTCTTTTTTTCCAACTTCGTTATTCCTTTAATTTTTGATCTTGCGTGTTCACACGAGGGATGATGAGGAAATAATCAAAATGGTATCATTTAGTGCTACAGTCATCTTCCAAAAGCCATTTCCTTCATGTTTTCCCATACTCTATTGGCGTCATGATACATACTAATGCATATACAGTTATTTGCTTCGGTTTTTTTTCTGTAAATAACGCAAATAAATACGCATATTTTCGACTGGTGTGTTTTATGGGAACCAGTTCAGCAGGCACGTGAAAACGTCTTCGGGGTCTCGGGCGAACTAAGTTTGGCGTCCTTCAAATCAGGCTTCGGTAGCATTGTAAATATTTATCCTTGATTATAAGGACCCTAACGTGATTTTCAAGAAGCTATATTTATCAATATAGTGTTGGCACTGCAATTAGTAATTTTATAAAAACAAAAGCAATGTTTCAGTTTATTATCTGTGCATAGAATTTCCGGAAATGTGAGATCAAAGCGTTAGATGATCCAACACTGATTTAGGTAGGATCACTGCTTGAAGAGGGAAGGAAGCAAAGGAGCACAGGTTATGCGATGACATAAGAAAATGGATAAAGTGAGATGCCGAAATTTATCCACAAAGAAAAGGAAAACCAAATTGGGGAGCACCAGGAAAGTCTGATATGGAATTAGGTTAATAAAAACGAAAGAGTCAGAGGTTTTGGGAGCACAATCTTTGTGTGAGAGAGGAGACTGGTGTGAGTAGCGTGATAGAAATCTAAAGAAACAAACAGCTTTGTAAGCGAAAAAAAGGAATGTTGGAACCACACGCGTTGACATGAAGAAAAAGGATTTCGTCAGGTGTATGTTAAACAAGAGAGCATGATTGTACATCCAGCTGTCCTCCCGCAATTATCCATCGAATATGTGCAGTATAATTTTCGGGGTTGTTCGCCTCGCTTGAACTAGTTTGTTAATAACTTTTGAAAAAAATCGTGCTTATGCTACAGGTATGTCCGTCCTTCCGTCTGTGTGGACACTATGTCTCCGCAACTATTTGTCCAATTCAAGAAATTATTTTTGCATTGTGAAGCTTGAAATGTGAGAATGACAATCCTTGCATTCCAGTTTTTTTTTCGATGAACATCTTCACCCTTAGAGATCGTAAATGCCGATGATATCGAAATCAAAATACATTCTATTCCAGATACATAGTCGTATCAGAATAATATGACCTACTACCTAATAATGGGAATAACCACCCTAGTCCCGGATGACAGCGGTGAGATTGCGTGGCATGGACACAATGAGGCCCTGAACGGTTGCCTGAAGCACACGTGCCCATTCGGACTGAAGCAAAGCACGGAAATCCCGGATATGACGTGGTTGTGTGTTGGCACATCGAATCTGTCAGTCCAAATAGAGATCGACAGGTTCGTAGCCCCACAAATGCTCCATGGGATTGAGGTCGGGCGATTTTCACGGCCAAGGGAGAACGGAGACATCGCTGTCGACGTAGCATAGCGCATTGTCCTGTTGGTACACCATCCCCACCAGGCAAAACGTCCAACATGAAGGGATGCATGTGGTCAGCAAGGATGAACAGGTAGACATTGGCGTTCAGGGACACATCCAGTGGTATCAGCGGTCCCAGGTCATACAAGGAAAACATCCCTTAGACATGCAAGCTACAACCTCCGGCCTGTACTTGACCAACAAGCGTGCCCGAGTGTTGGTTCTCGTGTGTCTGATGCCGTATCCGTATCCGCCACCGCCCGTCACATCTGTGGAGTAGAAACCTCGATTCGTTGGAGAAGGCAACCTTTTTCCATTCTTCTGCAGCCAAATAACGGTAGTCCCATGCAAACTGCAGGCGTCGTTGCCGATGGACCTGGGTTACCATAGGCGCCTTGAAGCAGCGATGACTCCGGAGACCCATGCGTAACAGGGCTGGCTCTACTGTTGTCCGAGACACCCAGCGTTTATTTGCATGGTCCATTGCTGTACTGTTGCGCATCGATTTACGTTTACCAGTCGACCGTGGCGATGTTCTCTTCTGGAGTCAATGGCCTTTGGGGCTCCACAGTTATGACGTCGGGGGTACTCGGTGTGCCATCGGTCCATTCTTGGTACTCCCTTATTACAGCACCTCCAGAAAAGCCCACAAAGTCTGCTGTTTCTGATATGCTTTCAGCCTTGGCGCGGTAGCTGATCATCATTCCTTTTTAAACGTCCGTCAAATCACTAACTCTGTCCATTGTGCTCACGTAACGCCCGATGGCTCGTCTGTTCTGGCTGGCCGCTTATATCTCCGCGTGGTCGATCATGTCACGTGCACTCTGTGACGCGCCAGGGCGTGTACATTGTGATCCGGGGTGGTCATACAGTATTATCTGATACGACCCTGTATTTGTTTCTGTGTATCCGATTGAAAAAATTATTTCTTCCTTTCTATGTCCTTCACAACGGAGACTATTTTAGGCACAGTTTCTTTTTCAAGAAATAGAAAGATTTTCTGCTAAGGGACGTAAAGGTAAATTGCGTTTTCCCCGACATCCCAGCTTT
The DNA here is from genome assembly GCA_039090855.1 of Macrothele yani. Taxonomy (NCBI): domain Eukaryota; kingdom Metazoa; phylum Arthropoda; class Arachnida; order Araneae; family Macrothelidae; genus Macrothele; species Macrothele yani. The sequence continues at coordinate 214,371,233 of CM076990.1, forward strand.
TAAAAGTCCGATTTGAAAAATTCCTCCTGCATCGGAAACAACTCCTGACGTGAAATGTTTTGCATATAATTCCTAATTTTTCGTAAAGAATAGTTTGGCCACCAGGAGACGTAAGTGTCTATTCTGCTTCTGATGTATTTGCAGCAAAATCTAAGCTTCTGAAAACTCTATTATAAAAATTATTTCGTGGACCCCTTCGGAAGAACTTTTGAGAATACCTCCTGCTTAAAATAGCGCATAGCTTTCCCGCCAGGGGGCGTAGATGTATATCTTATTTTTATCGATATCTCTGCTTTTAAGAGTCCGATTTGAAAAAAAAATGTCTTCGTTGGAGAGCGGTTTCGGTGCGAAATGTTTCTCATATAGTTTCAAAATTTTCAAGTAAAGCATAGATTTTCCGCTAGGGAACGTAAGGGAAATTGCGTTTTCCCCGATATCTCTGCTTCTAAAACTCCGATTTAAAATATTCTTCCTGCATCGGAAACAGCTCCTGATGGGAAATATATTGCATGTAATTTCTAATATTTGGTAAAGAATGGTTTGGCCACCAGGTGGCGTAAGTATTAATTTCTGCTCCTGATGTATTTGCAGCAAAATCTGAGCTTCCAACAACTCTATTAAAAAAACTGTTATTGGACCGATACCCCTCACCTTGAAGAATCTTTCCGGAATATTTTCTTCTTAAAATAATATCTGGTATCTGCGCCAGGGGCGTAGATGTATATCTTATTTTTTGTCGATATCTGTGCTTCTAAGAGTCCGTTTTGAAAAATTATTTCTTTGTTGGAGAGCGTTTCCGCTATGAACTGTTTGTGACGTACAAGTTTGCCACTAAAGGGTGTAATTTCACTTTTACGTTCAGAGCAATATCGGCGGAACTTCCGATATAAAAAATTCTTTTCGGTTAGATACTACAACTATGAAAATCTTTACGTGTATTTTCTTCCCAAAATAATGCACATTTTTGCCGCTAGGGCGCAAAGGTTTATTTGTTTTTTTAATATCTCTGCTTCTAAATGTGCGATTTAAAAACTTCTTTCAACACTGGATGCCATTTACATTGTGGAGCACTTTAGGTTAACATTTGAGGAGTTTTATAATTCACAGTTCTGTTGCTAGGTGGTGTGTCTGTACTTCTGTTTGCAACTAGCTGTATCTCCGCTTCTAAAAACCCTATTGAGAAATTTCTTTTTTACTGTATGCTATTCGCTACAATAGAGATGTGGAGAATTATCCTCTTTAACCCTTTAAGCGGCCGATGTACCTGAAACAAATTGTGCCCAAAGTTTTGGGGGCTTCCTAAATAGAACTGATCACATAACCGCCGGATTTTACAAAAGCTATGTCAAAACAATTTATTTCTCCCTCTCATCTTAGCATAACGAACCTTAGACCTATTAATGGTTACAAGCTTTCCTTCTCCAGTGCTTTATTCAGTGGTGTATATTCGAGGCTAACTGCGAAGCCCTGAGAATGCACAAATAAAAGTCAATTAAATATACACAAATGAAAGTCAATTATCGACGGTATTAAGATATGTCGATGCTTTCGGTGCGAAAAAACACGGGTGGATTCGCTTCTTTCGATTATGAGAATCAGTCTGGAGAGCGATGACCAAAGGTATAACGCAGTCAGGTCTTGGAGTCTTCGCTGTTCTGATGCGAATAACTTTGATACAAACTGCTGCTAGCGTTTCCATGACAACATGAATCAGAGTATGGAGGTGAAAGGGCCATTATTTTGAGCAACGGTTAGCTCAGAAAAGAGAACACTTCGGACTAACTGTCCCTCCATGCTTCCGCCTTTAACAGCACGTATTTCGTGAGAGTGGTTTCAGTTTGTGTGAAGTGTCAATGAATTAAAATCAATGATATTATATCTTAAATTCATGGCTTTGTTGGATTCGAACTGTTTTGATAAATTTTGTGAAAGCTTCCCTGGACATCTACTATCAGAGCTTAAAGAACTCTATGCTTCAAATTTTGATACAGCTTGATTAAAAAATGAACTGAAGGTGTTTTATTCCCTTGTTGAATACAAAACAAATCAGTAAGAGACATTACTTGTAACATAATGTTGAATAATTGGAGATATTGTTTATTGAGGTGTACAAATTAGCAAATCAATATTAAACTGTTCATCAACAACTGCAACTGCCGAAAAAAGTTTTTCCGTATTAAAAAGAATCAAGATATATCTTAGAGCCACACAAGGTTACATTCGAGCAACTTGGCTGGTTCGTTAATAGAGAAAACCATTATTTTTAAATGTTAAAAAGTAATCGGAAGAAACATTTTTGTGAAAACATTACACTCAAGTTCACACAAAAGGAAAGAAGAATGGAGTTCATGTACAAATAAGTGTTCAAATCCTAATCCTCATAACTATTTGGTATCATGTTAGCAATAACATGTAACTAAAATTTAGAAAAAATGTTACTTCTATTACTTAACAATTAAAAAATATATTTCGCAATTAAAAAAAAACCAGTACTGTGGGGGAGTGGGGGGTGGGAGATAGCCCAGGTCTCGTACCCAAGATACGCCACTGGCTTTCTTCTCTGCTCCGTGATTCAAGGCATGATAAGAAAGAGCTAATGCCCTTGACATAGGCATCATGACACATGATAGGAAAAAGGGACTCAAGCATCTTCTGTCTCCTTACTTAGATTTGTCGCCATTGTTATAGCCCTTTGAGCAGGTAATCACTCAGAAAGGATTAGTCACTCAGAAATCATTTTCAGCAGGTAATCACTCAGATAGGATTAGTGTCAATCAACCTCCTAAAACACTTTCAATAACAAACTCAAGAGGAAAGAAACACTTTTTGATGCTCAGGTTTACTCATTCCAGAAGCGTTTGGCCCATTTCTTAAACAACGAATTAATTCGTTGGAGCTGATTTTCAGCCCATTCGAGTTAACTCGTTCCAGCCAGTTAAAGGATTAAATAATGCACAGATTTCCCACTTGGAGACGTAAAGGTCAATACCTTCTTTTTCGTTATCTCTACTTCCGAGAGACGTACTTGAAAAGTTATTTTTCCTTAGCGTAGCTTTTCCCTTGAAGAATAGTTTTCGCCTAATTTCAACTTTTCCATTATGTAAAGTTTTTGCCGCTAGGAGGCGTAGAGTTAAATCATTTTTCCTTCTATACTTCTTCTTTTCCTTCTTCGATTTGAAAACCTGTTTGTCTCCGTTACCTTCCTTCTGCTATGCGAAACTATTTGTGCGCTATTTGTTAATTTTTGTAACATAGGTATGAACTGCTGGTAGAAGTTTAAGTAGCTGTTTCTGTTTCTTGATGTTTTATCGATTGTAGAAATCCGGTTCTTGTTGTTGTTTTCTGACCGGTTACATTGACTTTGAATAACATTGAGAAATTTAATTCGCGTCAGAAAGAATCAGACGGAAGACGGGCTCATTACAACCGAAACTTCGCTGTCATCGCCCTTGTTAAAAACATGTCATATGAAAAGGCTTTCTGCTCTCCATGCGAAATGCTTGAACAGGACGGAAGCAGAGATAGAAATGTTGCTATGAATATTTACAACAGTAAATTTGAGCAAGCCTGTAAAGTAATGGGACTGTGAAACGTGCCATTAAGAGGATCAAGGAAATCCTAGAAGCATGAGGCGTCGTTCCATCTAGCACGAACTGCACTTTCCTTACAACACATTTCGGAACCCCGAAATTTCTCACAGACACTGCGGTAAATATTCATAAATATTTATTTTGAAACTGGCTTAATGCAGCGTACTAGCAACTTATGGGGATTTTTGGGAAACTGTCTTTTCTCATTCTGTCGCTCTTTGATTTCGAAAAAGAGTCATGGAAATTTGTGACTCCATTAATAAAGGCCTTTGTCAAGGATTTGTTCCGAGTGCAGAGCTCCTTTTCAAGCAATTCAGAAACTGAACGGTAGGTACGTCGGACATTATTTTTTTAGGAACGAATCACTTAGAGAATTAAAGTGATAGCATTGCTCAGTCAATTTTCACGGATTTATATTTGACACATTTAGCACATGTATAATGAGCTCGTAGTGCTTGCGAATTTCAATTGATGTTTCGGCAAAACTATTCAAAAACTTATTCAGCGCTCATTGTTCTGTCGTCCGCCATTTCCATCAACTTCTTAATTTCAGTTCTACTTTCGATTTTGTTGAGTAATTTCCGTTGCAATATACTCTCGTGCATCTCTGCAATTGGCGCATAACAATCTGAATTTGAAAGCGGATTACGAGCTAGTGTACAGTGAAATTAACTTTATAATCTGTCTGATGCACAGCAACGTGTCAACAGGAGTTCGCGAAATCCGCATATCAGAACAATTCGATTCATCAAAAATATGAAACGAAATTACATAATTACTTCTCTCAATCAGCACCTTTCCTTCATTAAATCACTGATTTGTCAATATACAAAGAAATGTTTTACGATTCAGATTTATAAATTCATAAATATTGTGACGAACGCTATCCAGGGTCTGTAGTCGAGCTCTCGGATCTTCTAATAAAAACTTCTTTTCCGATCCATTTTCTAGAAACAGGTTTTGTGAAAACTCCGCATTTAAAATATCGTACGCGAAAACTTTGGGTCACAAAATTTCAAAACATATAGAAAATCCATTTTTTTATTGGAGGTTTAACGATCACCGTGAGCAACTTAATGGGCTATAAGCAGTCGTCCGTCCCTAATTTGGGGCTACTGGTTCCAGGAAAGGGTAGAGAGCCAGTACTGTAAGACAAATACAAAAGCCATGACTCACCGGGATTCGAACCCGGATCCCTTTTAGACGAACAAATGATCAGAAGCCATCGCTTAGACAACTGCGCCACCGGGGCGGCTAGAAAATTTTGAACCTCTGATGTAAGATTTTACCATTCGAACAACTACGAATGGAGATATCGTGAGGAATGAAATAGAAATTTCTATCTGCTGTATATTTTTAATGGAGGAGGGAAAGACGTGGAAGAACTTAAAACATTGTTTGCTTAATCAAACATGAAAAAAATTTCGTCGCTGCCACTTTTAAATTCCGCGTTATGAGAACTATAGGTGGAGAAGAAGTGTGATTTTGCAACCGAGTTTTGGACGAACAATAACAATTCCAAACTGCTACGTGTACCATGTGCCAGATAATTAACTCCAATCCTCGACAAAAGATAGACAAGTCATTTGATGACAGTAGCCGACTGTAATATTACTGTCCCAAAGTTCTGAAATAAAAACAGAAAGAGGAAAGAAGGCAGATATGAGGACACGACGTTGTCATAATCTGGTGTGTGTGTGTGTGTGTGTGTGTGTGTGTGTGTGTGTGTCTTTCACTTTAATGTACAAAATATAAGGATGGCCGAGATTGGTAAGTACGATAAAAATATCTGCATTGTTTAAAAGCTGAATATTCCGTAAGACGTTAACGGATAGCGTTGAGAATAACTGATTCAGGATATACTTACTATTGTTATGAAATTATTGGTCTAAATTAATTAATTATAAAGGAGGACTGGCTCTATAAGCGTGACTAAATTATGCTAATGATTTAATTGAATATTAGGCCAATTGCAGAATTAATTGAAGAAATTAGTGCTTAATTAAGGAGGTCAATTAATGGCTTTCGGCTGATTAATAACAAGGAATGGTATAACAAGGGAAGAATTAGTGCTTAGGGGTTGTGTGAAGAGCCCACCCAGACGCGAGGAGACACCCAACGTTGCGACAGAGTGACCCTTGGGTCCTCATAAATTGGCTTTCAAGTGGGGCATTAATGCCAGGGAGCCGTTGATCGTCGCCAAAAGTTATGGCTATCGGGGAGTCGGAGGCTAGCGACCAGTGCCTGTACGATGGAATAGCAATCTCAAGAGGTTGACAAAAAGCAGGCAGTTAGTAACAGAGAGAAGTACAGAACAGAAAAACGGCAGTTGGATGTCTCGTTTCGCGGATGAAAGATGGAATGGGCTCGTTGCCCAAGGAAAACGAAGTAGTCTCCGCAACGCAGATGCACCTACTGACTATGGAATAAAAGAAACAGCGATGGAGAAGTAACCTGGATGGCAGAGAGTCAGTCCATCCCAGTTGAACGTCCCTGCAGGTGAATCTCGAACCAGGCGATAAGAATCATCTTGGCCAGTGCTTACTCCAACGCCCGACACCAAATATCAAAGCAGAGGACAGCTTAGCCCAGGATGCTCACAAAGCACGAAGGATGCAGTAACAAGGTCCGGAGTAGGACCAGCAAGCGAAAACGAAAGCGAGACTTCTAACTTCGGCAGTGGTCATTGGCCGCGAGGACGCCAGTCATTCTTCCCCGGCTGCTCTTAAGAACCACGCAAGAAGACTATCGCACTGCTGGGCTAAGGCAAGATCCCTGGTGTTACCCCCAACCGCCCCCCATCTACGCGCATCGCGTCTAACGAAGAGAAGCCTGCAACACCCCAAGGAAACAGAGGAGAAAAACAACGAACTAGTTCCGACACTCTGTGACATACAGGTGAATTCTCTCACAACCTATTAAGTGCTCTGTGGTTTGCTGCTTCAGAGGGTGTGTGTATCATGGTTTCTACAAATCACTGTGTGGTGAAAATGAGGCCGCTTGCAACCCATTAGGGCCTAACTCGTAAGACCTGAGTGCTCGAAATTTATTTCAGGATTACACCGCATCTTCAAGCTATATGTAAGTACTTTCTTTTGATTATCAGCTTGCGTGATTTATTTTGGAAATGGGATTCTAACCCGTGCTCAAATGACATAGACTAAACTTTGCTTTTGTCGGCGATACACTTGATATCCGGAACTTCAATTGTTTCCGGTAGGGTGAACTGCGGAGAACCGACTCTCCGGAACTAAAGAATTAATAAAGACTCAATAAGAAGAGAGGTCCCTTCCCCTTTTTTACCCATGCCGAGCGTACAAATTTGCTTACTGACAGACCGAGTGTTCGGCCAATTAAAAGTAAGTGCGTATAATTTTTGTTCAGTATTTCTTTGGCTGTAGAGTTGAATACCTGCGTTTCAAGAATCAACCCTTTAGCATTCGTTTCGCCTAACTTTACCAGCTCCCGAATGTTTAAAGAACGTCACACCCTATGTAACGAATCAAACCGCTCGGACCTGAAACACTATGACTGAATTTCCTCGTTTAAATACAAGATATGAAAATTTAAAAAAAGGTTTGCTGAGTAACTGATGACATCTTCCATTAAATGAAATAGGATGACAGATATTTCATTCATCATATATTCTCTACAGAAATCGTAACAGTAAACATTCCTGAACGCCCACTTTTGATTTTCTAACTTACGTCGTCGAGCAGTTCGGATAAATAAAACTTGCTGGACGATTGCATTTCAAATATAATCCTTTGAGTCAAACTGAGTTGTCTGACATGAGCATTCTTACTCTTTGCGACAAGTTTTATACATAAAGTGTCAAGTGCCTGCCTTAATCTGTTCGTACACTCAAACCCAGAGACCACCAGAAATTTGACATTTTCCTCTCTAGCACGTTTCTAGAAATTTCAATCTTCAACTTTTCTCTTTCACCATTTCAGCACACTACGCATACTTGAAGGATTAAAACTTTTGAACGTTACTTATATGTACGTTGAATGATAATAGAACGTTGTGAAGATGACCAGTGAACATTTTTCCCACTTATAAAATACATTCTTTTTAAAACTTCAGATAACCAAAAAAAACGCAAAGAGGAATATCAGACGTTTATTCTCTAGTGGTCGAAAACCATAAACGTAAAAAAAAGAAAAGGGAGTGTTTGTGTATGTGTGTGTGTGTGTGTGTGTGTGTTTAAGCTCAAGAATGTCCGCTTCTAGTATCCCATACCCGTAGCGATTCCTTAGATGAATACGTCGGAGGATAAAAGAAGATGGAGATGGAGATGGAGCTCTGCTTCGTGATCCTGATGTCGGAAAAGTCGTCTGGGGTATTCCATACGAATGCAGGAGATGAAGTCCAGCTCCTCCATTGGGATGGCGATGATGATGACGACGGTGGCGGGGATGCTTAGAGCAGGTGACAGTTCGGAGAGCTTAATGCCAACAATGCCCGAGGAGCTTCACGAGAAGAGAAGGGATTCCAGGCGTTCTTTGCTTGTTATGGTGTGTTCATCGGGGAAGAAAAGAAAACTGACAACTAATAACCAACGAGCGGGATAGCACGGAGGATCTCTCACGCACTAATCCTGATTGTTTCGCTGGACTAATTTCTTTGTCAATGTCATCAAAAGAATTTTCTCCCGTTAGAGCAACGATGTATGTCAAAAACTTTTAGAACAAAATCAAAATACGTAAAACGTGACTCTTGTTCTAAGTGTCAGAAAAACAAACACGCTTTATAATTCTCAACTGCGAAGAAGCGAGACGTCCTTATTGCTAGCATTTTAATGCGACCGCAGAAATTTTTGAGCTGTGTGTTTATCTTCGCCGAACTTTACTTTTAAGTGAGAGAGTGGGGTTGTTTTCTTCGTTTGAATAAAATACTTTAACGAAGGGTGAAGGGGTTTCTCCATGATTTAAGCCATCCCAGTTCCTTAGGAGGTCGGAAGTCAAGAAAAACACATACCTGCGAATCTGGGCTTCAACTGCTCAAAAGCTCGATTTCCCTATCGCCTGTAAGAAGTACAGTCATTTTAAAAGTGATCAAGGCAAAAACTCAGAGCGATTTGTCAGTCGCGGGTTTTTACGCTGAGCAACCTTCTTTTGCAACTTTGCACCACCGGCTTCTTCTAGAGTGTTTCCTCCGAGAATGAATCTGGAGCATGGCTGCCTCCTCATAAGCTGCAAAGAAACATTGTTTTCTGTTAAGAAACGCAATGTAAATTGCTTCTAAATGCTATCCAATCGTCATAAATGCTATGTGTGTGTGTACGTATTTTCTGCAATCGGTGTTAAGAACACCAAGCATTCAGAAATATTCTATCTGCGAGATTTCATAGATATTTAACTTTGCTTTGCTTATTTCTTTGCGTTAGAAAACTATTGAAAGTACAAATCAGCGTACGAAGTAACGACCATCAGAGATTTTCTGAAGACTGAACTTTCATTGAGTAGAGTTTTTATTTTATCCTCACCCAGGATGATGTACCCGTTCCTTCAGTCTTTTACTTCGGTTGATGTTTTTTTTTTCCACCTAAGAATTATAAATCAACTTGATATGATCAGGAATAAAAACATGGAGAGTATGTTCCCTGTAGAATGCGTATGTTTTTAGATTAACAGTATTTCGATCCTCATTAGATTTTTTTAATGCTAACACAAGAACATACTTCAAAATAGGAAACATGTGTTTTGTGACACTATCAACCAGTTTTAGGATGCAAAGGAAATATTTCTGTGATTGGAACGTGTGATTTTAAGCGCGAATAATTCACGTACAACGTTGTATTAAAATATACTACTCAGAGCTGTGTGGAGCTCAACGTAATGGCCATAATTGTGCAAAAGCTAATGACGCCCACACCACGATACCCAACGGCGGAAGGTAACGACATCAAAAGAATTATTTCAAGTTTCTGCCACAAGGGAAAAATTGATGACGTTAAATGGGCATTCAGTTGGTGAACTGGTCAAGGTCGGTGCCGTCAACAAACAATTATTTTCACACGCTTGACCATGTTTTCTACCGCAGCTGGCAGCGTATCGAGTCTGATGATGAGCGTAAAATTCACAAAATGCTCAGGTTGTAATGTTTTCATGATAACAACTATGCTTCTGTAAATCTTCTCATCCTGCACTTTCCTGCCTGACATATGGTATACCATTGCACATCTACACTAACTTCGGACACTTCCACAACTTCACTGGCAACTTCGGAAGATCCATTATTCACCTAGAGGCTTCGATTTTCGCCCAAACACGTCAAGTCAGCTTGATTTTTCCTTCCTCGGTATGTGTGGAAATCCTAGAGATGCACTTGAAAAGCATCTATGGCAGCATTTTACGTCTCTTCTGATAGCACTTCTTTTCTTTTCTTTTTTCTCTCTCCCTCTCTAGTCTTATATCTACACAAACTCCTATTTAATAATTTTTTTAAACATCCTACACAGAATGAGGTCATCTTGTCACAATGAAATTATACCACACCGTCCCTGTGACGCAGTACTCTAAGCGCTGGCTTCTGACCATTCGTCCGAGATAGATCCGGGTGCGAAACCCAGTGGGGCATGGATATTGTTTTTTTGTCTTACGGCACTGGCTCTGTCCCTTCCATGGAACCAGTGGCCCTAAATTAGGGACGGCCGACTGCTTATAGCCCATAGAGATGCTGACGGTGGTCGTTAAACCACCCAAAAATCAAACAAATTACACCGCAAAGAAGAAGTGCTTGGAATGATATGAAAATTGCTGAACTGTTGAAGAAGTGCTTGGAATGATATGAAAATCGCAGAACTGTTGAAAAGGTGCTTGGAATGATATGAAAATCGCTGAACTGTTGAAGAAGTGCTTGGAATGATATGAAAATCGCTGAACTGTTGAAGAAGTGCTTGGAATGATATCAAAATCGCTGAACTGTTGAAGAAGTGCTTGGAATGATATGAAACCTGGTGTAGCGTCACCATCCACTGGAGGAATTAAAAATGTAAAATATCAAATAGAATAGCTGTAACTGTACCAGGAGATGTGACGTACCTGCCAGAAGGACGCACACGACATAAAGGCAGATAGGAATCAGAATAAAATGTCCGCGTAGCTCAAATGTTGTAGAAGCGACTTATTCCGGAATGAGGGGATTCGGGTTCGAATCCTGGCGTGGACAGAAATGACGGAGAAATTTACTTCGTTATAATGGCGCCCGAACTATCCGGATGACTCGACCGTTCAAAATCTCGCATTGGTGTGATGTTATTTCCACACCGCGAGATAGGAAAAATAAGAGAATCCCTTCTCCAAAACTTCGAAAAAAAAAAAAAAAAAAAAAAAAAAATAAGGGGGAGATGATGTAACGTACCAGGAGATGTGACGTACCTGCCAGAAGGACGCACACGACATAAAGGCAGATAGGAATCAGAATAAAATGTCCGCGTAGCTCAAATGGTAGAGCGACTTATTCCGGAATGAGGGGATACGGGTTCGAATCTTGGCGTGGACAGAAATGACGGAGAAATTTACTTCGTTATAATAGCATTGCGCAAAATCAGCAAAAACTTTCATATTTTTATTTATTTTCGAATATCAATTGGCCGCCACGGAGGCCGAGTGGTCCGAGATGCTAACTTCTGACCATTTGTCCGAGATGAGCCCGGGTTCGAGTTCCAGATGAGACACCGATGATGTGTTTGTGTGATGGCGCTCCCTTCCCTCGGAAGAGTGACCCTTAATTGGGGACGAGCTACTGCGTATAACCCTTATAGTTACTCGTGATTGTCGCTGAACCTTAAAACAAAATAACGAAATAAAACAATCAGTAGACAGCAAAATTCACTGTGCTATGTATGAGCAGGGGGAATGTTAAAAATCCGATAAATGTGTTAAATACGTTTTGTGGATTTCAACGTTAACTGTTTTGGTTTAGGGAGCATTAAAACTAAGACAATCCGCGATGGCTCATTTTGTTTAAATTCGAATAACCGAACTATTTCAGTATTAATGTATTGGTATTAATCACTAAAATATTAGACTGGATAACAAGGGACAGAAAAATACCTATAAGGGAACGCCATCACACAAGGGAAGACCACGGAGGAGATGAGTGGATGAAATTCGAATCATGTTGGAGTGACACGAAAGCGAATGGCTCTCTCCCTTCCCCGGAATCAGTGGCTCGAAAGTTGGGACGGGCGACTGCTTATAGCCCATACAATTGCTCACGGTCGTCGTTGAACTCCGAATAAAAGAAACACTTTTCTTCCACATTTTTCTTATCTTCTGTATCACCAACAGATTTTCCCCATTAAACCGTAACCGGTATTTATCCAACCGGTTTTAAGCCTGTTTATTTCCGATTTAGTCGAAATCGATAGGAACATATTCATAGCACCGTAGCTTTTCGTCATTTTTCTTTTTTAACCATACACTAGCTATTATATTCTTCTGTACCTGACGCCAGATCGCTATCAGTTGTCTTTCCCAGTTTATTATAATACTGGATCTTTATATCATTTGGCTAGCATCTTTGCTCCTCTTGTATTTGGCTGAACTAACAGAATCATTGAAAAACGTAACAAGGAAAGGACATTTATACGTTTCCTAACCAGGGATTTTTAGTTTTAGAATCAGTGATAAGTAAATGTAATGCGCTAATATTTAACGTTTACCGCGTAAGACTGTCATACAATCTTGAGTCAAGCGAAATTTACTCTTGCATGAAGATTCTTGAGTTTGAAAAATAAGGGCGTTAATTTCGGACATTTAGGCTGAATCCTGAATCTTGTTTTATGGCATTCTCGAAGCACTGAAAATGAACACTGAACCAATCATAAGCTATGTTTCTGAATTCATGTATTTATTTTAGTCTACTGACTGTCATTAATTAGAAATAATATCAATTGATAGAAATATGTCAATTCTAAAATGAGTAGCTTAGAGACTACTAAATCAGTTATTTTTGATCTTAGATACAAATTCTTGTCAAATTCTATGTTTGAAATGGCAAAACTGTGCAGAAATATTACGAAATATTAGTTTCTATGTTTCAAACAATAAAAATATCAGTTTATTAATCCAAAAGAGTAAAAAATCGTTTGAGAAGATGGAAATTCAGATTTTTATATTTGAGTAGCAAGAACGACCGTTTATATGTTTTAAATGGCAAAGTGTTAACTTCGGCCATTCAGAGTAGCACAAACATTAGTACTGGACAAACCTGAAATCTCTTTCCCTAAATACTTATCTTGAAAGAAATTACTTCAAATATAATTCCTTGTAACTTTATTTCTGCTGTAAATTTGCAGTTCGTCGATTTATTCCCACACCATTAAAGTTTCAATAACATCATGGCATTCTCCATTGTAAAATGGGAGTCCGAAGAAAAGTACGAGCGGGAGACATTTTGTTCTTTCGCTGGACAGGAAGACGGCATTGTTATTTAAAATTTAAGTAAACGAGAGGAAATTGAGAGTGCCATAACAATGGGATCTGAAGGCTTTGTGAATCCGTCCTTCCCTGAGTGTTGAATGAAAAGAAAATCGTTTAAAGTTGGCAGAAGGCTTTCATCTCACAGATACTTGCGATCATCAGCGCAAAATCCTTTAGATAAATGGTTATGATCTCTAATTAGAGAGAGGCAGTGCAAAGCTCCTCCTCGGTCCTTCTTGAAACGTCTTTGCAAATGCCCTTCAATGAGCGGATTAGGCTGTCGAAAAAGTTATTTGAATCGGGTAATGAGTCTGTGTTCTATTCCACCTTCGTCTCGTCTCTTCCCATTTCTCACAAGACGTTATATGAACTCATTACCTTCCCCACTCTCCTTTTGCTCTATCCTAAGATGTTACACGAAACCATTTTCAATGAAATCTCTCTCTGGTTACAAAACCCCATTTATTTCCTTACATTCATCACAAATCTTCTCTCCTTCCGGAACACTTCAATTTAAAGAAAAACAACCAATCCGAAGATACGTTGCTGTGCAATACAAGAATGAACGAAAATGCAGGTTGGCTTCAAGAATTTATATTCAAATAGAAATGTTCTATAACTCGGAGGATTTGAACTTAGACTGAAAGAAATGTAGAATGAATATCGAAATTTCTGACTACCCTGTAAGACAGTCCTATTGAGAATGTCCCAGTGGTCGTGGCAGAAATGGGTCGTTATTTTCCGCTGTGGTGTATAAGTGGGACAGCGGTAACACCACTTTAAGAACTCCAAATATGCAAATTAACCGTCAATATTAAACGTATCCGCCAATAGTTGAACGCATTTTATTGCCTATTAACTGCAATAAAAAACACACATGAAATGTATATATAATTTTACTGTTTATCCAATTCCAATTTCCGAGAACAGCATACCGTCACTCATAACTCCAACTTGGATTTTGGCACGTTTTAAAAACCTCTGAAATGCATCGCTTGAATGATCTGTCAATGTAGCAAGCCTCTTGAACCTCAGATCGATGTGGCGATACAGTCGAAGTATTCTCAAGTGGCGATATCTATGTCAAGGAAGAAATTTAAAAATACAAGCGATATTACTAAAATGCATCGCTTGAATGATCTGTGAATGTGGCATGCCTCTTGAATCTCAGATCGATGTGGTGACACTGTTGAAGTATTCTCAATTGGCGATACCCGTGTCCAGGAGAAGATTTGAAAATACAAGTGATGTTACTAAAATACCAGATCACAGCACCTCAAATCAGTTGCCATCCCGAGAGGCATAGATGTTGTATTTGTGTTACGGCACTGCCTCTCTACCTTCCCGCGATCCAATGGCCCTAAATTAGGGACGGGCGACTGTTTATTTTATTTTATTGGAGGTTTAACGACCACCGTGAGCAACTCAATGGGCTATAAGCAGTCGCCCGTCCCTAATTTAGGGTCACTGGTTCCAGGAAAGGGAAAGAGCCAGTGCCGTAAGACAAACACAACATCCATGCCTCACCGGGATTCGAACCCGGACCCCGTTCGGACGAATGATCAGAGGCCATCGCTTAGACCACTGCGCCACCGGGGCGGCATCATCAGTGTTTGCACCGAGTTCCATACGTATGACAGTCGACTTCTCACTACGGAAAGTTTACAGCTGCCATTCTTTTATTTTATGTATGAATACTCCTTTTTGGAAGCAGTAAGATTGAAAATGATTTTAATGAATAAGGTCTATGGGTACACGAGTCTCATTTAGTGGGTAACCAACCAACTTACAAGTGAAGGCACTTTATGGCCATCTGATATTGTCCTGCTATACATTATTGAAATGCCTTGAGAAAAGCGGATTGTCTGTCTTGAAACTATTCCGGTGTGATTTCATATTCTTAAGAAGGACATCGAACAGAAGTCATAGATAGCTCTTTCTACGTTTATAAGTAAGTCACGAAAACATTCTCATTGGCCGCCACCGTGAATCGAACCCAGGGTCTTTAGTTACGCGCCGGACATGCTTCCACTGCACCACAGCGGCCTCGAATTCCTCCAGACTCATGTACGACTAACTGCCACGCCACTTGGCAGGTTGCTTCTTGGAGTCCCTTACAATGCTGGTGATTCGCCAAAGATGGTAAGCAGCAACTGAACAAATATCTAGAAGGCGAATGAATAATTAATACTGGCACTTGACGTGGATTAGAAACATCAAAAAGAAGTCATCGCTCTTTTGAACGAGGAAAGAGTGATGACTTTTGTTTGATATTCCTAATCCACGTTAAGTGCCTGTATTAATTCTTAAGAAGGACATTCTGTAGCGTAGATTTTATTGTTTTAAGCAATGACCGTAGGTATTTTTAGAAACAAAAGAAACAGTTTGTGAGTTCTACATTGCGGCCAGGGGTGATAGTATCGTTTTCTTCAAGGCATTTCTGTACTTTCGTGTAAAATAACTAATCACACATGTATTTTACCTCTTCTCTTACTATGACGAATTGCTAAACAAGAGCAAATTTCCTGAAGACAAAGCTTTATCAAAATCCGTGATGTCATGCTTGAGAAAGGAGTATTTTTGTGTTTCGCTAAAGTATAGAAAATAGCGCCGTCTTTCCTAGTTAACAACATTAATTCTCTTCTATAGCGTAAGCTTATATCGTTATTAATTAAAGAATTCATTCATATTTTAAATAGTGAATAGGTATGACTTCTGAAGCATTTTTCGAATCTATGAAACTTACCGTTGAAAAGCTACACGGACTTCAGGAACTCAAACTATCCAATTAAAATACCCCTTCTACTAATTCGCACTTGTGTGAATTGGTGCTTCAAGTGCTTACGGACATTTTCCTGCTCAGAACGAATTAACGTTGTATAAATCGAACATGTCGAAATGCTACAACTAGAAAATGGCTTGCTATCGCTGGCAAACTACGTACTCGCAAAGATATACACCTCTTCCACGCGGATTTAGTATTTCAAATGCTGCCTCCTTTATTTTATGTCCACTTCAATTGTAAAAGTACCAATTTCGATTATCATTTGTTCTAACTCAAATAGCCACCAACTTCAAATCATCCAGAAACCAAAACTTCAGTCCAGAGCTAAAATATATTGCACCGTGGGTTTGAAAATAAGGTGCATTCATTTGTTTACATTATTAATGGTAAATAATTTCGTAACTAAGAAAAAAATTTAATTGCAAAGTAATTTTTAATGAGATATTTTGTTTAAACATTCAAATAATTGTATTTAAAAACTGGGGCATTCATTTCATCTTAATGAAATAAACCTACAAGTTCCAACGCACTGTTCCTTAAAGTCCTAATGGAAATCTGAAATATACAATTGCTGAATATTTTGCTGCTAAAGCTGTGCTTAGACCGGCTAATAATAAAAATAATGATGAAAAAAATCTTATTGCGATTTGAGGGAATGGAGGAATATGCATATATAGTGTGGCTAAATTCTCTGTATAAATACAAAATTATTGATATTTATTTCCTTTCTTAAAGTACTACTGAAAAGACTTTATGTAGTTTTTTACAATTTCCAAATGAAGAAGAAATTTGAATGTTTAAAGTTGTGACATTTTAGACTCGATAAAACATGATAGAGGTCGTGGATTCACTTGCGTAGATTTTCTCCCTAGGTAATTAGCCTTTATCTTTGTTTTACGAAAGAACAGTTTAGAATGTGTGTGTGTGTGTGTGATGCAACAATGTTTTAATTTTACAAGCTGGAACATTTATGAGAAATAACATAGAATGGTACAAAATTGTAACATGAAATGTATTTTTTGAAAATATGTCTACGGAGATCTGATATTGCGGGCCCCGGCTCCAGTGTCCTTTAATGCCGTGATTTTAAAAAAATTGCGCGTGCTTCTTTTGTCATTTCAAAATATTGAGGAGGTTTTGTGGTCGAAACACTGGCGAGTGCTTCATTTTCTGTTACAAATAGAAAAGTGTTTTGATAATTTTACTTTTTCATATCAAGCTTATGTTATAACAGAGCACTCACTACAGCAAGGGAAATTTTGAGACCTTTTGACTGCTGAAATAGTACAACAACTGTGAATAATTATAATTTCTGATCATAATTCTCACTCTCAAAAGGAAAATTTTTGTTGGTAATTTTGTACATAGTAGAAATGCTTACTTGTTACTTCCACCTTTTAAAATGTTATGTTCTTATCTGGATGAGGACTGGGTTGTACTGAGATATGTATAGGTGACACAGAGTGGTCACTGAATTATGACCACCCCTATCAAATATGGATGCGGCTGATTAACCACGTGATTTCTGAGAGGGTGCGATTAGTCGACAGATGTAGCATATAGTATAAGGTGTGAGTGTAGTAGTAGTTAGTAAAATACGGAGCGTGATGGATAAACGGAAGGATTTATCGGACTTTAAAAAGGACAGATTGTGATAGCTCGGAGAGCGGGTTTCTGGATTTCCCAAACGGCTGAACTGGTGGGTTGTTTGCGAGCCGCCGTAAGTGTATCAGGGGTGGCGTAAAAATGGTCAAACAACAACCCGTAGTATAACGAAGTAAATTTCTCCGTCATTTTTGTCCGCGCCAGGATTCGAACCCGGGTCCCCTCATTCCGGAATAAGTTGCTCTACCAATTGAGCTACGCAGACGTTTGTTCTGACTACTATCTGCCTTTATGTCGTGTGCGTCCTTCTGGCAGGTACGTCACATCATCTCCCCTTATTTATATTTTTTTCGAAGTGCTGGAGAAGGGATTCTCTTATTTTTCCTATCTCGCGGTGTGGAAAGAACGTCACACCATTGCGAGATTTTGAACGGTCGGGTCATCCGGATAGTTCGGGCGCCATTATAACGAAGTAAATTTCTCCGTCATTTTTGTCCACGCCAGGATTCGAACCCGGATCCCCTCATTCCGGAATAAGTTGCTCTACCAATTGAGCTACGCAGACGTTTGTTCTGACTACTATCTGCCTTTATGTCGTGTGCGTCCTTCTGGCAGGTACGTCACATCATCTCCCCCTTATTTATATTTTTTTCGAAGTGCTGGAGAAGGGATTCTCTTATTTTTCCTATCTCGCGGTGTGGAAAGAACGTCACACCATTGCGAGATTTTGAACGGTCGGGTCATCCGGATAGTTCGGGCGCCATTATAACGAAGTAAATTTCTCCGTCATTTTTGTCCACGCCAGGATTCGAACCCGGATCCCCTCATTCCGGAATAAGTTGCTCTACCAATTGAGCTACACAGACGTTTGTTCAGACTACTATCTGCCTTTATGTCGTGTGCGTCCTTCTGGCAGGTACGTCACAGTAGGCCAAACTGTACAGGACAGAGAAAAGTTGATGTAAGAGGTGAGCGCGGGGTCAAACGACTCGCACAGGCCATCAGACGCAGCACTGTTTAACAGTTGACTACCAATACAACAAAGGTCAACGTGGAAGAGTATCTGTCATGACCATGGGTCGATAACAGCAGACGACCCCGACATCCTCTCCTAACCATGGGTCATCGGTGCAAATGACTCACCTGTTGCAAAGATCATGGCAGTTGAATGTCGGATGACTGAGAAAAACGTGTGCTGGTCTGACGAGTCTAATTTTTACTCTGTGGATCATGTACGTATTTGGTGCAAAGAACATGAGGGTCATTCCTGCATGGTCTCCACAGTGCAAAGAACATGAGGCACTCGTCATTCCTGCATGGTCTCCACAGTGCAAGCAGGTGGGGCTGTTGTAAGGTGTGAGGCATGTTTACCTCACAGGAACTTGAACTCCTGGTGCATGTGGAATAACATATGACTGGTTTCCACTATCGCAAATTGCTTGCTGATTGATTGATTGATTGATTGGAGGTTTAACGACCACCGTGAGCAACTCAATGGGCTATAAGCAGTCGCCCGTCCCTGATTTAGGGTCACTGGTTCCAGGGAAGAGAGAGAGCCAGTGCCGTAAGACAAACACAATATCCATGTTTCACCGGGATTCGAACCCGGATCCCGTTCGGACGAATGATCAGAGGCCATCGCTTAGACCACTGCGCCACCGGGGCGGCAAATTGCTTGCTGACTCTGTACACCCAGCAATGTTACACTTTATTTTGAATGGCGATGGTGTCTTCTAAGATTACAATGCGCCGAGTAACAGGTCCAGTGCCGCCCCGGTGGCGCAGTGGTCTAAGGCGCTGGCCTCTGATTGTTCGCCCGTAAGGGGTCCGGGTTCGAATCCCGGTGAGGCATGGATGTTGTGTTTGTCTTACGGCACTGGCTCTCTCCCTTCCCTGGAACCAGTGACCCTAAATTAGGGACGGGCGACTGCTTATAGCCCATTGAGTTGCTCACGGTGGTCGTTAAACCTCCAATCAAAAAAAAAAAAAAAAAAAAAAAAAAACAGGTCCAGTGTTGTGCATGAACGGTTTGAGGAACACGGTTCAGACTGCCAGCATATCGATTGGCCTCCGATCCCCCCCCAATCAATCCCATAGAGCACTTGTGGGACACTATCGAACGGCATATCAGGTGTCTGGATACACAACTCATCTCTGTAGCTACATTGAAGGCTGCATTACACACAGCATGGTTGGCGGTTAGCCATATCTCCCAACTGCTTCTGGCATCTTATTGAATCGATGAGACGTCAAATAGTTGCTTTACTGTGGGCGAAAGGAGGATGTACGAAGTATTAGGTACGAGGTCATAACTCAGTGATCACTCAGTGTATGTCCCTACCTGAATCAGGCTACGAGGAAACACTAGATTGTTTCTAGTAGCGTAAATATGAACCGTGTTCAGATTCCTAAGCTACATTTCCTTAGCTTCAGTTGCTTGGAACTTCCTTGTCCTGTTTGGTGAGACGGTAGCCTGCTCGGACGGAAAACGGGAAATGATTTTTTTTTAATTTCTGAAAAGATGGCTTCACGGAAAACTTCACAGCCTTTGTACCTTTATTAGCATTAACATTTGCCTTCCATGTATTTGTGAAAGATCATTTCTTTAGACATTGATTTCCCATTGTACACATGATGTCTGCGATATTTGTAATATCGTGATACCTCGATTGAGCAAATAATGCTCAAGCTGCATATGTTGGCGCCTTCTATTTATGTAAATTGTAAATGCCAGAGTGAGTCATAAGTTTGTAGCTTTTTTGGGTACAATGTTGACCACATATGGCTATTCGGTAAAATATAGTCCATCAGAGTCTATGGTACCACATGTTGATGACATGTGGCTATTCGGCAAAATACAGTCCATCAGTCTACGGTCCTTCGCCAACGTTCAGCCAAGGATGCAATGGCGATGCGATATCAGGCGGCTGGCTTGAATGCAAAAACTCATTGATGCCATCTTTCACAGCCTCCAAGGAATGGAACTGTCTTCTGGCCAAGAAGTGCGCCATGGAACGAAACAGATGAAAATCCGAAGCGGCAGGATCTGGGCTGTAGGCTGGGCGTCCTACGATTTCGACGCCATCCAAATCCTGAATTTTCTGGCGGCCAATCCGTGACCTATGACATGGGGCGTTGTCGAATTGCAGGAAGACCATTGCTGGGTAGCGCTGGCATAGAACTTCGAATACGTGTTGCAGCTGGTCGGCATACAAGTTCCCATCGATGGCCCGACCATGTGGCACAAGCTCCCAGTGGGCAGGACCCTCGAAATTTCACCATACACACAACACTGTCTTCACTACAAAAAGCCCTATTTGAACCACTGCTTGAGCCTCATCTCCCGGCTGCAACCATTGGTTTCTGGTATCAGGATAACATACGAAGACCCACTACTCATCATTCGTTACGATTTTTTCGCCCAAAAGCGGTCGTCACTTGAATTTTGCAGCAATTCTCGGCACGGAGTGACACGCTCCTCAGCTTGTTTGGGCTCAACTCATGAGGAACCATTCGCGGACGTCTACAGTAAAATCCGAGCTGGTGTAGGTGATGAACTATAGTGGTTTGTGAAGAATGGACCACCTCTGCTAATCGTTGGGTGCTGGTTCCTGGGTGCTGTTCAACAGCTAGACGCACGGATTCGATGCAGGTGATGACTGGTCTCCTACACCTCAATTTGTCACCGAGCTCTGTATCTCCGGATCGGAAGAATTGAAACCATTTTCTTGCTGTTGCAGGGTGCACTGTCCCCCTCACCTTCTACTCTACAAATTACCTTCGCGGAAGCTGTCGCGTTCAACCCTTTTTTCTCAATAATGGCGTAGGACACACGAACAACAAAGTTTCTCCTCCGACATTCTCGTCTCATATGAGCGGCACATACGTGTTGGGCCCGGCGCATGCCTACCTGTGTGAGCAGCGAAGCACGTCACCCAATCAGGCGTGGGACACAATCCACCTTGCTGCGCATGTTCCACCTGTTCGGTGGGACTTTTCCGTCTGTACCACGAAACGCTACGAACTTATGACTCTCCTTCGTATTGTTCTCCCTATTGTATGTAAAGAATAAGATGTTCATAATTTTTTGGAAGATAGCCATCTTTTTTAAAAATGAGTGGTGTTTCATTCAACTTGGTTTTTATTGAAGCAGGAGAGTAGACCAATTACTCTACCTCTTGCAATGTGTATGTGCATATGTTTGAGGCTTTATTAGCGATATAACAAATAACACTGCAGAAATACCTCTAGTTAGAAAAGTACATAAAGACGGTATTACCGTGCAGAGGAATTTCTAAATACCGGAACAGCAGCATTTTTTTTACCATGTGGGTCAGTAAAAAGGTTTTACGTACCTAATAGGGTGTGGGACCACCTTTGGCATTCAAAATCGTCTGAATCCTCCTTGGAATGGACGCATACAAATCCTGGACGGTGGCTAGTGGGATGTTACACTATTCTACATGCAGAAATTGTTCCAGGTCCTTGAGAGACGCAGGAGAAGGAAAACAGGATGTTACACTGTTTTCCAACATAGACCACAGTGGCTCGATGATGTTTAAGTCTGGTGGTTGGGGAGGCCAAGGAAGATGTGAGTTCGTCATGTTCATCAAACTATGATTAGACATTCCGAACTCTGTGAATTGGGGCGTTATCATCTTGATACCGTAGATGGCATCCCCTGCAGGAAACAATGCATGAGCCATTGGATGGACTTGGTCGGCCAAAATGGTATCATACGCCCTGCCAGTCATCCGTTCTTTCATGGTGATCAGGCGACCTGCTGAAAACCACGATATGACCGCCCAAAGTGTACGTTTAAACAATGTACTTAATGTGTATGGTTTCTAATTACTGTGCCATCCCGGTGGCGCAGTGGTTTAAGCGCTGGCTTCTGATCATTCAACCGAGAGGGTTCAGTTTGGAATCTCGGTGAGACATGGATGTTGTGTTTGCCTTACGGTATTGGTTCTTCCCCATCCCTGGAACCAGTGACCCAAACATATACACTTATAGGAGTGAACATGTATGACCAATTATTTCCACGTGAGGGCACGTTCCACATCACATAGAAGTGCCGTCACCGACAGGTATATAAACGGCACTGACAGGGTGTGTCATTTCGCCGAAACTCATGCAATGGGAAGAGGGAAGGACTCGTCAGAGTCGAACATTGAATTATTAACATAGCGAGAAATCTTCACAGCAACAACCGGCATTGTTGGTTCTTCGAGAGCCGCTGTAGGGAAGGATTGACGGCAATGATCCGAATGAATAATCCGAATAGAAAATTTTCAAATTTTTACTGTTACGTTACATGGAAGAACAGATTGATTTGTGTCCGTATTAATTATTCCATGTGTTTTCAACTTGATATTTACTCATTTGCTGGTGATATTACTTAGCGCTACGATGGGACACGTTTGTTTCGACTAGTGCAGTGAAAGTCTGGCGTCTCAGATAAGCCTCAGTTGTTTATATTTCGTTGTCCTGGGTGGTGTAATGGTTAGCATACTCGAGCGCAAATCGGGAGAGCGGGTTTGATTTCCGTTCCAGGACGAAGACATTTTGAAATTTCTGCAGTTACGTTACATGGAGGAACAGCTTGATTTATGCCCGTATTAATTATTCCATGTGTTTTCAACTTGATGATACGAATATGCGCACACATCCACCCAACGTGCCGGGAAGATGGCACTACCACTTTTGGAAGGCGAATGGAACGCCAGTTAACTTGTGCTGTCTGGGACAACACACTGTTTGAGACCTTAATTAAAGGCAGACTTCAACCAGAACTCTCAAAGAAACGTTTCTTAGCACAAATTTAATTGGACTTTCTTGATTGTGGGCCTAATAAGTTAACACCCCGTTCATTGGCTGATGTTTGTCTAGCATAATAAACAGCTGCTCCTACAATGGACACTGGAGTACAGTGACTGGACATTAGAAGACCATTGGAAAAGAGTCGTCCGGTCTTATGAGTCCAAGTTTCGAATCAAACATGCCGATTGACGGGTCCATATTCGACGCAGCGAGGGGTGAGCAGCTTACACCAGACTTCAAGGTTAGATGTAAACAATTCTGTGGTGGTAGTATCATGGTGTGGAGATTGTTCTCATAGACATCATTGGATCTCGCCATCCCTGTTGAACACACTTTCACCACTATATCCTACCTAGGTATTGTTTGGGACCAAGTACTGCCCTTTATGGTGACTTATCTCCACGTGGCCCTTCAGAAAGGAACGTGCCGAGTCACAAGGCCCGCATTGTGCAGCAATCATTCTGGGATCATGTTCCAGCATTTTGTGTGATTACCTGGCAACGAAATTCCCCAAACTTGAATCCCATATAACAGTGGAATGCAACATTCTCCGATCCACGCCGATGGGTTGCTCCGTCGTAGAACTCCGGGATGTCACTCTGTCCCGTTAGAACAGAATTCCTGAGGACATCTTCCGCACTCTAGAGGAGTGGATGCTATGCCGGGTGTAAGTGGTTATCGCGACGAAAGGCGGTCCAACACGCTCTTAGGTAAGTACCGACGACAATCACCTGTACCGCCATAGGCATAACAGGGATTAATCGAACTCACTGTAAACACTGTTGGATGTTCCAGCAACATTCCCACGGAACCGCGGACCCGAACACTAATTCCTCTGAAACCCATCCCCGACTGAGAGAACTGCCCCCAACGAACTGGGACCAACCGGTTCTTTATTCATCAAAAATTATAATGTACACTATCAATATACCAAAACAAATTATCATAATTTACACTTCACAGAATATTAAACATATTAGGAAGCAAAACTAACACCAACATCCGTTGTGTCAAACAAACAACCGAAACTTCAGCAGTGAAGAACACAACTCGGGTTCTCAAACAAGAATAAAAATAATTCTAAAAGTAAACAACCATAAAATAAACCATATCTTAACCCCTTGGATATCCCCCCAAGTAACAAGGAAATCAATTTTTATGAACTCCTTATTCATTTCATTCACATAGCACACACCAAAATTCTAACATCCGTAACCCTTTAAACACAGCAAAATAAAATATACTAAGTACAATTCGAAAAAACACACAACTACCACCAACATTTTAAAACACACACAAAAGTCCAAAATAAACCTAAATCACTCAATCCATGAAACACGATTTAAATCAACAACCATAAACCATATGCAAATCTGAAAATAAAATAACTGTTACTTGCAAGCAATCAATAGATACAATGCAAACAACTCAAAATTAATATTCACTATAAACAAAGCATTCAATATTATTTACATTGGCATCTCTATATCGTCATGAGAAGAACAGACAGGTGCTATTTCTTGACTTTGACAACTTGCAAAACTTGATTATCATTAACAATTAGAAAGTTAACAAATCTAGAAATATTCATTTTATGCTCTGGCATACTCAAAATCCTCTTCATATCAAATAAACACCAAATGTCTCAAGGAGGCCTATCTTTCACCACAGAGGCATTCAACTTGCTTGATATTAAATCGCTGGTAATACCGGGGCGACGATACATGCTCAATTAGAAGTTGATTAACGGTTCTCCGTTACCTCCGGAAAGATGTAATAAGTGACACCTCCCACTTCCATATCTTGCCATCGCTCTTGCCAGACATTTCTTGCTAGTTTCTTTAATTCCTACACTAGTTCGCAAACCGGTGATGTCACGGAATAGTCAATATCTCTTTTCATGGCACCCTTCTTAGCTAAACAATCAGCCAATTCATTTTCTGGTTCCCCTGTGTGTCCCTTATCCAATAAAAATCTAACATGTTCCACACCCAACACACCAAGGAGTGGTCTAATGTGGTCAACTCGACTATTGTAACTCTCCGCCGAACAAATTGCTTGCAACGCCGCTTGACTGTCAGAATAAAGATGCATAATATCACTCGTGTGATTTGTCAACAGCCACTGTAAAGCATATTCAATACCGCTAAGTTCTTCTTGAAAAACAGTTGAATTATCTGAAAGTCTAATTGATCTTGAAATGACTAAGTTCCCTTTCGAAAACGCACAGAAACTAAACCCCACTGAGTCATTAATTTTTGATCCATCTGTATAAGTCTCATAAAAAACTGTTCTGGAGGAGACGAATCCCAATTAATACTCATTACACCCGCAGGATGCACATTTTGATCACGACTGAAGAAATCGTAATTATCATGTCGATAAGTCTTGTCAAATATCGACACTTCTTCACTATAAATTTTAAGTTTAAACATAACACTTTCTTTTCCAATAACCAAGTGCAGAGGTAGGCAACCGGCAAGAACCTGTAGAGCCGCAGTTGATGTAGTTCTGTAACAGCACGTAATGCCAAGCAGCGCCACTCTCTGAATTTGCTGCAGTTTATTTCGTACTCTCACTGTAGGAACAAACCAAGATCCACAAGCATAACTAACAATCTTTTCCACACATCTCTTGAATAAAATCTTCTGAACTCTTCCCGATAATCTCATTGAAATAATTCTGTTACCAATCACTGAAATTTTATTTCTGAAATATTGAAGATGAGGCAAAGCCGTGAATTTGTCATCCAGTGTAACTCCTAGATACTTTGATGTTTTAACACATTTAATCGTAATGTCTTTAAACTTACATTTTGGAGAGGTTTCATTATTTCGCCTTTGGGAAACAGCATTAGAACCGTTTTCTCCGGTGCAAATGATATTCTAAACTGCTGACTCCGTTGATCCAAAATTTGTAATGATTCTTCAATCTTCTTTTTAATTGCGTGTCTTCCCGTATCTGAAACCATTAGCACAAAGTCATCTGCATAAGCTATACACTCCACTCCAGCGGAAAAATATAAACACAGTGCGGCTATCACGTTTCACCATAGGGGGCCTGATTTGGACCCCTGGGAACATCCATTAGTATAGTTCTTCACCACCACTCCATTTCCAGTCTAATATTCAACCGCTCTGTCTTGAAAGTAACTACAAATGAGAGCAACAATTTTTCCGGGACAAGCCGAAGCTCTCAAGGCCTGCCACACCGCCGGCCACCATACATTTCCAAACGCATTTCTTACATCCATGGATACCAAAACTGTATGCCTGCCGTATTCTTTATGAAATCGAGTTCTCTTCCTGATGTAATCAATAGCCAGTGTCGTACTTTTATTAGGCATAATGCCATACTGTTGAACTGCAAACCACTGTATCTTATTGAAGTGGAATATAATTCTTCCTGTGATTAACCTATCCAGCAACTTCCCCCAACATGGCAACAAACAAATAGCACGATACGCCGAAGGCTCCGTTCTTTGTTTTCCCTCTTTATGGAACATTATCAAAATAGATTTCTTCCAGCATATAGGAAAAATTCCTTTCTTCAGAGAGATATTAAACGCTATTAGATAAGTGGTTATGACGTCATGTATCAGAAGCGTGTAAATTCAATTATAAATCTACTTTTTGTGTATATGCCATAGGTTCTCAATTTCACAAAAGTCCTGTCACACCCGCCCTCCAAGGAAAGGTGCAAGCCAGGGTATGACAAAGATGGCATACGCAGAGCCGGGCTGGTCGTATCATACCACTTGCCACCAGATGGTTAAATTCACATATCCTTCAGTTTTAGCACAGATGAAGATATGCATTTATAACTGAAGACCCAAATACATCTGATAGTTGTTTCGGTGCTTTGTTATAACACAAAAGAAGAATCACTTTCACTCTTTTATCAAAAAGTGCAGGCTTTACTATTGTTGCTTTTCAAGCATTCGTAGAATCTCCACGAACATAATGAATATAAGCCAGGCATTATACACTCTTCTACCATTAATATCCAGACACATCTATATTGATGGAGAATTAGGTCCTACGCAAGCACCACGTCACAAACCAAACTATACATATCCTTGTAGGGTTATGATGAAACAATAGCACGACTGTAAATGAAAGATGCAATCAATGAAGGAAGAAATATTCTTCATAATACATGGAAATTTCACAGAATGTTCAAGCAAAACAAACTGAACTTGTCTGAACCACTTATTGGTCATCCATGTAACACTTCTCAGAAAACTTGAAAATTTCATCGTCCTTGAGCGGGAAGCGATCCAATTAAAGTTAGCATACTCGACCGGTAATTGGGAGATGCGGGGTTCGATTCCCGCTCCAGGACGATGAAATTTTCAAGTTTTCTGAGAAGTGTTACAAAGATGCATCGATCAACAGAGTTAACTGATTTTCAGCGCGGATTGATAATAAGGTACCACATATCGCAATCGCTCCATACGTAACTTTTTAATAGCATTCAAGATCCTGAGGTCGACTGTTCGCGATGTAATATGCAAATTGCAGCTGACTAGTCCTCAATCTGCTCAAGAAATGACCCCGTAAACCTTCCAAACTAACAGAACGTGACAGGTGAGCTCTGCAAACGGGTGTTCGCTCAGAAAGCAAGTCAATATTGCCTCATATCAGCCGTGTGAAACTACTGGGACTGATGGTAGCACTTGTCAGTGCGCTGTATGACAAGGCTTACCACAATCTAACAGCCATCAACAAGCTACTAGACACGAGTGTATGAATTCAATTATAAATCAATCACTTGAACTACGCTAATCACTTGAACTAATGCCACACGCCGATTAGCGTGGTAGAATGAACGTCCATCTGAGACTGTATTCCAATGGAAAACTGTGCTTTGCACTGACCAGTCGCGACGCACAGTCTACCAGCCGTATTCTTGGGTATGGCGGATGGGAGAAAGGTGCATTCTGGACTGTATCGTCCATACAATGAAGTTTGTTGGTGGCAGCATGGTGGTATGGAGCTATTTTACGTGGTTCGGCTTAGGTCCATTAAACGTTTTTGACAAAACCATGAATTCCAAGATCTACCTTGACGTCGATTATGCACTACCAATGTTGTGACAGCACTTTAGGGAAGGCCCATAGTCCTATCAGAAGTAAAACGCACCCTATCATTCTGCTGGTATTGTGACAGATTGGTTTGAGGATATAGACTTCGAAAAGTGAAATGGCCAGCCCAAAGTCCTGACTTGAACCATATAGAAAATCTCTGGGACGAAGTGGGTCGTTGGGTGCGTGGAAAAACAGATCGCAAACAAACAAAGCTGAACTGGTCACTGCTTTGAAGGCAGAATGGAGAAACATATCGGCGGACATTTACGAAATAGCTGGTGGAGAGTATTCCACGAAGAATAGAGGCCGTCATAATGGCCAAAGCTTTCAGCACACGATATTAAATTTTCTGTGAATAAAGATTTGAAAACATGCAGTTGTCCGGATACTAACGGTGAGGCAATGTATGATTCTGAAAATCACCAAAAGGAAATTGTCCGTAGGACGTATGTTGTCTTTTGCACTCGACAACTCAGATCTATCAGTCTCTTTCTGTATTCCTGTAAGTAAAATAATAATTTTAGTATTATTATTTCAGTATTACAACGTAGTATTATCGCGTCGCGTGATTTATGAGAACAAACTCAAAAAGGTTTAGTTAAGAAGCCAGGAGAAGAGTGAGATGTGAAGACTCGAAAAGAATGCTCTAGGTCTTCCACATTTTTGCGGCAGATTAAAATGGAAATGTAAACCGTTGCTCATTGAATTAATTTGTTTCATTCAGAATATATATATAATGTATATAATTTGTTTCATTCAGAACATATAATAATTAATGAATATTATTACACACGCAGCATATGAATAAGAGCTTGATCCCATTTTTATAATTTATATTAGAGAGATTCAGAAGTCATTGCCGTTCCCAGAAGTCGTCCTATGTCGGGTAATTGCTCCGTGCGCATGCGTGATGCAGATAAGAACAACGCATGATCAAACAAGTATTGTCTAGTTGTTATAAATAGGAGCACACACTACCGTGATTTAATGGAAAACTTTTCTGCTGTCAAAAGCTATGGACGAGAAACCCACGACGATAAACAGCCATGCACGAGAAACACACAATCCGAAGGCTCTTGCGGTTTTTCTTAAAAAAGAAGTTGACCGCTGCAACTGCAACGAGAGAAATCTGTGCTGCGGAAGGTGTAGGAGCAGTGTCTGAAAGAACGGCAACATTTTGGTTTCAGCTATTTAAAAGGGGAACTACAGCCTTGAAAACAAAGCACATGCTGGAAGAGCTACGACGGTGAATTCTGAAACCGTAGAGTCAAGTCACTAGACAACTATCAAATGAACTGCGAATACCTCATCCCACAATTGTTCGCAAACTGCAAGGCGCACATAAGTTGTCTATAAGTACCCAATGAACTGATTGCTGCCCAGATTAGCGATGAGTGCTGCTGTGTGTTACAAATTGATGGAAAATTTCCAAGACGACCCGCAAATTGTGACATATGGTGAAACGTGAATATTTTTCGGGAATGCTGACATGAGAAAACAATGGTTAGATCCCAAAAAGCCACCAAAACCTGTCACAAAAAAGGGAACGATTTGAGCACAAAGTTATGCAATGCTTATGGTGGAACTTTGATGGCTTCATTCATTGGGAAATGGTTTCAGATGACCGCATTAGTGTGCAGCTGTACTGTTGCCAACTGGAGCTAATGTACGCCGCTTTAAGCCGAAAGTATTCTGCTCCGGTGAACCATAAACGAGTTATTCTCCAACAAGATAATGCTCCTGCTCATCGTCGCCGGTCAACTAAGGAAAATAACAGGAACTAGTGGGCATTTAGCTATACTCTACCCTGCTTATAGTTTGGAACTTACGCCTTCGGACTACCACTTATTCCTATCCACTGCATATTTTCTACATGGGTAACACTTCCAAATCCTCCACGATGTGGAAATTGGGTCCAAGACTTTTTGCCTCGAAACCAAAGGAATTTTTTCGCAGGGGATTTGAGACATGACAGCACAATGGACTCTATTTCAAAGATTAAGCTTTTACGTTTATGCATTTATACACGCTTTCGTCAACTGTCAGAAAACGGCTATGACTTTGAATCACTCTGTGGTACATAGCTTAAAATTCGTGAGGCTTCTCAAAAAGAAAGTTATGACTCAATAAGCTGCGCTGGTATACTTGATAAAAAAGAGGATGAGGATTCTCCTGATGCTTAAAATCGAAAGCTCTACAAAGTGTTCCACAAGGTGTCCGTGAAAAATTATATTTTCGAGCTTCATAGTGTAGATAGAGTTTTCCCTCTGAGAATCGACATCGCGCGAAGTGACGTCATTTTATCATTTATTTGGGAATACTATACATTTCGCCGTCATTCCTGTATCTCCTAGAACACTCAACAGATCGCAGGGCCAAAGAGTCGAACATGAAAGACTATCCCAACGAGCTTGTTTTTGTCATTTAAACAGATTTACATATCATATTCAAGACAAAAACTATTTATGCAAACACCAAAATATTGATTCAACCGACTTAGTGCAAGGGAAATTTCTTAATTTCTATGGTCATTTTGTTCTACCATTGTTTAAAGTGTTTTAATTAATATCAGCTAAAATTTAAAAAGCTTTGCAAAAGAATTTCCCATCGTATTACTCTTTATTTTACCAGTTCCATAGCAAAGAAAACAGAAAGGCGCCGCAGATTGCAGAGTGGTAAACGTTCATGACTGCCACGGAAAAGTATCAGGATCAATCCTAGGCAGGTACGAACGCTCGAACCACTGAATATCTGTCATGCGTCGGATGGGCATTATACCTTCGGACACCGGGTACTGGCCTCCCGATTATTAATAAAAGCGTCTTCCTCGCTTCCGTGGGACTTTCCTGTCGGGCGCTCTAGCCCAAATCTAACTTCTCACTGTGATGTAGTACAGAAGTAAAACACGTGACAAGATCACAAATCTGCACTGATACATTCTATTGGTGTAGCTCAGTCTGTTAGAGCAACTCACTCAGAAGAGAAGAGACGCAGGTTCGATCGTCGTCACCGACAAATTCCTGTGTTTTCACTACTACTAAGAGTGGTTGAAGACCTGGGGTCAGTCACTCCCTTCCGAAAATCCTCTACACAAATCTTTCAAAGAAGACAGAATTAATTCCGGGAATAGATTTTATATGTGGCCCTTTGGAAAAAATCATTTGACGATGTATGGTTAACACTGCACATGACTGTCTACTATCATATAAACGGACTTTGTATTAAGTTGTTCCGTGAATAAGCACAGTTGTGTTTACTTATTTCTAGTGATCCCAGATGTGTATGTGGCTGAGGAGGTAATTATTCGGTGGCGGCTGGCAGTGTGTTTTGTCCTTCTTGAGTAATGCAGAGATGGTAGAGAAAATCAACAATAACTTCCCATGCGAAACGAACAATGTCACTATTTTAGATTATACGGTCGTCCGTGGTTTGCAGTTTCAAAATTTCCCAGTTCATTTCAGCAGCAATATACACTTTATAGCAAAAAAACAGCTCACCTGGAAAAATGGTCTGATTGTGATGAAATTTGACATGAGCAATGAGGAGACTAAGAGGATGAAATGATTGAAATTTGAGAGGAGTCCCTCCATTTGTTGAGCAGATATATGTTCAGAACCGTTATATTTTAGTAACATGTATGGCCTCCTCTGCTGCAATGCATGAGGAAATTCGGTCTCCGGCATGGACTCATACAGACGTCGAATAATGTCAAATGCTGTCCTGCGGAAGTTGCTGCCAGATCGGCTGTAATTGCGCAGCCAGTTCACCTATGTTGCACAATGACTGGAGCCGGCGTTCTACAAGGTCCCAAACATGTTCGATTGGGGAGAGGTCCGGCGAACGGGCAGGCCCCCGACAGACTCGACAGCATTGGCAATACCACAGGTAGCATGCTCTCGTCGACGTATCGGCGGGCCGTTACGGTGCTGCGAAAGATCACTAACGGTGACCGGGTATTATAGGCGATGGCACCTCAAACGGTAACGTCAGGTGTTATGAACGTATGCCGCTTCACAGTGGCGAGGGGTGAGCATCTTTGGCCAGGGCTCCTCCACACACGAATTATCCGGTCATCCGAGCCCAGTGAAAAACCAGGATTCATCTCTGAATACGATACGGCTCCAATTCGATACATTCCTACCTGCGCTGTAGCGACACCAGACGAAGAGTTGCTGGCGATGTCCAGGCGTTAGTGGTATCCGGCGGAGCGGTCGCCGACAATGGAATCTAGCCTCTCTCTGCGAGCCTTCTTCCAACGGTGCTGCGTGACACTTACACGTCCAGGAGATGTGGGTAGGTGCCTCTTAGTGGCAGATAGCGAAGCTGTCGGTGTGCGTTCGGCAGCTCGCACTATAGCACGATCCTGTCGAGAATTCGTCATTCGAGGCCTGCCATTGCCCTCTTGACGGTTATGGACGCCCTGTTGGACCCACTGATCGTCTGACTCTTTCTTCGCTCAGACCCTCGTGGCGGGCGATACGTCAGTACGACCAGCCCGCTTCCGTGAGTGCTGTGATGAGCCCACTCTCGAACTCGTTCAACTGGTTGTAACGTCGACGGGTGGGTCTTCGAGGCATTCTCATTTTCTGCTGCTAATACCTGTACCATAGCAGCCTTCTGAATTGGCGTAGCGGCCGAGCAATGGACCTTATATGTGTGCTGGGATGCGCGTTTCCGATGCGCGTTACACACGTTCTGTGCGTTCATTGGCTGTGCATTTTGTATCATTTGCATGTCTGGCTCAGAGGTATTTGTATGTTAAGCTTCGCGCTTGTCGGATGATTATTCGCCGTGCGCGGATTTTTTGCTACGGATTGTATTCCCTCAAAATGCCGGTACTTGAAGGGTGATCCTATTCTCTTATGCAAATAATGGTGCCATCATCATTTGCATAAGAGAATATCATCTGAAATCAGGAACGAAATCGAATGTGCTCATGATATTAAAATGTACTGACTGGATTCTTGTCTATTTTATTTGGACGACACTTATAGTATTGTCGGAGAAATAATACAAATAAGCAAGGTACAATAGTGACAGTTTTGTGTGAAGGAATCAGCTGACGATAAGTTAACCTTTACGCAATTTACCTATCAAACATTTATTAAACTGCACAAATATTAGAGCTCGAAATTTGAGACACATTTCTCTACTGTAGGTATTTATCTCTGTGATTTTGCTTAAAAAAGAAATTGAAAAATGTTTTCCCTCTCCGACTTTTGCACGTATTTATTCCTGACAGAAAATTACTTCGCTGTCCTTTCCAGATATTGACCGAATTCCTGTGAGGCATATTTGAATTCCCCAGTTCAATATGAGAAAAAAGTAATCAAACTTTTAGATGTTTTGTGTAGATTTTACCTGCTTCAATATTCCTTCATCTTAGTGCTTTGATGTAAATGCAATTAATATAAATTGATTTCGTGAGTGATGTAGTCACACGCTTGCCTCCCTACTGTATGAAACAGCTCAACTTATAATTCTTAAATGAGAGCACGAAGTCGTATTTACCGTTCTTATTAAAAGGATTGTTGAACATAACTTTAGGCTAATGTTCGGAGTAGGACCCAAAATTTCCCGGACTGCGCCTGTACGGCTAAGAACGTGTATGGAGTACCCATAGTGATTATTATATTACGATACGACATTATCCCTCCTCACAGGGAAATTGGTTTCGCCCATCTACGTTATGCGCTTGCTGCGGTACATCCGGGTATTGTGAGCAACTTACGCAGTGTTCAGCGATTAGAATGAACGTCCATCTGAACACGTCCATCTGAACATGAGCAACTTACGCAGTGTTCAGCGATTAGAATGAACGTCCATCTGAACACGTCCATCTGAACAGCATCACGGTAATATTAAATTTTGCGTTCATTTGGGCAAAAGTCCAACAGAAACTTACGAAATGTTAAAGCAAGTTTATGGTGAAAATATCCTGTCCCGGTTACAAACATTCGATTGGCATCGACGCTCCAGAGAAACCAGACAAGAAATTGAAGACGACGAAGGAAGCTGGTGGACAGTGACAGCTCGCACGGGTGTAAAATTTCGAAGGTTGCGGCCATCGTACACGCCAACAGACAACAGACGATCGAGTAAATAGAGGCTGCTGGGATATCGAAGTCAACAGATATTAACAGATGATCTGAAGATGCACCATGTGTATCAACACATCGTCCCACACATGTTAACTGAAGGTCAGTTGGCTATACAGTTCGAAATGGCGGGCGATCTCGTAACTGCCGCCGACCAAGACCCATAATTTCTAGAAGAATCATAACGGGGGATGAAAAGTGGTGCTTCCTCTTCGACCCGAAGACTAAGCGAGAATCAGCTACGTGGAAATCGCCATCGTCACGACGCAAGCAGAAATTCCGCCGAGATCGCAGCAATGGCAAGATCATGCTAGAGGTTTTCTTCGACATCCAGGGTATTATTCATTTTGAATTTAACCCTAAATAATGCACTCTCAACAGGGAGCTCTATCTGGACATCATGCAATGTCTGCATGAGTCGATCTGAAAGAAGAGGCCTCAACTGTGGGGGCGATCAGTCGTGAGTGCTGTTGCACCACAATGCACCAACATACAGTGACCTGTGACCTCCTCGTTCATGGTTTCTTACATCGCCTCCGTGTGACTTTCCTATCGGGCACTCTAGCCCAAATCTCTTAGCTTCCTATTTCTAAGGGTTGTTTAAGACTTGGGGTCAGACACTCCCTTACTAAAATCCTCTACATATGATCGGATCTGATGATCGTGCGTTTCTCGCCAAAACGAAGAACTGTTTTCTTCCACACCTTCCGTACTCACCTGACCTAGCTCCCTGCGACTTCCACACCTTCCGTATTCACCTGACCTAGCTCCCTGTGACTTCCACCTCTACCCCGTACTGACACGTCGACTTCAGAGTCGTCGGTTTTCGAGCGCAGAAGTGAAAAACGTATTTCTGGTTACACTGAGGGACATTGCAAAGAATGGTATCTAGAAGTACTTCGATGAATCCTTCAGCCGCTGAAAGAAGTGTGTTGTTGCAAGTGGGTCTCATTTTGAAGGAGGATGTGCTTCAGCTCTGTAACTAAATATCTATGGACTTGATTCGACGAACTCTACAGCCGCTGGAAGAAGTGTGTTGTTGCAAGTGAGTCTCATTTTGAAGGAGGATGTGCTTCAGCTCTGTAACTAAATATCTATGGACTTGATTCGACGACCTCTACAGCCGCTGGAAGAAGTGTGTTGTTGCAAGTGAGTCTCATTTTGAAGGAGGATGTGCTTCAGCTCTGTAATTAAATATCTATGGACTTGATTCGACGAACCCTACAGCCGCTGAAAGAAGTGTGTTGTTGCAAGTGAGTCTCATTTTGAAGGAGGGTGTGCTTCAGCTCTGTAACTAAATATCTATGGACTTGATTCGATGAACTCTACAGCCGCTGAAAGAAGTGTGTTGTTGCAAGTGAGTCTCATTTTGAAGGAGGGTGTGCTTCAGCTCTGTAACTAAATATCTATGGACTTGATTCGATGAACTCTACAGCCGCTGGAAGAAGTGTGGTGTTGCAAGTGAGTCTCATTTTGAAGGAGGATGTGCTTCAGCTCTGTAACTCTACATATCTATGGACTTACGGACTCAGTCCGGGAACTTTTGGGTCCTACCTCGTATAACACTTTCGAGCAGGCATTATGGCAACTGGTGTTATTTTAGAAATGTCTGGAAATTGGTGCCCTACCTGTAGATAATACATGCAGGTTGACAATTAACTTTGTCATTGTTGGGGCTTAGCCCTAAAGCTTATTTTGTTTCAGCATATGGAAATAACGACAGGAAAATAACAAAACGTAAATTGCAACTGATGCAGCCAAAGAACGACCTTTCTGAGTCGTAAAACAATGTAGCATTCCTTCATTATCTGGTAAAGTATTTTGTGTTTTTACCTCCTTTATTACTTTAACTTTCCAGGAATATTTTTAACCTTGAAGTTCCATATGCATTTCTACTTGCTGTCAGTCTCAAATCTCTTTCGTCTGAAATTTCTAAGATTTTAAAGCTGGATGAGCGTCTAATCAGTGCCTGGAAATCAAAGCATAAGCTTTCGTTTTCGCCACCTCATAACTTTTCTTGGCCTTGCAGTTCTATGGACATTTCTAGAATTCACGTGTTTTTGCATGAGCGCCTGGTCATCCACTGCCATGAAATCCAAGCAAACGTTTTCCTTTTCGTCTCCTTAGGGGTTTCCTTGACTTGTCATGGGCATTTCCACTCACTGTAAGTCTTAAGTGGCTGTATGATCGTCTGGTCACTATCTGTAAATCAAAGCAAGCATTTTCTTCTGTGGAATTAGCATCACTCCTGGGCCCTCGTCCATTTATTAAAGATACCTATAGTATCTTTTAAGATAATATCAGATTATATCCTGCATGATTTCGTTTTCCTTTGAATGTTTATTTTTTTGTATTTGTGTGTGCGTCACAGACAGAAAAGAAACTACATTTCCAGTTACCGTACTTAATTGGGTTACCCCTTTTCCCAAATTTTGACTATTTCAAGCATTTGACCTGGATTGAGGCACAAATGTAGGCTTACCGTGTGTACGACTGTAGGGCAGCGTAAGATTTATGACTTCATAAGCTCCGAGCAGTAGCTGTTCAAATTTATTTTTGAATGCAAAGTTATTCATTTTCAGTTCTTTTGACGAGTCATGGTTGGACAAATACAATCTCAGGAATACGGGGTTACACCGTAGAATAAGACGCTATTGATTTCGTAGAATATTATAGAAATACCGGTTCTTTTCATGTATGAGGTATACTCAAATTTAACTTTCATTTTTAGTTTAGTTATCTATGCCAATTTGAGTTCATTCTCTTTAAGCGTTTCTAACCTTAACGTTACATTTTCTTACTCGCTGAATGGTGTTGGCAGCAGTCTTGAGGTCAGAGTGCGTGACGTGTGTGTTTTGACAGATAAGAACGAGAGATATATAATGTTGAAGCAAGCAGCGAAAAGTGTGCTGATGTGATGATGTTGTGTATGGATTTATGTTGCGTTACGTTGTACTTTCACGACTTTCTATACGTGAAGAAGTTGTTATTTTCATTGAGAAGTAGAGATACTCGTTTTTGCGGCTGATGATTATAGTAGATGCCTGTTTGACCTGAAGTATTTGGATAATAAAGGACAGTGATTTTCCTAAGTTGAAAATCGACTCTTTTCTGGCAGTTGGGAAGTCTAATTTAGCTTAATGTATAATTGATAATTTTTGTGTGCTAGCTCTCCGGTGCTTAAGACATCGAAGTTTCAGTACTACGAATTTAACTGACAGAGTGTAGGATAGTAATGTTTTAAGTAGCGACATTTTAAACAAAAAGCATTTACACATGGAATCAAATGCTCAAACTTTCTGTTATTATTGAAATATTTCAATAAGCTTTTAGAAGGGGATGCCCTATTAAGCTGTTGTTAGCGCTCTTAATATTGATACAAACGTGCCAAGCGATATAATTTATTAAAACTCTCGCCACCAAATAATACGTTCGTGGTCTCGATCCCGCCGCAGTCTGCAATTAATCTGCTATTTGGATCCGAGACTTGTGGGTTCTTTTGAATTCGGGAGCTGGTATAAATGAGCGAGAACGTTAGCTGCTTGCTGAAACACAGGAATTTAATACACCAGAGCCTAAAGAACAGAGAGCAAATAATAAGTTAACACACTAATCTATTTAATCAACGGAACACCCGGTCCGCTAGGATGTAAATTCCGTACATCATGTAGACATACAAAAAAAGAAAGGGGAGGGATCTCCCTACTTGTTCAGTCCTTATTCTTTTGCAGTTATATCATGAAAGAATTCCAGTTCACCATACCGGGAATATTTAAAGTTCTGGATAGCCAGCTTATGACTAATAAGTTCAGTTGGCAGTCTATGCACTTGAGCACGGGTTAGAACCACATTTCCAAAATGAGCTATGCAAGCTGATAATTAAAGTCAGTACTTACGAATAGCTGGCGGATGTTGGGCAATCCATGTAATTAGTATACTATTTGCGTATCACTCACACACACACAAGCCCTCTGAAGTAGCAGGAGGGGGGATTTCACCTGTTTGTCACAGAGGGTCATCACTAATTCGCTGGCTTTCACCTCCTTCCTTCGGCGACGCAGAGAGCGAACTTCTCCGCTCTTCACCGGCCGTGTATAGGTGGGGGGAAGGAGCACCAAGGACTTACTCCTTTTTACCAAGCAGAGCGATGGCTGTATGATCCACGGGGGATAGCTCTCTTTGACCACGTGGATAGAGATGCGTAGTTTGCTTGGAGCGCGGACCCGTTGAAGCTTTCCCAGAGGTCAGCGACCTCTACTCCTCTTCGTTGGAAAACGGCGTTTTCGGGAGACTGGTTTGCTGGCAGTGGTTAGCTAATGATTCTTAGTAGGCATTCTAGACGGGAAACAGAAGATCTTTGTTCAGCTCTCAGAGCCTTGTTTTTCGCTGGTGGTTCATCGTGATTTCTGATCAGGAACCTTGTATGAGAAGATAGTAGCGGTCTCTGTGGCCCATGCCCTTGCTGTGGTTTATTACTTCTGCAAAAGAATATAGGAGCTCTTTTCAACGGCGGTAGAATCGCTCTTGTCGGCACCCTCAATTTGGCATATTTGGTGGTCTTACGCAGCCACCTAATTATCGTTAAGATCTGCTTTTCCTCGTACCCCGGCGTCTTACAGCTGCGCTTCAGGTACAGTGGACTATATTAGGTCTCGCCGGGCTTCGGGCTTGCAAATTTTGGTCTCGTGCGTCTTACCACAGCGCCGAACCTTCTTGCGTATTATTTTCGTGGCAGTTTCTAGCGTGCGACTTACTACATCGTGCGGAGATAACTGATCCCCTTTCGCCTGCCTCTTTTCGGAAGCGAACCAAAATTGCCTCTATCTCTGTCACGTGGCTTCGCCTGCATCTTCTCAGTCAACACTTGAGATTTCTCTGTTCTCTTTCGTACCGAGCTCCGTCGCCTCTGCACGAATAGTTCCGCAACTGACTCTCGCCCCTCATAATCGTCATTTTGAGCGTTCCCTACGGATTTTTTGGCCCTAATGGCACACTTGAAAGCATATTTATGAGGGTCTGAATGCCTCTCAGTCACCGACTGGGTGGTCTCCTTGTTGTTGAGTAGGCCTCCAAAGGCGATCTCTCGATTCCTTTGTTTTCACATAGCCAAAGCGAAATACAAGACTTCCCCAATTAAAATGAGTTAATTTTCCAATTAATTTGCAATAGGCCAAATATTGAATTTAATCGTCACCATAATTTAACCACGCTTATGGAGTCCGTCCCCCATTTTAATAGAAATTAATTTGTACCCAAATTTCCGTATCAATATATCACAGAATCCATTATGTTTTAAGTATGCTTTTGTATCACCATGCAGTCAGGTCGAAAAAGAAGACTGCTATTTAAATTTCCTTAATTACCTCTTCTTTATTAGCCGCCCGTATTCCGATTCAGAAGAGATTCCGATTCACCAGAGTGTACTGAAGATTTGTAGTTAAAACAAAATTATTCCATCTGCCTGGAATTGTACTCTATGGGATGCAGTTGGAATTTTTGTTAAAGAAGTCATTGATTATATCCTTCAACATCCTTGCTAGTCTGCTTTGATTACATTTCTGACACTTTCCTCCTCCAACCTTGCTTTCATGAAAAACTAGTGTCGTTCTTCTAATACAACTAAAGTCTGTAGATATTCTGTTGTTGATGCTCTGAAGAATATTATCACACTTCTAGCTTTCCTCAGTGCAATTTTATTTGCTTTTCACTCTAAATAAGCACGCGTAAATTTAAATGGATTCATATCAAGTGTTTCCTTTGTAGATAGTGTCATACAAATGCCAAATACTCACCACTTTTTCATTATCCTTGACCTTTCAGTTTTGCCAGTTTTTCTTAGTGGTAAGTAATAGTAATAATAATAATAATAATAATAATAATAATGACACTTTTAAGCATCAAAGTCCACTTTTCCATGAGCATTTTAAACTCCAAACCTGTACCCTAATGTACTGTAGCTTCATTTATTTTTAAATTTATTTCTTCTAACTGTAGAGAACCGTGTTGTTGCAACATATCGTCTAATCATGGAGTTCGATTAAACCTTTCCTTAATCGCTGTTAAGTAGAATATATTTTCTAGAATGCAATGCTAAAGTTGTAGCAGAAGTTAGGAGTAAAAACCATATTTTCAACTGTGTCAACATAAATTTTCTCTTCTGAATCGGAATACGGGCGGCTAAGGAAGACAAAAGTAGTTTGAATCAGTTCTCTCGTTAGAAAAGAGAGATATCGTCTTCTAGCGACGGCATGGAATTATCGATAGATGAATTTACACTCAAAAGTAAGGACCAAAAATAACAGAAAAGATGGCGAGAGATTTTCCACGGGCAATTTTCTCCAAACTAATGCCACGAAAATGTTCTCTGTGAGAAATGCTTTTCGAAATGCTTCGACAACGCGATCGGTTACAGCTCCCCAGGAAGAGGAGGACTTTGTTTTTATCGAGAAAATGATGAAGGCATTATGGATTTAGGAATGGGAGGTGAAAGCGCTAAATGAAGCTGAAGGGAAAATGGTACTTAGGTCTGTATTTTCTTCGTTTTTATTTCTTCCTCTTCCTTTTTTTTTTTTTTTTGCCGGACGGAGAAGAATGAATGGATGAAAGTTTCCGATTGGAAAACTGTTAAGGAAACCATTACTTGCAACATTTTTCATTTCCCAACCGAAACTTCCACTTTTTCTTTTTTTATTTCGTTATTACTACTACCACCAGAAAGAAGAGAAAAGAACTGCATGCTGATTATTAATTCTCAACTGATGGGGTTATTGGAGATGCCGTTGTACTCATCGAAAAGCATCTGTTGACATGTCTTCAATCGTACAGAGAAAAACGATCGTTTATTTCACACCTGTTTAATGTAGAAGAAAATTTCTTTCAAAATATTGTACCGTAATGGTCATTTCAAAGGAGACAATGATGAGTAAATAGTTGTGGAAAATCTGTTTACACGGCGCAGCTGATTCGAAAAATTCGATTTTTTGCTATGAATGTAATCAGATAGGGTAAAGAATATTTAACGTGACGCCGCAATTGTTATATGGATTCAAACGATCCTCTTGCCAAGATGTCAGAGTGTTTTTTCGAAAGAATCCTCTAAAATAGTGGCAGGGATATGAGATCCCTTTTCATATTGTATCCTCCTCACTTTTTTACGCTTTCCAACCGTAGGTTGAAGAAGCGTAGATACTCTAGCTTTGTCCGTCTGTCCGCACGATGACTCGCGTAAAAATGGTTCGATTTCGATGAAATTTTAGTATGTGGTAGGGGACCACTGGGGACGAACCCTGTTGAAAATGGGCGAAATGATGTCAAAGGTCAGGACATTGGAGCGAGATTTAGTCTACAGCCATTATAACATTAACTTGAGTAATGATTCCTGGTATGTTGGAAAGCGTATCATAATCAATGCATTGCATGATTTTACTAACTTAATATATATCAAATACGTGGAGATAATGTAAATGGACGATGTCATCACTCTTTCCACGTTATTTTTTAAACAACGCATAGCGACTGAAAAATTGTATTCCGGCACTGCTGGGATCGAACCCCAGAACTCTCGATAACTATTTTTCAGTCGCTATGCGTTGTTAAAAAAATAACGTGGAAAGAGTGATGACATCGTCCATTTACATTATCTCCACGTATTTGATATATATTAACCATTTCTATCGCCCTTTGAATTTATCAGCTACAATTAAAATAGCTGTCGCGTTAAATGCCACCAGATGACGACATCTCAGTTGCTGAGACCATCAATACGCATTCGTGTAGTCAGATGCTGACTGATAAACCGCGCATTGCGCTGAGAATTGTTGGCGCTGTAGCGTAAATTCGAACGCACTCGACTAGTTATCGAGAGTTCTGGGGTTCGATCCCAGCAGTGCCGGAATACAATTTTTCAGTCGCTATGCGTTGTTAAAAAAATAACGTGGAAAGAGTGATGACATCGTCCATTTACATTATCTCCACGTATTTGATATATATTAACCATTTCTATCGCCCTTTGAATTTATCAGCTACAATTAAAATAGCTGTTGCGTTAAATGCCACCAGATGACGACATCTCAGTTGCTGAGACCATCAATACGCATTCGTGTAGTCAGATGCTGACTGAAAAACCACGCATTGCGCTGAGAATTGTTGGCGCTGTAGCGTAAATTCGAACG
Source organism: Macrothele yani (assembly GCA_039090855.1). NCBI lineage: Eukaryota > Metazoa > Arthropoda > Arachnida > Araneae > Macrothelidae > Macrothele > Macrothele yani. Next base: position 214,413,828 of record CM076990.1, read on the forward strand.
CACTCGACTAGTTATCGAGAGTTCTGGGGTTCGATCCCAGCAGTGCCGGAATACAATTTTTCAGTCGCTATGCGTTGTTAAAAAAATAACGTGGAAAGAGTGATGACATCGTCCATTTACATTATCTCCACGTATTTGATATATATTAACCATTTCTATCGCCCTTTGAATTTATCAGCTACAATTAAAATAGCTGTTGCGTTAAATGCCACCAGATGACGACATCTCAGTTGCTGAGACCATCAATACGCATTCGTGTAGTCAGATGCTGACTGATAAACCACGCATTGCGCTGAGAATTGTTGGCGCTGTAGCGTAAATTCGAACGCACTCGACTAGTTATCGAGAGTTCTGGGGTTCGATCCCAGCAGTGCCAAAATACAATTTTTCAGTCGCTATGCGTTGTTTAAAAAATAACGTGGAAAGAGTGATGACATCGTCCATTTCCATTTTATTTTACTAACTTGTTTAACATTTCATGGATCCCGAGATGTTCTAAGTAATTTATTTTACCTTCGTCTTATATAACAGTTTGCTTTTCGAATTTAAAGATCCCTTTGTGCACCTAAGGCTAGAAGTCGTCTTGCCAAATTTTGACCTGCTCATTCCTGGGAAGGAAAAGAACAAGCATTTCAGATTAGCTGAATGAAAACATTTATGAAACACAGCAATCACGCATCAAAATGCACTTGTTTTTGATACTTAAATTAAAGAGATAGCTTACGTGTTTTATTCCGCCGCTGAAAAAAGCAGAATATCGGTCTGGAATGTTTAGTATTAATCTGAAACCTGATACCATAAACAGAATGCTTTGATACCTTGTTTTTATTAAATAAGGGTTGGAAATCACACGACGTGCAAAAAATATCAGTTACCAGTTACCCTGTTATCTCGTCGGAATTTGCCAGAAGACGTTAAAGCCCTCTCTTTCAGACACCTTTGTATGAAGTTCAGACTTTGTAACCACATGAGACTGACATCCTTCCTTTTGAGTTTCTGTGTTCTCGTGTAAATTTGGTTCTCCTGAGTAAATATTTTTTCACTTAACAGCAAATTATTTCTCTCGGCGAGTTTTTCAAAGTTGAAAACTGACATTGGGTAGGAGCGGAATACGATATGCTAGATGCTGAGTTCTATATCTTATGAGTGGATGACGATGTGCTATGTTTTAGGTAAAGAGAGATAAGTATACTCAAGAAGCGCTTATAGCGCAGCAAAACCGTTTATTTAGTATTTAGTGGTATAATACGCTTAAAGATTTGCCTCGCTTTCGATCTACACTGGGGAGCTTTTTCAAGGCAATGATTCTTACGTGTACAAATTCAGTGCACACTGCTGGCCACCCAAAATTCAACACCGAGAAGGACACGAGATAGCGAAAGCCAGATTTACTGGACACATAATAACAGACACAAAGTTGAAACGATTGAGCTTACAGGTCCGTGCGACTTGCGGAACACGCAGATATCAATAGTTCGTGTGACCCTCATGGCTGACAATAACGGCCGCTACACGCCGCGGCATCGAACGAAAGAGGCTTTGGATGTGGGCTTGGGGTATGTCGGTCCAGGCTGCTTCCACACGTTGCCACGTGCGGGCGCGCATTGTCCTGTTGAAACGTGGCCGCTGGCCAGTCCTGCAGGTAAGGGAGGACTACAGGCTCCAAAACGTCGGAGATGGTTCGATGGCTGTTGAGTGTACCGGCGATGCGTACCAGAGGGGTGCGGGTGTCATATCCAATTGCGCCCCAAAGCATAACGCCAGGCGACGGACCGATATGGCGATGCATAATGCAGGCGTCATACACTCTCTCGCCGTGGTGCCGCCACACACGGATCCAACCATCTTGGTGTTGCAGGCAGAAGCGGGATTCGTCTGAGAAGACAATGTCGTGCCATTTCGTAGTCCAGGTGCAGCGTTCAACGGCCCACTGCCGCCGCCCTCGCCGGTGGTGTAACTTCAATGGTAATCGGAGCAATGGGCGCTGTGCGACAAGTCTCCGCTCCTGAAGACGATGTCGAACGGTACGTGCTGACACAGGTTGTTGCGCAACACACCCTAATTCCTGCGCTAACGTTCGTGATGTGGCGGTGCGAGCCGTCAACGCCCGCCGCACAACATACCGGCCCTCTCGTTCGGTGGTGTACCGCGGCTGCGGAAACCGCTCACGTCGGTCCGTCCGTCCGTCCCTCCTGCACCGACCGAATCCATACTCGCCTCACTGTGGCTGGATGTCGTCCCACACGGGCGCCGATGTCTCGGTACGAGAAACCGCTGTCGCGATAAGCCACTATTCGTCCTCTGTCGAACTCCGAAACGTGCTGGAATGACTGCCGTATTCTGCGACGAGGCATCAGGAAGCTTCCTGCGTACAGGCCCGGCAGCACAACCTACTTCCGCTACTTACACCCCGCCTTCTGTGCACCCTTCTTATAGTGCTTCTCGGTGGCGTGCCGGGCGCACATGATTTGCATATGCCCTACAATGCTAACTGTTTGCATGTCCTCTTGCGGGCGACGCATGCTGCGAATTTCAGGCCAATAGGATGCTTCTTTCTTGGTGTTGCATTTTGGGTGACCAGCAGTGTATTTTATGTCTAGCATTGCCTTGAAAAAGCCTCCCACTGAAGATCGAAAACTAGGCGAATCGTTATGCAAATAAAGGGGTTTACTACGCTATAAGCGCTGTTTGAGTATTCACGGTCTTGTGTACTGTGAGATAACGAGAGATAAGTATTGTGCGATTAGATTTATATAGATTACATTTCTCGATGGCGAGCTACAGTTGTCAATCGTATCTTGTTTAGAAATAGCTGTGTGGAGTATTTTCATATTTTCATCTTGCTATTACAAAGGGACGTATTAACAATGTGCTGAATACTTAAGGTGTTTGGAGATTGAATAACGCGACATTCATCTTGTAAGTACAGAATTTACTGATTATCGAATCTTGGACTGTGTTGACCTTAAAGTATTTTTGATATTGTTTAATTAGGTTCGCAACTTTAACTTCTACAGCAGCGATACTAATCAAGTTCTTCGAGGAGCTTAATTCGTCAAATAATCTTAAACCAATATTTCTTACAGTCAGAAATTTCTTATCGTTCTATAAACCATCTTATTAGTGTCTTCTTATGCACTCGACGTTGCACGGAGATCTTTCACGTTCATCGAGACTCGAACTCAAGCCCAGCTCACATTACTAGCAATAGACCACTGCCTTGAAGCCTGGGAGCAGCTTGCTTGACATCGATCGCTTTCCGGTCCTTAATGAGCGTAGTAACAAGTTTTACTATAAGGAGAGTAGTAACAAATTGTTTTCAGGGTATTCATTGATGAAAAGAGAGCTGGAGGTCTTCCAAGTTAGCGCCTAGTGCAAAGTGTTCTAGGGGTCTTTCAGGATGCTCTCTATTGCGAGGAGTAAAGATCATTCTTGTTATTCCCTAATGCCGAGCAGTGATGGTTTTTCAGGCTGTTCCTTATCACGATGAAGTTTATAGGTCTAGCAGAATGTTTCCTAATGCTGCATCTAATTTTGTACGGTTTTTAATTCATGATATGACTATACATGTATAAAGAGCAATCGCATTTTGACTGATAACGTCAACGAGAGCACAAATCAGATTTCTTTATTGTGGCTTTTGCTTTGTCTTGAACTTACAAACTTTCTCCACTCAGCCTAACCTACAACAACGTTACCCATTTTTGAAAGCTGAAAATATCTGCCAAGTTTGTCAGCTCGGGAGCAGAGAAAACTCATTAATACTATTTCAGATACAATTACAATTTTTTTGCTGTTTTTTAGGAAGTTGCACAGTCTCTTAGGGAAAATGTATTTTCCTTTTCATTCTTCGAAGACCAGTAGCTTACTATATCCTATTACAGAACCGCTACTAAATGCACCGCAGATTCCGCTTAGAGAACCATTGTTCAATGCACTACAGAATCCGAGTTAAGAACCACTGTTTGATGCACTATAGAATCCGCATAGAGAACTATTGTTCGATTTACTTAAGAATCGTGTAAAGAAAAACTGTTTGATGCACTACAGAATCCGCGTACATAACCTTTGTTCGATCTACTATATAATCCGCATAAAGAACCACTGTTTGATGCACTACAGAATCCTTGTAAAGAACCACTTTAATGCAATACAGAGTCAGCGTAGAGAACCACTGTTCGATGTACTGCAGAATCCGCGTAAAAGAACACTGTTTGATGCACTACAGAATCCGCGTAGAGAAATATTGTTCGATTTACTTCAGAATCGTGTAAAGAAAAACTGTTTGATGCACTACAGAATTCGCATAGAGAATCATTGTTTGTTGCACTACAGAATCCTTGTAAAGAACCACTTTGATGCAATACAGAGTCTGCGTAGAGAACCACTGTTCGATGTACTGCAGAACCCGCGTAAAAAAACACTGTTTGATGCACTACAGAATCCGCATAGAGAAATATTGTTCGATTTACTTCAGAATCGTGTAAAGAAAAACTGTTTGATGCACTACAGAATCTGCGTACAGAATCTTTGTTCGATCTACTATATAATCCTCATAAAGAACCACTGTTTGATGCACTACAGAATCCTTGTAAAGAACCACTTTGATGCAATACAAAATCCGCGTAGAGAACCACTGTTCGCTGTACTGCAGAATCCGCGTAAAAACCACTGTTTGATGCACTACAGGATCCACGTAGAGAACCACTATTTGATTTACGGCAGAATCGGCATGGAGACCCGTGTCACAAAGGCGTCCCATGAGTTATTATGACCATGGTAAAAACCTATCGGTTACTTTCGCCTTATGGCCAGTGTAACATAACTGATGTTCTCTGGCTCCAGAGGTCATATTTTTCATCTCACTTAATTGCTGTCCTACCATTTTCCCTGAATTTTCTTTCCAAAATAATTTAAAAATGAAAGCCCTGTCAAGCAGTGCGACAAATTTTGTTGATGCATTAGACACGGAACTCAGTTATTTCAAAATTATACAAAGTCACTTATTATCTTTCTGTTCTAGAAAAAAAAATAAAAAACCATCTGGTGCAACCCGCATTTCAACTGCATCAATTTCCTCCCTTTCGTTTATGCTGCAGCTTTCGCTTTTGTCGTAATCAAGTTCTTAAACTTCTACGATTTTCTCTCCATTTATTTAAATTTTACGAATCTGTTAGACAGTATAATAACTATCTCATTCAAAGAAAATGTTAAAATATGCTAGAGCTAAAAACTAACTCCAACACTTAGTGAGATAGAAAGGAACTTTTCGCTTTTCTTCTTAACTCAAGAGTAGTTGGTTAAATGCACGTGACACAGTAACATCTTCCCCTCAGGGATTTCGTCGTTGTACGTATTTCTTCCTCAATCTTCTGCAGCTGACCCGGAGTTTTATGTTCCTTTCCTCTACTGTAAAATGATTTCCGCGTTCCAGCTTGCAGCATTTTAAGTGACACCAACGACATTTACGTGCCGTGCTATAACTTTTTACGGTATTATGTTCACATGAGTTTCGTGAGAATGGTGCTGTCTTTTTGAACAATGCTTTCTCAGTTACATGTTATTAAAGTAACATGCTGCGTATAAAATTATCTATTTACGTCTGTTGTTAAAGCTACCGATACGAAGAATGTACTTCAAAAATGTAAGTTATTATGGGAGGAAGAATATCTGAATGATGTTACTTCGGGAGTTAGTTGCCTTGCATGAACTTCATGAAAGTGCAGCAACAAAAACAAGGAAGCGGCCTCATAAAGAAATAGTAAAATTTAAAACTTCTCACACTTTCCAAAACAGCATACAGCCATCCAGAAAATTTCTGCAGGACAAATATGTCGTGTCAAATGGCGCATGCGATGCTCTTTTTTTCTTACTGCCACCAAAACAAATCCTATACGAAAAAAAAAGCTGAAATTCAGAGCAAAAAAAAATAAATTCCTTGATTCGTATTTGGGAAACAGAAATATTGTGAGAATTACAAAAAAGCTGGAAAAATCCATTTACTTCCTTCAGTGAGGATCGTGTACTTTCAAAACATCTGGAAATACATGAAAACCTCTTAGGCAGACCTATATCAGTTTTGTGTATATAAACATTTTTTCTAATACAACTTCCATGAGAGCAGATGTCATCCGGTAATCTAGTTGTCTACGGGTTACGATTCTAGTGCTAATATCTCACACTTCTCTGGTGCTGCTCCTTCCCTGGAACCAGAAATCTCAAATTGATAGCGGGTATTATCTCCTAGCTTTCCATTCCCATGGGGATTTTTTAACTGCACAGATAAAAAGTCAGCAATAAAAATAAACGGAGATGTGACAAATATACTTTACGGCAACCTAGAGGGAGTATAATGTGTTAAAAAAATAAAAAAAAGCATATGTGGAAAATCTTGATATGTTTATATCTATTTAATGCGAAAACAATTCTTACTTATTTTCTGAAAGCAGGGATATCTGGCTAAAGCCATTTGCTTGTACCAAAGCCACAGGAAAAATTTTACACTAGCACAGGCGAAACAAATACAGAAAACCTTGCTCAAATTTACATTTACCTGAGGCAACAGCAACTTTTCCAGTCCGATTTCAAAGAACAGAATAGTCATGTCCACAAGCGCATGGATGTACGGACAAAACGTTAGCATAGCCTCCGTGGTTACTATTTGGATATGCATTGCTGGCCACCCACAATGCAACACCAAGAAGGAGACGAGATAGCAAAGCCAGATTTAATGGACACAACAACAGATACAAAGATGAAACGATTGAGGTTACAGGTCCGTGCGACTTGCGGAACACGCAGACATCAATAGTTCGTGTGGCCCCTATGGCTGGCAATAACGGCAGCTACACGCCGCGGCATCGAACGAAAAAGGCTTGGGATGTGGGCTTGGGGTATGTCGGTCCAGGCTGCTTCCACACGTTGCCACAGTTCATCAGGCGTAGCCGCGGATGGTGCTTGCCGGGACACTCGGTTGACGATCAACGACCAGACGTTTTCGATGGGTGACATATCGGGAGAGCAGGCGGGCCACGGCAGCAGTGACACCTGGTGAGCCGTGAAGAATTGTTGCACGATGCGTACCTCGTGCGGGCGCGCGTTGTCCTGTTGAAACGTGGCCGTTAGCAGGTCCTGTAGGTAAGGGAAGGCTACAGGCTCCAAAACGTCGGAGATGTAGCGGTGGCTGTTGAGTGTACCTGCGATGCGTACCAGAGGGTGCGGGTGTCATATCCAATTGCGCCCCAAACCATAACGCCAGGCGAAGCACCGGTATGGCGATGCATAATGCAGGCGTCATACAGTCTCTCGCCGCGGTTGGATCCGCCACACGCGGATCCAACCATCGTGGTGTTGCAGGCAGAAGCGGGATTCGTCGGAGAAGACAATGTCGTGCCATTCCGTAGTCCAGGTGCGGCGTTCAACGGCCCACTGCCGACGCACTCGCCGGTGGTGTAACGTCCATGGCAATCGGAGCAATGGGCGCCGTGCGACAAGTCCCCGCTCCTGCAGACGACGTGGAACGGTACGTGCTGACACAGGTTGTTGAGCAACACGCCCTAATTCCTGCGCTCACTTCCGTGATGTAGGGGTGCGAGCCGTCAACGCCCGCCGCAAAACATGCCAGTCCTCTCGTTTGGTGGTGTGCCGCGGCTGCGGCAATCGCTCACGACGGTCCTTCCGTCCCTCCTGCACCCACCGAATCCATACTCGCCTCACTGTGGTTGGATGTCGTCCCACACGGGCGCCGATGTATCGGTATGATAAACCGCTGTCGCGATAAGCCATTATTCGTCCTCTGTCGAACTCCGAAACGTGCTGGAATGACTGCCGTATTCTACGACGAGGCATCAGGAAGCTTCCCACGCACAGGTCTGGCAGCACAACACACTTCCACAACTTATACCCCGCGTTCTGTGCACCCTCCTTATAGTACTTCTCGGTGGCGTGCAGGGCGCACATGATTTGCATATGCCTTGCAATGCTAATCGTTTGCATGTCCTCTCGCGGGCGACGCATGCTGCGAATTTCAGGCCAATCGGATGCTTCCTTCTTGGTGTTACATTTTTATTGGCCAGCATTGTATGTAAGATAAAATACAGGAGTGACATCACACTATCCCAGATTGTTTTGTTTGTTTGGCTTCGGAGTTTGGCAGTGCCCATAAACATTACAGTGGACAACAGCCAAAATGTATCTGAGACAAAAGTAGATGTTTTTTTTACTAATTTGGGCATGCTGATTACGATTATGAACTTAAGAATTACGAATTAACTCTAGTTTTCAAGATACGCGAGGGATTCAGTGGGAATGGATGATAACCGGAAGTCCGATATGACGAGTGCATGATCCCCAGGAGACGGATAACCTTGATCGCCAATTGGATAACGCATTCTGTAGCAGTCATTGTAACCACATTTCCTTTTTGTCATCATTTGCGTTGTGGATTCTGGGAGTGCAGATGCGTCGTTCAATATGCCTCGTGTATGTGTGAACAGTGCGGATAATTTTTGTTATGTTTGTCGACAAATTACTTTTTTATCACAAACGCGACCCATTATACCGATGATAAAGAAAGCTTAAAACCTTTATTTTTGTTGTGCGATCGGCAACCAGGATCGATATTGAGCCCCATACATTTGTTGTCAATCCTGTGCAACGAATTTACGACTCTGGTTGAACCAAACAGGACGTTCGATGCGTTTTACAGTTGCAAAGGTGTGGAGGGAACTGGCAAACCATCTTAATAATTGTTACTCTTGCATGACTTCTCTAATTGCACATGGTATTTCTAAAAAGAAAAAGCGGCCTTTGACCTATCCGAATACTCCCTCTGCTATGCGCCCAGTGCGTCACAGGGAAGGACTTTATGTTCCGGACCCACCAGATTCTTATGCTCTGGATGATAAAGAAGAAAGTAAGGCAAGTGAACGTCCGTCACCTGTGAAAGCATCTACATCAACATATTCTGATTTAGTGGCTATTGAAGAATCTGCACAGCCACACAAAATTGCCCATAGTGAATTGAATTATCTAGTGAGAAATCTGGAATTGCAAGAAGTAAAGCAGAGCTGTTGGGGTCCAGACTGCAGCAATGGAATCTTCTAGAAGAGAATGTGTATGTGTTTAGTGCTCGGTAAAAAGATCCGCATTTTTCAAAATGACAGATAACCTCATTGCTTGGGTTGGGTCTGATGGCAACACTACAAATCGACTACAAAGGCGACGATTGGAGGCTATTTATTGATTCTTCCACGTTGAGCATAAAAGCTGTGCTGCTATATAACGGTAACATCTATTCTACTCGGGTATGCAGTTCACGTGAAAGAAAAGTACAAGGGTTGTCCCAAAACAACTGAGAATGTTTTTTATAAAAACAAATAGATGCATACCTTAATCATCAAGTAAATGGTCATCTTTTTCAAAATACTGTCCATTACATAGAATATAGGTGTCCCAACGTTCCTCCCATTTTTTGAATGTCTTCTGGAATTATTCTTCTGAAATGCTGTTAAAGCACCCCTGTGCAACTGTAATAAGTTGTTGGCCATTTTCACATTGTCGTCCCCGTAATGTCTTTTTCAAAATAGAGAACAACCAGACGTGACATGGTGACAAGTCTGGACTATATGCAGGTTGGGGTATCAACTTAATATGCATTTTCTACAAATAAGAAACGACAAAACTGGTCATGTGCGGGCTTGCAATGGCCGCACTTGAAAAGAGATGGGGAACCCAAGTTGAATAAACTTGTTTCGTGCACAAATGCTCGGTTAAAATTCTGTGAATTGGTGATTTTGAAATGTGAACCATATCTTCGACATATCTAATTGATAGGTGTCTGTCTTCCCGTAGAAACACATCTTGTATTGATATTTACTTCTGTAACACTCACTGAAGGTCTTCCTCCATGCGCGATTAAAAAACGCTAACTCACAACCATCTATAAATTCTTTATGCCATCTGTAAATTGTTTATTTTCCTAGACATTCATCTTTATAAGCCTCTTGCATAAGACGGAAAGTCTCTCCGAGACTACTTATAAACACGTTCGCTGTGGCGGCGTTTCTGGGTGACTTTTTTGTAGTGCGTTACGACCCACCGGCGCGGTCGTAACTGTTTTAATACAGTGCTGTACGACTCACCGGTGGGTCGTTTAAAGATATATACATAAAGTGACTGATATCCACTACATATTTATGTGTATAAACGTTTTTCTCCTCCTCTGAAAAATACAGAAGTTAACGCGTTACGACCCACGGGAGGGTCGTAACGCAGCGAACGTAAGTCGACAACAAAAATTATTGGCGCATCTTTGTTCCTCTTTCATATCCATTTTTTTTTTGCAAAAACACAGCGCGAAAACACTTGTTAGGGGCTCACGAAACAACGCTAATCAAATTGCGCACTACTGGCGACGCATGCGTAATAAACAGAGGTAGCCGGTTGATATGGTTACTAAGTTATGACGACTACGGTTTTTTTCGAGACTCGTGCCAAGGTCGAACTCAGTATTGCACATTTTTATAAAAACATTCTCAGTTATTTTGGGACAAGCTATGTACAACAACATGAAACAACTGTTATACACCGTCAACTATGGCAAGTATAAGTGGCATATTTGTGGTGCCTGAAGTTCATTGCCATCTTGATGGGGCGACAACAGGTTTACACAACCTTTTTGTTGTTTCATATGTCTCTGGGACAGCCGTACCAGGACTTCCCACTACAAGTAAAATGACTGGTCGCCAAGACAATCGCTTGAACCAGGGAAAAAGAATGTACTTAACGAACCACTTGTAGAATCCAGCAAGATCTTGCTCCCTCCTCTGCACATCAACCTTGGATTAATGAAGAATTTTGTAAAGGCCATGGATCGAAATTGGGTAGGATTTTTGTACTTTCGTGATAAATTTCCAAGACTCAGCTAGGCCAAAATCTAGGACGGTGTTTTCGTCAGTCCACAAATACGTCAGCTCTTCCGAAATAAGCGTTTTGATGATATCCTCACGGGTGATGAAAAGTTAGCTTGGAATGCTTTCCAGCAAGTGGCTGCAAACTTTCTAGGAAACAATAAGGCTGACAATTACCAGGAGCTTGTGAAACCTTCTTTTCCTCCCTGCTAACTGCAGTGCTGTCAGTGACGAGCACGGGGAACGGGTTCATCTGGACATTACTACTCTGGAAAAAAAGGCACCAAGGAAAACGGAATGCAGCAATGCCAGCAGATTATTGTTGGACCTTTGTGATCTATGTTCCAGAAACTCATTACAAGTGATAGGCAAAGCGGCGTCGCTGCGAATCATTTCCTCTATGAGAATTATCATAGGATATGTACTGTATATGCAAATATGTTAAACTTGTTTTATAGATATTTCAAAACCTAGAGCTGATCTGGTGTTTTAACGGCCATTTTCATATTCTGCAGCCCAGACAACATAAACAACATAAAGGCAACTTGGTTTAATCTCAGATCCACACAGAAAGTCAAAATTTGTGGTCCAGTGTTATTGAAGTCTGCAATCAGTCACTCATCCTTAAATCAGAGCCAGTGATTCATGAAAGGAGGAAAGAAGCATCATTAAAAAGAGCACAACCTGGATTTCAACCATAAGCAGATTTCTGTTTGTACAAATGTTTTCACTCTCATAGCCTATGTTGAATATTAGAGGAAAGAGATTGTCAAAGACATGTTTGAAGTTTTTCTTTTAAGCTTTGCTTTTATAAAGTACTTCTGGAACAAAATATTAGGTGAAGAGAGAGCGAAAACGGGATGTGCTTTTGTTTTAATTCTTCTTCAGACATTATCTGTCTATACTGGACGAAAGCCTTCTTTACTCTCTCACTCTTACATGACGATCTATCTTTTGCTGGCTTTAATTTTCCAACTCTTTCAATTGCTTCTCTTTTTTGATCACGTTATCCTCACTTATGTTCTGCACTCTTAGTTTACCTTCGTTTCCATATGTTGATCTCGATGTCCTTGTATCTTTAGTCATCTGGAGAAATGTGAGATGTCCCGATCAACTCACATAAGCTGATGCGTCTTAAATCCTGTTGTGTTTTCCCATCTATTTTTCTTGCAAGTCTTCCAACATACAAGCATGCATCTATATATCAAAAAACTAACCCACAGATATTGGTGCTATGTCTGATTGTCCACCTGTCGACATCTATCTGTATTCATGATGTCTCAGCATGTAGAAATCTCACTTGAAGATTTCTCTTTGGATCGGCCAGATGCACACTTGGACAGTTTTTTCCGACTGTTCTTTATGGATCATCTCTCAACGACATGGCAAAAATATATTTTCTATATGTCGTTACATCTCTGTTTTTAGAACAGATATTGAGAAAATACCTTTTGGATCGGATTGAAATAAACATGGCCGAGATTTTCTAGGTTTTTTTTCATATCAGCGTACAGTTTCACTTTCAGGTTTGAGTGTCCACAGCATGGCTGAAAAGCACCTAGTGTTGTCCATCAGGGGAAACAACAGATAAAGTTTTGTGATTCGACTCCACCCGATTACCAGGATGATTCGGCCAGTAAATTCCATAAGATAAAATAAAATTACTGTGCATACAACTTCTTTGTTAACAAGCTGTCTTTGTGGGTTATTCTGTAATACTGATTCTACTGCACATCATTTAATCAATTTCAAAGGCACTGAGACACTCAAGCAAGAACATATAAACAAGGCCCATGAAAGTAGTGTAAATCCCTGTGTGTACATACAAGGTATACTTCAATAAGTACAACGTTCAGTTTCAACAAAACGTCACACTAAGCAGTACTAAAAGACATTGGACGTGGATTCGATATAATATTACAGAACTACGAAGAAAATGGATTTCTGAATCGTTACATTTTCGCAAAATTAAAGTTTGTAACCCTGCAAACAAAATGGACACTGAATGTAACCCCGGTCCACAATACTGCATGATTTTCATAAAAAAGTTGGGTCTGGGGATTACTGGTCGTGTCGTACATCTGTAAAGAAAACTTATCTCGCGGAAATCAGCAAAGCATCCAAGAGAGAGTTTGCTTTCCACGTATGCAAAATAACTTAGGTGTGCAAGTACTTTTTTGCCCTCTGTATGTTCTTGTTAGATGTCGAGCATGCATCTGGCAGCGAGAGGTAAACATTACGAGTATAACAGCGTTGTACGCAGTAATATGGCACAAGTGTTGTGGCATGGTTTTACCTTTTCGTGTTATAAAATTAGTCTACTCGTTTTCATTGATATTATCATTGAGAAGAGAATTGTACCTCGTCTTCTTTAATGACGCTGCACTTCTGGAAATCTAGTGTCAAACGCCACACCTGTTCCTGACAGAAAATGTTCCGTCACAGAGTGAAGTTTACTGTAGCTTAGTTACGGATCACATCATTGTGGTAGAATAATTCACCGACCCAGTTAAACGACTGCAGAATGGGACAACAATCGCAGGTGACGATTAAAATAGGTGCTCAACAAAAGTTCAGTCTTCAAAAAAACTTAATATTGATTTCTACTTCTAATTTGTTCTACGGAAACAAAACAAAAGCAGCAGCGAAACAAAATTCCTGTATTTATTAATATACATGAATGTCATGTTTACGGTTAACGCTTGATGGCCACAATATTAAACGGCAAAAAGTAATTTACCTCTTTGCGAAGACAAAGCATCGCAGTATATTTCTTCCTATACGACAGGAGATTCCTACTCAAGAAAAGAAAGCCTGACAAACCTATACTTCACTTCGATTACAGGTTTGATGCACACACACTCTATGTGAAGGTGATGGAAGGAACGCATCGAGTTCTTCCTGCTTCTGAGGCACAGGCGTGAAGGTGTGATTTATGTTTATCAGCTAAGTCCTCGGGAACTGAGCTCTCTAGGATAATGGAGTTATCTCTTTTGGTCTTCACAAACACTTTGTTCGAATGAAAGAGAAAAACAAAAACACTATCTCACTTAGAAGTAAGCCCGAAGAGATCAACACAGAGCAGAAATTTTGTCGTCGTTAGCATTGCTCATCAATCATGTTCATAACGGTCGACCAGGTCAAAACCATGATATAAGCCACAATGGACACCTATGGTATAATTCATAAAATGAGCGGAGAATGATATCCGGGAGACAAATTCATAAAATGAGCGGAGAATGATATCCGGGAGACAACAAAACTGGTAGAATTGAAGACTGCATGAAGGACAGAAGCAAATATCCTATGAAACTTGGGAGAAGAAACTAAATGCTGTTATTCAAGACAGAGAGGGCCCTGCACCTTATTAAAAAGGCATTATCCCAACAGTTTGGGAAATGTAGTGTATATATATCAGACCAACTACTATTTATTCATCTCGGCTATTGAAGTGATATACACTATATTGACAAAAGTCACCAGACACCTAAAAGAGAAACACAACATAGCATTTATTGACATACATTACATTAGTACGGTGTCGGTCCACCTTCGGCCTTAATGCATGCACTAACCCTTCGAGACATGCTTTCGACAAGGTTTTGGAACACAGCGATAAGTATGCGCTTCCATTCAGTACATAATGCTGCCGCTAACTGTTGCTTAGTAGTAGGCCTTGGTTCAAAACTTCTTATGCAGCGCTCTAATTTATCCCATAGGTGCTCTATGGGATTAAGATCAGGGCTCTGTGCTGGCCAATCCACACACGATACGGAATTATCGTCAATTCACGCCGTAACGGTCCTTGCTTTATGGCTCGGTGCATTATCCTGCTCGTACCAACAAGGCTAGGTTCCATAGTATTGCCACACAGTTGGTAGGACATAATTGTCCAGAATATCGAGGTAGACGTGCTGGTTAACAGGTTTGTCCACGATAACCAATGGGCCGGGACCATATCACGAAAAACACCCCCACACGAGTACACTGCCAGCTCCAAACTTCACTGTAGAAACAGTACACTGTGGTAAATAGCGTTCCCCCGACTGCCGTCATACCCACACACGGCCATCGGCCTGATGGATCCTGTATCTGGATTCATCAGTCCATAGGACCCGTTTTCATTGATCTACGGTCCACGATAAATGTTCTTTACACCATGCTAAACGACGAGTAGCATTCCGAGTGGAGATGAAAGGCTTATGAGCAGCCGCATGACCACGGTAACCCATGGAATGAAGTTCTCTGCGAATGGTACGTGGACATACCGAGGTTCCAGCATTTTTACTCACCTGTACACTGAGGTCTTGTGCAGTACTCCGTCGATTAGCTGTGACGACTCTCCTGAGGCTTCGACGTCCTCTATCACTGATTTTCTTTGGTCTGCTGGTACGTTTTGCTGCTTCAGGCACGCCATGTGTCTTCCACTTATTCAGTACATCCAAAACAGTTGACTTGTGTACGTTTAAAGGCTTCTCGGTTTCTCTTATGGACTACCCACTAATACAATACCCAACAATCTTTCCTTTCTCAAAGGCAGTTCTCTCTCGACGCGACATTTTCACTCGACCTGACAGTTCGATATGATCGCGGTCAGCTGCAAGCTTGTTTTTATACCGTTTGCAGCTGTACCACGCATCTTAACAACGCAGCGGATCCGTTCGTTTGCTTTTGAAGGGGTGTCCGGTGACTTTTGTCAATATAGTGTATATTAAAATGTATTAAACTACCAACACGTATTTTCTGAATTTTCCATAGTTTAATGTTAAATGGACACTAACCTTATTTATAATTCATACAAACCGATTCATCGCAGTAACCAGACAGTACCATTATTTATCATATCTTATATACATATAAAACACAAAACGTCTGTTTGTCTGAAGCAGCAAAAACTCTCGAACGCCGAACTGTGGCATCGTGAAATTTGCATAACTTATTAATATCGGAATTTCTAGGTCAACGCAACTATTTTAAGATATCTACGTTATTCTGTTCGCGAGTTATGAATTAATTAATAAGCTAATCAATAAAGTCAGCGTCGTTTGCTACGTCATCCTGTCCCAAATCTGAAAGCATTTGACTGCGTTCGTCGCCACGGCACATCCACAAGTGTTTGTTTCTATTCTTTGAGAACTGTGTATAAAAAAAATGCAAAAATGAACTTTGCGAAATCTTAACGAAACGGGCTGAAATGTTTATCAACACCATGAATTCGTAATAAGAGGAGTCACTCAAAATTTCACCGGAATCATGTCAAAAATTTTAAAATAGGCATAGAATTTTCAATACATCGGTAAACAGAAATACATACGCAGAAACGGTTAATAAAATTTTGTCGGCTAATTTAAAAAGTTATGTACCGATTCAGGCGAAATTTAGAGGTCACGTTCCTATTAACGATTTATGGTGTTCATTAAAGTTTTTAGCCAGTTTCATAAAATATTCGCAAAGATAAGTTTTATACTTTTTTATCCCAGAGATTCGCACCTCAAAGACGTCTAAAACTGCAAGCACGTGATGCATTTAATCGTCGATAACAAATTGTTAAAGAATTTTGTTCATTCAGTGTCCTAATGCTGTGTCTCCTGGACGCGTGTTACGTAATTCGTAACGCTTTTGGCCCGTTTGATTCTGCAGATTCCATACATTCTGTACCGGGCAAAGCCGGGTTGTAAAGCTAGTACACACATAGATGCAAAACCTTTGCTATGGCATTTTAAACTAATAAAAACAGTGGAGAGTTGTATTTGGTCACATATCACAAGGTTGAAAACTCAGAGAATACCTGAAACAACACCAAATGACAAATTGCATAGAGCTTTCTCATTTTAATTTTACAGAGATTTATTTCATTGCAAAAACAAAACGTCAGTGAAATTGATCGAAACCCATGCAGAAACTCTGGACATGAGAATTTTTCGTCGCTGCAATTCTACACAACTGATTTCATCCCAGATTTCCGCACATTCTGTCTATTGCCATCTGTTTTGGGGAATCTTAGAAAAACACAACTCCATTCTTCTACTGACAACTTTTATTTAACTTTACAACTCTTTTGCAGTTGACTAGTAGGACGGCTTGGTCGTACGTGTAGTTTGAGATAAGGGTTATGGCACTTCTGAAAATATTTCTCAGTTTACAAAATAGTTTTGTATCTTATTTCAGTGTTCAGAAATGATAGTGAAAGCTTCAAAGACTACGGAAATGTGTTCAGTTGGGGCAAATTAAAAAATGACCAAACCATCATTTTTGCCTAAACACAAATCGTTTCAAGTTTCTTAAGAAGTCTCAGTCAGTTTGAATTACAGATTTTTTTCAATTATTCTTAATTATAATAACAATAATAACTTTGGACGATATGCGAAGAACAAAGCGTGAACTTATGCGATGTAAATTTAGTCTTGAAAAGGTGATTTTCTGGAACCTTTCGACTTCTTATGTATACCCACAGGAACGAATACTCAGCTCAAAAGCCCGAAGAGTCAAGTGCCAGAAGCAATATTTTTTTCGTACAACACCGGAAGTCATGACTGTGTATGAGAATTTTGGAGCGATGACTTCATGTCCACAGGGAAAGGGAGGGAATGTTATAGAAAAGTTGATAAATTCTTTTAAGAAAACTCTTCGATCTGGGTCAGGCGGAAAAAAACATCCGAAGTCTAGTGAATTAGTTTGTAGGAGCTGAGAGAATGTTAGATTTAAAATAAGAACTCATCATTTTTTTCAAAATTCGTTTTGTCGTCTTTCAAGCATTCTTAATTATTCTCCTGAAACTATTGTTCCAAAAATAGCTTCAGCTGGACAATAGGACCAAAGCTTCAAGTTCTCGGCAAAAGTCTAGTAAAGATTTCGGGAACACGTCTGGGAAATGTACATACTCTACTGAACTATTAGAATAGGTAAGAATATAAAAATGGTAATTTTCTAGAACCTTTCCCCAGCAGGGGAAAAGGAAACTTAATGGGAAATATCTGTTTAGTGCTGATGCGGTATTTCTCGGAATGAGAACAATTTTGAAAAGCCGAAGAGAGCATGAAATGAAGCAGAGAAGTTACAAGACTAAATCTCGAGAGTTGCGGTTGAACAATGCTGCTATCAAATATGATTCGTTTGTTTTTGGCAAGAAGACTGCGATGGGTGCAGTCTATGCAGATATGCTGGAACAATTTCCTATGTACTGGAGATGAAGACGATTTAGCAGAGACCCTGTTTTTCCAGTAACACTGCTTTCTTCCCACTTTGCAAGTGATGCACTTCATTACCTAAACATGTCATTTTCAAAGTAACTGAACTGTTGATACATTAAGTATATAAAACTGAAATAACTATCCGTTCATTGGCGTAAGGAAATAAACATACATTTTGCCAAGTATTGCTTCACGGGCGCACAGTGGGGTATTTGCATCGAAAAGTTGGCCAAATCCCTAATCCCCTTCGAAGTAAGAAGGGGATTAGGCAACTTTTGGAAAAGTCGGTAATATATTTAATGCAATTATTTTCTATACTGACTTTAAACATATATTGAACATGATGTATATGAAAGAATCTCCCATAGTTTAAGCCAAAAACTCGGGATCGATAAAAAAAATCTTCGGTTGGTATTGGGGGCATCTACAGTAATGCTCAGTTGGGTTTTAAATTCCTTTTTAACGTCCGCCTTTCTTTGTTTAACTACACATTTGTCGTTTTCGGACATTACTTGCCACTTTTTGACGGGCAGTTTGCCTGATAAGGGCAGCTATCTACCGTCTAAAATGGATAAATCAAACTTCAATGTGCTTACATGAGCTTCCCTTCTTTTTGATAAATTATAAAATTATTTCGATGTGGCTCCGCAGATGTAACATTTCATAGCTGATGTAGTCCAGTGGTAGCATTGCATGCTTTGGAATCGGTCATTGTCAATGTCATCGTATGTTTTATAGACATGGTTCTACTTCGATTTTCGTTTCTTTCAAATTGTTGACTTTTGTCTGTACGTAATTTACTTTTTTGTTAATATGTCAGAGGATTCGTTAACAAATCTCATCTTAATCGGTAGACAGTACCGAGGAAAAGGCGGTGTGGGATTTTGCAAGATTAGTCGTCTGTTTCTGTACCGCAAATTAGTTGTAGCGGTACCACACAGCTTTGAAATACAGTATATTGGCATCTGATTCTAAGCTACTTTCAACCATCTCCTTAAGTTGTGCCTGTTGAGATAATTCGCATTCCCACTTCGTCATTAATTCCAATGTGCTACTGTCACCTTCGCTCAGAGTTTGCACTACTTCTTCCAAATGCAGCAATAATTCTGCAGCAGTATGGTCTAATAAATCTTGCAAATTGATCTCAGCGCAAGTAGCTATCACTTGATAAGATTCAGCAACAGGGTAACAGTATATTTCAGCTTTTTGCAATACGGTGTAACATGGGTAAAGATTTGTCGCTGGTTCTGGTGATCTAGTATTGTCTTCGTGACAAACGTGCTTCTACAAATATAAGATGAGCTTGTAAAGATGATAACTGTTCTCTCTCTCTCTCTCTCTCTCTCCCTCTCATTTTTTTAGACTACTAGAGTACCCTTTCCTGTATTTCATCGCTTGTCTAGGAGATTCAGTAATTTGGTTGAGAACTTTTGAAGCATCTCCCTTGCCGGATACTCGCAGCTTCATCTGGGTGGCAAAAGTAATTCGTCGGTGTCCAGTGTTTGTCAGATTTTTTTCCATCTTTCTTCTTTTACTGAGTTCGCTTGAGTCACTAAAAGAAGCCTTTGGTCGCCCCGATTGACTTGGTGCAACAGGTATTTCTAAAGTCCCTTGCAGTCAACTTTCATTATTTTTTTTCAATGTATCGTCTTCGCTGTGCGCAGCCAACCACTTGCGTTTAAACTTTGACTTTATAGGATGTTCTGTGCTTTTAAACGCTTTATGTTGTTCCTCCGTATAATTATCTCGGCTTTTTTCAATATATTCCAATTTTTAGTTGATATCTTCATCTTTGAGCTGTTGCATAATATCATATAATTGTCCCCGTGTCATTAATTGGATTCCGGGAGGCTCTATCAAAAAAGAAAAACATATTTCTTGTAAAGTTAACAAAAATGTGAAAAACTAGTATTTGTGACGCAAGCGTTTAAAAAAATAACACCACGCGATTCCGCGGCTAATTCTTTTAGTTTTAAAAACCCAAAGCTTTACTCATTGTAATAACATGAGACAAATCATCGGGACACACTCTGAAGTACAACAAAATCCTTCGTGACATGTTGCACTCGTAAAAAATATATCACTGAATTATGGACTATTTTCAAAGCGCCATAACTACATAAAGATAAGTGATATAAAAGTAAAAACTTTCAACGGTGTAGTATATGAGTGCCTCAGACGTTTCCGTAATGTAACACTTTACCTTAGGTTTTATTTGTTTTGTTTTTTAATGTATAAAAATCGCTAATACACGTGCGATGTTTCAGAGACTGCCTAGAAGAGATACGTGCACTATTAGCAACCCTTAACTTTCGACTGAGCGGAGCCCCAAATCGGCGCACAGGCGAAAAAAACATCACGTCCCATCGTTCCCTATCTATTTACCTCTCTCTGTGGCAAAAATTATACGCCTACGGCAAAATTTACGAAACCGACTTTTGGCCAGTTTTTCCATGCAAATACCCCATTGTGCGACGGATGCCTTTTTTTTTCAAGGATGACAGAATGGAACAAACTGAAATAGTAGAGCATTACGATTAAAATATGAAGAATGACTAAATACAAAGCGTGTTCTAAATTTTAAGTTACGAGATGTGTTGGATGGGCACGTGGCGATTTGGAGGGGGAAATTTAGGCATTGGATTCAAATATTTAGCAATTCCAGAGAGACGCTGTCTTAGCACTCGTCAAGGTAAATGATGATTTCCAGAATTTCCCGGAATGCTCTTGCTTTTGGGTTACAGCAGGGGGCTAATTTGTCAATAACGTCGTATATGGCAACCGTTTTTGAAGATAGTAGAAACATCCTCAAAAACGCCCTACGAAAGGTAGGACTCGGTATAGGCATAAGGATTTTATCATCCTTATACGGCATACTTACGAGATGCTTAGACAGACTTCCAATCACCAAAGAGACTGGTGTTTATACCATGCCGCTATCATACACTGATGGTACTCAAAGTTATTACATCGGAATAACTAAACCTTCGTTCGGGACCAGAATCGGCGAACACAAAAGAGACGCTAAGGAAGGTAGATCCACAGCTTTCTCCAGAGAAGTGAATTTCAAGTACGCAGTTCTTATATGGGCAGGTGTTAAAGAATTAGCCCCCTACTCCAAACCAAAAGTGACACTATACCGAGAAACTGGAAATCATAACTAGCCCTGACGCTTGCAACAACAGCGTCTCCCTGGAGTTGCCAAAAATTTGGATCCAATGCCTAAATGAGTTTTCCCCTCCAAATCGCCATGTGCCCAATCAACACATCTCGTGACTTCCAATTTAGAACACGCTGTATTTTTCATCATTTTTTATTTGTCTCGTTTAATCATATTCATCTTTAAATTGTAACGTTCTACTATTGCAGTTTGTTCTACGATGTTGACTTTGAAAAGGCCATCCGTCGACAAGAGAAAGCTTGGTAAAATGTATGTTTAATTCCTTACACCAATAAACGGATTGTCATTTTAGTTTTGTCATTTTCATACAGCTGGAAGAGTCTAGGGTAAGATCTGGACCTCAAAGCAGAGTTGTATAAAAATAAAATGTATCTGCATACACAACCGTTGAAACAGAAAACTTGCTGCAAACCCGTGAATCGCGAACAACGATAACAATAAAATAAGATAATTTATAGAAAAATGAATAAAACAATAAATAATTATTAGAACACTACAGATTCCAATGAGGACAATAATGAGTACATTAATAACAAGGAACAGTACACCAATTACACTTAAAATAGTACTAATGATCCGAATTTCTTGGCGTCGAATATAAATAAATGTTTCCAAGCTTTCGCACATCAACCAGATGGCTTTTTCAAGGAAAGCAGGCAGCTAACTGCAAACTGGATAATGGAACACTTCAACAATTTGAACGTGGTGACTTGACTAAACAATAAATGAATAGGCGCAAATGCGATCAGACATTCGAAGAAACGAGGTCACGTTGGTTAGGCGCGCGGTATTGTGGTAGAAAACACAGCATTATTTGAAGAATTGATTCCAAACGCGTGGCAACTCAAAAGAGATGCTATCATTACAAGCATCGCTGCTGGTCGTCAAGATTTCCAAGGTTTCGCGAATGGCAGTAGATTTAGGTGTGTAGTATGAAGCTAATTTCTTGATAACATTCCACATAGGTTCTTGAAATCATCCCAAAATCCAAATCCTAAAGATTTCACCATTCCATTCGTAAATATCTCTAAGCGGACGCTCACTGTTGAGGAAACTAAGGTTTTGGAACTCGGACCAAAGTTCTGTTTTAGATCGAAATCGAATCCTAAAAGCGTCGTTTCTGAATTAGAGAGCATAATTTCGCGAGTTCCGGAAGACGCCAAAGATGAACTACGCCAACTATGTTGCTCTGGGGTGAGATCGAGGTACAATAGTAAACAAACACTTGGTCATTTTAAAATTCCAAGGGCGATTTTGAACCTTCGAAATGACAGCTCAATAGTGTAGACGCTAACGGACAAATCCGGCCAGATAGCTGTTATGGACACAGCGTATTATAATAAGAAACTAGAGGACTTTATTTCCGATTCTGGATCTACGGTCTTACAAACTAACCCTCTAAATTCTTGGGTTGCAAGGGTACAACGAGTTGCAAGACTATCTGCTCTTCCGGAAGATCTTAAGAAAGCCTCCAAATTACCGCCTGGCCCTCAGATCCCAAAGCTCTTTGGTAGACTTAAACACCACAAGTCCGGCGATCCATTGAGACCGATTGTGTCTAGAAGATCCGCACCGACCTACCACTTAGAGAAGGCATTATCCAGATTCCTGACTAGTCATCTACCTGAATCGGACGTTGTGTTAACTTCTACTTTAGATTTCATCACGAAAACCAAGCAACTCACGGTTCAACAACAAGATATTATCGGCAGTTTCGACGTGGTATCCCTTTACCCATCAGTCCCCGTGCCGGACGCCATCAGAACGTTGAAAGAGGCTGTTTCTAATTCATCAGTTTATTCGCAAGAGTCTTGCCTCAGCATCTTCAAATTATTGGACTTGATCTCAAATTCCAGCTACTTCAGTTTCCAAGGGCACGTTTATAAGCAAGTGAATGGCGCTCCGATGGGATCTTCGCTTTCAGTCGTTCTCGCAGAAGCAATACTTCGCCCCACTGACCAACATATATTCACTAACATCACCCCAAGGCCTACCACCTGGCTGCGATATGCGGACGACGTATTTTCCATATGACCTCACGGAAAGGAGACTCTCCCATCTTTTCACGATAAAGTCAATTATATACAATCTACGATCAATTTTACTATGGAGCTTGAGATCAGTGGCACCTTACCTTATCTCGATGTCTTAGTGAGAAAATCACATGGCAATCGCATTCGTACGGAAGTCTATTATAAACCCACCTCCGTTCCCAACTTGATGCTTCGCAGTTCATTCTGTCCTGATGATTACAAGACGGCCTTCTTCCGTTCTCGAATTAGAAGAGCATTCGCCGTCTCTTCAGATGTTCGTTCTAGAGATTCGGAACTAGAAAACATCGTCGAATTGGCCACTGAGGCAGGATATACGTCTACCCAGATGCATAACTTTATCGAAAAAGCCAGAACCAGCCGTGTCAATCTTTCTATGCCGCAACTTCGCTATCTGGGCTCTATTCCCTATATACCAAAAGTTTCCTATCAACTCAAAAACGCGCTCAGGAGGATGAGCTTCGGTGTCGGCATAAGGTCTCCGGCATCTTTATATACGATACTTAAGAGAAATATTGACAAGCCCCCTCTTCTCAATGAGGTAGGTGTTTATGCAATCCCACTACAATATCCGGACTGCTCCAGGCGATACTACATCGGAATGACGAAACGTTCTTTGGAATTAGAATCAACGAACATAAAAGGGATACAAAAGACGGTAAAATAACCAGTGCCCTATCAAGAGAGGTCAAGTTCAAGTCCGCTGATCCTATGTGGAATGATATCAAGAAATTAGCTTCATACTCCACACCTAAATCTATTCGCGAAATCTTGGAAATCTTGACCAGCAGCGAGGCTTGTAATGATAGCCTCGCTCTCTCGAGTTTCCACGCGTTTGGAATGAATTCTTCAAATAATGCTGTGTTTTTTACCACAGTACCGCGCGCCCAACCAACGTGACCTCGTTTCTTCGAATGTATGATCGCATATGCACCTATTCATTTATTGTCTAGTCAAGTCACCACGTTCAAATTGTTGAAGTGTTCCATTATCCTGTTTGCAGTTAGCTGTCTACTTTCCTTGAAAAAGCCATCTGGTTGATGTGCGAAAGCTTGGAAACATTTATTTATATTCGACGCCAAGAAATTCGGATCATTAGTACTATTTTAAATGAGTACACTACAATTGAATGTGCAGCGAAGGACCTTTATAGCAAAATATTAAAATATTGGACTATGCACCTCATGAAAACAGGGACTAATTAAAGAAAGTTTTTATATCCAGAAAAACAGTTCCATTAATGAACCTTCAAAATTTATAAATAGCATTTTCAACAGCTTAATTCAAAATTAGTAGACTTACAAAATGCATAAGGAAAATATTTTAATCTAATAACTGGCAATTGCAAGAGGAACTTGGCCTAAAATTTCAAATTCTTTCTGTGCAAACGAAAGTTTTGATTCAGTTCCTATACATTGGGAACAGGCTTTGATAAAATCTAGAGGCCAGAAACGTCTGGAAAAGCAAAGGAACTCAAAAGATGGGAAAACTAATTGAAAGTTCTTCAAGTTGAAATGAGTTAAGTTTTGTAATATGGGTAAAGCCTTGAGTAAGTGTTATAATTGCTGTAAATAACATTTTTATTTTTTTCGATCTACAAGCAAAAACTATCTGCTAAATCTTCTAATAATTTGGAAACTACTCGCGTACGTTGTACGAGGATACGTCTTCATTCTGTTACTCTGCCTCAGGGTTTCGAGATAATAGCTGCATTACAATTTTCACTAGATTACTCCAAGCTTCAAGATCAGCAACTCTTCTC
This sequence comes from Macrothele yani, assembly GCA_039090855.1. Classification (NCBI taxonomy): domain Eukaryota; kingdom Metazoa; phylum Arthropoda; class Arachnida; order Araneae; family Macrothelidae; genus Macrothele; species Macrothele yani. The sequence continues at coordinate 214,438,922 of CM076990.1, forward strand.
TTGACAGTGTTTTCAAGAAAACAGCACATCAATTACAACTGTTGTCCGTGCAGGAGCTGGTCAAAACAAAAAAGCAAAAAAAAAAAAGTATGAACTCATCTATGGGTATGGGGCGCATGCACAATATGTTTGTTTTGAAATAGAGGCATTTTCCACACCATATGTTTGTTTTGAAATAGAGGCATTTTCCAGAAGAAAAACCTTTGAATTTATGACCACACTCTACTGAAAACTCTTAAGGTTTTCTTGCATTTGGATCATCACAAAGCGCCACAGATGGACAGCATTGCTAATGAAATAAGGTGATGCACGTCATCCGGTTACTTTTCGACTAATATCACGATGCAACTCCAGATGCTGAAATAATACTGAGCCGAGGTGCTAGACTGATGACTTGCTTCTCTGGTGCACTTTGAAAATTGCTTACTTCTTCCGAAAACAGCGATTAAATAGAAAAAAAGGAAAAGAAGAAAGAGCAATGGATTTCCGTAAGAACTGACAAAGCGCTGCTCTTCTTAAATGGCACAGTGGACCAAGACAGTTTCTAATTTTCGGAAGTGGTTTTTTGATCCTACTGTAGAAATGTGCTACGCAAATTGAATCGTTCTGAAGCCAACTAGATCTATCCTGGGAGATGAATTTTATGCAAATTTAATTTTACCATAGTGCTTATTTGGAAAAAGAGGAAGTCTGGAGAAGAAACCGGAGTTTCCTTTTTCCCTACGCTGTGTTTCTGAATATCTGCAAATTCTTGCTACGGATAGCAGGTTAATAAAACGTTTGTGTTTGCTTGGACCTCTCTTCTCGGACTTCTTCCAGTGAGTGGAGTGCGTAAGCGCCATTGCTCTCGATCGATCTGATCTGGATGCTCACTATAACAAAAGGCTGTCCCAATTTACTCCGAAAATTATCACACGATGGGCATTGCATTTATTCAGTAGCCGCACTAAGTTTATTTGAAAGCACTCTTCTCGGCCGAATCCCGGACATGTTCGAAAGCATAGCGCCAGAGTTTCGATTATAAATAAACGTAAATAGTTTTACTAAGCGAAGTTTTTAGAGAATCGTTTAACATACTTACTGTATGTACCTAAAGAAATGACGAGCTCATATTAGAGTTACACTTGTCCGTCCGGTTTCTTGTTTAGTTGAGGGAGCATAACTCTCATTACTCGCGATATCTCTACTTCTAGAAATCAAACCAAAAACCTCTTGTGGATAATATAGAGATATAAACACACCATAATGGCTTTACTAGTGTATAATTTTACCTCTAATTGACAGAAATGAATTATACAGGTGAAAAAAAACACAAAATACCTCCCTTTTTTTGGAACTGTTTTAGAAAATTTTACCTAATCTGACGTTTTACAGGGGTAAAGCACGTGTCAAGACGACAAATCTGCAGCGATACATTTCGTCCGTGTAGCTTAGTTAGGAGAGAAACTTACTCCGGAGTCAAGAGACGCGCGTTTGATCTTCGTCACGGATCAATTTGTTGTTTCACACTGACTTTGAGTGTTTTCTGTTAAAAGACAACTTAGCTGCAGCCTTCATGTCTGTTATAGCTTTTTCTTCTGATTACACTGCACGCATAGAAAATTCAATTTCCAAAATTCATTCGTACCAAATTCTCTGTCTTTTAATATTTACGACACAATAAGTGGATTTTAGAAAAAAAGCAACTGGTGTTTTTGTATGTATTATAATTTACTTTATACTATAAAGCAGAACAAAGTGTGTCTTCCAGCGCGTGTAAACAAAAATAAACTTTTCTCAGTTACAAATGAGCTTCATTTTTTCATTTGACACCACGATGTATATGTAACATGGCATTCTTTTTGCAACTTTAACAAAATTCATCCATTTCCCCTTCTCACATTTAATGTTTTTCTGTTTTCAGAATCCTAACTCACGCAAATGGAAAGTTACAACACTGCAGCAAAATTACAACAATTTATTTTGTTTCGCAACTTCAGTGTATTCTTCTTAAACCAAATTCAGAACTTATTGAGACACAATTGGGCAACTTTAATTTTGAACTTAAAATTCTTGGAGGTAAAATGTTACTGAGGATAATGCATCTTTTTCCTCTACCGCCCAGGATGAAAAGCCACACTGAAAGTAATCCTTAGGAGTTTCCAATGTTACATCACGTAAAACAAATTTCCACTGGTCTGGATTTTTTGTATCACAAGAAATATTTCGAGGTTATTTCCCGGAGGTCCTTTCCTGCCAATGAATATGTTGCCCCACGGTTTACGCGAAGTCAAAGTATTTTCACTTTAGTTTTCAATACTGAGATTCATAATGCTTCGGCGCCTAAATATATTTTCTTTCATATATGTTAATTTGGTGCACCAAAGTTCACAGCTACGCTATTCACAGGGATCAGTTCGTGAAACATGGGCAACATCTACTCCTTTAGATCACACACCGAGCATTCAGCACTCTTTAGATCCACTTCTTTTCCACATGCAAAACTAAAACACAGTGAAGGGAGAGAGCGCTCTCTCACTGCCCTGGAACCAGTGGCCTTAAATTAGGGACGGGAGACTGTTTATAGCCCATCGAGTTCCTCACGGTGGTAGTTAAACCCCCAGACAAAAAGAAACAATTTCCTTGCTAAAAATATTTACAAGGCAACAAAAACCGATCCCAGCAATTTTTCATTTTTTTATTTTTTCTGAAAATCGTCCTTCACATCCTAACATTGAATATGTTAGACTTGGGGGTGTTTTAGACTTTGGAGAGTTCCGTGCGATATGTTTTCTCTGTATTTACATTACCTTTGACTTTCATTGAACTGAGAAACTGAGACCATCCGCAGCACAACTTACACAGGTTCATCATATGCCGAGACCACGTGAAAAGAAATAAGTTACCCGTTTTAAACTTTTTCTTGTTAATTTTTTTGACTTAGCTTTTGCACCTAGTTAACATTATAATTTTTACCATTACACTATTTAAAAATTATGAAATAAAAGATAGAAAATTAAATATGTTGGGCTTTCTGAAGTGGTTTTTGCCAGCTAGGCACAAAACCACTTCGCAAAGCCCAGTCTTTCAAAATAAACTGAAACTACAACAGGTTTAACGACTTCTTGTCGTTTTCCCACAAAATTGTGTATAGTTTTTGGTCTCTATCCATGAACGGTGAAGCCATCTCTTCGAAAATGTCTCAGAGACATCGTTCATATCCATTGTTTTCGTTTATTACAAACTAGCCTGCTGTACCCGTCGTTGATGGGCTAGTGATAGTATAAAGTAAAAGCTATATCGGCAATTAAATTAAGACTGGTAAATCAAGGTTTATACAACTTTGTAGTACAACTTCCCGGAATAGAATATTGGGATAACAAAATGTGTTTGAATTATTTAGTATTTGTCACGTCCAATGTAAATAACTCAAAAAGTTTGAAAGCAGAAGGCTTATGCAATGAAATTGATTGAGATGAAAAGTACTTTATTCTTGTAGAGCCTCGGGATAAACAATATTAACAGTCCTTTAGTTCACGATAAATTTGAGCCATTTCCTTTTTAGAATTTCGTTAAAACAACGTTCTATTTTCTAGCTCACAGCGTCGTCACAGTATGATGACCTTCTGACGTATGACACTTTTGAATTAATAACGCAGACTGAAAAACAACGTTCTATTTTCTTTTTTTTCTTCTCCGCTCTCAAGGTCATAATACAATCGGCAAACAACGCTTACAAAAAGGGGCGTAATAAATGTATTTACGAATGAAAATAGTCGTAACGGAATTCTAAAAAGAAAAGCCTAAAATTTATGGTGAACTACTTTTCTGCACGCCTTAACGTTCGGTGTGATCAGGTTGATGTCAACAAAGCGTAAAGACACACTCAGATCGGTAGAAACGCGTAACATTAAATAACTAAAAATCAAATTCAATTTTTTTTTAAAATCGCTTCGAGGTGCACCAGAAGATGCCTACAGGTACCTTCATAACAAATTTCGTCGCTCTATGTCGCCTAATTCTATGTGAAATCCGACAGACAGACACGCACACAGTCTGTTCTATATATAGAGAGATTGTGGCATTATTATTAAATGGTTTAAACAACTTAAAAATCCTTCCGGACTGAATCTGCAGTTATAAATTCCATTTGTCCTTTTGTGACAATGAGGGGATTTCAGATGACAGGTTAAGCTAACGTGTCATTCAAAGAATGGAGATTGTCCACTTTACAAGATGAGTTCGCGAGAGGGTATATGTTTCCATTTCTTTGAAGACAATACAGATAATGTTATGTGAAGACCAAACCCAAATCACCGAAATTCTACATCTTCGAATTGTCTGTATTTTCCTTAAATTTTCGGGTTTCGAGGAAATTAGAAGTAGACTGTTTTTACGTGGCTTAGGATCTAGGATGCTGTATTCAAGTTACAATCGGCCTCGTTGTGTCAGTTTGAATATTTTATTTTTCTGTAACGCATGCATGATATCCAGGCACGATGAGCAAATATTCACTTCACGGGTGAGTTCAGATTCAGATTACCAACTTTTTTCAAAGAACGTTCATCTCCATAAAACGTAAGACACGATGTTATTCTTCCAGTACTAGTATCAAGAGCCAGAATCCAGGTGAAGACCTGAGTTTGGGGCAGGCATTGTCAGAAATGGTAGCTCAAACCTCGTCTTATTCGGTAGAAAAACTGGCAAAAGTACTGGAATCAGTCAGCCTTCTCAAGGGGTCAGTCTACCATAACCCATACTTGAGCATTTTAATTTCTTTTTTAAAAAATTGTGTAGTTAGTGTTGTGTAGTCGCTAAAGACGTTTGTGGTCCCGCAAAAGTTGGTAGCTTTAAATGTGATGCTTGGTGGAACAGTGAGATTAAAGAAGCTATAAAGAGGAAGAAGAAAGGATATTAGGCGATATTGCAAGGCAAAGGTTTTGAAGACGAATATCGCTGCAAAAGGCGTGAACTAGCAAAGCTGGTTCGTCAGAGTAAGAAAAAGGTAGAAATTGCTATTTTACTAATATGGAATAGCATTAATCGGCATTTTGAAAAGATAGGAAATCATTCTGGAAGCACTCAAGACGTAGAAAGAACAGCGGATATAAAGCTCTAAATCGCGTAAAGAATAGAAACGGGAAAATGGTATGGGAGCCTAATATGTTAAGTAAAAGATGAGGTGAATACTTCTGTGAGTTATTAGCACATGAAATCAAAGATAATTTTGAGGTAGAAGCAGATGACACCACAGAGACAAAAGAAAAGCACAGCGAGAATTTCAGGGAGAGAGATTTGTAAAGCTATAATCTCTTCAAAGTGGTAGGACTCGGGGAATAGGTAGCATAATTGCTAAAATGTTAAAATAAGGTAATAACTCTGTAATTGACTGGTTAACTGAAATCTTCCAGTTATTCTGGAGTTAGAAATGGTCCCCGGGAGGGGAGGAATTTTTATATATTGTTTCCTTTGAATTGTATAAAAAAGGTGAACAGACTGAATGTAAGAATTATTGTAGTATCAGCCTGTTTAGTATGCCAGGGAAAGTGTTTGGAAAGGTTATCGCCCATATGGTTCGAAACTTACATCAGAGAAGGTGTGAGATGTGTAACGTAGTATTATGCATGGTAAGGCTGCATTAACCAAATCTTTGTATTGCATATGATGATAGAAAAGTATCTATCTGTTGGTAAGAAAGTCTTTACTGCCTTCGCAAATTTGGAGAATCGAGTAAACAAGATGTTTCTCTGGAAGCTCATGAATCTGCTTGAATGTGCGGAAGCTATGCATGCCAGCAAAAGAGCGTGCGTATGTGTCAATGGTGTTTTAAAGAAATTGTTTTCTATGGATGTACTAGTCAGGCATGGTTGTGTAATGTCATTATGCTGTTCAGTTACATTGATGATACAAAGCGTTTGAGCAGAGCGTCTTTCAGCAGGCAATGCGTCACGCCACACTGCCCGGATTGTTCGAGAATGATTCGCGGTGAGGAAGACATCCAAGTATTGCCCTGGCCTCCAAATTCCCCAGACTTTAACCTAATGGAGGATCTCTGGTTTGTGTTGGAACAGCAAATGCGATCTGCGGCGGCTCAGATCGCATTTGCTGTTCAACTTACAAGAGTTAAAGGATCTGCTGGTAACGTATTGGTACCAGATGCCACAAGACACCTTCAGAAACCTTGTAGCGTCTCCATGCCTCGCCAGGTAAGACCTGTTTTTGGCGGCACGTGGAGAACCAACATCATATTCGGTAGGTGGTCATAATGTTTTGGATCTTCGGTGTATTTATGTATGCTTGCATGCGTGATGCCAAAATAGACAATTCTGGTTAATGTTTTGGATCTTCGGTGTATTTATGTATGCTTGCATGCGTGATGCCAAAATAGACAGTTCTGGTTAATGTTTTGGATCTTCGGTGTATTTATGTATGCTTGCATGCGTGATGCCAAAATAGACAATTCTGGTTAATGTTTTGGATCTTCGGTGTATTTATGTATGCTTGCATACGTCATGCCAAAATAGACAATTCTGGTTAATGTTTTGGTAATTTCGGTGTGTGCAGATTGCTGTATGCTGATGGCACAGTCCTGTTGGCGAAGAGCAAAAGTGAATTGCAGAGTATGATGCCCCGGATGTACAAATTTTGAATGAAATTCAAACGCAGAATCTGTATTAGATAAAACCAAAGTCATGGTTTGTAAGTGAGGAACTGACAATAGTGAATGCAAAATCAGTCTATATGGTACAGAGTTAAACCAGATGAATGAATTTGTATATTTAGGAAGCATGTTTGACAAAGAAAACGTATTAGGTGGTGAAATGAGTATGAGAACGAATTCATATTTGGAAGCCATAACTACCTTAGAAGTACACTGACGGAAAAAAAATCCCAACACCACGAAAAAATAGTTGTAGAGGAATGAAATGGCGGCAATACATTTGTATAGGTAACATATTTAATCCATTAAGGTTTCAAGATCACAGCTTATTGTAAGCGCGAGAAGAGCCATTTTAAATGTGAAATGCTGGTACATTAACAACCGGTGTAACCGCCAGAATGTTGAATGCAAGCACGCAAACGTTCATGCATTGTGTCGTACAGGTGCTGGATGTCAGTTTGTGGGATGGAGTTCCATGCCTGTTGCACTTGGTCGGTCAATACAGGGACGGTTAATGCTGGTTGGGAGTGACGCTGGAGTTGTCGTCCAATGATGTCCCATACGTGCTCGATTGGTGAAAGATATGGTGATCTAGCAGGCCACGGCAACATGTCGACACTGCGTAGAGCATGTTGGGTTACAACACCCCCTGGAATGCTGTTGATGAATGGCAGCACAACAGGTTGAATCACCGGACCGACGTACAACTGTGCCGTCAGGGTGCGTGGGATAACCACGAGAGGGCTCCTGCTGTCATAGGAAATTGCTCCCCAGACCATAACTCCAGGTGTAGGTCCAGTGTGTCTCGGCCGCAGACAGGTTGGTTGCAGGCGCCCACCTGGACTCCTTCTAACAAACACACGGCCATCCCTGGCACCCAGGCAGAACCGGCTTTCATCAGAAAATACAACAGATCTTCACTCCGTCCTGCAATGAGCTCTAGCTTGACACCACTGACGTCGCAAACGGCAGTGGTTTGGAGTAAGTGGAATGTACGCTACAGGGCGTCTGGCTCGGAGCTGTCCTTCAAGTAACCGATTTGTAGCAGTTCATTGTGTCACTGTGGTGGCAACTGCAGCTCGAATTGCTGCCGCAGACGCGGTACGATGCGCCACGGCCATACGCCGAGCACGGCGGTCTTCCCTCTCAGTAGTACCACGTGGCCGGCCGGAACCCGGTCTTCTTGAGACAGTACCTTCCTTTGACCACCGCTGCCAACAATCATGCTCAGTGGCTACATTCCTGCCAAGTCGTTATGCAATATTGCGGAAAGAAAATCCACCTTCTCGTAGCCCTATTACACGACCTCGTTCAAACTCCGCGAGCTGTTGATAATGGCTTCTTCGTCTTCTTAAAGGCATTCTTGACTAACATCAACACCCTACGTCGAATCTCGACGATAACTAACGCTGACGAACGTTACAGCGCGTATTTACAGCAAACCTGCTTTGCATGTTCCAAAGGGCGCTACTAGCGCCACACGTATGCGCCTAGCGCGAAATTTGCATAGACGTCATCTTACAGATGTACTCTCACCGCCTACCAACTGTCGTTTATCTAACAGAACCCCTTCTTGGTGTTGGGAATTTTTTTCCGTCAGTGTATTTTATAAGTCTGATGGGCTCACGAAAAATTCCCGAATGGTTGTGCATGAAAGTGTAATTATTCATACTCTGATATAGGGCAGTGAAACCTGGGTATGGCAGAAAAGACATAGGAATCGTTTGTGTGCTAGAGAGATGTGTTACTTACGGCGGGTGTGTGACAAGACATGCCCCAATTATGGGAGGAACGAAGACTTGTTGCAGGTACATATTGTGAGTTAGCAAAGTGGGTACAAATTTTCTGAAGTGCTTTGACCATGTTGAGAAAGAATGAGTGATGAGATGCTGGCTAAGAGAATTTATTCAACCCAAGTGATGGAAAGAAAAGGCAGAGGAAGGCCAAGAAAATAATGGGAGCACCAGATTCAAAAAAGTCTGCAAGAGAAAATGATAATGAGTATTTAGTGCAGAAAGTCTTGTGTGAGACGTGTGATCGAATCAGTGAAACTTGAAGTGTGTGCCAAGATCTCTGTAAATGGGGACTTTGATACATCAACAGTACGTAAAATCTTGTAGCGTCCGTTTTAAGCTTTAATTTAGCATGTGACCTTACTTTATGAGGAGCTAATCTCTGAATATCATAGAACAGCTTGATGATATGAATATGTAAGAAGTACTGGTTTGAAACCCTCAAACTTCGTGTTTCTCATCTGCAGGTGAGTGAGGCCCTACAGCGATTTTAATCAAAGATCGTGCCACGCATTGGGTTGATGCGAATGAAATGTCCGGCAAAGGACCAGCACACGTAGACGGCGAGAACTGAAAAGTAGAACAACTTACCTAGGCAAAATAATCCGCCTCAGCATCGACGCATAGTTGCCATCTGTCCGGCAAGGCCATGATTCCAGAACGAAAAAGGTCTTGTGGCTGGGACCCAATGACGTCATCAACTGCACGTTGAACCTCGTTGTCTGTTGGTTCGGACAGGAAGTGATCCAGGCAACGAAATAGATGATAGTATGTCGGACAAAAGTCCGGACCATAGGCAGAATGAGGTAGTGCTTCATAGCTCAAGGCATTTAGTGTCAGTATCGTTTGTTGTGCGACACGAGGGCAAGCGTTGTCCTGGAGCAGAAAAACACCATGTCTGTTGACCACAGCCGGTTGTTTCTGCAGCAGTTTTGATGAATTTGGTGTAATTCAGCGTAATAACGTTCTGCAGTGATGGTTTGTTCTCTTGCCAAGGAACTCCGATGAATTATTCCAGCTGTGGACCACCAGACAAGGAGCATCATCTTCTTGGTGTGTAGGGGTGGCTTAGGATGCAGTCCAGCAAGTTGTGCCTTGATTAACCATTGTGCAGATAGTTTCTGATTATCCTAAAGGACCCACTTCTCGTCGCATGTGACGCTTCGATGCAGTAGAGGTTCCTGTTTATCCCTGACAAGCAGCGACTTGCAGACTTCTAAACACCTAGTTCTGTTGGCAGTTGTCAACTCATGCGGCAGCCACATGCCCAGCTTTTTTACCTTACCCAGGGCAGCCAGACGCCGAACAACTGTCTTGTGGTGGACACCTACCTCTGCCGCTACCTCACGACACGTTTTTCGGGGTCCGCTTCAACCACATGTAGCAGAACATCGTCACAAACAGCAACAGGTCGGCTGACAAGTGTTTCGTTTTTCAGGTCCGTATCTCAGCTTTGAAACTTCACAAACCATCGCCGAATGGTTCTTTTGTTGGTTGTATTCTCTCCAAACGATCTGTTAACGTTTCGAGCGGCAATTCCTGCAGAATGGCCCAGTTTAATTCATACAGGAAGCTGACTCTCAAATCCGGCGTCTGCATGTTTCATTTACAAGCCACGTTACGTCCACACAAACCACGCCTTAACCTTGTTATTCACACACGTACTAGCTATTTATAGTAACTCTGTGTCGTAATACCCGCAACACCTGTGGGTGGTTCCATTTTGCTGTGGTGGGGGCCTGTCTCCACTGCTCGCTCGCGCCGGACATTTCATTCGCACCTACCCAATATTTAGAATTTATGTGATACGTAAATATTTTGAAGGTACGAGTACTGAGTGTAAGGAATAATTGCATATATTCCCTTACCTGAATCCTACAGATTAGGGTGGTACTTATTTTTTAAGTTTTGGAAATGTTGTTGTCTGACCCTCCTGCATTGTTCTACTGTATAAATAAAATAAAATTTGTAAAGTTTCATGCAGATCTGAATATATTTAAAGGTCACTCAAGTCAGTTGAAATTTCCACTTACCGTATTATCCTCGTCGCCTGACTTCTCCATTCATCTTCTCTTGTCTTATTTGACTGAAGTGTCAATCAAATACTCCACATAAATAAGGTAATGTCTATTATTTTTTCATACAGTTGAAAAATTCTGTGCAGTTGCAGAAACAAGCTTGCCTATATAAAGTGCTCAAGCTTCGAACCCCAGTTTAGTTTTAGTTTACTCGCTCTATCTGCTAGTGTTCGACGGTTTGTGTGTTTATCGAAGTGTTTGCTTTGTAATTTGTTCGAGTACTGAAAAGTAACTTTATTTTGTTGATTTACTTGTGTTTATATCTCAGTTATTATTGATTTATCAAAGTATACATTCCGATAATCGTAACAATATTGCCTGTTGCAGGTATTGTGAAAACTGAACAGTAAAAATAGCAGCACTATCTAATACAAATCTCCACAGTTTGTTTAATTGGCTCTGAAGAAAATGAACTGAAAGGATTCAAATTACCTTCAAATAAACAAGTATTTTTTTCTACCACCATAAATCCTTGAAGAAGACAATTGTGTGAGTTCTAGGGCTGTTGTTAAGGAAACTGCTCTGTTTTGGAAAATGGCTCGTATTCCCATTCGTCATGAATAGGATTGTATCAATAAATTGTAGAAATTTCATGAAGAGTGGCTCAAGCTGAAAAAAATGAAAAAGAAAAACAGCTGTTCAGCAAGTTAATGAGTCTCAACTTTCCAGAGACCTTAACAACTTATTTGATAGTGGTCATCAGGAAGTCCTGTAGATGATCAAGATCCAAGAGGACAAGAATTTCTTTCTCGCACAGAGAGAACCTGGTGGTCGTGGTTGCTTTGGCCAAGTCGATAAAGTGTTGGCATCCAAAGAAACAAGGGCCAAACAACGCAAACGAAACAAACAAGATTTTGAAGATGACAATCCGATTTTTGGCGTAAATGTGACAAGGATGGTAAGTCAGATAATATCCGAAAACTTGAGAATTTTCATCGTCCTGGAGCGAGACTCGAAGCCGCGTCTCCCAGAAAACGCCTAGGTATGCTAACTAGCGAATCCTGTGATGGTTAAATTCAAATTGATCGGAAACTTGAAACTTGATCGTTCTGGTTGGTGTAGTGGTTAGCATACCTAGGCGTTTTCTGGGAGACGCGGATTCGAGTCCCGCTCCAGGGCGATGAAAATTTTCAAGTTTTCTGATATTATCTGACTTACCATCCTTGTCACATTTACGCCAAAAATCGGATTGTCATCTTCAAAATTTGTATTACATGGCGTAATCCCGTATTTCTTTCATGAAACAAACAAGAGTTTAAGCAGAAATACGAAGAGAAACAAATGACTCAAACTGTAAGTGCCCCACTAATTTTCTCCAGTGATGAAAATAATGGAAGTAACACTGATGATCTTGAAGAGGAGAAAGCACATGCAAGCACTGATCAAGCAATGGCAATACCTTCTACTTCCACTGGTTCCAGCCGTAATAAGGCACGTATGAACATTATCACGCTACCTGTTGCTGTGGCTTTAGATAGAGTATAGTTAAGTGATAGAAAAGCCACATATGTGTTGGAAGCAACTGCTCGGCCACAAAGAAAATGATCTTAATATTAACAGGTCTTCTATTCGGAGATATCGAGAAAAAGTACGTGAAGAACTTGCAACGAATTTAAAGGAAGAATTTTAGAAAAAATGCTCACTTGTTTTTCACTGGGATGAAAATATTCTTCCAGACCTGGATGAGAATGAAAAGGTAAATTGACTACCGCTGATTGTGTCTGGACTAGGCGTACATCAGATTTTTTGTTTTATTGGAGGTTTAACGACCACCGTGAGCAACTCAATGGGCTATAAGCAGTCGCCCGTCCCTTATTTAGGGTCGCTGGTCCCAGAGAAAGGAGAGTGCCAGTGACGTAAGACAAACACAACATCCATGCCCGACCGGGATTCGAACCCAGACCCCTTACGGACGAATGATCAAAGGCCAGCGCCTTAGACCACTGCGCCACCGGGGCGGCGTACATCAGATGCTTGACGTTCCGAAGTTACAGTCAGGTACAGGAGAAGCACAGGCTCAAGCAGTGGCTACTTTGCTTGAAGCCTGGAGGAGTATTCAGCAAGTACAATGTGCTTTGACACTACTGCCAAGAACACAGGTCACAGAAATGGAGCTAGCATACTTTTGGAACAAAAGTTACAAAAGGACCTCCTTCACATAGCATGTCGTCACCCCATATTAGAACTCATTCTTGAAAGTGTGGTCAACGAGGCTATGCGGTGTTCATCATCTGGCCGTGATGTAGCCATTTTAAACGTTTTAAACAGTATTGGAATAAGATCGGTCAGTATTGGAATAAGATCGGTCACGAAAGTGTAACCAGTAATGAAACAGTTATGGCAGCTTTGGGAGATGAGAAGGATATTGTGACTCAATTTGCAGTTAACCATCTTCAAGAAACTCAAGTCTGAGATGATTACAAAGAATTTCTAGAGCTTGCAATTATTTCCTTAGGAGGCATTCCTCCACGTGGATTGCGCTTTATGTATCCTGGGGATCTTCATCATTCTAGATGGACAACAACGGCATTATATTCTTTCAAAATATGCATGTTTCGTGGCCAATTCAAACTCACTAAGTTGGAAGGAAACGGAGTGTGCAACATTTGCATTTTTCTTGTGCATATTTATCTTAGAGCTTGGTTTACAGCTCCTCTTCCTATTTCAGCACCCTGTAATGACCTCAGTATACTGCAGCAACTTAGTGCTTATGAAAAGGTAAATGCTGCTATTTCTAAAGTTGCCAGCAAAAAAATAAAAGGGCAACTGTGGTATTTAAGTGAGGAGCTTGTAGGTTTGGCCTTTTTTGATAAAAACGTGTCTACAAGTTCAAAAAAGCTATTCTTCAGTCCCTTAATGAAAGGGACGGGGTCGACGAACCTCTTAAACCATCAAACTGAGTGTCAAGATTTCTCGTGATATGAAGATTGAAGATTTTGTGACAAAAAACACTGTAAATTTCTGTAATCGGTTTAATATCACAAGAGATTATTTAGATTTTGATCCTGAAACATGGCATCTCAGAGATGACTACAAGCAAGCAAGGGCGACAATTAAACATTTAAGGGCTGTTAATGACAACGCTGACAGGGGTGTGGCACTTAATTTAAAAAGTACAATGGCCTTATCACGAAGAATGAAGACCAAAAACAATATTTATTACAAGTTGTAGGAACAACATAGGAGTCGTTATCCCGACTGCAGGAAAAAGAACTTAATCTCAGATGAGTAAAGTTACAAAGAACTCTGAGTTATGTGATCTAACTGATTTTCTGAGTGTTAACAATGAATATTATTTCAAGTGGAAACAATGCTCTGTTGTCTTTGACAGGCATAATTAATTCAGATAAGGATTTGTGTTTGAAATTTTTCAAAGTAATTAATAAATCAATATTTCTGCCCGAATTGATATATAATTTTATGATGTATAATATATGCAATCACAAGTAAAACTTTGAGCGTATTGAGCTACCACTAAACGTTACTTAAAGTGGTAGGAATTTTACACACATTATTTTTTTACATTGAGGAACACTTTTGGGGGTCAGAGCACATAAATTGTTAAAAACAAATGTCATAGTATTTTAAGGACCACCCTATTACAGATAGGGTTTGGAGTATCTAAAATACGTAGGATTTTTAGTCTCTAATCCCACCTCGTAGAAATTAATTCCCTCACTTTACCTTTTTTTTTTCTCTTGTTAACAACTCCGATGAGTAAAGCTAGAAGAAAGTTCTGCCAGCCCTTTAATTCCAAAGCACTAGCTCCTAAATGGAGATTGCTGGTGCTGTCTGAACAAACCAAACATAACAGCCCTGCGTTTAAGAGTAGCGGGAGGATCCAGAAGCCGTGCCTTAAAGCGCTGAAACACTGGATGCTCCAGATTAAATCATATAGATCGCTAGATAATGTTTGAAATTAATATAATGCGTGTTATGCAATGCATTCACGATCTTTTTTTCTCTGTTCACCAGCAACGGCCTGAGAAGCAAAGCCTGTGCCGCAGCCTGCGTCGAGACGGCCACGTCAAGTGCCTCATTCTTAGCCTGCTCATCATGGGTTGTCTCGTGGTGCTAACATGGTGCCAATGTGCAGAGGTGACGAAGAAATCCGTCAATTTCTATACATTTCCCATCGCCAGCAGCCGTAGGGTTAGTCCCTGCGAAGAAGGCTACGTCTACATTCCTGTGGCCTTCATGGTCATGCTCTACTTGGTGTACCTGGTTGAATGCTGGCACTGCACTACAAGAATGGAGCTCGCTTGCAAGGTAAAATACAAGTACGTTATCCTTGTATGTTTCTAACAAGAAAAAAATTAACTTTTGCGCCCTTGCGTCGGTTACATTGCGAATTAAAGCTAAATAAAAGAAAGGATCTCCCTCGGTGATCACGATTTTATTCATCTTCAGTAAGTGGATTAAGATACTTTTGTGCTATGAAAAATTATTCCTATCTTCTTCTGCTTCTTTCTGTAATGCACCGATAAGCTATCCTAACATCTACCTAGAATTCTGATATTTATGAATGGTGAGATAATGTTTTAAATCTGGACAGAAAAAACAGGTAAACTGTCTTTGTCGAACACTGATTTAAAAAAACATGCAAGAATCTAGTACCGTTTTTTAAAACGAAAAGAAGCGTAAAAAAAGAGGTTTACCCTTAATCATAACAAGCATTCTGAGCAAATTTTAAAGGACACTAGATAGCACGGAAGTTCCAATCGTTTTCTACTCTTCATTAAATCTTAGTTTGATCCACGGCCTGATGGTACAAACCTTGAAATCGCGGTGCTGATAAGAAACTGAATACTTCAACGATGTACATTTCTGCATGCATCAACAAGTTTGTAATTTCAGAGTGATGTTTTCAATCACTTTTAGTTACAGAGATAGCTTAAAGTAATTTTTCTTAATCCTTTAAAACGTCTGATTTTCATCAGTTACAGACCCTTCATTTTCACAATTTGACCTAATATCTGTCCGACGCTAACGCCACTTGGGCATACCAAGGTACAGTTCAGAAGTGAAAACCTTCTGCTCAGACATCATCTTTAGTGGTACAATTCTCTGCAGAGCTGTTTTAGGCATAACAAAACTCTTCTATATGCAAAGGTTCCGATTTGATGTGAGGCATCAGACATTCTTATACTGCCGAACTGATTCATTATGTCATTTTATTTTGTTGCTGTTCTACTTGGTTTACTTTTTCACTTTTTCTTTTCCCAATGTTGACGATCATTATTTCTGATAAAATGCTGAATTTTCCTAAAATTAGAAGCTTTACAGTGAGAAATGCCATCAAAAAGAAAGTGTGTGTTATTTTATTGACAAAACTCTTATGATTTTCCAAACCCACTCGATGGCTTTCGTTCCAAGCAAAGAAATACAGAACTTTCTTTTGTGGTAACACATTTAAAAAACATCAATTTCTAGTCAATTTCTTTAAGGCTCTGTTCTGCGCAACCTTAAAATGGTCTCCGGGAAAATAGCCGAACATATAATCCTTATTTTTGTTTTAATGGAATTTTTTCTGTTTTCCTTTTGTTTTTCTTTAGAGATACTTCAACAACCTCCATGAAATAGCCGGCTCTAAGTTAGAGCCACTGATTCCATGAAGAAGGCGAACACACCTTCCATGCCTCATGAGGGACCCCACTCAGTCAGTGCTACCGCGCGGTATTGGTGGGTGGGGTAGTAATTTTATCGCGGGAAAAAAAGCAAAATTCGAGAGGTGGTCGCGGAATAAATCGCAAAATTTCGGGAACTACCCCGAAATTTCAAGAAATATGGTATTTCCTCAAACATTCGGCTTTCAAGCTCTTTTTCCATGCTTCGAATATGTAAGATGCGATAATTGTATTTCACAAAAGCGGTTATATAAGCAAAAGGTATTTTATACTTATTAATGCACTGAAGTATTGCCCCGCTGACTGCTTTAAATTTTACGGATTCCAAAGTCATGCACTCGAGAAAGATTGCTTTCAAAGAGGTTTCAGCATTACAGATTTCAACATTCGTTTCCGCTGACGGGAACAGCAAGAATATTCATAATGTACCTATCTTCTGAATTAGTTGTTTCGTTTCCGACGATGTTTACACCGGATACTAATTTTTAAAAACCTTGTTGCTTGTAAATATTCAATCCAATTCATTTATTTTGCTGAGCCAAAAAAACCAAAAATAACCCCAGTGTTAAAGAAATATCAGTTAAAACACTGCACAGCAAGGAAGCAGGGGGAAAACCCCAGCCAGGCCTCACAGGGTCCAATGTTCCCTAGGCTAGTTATACACTGAGGTCAGTAGTTGTAATTACAAAACATAGTATCATAATGACAAAACAAAAAAAAAAAAGTTGATTATATGTGATCAGATAATAAACATTACAGATAATACCATTGAAAAAGCAATTTACATCACGATATACAAGTCGTAATACACTGGCGGAAAGTGAAAAAAGAACACCAAGAAGGAGACGTCTGATACCAACGAAATTTATACAGCATAATAACGGAATACAGAGGATAACGTCATCAAAACATTATGGCAAAATACAGCTGTATTTGCTGGTAAACTAAAAAATAACATTTCCATGTAACATGGTTAGTACGAGGTTGAACCGCCATGAACTGCGTCACACTGTGCAATTCTGGCATGGAGTCTGTCGTACAGATGTTGGATGTAAGTTTGGGGTATTGAGTTCCAAGCATCCTCAACCTGAACGCGTAAATCGGGGATGGTCCTGGCTCGCCGTGGAGACCGGATAAGTCGTTGTCCCATAAAATCCCACACGTGCTCAATGGGGGACAAATCCGGTGAACGTGCAGGCCATGGAAGTTGTTTCACACCCTGAAGTGCATGTTGCGTTGCACGTGCCGTTTGTGGGCGTGCGTTATCTTGCTGTAGAACACCACGATGGACCGACCTTACAAGTGGCACAACAACGGGCTGAATGATGTTGTTGATGTAGGAGGTGCTGTTTAACGAACCCTGTACAAACACTAGTTGCACACGGGAGTGATAGCTGATCGCTCCCCACACCAGGAGACCAGGTGTAGGCCCCGTGTGTTGCTGGCTGATGCAAGAGGGGTGGAGACGCTCTCTTATGCGTCTGCGAACACGCATAAGGCCATCGGAGGCTCCCAAGCAGAATTTGCTTTCATCGCTGAACACGACAGATCGCCATTGCGTTCTCCAGTGCAGACGTTGGCGACACCACTGCAGCCGTTCCTGACGGTGGTCTGGAGTCAGAGGTACACATGCCAGAAGCACACGTGCACGTAATCCTGCATCCAGTATACGGTTGCGGATTGTTCGCACAGTCACCTCAGGTACAACGGCAGCTCGGATTTACGTCGCAGTGGATGTTCTGCTTGACAACGCCGCTCTTCTTATGCGTCGATCGGTCAGCTCATCAGTCCGTCTGTGACTCCCGGTTCCAAGTCTTCTCGTGTGGGAATGTCCCTCGGACCATCTACGCCACCATCGTACCACCACCGATACTTCCCGTCCAATTTGCTCCGCGATACAACCACCCGGCCTCGCGGAGTCCGACTAGACGACCTCGCTCAAAGTCCGATAACTGCTGAAATCGTACACGTCTGCCATGTCCAGGCATTGCAGCTTCTTCAGGGTCTTCGCACATGTCCGTACGCCGACGATTGATTACATTCACTTCGCCGTACTCCTTAAATACCACCGACGATAATTTGCATATTATGCCGTGCTGTGGCGTAAGCGCTCACCGGTTGGTCCCGAAATTAACATCACACCTACGTTAGCTCGACCCCATTAACATATGTAAATATCATGATCGTCCGCCAATTCCTTCTTGGTGTTCTTTTTTCACTTTCCGCCAGTGTATCAGTCATAGTTCCCATCCACTGTAATCATTAATTTGAGGAGCTGCAATGCATTATAAAGTTTTTTAGTTGTTGTTTTTTTAGAGGTTAAAATTAATTTTTTAAAAGGTTAAATTATTATTATATCATATATTTTTGACAAATAACATTTCCGCATCCAATTTACATTTGGAATAACGCCAATGTCTTTCAACGAATTTTTTTAAGTAATTTTTCAGTGTAGGGCCATCCAGTTTGGAAAGTGGAATATTAGCTGCCCAAAAGGCGCCAGTTAATTTCGAAAGTTCAGTTGAGCGATGCTGTTCTTGTTTAATCCTCTTCTCAATTAATTCATCAACATATTTCGGCATTATTTTCAGTTGACTGTTCGGACACAAATTATTTATGCAGCTTACTTGCTAAATGCTTTTCACAACTGTCATTTCTTGAAAAAATCCGCTGGTATGTTGCAACACGAACAGAACAGCAGATTTTTGTTCCCATGAAATGTTCCCTTACTGTACTCCTTACATCTTCCAGATACACTCAATTTACCCACGTGGCTCATTCTCAAAATTAAGAAACAGTATCCAGAAATTTCAAAATTAACAAACAGTATCACGTGTGACTCACACGGAAGCACAAAACATTTTCTAAGCTAAACGTCTGCCAAACTGAAACAGTCTTTTCTGTGAGCTGCTTTTTCCTGCTAAAACTACCAATACAATTGATGGCATCTGGTTTACTAGTACGGCAAGTCGCCAAGGTCATTCAACTGTAGCTTGGGGTGGAAACCACCAAATATCACACGTGCATTCTTCAGCTGAGTGCATGTGACCTGGATAAGCTGGCTCGATAAGAGTCTCTTCGTAACAAACAATCTTGAGGAGTAATTCAAGGTTTTAAGTTCTGGTTCGTACTTTGGAGTAGGATTACTTTGTGGTATATTTTTCGCGTAAATTCTAATGAAGGCAGTAATAAAATTATTAAAATATGAAAAATAATCTAAAAATTATAATAGAAATTCGGAAAAAATAGGAAAACAATCTGAAATTCACTGATATATTTGATATTCGCGAAATTACAGAATAATCCCTAAAATAAAATTCGCGAAAACAATCGTGAAAATTCGCGCCGTGAAACAATACTAGCCTATTGATGTGGGATACATCCTTCTGTCCATAACTTATTTGGTGCACCAAGAACTATTTTAGCAATAGCTTCCTTGGTTCCCATTAAGGAAATCCCATTTTTACTGCTGAACAGGCACGTTCCTTTTAGCCTAAATATAAAAGAATTTTCTGTCTACAGTTGTTGCACCTTGTAACAACAGTTTTGTTTTAGTCAAAAATAAACTTTTCCGCTAATCGCTCAGTTACACAACTCAAAAGTTCCTGCCATGCCTTTGGAAGATGAAACTAAAGTTGCATCAGAGGAAATATGTCATATTGTCAATATTACCCAATATTGCTGTATTGTCGATATTATCCAATGCGTGTCTCATGACGTCAACCATGTATTGACAAAGTACAGTCGTTACGAAGTCCTTCTCCATATATAAACTACTGAAACTCATATTTTCCAACATGGGTTCTTATAATGTACTTGTATATAGGCGTGATTCTTATCATGTTAAGTAAATTAGCGTGTCATGGAATACGCTTATCAGCGGTTCTTGATTAACTTGCACAGAAATAGAGCCCGCTCTTCTTGATTAACCTAAGCAGACATGGGGCACGCTAATCCGATATATCCATGCTTAATTGTTTTGAGGGAGGGAGGGTTAACGACGATCAGAGCTACTGTTACGGCTATAAGAAGTCACCCTTACCTAATTTAGGGCCACTGGTTCCAGGGAAGTGGCGGGGCCAGAGCCATCAGACAAACGCACCACCCATACGTCATCCGAGAATCGAATTTGGATCCATCTTGGAGGAACTCCCGGAAACCAGCGTCTCAGACCACTCCGCCACAGAGGCTGCCATGCCTACTTACGTAGATATGAAATAACCTGATGATGAATACTCAGATGTGGAGCACACTCATCAATTATAGTTCATCGACACTGATAATGCTTCGCAACTGTGCTTCATCAGAACTCATAGGCATGGGGCACACCGATCATTGAGACTTGATGAACAAGCATAGATATGAGGTACTCTAATTAGTTATGCTTTGCAAACAAGCATAGTGGACCATTCTGAAACTTAGACAAACCTTAAATTTTCACCCAGCGTTTATATTTATTGCAATATTTACTCTTCCATAGAATCCTGGTACCAGAATCACTTCCTTTAGTTCTTTCAGAAACCTCATTTTAACAAAAATAATGACTCGGATGCCTTCAGTCTAAAGGCCACGATCTTCCAAATGAACACTGTCGTAGGTTCAATTTCCTGGGACCTCCGCTCTTGAGTGCACAAAAGGTTCTTTCCCTCGGCATTTCTTCTCGCTGTGCATGAAATACCCACATTACGTACTTCAAATGGATTACCTGCTCCAAATAATCGAGAATTTCGATTCAGCGCACTTATTAAATCTACCTATGTACCAAATCTACCAGATATTCTACGGTTGCACAACTGTAGAATATCGTTCTCGTATTTTCGGTGGCGCAGTCTGGTAAATTTTAAGACTCTAAATGCTATCCACGAAATATCATTTCATCTTACACTACTTATGACGCTAGATTTAGCAGCTATCTTCAATTCCTCATGTTAAGAAGGTAAGTTGCAGCATCTTGATGTATCTTTTACAAACATTACCATGGACGTCGCTCCAAAGAGGTGTCAGCATTTTCCGTGCCTCCTGCAGTTTTCCAATGCACTGTAATAAATGTAGCTATCCAACATCCATGTAATTTTGCTGTCCAGCTGCCTAGCGGTCAGAAACGTAGGCCTCTTACTAATCGTCGGAACAATATTGAGTTCGATTCCTGAAGAGGTATAGACAACGCGTTTGTCTTTTAAGGGTGCTAGCTTTCCAATTAGGGACGGGCGACTGCTTATTGCCCATTGAGTTGCTCGCGGTGGTCGTTAAACTTCCAATTAAAAAAAATAATCCATGTAACTACATCCTAAAAGAAAACAAAAATTCAAGCTTTCTGAAGTACGATATTCCCTTCACAGCTTGTACTCTCAGGAACCAACTGCTCTGAATTTGGGACGAGTAGTTGCCTATAGCCCTGAAAGTAGCTCACTGTCGTCGTTAAACCCCGCGGCACGTTTTTTGTATGTTTCTCAATTGTTTGTGACTTTCGGTGTGATTTGACGTTCTTTCTTAGTTATTCCTACTTGCGCTGCTTGTGAAGATTTCCAGCATCTCTGCGCCTGCAAAGAGTCAGGTATTGTACTTTTAATTGTTGATATCTAATTGTTTTCGTTCCTTGTGTTTTTTGAAGTCATGGCGGAGATCGCCATTGATCCCACAGATCGTGCATCGCTTCGTCCAATCAGCGTGCGCCAACGATGCTGCTGACGGCCAAGAAACTTACAGTTCTGCCATTGGCCAAAGGCCGCTACCAATGGAGTCGTCTGAATGCACATATGACATCACGAAAGGTACGCAATCTTCACCAGTAAATCCTCGCACCTCTTCTTCCCATCGTGGACTGACGTCAAGCACGTCGACTGCTGGTCGCTTCCTACAGCCTGCTAGTTTCGTCTTTCCACCTATCTCCACTGATATAGAACAGGTTTCCGATGCTTCCTCCTCGGGTACGTCACACACGTGGCCCCAAATGGCTAATTAATCAGCCTCTAAAAAACTGCTCCAGGGACATTTTCAATTTTCTCTTCTAAAATACTACGTCTCACAGTCCTGGATACTCGGAATGAAGCGCAACACATTCGTGACCGCGCTGTTGTTTTTGAGGAGTTGGATGACACTAATGTTTCTTCTTCTTTTACAACTCTGAATAATACCCTTCCATCGGATGACATTAGTGATACTGTGCGTTCAGCGCAAGGTGTTGTTGTTCATCTGAAGACGCTGCGAGTGAAAGATAACTTGATGGCTAGTGGTCTAGATATGAAATCTCGTCACCTTATCCCGAAACCACTTAATCATCTTTCTGTGAAAGTCATGTTTACGAATATACCTTCAGATGTTCCTGATTCAGCTATACTCGGTGTTTTCATAAAACACGAAAGTCCGATAAAGAGGATGCGGGATATCCTCTCTGATGGCCAATTCGATCATTCGATCTACTTCCCGACGAGTTGCTTGCGTTGTCTTTCCTGATAAAAACGGCTCTCAATGCTCTGCAGTCGCTCATTTTGTTAACACTTTCTGGCTGGAATTACAGAA
Source organism: Macrothele yani (assembly GCA_039090855.1). Classification (NCBI taxonomy): domain Eukaryota; kingdom Metazoa; phylum Arthropoda; class Arachnida; order Araneae; family Macrothelidae; genus Macrothele; species Macrothele yani. The sequence continues at coordinate 214,461,579 of CM076990.1, forward strand.
TATATGTTCATGTGGGTGACACGCTTTTATTATAAACAATATGGACATGTACGTTCGAAATGACCTTATCTCTTGAATCAGCGTGCTTCTGCACCTTCCTACTCAATGGAGACAGTGGAAAAGCCTACACAGACGCAAACTCTCCTATCTCAACCTTGACATTCCGTTGCAGCTAATGTTCCAGGTCCAGGTGAACAGACCATTGTTCCACAGCCACCAGCTCAGTCAGCAGTTGATCGTAATGGTTTCACAATGGCTAAGCTTACAAAGTCTTCCAAGAACGAGGTGCCTACCTCTTCTTATAATGTTTCTCCACGTACTCTGGTTCCTACCTCTTCCAAACAAGATGTAACTGACACTTTCACTAGACCCTTATTGTTGCAGGGAGTGATTACCACTGATGTTGTAGAATCAGATTCCAAAGATGATTCTATGGATGTAGATGCTCAAGCATATGCCCGGAAACGCCCAGCGAAATGGTAAATGAAAGTCCGTCTCTGATCATCATATGATGATTTCTGATCATCAGAGATCATCCTCTTGGTGTTTGAGAGATGATGATATCTGATCATCAGAGATCATCCTCTTGGTGTTTGAGATATGATGATCTCAGATCATCATATTTCAAGCATCAAGAGGAGCCACTTTATACAGAAGAGGAGTCCCTTCCCTCGACGCCGGCGTCTGGTGAGGAGTCACCCCATCTATCTGGTATGTCTTGCCCTAATATTAAACAGAGAAAATAGTATGCTGATTTACGTGAACTCGAAGTTGAATATCTTCAGCAATTGGACATGTCTTTTGGGTGTATGTCTTCTGAAGATCTTGTCGAGTATCTCGTTACTATTAAAACATCACATAACAAAGTCGAAGATACGTGTGCAGGATACACTACTGGTTTACCGAACCTTGTTGCTGAAATTCAGTCTGTCATTCCGCTTCTTGATGTCAAGCACCCTGTTGGAAAAGCTTTGAAAAGACGATTTAGCAAACTCCTCAGGACTCTTACTCCAGCAGCTAAGAAACGTGTTTCTCTGTCTAACGCTGTGAAAACATTATTACGTTTGATAATTAAATTGTAGGAGGATGTAAACCCCCTTAGCGAATGCAGTTCTCCAACAATAAATTCAACCGTTTTCTCCAGATATTTTAATGTTCCAAGAGACGAACTGCTCAGAGTTCACTATGTTTCATAGATGGTGTGCATGGCCGTATGTGTTTCATCATGAATATGCTATTTCTACTCCAGGTTCTGGTGTTACAATTGCTCTCTACAATCGCTTCATGGCAAATATTGGTGAGTGTCAAATTGTTGATCAGTGTAATGGGCCCCTTATTTACATGTGTATTAAGTTTGGAAGTACCAGATTTCATATCATCAATGTTCATTTGTCTCAACATGACGATGCTGCGTTGGCTGTTCTCCAACGTATGGAAGCCCACATTTCTTTCAACTCTGAATCGTATCATGTTTTCTTTGGCGGAGACTTTACTTGTACTTTGGATTCTAACCGGGATTGCCTTGTGTCTCCTAAACATCGACCCTTTCTTGCTCAACATTTATTGTCATTAGTTCAAACCAGTCAATCACATGACGTTTTTTATGTGTTTAACCCTGCGCTCCGTGTCTTCTCATGGAGAGTTACACGTTCCTCTGGTACTTTTACAGCTCGTCTTCACCGTGTTTATGTCTCTTCCACTGTGCTCCCACGCGTGTCGTCTACGGTTTCTTATCACCCCTTGTCCAGCACGGACCACTCTCTTGGGTTGATTAAGTATCATGAAGCTATCTTCACTCCTAGGGTTCGGACGTGGACCTTAGACAGTCGTTTACTGCATCGTGACGATTTTAAAGCTAAGTTTATCACTGAAGAAAACTGAGCTAGTTACTTCAGTGATAACCTCACTGGAGTTTTCTAAATCTACAATTCCAGATCCCATCGAACGGTGGTTCAGACTGAAATTGTGTTTTTTTACAATTATTCAATATTACTCTTATGCGTTCAAGACACGTAAATAAATGTATAGTTCTGCTCTACAAGCTCGACTGAATGGCTTAGATCCAGATTCTCCAGAAGATCACCTTGTTACTGCGGAATTGCATCAACTTCACTCCTCTGCAGCTCAAGAGGCACTGCATCGTTTGAAGTATGCCACTATATACTCCTCTGACCATCCCACAAAGTATTTCCTTTCGCTGGAACGACAACAACGCTCAGCGCAATCTCTTTCTATTTTGCGGTACGCTTCTGGTGAACATATTACACAGCCTGAAGATCTGTGTATACATGTACACTCTCATTTTGTTTCCAAATACTCATGGAAGCTGTTACGAGAATCGTCTTTTGCTAATTTGTTTCAAGATCTGCTACGCCTTACTTCGACTGAAGCTCTACCGTTAGATCTGCCCATTACTGAAGTTGAGATTAACCATGCCATTGCATCTTTGAATTCTACGGCTGCACCAGGGAAGGATGGCCTGACGAATTCTTTCTACTCTGCTTTTCTACCGCTTCTCCTTCCTATCTTATTAGCCTGTTACAACGCAATGATGTCTATGAATGAGCTAACTCAAATTTTCACTGACGCAGTTATGCATTTAATCCCTAAGAAAGGCGACCTGGACTCCATTCAGAATTGTAGGCCGCTTTGCTTATTAAATACGTACTACAAATGTTTTACCGAAATACTGTCTGCTCGCCTTAACAGGGTTTTACGTTTATTAATTCATCCGTTGCAAGCATATGCTGTTCCGGACCATACCATTCAAGATAACATCGCAACTATTCGTGAAATTCTACATCTTGCGAATATCCGGGAAGAAACCCTGGCTGTTCTGAATTTAGCTCAACGCCAGGCTTTTGATCGTGTGGCACATGAGTATTTGTTTGCCCCTTTGGAGACCTTTCACCTGCCGCAACAGTTTTGATCTACATTGTCTGCTCTGTATCGTCACTCTCGACTGTATGTTCAAGTCGGTTCAATGATGACAGCGGCCGTATCTTTTTCTACTGGCATTAGACAAAGCTGCCCACTCTCTGGCCTTTGAGCCTTTCGTTCATTACTTACTTAGAACTTTTTGTCACTGTTCTGTCACCTTATCGGATCCGCTCAGCCACCATTCGATTATAATGTCGGCGTACAGTATGCTGATGATCTTTCTTTTTTTATCCGTGATGATAATGAATTTACGTTTCTTGAGGGTGCCTCTCAGCTGTATGCCAATGTCTCTAGTGCTAGTCTTAATAAAATGAAGTGCACCGGGTTATGGTGCGGGTCATGGGTTGGCCGCACGGACTAACCTGGACTCCACTCTGGTCATCGGACAGTCAGTTGTTTGGGGGTGTCTTGCTCGGAAATACTGATGCTACTCATGTTCAAAACTATTCAAGGCTCTTGCCAAAGGTTCCAGCTGTTTTTCGAAAGTGGCATCGTGTCCGCTCGTTCACCCCTCACTGGGATAGAACAGTAATTGCCAACACTTTGGCAGCATCGTTGTTGTGCCATACTATTAAAGCTGTACCTCCCCCACCACTATTCCTACGTCAAGTCCAAGCATTAATGGTTCGATTTATATGAATATGCTCCGAATCTCACGTTTCCTCTACAATTTGGGGGACAAACTTTAGTGTCCGTAGAGCTTAAATCCAATGCTTTTTGTCTTGCTGCCCTTGTGCGTCTGTTGGCAGAGCCTGAATCTTCTGTCACTGTACTAGTTAATAAAGCGATTTCTCAGTATAATCCTTAGCTTACTCTCTCCACTTTAGTGAAGATGGATCATTATGAGCTCATACCATCTGATCTCTCTGAGTACTATAAACAGTATTTGAAAGTTTGGAGGGTACTATCTCCATTCTCCAACACATGTACCACCTTCCTCACCCACAGAATTATTATCGAAACCTCGGTTTTACAACTCTGTCCTTCATCCCCCACATCACTGCTTCTTCGCCTATCCTACGTGGCTTACTGCGGGGATTGCAGTGGTCTCTCAACTGTTCACCGTTGATTTTCGCTGTCATATCTCAAACCTCTGTTCAATCTCTACTTATCACAGCGACTGTCATAAGTACCAGACACTCAAGACGCCCCTTTGCGCTCTCTTTCCGCAGTGGATCACCAAAGATGCGCTCACATCAATCCCTTCTGCGCTACTTGATATGCCATTTCTGTGTGACCGTTTCTTCCAGAATTGCAGACTACGCAATGTGACTACGTTCTCTTGGTACAGAGCTTTATTCTGGAGAATCGCTCGCCGCTTCCTATTACAGATGTTCCCTCACACTTACTGCAGCCTACCTGACGAGCTGTTTATCGCACTATTAACAAACGCCAAGAATGTGACATTCAGTGGCGTTTCCTCTAATGGCGCTTGTCTGTAACGGAGATTCTCCACCGGTTCGGCATGCTTTCTTCACCAGGATGTCTGTACTGCCCGGATGTTGGCAGTGTTGACCATGTTTACGTGTTGTGCCCTGTCCTTCAGCCAGTATTTGAAGTGCTTCAAGGGTTTCTTCGAAGTTTTTGTCGTTTTTTATTACTCTATTCTGCATACAAATTTTTCATCTCATACTGTTTGTAATTACCTTTTTACGTTATTGAAGCATGTTATATATTGTTTTTATCTTACGCGACGCCTTCCAGCTGCCAGTCCAAGTTTTCATTTTGCTGAGCAGGCGCTTAAAGCGCAGTCTGTGATTCGTCTGCGGTCTAGACTACAGGTAGAGTGTAATTATGCTCAGCTCCCAAATTCTGTTCCACGATTCTTTGAGATGTGGTCAACAAATGATGACTGGTTTGACGTTCAGGATACAGGGGTTATATTTTTTTTTTTTCTGAATTATGTGACTCCATCTTGCTGTTGTCTACCTATTTTTTTATTGCTGGTTTTTAGTGAACTCTTCTTTTACTACGATGTGACCTTTATTATCTGTTATTTTTATTGTAGTGTATTTTTTTTTGTAGTTTTAGTTTTGCATGGAGTTTGTATTACTTGATTGTTTACAATGTGCCTTTTATAATAATGTTTCAAATTGTGCTTTGGTTTTAGCTATCTGTTTACCTAGCTTTTCATACATTTCCTCTGTATCAAGGGTTCTTTGTTGTTGTTGTTTTGTCACAGCATGCAGTTTTGTTCAGGTTTTTTTCTAACGTTAGTCATCTGTATCTCCTATGTAACAATATTAGTTGTAAAAATAAATAAACCCCGAAAAAAAAAAGAAAAATGTATCCATTCATTTTTATAGATACAAAAATTCTGTTGTAACTGCAGTTTGTTGTCGCGTTCTTCACCTCTCTCTCTCTCTCTCTCTCTCTAGGTCAGGACGTTTTGCAATATATATCAGATATTTTTCCAACTTCCTTCAATATCTGCACTCAATAGTATCTGTGCCACAATGCATACAAAATAGTAAAGCAAAAAGAATTTATTTTGAACGTAATCTTAGTGCCTCTAGCTAGTTCACCTTTGGCTTCTCGGAAAATCGCTCTTCACTTCAAAAATATCTTGAGGCGATGTCCTCACCAGCTGAAAAAACTTTATTTGGCCATGATGAAGACTCGCCGCAAGGTCTAGGAGTATAAGATATTTCAGCATCACGAACAGTATCTGCAACGCAGCGAAACTAGAAACTTCATTTGCTTGAAGGTCATATTGACGCACCTTCCGATAATAAGACGCATGGGAATTTTATAGTTTCCACACAAAAAAGTGCATCTCACCTACGAAAAGATATGGTATTTAAATCAAAAGGAAATTGCTCTTAAAGAGTTTCACAATTTTAAAAATCCGCCAAAATGCATTTACTCTCCAGTTAACCTTTAATCATCAGTTCTGCATGTGAGAAAAAATACTGACATTCAAAAAATTCTCGAATTCAATTTCTGAAGTGCGGCTCCATGAAAAAGACGGATAGGATCAGCAAGTTATAGCGAAATAAGTATATTTTGCCGGTGGTTTAATTCGGACCTACATCTTTCGTCTCTGGAGTCGGAACATTCTACCAATGACGAAAGCGAGCAAAGGTTTTCCACTGCAACTTGCTGTTTTGACATGTATGCGTCACCACTTACTATTTTGACATGTTGTCACGTTACGGGTAATCAGAGAAGAGCATTGAATGAAATCTAAAGGCCTCAGGGCACTTTTCCTTTTTTTTTTTTTTTTTTTTTTTTTGATTGGAGGTTTTTTTTTTTTTTGATTTTAGGTTTAACGACCACCGTGAGCAACTCAATGGGCTATAAGCAGTCGCCCGTCCCTAATTTAGGGTCACTGTATCCAGCGAAGGGAGAGAGCCAGTGCCGTAAGACAAACACAACATCCATGCCTGGCCGGGATTCGAACCCGGACCCCTTACGGACGAATGATCAGAGGCCAGCGCCTTAGACCACTGCGCCACCGGGGCGGCCACTTTTCCTTGGGCACCTCTTCCTGAATATGCATTTCCATATCCATTTGAATATGCATTTCCATATCCTTGGAATGCGCATTCCTTTGGCTATTGTTGTGAAGTAAGATAAAAAAAAGCATACAAGAAAGGGCGTCTTTCTCTCTCTCTCTCTCTCTCTCTCTCGTTTTTCTAGTTGTTTCAGAATCAGCCATTTTTCCTGACCTGATGCAGTTCTGGTTTCTTCTCTCTTCGTTTGTGGTCAATGTTGCGTTATTATTATTGAGGCTGTGTTCAGCCGATCATATTAATGTTCTGCAGTTGGAGAGATATACGACTGGCTTAGTGATGCCGAGGAGGATTTTCCGCTTCGGGCTGCATTTCTTGTCCTCATCTGCTGTACTTATTTACTTGTCGCTGCGCGCCTATGCAGAGGAGAGGTGTGTGGGCCATGTTGCTGCTTTGTGCTGTTAACTGCTTCCTACTGAACTGAATTGGGCTGATGGCTTCACGCTGTCTGTTCCGTTTCGTGTTGCATTTCTCGTTCTCATCTAGCTGCCGTTGAGCGCCTATACCAAGGAGAGGTGTGTGGGCCATATTGCTGCTTTGTGCTGTTAACTGCTTCATACTGAACTGAATTGGGCTGATGGCTTCATGTTGTTTGTTTCGTTTCATGCTGCATTTCTTGTTCTTATCTATCGCTGAGCGCCTATGCCGAGGAGAGGTATGTGGGCATGTTGCTGCTTTGTGCTGTTAACGGCTTCGTACAGAACTGAATTGGGCTGATGGCTTCATGCTGTCTGTTCCGTTTTGTGCTGCATTTCTCGTTCTCATCTAGCTGTCGTTGAGCGCCTATGCCGAGGAGAGGTGTGTGGGCCATATTGCTGCTTTGTGCTGTTAACTGCTTCATACTGAACTGAATTGGGCTGATGGTTTCATGCTGTTTGTTTCGTTTCATGCTGCATTTCTCGTTCCTATCTATTGCTGAGCGCCTATGCCGAGGAGAGGTATGTGGGCATGTTGCTGCTTTGTGCTGTTAACGGCTTCGTACAGAACTGAATTGGGCTGATGGCTTCATGCTGTCTGTTCCGTTTCGTGCTGCATTTCTCGTTCTCATCTAACTGTCGTTGAGCGCCTATGCCGAGGAGAGGTATGTGGGCCATGTTGCTGCTTTGTGCTGTTAACTGCTTCGTACAGAACTGAATTGGGCTGATGGCTTCATGATGTCTGTTCCGTTTCGTGCTGCATTTCTTGTTCTTATCTATCGCTGAGCGCTTATGCCGAGGAGAGGTATGTGGGCATGTTGCTGCTTTGAGCTGTTAACGGCTTCGTACAGAACTGAATTGGGCTGGTGGCTTTATGCCGTCTGTTCCGTTTCATGCTGCATTTCTCGTTCTCATCTACCTGCCGCTGAGCGCTTATGCCGAGGAGAGGTGTGTGGGGCCAAATTGCTGTTTGTGCTGATAACCGCTTCGAACCGAATTGGATTGGGACGATGGTTTCCTGCCGCATGTTTTGTGTCATGCTGTATTTTTGGTTCTCCTCTTCCTATTGTTGAGCGCCTGTACTTTGTACCTCGTTTATAGCGTAAAGGCCTCTCAAAGTAAATGTTGCTATTTTCAAAACTGATGTTCTGTGGAATGAAACAGTCGAAATATAAAAAATTGTGTTCTTTAAAATTCTTGTGCATTGTCGATATCTTAATTCAGCATGTCAACTAAGTTAAGACAGTCCTGTCTGCGGGAATTTAAGCTAGCCGGGTTTGGTGAAAGAATTAGGCAGGTTGGACCGTCTCAATATGCATCACGTCGACTCTGGTACGTCACAAAGCGAAACTATGAAAAGTGAAGTGGAAGTGAAAACTGTAAGTGTAATGTACCATGTTTGTTGTGAAATAATTTCATAAGCGATTTGAGTTGAGTGTCCTTTGACAATCTTTTATCTCGAAAGACTTACAACACGTCTGGGAAATTTCTCCTCTATTTCTTAGATTTGCCTGTAGCAAATCTCAGAAATGGGATGAAAATTATACCCAAGGACAGAAAGCAGAAACAAATTGGTGCCCGCTTGTGTATGTGTGTGTGTGTGTGTGTGTGTGTGTGTGTGTGTGCATCTTTTAATAAAACACAAGTTCGAATTTAGAATGCTCCACCATAATACGATAAAATCCAGTCGAATATGTCTGAAAAATTCCAAGGTAATCAAAACACAGTTCTCGCAGATAGATAGTAATGTTTCCCTCTTATACGTTATAGATTAATGCAACCAAGAAGAGAAATTTATATAGCACCAAAGATCCGTATATTTCCGCGATTACTCTTCTATCCGATGCAAAAAGGATTTTTACTCTCATTCATCTATGAACGGAGATATTACAGTAAAAGTAAATGCATGTTTACATGGCTAATGAGAAAACAACTTCACTCTAAACAGCGCGAGGACATAAGGAAAATTCATGGTAATTCTATCCTTTATATATCTGACATAAAAAGACTTTTTTTCACTTTTACAATCACAGACGCCATGACAATAAACAAAACATTACACATAGGTGGACAGGAAAAACAGAGAGAGGTAACAAAGCTTGGCTATGATTTCTCTTTCTGACAGACATATTATTTCAGCAACACCACTTTTAGAATTTTGTCAATGTAAAAGTACGAGATTAGATTTAAATTTCAAGTAATGGAACTGAAGTCGCAACTTTTGCGAAATCAGTACTTCACGAAATGAAAACACGTATGATAAAAATTATTCCAATGGTCACCCTTTAAAGAATCCCGCCTCCTTCCTGTGATAAAATATTTTTTAGTTCAAATAAGTTGAATTTCGCATTCATAAACCTATTTGTAATTCTAAATATCAAGTGATTGCAGTGAGTTATTTTTAGTTTGTAGTACGTTACTGTGATATTCCAGTAAAGAAGATAAATTGCCATCGCAATTAATGTGCTCAATATTTCAACTTTTCTCTCTTCAGGTGGATGCTACAACGGTGTACGAACACATTCAACAAATGAGAGACGCTCAGCCTGTGATTTGGTGGAAAGCAGTGTGTTATCATTACGTCAGAAGGACTAGACACGTGACCCGATATCGAAATGGCGATGCCTACACGACAACGCAGGTGTATTACGAAAGAGTCAACTCTCACGGCTCAGGTTCCAGCTTTGTTTATACGCAGTGTGGCGTGAAGGACATCTCCAAGAGACTTCTGGATCTAGAAAAGCATGCGGCGACCAAGATTCGCTTCAGCAAGGGCTTTGCCTTTGCCAATCTGGAAGCAGCCAACGAGTTCGACGAGCAGCGACGCCGCTTCTTTCACGAAAACGAAAGATTGGATGATTACATGGAAATGTGTGAAGGTTTAGACTTGGTGGGTGTTAATTTCCAGGAACATATGGTAGCCTTTGCTGATCCTGATCGACTCCCCTGGTACGTGTCGCACTTAATTTTTTGGTTATTCTCCTTGATTCTGCTTTCCTGGCCTCTGAGAGTCCTTATTCAATACAAGACAGCTTACGTCCATTATCAGGTGAATAAACTGTTCGGGGTCAACTACCTGACTCCCTCTAGCGGGGCACTGACCGTTGTAGGTCAGATGTCCCGCGTCAGTACAATTGATAGTTCTGAGTTCGAGCGTCACTTGGTCAACTACAACACTATTGCCCCCAGCTATTCAGAAGCTCTTTTGCTCGATCCTTCAACGGGAAGATCGATATTTGAGGTCGACTCCAACGGAAACATTCCAAACGGCATTTGTCCTTCAGACGGGAACCAATCGAGAATGCCTTCCTTGCCAAGGAGTTCGACCGATGTGTCTTGGCCAGAACGCAGGTGTAGCAACAGGTGTACCTCGGGTGGATCCAGCAGGAGAAACTCCATTCCCAGAACAGGCCTACCAGTATCCATCAGCAGATCTTCCCTCCCGAACGGTAGAGTGGTTTATTATGTGTCGCCTCTGCCCACAGAAGATGTTGCCGCGAGAAGGAGTGACAACAACTGTGAACGTGATAACGATGCTGTTGTTCAACTAGACATTTGCCCGCCATCGTACGACGACGCTCTGCGTCTGTGCAGACCTCTGTTCCTACCACTTCGTCGCTCAGTGACTGACAGAGACATTCAGAGGCGACTCCCCTCGGTGTCTGTTTCGTTTTTTGCTGATCGAGAGGTGCGATCCTTGGGAGAAGAGGAAGAAGAGGAAACCGAAGAAAATGAAACAGTTGCAGAGGAAGCGACAGAAACAGCGGAAGTTGAGGCTGAAGAAGAGGAGATAGAAGCAAATGCCGAAACGAGGTTATGACCCCCATGGGAGTCCTAAATTGAGCTTCTTTTGTAAAGAACTACCTGAGAATCAAATGAAAACTAATCACGCACTGCCTCTTCGAAAATATAGTTTTTAAATTCATCCGGGTATTTTGCACTGCCGCTTTTAGGCTTTCATACCTGTTGCTAGTTAGCTTTTGAGTTATTTTCATGAAAGCACAAGTCCCTTTGGCTTTGTGTTCTGTCAAGGTCATTATTTTTCCATCAATGGCTGTTTGGTAATCATCTCAAAATGCTTCAAAGTATCTTGTACATAATGATAATAATAAAATAATATGGCATCCAATTTCATGTTGCCTCAATCACGAATAACAATCGACAGCAATTTCCAGATAAGGTACGTATCTTAGTCCTTTTGTGCCCTTAAATTCAAATATCTACTTCTTTGGCAACTGACCACGTTTTTTGTATCCTAAAGCGAATTGTACCTCAACAGCACTTTTCCTACAAAAGTTTATATGAATGATAAAGTGCAAAAAACTAGTTAAATCTCTATGCTGTTATGAAGTGAATTCTGTTTCAATAGCACTTTGAACTGATTCTTTCGATAATTCAACATTCGTATTTTAAACCTCTTCTTCACGCATGTGAAGTTCTAACATTATAAGTGAAGGAACACATGCTCACAACCGCAACGTTCTTTGCTGTGCTTTCTGCTGAACATTTTTGCATTGTTAGAAAATGTATTTAAAAACTGTTTCGTTATTTCCATTACTTTTACTGCTGAGTGGATAAAAAAACTTTCAAATATCAAAGCATTCTTAGGTACAAAAATATATTAACTGTAATATACATAGAATAACGACTTCATACTTGATTTATTTTTTTGCAAAAAAGTTGTTCCTAATTTACAAGGTGCAGACAATACTGAAAATCAATGCTCTGATATCATTGAACTCAGAAGATGCAGCCATTCAAAATTACAGCTAGCACAATTTATTTAAATTACACAAAACTTGAACAGCTGAATTTTTAAAAAAAAATTTTAAATTGCTGTCAACTTTTAAAATGCTTTTTCAAAATTAGCCTTCATTGCTGCATGGAATGACCACTAATCTAAAGCTTGTGATATTAGTAATTCTCGATTTGATGATATCGTTGTAAAAAAAAGTAGAGTGCAGGAACTTTCACGAAGAATCTATGGCACCAGGAAATTTAGGAACTTCCACTTTTTTCGAATATCGTAAAAGCTAAATTTGTTCGTAAAGTAAGACTTTTGTTCTTCGGATGACTTCTGAGTAGGAATCCCCATTCCACAAATCATCCAGTGAAGTTTGAGCAATTCTCTCCTACTTTTTAACATTGATTGACATATTCTTCTAAGCCGGAAAACAATTTTCTAAATAATTCACTTTTTTTAGTTCTTAGCAATTAGGTCATATGCGCCATGTCAAAACAAAGCGAACTTTATAATAGCTTAGCAAAAACCTTTGAAATTCAGGGATAGTTAAAGGCATTAAATAAAACGCAATACCAAAAAAGAAATACCTTTTTGCACTCAAAATAAAAAAGGTTTTAATAAATTCTTCGAAACCAAAAAAGTTAGCAAGTTTTCCTTTTGCAATGAATTCTGACATTTTAGAGAACATCATTCATTCACTGCTGAAATTCAACTGCGAATGTGCAGAAGTACAGGAACATGGTCATCTGAGGCGCACGTTAGGTAAAATTGTCATGATGCCGTATAAACTCATTGTCTACCTGTGGGCATTACCCATACAGGTCACTGTGGTGACCTGCTATGGAGCCGTTGGTAATGTTACTCGGTGGCAAATGATTAAAGTGCCAGTTTTCCGCACGGAAAATCTGGGTTCCAGAAATATTAAAGTTATTTCTCATACGATACTCTACTCTGCGAAGCGATATTACAGTATTTTTGCATGGTGTTTAATTTCTGTAATTATTACTTGAACGCACGAGCATCTGCACAATGATGAGCGAGACATATTAAAAAAACGAATTTTTTTTTTTTGAGATCAGGCACGCCAAAAGTATGGGAGACTTCTTGCGATCAATGGAAGAACCTACATATGTATATCAAACCACCACATTTTCACCTCTGAGTGTCTTCCTAACGGCGCTCCCTGCATTTTTCTCCTTAGTTTTTTGTTTCTAATTTAATAAATTCTGATTGGTTTCGTAATCATGACCATTCTGTTGAAGCAATCCATATAAAACAGGAACGATTGTAAAAGGCTAATAGTGCAATTTTCAGTGCTACCTTCTTGTGTCAGTCCATTTGATTTGCAACGCTCTTTGTAATGTGTGAATACTGTGTTAGGTATGCAGTTTTTAGTGACTACGGATTAAAAATGAGAAATCATCATGGTTAAGTCTATTTTGAAAAGCCGGAAGACCATTAGTTAAGAAAAATAAATTCAGGTTAACGTCGGGGAACAGATTAAATGTTTTAATCGAAGCCATGGCAATTACTGTTGGGCACACGGTAGACATGACCGAGCCTCTTCCGAACAAAAAGCATTTTACCCTGAAAATTTACCCAGATTGTTTTAGCAAAGTCATGCTATTTATCCAGATTCTTCAAACTACAGGTAAACGGTAATACGCTATTGCTATTCCTCTACCGTTTGAAGACAGGGCTTCATCAAACTGATGCATAAACAAATGTGTACTTTTTTTTTTTTTTTTGATTGGAGGTTTAACGACCACCGTGAGCAACTCAAATGGGCTATAAGCAGTCGCCCGTCCCTAATTTAGGGTCACTGGTTCCAGGGAAGGGAGAGAGCCAGTGCCGTAAGACAAACACAACATCCATGCCTCACCGGGATTCGAACCCGGACCCCTACGAACGAATGATCAGAGGCCAACGCCTGAGACCACTGCGCCACCGGGGCGGCAAACAAATGTGTACATTTACATTAGTTTGGTCAGGAAGGGAAAGACAGATATTTGTTTGTTTCGGGAGTTAGCGACCACGCTGAACAACTCGGTGGGCTATAAACAGTCGGCCGCCCCGGTCGCGCAGTGGTCTAAGCGATGGCCTCTGATCATTCGTCCGAAAGGGGTCCGGGTTCGAATCCCGGTGAGGCATGGATGTTGTGTTTGTCTTACGGCACTGGCTCTTTCCCTTCCCTGGAACCAGTGACCCTAAATTAGGGACGGGCGACTGCTTATAGCCCATTGAGTTGCTCACGGTGGTCGTTAAACCTCCAATAAAAAAAAATAAACAGTCGCCCGTCCCTAATTTAGGGCCATTGGATCACGGGAAGGAAGAGAGCCAGTGCCGTAACACAAATACAATATCTATGCCTCTCGGGATGCGGACCCGTACCGATCTTGGACGAATGACCTGAAGCCAGTGCTTAGACCACTATGTCACTCTGATTGCAAGACATATATCCGCACCTAAACTTTTGAAGTAGTTGCGTGCAAATTCAGGGCTGATAATTTAAAAAAAAAGAGGAAGAAGAAGAAGGGGAAAAAGGCAATTTTGCATATAGTTTCTTCTTCAAATAATTCATGTTTTCCGCTAGAGGGCGCAAATAGGTACTTTTTTAAGCGATATCTCTGCTTCTAAAAGTCTAACTTGAAAAATTCTTCTTGTGTCAAATTGTGTTCATGGTCAAGAATATTTTGCATATAATACTTAACGTTTTTCTTTTTGATATGACGAAACAACGTTTATAAATACAACTATCAATAACTTTAATGTATGCTATAGTTTTGCATGGAACCCTGGTCTAGTTTACTCAGGACCATATCGTATTGATTTCTTGCGACGACGGTTGTTCGTTTCACGTGCTGCGTGTCACGTGGTAGTTATCAGTTTCGATGTGGGCCGTCCATGCGCCGAGCGATATGTAGATGAAGATGAAACGTTCACCAGGAAAGGACGGTTTCGAAAAATGTGAAAGTCTTTTAAAAAGTCGAGATGAGATATTGATCTAAGTCTTTTTAACAATTTTACGTCATGAAACAGAAATTGGTGTTTATTTTCTCAGCAGTGCTGTGGCATGGTAGATTTATTGGGTTTACAGTTTAACAGACGGCTGTTCATTCAGCTGGAATCTAAGGGATCTTCGTGTATGTACAGGCCACACAGACACCAAATACGATAGATTCCTCAAGAATGTTTGTCAGGAATCAGGTTCTTTTCAGTAGACCTAATCATCTTAGTTACAGAATGAATATCCATTTGAAATTTGACGACCTTATGATTTTGGCAATTTTGAAACAAATTCCAGTGGTAAAAGGAAGAACTGCACCTTTTCGGTGAAAGTTTGGGGTGATCGGGGTCAAGATGGATTTATGTTTAGGTTTTTGAAATTTTTTGATAGTGGAGTCCACCACTTAAGGTTTGGAGCCTCTGTTGATAGCAACACGTATGATATAATCAAATTCTTTTTAGAGACCTTCTTCTGTAGAACAAGCGTTTAAGATTTGGTAGTCATGCGTATAAAAGGCACTGGTTTTGTGTTGGATTGAATGGTTTGATCTTCCTTGAGGTGGTAAACAAGCAGCAAGTGGCTTACGAAAAGAGCAGTGATGAATTAATCTTTACACCGTGTTACTACAAGGGCTAGAAAAGGAAGAGGCCGCCCCCGGTGGCGCAGTGGTCTAAGCGATGGCCTCTGATCATTCGTCCGGAAGGGGTCGGGGTTCGAATCGGCCCGGTGAAGCATGGATGTTGTGTTTGTCTTATGGCACTGGCTCTCTCCCTTCCCTGGAACAAGTGACACTAAATTAGAGACGGGCGACTGCTTTTGAGTTGCTCACAGTTGTCGTTAAACCTCCAATTAAAAAAACAGCGGGAAACTATCTTACTCCAATTCATAAGTAAATTAAATATTTGGGTCGAATGAGTTGATCATTAGCAACAACTCAAGAAATTTAGAAATCTCCCACTTCCAGAAAATAAAAATGTCGTCTACTTACCGTTCTTAAAGACTAAAGGAGATCAAGTTTTATAGCTTTTCTTCAAAGTGTTCCACGGAAATTTCGCAAAAAATCGGAG
Organism: Macrothele yani; assembly: GCA_039090855.1. Taxonomy (NCBI): domain Eukaryota; kingdom Metazoa; phylum Arthropoda; class Arachnida; order Araneae; family Macrothelidae; genus Macrothele; species Macrothele yani. The sequence goes on from CM076990.1 coordinate 214,477,268, forward strand.
ATAGCGGACTTCCCATTGCTAGACCACAAACTTACCTATAAAAATTGCCTTAGAAAACAAAACAATTCTTAGAGAGGTTTTGAAATGAACACATGTTACATGTTTTGAAAACAAAACATATAGCGAGCAAAATTACGAATTCTTCTATTTTGGGTTGGGTGAAATGATGTGCTAACAGACTCCTTTTTAGACAATCCATAGAGCCTTGTATTGGGACGTTAGGAAACATAGGAACGATAGCTGGAGTATTACAGAGCAAAGAAAGCATTTTTAAGTTATGAAAAGAAATACTAAGATCCCGTGTCCCATAATTTTGCCACTGTCTGCTGTCTGCGGTTCTAAAAATCCGACTGCTATTTTTTTTTTTTTTTTTTTTTTGATCAGATACTGCTCACCACGGACATTGCCTTTGTGCATGTCTTCCGCTTAAAGTGATACAACGTTTTTCCAAAATAATTGAGAGGGGCGTAAATTTATATCTCAGTTTTCTTCATGTACCTGCTTCGAAATATCCTATTTGAAAATAAAAATTACGTTCGATAGCGTTTACAGTGAAGAACATTTTATGCATAATGTCTCATTTTTCGTGACTTACAATTTCACGACTAACGGCCGTAAGATCATATTTCTGTTAGCAATCTATTTGTAGCTTTATCTGCGTTTTTAAAAATCCGACTGAAGAAAATTTTTGTTTCGGAGATCACCATAAAAAACATGTTATACTTAGTTTCATTTCAAATTAATGCACAGTTTTCCTGCTAGGAAACATAAATGTCTGTCTCTCTTTTTCCATGCCTTATTTTCTAAAAGTCCTTTTTGAAAAATTATTTTTGCATCGGATGCTATTTTTTCTGCCGAGCCAGGTGGCGCAGAGGTCTAAGCGCTGGCTTATGACCACCCGTCTGAGAAAGGATCTGGGTTCGACTCCCGCTGAGGCAAGGATGTTGTGTTTGTCTTGTGGCACTGGCTCTCTCCCTTCTTTTGAACCAGTGGTCCTAAATTAGGGACGGGCAACTGCTTATATCCCATTAAGTTGCTTACGGTTTTCGTTAAACCTTTTCTTAATTAACAGTTCTGCCGCTAACTAGCGTAAGTGTGTGTTTCGATTTATTATTGTACCTCCACTTCTAGAAATGTGATTCAAAAATTCTTTTGGTAGGGTATGTTAGTTGCTATGTGAAAAATGTGAACATTGTCCACGTTAAATAATGCGCAGTTTTCCCTCTGCGGGGTGTATATTAAAAACTGCTGTATCTGCTTCTAAAATTCCTATTTTAAATAAACAAAGACATCGCTTTTCCACGTTTATCAACACATAGCAACCGCAAAATTGTTATCCGTCTATCGTACCCCAGATCTCTCGATATCTAGCCGAGTGCGTTCGCCTTACGCTACAATGGCCAAAAATAAGAACATAATTTTGAAGATGACAATCCGATTCTTGGCGTAAATGTGACAAGGATGGTAAGTCAGATAATATCCGAAAACTTGAAAATTTGCATCGTCCTGGAGCGGGACTCGAACCCGCGTCTCCCAGAAAACGCCAGGGTATACTAACCACTACACCACCCAGAACGACCGAGTTTCAAGTTTCCGATCAATTTGAATTTAACCATCACAGGATTCGCTAGTCGAAGCAACCGGTATTCATGTTTAGCGAATCTGGATGTTAAGAATCTTATCCCGTGTTTGCCCAAAGAAGCAGATAAATCATGAAAGAAATACGGGATTACGCCACCATGAGAAATATTTCGCACTCGTCTTCTTCAAATAACGCACATTTTCCCCTCTAGGAGGCCTAAATTTGTATAAAGTTTTCTCATAGCGCTACTTCTAATTGTCCGATTTGAAAATTTTCTTTTGTCTCAGATATCTTGCGCTGTGATGAACATTTTGCGTACAATTTGTGACTTTTCGTAAAGCGTATAATTGCCGTTACTGAGCTTCAATAGTTATTTCTACTTGCAAATATTTAACCAGTTCTAAAATTTGATTGATAAAACTCTTTTTGTAACTGGGTCCGTTCACTATGAATAACACTGTGTACATTGCCTTTTAAATTATGTGCCGTTTTTCCGATATGGGACATCAATTCATTTTTTTCTGAGGATTTTTGTCTCTTCAAAAAATCTGCTTTGTAAAATTTGTTTTGTGTCTGCATGGATTCAAAAAACGTGCTCATTACACCCGAGAATTTTGTGTCATACTTCTTGTTTTACTTTTCCATATTTTCGGACACATCTTCATGCATGAAGATCTACAGATTGATTACTTCCTATCAAGAAGGTTATATATGTGCAGCAAATTTCAAAGCAACAGAATATAATGTTATAAATTGCTTCCACACAGGATATATGACAAATTAAAAAGCAAAATTCTTCCAATACCACTTTGGGGCCTTACACTTTCTGTTTCCATACCCTTCTGAAGGTTGAAATGTCTTCTGTCAAAAATTGTTCCAGATATCTGAGATAGGCACTTGCTGCCACTGTTTGCCACCAACAGAGACAGCTGAGGCACCTACAACAGAAAATTTGCAGCACAGAAATTTAAATACCTTCACAGAGCGCAGAGGAATATAGTAAAATACAATAGAACATTGTTTCCAATTATACGCTACCAGCTATTCAGGGATCCAACAACCAATCTGAATCTAACACGAACCTTGGAACTGCTGAGTCACGCAAAAACTACAAAACTTCTTTCTATAAAACATTTAGCCTATAAAAAAATGCCTGTTACACCGAGAAAAGAACTAACTGTCCACATAAGTTTATAGAACCCAAATACAACAGTCACAGGTTATATCGCTCCTGTCCGGAGGTAAGCAAAATGCTTGAAATGACTTAGGATCTCCATAAAGTGAAAAATCTATTTAATTATTATACGTAAATTTGTCCGAATTGTCGAAATTTCCATGAGTAAATTGTAATAACATTTTTTTTTCTGTTTTGGGGGAAATAATTAAATTGTGCTTACAGATTCGTGTCGCACACCCCGGTTATGCAGGGTGTATATAAAAGAATGTCACAAAAAGAAAAATTCGTAACAAAATACCCATTGTAGTTTTAAGGAAACACCCGTCACGTGGATTTTTGTAAGTCAAGAACGTGTGTTTTCTATTGGTGCAATCAGATGGCGCTGCATGTATATGACGAACAGTAAAGTGTAAAAGAAGAAGAAGCTGACAAACAATCCGTTAGAAATTTCGTTATCCGTGCAGCAGAAGGCTACGTTTATGAAAAGCTTCATCGAGACCAAATCAACAACGCAAGAACAGCGGAATTTTATTCGGAAATGTGCAGTGTGTAATCCGCCATCAAGACGTAAGATAAGAATCTGGTATGATCACTTTATGGCAACGGGTAGTATTTCGAATAATACATCCTCAGAAAGGCCACGTGACGCGCAGGTGGAATTCATTAGGAGAGCATTTCAACGCAGCCCAGGCAAATCGATGAGACGTGTGTCTCGGGAACTTCAAATATACTACATTCAACTGTCCAGAAAATGCTCCGTAAAAAATTAAAATTGTTTGCATACAAAATGAAAATTTCCGCTGTGGTGTCATGCATGACCGGATAATCGAGTTTTCCTTTTTCATCGAAAAGACAGTGAGCGGGATTGTTTATCTTGATGGAACAAATCGTTGCGACAGAGCTTCAGAAACTGCAACCTGGCATCTTCTTCCACACTGGTCTCACACTCTTACACTGGTCTCACTGTGTAAGAGAACTTCTTGATAAAAAGTCTCGGGCGAAATGGATTAGCCCAGGTGGGCCGATTTCTTGGCCGCCTCGTTTTCCAGATTTAACCCCACTAGATTTCTTCTTGTAGGGATATGTGAAAGTCATCGTGTACTCCACTCCATTGAAGGATCCTCTGAAACTCTTCGAATCAGAATCACTAATGCCATAGCCAGGGTCATGCCTAATATTCCCGAACGCTCTTGGAAAAAATTGCAATACCGTTTACATGTCGTTAGCCCAACTAAAAGATTTCACAAAGAAATCTATCAAGTCGGAAAAAATTCCCATTAGTCATTTGTATATATCCTACAATAAAATACAGGTACGTGCATTACTTTACAAGTTATAATTTTTTGTGACGTTCTTTTATGTACATATTATTCATCGTATAATCTTAAGGTCATGAACGAGTGTAAATTTTCGACGAAGAATCTTAACATTGGTCTATATGTTTCTGTACAGAAAAGAAAAGAGAAAGCCTTCAGTTAGCTTCTCTAGCGCAGAATTACAGCGCACAAGTTCTTTTTTTTACACAAGATTCATTCTTACCTGCAGATTTTTATAAAGTTATCCAGTATACCATAAGATTACTGTTCTATCTCCTGGCGAAAAGAAATCCAAGTTGATTTCTTCTTTCTTTCTTCGTGGCTTAGCGGTCATTTTATGGTAAAAGTACCCAAAATGCGCTAATTGCATCTCGAATATGTTATTCATACTGCAGGATCCGTGTACTGTACAGGTCTCTTACATTTAAACACTGCCTTTCATAGATTTGACTGAAAGTGAGGGTGTTTCTAGTTTTCATCGTTACCTTCAGCATTCGTGTTTTCTTCCTGTTTTTACTCTTGCTGTAATGTCATAATCAGAAACGATTATTTAAATCAAAGTTTCCACAAATTTTAGTTGCTTTGCTTTCTTTTGGTCCATCCATGAACAGTTGCAGGGCCATCTCCTCATTCTTTTGCTACACCTACCCGTTTTGCAGCTTTTTTAAAGTTTTCTGCAGTTTGCGATTTTAATTTTACGAGACATTTATTCGTTTTGACAGCATTTCTACCAGAAAAGCGTTTCGGAAGAAAAAAAAATTTAGAAAATTCGAAACACCCTACCACTCGCTCCTTCATTGAACTCAGGACCGATTCATTCCACCTTATTTCGCTCCCTCAGAGCGCACGTCTCTCGCGAATCCCATTATTTTTGTTTTCTGGTCTACTCATACGTTCCTTAATAAAAAAATCTAGATCACAGTTCAGAAAATTTAAGAGAATTTTTCGCCTAAAGCAAGGAAAGGGTAGAAATTCAGTGCTGGTTGCAGAAAGTTTCCGCTTTTCTGTGGATATATTTCAATCTGGAGACAAGGAAGAAATGCGATATATCCTAATGTGATATTTATAAGAGCGGCTGTTCCTGTAATACACTGTGAGAATTTTTGCAAACAGTGTCACTATTAGATCTTTTGAGATAAGTGAACGAGGAGTAGTTCCACTGCAGCCTAGGCCTTTGAGACTTAATGCCACAACGGCGATTGATGAAAATGCACTAGGTTACTGCAAAGAAATATAATTTGTACTGTCGGAACTATTCCTGTCACGACCAGAGCTGGGATTGTGATAACTTTCCGGTCTCCTCAGGATATTGGTTGCTCGTTTTGATACACCAATTTCTCAACCTTCAAGTGACAATACGACAATTTAAACAGGCACATTGTGGGAGCTTTCTGTGCATGAGAAATATGTAATCGCTCGTTTAACTTTGGATGAAGATCACGGTAAGCAGAAAAAGAGCAACGAGCAGAAGAAAGGATTGAATGGATGACTTCAAAGGCTGGACTGAACCAAGAGAAAATTATTCAGACTTTAGTCGACTCTATTGGCGCCAGCGTCCAGTTCGGAGACGGCACATAAAAAAACAGAATTTGTTTTCAGCAAATTGGCTTGCTAATCTGAGCTTTTTCAATAACGTCCTTCTACTCATCGACTTTTTCAAACAAGACTTTTTTTCAAAATTCTTCGCCAACGCACTTTCACTTTAGATATTTTAATTTACTGAACATTTCTGAATATATGGATGAAAGATCAATAATCACGGACGGGTTTAATAATTTTTGGCATATTGTATAGAGAAAACACGATGTGTTGAACTTTATCAGCAGAGTCCATGAATTTCTTCTGTCTGTTTCTCTTGGATGGCATCATGCCGCCATAAAAGCTTTTCATTCACAGTAGCAGGAATTCCTGTCGTGAATTTTGCTATTGAGAGTAGTGTGTGTGTGTGTGTGTGTGTGTGTGTGTGTGTGTGTGTGTGTGTGTAAAAATTTAGGACATTATTGATAAACTTCAACAGTTCAATATTTTTATGGCTCAGTAAATATGAATAGCAGACGCCACATTTGAACTGTAAAGCCAAGTGCAGTGTTACCACCTAAGAAAAGTAATTGAGAATACATTCAAGATTCATGTTGTGTGTTTATACTAGAGCTGCGTTCGGGCTCAATTTTCGGAGCCCGAGCCCGTCCGAGCCCATGGTATATCAGCCCGAGCTCGTCCGAGCCCATGGTATATCAGCCCGAACTCGTCGGAGCCCATGGTATATCAGCCCGAGCTCGAATTTTATATTGCAACATAGGCCCGGGCCCGAACGAGCCAGAAAAATGGTAACCGATTCAACCATTAATAAAAAAACACCTCCTTTTCCACACTTCCACTCTCTCCTCCTCGTGCAATTAAACAATGTATTTCTCAAATAGAAAGTTGGGAAGGGACCTCTATCTATCTTTACACTGTAACTGCACGACTTTCTTTGACCGTTCGTTTCCCCCTGAAGTGCTTCGGATGGCCGGGCATCCAAAATGATCGGGAGGTGCTGCAATTGCATGTTACTCAAATGATGCTAACATTATCGCGCCATAATACGTTGCAGTATGTACGTTGCTAAATAGAATTAGCAGGGAGCTACTGCGTAGAGATAAGGGGTAATTCATCGTCGGTATGTTATCAACTATCCAATATCTATAGTTCCTGAAAAAGCTTTTTCTTCTTTGTAGAAACACACTAATGCGCTGCCTATGGCATTTTCTACTCAAGCCCGGAATAAATAACCATTTTGAATGCCCGCTCTCAAACCAGAAGCAGTTGCCGAAGAATTATCTTTACTAACTATAAAGCGTCTCATTTGCTAAATCATATAAAATCACATTTATATATAAAAAAATTCCCTCGCTCTTCCTCTCTCTAAAGGCCCAAGCCCGAACCGCAGTAAATGTTCTACAGCCCGAGCCCGATTTGGGCTCAGGCTCTCCTTCAGGATTTCGGGCTCGGGCTCAGCCCGTCTCAGCTCTGGACTTTATACCCACAGACTGTTGTGTTCGTAACAATGTCAAATAAAGAAAATGACGGCAAAGACTTTTTTAATTGCGTCTCGTCTGTTTGTTTAGGGACATAACGAATCTCGTGAGGATCTAAGGCACACGGAGTATCCCATCCCTAATTTAGAGCCACTGTCTCCAGGGAAAGGAGCACACCAGAGCCAGAAGAAGAAGCACAACATCCATGTCGTGTCTTCTAATCCAGGTCCATCCGCACGAAGAAGTTTATACCATGTAATGTTTAACAGGCGTAAACATTGTAAAATGCAGACATTTCACAAAGAAAAGCAGTTCATGTTGGGTCTTCGTTAGCAAGGGAAGCGAATGGAAATCACGGTAATGCTTAGAGCTATTGGAAGTAAAAAGAAGTTTTGCAATTGATACCGTAAATGAAAATACTATTCCTAATCCAATTACTTTTTAATCCAATTACTATTGGAAGTAAAAGAATTTTTGCAATTGATTCCCGCAAGTAAAAATACTATTACTAATCCAATTACTGTATATATTAACAGGAATTTTGTTGATCACGGTTGAAACTAGATAATGTTAAAAAAAATTCCTATCCGACTTTATGAAGCTGCGAGGTCTTATCAAATAAGAATGCGAATTCCCTTCTCATGGCTGAGAAAGTTTGTCTTAGAAAAGACTACCAAATTACAGAACGTTTTGGTCGTGTTTACAGAAATCTAATGGCAGAAAAAGATTTATAGGGCTTTTAGAAGCAAACATAGCGTCAAATTTAAATCGATGAGCCATTACATTATGACCACCTACCTAATAAGCTGTAGCAACACCTTTAGCCCGCAAAACGGCGGTCACTTGGCGAGGCATCGATTCGATGAGGTGGCGATAGGTATCCTGGGGTATCTGGTACCATAATGTTAACAGCAGGTCCTCCAGTTCCCGTAAATTTTGGGGTGGTGGTGATTTAGCGCGGACCCGTTTTTCCAATTCGAACCACAAATGTTCGATTGGGTTCATGTTCTTTGAACTACTCCTTGACGATTCTGGCTGCGTGGCATGGCATACTGTCTTGTTGGTAATGGCCATAACCAGCAGGGAACACAATTGCCATGAATGGGTGAACTTGGTCTACAACGATGTTCAGATACCTGACAACTGTAACGGATTGTGCTGTTGGGATAATGGGGCCTACAGTGTCCCAAGAAAACATCTCAAACAGTATAACACCACCGCCGGCCTGTTTCCGCCCAACAGTGCATCCAGGTGCCATATCTTCCGTTGGTGATCGGCGTATCTGCTCTTGGCCGTCTACGTGATGCACCAGGAATCTTGATTCGTCAAACCAGGCCACTTTCTTCCGGTCATCCACGGTCCAATATCGATGATTTTGGGCCTATTTCATGCGTTGTTGGCGATGACGTGCAGTGAGCATGGGGACCCGGCTGGGTTTTAGCTACGCAGGCCCATGCGCAGAAGTCTACGATGTACTGTGACACATTTCCCTGATCACGACTGTTGTAGCTGCGGGTATTTTGTCGCACTGTGGCCCTGTGGTCGTTGTGAACAATGAGCGACAGTCTCCTCACCCCTCTGGCATCAATGAGCTGCGGAGGACACACGGATGGACAACAGTTTGTCGTTTGCCCATCTCTGCATCACTTTTGATACGTACTCACTACAGCAGCACGTGAGCAACCCACAATCAGTGCCGTTTCTGACATCGTAGTTCCGAGGCGCCATGCCATCAGAATTGGTCCTTTATCAAACTCTGATAAATCGGGAGCTTTTTCTCATTCTGACTCCGAACACTGTACTAACCGAAAGCCAGTCCTCGGGTTGTATATATACTGCTCTGTGAACTTCACCTGCGCCACCGTTCGGTCTCCAGGCGCGCTCACTTCTCTAGGCTGGAGGTCGTTATAATGGAATGGCACATTGATGTATATATCATCATTATAATCATTGTCAACCATTATCAATCCACTGCTGGATGAAGGTCTCCCTAACTTTCTTCCACAATGGTCTGTCTTGGGCCAGTCGCCTCCATGTCACTCCCGCATGCTTTCAAATTTCATCCGCCCATCTCCCACGTGGTCTTCATTTGGGTCTTTTTCTGTCCCTTGGAATCCAATCAAAATTTTGGTTGTCCATCGGTGGTCCGTTCTCCTGGAAATGTGTCGTGTCCAGTGCTATTTCAGGGATTTTACTCTGCTCATGATGATGTTTTTCACTCTTATCATGTTATATATATATAGTAAAATTGACTCTAGAATTAAAAAAATCACTTGGGGAGAATAGGGGATGTGCACCGGATGCGTACACCAAAAAACCGAAAACAAAATAAGATCAACATTTTAAAAAGTGTGAATACGAAAATGAAGTCTGAACAAAGAACCACGAAGTTTAAAAGGAAGAGCGACTGAGTGGCTGACTTTAAAAATATCTTTCTTAAGCAGTATCGCTAAAAACAAAAGAGAAAGAAAAATCCAATCCGGAAACAGTGCAGTTGAATCACTCAGTCCGTGTACCTATTTTTCTTGTGTGAGAGGTGGGGATGGAGAAAAATGCTCAGATACTCTTTTCCTGTAAAAGTAAAATTAGGAGCAGGATAGAGCACCATGGCTGGAGACACAAGATAAAATAATAATGTTGTGTGAGAGATGTACAACTTCTCGTTAAGTAGCAATGAAAGAGGAATGAACACCCTCGCTTTCAATGATCAAGTCACGGGGTGATTCAGAATTTTAAAACTGTAATGTTTAGTCAGACATCCTCGATTTATTACTCTAATAGCTATCATCTGATTTTTAGTGACTCCGGTCAGCAGTATTTATTCAAGCAATCTGGTCGAAAAATTTCCCCTGAAATACATAGATCCTGTTTTTCGTGCAATCTTTTATTGTTTTCATGAAATTTCTGAAAATGACTTTGAAAACTTACCACGCAAAAAAGAAATAGAAGCAAAAAAAGGCCAAGATCTTTTCGGTCGTAATTAGCCGCTGAAATGCGCATTTGTTTTTAAAAAATCCGTTCCAAGTTTAAGAAGGTAGCACAAAAGAAAAAAAAATACACCATGGCAACAACATTGAAAGAAAAGGAAAGTCTCTTGTGACACAAAGAAATTCAGGGTAGGAAAGCAATTTACTTGGTAAAATGATATGACTGGGAAGCAGTCTTCAAGAGAAGAAACAGTCAGGAAGAAGGCCAGGTGGAAGAAAAAGTGTTGTCATCAACACAGCTCAGTTTCGAAATGACACTAGAATCTGCAAAACTCTGCAAGCGTAGATTACGGAGAAAATGTTAACTGGAATTATAAGCTACGTGGAATCATAGGCATGTGATTCTAAAATTTCATGAAGCAACGAAATACAATGCAGCAGAAAAATTTGAAAACTACTGGACAAAACAAACCTTTTTTTATAATGAAATAAGAAAAATGAAGAGCTCGGAATCACAGAAGGAAGTAAAAAAACCGAGAATCAGATTATGGCGAAAAGCTTGTAAAAACATACAGCACTGGTTTTACAGCTCCTTGTCTGGGAGATAAAATTTCGCCTAATATGCCCATCACTGAAATGTAGGTGCAAATTCTATGCTTCATCTTTAAAACGAAGTTGATAAGGAAATAATGAACACAAGTTTATTGAAGAAATGAGTGTCAATTTCAGTAACTCTAACGAGGCAGGAGAGAAAAAGGGATTACTGCGTTCGTCAAGATGCTGACGATATATTTTCCACTTAACTTTCCCCTTGTAAGGAATCATTTAAATTTTTTGAGAAAAGTTCTAAAACAAACTTTCAAAGATAAAAACGACACTGCAATATGTTTCAAAGGGCGCCAGCGACTGCTGCAACCTTTATCACTTTCTTATAGGTTCTCACTATAAGTTTCGGTGTACACTCTTTTCCAAAAAAATTAACCACCCTGAAAAAGTCGTTTGATCCTGACGAAACTACCCATGGAAGTACCTCAGGGTCGAATATGCAAATGATTAAAAAATAACTACAAATGACTAAATAAAAAAAACCACAAAGAACTAAATAAAAAATAACTACAAGTGACTAAATAAAAAATAACTACAAATTACTAAATAAAAAATAACTACAAATGACTAAATAAAAAATAACTACAAATGACTAAATAAAAAATAACTACAAATGACTAAATAAAAAATAACTACAAATGACTAAATAAAAAATAACTACAAATGACTAAATAAAAAATAACTACAAATGACTAAATAGTGACCCCGGAAACCGCGTATCCTGGTGGGTACATCAATAGCAAAACGCGCACCCAGAGACGATCATGACAGCGGATTGCGCGGTTGCATTAACATCGACGGACTGTGACGATGCCTCGAGACGGATCCATGCACACTGCGAGCAGTTGAGCGAGTTTGAGAGAGGACGTATAATTGGGCTGAGAGAGGTAGGTTGGTCAAGTCGACGTATCGCCAGGCCTTTGGGTCGGAGCGATGCGGCAATTGGACGATTCTGGCTCCAATAGGTCGAGAAGAGCGCAACACAGCGGCACGCGGGAAGAGGACGGCCGAGAGCAACGACAAAGCGCGAGGATCGAGCGACTGTGAGATCCACACGAACAGAACCGAATTCGTCGCTCTCAACAATCCATGGCCATGCTGCGTCGTCTACAGGTGCAGAAGTTGCGATCCGGACCCTTGCCAAACTACTTTCAACACGGAAACTACATTCAAAGAGGCCACTCCGCCGCCTACCACTGACCAGCGAGCACCTCCTTCATCGATTCTAGTAATGTCGGGACAAATCAACGTAGATACTGTCCAGTGGCGTCGTGTTGTCTTTAGTGATGAGTCACAGTTTGCACTTGCCGCAGATGACCAGCGCACACGTGTCTGGATACAACCCGGCCTGCCTTTACCGTGAAACAACACACGACTTACACATCGAGAGTGACTGTCTTAGGAGGCATTTCCTACGATAGCCGGACACCTGTGGTAATCCTCCTTACCACCCTCACGGCTCAACGGTACGTTGACGATATTCTACAACCTGTTGTGTTGCCATTCCTATTGCAGCACCACCGAGAAACTTTTCAACAGGATAATGGCCGGCCATTTATTCGATGCGAAAATGATTTTAAATCTTTCTTGCATCTCGGCCCACATTGACAACATCAAGGCTGTCCGACGCCCACTTTAGGCTATTAAGTAAAAGCAAAAGCTTAATTTGGCTTCCTCACAGTAATGAGATTATGGCTTGACGTCGCTCACAAACTTGCTGACTTCAGATTCAATATTTCGTAAGACCATAAGGGAAAAATGTTATGTCACGTAAGTTTATGATCAAACTCTCTGTGATGGGAAAGGCTAATGAACCTTAATAGCAGGGGCGTATTTGGAAGGAGGCCAGGGAGGCTTGACCCCCGAAAATGTTTCTTTTTTTTTTTTTTTAAGTTTTTGGTTAAAATGCGACTTAGTTGGAAAACAAATGCCTTAATTTAATAAAAATGCATCAACTTACATTGGAAAAAAATGCTTTATTTTTTTCTTTTATTTTTCATTAACTTTGATTTTGTTCGGGTGAATTTCAAAAACTTCCATTTTTTGTCGCCCCTCGTGCCCGAAAAAAATCAATATATGCCCGTGGTTGATAGAAAGGGGAAAATTGTTATTTACTTCTTATCCTCTGGATTTCCACAGCACGTAAAGGAGTCGATCATCCCCCTCTTTCCACTTCCTCCCCATGGATCGTCTTCTGTTGTACAACAATTCTCAAATTTCTGAATCTGAAGAGTCGCAAAATAATAGATAAATAATATTCATGATATGCTATATCTTCTTGAGTTTTTTAACGGGCAAAGAATTATAGGACTCTGTTGAAATGCATCAGTAATGGTATAGTAAGTGACTTTTTATTTGATCATCATATTTGAATAAGTGATTTTTTATTTGATCATTATATTTGAATTTGTCACATTGCACCTAGACGACTTTCATGCCCCGTTGGATTTAAACCACTGCTTTAACGTACGAGTGATCTCTTCTCCCTTTCAACTGACCTTTCATAGCAGTCATCAGGTTAAGGAACTGAACTGCAGTATTACATACTCGTTATGTATACTCTGATACTGAAGTAGTCTGTCGTCGAGAGTAATTCCCGTAAAAACTAGTTCCTCAGTGTAACAAAACAGTCTCAAATTATCTTTCTGTTATAGTGTCAACTACCAGTTTAACAAGAAAACAATTCTCTGTTTTTTGGTCTTAAATTTCTATCATTAATCACTACGTATTGATTTTGCTTGCTTTGTAAGTCCAGTTTTCATTAGTTTCTCTCTCGTAATGAACGGAGAGAGATGATAAAAGAAGTTTGTGAAATCAAGATAGCTATGTTTGCCTCTTGCAGGAAACATTGTCAACATCGGTCTCGGAAGTTGTCAATATTTACCGCAATTCACTGCACTGAAAAAAACCCAGGAGTTACCTAACACTCTTGTTGCATCAAACAATAATTGTCACGTTTATCCCTTAATCGTTCATACCTACTGAGTCAAAATTTCTGAATCCCCTGCTAAACAAGATTTTATCTCTACGTTACGGCCTTCAAGTACGTATTTAAATCTCAACAAAATGCTTTTGTAATGCAAAAAAATGTCTTTGTTTTATGTATCACAGGTTCAATTATTCTGTAAACCAAAAGGGAGTGGGTTGGGTATAATACTTTCAATGAACGCATGCGGGTCCAGTGAGCAGGGAGTGTGTAGATTTTAAAAAAAGAAATTGCATTCATAATTCCGTTGTCACTTTCCATTCCTTCGCGTCGACCGTTTTCCATTATGATGAAATACGTATTTGTAAATATATACAGTTGACGTGGACCAAGAACATCAATAGAAGTCATCGCTCTTTCCGCGTTTATCAGTGAATCGCGGAAAAATTCCATCGAGAATTTTTCCGTGACTCACTTATAAACGTGGAAGGAGCGATGACTTCTATTGATGTTCCTGGTCCACGTCAACTGTGTATTTATCCTTCATTCGCCTTCTAGTTATTTGTTTAGTTGCTGCTGTTCATCTTTGGTGAATCCCCAGCATTGTGCGGGCTCCAAAGAAGCAACCTGCTATGTGGTTTGATAGTTTGTCGTTAGTGAGTCTGGAGAATTTCGAGGCCGTTGTGGTGCAATGGAAGCATATCCGGCGCGTAACTGGAATACCCTGGGTTCGATTCCCGGTGGCGGCCGATGAGAATTTTTCCGTGACTCACTTATAAAACGTGGAAAGAGCGATGACTTCTATTTGACGTATTTTCAGAGTTCACTGACGCCGCACAGGTTGCCGAGTGGTCTATGGCATTCGTTTCTGGATAGTTGTCCAAGCTGGGTCCCGGTTCGAATAGGTGTACACTGAGTGGCTAAATTATTGTGACTACCAGATTTTTTTGTGCAAGATGACTGAATCGATATAAAAGGGAAGGATGAAGGCATGCAGAGACAAATGAAGTGCATTGCGCAAGAAATAATGGGTAAACGACGCGATCTGACGGACTTTGAACCTGGAATGACCGTGGGGCTCAAAACATCAGCAAAACGGCTGCACTTATGAAATGTTCGAGGGAAGCAGTTGTGAAAGTTAACAGCGAGCGAACCACCAGTCAAACAACTGGGTCTGAGAACAAGGCGTGATGCTCGAGCTGAGCAGAGAGCAGGCAGATTTGTTCCGTCCAACAGATTGGCAACACCTCGTCAGATTATAGATAATCTGGATCAGGGACCAAGTCCGAGGGCCTCTCAACGTATATTTCGCCGCTAGTTACATCGTATAGGCTATAGAAGCTAACGGCCTGTCCGTAAGCCATTGCTATCTGCAGCGAACAAGAAGAAACGCCTGCAGTTCGCTGAGGTACACAAGAATTGGACAGAAAATGAGTGGGAAAGTTTAATGTGGTCCAACGAATCGCGTTTTCGACTACACCATGCAGATGGAAGAATGAGCATATGAAGACAGCAGCACAAAAGCATGGACCCTCTTCCGTCGTCACTACTCTTCAAGCTGACGGAGGCAACGTTGTGATTTGAGCATGTTTTCGTGGGAGTGTTTGTGTCCTTTGATTATTATCGGGCAACGACTGACCGTCCAAAGATATTTAAATATCGTTACCGACCACGTCTGCCCAATTATGTTGATGGTTTATTCCAGTGGAGATGGATACTTTCAGCAGGACGATGTTCCATGACATAATACTCACACTGTACGCGAACGGTTTGGGAAGCATCACTGAGACTTTTCACTGTTACATATGCCTCCTCAATCACCGGATCTCAATAAAAAATGGCACATTTGTCGGATGAATTCGAAAAGGGCATCAGACAGCTAGATCTACTACCATCAAATCTTCAAGAACTGGAAGATGCTAACTCATCGCATTTGGATTAATATACCCTAAGCCACTTACCGACATTTAATGGAGTCCATACCAAGAAGAATTCTAGCAGTATTAAGAGTAAAAGGTGGCCCAACAACGTACTAACCAGGTGGTCTGTCTTCCTTTCCCGGAGCTAGTGGCCCCAAATTAGGTGACTCCCTAGAGCCAAAGAGTTTCTCATGGTAGCTGTACCCTCTCCCCCAAACAAAATTTGAATGACGCTAGTACCGGGCTTAGACATTGAGCTCCAAACGCAAGGTAAATCAGGTGGTCTCCTAAATAATTTCCACTACTAACACCCTATTTCAAACTGAAAAGGTAGTTCTGCTCAATGAAATTTGATCATGAGTATATCCATGTTCATTCTGCATACGACCTCCTAATACATTTTCAAGTTTCTAACACCGCGTTTACAAAATTATTTTTGCTTCGAATAGATTAGAGTCAAAAGTTTGGTTTTGCAGCCTTAAGGGTTTCAGAGCTTAACCCATAAAGAGACGCTGTGAATTTTTGTAAACTTTTAAATAAATAGCGGTCCAACGAGAACGCGGCGGGTGTGGCAGTTTTACATAGAAGTTCTATTTTGCACTAGTTGTTTTGACGAAAAACATTATACCTTTCGTTTTTCCAAGCAGGACTTTTTTTGTTACAGTACGACACACACATAAAATTTCTTATTTAAAAAAACAGCTGTGGTTATTTCATTCGTGTTTCTCACTTCCAAATAAGTTGCACCCTGTGTATCCTATTTTATACATAATAGAGTCTTTGTGGGTGGCAGTCTTCGTCACAGTTATGCGCGGCCGAATCCTTAGGGCTAAACCTTTGTTGATACTGATTAATGTCATGCAGAAGCCCTCATCTGTCGCCCACAGAAAATGTTCGTTCCGAATAAACAATGCATGAAGTTGAACGGATTACAATAAAGTGTGAAGTCTCGAAAATATTTTAGGGACATTCGTGCGGAACCCATATAACGAAGTGAATTTCTCCGTCATTTTTATCCGCGCCAGGATTCGAACCCGAGGACGCTTATTCCGGAACAAGCAGCTCTACCAACTGAGCTACGCAGACATGTATTCTGATTCCTATCTGCCTTTATGTCATGTGCGTCCTGCTGGCAGGATATTTAAAAGTTTACAATGTCATGTGCGTCCTGCTGGCAGGACGCACATGACATAAAGGCAGATAGGAATCAGAATACATGTCTGCGTAGCTCAGTTGGTAGAGCTGCTTGTTCCGGAATAAGCGTCCTCGGGTTCGAATCCTGGCGCGGATAAAAATGACGGAGAAAACCACTTCGTTATAAAGGCGCCCGAACTGTCCGGATGACCCGACCATTCAAAATCTCGCATTGGTGTGATGTTATTTCCACACCGCGAGATAGGAAAAATAAGAGAATCCCTTCTCCAGCGCTTCGAAAAAAATAAATAAATAAAATAAGGGGGAGATGATGTATCGTACCAGGAGATGTGACGTACCTGCCAGAAGGACGCACACGACATAAAGGCAAATAGGAATCAGAATAAAATGTCCGCGTAGCTCAACTGGTAGAGCAACTTATTCCGGAATGAGTGGACCCGGGTTCGAATCCTGGCGCGGATAAAAATGACGGAGAAATTCCCTTCGTTATACCCATTTTGTGAGTTTCTCCATCCTTTCCAATCCGTTTAAATGAACATGAATGGCTGTATAAGTCGACCTGAATTTCTGAGAAACTTTTTGCTGTACTAGAATTTATTTCCATCCGGTATCACAGAATATTTCCACGGCAACTCAACCGATTTTCACCAGTATTATACGAAGTTCGACAGGTCAGTTCGACCGTGCATCATCGACTGGACTGTAATCATCGAAGCTGAACTCGTAGAACCAAAGATGACATTTCGTTCCATTGAGAGCTTCCCCTCCACGCGCTTTCTATGCGGAAGGCAAGTTATTGCCCCTAAGTATCAAGGAAACATGAACAAAATGAGCAAGGTATGGATACAGAGATCCAAACGCAAGGTAATCCAGGTGGTCTTCTCAGTAATTTTAATGAAACCCCATTTGATGTTTTAAATTTAGAAGTCGGTTTATTGCAATAAGAACTTATTCAAATGGATCTGAATAAAGGTTAGGTTAAAATTAGGTTGATGTAATTTAATTTTCTCTTATCCGTGTGTATGTAACAGTGCTTTAGATTATTTATACACTGAGTTTACTTTGCATGAGGAGCATCTACTTAATAACGCGTTGGTCCACCTTTCTGTGCAATCACTCCTCGCAGACGCCTAAAAACAGATTCTAAAAAGTGTCGAACATCCTCCATCGGTAACTCGATCCATGTCCGCTGCAGTAGCACCGCCAGTTCACACTCATTCCTTGAAGGAGGATCAGCAGTTCTCAAACCGTGTTCTAGCATGTCCCACGATATTCAATTGGGTTACAGTCAGGGGAGGTTGGGGGCCAAGACAATGTGGCGAATTCGTTGTCGTGTCCCTCCAACCACGCAGTAGTTATACAAGCCCGATGAAACGGTGATGGTCCTGGTAAACTTCCTGCACATATGGATGAAGATGATTGGTTAACAGATCCCTGTAACGTCCACCATTCAGTGTTTGGGGGATGATAACCAGTGGACCAAGGCTCCCCAGGAAAACGCTGCCCAGACAAGAACTTGCCAGGAGAAAGCTCCCCCAGACCAAAACACCACCTTCACCGGCGTGTTGAACCCCAACTGTGCCCCAGGGGATAGTTTCATGCTGTTTACGCCATACACAAACCCGACCATCGGCATGGTGCAGCAGCAAATGGGACTCATGAGTCCAGATGATCTCTTTCCATCTGTCGAGGGTCCATTACCGTCATGCGAAGCGTTGTTTGAGATGACTGGGCGTCTTCACGGGTAGTCTCGTTGGTCCCCGCCTGCGGAACCCCAGGCAAAACAAGGTATAGAGCATGGTGCATGTAATAATAGGTCCAACTGTACTGCTGTTGTACTGGTGGATGAACTGGGTTACTGTTGCAAGTCTTTGCTGAGATAGCAGTTGTGACACCCGACGCTCACCTCTAGAATAAACCGCGCATGGGTGACCCTTTTGCTGGATGTCTGTGCATGGTTAATCCAGTTCTGGTACACCATTGATTCAGTAGTACGGGAGCAGCCAACAAGTGTGGCTGGCCATTGTGAGCCCTTCTGCTGGATGTCTGTGTATGGTTAATCCAGTCCTGGTACACCATTGATTCAGTAGAACGGGAGCAGCCAACAAGTGTGGCTGGCCAATGTGAGCCCTTCTGCTGGATGTCTGTGTGTGGTTAATCCAGTCCTGGTACACCATTGATTCAGTAGAACGGGAGCAGCCAACAAGTGTGGCTGGCCAATGTGAGCCCTTCTGCTGGATGTCTGTGTATGGTTAATCCAGCCCTGGTACACCATTGATTCAGTAGAACGGGAGCAGCCAACAAGTGTGGCTGGCCAATGTGAGCCCTTCTGCTGGATGTCTGTGTATGGTTAATCCAGCCCTGGTACACCATTGATTCAGTAGAACGGGAGCAGCCAACAAGTGTGGCTGGCCAATGTGAGCCCTTCTGCTGAATGTCTGTGTATGGTTAATCCAGTCCTGGTACACCATTGATTCAGTAGAACGGGAGCAGCCAACAAGTGTGGCTGGCCAATGTGAGCCCTTCTGCTGGATGTCTGTGTGTGGTTAATCCAGTCCTGGTACACCATTGATTCAGTAGAACGGGAGCAGCCAACAAGTGTGGCTGGCCAATGTGAGCCCTTCTGCTGGATGTCTGTGTATGGTTAATCCAGCCCTGGTACACCATTGATTCAGTAGAACGGGAGCAGCCAACAAGTGTGGCTGGCCAATGTGAGCCCTTCTTCTGGATGTCTGTGTATGGTTAATCCAGTCCTGGTACACCATTGATTCAGTAGAACGGGAGCAGCCAACAAGTGTGGCTGGCCAATGTGAGCCCTTCTGCTGGATGTCTGTGTGTGGTTAATCCAGCCCTGGTACACCATTGAGTAGTACGGGAGCAGCCCACAAGGCGACTGTTACCGAAAAACTGGCACCTGCCCTCCGGGTTCCCAACTATCTGGCCGCGGTCAGATTGGCTTATGTCGCCACGTTTTCCCATTACTGGCGAACATTTACTGATTACGTACAGAGTTTAGGTCTGCACACTTTATAACAGCCGCACGTTACGTTGACATCACGTGGTACTTCGTTGTCGCTCGAATATGTAAAACGGGTATATTCCTAACGCAAAGTTGTTGTTGTTATTTTTTATTGGAGGGTTTTTTTTTCTGGGAGGGGGTATTTATTTATTAGACTTGTTTGACAGATACAGTTACATATATATTGAACATAATTAGACTTGGTTGACAGATATACGTAGACAGTATAGACATTCTGTGTTTCGATGACAGTAATGTACATAGGTGAACAAGGAACTCACCGAATAAACCCCAGAAAGACAAACAAACGACCATGCCTTACCAGGATTTGAACCCTGACCCCTCCGTTGGATGAATGATCAGAAGCCATCGCTTAATCATTGCGCCACCGGGGCGGCCGTAAAACAAACACAACATCCATGCCTTACCGGGATTCGAACCCAGACCCCTCCGTTGGGCAAATAATCAGAAGTCATCGCTTAGACCACTGCGCCACCGGGGCGGCAACGTAAAGCTGTGTGCGTGTGTGTGACATTTTATTTTATTTGCAAAGTCTAGAACTTATTTACAGCGTCATGGTCAAAGTTATTTCGCTTGTATCTTGCTAGGGTGACAGTTCACCAATTGCTTGTCTCTTTGCTAAAACGATATTGCTTTTGAAGTGTAGCTTCAATTTATGCAAATCGTGGATTATCATTGCTAGAGAAGTAATCAAGGCTTTAGCGTTCATCCTAATTCACACTGCAATTATCATTTTCCCGAAACAGTTTTTGTAGTTTGTATTATCAAATGCCAAGATTTGGTTTGCCTATTTGGTAAGACAGAGATGTAAAAATCCTAATTTACATCCGCTGGCTCGTCAAATTAAAATCGAACTTTCTTATGGGGCCAACCTGATGTATAATTTATAAAGTACTTCTTTTTTAAAAAAGAAACTATGTACAGAGAGACATTTTTTATAATTGCGTGTTTATTACAGATCTTCCTGAGCAAATGTTTAATTAGTTTTCCCATTTGCGTGAGTTTCATAAGACAGAAGCGTTTAAAGCAACAAACTTTTGCTGCAAATGTGATAAAACATTGTTGAATTTACTAGCGAAAAAAAAACTGTTTACGATTAACTGCCAATTCGATTGCCTTTAAAGGTTTTCCTTACTTCGCAGCTGAGGTCATTAGAATTCGGGAAATTGCGAAAGATATAAAAGAGTGCCTCAGTCAGACTGTTAAGCAGAATTTTTATCTTCTGCGAAATGGTTTTGTCACTAACTCGCTATAAGCAATAATGGCGCCCTTAAATTTCTAAATTATCTCATAAATTTCCTGCTAGAACCGCTGGATGGTATGTAAAAAGTAAATCTTAATTTTTTTTTTTTAAACTAATGAAATTTAGGCATTTTTTTTTTTCTGGATTTAACTACCCCTTGAACACCTAAACTTACGTCAAAGTAATTCATGACCAATGATTAAAGGAAAAGGACCGAGACAGCACTACATGACAAGCGCGACATCTATTCATCTCCGCGACTCATATCCCTGCCGAATTCGGATCATTTTCCATAAACCCGCACATCTGACCGCTCGGCCACAAGGACGGCAGTAGGAAAATTTAGCCTACCTCATTCGAAATAACGCTCCATTGGTTATACAACGGAAAATCACCTGTATTTTAAGGTGTTCAGAATCATATTCCATATGAGATCACTAGATATTCCCAAAACTTTTTGTCGCGATAATTTCGTTTTATGTTATACAAAGGCCGTTCCATAAAAACTGAGAGTATTTTTTTTGAGTTGGCAACAGTGCAAAGAGGGGAAATAACCATGCAGACGACAAACTGAATTAAGGAAGTATCTATGGCAACAGTTATTAGCCGTGGTAGACGATTCTGGTTTTGTTGTTGCACAGTTGTTTAAGGTACGTCTGCATTTCGCCATACAGCTATAGAGGTGAGTGATTCAGAGTTAAGAAGGAAAATGCGTTGTGCGATATAATTTTGCTATCGTTTGGGTAAAACGGCTCCAGAAACAGCTGATTTAATGAAAAAAGCTTACAAAGATAAATAATGTTTGGCTGGGTCAACGATTTTTAGATGGCACCATAATTTTAAAAAAGGGCGTTTGTCGGCAGAACTCGCTCCTAGGCCTGGTAGACCTGAAAGTGTTGTTACGGAGCGTATTGTTGACACTATTCACTGCCCGGGCAATCCTGCAAGAAGATCGACGAATGGCGTGTGAAGACATAGCCGCGTCAGCTAATATTTAAAGAACGTCGGCATTCCGCATTCTACGCGACAAATTACTGCTGCATCGTGTGTGTTGCAAATGGGTACCTCTTCACCTCACGAGAGAACAATTGTTAGCCGGAGTTCAGGTGTGTCATGAGTGGAAACAAATGATTGCAAAGGATCCAAACTTTCCAAACACTCCATTGGTTATACAACGGAAAATCACTGCCGATGAAACATAGGTCGAAATAGTGGACCTATGTTTCAACTGCCGATGAAACATAGGTCGAGATGGTGGACCTATGTTTCAACTGCCGATGAAACATAGGTCCACTATTTCGACCCCCTCACGAAGCGCGCAACGAGTGTCTGGAAAAACACAGGCTCACCTCCTCCGAAAAAAAGTCCACCAAACCAAATCAGCTAGAAAGGTGATGATGACAATTTTCTTTTATCATAAAGGTGTAGTCTACCAGCATACTGTTCCTCCACAAATTACTGTCAATGCTGAACATTACATTTCAGTCTTGATGCTTCTGCGACGACACATATCGATTGAGTGACCGGAACTGGTGGACAAGTGGACCCTACACCATGATGACCCCCGGCCACATGTGGCTGCTTGTGTTCAACAGTTTCTTACGAAATGCAGTGTTGAAATCATGCCACAGCCTGCCTACAGTGCTGACCTCGCCCCGTGTGATTTCTGGTTGTTTCCAGCAACCAAGGAGAAGTTCCGGGGAGCAACATTCAACACAGATGCTGACGCTATTCAAGCTGTACAGGGGTCGCTAAAGCAGCTTCCATAAAATGCCTTCCCCAGATGCTTTGAAAAGTGGGCTGAACGATGGGACCGTTGCATATCATCCGAGGGAAGAAACTTTGAGAAAGAATAACATGTATTTTGCTGTACCTATATTTCTCCATTTTGTGTGATTTTACCCTCAGTTTTTATGGAACGGTCGTTGTATTTTAAATGTCCCCGTGCAATGTAAACGAACTGTGACAAATATTTGGTGAGTGTCACCTTTGACTCCTTTAGAGGTAGATGTCGCTGAACCCCGACGATCCGTTAATTAGTACATATTTGTCTATTTAAATGCTAATGGCATTTAACAAAAATCAAAATAGTCGTAATTGCCCAAGCCATATTAATGCAGAGGCATCATCTGGAAACATAAAAACCGTATGTACGGTGTGGGAGCTGGTCAATGTTAAATGACATGACACCAGTTAAATGGGGGCTCCGCTGCTTTCCCCGACTTTGGAGCTGTTTAATAAATTTAGTCAGAGCTTACCTGAGATTAATTCTGATTTTTGATGCCAAAATAGTCCCCAGAAATTCACTTCTTTCTGCCGATGAAACATGGGTTCACGATTTCGACCCCTCACGAAGTGCGCCCAGTGCAGAAATTCTCTCAGAAGTTTTATCTCTGTATTTCTCTGATTCTATTGCCTCTACTCTTATCCGGATCAAGCGGTTAACCACATCATCTCCCGATAACAGTTTCAGGAAAATAAGAAGACACCAAAGATAAAATGTCTAAGAGTATTTCTGCATTGGGTGAAAGTAAAGTGAAGGGAGTTGGGGAGCATTAACATGGTGAAACATTGGGAAGTACTGATAACCCTAGCTACCCTCCGTCACCAGCCAGCATAATAGAATACGCCACCATAAACCTGTTGTTGCAACTTCAATAAGAAAGCCCTGATATTCTTTGTTTATGGACTACTTTTTCCTACACTATCATTTACATGTTACTTAGTAGCAAATTCTTCTTCCTGTAATCAATAATTAATGTTATCGAAGAAAGGAAATTGCTGTTACTGTTGCTTATTTATTATTACTCTCTGTTTTCTGTAAAAGCTCGCACGAGAGGAAAGACAGAACTGCCCCTCTCTCTCAGCTGCTATGATTACAGTCAACATTCGACACCCTCAGATCTTTCGACAAGGATCCTGTTCTTCCTACTTTCGAAATTTACTTTACGACATTAATTTTGGGCACACCTTGATTTGTATGCACTTTTACACCAGAATTTCCGTGAATTACGAAATGATTTTTTTCCGTAATCCACACACGTTACATTGAACGTTGGCTTGCGTTTTGTGTTGCGCGACGGTCACTTCGTTTAAGGGAAAATATTTTTAAGTGGAATTTTGCCATAACTACCGCATATAAAATGTAATCTATCAAGGGGAAAGCACAAAAAAAGCCAATTTTCTAGATCAACCTTCTATTGCGAATCTAGAGTCGTACCAAGTTTTGCTTCGTGGTTCAATGTGGTTGCAGAGCTAATGGCACAACAAATCGGTGTGCCGGTGTATACAAAATAAATATGTCCATAACTTAAGCAATGGTACCTGCATGTGTATGTATTAGTCCAGGGATGGGGACCCTGAGGCTTTAAGACAGCATGCGGCCGCCTAGACCATTAAGTGCGGCCTTTTGAGTGAATCCAAATTTTGCAGAACAAATCCTTTTATTTTTATTAATATGTTTTTTTCGTCTTTTATTATTTCTACTTAAAATGACCGTATTTTAAATACCAAAGAGTAAAAGAAGATTCACCCAAATAATATTTTGACACCTGCTACGCTCAAGGTTTCGTTCTATGCCTCCTAAAAAACTACAGATGGAATTGATTGAGCGCTCAGAAAATTATATTTTAAAGGCCTTATTTGACGCTAAGAAAGATCCTGTTGGAATATGAAAAAATGCAATAGAATACTCGTGCCTTCCGCAACATGCACGAAAAATGCTTTCTTGCTTTTCAACCATTTATTGCTGCGAATCTACATTCTGCTACCTAACATAAATCAAGACGCCCTTAAGGTCACAAATGGCGGATACCCATCTAGAGGATTAGCTAAAATTGCGGGCCTCCACGTTGCAACCAAATATTCAAATGCTTTCCAACAAAAAGCCGTCAAAACAAAGTCTTTAAAATAATAATAGTTAACTTTAGAATTAACATTTTTTTTTCATTTTTTGAATTTAGTAGATAACAAGATTTTTACAAAATAGTGTGCATTTGGAAGTATATCTATTTAAGTTTCTTGAATGCGGCCTTCTTAGATTACAGCTAAATTAATGCGGTCTTCCAACATGAAAAGGTTCCCCACCTCTTTATTAGTCATTTACAAGAACAAGTAACGAAAACGTTCTTAAAAATGCTAAATGCAAATTTTTTATATTGATACATCACTGCAGAAACGTTTCGTAACAATATTTAGCAGTCGTGACGAAGATGAATTCAGCTTTGCAGTAATGTTCTGTACTCTTCCAATAGTAGTAGATACTTATAATGGTGTCAGAATGTTCCGAATATTGTTTCCAGGTCTAAATAGATGGAAAAATTAAATTCCGAAGTACCGGTAGTGTGCAGAATATTCCTTTATCGTACCAAACTACCGTTCATAGAGTTATAAGCACAAGCAATATACTCCTTTTTTTATCAACTGGTGATATTGTATAGGTAACACCTATTGATATGCTGAAAAATGACACAAGATGTACACGGTTTTTGTTTTATTTTTTGGTTGGAATAAAGCATTGATGTCTCTTAGTACAGTATTCCGTAGTGTTGCAGCAGACATAAGATCTGTAAGTTTTTCTGACTTCTTTACTTCTTTAAAAGTTTTACTGGACTCGTAAATGAATCGTGTTCCTGTAATATACTTTCCACGCAGTAGCTGAACGGTTGTCAGAACACGACTGCCAATTTGTTGTAAAATTGCTTTCGTTAAGTGTCGTTTGGCACTTTTACATACTTAATCACATATCCTTTTCCATGAAAACTTGCAAAGTGTCCCTTTGCTTCTAAGTTTAATCTTCTTTACGGTGAGCTAAATTAGTATATGTTTTTTCTTTCTTGTATTATTCGGCAGCACCATCCGCAAAATGAATCATTCTGTTTATATCGGAGAGATAGTACACTGCTGGACAATTGCTAAGGACGGATCATAAACGGCTATATAGCGTATAAAAAAGTAAGTGTGGTTGGATGCCAAGTGAAATAAAATAATGTCAGAATGCCAGGAAATTACCAGAAAGACAATTTATTGTGCTCTGAAATCCAGAAGGCTTTGGAACGTGTTCAAGGGACAAACAGGCCATTTTGTGCAGAATACGTAAACGTGAAAAAAATGCAATTACCGTCCGCAGGCGTTCCGGCGTAAGATGTCAATACGGGATATGGCCACCATGGAGGGCGATGCAAGATTCCACACGTCGTGTCATGCTTTGCACAACATTATCAAGCAGCTGTTGGGGTAATTTATCCCATTCCTCTGTCAGTGCACGGATGAGGGTGTCCTTGTTTATTGGAGGGCATTGGCGACCAACAAGACTCCTCCCCAAAGCATCACACACATTTTCAATAGGATTCAGATCTGGAGAACGTGCTGGCCACACGAGGCGTTAAATATCCTCGCTCTCAAGACACTCCTGGACAGCGACTGTTCGATGACATGTTGCGTTGTCGTCCATGAAAATGAATCTATCACCGACAGCACCACGGAACATGCAAACATGAGGTAGCAGAACATCATTAATGTATCGTTGGCCAGTCATAGTCCCAGTTGGAAGCACATAGAAGGACGTACGGCCATTGATCATGGTACCAGCCCATACCATGACACTACATGTCGGATATCAGTCCCTTTCCTGTATGTTTGCTGGACAATATGCAGTACCACTATCACGCTAGATCAGTTGTCGTCGACAATCAGACGATAGACTGTATCTACTCTCATCTGAGAAGAGGACAGCAGACAAGTCGTTATCAGTCCAATTGCGATGTTGATGGCACCATTGCAAACGGGCGGTACGGTGACGTCTGGACAATGGCATGCACACAACAGGACGGCGGGCGTATAGTCCTCCTTCATGCAAACGTCTGGCGACAGTTTTTCGGGAGATCCGCTTGCCAGTAGCAGCCATAAACTGATTTGCTACCTCACTAGCTGTGTTGCGCCGGTGTCTTTTTGTTGATAGCACTATGTACCGATCTTCTGCAGGTGTCGTACTGCGAACACGACCTCCCCCGTGACGTTTGCTACACTCTCCATTTGTTTGAAATGATTTCCAAAGCCTTGAAACAACACTGTGGCTGACGTCGAACTCCCTAACAACATCTCTTATTTTTCGCCCTTCTTCAATCTTGCCAATAATACGACCACGCGTAAAATCATCTAGGTGATGTCGGGAAGACATACTGAAAATTGCAAGTTCGTCAATTGATTCTTTCCCTTTCAACTTTGCGTTTGAACAACAACGGTCAATACGCGTCAAATCCTTTATATCTCTTCTCAGCGCTATGACGTCACGAACAAGTTCGGCAATCTAAAATTTGCATACGCACAACATGTCTTACTGTATCCCGCACTAATGCTAATTTCCACATTTTCCTGCCTTCCATTTTATGGTTGCTATCGTTGCTATTGTCATCCGTCCTTAGCAATTGTCCGGCAGTGTACTTTAATATCGCTATTACTTCCTTTGATAGGTGTACACAGTTGTACTGATATATTGCAATGGAGCACTGATTGTACAAATACTTCTATCCTGCAAATTGTCAATATACTTAAAACATAATACAAAGTAAATTTGATAGTTATGTCCGCAGCGTTTTTTCTTACTTTTTAGTGCGCAGAGTTAGAATCACAACATTGGTTCCCACATGGAGGGTGGAATTCGCCGAAATACTTTTTCCTGATAGCACGTATAATTCGAATAGCCGTTGTAAAATCTCAAAAATGTCTTCTGTTGAGGAGTTTCAGTAGTAGCTGATATGAAGTTGTATACAATGTTTTATTAATCTTCCACACTCTTGATGCCGATGGAGCACTTTCATACTGAACGTATTTCTGATGTAAATCAGTCTTATAAATTTGTCTAAAATTTAAACATTTAATCAGCACAATCCAAACATTCCTCTCTCTTTTAATTTCAGAACAATATGAAAACATTTTCAGTACGCATAATTTCAACACAAAGGAGATGTGAGGATAAAAATTTTGCATCTCCAAGAGTTCAAACGTAAATGTTCAATCAGTAAAACGTAGATAGGAAAGAGCTTTTCATGCCTGATTGTGTTATCTCCTACTTGAGGTGCATGATGTGTGCACAAGGAATGGACCTTATTCACCTCGCATTGCATCATGGGAAAACTTTTCCGTGTCCGCGGACCAACAATAATTTGTTTACATGCGTTTTCCCATTATTTAGCATGGCGTTGCGTTGCAGGGGTTTAGGAAAATCGCGATTTTCGTAAATTTATTAACGACATGTCTAACTTTTGCTAACCAATAGTTGTGGTAATAAATCCTGCCATCTAAATTGTATAGAGAAAGAAACAATTTTCTTTAATTTTCCTCTGAAAAGGACGAAATTGTTAAAGGAATGGCTGTGTAAATCGAAAAGCAGTAATTTTCATCCCAATGTGCATTCTCCAAAATGTTCTGCCCACTTTAACGAAAAAGATTTTGGATATTATGACACTAAAAGGCAGTTGAAACGTCGTAGTGCTTCTTCGAATTTCAATTTCAAAAAGAAAAAGAAAGGGGTAAAAGAAAATTGATGGAATATTTGGATCGGTAAATTACGAATTAAGTTCTACGTTCTTTCCCCAAAGAACGAAACCAACATATCTATAATTTTTCTTTTATTTAATGTTACGCATTCATTTATTTTTTTAACCCTAGTTTGTTTCCATATTATGTATTTTTCTGGGATTCTAACTGTTTTGTTTTGCAGAAAAAGGTACCCAAGTTTATGTTTCAGATGTTTCGCCAATGTCTGGCAATATAAGAACATAAAAATGCAATATACCTTGTACGAGAAATGCTACATTAAAAAAATCATGATGACTAATGGCGATGCTCTCCTACGCCATTCGAAATAAACACCGAACACAAAATTGTTTCGGTATATTTTTGCAACCTTGATTTATTCTTCTACGAAATTAATTCCTTCTTCTTCGCCCTGTAGCTCTATTAATTCGTTGGTAGACGCTAAGATTATAAAAATTAGGCAACAGTAAGGGATAATCAAATCGCGAAAACATTGAATGAGCAGCCATGTTGGTCCGCAGAAATCTACTTCTGACGTCACATGAATAAGGTCCATTGTATTATATTTACACAAATCATGAACAGCGGATGACTCAGTATTACTTATGGCGAACAGTACAGGATGAAATATTACTTCAAGTTGCATAACTCCTACCAAAAATAATCGAGAAAGTACTGGTACTATTTGTAGATAATTTATGCTATGCATCTTTGGCATGCCAAGATCTTTGTGGTTGTGAATAAAACGAGTGATTTGAAACATATTGCATTTAATTGCGTTCCTCACGACCACACCGAGCCACAGTCCGCTACATGCTATAAGTGGAAATCAATAACAGCAACAAACAATAAAGTTTACTAATTCCTGACATTGAGCGGTACTTAGCTAGGTGAATTAGTGAATTTAATTGACGTAAAACCAATGAAAGAAGACATGTGAGTCACAAAAGTAAATATTTACTAAACTATGGCAGCGGCAATAGTAAGTATTTCGACTGTACAGTTTTTCAAAAACAATATTTATTACTATTATTATATGTATTTTTTTTTCTGGAAAAAAAGGTGCTGGTACTCACCATGAAGATGTTATTACAGCCACTTCCACTCTTCTAACATATCCTCCGATGTGCCCTCGTCGTCTATAGATTGCCTCTTGCTTTTGGTATCAACTGCAGAATGACGACCTCGGAGCTGTCATGAGTCCACATATTTGCTAGGGTTGAACTGAGTGAGAGGAGGCGCTACTATCCTGATGAACATCAGTGCAGAAGTTGTCCATACAAGCAGAGATGGCCTAGATGAAGTTACTATGAGATTCATCTGAGAGAAACCCCTTTCACATTCACTGGAAGATATTGCAATTGTGCTCGAAGTGTGCTTTAGATGAAATAATGGGTCCGGGACTTTATTTACTTGAAGATGTTCACGGAAACCACGAACTGCTTTTCTTTCATTTAAGCGGAATTTGCCAGATAACTTTTTAATTTCAGCTTCACCAAATGTCAGATGCTTCCCAGGATTTTCTGGCCAATACTTGGAATCTAAAATATTGGCACATTCAGGCAAATCAGCATCATCTCCTTCAAGCAGACATTTTCCAAAAACCTCTTTCAGACTTTTATAAAAAGCAGATGAACTTATTGCAGAACTGTGTCTTTCATTTGTGTGGAGCTCAATCCCTTTGAACTTCATGTTCTTCTGACTTTAAAGAGACATACTGTGGTACGTACCAGGATTTTCAATTTTTTCCTCAAAAAGTTGAACTGTATTCTTTATCTTCCTGTCTGCTTTGTACAAGTCAATATTTCTCTCTTGTAAATCTAGACTTAGTTCGCTAAGTTCTTGGAGAGCATCACACATAAGGCCCAAATCAAGAACAAACTCGCATGACATTATTTTTTCAAAAGGCCCTCATAAAAACAGCTATCTGTTTTCCTTCTTCTGCTGTCTTCTTTTGCCTCCTGAAAGCGATGGACGAGGTCTTCAAAGTCTTGCCACACTGCAGAAACAGTGCGAAAGCTAGATGCAACCCAGCGAGTGCTTAAAATTCTACCAATTTTAAGTTCTAGAGTCGCTGCACATTCTTGTAGTTCCCTAGTATTCTTAGGTGAAGCATGATAAGTCACATAAAGTTTGTTGGTTGGTTGGTTAATTGATTTTAATGGCGCAAGTGCCATGGTTGGCCAAAGAGCGCCAAACAAAGGACATCAAAACAAAACAAAATCAATAAAAAACGTACACAAGGTTAAAAAACAGGCACATAAAGTTTGTCCATGGAACTCTTAAAGCAATTCACTCCTGCCACATTGTTCACTGCGTCACTAACAGACGATTCAAGGCGATGGCTGGCACAATGCCAGAAAATAACACTAGGAAACTTGTCTTGCATTAGCCTCAATTCGTTTAACACAGTAGTACCATCTGCCGGAATATTTATAATATATTTTGCTGTCAATAAATCGCAATTTTTTAAAAACTTAAGGAAAAAGATGCCGGTACTGCGTACCGTTGCGTACCGCCAGAAAAAAAGCACTGATTATTATTGAGATTTAGACCAAGGTAAAAAAACGACCCTGACACCAATGAAAATAGATGTAGCTAAGAAAGTCCATCTGCACATGTGCAAGCTAAAAATCTGATGTCAAGATAGAAAGAAAGGCTGAATCGCAAGTGTATTAGTGAGCCGGATTGGTAACTTTTGGAACTAACTGGATATCTACAGGTATCTTATTGTGTTATACATCATTTTAAAACTCTTGTCAATAGCAGGTAATTTCTCTGTGGGGCTGGGTCGAGAGGAATCCAAATTTCGCTACGACGCATACTTTACTACTTTCGGGAAAGATGCATAACATCAAAATGCATTTTGTAATGGCTTTTATCACATTTAGCAACAGGTTTTCGTAATTTACGCAGACCGCAATGAGATATTGTTACGTTTACGTAAAACGTGATGAAATAATGTTCGGTGATCGTTTAGTAAAACACCTATATTGTTCAGCAACAATGAAATTAACTATTGTTCCGTCTCTTTATGGGACAGCATTCAAAAATCTTATTTCAACAGAGGTTTTGACTATTTCCGTTACAAATTTTCGTTACATCGGAATTTTTTACTTGGGTTACTTTAGAAATGTTGGGAAAGATGTAAAGCATCAAAAAAGCAAGCCTAACAACCACGGAAGTATATAAAATTTAGTTCTCACAAACGTGTATAAATGAAAAATCCTCTTAAACACAGTAATTGAAATTCGTCAGCATAAAGAATGAAACCCAATATTTAGAACATACATACCTACAAATCACTTAGGTGTGTGCATACATAAATATCACTAGCTCTTCGAAGAAATCTCCTCTTTCACATAAAGTGTAAACCTGATGGTGTTAGATTTTACGGATATTGAATAGAACATAACAAACTGAATAGACTAACTGGGTTTTGATATATATGTATACCTAAAAATCCAATAAGTTAATTCTTATGCGAATATTTATATCAATTCAAGGAGGACTGGGGAGGAACAGTTGTAACTGAATAACAAAAAACAGATAAATCGTGTTAGCGTAGGAAACTAAAACATTCTAAAGCTTTTTATTGGATCATTTGAATTGCACTTATTAAATAAATTTTCACATAAACAGGAATTACATGTTTCGCCCCACCATACTGTGTGTACATTGTGTATATGCATGCAGGTCTATTTGCAATGTCATTATCTCTGTTACTACACTGAACCACAAAAAAAACTTGCCACGCTTTTATTAATGGATTAGCAATAGAAGATTGCTCTAAAAAAATAAGCTGCTTTGGTGCTGTCCGTTTGATATATTGCACGGTCAAATACTCCGCTTAGGGCAAAATTCCACTTACAAAATATTTTCCGTAAAAATAATGGAACCGTACCCCAATATAAGCTATGCATTAATATTCTGAGTAGCATATGAGGATGGCGCAAAGAAATTACTTTGCAGTTCATAGCCTTTCTGGTGTAAAAACCAATCCGAAGAAGGTCAAAATCAGTGTGACTGTGACTCCGGTCCACACCGCACATATAGTTTTTATGGGTACAGATGATACTTCTACCATAAGTTAGCCAGTAATTACAGCTGTTTAAGTTGTGGTTATGTGCCATTAGCAGGTAAATGGACCAAGTTATGTTAATTAATGGAAACCGTTGTGACTTATATTCTAAATTAACTTTCATTTTTAGTTTCTTTTCCTATGTAAATTTGAGTTTGTTCTGCTTATACTTCCAACCTTAGCATTATATATTTTCTCTCAAACGAATGAGGTTTGCAACAATTGAGGTCAGAGTGAACGTGACGTATGAATGTATGAAATAAAAATGATAGATAAAAGGACGAGATAACAGTTCTTGGTGTGGATATGTGGGTGGAGATGTACAGACATATTTTGTTAAGTAAAATATGAAAGTGCCATGTGTGATGTTCTATGACTAAGTGCTGGAATAAAAAGAATTCCCGTAAGTTGACTTCTGTTTTATGATTCGTCTAGCCGTAATAATTCAATTAGGAACTATTGCATCGTATTCTTATCCAGTGGTTTACACATAACGTAAGAACCAATATCTCTGCACGAAAAAGACAATTACGTTATACCGTTTCTAAGACCGCTATCTTCGAAGTGGCCAAAGGTGCAACTAAACAATTTTTTTCAGAGTCCATTTACGTTGTACTGTGACTTGTGAAATAAAAATTGAAATAAGAAATAAAACAACAACCACTCTTCGGTGAATTGATAAGAAATTGCCTTTAACATTCGCTTAACCACGCTTCGAAAGAAGAATGATCATTGAAACATTTTAATGGAATCCGATTAAATACTTGATTTAGTGAAAACACTGATTTTACGCAGTTTTTAGCAGGTGCTTCAAACTCTTCAGCCGCCGATCCAATTGGACAGCTATTTCGAGCTTTTCCTGTTCATTTAGGTTTCTACTCTCAAAATTTATAGGACTTTAATGCATTGTTAGGATTTTTAACTGTGTGTAAAAGGCCGAGCAATCGTTTGCGGCTTTGAATTTTTTGAAAAAAAAATCTCCAACAGATCCAGCATGCTGATTATTAAACAAAAGAAACATAGAATTATTTCTAAGAATCACGAACACTTTTCAGTGTTTAAACAGTTTTCATTTAATAGCATGGGTGTTGTGAGAACTACCTGCAGGATTAATGGGAGAAACGGGAAGGAGGGACTGTTGAGAACTGTGTGAAAAGCGAAGAGAAAATGCGACAGTAACTGTTATACAGTTTGGTCGCTTTACACAAATCCACAGAGATCTACATCACAGCTAGTTTAGTGCCCTTTTGACGAATTTGTTAGAAACTTCTTCAACACATGCCCAATGTATATGACGTTGTTCAGCTTCTCCTGGCAATTGCTAATCTTGTTATTCCCCATATGTCCTAGCAGAAGTAATTTCAGCTTGTATGTGGGAGTTCAGTAGATTACAGTGATCATCCGATGGTTAAGTAGTTTCTGCCATTCCTCATACTGACTCATCCTTCACGTCACCAACCAATGAGCATCTGGCAAAATAATTTGACTCGGTAGTGCTGTTTTTCTACTCAGCTCTCATAAACATGCTACGAGCTTATTTCATTTCTTACGTTAGTCTGTAATTCTTTTTTTAAAACGATTATATACACATTTATTTCGTTCAGAAATGGCACAGTAATTATTGAAATAAAAAAGAACAGATATACTTCATCCTAGCGTACTGAATCATTTTTTAATTAACGGTAAGAATATTTTTACGCTTTCTGTTGCAGATCTCAGACACTTACATGATACCGATTCTTATGTACAAAAAATGCTCCCTTTATGGGTTTTAATGATATTTTTAACAGAACTTAGATTTTATCCTATTATGCGTATTGCAACATCCAAAGCACCAAAAGTACTTCATTAGTCTGTCTTTCTGGGAGCTGTATGAAATATGAACTTTAGTTTACTACAATTAATATTTGAGGTTCTGCCTAAAGAAGAGGAAGAGCATAAGCTTTTGAACCGACAGTAAGGTTCCATTATAACTTTGAAGAAGCTTTTCAAACGCCTTTGGCGTTTTGCAGTGAAGGCTTTTGGAAATCGCAGTGAAATAATATTGTCGGTTCTGAACTTCGATGCGTCGTTTTTTGTCTTTTTTTCTGTTTTGTTTTGTTTTTTTAATAACTCTCATGAGCCTTCTCCGGATACTTAGAGACCTCGTCCTTAATTTAAGGCCGTTAATAATTTTAAGGAAGATGAGAGAGCCAAATTAGAACCCAAACCTATTAAAAACGCATGAAGGTTCAGCTTTCATTTGTGTATTCTAGAACATTCAAAACGTACGATTCGTCAAATAAGAAATTTTGACAATGCTGGTATGTGAGTATTTGTCACTATCTGAGCTTGTACATTCTGTATACACAGGGTGATTATTCCATTAGAAGTCCAGACTCCCTGTGATCAAACCACTGTGTCCCCATATTAGGGAAATTTCGTAGTTACATAACTCATTCCATGTGAAATTACTCTGTGAAGCTTGAACTGACATCATGTCCAGTTCAAGCTTCACACGGCAGTTTCATAGGGACTGAGGTATGTGAAATCATGTAATTCACAATCTTTTACGAATTCTCGGCAGATATGATGAAATTCGTAAAACAGTTAACTGGCACTGAAATTAAAAATAGATTATAAAACACTAGCGAATATAAGGTGGAGAAATATGCGGCAGAAAATCACAAACAACTGTTGGTTTCAACAAAATCAGATTTCCCATTTCTTGTTTAACTTTGATGTACACCGATGAGCAATTTCATTATGACCACCTACCTGTTAAGCTGTAGGACCGCCATTTAGCCCGCAAAACAGCGGCCACTCGGCGAGCCATCTATTTGATGAGGTGGCGATAGGTATCCTGGGGTATCTCGTACCATGATGTTAACAGCAGGTCCTCCAGTTCCCGCACATTTTGGGGTGGTGGTGATTTAGCGCGAAATCGCTTTTCCAAGTCGAACCACAAGTGTTCGATTGAGTTCATGTCATGTGAATTTGGAGGCCAGGGCATTAACAGAAAGTCCCCAGCATGTTCCTCGAACCACTCCTTGACGATTCAGCAGGGAACACAGTTGCCATGAATGGGCGAACTTGGTGTGCAACGATGTTCAGATACCTGACAGTTGTAACGGATTGTGCTGTTGGGATAATGGGGCCAAAAGTGTCCCAAGAAAACATCGCCCACAGCATAACACCGCCACCGGCATGTTTCCGCCCAACAGTGCAACCAGGTGACATAGCCTCCGTTGGTAATTGGCGTATGAGCGCTCGGCCGTCTACGTGATGCACCTGGAATCTTGATTTGTCAGACCAGGCCTTTTCCTTCCAATCATCGACGGTCCAATCTCGATCATCTTGAGCCCCTTTCATGCGTTGTTGGCAATTACGTGCAGTGAGCATGGGGACCCGGCTGGGTCTTCGGCTACGCAGGCCGATGCGCAGAATGCTGCGAGGAATTGTGTGCTGTGACGCATTACTCTCTTCGCCACTATAGTAGGTGCGAGTGATTTGTCGCACTGTGGCCCTGCGGTCGCTGTGAACAATGCGCGTCAGTCTCCGCCCTTTCTGGCATCAATGAGCTGCAAACTACACACGGATGGACTTCGGTTCGTCGCTTGGCACCACTTTTGATACCACATTTTTGATATCTGTACACCCCTTTTGATACGTACTCACTGCAGCGGCACATGAACAACCCACAAGCCGCGCCGTTTCTGAGATCGTAGTTCCGAGGCTCCGTTCCATCACAATTTGTCCTTTATCAAACTTCGATAAATCGTCAGCTTTTCCCATTCTGACTCCGAACACTCTACTAACCGAAAGCCGGTCCTCGGGTTGTATATATATATACTACTCTGTGAACTTCACCTGCGCCGCAGTTTGGGCTCCAGGCTCACTCATTTCCTTAGGCTGGGGGTGGTCATAATGTAATGGTTCATCGGTGTATACTGTAAAATAAAATCTGGAAATCCAAGATATATTTCCCATGCTTCTTTTCGTGGATTAACGAACACATTTCTGATTCAACCTTTTCCGTAAAATGACGAAAAAAATCCCTAAATTTCACGGAATTTTCGTACGTGAACTGACAGAAACACTCCTGTTCATCTTTGTGCGGTTCATAACGGAACATTGCCGTTTTTAAGACATGTTAATGGAAAATTCTGAATTTCCAGAGGACCTTTGCGGGATTTTGTTCTTATATTAACGGGAAGATTCTGTTCTCACTTTTTTCGTATCCATATGACGGAAAATTCTGAATTTCCAGAGGACCTTTCCGT
Source organism: Macrothele yani (assembly GCA_039090855.1). NCBI lineage: Eukaryota > Metazoa > Arthropoda > Arachnida > Araneae > Macrothelidae > Macrothele > Macrothele yani. Next base: position 214,514,055 of record CM076990.1, read on the forward strand.
GATTTTGTTCGTATACACATGTATTAACCGGAAGATTCTGTTCTCACTTTTTTCGTATATTTATTGTATCGGGTGTCAGGTAAAATCCTTCTCAGGACTTTACCTATCAGGAGATTAGCAGAAAGATTAGCAGCCTTTACATATCTATCAATGGTGTCTCGTGCCCATTTAGTTTGTGTGTGCGCTCTTATCGGAAAAAACACGTAAAAATTTTATTGTGTATCCAGAGCTGCGAAATACGCGTATTGATTTTGAACATACGAAAGTATTTCTTTTATTTACGTGTCGTCTAATAACTTACGGTAAAGACATTTACATACACTCCGTTGTAAGAAAAATCTGAATTTCATGTGCAAATACTAGAGTGATGAACGAATTTTCGGTATCTTTTATATATACATATATAAGTTTTAAATACAGCACGAGGCTTACTTTCTTTAACCCGCTTTACACAATCTGCAAAGTATCTGGCAGAAAATGGGACACTTAGTTCATCGTCAACCTAAATGGATGTCAAAACTCAAATTGTGTATTTAAATATGTGCTCATAAACACACCGATTCATACAGCGACGAAAAGACAGAAAAACATTAACTCATAGCAGAACGTTGAAGTGTGTTTATGACTCCACGCTATTCCAAACACAAACAAGTATGACTAGTAGTGCTTTTTAAGTGCGCACACTCTGGGAATTTAAGCCTCTGCGTTGGATCCACGAGGAAATAAAAACATGACCTGTAGCGCCATCTCGAGAGCTTTGAATTTCAGTTGTTTTGACGACTTAGGGTGTCCGCTGGTAAAAGAACACTCATGCAGGTGCAAATATTATCTACTACGTTTTGTTTACTGTACGAAGTAACGAACATTCTCCTCTTCACGAAAATATTGCACAAGGGAATTAAGTTTAGCGGACAAACTTTAGCGAGTCTTATTGCATTGGAAATGCATAAAAAGAAAAAAAAACAACAATGTAAAGCAAATGGTTGCACTGCTCCGTGGGACTCAAACGGTGCTCATTTTGGGTAGAACACCTTGAAAGTTCCGCTGTTAACGTTTGAAATCACAAGAAAATTAAAACGTGACCTGCAGTACCGTCGGGGTATCGTTTGTAGTACAGCTGCTTTAAGGTCGTCGACTGCGCGAACGAGAAACAGCACACCCAAAGATTCTAGCGCGAATGCGATATGCTTACTGAACGAAGCTTCTCTTCTTAATGAAAACATTATGTGGGGAAATTAATTTTAACCACCACTCAAAGCCTTAGGCCAAACTCTGTCGAGTTTTATTAGAAATATGTCTGTAATTGCGATTCTGTGGGTGTGCGCCGCACACCTACATAGCACACCCCCAATATTCGCCCCTGATATCTATAATACCAATTGCAACTCTTGTTAATGTTTATATTAGAGTACACCCAGATGGCGTAATGTACAGACGGGCGTCAGATAAGGTTCTTCTCGGGAGAGATAGTAATGTCTTTTACCCAGTATTTCAGTTTAAACTTCAAAGTAAATAGATCTAGCAAGACGGCGAGAACGTTCTTCTGTTAGTGTGGTACGAAAATTCATAAATGACGCAAAAAGTTAATTCATTTCTCAGATAAGCATTTGCACGAACCTTACAAGCGGATTTTATTCTGCTCTTTTTTTCGTTTGTCCTTTTTCTTTCTTTGTTTGTTTAAAGAAACGCGTTCCTCTGTTATTATGACTTCGATTATGTTGCCCTTGAACTCCTAAAATGAGTGGAGGTTGTTCAAAAATACTCAGTTCTTCAAATAATCTCCGATCTCATCCAAAACAGCCATAGAGATGAACATAGTAGTCCAAGTTCGGTCAAAATCGATCGCTCTCTGGACATCCGGAAACTGAGGATGTTAGCACTGTCCTTTCAAAGAAGTAATACTTTGTTCCTGTTCGTCTGATCGTTCAACAAATTCGTCGAACATATTACAATAATTCCTTCATCTCAAAGACTACAGTCTTGTGACGATTATATATATTAAGGGAATATAACGTGGTTTGTTACATTTCGGGGTTTTTGGTTGGTGGTTATTTGTGACAAACCACATTGTATTCTCTTAATATATTACAATAATGCTCATCATCAGTGGAACCTTTTTAAGCAGTAAGGCCGATTATTAGACGATACAACTTCTCACCATACTCTAGTCTTTTCCGAGTGTGCAAAACTGGTGTAAAATTAATGTCGTGGTTAAGAAACACAAACCTACATACTTAGAAACTAAATCACATTTTGCTATATTATGATATGAAAAATTAAATAACTGAGAAGCGGGAGAGGGTCCCCTGTTAGAAAAGTGTTTTCAAAGGGAGGGATGAAAATTTAGAGATTTAGGAATATGTTACAAAGGGAAAAATAATGGCAATTTATTTTCTCCCTTTATAACTAAGCTTAAAGCACAGCCAAAAGCAAGACCTAACAATTTTAAAGCATCATCATGCCCGACGCGAGCAGGAGTAAAGTGAGAGGATGGGGAAGGGGAGAAATGGTATAAGAAGAAGCAATTGGAGCGACTCACTGGTAAATTCCTGGTGAATGTACAGAGAAGCGGCGAAATCACGATTAATTCTGTGGTGATTACTTGGGAGCAGTGCAGGAGATTGGGAATTTATGTAAAAGTATAAGGGGAGTTTGGAATGTTTGAATTTCATTAGAGGATTGTTTTCAGTTTAGGGTTTTAGTCAGCTAGGCTCTTCGTTGTTGTTGTTGACTCTTTTAACAAACACAAACCGCCATGGTTCACCTTATAAGCCTCCCTTTCCAAAAGCTCTTGTCTTCGATTGCAGCGCCACCCCTTAGTCAAGGGTTACACCAACAGACCTACAGGCCTCAGAATTAGAGCCTAAAGACTGAGTTAATCAACTCTACGAGCTGGCTGCACCACTGGAAGTGAATCTATGTTATCAATTAAATACTATTTCACATTACAGTTATGGAAAATTTTATATTCCAAAAAAGATTAATTTGTTGATGCATTAGGAACTTAGGAACACATAAACAAAAAACACAGTCTTTATCAAACTAAAGTTCTTCGAAACGTTATATTGCATAATAATACAACATTATTATTATAAAACATAATAAAACATTTGAACTTTGTTTATTATATCAATAATATACAAAATTTAATATAATAAAACATAATTAATGTTCTTACTTAAATATAAATAAACAAAAACATTTATCTCTGAGATACTACGCAAAGGCAAATTTCCGTTGAGAGATATTGATAAATTTAATGTGAGCAGACAGCAGAATTTTCCAGGGCTTGAATAATGCTCAAATTTTTGGCGATCCATTCAACCTGGAGGCAACAGAGAAACACATTTTTTTTTTCGTGATTTTGCCGAAGTACTTGGTTCAGCGTTCTAGCTAGGGAGGTTAGAACATGATATCTGGAGATGCACTTGTCAATGGAGCAATACCGCTCTTACGGGAAGCCGGCGGCGGCCATTAAAGTGTGGGAAAGCTGGTGGTTTTCATGGATATTGCAATGCATTTTTTCATCGTAAATGCTCGTATTTCTAAATTTGCATCCTGATTTGCTGCTGATGTGTAAGAAAATGCGGGATTTATAAAATTCTTAATTACTTTGAGCCACCTTCCCATTTGTATTTCAAATTGAAACACATAAAGCGTTAGTGAAAGTTCAAAGCAAAACGTTTAAAATTAAAAAACTTCACTAGTCTGTGAAGTATAACTCTCTCCGGCTTTGAATTAAGACGATTTCTGCAACCGAAAATCACACATTTTAAAACCACAACTGAAATTCTAAAAAATATCACGCAGCTCAAACTGCATGAATCTCCGTAGGGTATGATGTAAACAACGTCAAAATTCCCACACTTTCTGGCTTCACTGTTAAGAAATCCAAGGCATCTCCAGAAGTCGTATTCTAACCTCCTTGGTTCTAGCAGAATTTATTTTGCAACAATGCTCAGCAAATACCATTTCAGCCTCATATCCTTCTCCAAATTCGAAAGATTCTGTCATCAAACATGAATTAAAATAAATCTAACAATGTGTGCCTGTGTTCTGCGTTAGTCTACAAACATGAATTGTTGAACATTCTTAAATTTATAATTTGTATGCTAATAGCGAGTTTTAAATGAAGTTCTGTCCCTTTCTCTAACTTAATTCTCGGTTTCCACTAAAAGAATGTTATGTCAAGACAACAAACTTTTTAGAAGATAAAAATACGTACAGTATGATATGAATCTGTTTTTTCTTAACTAGAAGCTTACGGAGAGCAAAAAGGTAAACTTAGTGTCGATCTTAGTAAATTGTATGTGCTTCACAGTTGAGAAAGTATAATTAGGCGGCCTTTGTTTAAGAAATCAATCAGCAACATAACAGCATGGTTCGAAGTTTTAGCAATGTATAAAGTGCAATAACTGAACGTTAAGTCCCTCCATCCTTGACATATTTGTTTTCAGCATTTTTATCGAAGTTTCCTGAAACCTATATGGTGCCTTATCAAAACAAAGTTTATTTTATTTATGCTCATTCCAAAGATGTTTTTATTGAGCACATTTGCACACCGAACAGACTGAACAAGTAAAATGCACGCTGGAGCTGTAACATGTTTGAATTAACTGTGTATTCAAAGCATAATCACTTGGGATAATACAGCATTGTTGCAGAACACTACTCGTTTTGGCACTTCACTCCTAAACCGCGCAATAAACTGCTGGCAGTGTGAAAATTTTGCCAAATTAATATTTTATGATCATTCTTCCGGAATCACCCCAAATATGACATTTTTGAGTGTGTTTCCTATGTACAGACTTGCTTATTTGCAAAGTGATTGACTCTTGTTTGACATGTAAAATCGAAATCATTGCCTTTGTAATGAAACCAGATGCCGTGATATAGCAATTCATCTGCCTCTGTTCCTCTGTGATGCTGTACTTCTGCCATTCCAAACATAATAAAAAATTATAAAAATACCCAACGTGTTGTCTTGATCAATTTTCAAACATCCACAGCTTCGCTCTAACGCGGTAACTGGACGTTGCTTTGAGGAAAAACCACGTTATGGCAATTTGTGGCCCAGAAGAAAATAATTAATTCAGAGTACTGTATATGTATGGAAGATACTATCACTGCTGACAATTTCTTGCACAATCTCTTGTATTATCATTTTTAATAAGTTTTCTTTCGTAAATCCACAACACTGGTTTGTATAATAATGATAACAGAACAACACCACGAGAAAGTCGATGAGGGGAAAGTAGTGTCGTGTGGGGCTGACTTTGTCGCTGGTCGAGAGAAAATGCATGCCATAGCAGAGAGGGAAAAGAGAGGAAGGAGTAGGTGGAGTAGTATGGTCCAGACAAATGCATAACACACGTCAAACAACGTCTAACAACTCTAAAGTAAATTCCTTTTCAAAACGTACGAGAAATATTTTATTCCGTAATACATATCAAGCTGCAAGTTCATGTATAGGCTTAAACAGATATCAAACTTTAACGTGAAAGACAGTCTTTGTATACAGGGTTCAAAGGAAAGTCCTTATTCAGGGCAATAACTGCGGAAGGAAAGGTCCGAGTGGTACACAAATTAGGTATATGTATACGAAAGAGACGATGGCCGATCAAATAAAAGCGATTGGAGCGCCTCTAGCGGGAAAGGTAAGAAGTTACGAAACCTAACTCGCGAACAACGCGAGATAGAAACAAAATCCCAATTACAAAGTTGTAGCGCATCGTCTAATTAGTAGGAAAAGGAAATTATGTACATAGACGGGTCAAAATGCTGTTAATTAGAAATCGGTAAAGTGGGTGAAACAGACACAAATATAATGACACGAGACAGAAGCTGTGCAGGCTTATTTATAATACTGAAAAATTTTTACAGGAGATATGCCTACTTACATGCACAACGCAAACCTGCGCGAAGTTAATGTACAGCCGCTTCGAAGTGGCCACCATCGGCTACAATGCACATTCCAAGGCGTGTAAGAATAGCTTCTCCTACACTATCTAGCATGGCAGGTGTCACTGTGTTACAAGCGCACACAATGTGGTGTCGTAAATCTTCCACACTAGTAGGTTCTGTAGCATACTCCTGTTCTTTCAAGTAACCTCACGGGAAGAAGTTCAAAGCTGTTAATTCCGGTGACCGCGGAGGCCATTCCACCGTACCGCCATAACCAATTATCTGGTGTCTGAATGTTTCAGCCAGGAAACTCCGTACGTTGGCTTCCATGTGAGGTGGTGCACCATCATGTTGGTACCACGTGCGCAGCAGATCTCTGAGGGGAATGTCCTCCAGAAAGTCAGATATCGGGCCTCGTAAGAGCTGAAGGTACCGCTCTCCTGTAAATGTCCCATAATAGAAAATGGGTCGAAGTAGTGTGGTTCGCCAAATACCGCACCAAACGTTAGTTGCCAGACGTCGTTGATGTCGAGCAGCTCGTCCCATAGATGGGTTGCTCAAAACCCAGTAATGGGTGTTATGCCGATTGACTATTCCGTCCCGTGTAAAACAGGTCTCATCTGTCCACAAGACATTGGCCAAGAAGTTTGGATTGACCTCCAACGTGTTATGTACAAAGTTGCAGAAATTGAAACGCCTCCCTGGTCTCCATCCATCAAACCTTGCACTAGCTGAACGTGGTACGGGTGAGCTCCATGCTCGTTCAGTATTTGCCAAACACGTTATGCTGTTAATCCGCATGCTTCGGCGACTGCTGTGGTACTGATGTTGGGATTGACAAGAATATATCCCAGGAGAGCCTCAGGATGCACTGTAACACCCGAACCCGTAGGTCTGCCTGATCGCGGACGTGCCTGTATGCTTCTGGTATCTCGAAGGCGGCGAAAAAAGTTGTTATTAGTCGCTGCAGTTGGATGTTGACCAGTCGGAAAACGCTCGGCACACCACCTTGCAGCTTCGTGGGCATTGCGATGACATTCGCCATAAAGCACGACCATTTCACAGTACTCAGCGTTCGAGTAGCCCGCCATCAGTGTTTGCAACGTGTACGTTGACTGACGTTCAAATCCCCAACCTTGGTATTTTATCTCACCGACCGGCTTTTACGTCACTATCAATATTTACATACGCATTTGAATCGTTCTCCATCGAGGGACGGTATTTTGCATTGCCTAACCATCCAGCGACCGCGTGCACTTTATCAGCATTTTGACGCGTCCATGTACATAATTCGTGCGCACCATATGTCTTTTCCTACTAATTAGACTAGACAATGCGCTACAACTTTGTAATTGGAATTTTGTTTCTATCTCGCGTTGTTCGCGAGTCAGGTTTCCTAACGTCTTACCTTTGTCGCTAGGGGCGCTCCAATCGCTTTCATTCGATCGGCTATCATCGTCCCTTTCCTATACATAGACCTAACTTATGTACCACTCGGTCCCTTTCTCCCGCAGTTATTGCCCTGAATAAGAACTTTCCTTTGAACCCTGTATATCCTTGTGTGCTTACGGGCGATATTGCAAAGCATCCATCCATTATGTGACACTGCGCAGGGATAGCGGCACAAGCACCGTCTGATTTTCACGTGTGTGACTAGTCTCAACAGAGCATTTCTGATTGCATCGTACGTAACAAGACATGCCACTCGCGTTTAAGAAATCTTCTCTGATCCACCAATCCAGTTATATTTACAAAATAGTAAAACTGTACTAGTAATTCGATTTTTTGGCGTAAAAATATAAATATACCTTTCCAAGCTTCCTAATTCGCATAATGTTTACAAGCCCTAACGAGAAATATCACAACGAATTTTCGGTTGTAATGAGCAAGTCTTTTGAATCCGTTCTGACGCTAATTAAATTTATCAGAGCAATTCAAAGTCAATGGAACCAGTTAGGAAAACGATCAACCGGTTCCCACAATCGATAAAACATCCACAAAGGGAAACATTTACTTAGTTCCACCAGCGACTAAAAAGCATGTTACGAAAATTAAAAGTATCAGAAACAAAGATATTTTCAAATCGAACAGTTAAAAGACGAAATATAAAAAAGGAAACATGATATACAAGTAAGTCTACGTCTGCCACCGGAATAATTTTGCATAATGGAAAAGTTGAAAATAGGCGAAAAATATTCTGCATGGAAAAAGCTATGCTAAGGAAAAATAACTTTTCACATACTTCTCCCGGAAGCAGAGATAGCGAAAACAAAATCTCGATCTTTACGCACCTACCGAAGAATCTTTGAATTATTTAAAGAGTTTAATGCTCCATATCTCTATAGTAGCGAATGGCATACAGTAAAAAAGAAATTTCTCAATAGTATTTTTAGAAACTGCGATACAGCTGCAAACTGAAGTACACAAACACCACCTTCCGATAAAAATGTGAACTACAAAATTCCTCATATACTAGCTTAAAGTGTTCTACAAAGTAAATGGTATACGGTGTTGAAATAATTTTTTAAATCGGACATGTAGAAGCAGATACATTGAGAAAAACAGATTAAGCTTTTGTGCCCCCTAGCCACGAAAGTGTGCATTATTTCGAGAAGAAAATTCGCACACAGAGTTTGTTTAGTTAGTAGTATCTGACCGAAGAAAAAAGATTTTCAATCGGGTTTTTAGCACCGAAGATATTGCTCTAAACGAAAATATGAAGTTACGCCCTCTGGTGACAAACTTGTGCCTTAAGAAAAATTTGAAATTATATAAGAAACATTTTTAAGCGGAAACGCTCTCCAACAAAGAAAGAAATTTTTCAAATCGAAACTCCTAGAAGCAGAGCTATGTACAAAAATAAGCTACGCATGTACGTCCCCTGGCGGAAAATCATGCATTATTTTAAGAAGAAAGCATTCTCGAAAGGTTTTTCGATGTGAGCGGTACCAGACCACGAAAGGATTTTTTGCAATCGACTTTTTAGGAGCTCAGATTTTGCTGCAAATACCTAAGAAACAGAAATTAACACTTACGCCCCCTGATGGCCAAACCATTGTGTATCAAATATTTGAAATTATATGGAAAACATTTCCCATCGGGAGCTGCATGCGATACAGGAAGAATTTTGCAAATCGGAGTTTTAGAAGCAGAGATATCGGGGGGGGGACGCAATTTACCTTTACGCCCGCTGGAAGAAAGTCAATGAATTATTTGAAAATTTTGAAATCATATGAAAAGCGTTTCGCACAGGAAACTCTATCCAACAAAGGAGAAATTTTTCAAATCGGACCATTAGAAGCAGAGATATTGACAAAAATAAGATATTCATCTAAAGAAAACATACATTATTTTAAGAAGAAAATATTCCAAAAAGGTTTATGAACGTGAGTAGTATTGGTCCACGGAAGAATTTTTTCAATCGAGATTTTAGAAGCTCAGATTTTGCTGCAAATGCATCAGAATCAGAAATTAACACTTACGCTCCCTGGTGGAAAAACCATTTTCTGCCAAATATTAGAAATTATATTCAAACGATTTCCCATCAGGAGCTGTATCCGCTGCAGAAAGAATTTTTCAAATCGTAGTTTAAGACGCAGATATATCGGGGGGGGGGAAGCAATTGAATTTTAGTCCCCCTAGCGGAAGATATATGCGTAACTTGAAAACGTGACTATAGCTAAAACGGTATTCGACATAAATGGAATCGAAAGGTGAAAGAATTTTTTCAATCGAATGTTTAGGAGCAAATATATGGAATAAAATGTATTTTGAATTCGACATCATCTGCATTTACGCCCCCTAGCGGCAAAATTGTGCATCATATAAAAAAACGGAATAAAGGGTCGTCATTCGCACATTTCAAGCTTCCGAATGAAAAAATAATTTTTGAAATTGGACTAATAGTTACAGAGATATGGTGTCCACAGACGGACGGACAGACGAATGGACGAACGGACCGACAAACCGATAACATAAGCACGATCTTTTTTTACAAAAGAAGTGCTAAAAAAGGAAGCGGCAGTAATCCAGTAGTGAAAGCATTATACGGTGCCCTCGTGGAAAAATCCAAAGCCTTTAGCAGAACAGTTTCTTGTCGAGAATGAGCTAGAGATAAAAGTTGAAGTCCCTGCGGGAAAATCTGCCAGAAGACAAAAAGAAGATCAGTGATTACTTCTGAATTTTCATTGCGAACAAAGCTACTTTTTCTTCGTGACTTCCTAAGGTCTGTACAAATGAGAATAGCAAAATATGGTGGGTGTGGTCTCGACAATTCTACGTGAAGCAAGATCTATGCTTGTCGGTGATACTCCCAGAGGCTGATTATCGGCAGGGCATTCCGGGCACATGCCCAGAGCCCCTCTTTTTTGGAGGGCCCCTAAAACGGTCCGCAACACACAATATATACAGTGGTTTTGTGGTGTAAGGATTGGTATTCTAATGTTCTTCGTAAAATAGTGCGAAAGTTTTTTTTAATCTCAGAAAAAGAAAGATGACATAGTTTGTATGTCTGAACCACACTACTGAACGAACCAATTACAAAACTTTTCCATTACTCACTGTTCATGAGCATGTCTTGTAACCTGAATGTTTCAGCGGCTTTAGAATTCACAAGGTTGCACATTCAGCCACAACCTTATATTGTTTGGCTTTGGTGCTCGAAGCGAAGAGCTTGAATTTTTCACTGGAACTTTATTTTTGACATAGGAACTGGGGCGGTTCGTCATTAGGGGCCGAGGGGCCGTTCCCCACCAAAACATTTCTATCTCTACTAATATTTTTTTGTTTTTTGCCCTAATTCTTATTCTCTCTCTTAACTGAATGGTGATAAACCTTCCCCTTCATAAACCATTCCCCAAGGGAAAAAAAGTTACCTTCACAAACGGAAAACTGTTCCCTGAGGAAAGAGATCACGTTCAGAGTGTGAGGTTATTGGGGCCAGCTCCAACAGGCCCCAGTAATATCCCCACGCAAGAAAGAGGAGACAACGTTTTCCTCCCCGTCTCATTCAGTATGATGACCTACATACAACACTGCCTTAACCGCGAGTGCAAAATAAGTTGTGGGGCCAGGTCTACCTGGCCCCGCGCTAATTTGATTGGCTGGGAGAGTGTCCGTTTCCTTAACGCCGTGGGTTGACAGAGAAATTTACCCCAACCAAGCTCAAGGGTGGCGTGGAGGTTCAAATGTTGTAGCAAAGTTCAGTTAGTTGTTTTTTCTATGTGTGTCTCTCGGTGATGCGTTGTTCCTTTGTGTCGTGACTTTTTTGCTTGTCGTGTACAGTGAATAGAGTGGATATTTTGCTAAAAACTCCATTCTGTGCTTTAAATCTGGAAGAAAAGCTTCACTTAAAAAAACTCGGTGCTTATTAACCCAAGAATTTTCAGATATGCCAGAAAGACGGAACAAAACTTCGAACATTTTCTGTTCAGTGGTTTGAAAAAAAAGCTTGGCTAACTGCTAGCGATGAAAAAAATCGTTATTTTGTTTTTATTGTTTGCTATTTGGCGGAGAACCACTGTGGACCAAAATTGGCAGCAAAGATATGAAATATTTGTCCGAAAGGATTAAAAAACATGAATGCAGTACAGTGCATATTAATAATGCCTTAAAATTCAAAACTTTTGGTAATGTCAATATTATGTCACAATTGCATGACGATTATCACTCTGCGGTTAGAAAGCACAATGAACTAGTTGATAAAAATAGACACGTTCTAACTCGCATTATAGACTGCATAAATATTTGGGGTGTACACGAATTGCCTTTACGTGGACATGATGAAACACAGTCTTCACATAACAAAGGAGTGTTTCTCGATATGATCCCATATATAGCTAGTTTGGACACTGTCTTACAAGACCATCTGGACAACTCTAAAGTTGCAAAACATTCATCAAAAATAATTCAAAATGGAACTTTGGATTGCATGTATCAGGTGTACCTGGATGAAGTTAAAAGTGAAATTGAAAAGGCCAATTACACATCCGTGCAAGCGAGCGAAACGACCATCATATCCTGCCGTTCGCAATTTGTTATCATATTGCGATATATGATTAACAGCCATGTCGTGGAAAGATTTTTATCGTTTGTTGAAATCGAAAACAGAACAGCAGACGGTCTTGCATCTGTACTCAAAGATGAGTTGAAAAAGTTTGGTTTGCAAAATAAACTTGTTGCTCAGACATATGATGGGGCAGCTGTCATGAGCGGAACTCGTGGCGGTGTGCAAATACGCATGAAAGAGCATTATCCGCACGCTCAGTATGTGCACTGTTATGCTCATCAGTTGAATTTAGTATTAAAGGTGTGCTCAACAATCAAAAGGGTAAGAAAATTTTTTGCAAATATCAGTGGAATCGGCTCCTTTTTCACAGTATCACCTAGACGTAGTGGTTTATTGCGAGATATTTGTCGAAAACTAGTACCTACAGTTTCAGAAACAAGATGGAATTTTCAATCCAGGATCATAAATTGTGTTTCAGAAAACAAAAGTGAACTCTTGGGGTGCTTCCACAGAATTCTAAACGAAAGTGGTTGGGATGACAAGATTATATGTGAATCAACTGGATTTATGAAGTTGTTACAAAATGAGGAATTCCTTTTCTTATTGTCTTTCTTTTCTCACATATTCCAACATGTTGATATATTGTACAATATACTACATTTGGCCGCCCCGGTGGTGCAGTGGTCTAAGGCGATGGCCTCTGATCATTCGTCCAAACAAAAGGGGTCCGGGTTCGAATCCCAGTGAGGCATGGATGTTGTGTTCGTCTTACGGCACTGGCTCTGTCCCTTCCCGGGAACCAGTGACCCTAAATTAGGGACGGGCGACTGCTTATAGCCCATTAAGTTGCTCTCGGTGGTCGTTAAACCTCGAATCAAAATATATATATATATATATATGCTACAGTCCAGAAAATCAACCAGTGTTGATTGTAATCGAGCTCTAAAGAAGTTTGAATCAACTATAAATTATTTTCGGCAAAGTACAAAACACAACGATTAAAATGGAAGTAGTGATGGATGTCAATCTTTGCGAAAAAGAGCTAAAGTTGACTGCAGTATTTTAGAAAATGATGCAAAAGAAGCATGCGACATCATCGTCAATCAAATAAGGGACAGGTTTGAAAAATCTGTCTTATTTCACTTATTCACTGTTGTAAATCCAAAGGAATTCAAGAATCATAAGCAGCATTTTCCGTTACAATATACAAATTTATTAGCAACTACATATGTAATGCTGAATAAAGAAAAACTTGAAAATGAATTATCAGTACTTTATGCTAACGAAACCTTCGACGGCATACCGAACGTAAGTGCGTTAATGTCATTTCTCCATTCTAATGAACTTTTAGATACATTTTCTGAAGTCTCTAAATTATTAGAAATAATTTTAGTGACACCAGTAACTACCGCTGAAGCAGAACGTTGTTTCAGCACCTTGAGTCGCATAAAAACACGTTTAAGAAGCACTATGACACAAGAACGGTTAAACGCACTCGCTGTTCTCTCTGTACATAAAGATTGTATTCAAGAAATTCCCCTTTTTAATCAAAAAGTCATAAAAAAATTTGCCACTCTCAAACATAGAAGAGGAGAATATTTGTACAAAAAGTTATGACTCTTCTTCATAATATTTCCATGTATTGTATTCTAATACTATGGTACGAAGTGAAAAATTCAATTGATTTCTGTTTCATATTGTTTGAAGTTTACAATGCGCTTAGCAGAACTAATTTCAGTTTTAACTAAAATGATGTTCTATGTTAAAAATAAATAAATAAATGAGAAAGCCTGCAAGTATAATTTGCACATGAGTACATATATGTTTTTAGGCTTCACAAGTTCTTAAAAAAAAGGTTAAACCTTTCAAATAACGCAAATGGTAGTATGGTACTCATTCTATATGGGACGAAATTCATGAAACATTTCCTCTCTGCATATATTTGGAATTATTATTTTTTCACTATACTTTTTTATCCTGTGATTATTCCACAGTTGAGAAATCTAAAGAAACACAAAGCACAACTACATATATTAATGCTCATATGTTTTAAGCTAAAAAAATTTATTTCAGGAGTTTTAACATTTTTCTGTTAATAGATATGCATACTATTGTGAGGAAATTTTTTTCGCGTGTGCAATACAATAATTGACACATTCCTGCATGATTTGGGCATTATTGTGAGTCAAGGGGGGTAAACAGAGGCAAAGTAAACGAATCTTGGGGGTGGGGGTGGGGGTCTGAATGGTTGGCCTAATAATGACAGTTTTTTTTATTTCATTGTTTAACTTCGGCTACTGGCACCACCTGTTTCAGTTGCTACAAGCCGCCACTGCATAGGAAGATAGTTTCCTTCAGATCTTGTAAACGGTCAAAGACGCAAAATCAAAATGTATAAATGAGCATACCAATATGGGTATGCAAAATGACAACTAAGTCAAAAAAGAGAGTGAAAACAAGAAGTTGCGAGGTTTTATAATGAAATATAGACTGTGAGGCGATAGTGCAACGAGACGTGTATCTCTATTGTCACAAGAGCAGGCATCAACAACGTTGACAAAGAATCCATCGTTACTTCTACTTCCATACGTTTTTTTTTCTTAAAAATGATGCACCAGCCCCAAGAAATAATTTGCAACCATCAGCTTTCAATGCATTGCAGCTTTCACGTGCATCATTGGAATTATATACGCAATCAAAATCTAATAATGTGTCATTTTTGAATACTGAAAAAACTACATATTCTGCCGTTTCTCTTTATTCTGAAACACTTAAAGTTAGGAAAATTGGGAATGGTAAAAATCTATCACACGGGCCGCACCAATTTTCGTGTTAATTTGTAGTATGTGACAAATGCGGTGCCAAATTTTGTGAAGATCCTGCCTTATGGACTGATATCACAGAGCAAGTGAGAGGACACTTTACAGTTCCCGCCAAATTAAAATGAGCACTCTTTGGCCAAATCAGAATGTTTAAAAGGGAAATATAAGATTTAAAATTTTTATGGATATGAAATGAAATGATAAGAAAGTGAAGAAGGAATGTCTTGTACTTTCTGAATCCGCTAGCACCGGTTTTTGTTGGGCTTGTACAGAAAAGTTCTTAAGTTTTTCTTTTCTAATTGCAAACATGCCAGCAAACATTTTTCTGAACATAAGATTTGGTATTCTCATAAACAGCCAGTTTATTGCAATATAATTTACCCCATGGATAAAAGGTAGTATTGATACAAAACCAGTGGGCCAATACCAATTTGAATGTTGCTACTGATACGGTGCTAAAAAGATTTGTTGTAAAAATATGTTTTTTAGCTCTTCGTATAGAGCAGTAGAGAACTGCATTGCATTATAATGAATAAGCTTTATTTGCTTTCCGCTAAGCTAATTATAATGAATAAGCTCTTCTACTGAGCTAAGTATAATGCTTCTGCTACTGAATGATATGCTTGTACTAAGCTTCAAATAGTGAATTCAAATGGTTGTTGTTACTAGTTAATTAATATCATGAATAAAGTCACCTGCTAGTAGTGTAGTAATAGTAATGAACAAACTTATAACTGGTAGTAATATTGTAGCAGTAAGTAAGATGAATAAAGTCTTAACGCTGGTTGTTAATAGTAATAAACTAATGACATAAACCTAACAGCCAGACAGAGGTCTGACAAAAACTATGAATTGAGAAAGACGTACTTACGACAAAGCTCTTTTATTATGTAACTCTTGATCATCCAACGCACACACACAACTCGTTTCACAATAATGAAGAATCAAACTAATCACATAGAACGAAGCTCTCAATACAACAACAACAACAAACTCTCTCCTTCACAACAACAACGCTCCTCTAGTATAACAACAAACGCTCTCCCTTCAATAACAAACGCTCTCCTTGGCTATCGTTGAACGCGCCTATTTATACTGGCTACCACCACGTCATGACTTACACTCATTGCCAGATCTCATTCAGCGGGTGAAATAATATTTCGTTCAGTAAAAAGATAATTTACATAGTAAAATAAAATAACCAGAGATAGTAAAATCAAAAGGAAAGTGAATATAGAGTATACGTTACAGCATGTCCTCACTTTTCTATACAAGGCCATGTAGAGAACTGCACGGCATGTATCAGTTGTCTACATGCTATGCAGTTCTCTACTTGACATATAGACAACTGCCATTATTTTTTTTTCTTGACATAATGAAACAATATTGATTCTCCAAATACTGGGAATTTCCTCGGTTGTTTAAAACTGATTAGCGAATTTGATCCTTTTTTGATCAAAGATTTCCAAAAATATACAAATTGTGGTACTGCACACACAAACTACGTATCATTTATTAATACAAAGGAGTTTATTTATTTAATGGCAGTAAAAATGTGTGTCATTTTTTCTTATTGAGGTATTAACGACCACAATAAACAACTCAATTGGCTATAAGCCCATCCCTAATTTTATGATACTGGATCCAGGAAAAGCAGCCAGCCAGTGTCGTACACACCATCCATGCATCCCCCGGGATTCCCGAATCTGTACCCATCTCAGACCACTGTGCCGCCGGGGTGACAGTTAACTCCTCTCCAGACTTATCACATACAGGTCAACTGTCTTTTGTAGTTCAATATGTTTCATGTGGCTGTGATCCAGTTGTGCATTTATTACAGTTTTTACCTACGTATGATCATAGCTCTTTTAATTAGGCAAGTTTATGCGTTGTATTGAAAACTTAGGCTTCGTATTAAAAAACCGTCGCGGTCAGAGCTATACTAACACCAGTAACATGAGTGAAAAATTCAGTGGCTTGCATCTGGTATTAAATCACTGAACACATTCGTAGTTTATTTTTATGTTCTGTTTATTCCTCAATTTAATTGGTGTTCATGCTGCGGAAAATAATGGTAAAGTTCTGGTATTTTTACTTTTTTTACGAGAGCTTCCTATTTTTTTTTCACAACCCTATTTTGTTCTGACAATCCAACAGCTCATATTCTTCACCTGTTCATTACCAACTATTATCAGTATTCTGCTGGATAAATGCCTCCCCAAGTATATTCCACAACTCTCCGCCTTCAACCAGTTCCTTTTATACCATTCCGGCGTGCTTCTGAAATTGATCTACACATCTCCCACATGGTCTCATCCTGGGTCTGTTTCTGTCCCTTGGTATCCAGTCTAATGTTTCATTTGCACGACGGTAGTCAGTTCATCTAGCAATATGTCCAGCCGAATGCCATTTCATGGTTTTATAATTTCATCATAGTGTCATTCACTATTGTCATTTTCCTGAGCAATGAGTACCTCAGCCTATCTTTCCTAGTTACGTCAAGTATACAACTCTCCATACTTCTTCCAGGGTCTGTCTTTTTAGCTAAAGTCCGGATCTCTGGTCCATGACTAAGAACCGAAAGTATGCATTTATTAAACTAATTTCTTTGAAGACATATTGGAAAATTGCTCTTGAAAATTGCACTGTTACTTCCGAATACAATCCAAGTTTTGACCTGTCAAAAGCAATCCAAGTTTTGACCCGTTACTTTGACCTGTTAACTTCTTCGATTCTTCGGCTGTTATAAGTAAACATATATGCAGTAAAGTTGAGAGGAAAACCGTCGTAAAAGGAAACAACATCTGAACGGTTATATAAAAGAAGCAAGGACATCATTCATCGCAGCGCGAGCGCTGCGCTTTCTTGGCAGCGAGTAGGGACAATCATCTATCATCGCAAGTTAATATCTAGTCTACGATTTCTACCAGATGCAAGGCATAGAGTGAATAGTTAATATTTAGTCTACGATTTCTACCAGATGCAAGGCATAGAGTGAATAGTTAATATCTAGTCTACGATTTCTACCAGATGCAAGGCATAGAGTGAATAGTTAATATCTGGTCTACGATTTCTACCAGATGCAAGGCATAGAGTGAATAGTTAATATCCAGTCTACGATTTCTACCAGATGCAAGGCACAGAGTGAATAGTTAATATCTAGTCTACGATTTCTACCAGATGCAAGGCATAGAGTGAATAGTTAATATCTGGTCTACGATTTCTACCAGATGCAAGGCATAGAGTGAATAGTTAATATCCAGTCTACGATTTCTACCAGATGCAAGGCACAGAGTGAATAGTTAATATCTAGTCTACGATTTCTACCAGATGCGAGGCATAGAGTGAATAGTTAATATATAGTCTACGATTTCTACCAGATGCAAGGCATAGAGTGAATAGTTAATATCTAGTGTACGATTTCTACCAGATGCAAGGCACAGAGTGAATAGTTAATATCTAGTCTACGATTTCTACCAGATGCAAGGCATAGAGTGAATCGTTAATATCTAGCCTACGATTTCCACCAGATGCAAGGCATAGAGTGAATAGTAAATATCTAGTCTACGATTTCTACCAGATGCAAGGCATAGAGTGAATAGTTAATATCTAGTCTACGATTTCTACCAGATGCGAGGCATAGAGTGAATAGTTAATATCTAGTCTACGATTTCTACCAGATGCAAGACATAGAGTGAATAGTTAATATCTAGTGTACGATTTCTACCAGATGCAAGGCATAGAGTGAATAGTTAATATCTAGTCTACGATTTCTACCAGATGCAAGGCATAGAGTGAATCGTTAATATCTGGTGCCTGCGGTGGATCGCAAAATTCCGTGCTGGTGTTTTTGACCTCAACGATGCTCCTTGGTCCGGGAGGCCGACCAAGGTTGATGACGACCAAATCAAGGCATTGATTGAGTCAAACCCACGTTGCAATTCACGAAAGATTGCAGCCACATTGCACATCCATCATTCAAGCGTTTACGACCACCTGAAGAAGCTGGGATACGTAAGCAAGCTCGATGTGTAGGTTCCTCATGAACTCAAAGAAGCGCAATTGACGGCGCGTATAAACACGTGCGATATGCTCATTAAACGTGAAGAAAACGATCCTTTTTTCAAGCGACTGATAACTGGTGACGAAAAGTGGATGGTGTACAACAATGTGCTGCGCAAACGGTCTTGGTCCCGACGTGCTGCTTCGCCTCAAACGACATCCAAAGCAGACATTAATTCGCGGAAGTTTATGGTCTCAGTGTAGTGGGGTTTTAAAGGTGTCGTGTTTTTCGAGCTCCTACCACGGAACCAAACAATCAATTCGAATGTGTACTGTCAGCAATTGGACAGTTTGAACGAATCCATCATCCAGAAACGTCCAGAGCTCGTTTATCGTAAAGGTGTTGTGTTCCATCACGACAACGCGAGACCACACACAAGTTTGATCACCCGCCAAAAATTATTGGAGCTTGGGTGGGATGTGTTGCTACACCCAGCATACTCGCCTGACCTTGCGCCGTCAGACTTCCACTTGTTTCGCTCTCTTCGACAGTCCTTGCGTGGTATAGCGTTCAATTCAGATGAGGCTGTAAATCAGCACTTTGTACAGTTTTTTGCCACGAAAGACAGGTCCTTCTATGAACGAGGCATTCTGCAGCTCACTGAAAGATGGCAAAAGGTTATCGAACAAAACGGGCATTATATCATTGATTGATCTTTGTTCTTTCTATCAATAAATGACCTTTGCAGAACATGGCTAAAATACGTCATGACTTTTCCGACAACCCAATATATAACTTGTCCAAAAAAACTGAGAATGTTTTTATAAAAAATGTGCAATACTGTGCTCGACCTAGGTACGAGTCTTGAAAAAACGGTAGTCGTTGTAGTAACCATAGCAACCGGCCATACCTGTTTATCATGCATGCGTCGCTCGTCGGTAGTGCGCAGTTTAATAAGTATTGTTTCGTGAACCCCTAAGAAGTATTTACGCGCTGTGATTTTTCGAAAAATGGATGTGAAAGCGGAACAAAGATGTGCCATTAAATTTTGCTGTCGACTTAAGAAGTCTGTCGGAGAAACTTTCCGTCTTATGCGACCTTCAACGAGTGTTACAGAGGTAAACATCAATACGATAGGTGTTATTATACGGGAAGACAAACACTATCAATTAGATATATCAAAGATATGTTTCATATTTCAAAATCATCAATTCACAGAATTTTAACCTAGCATTTGGGCATGAAACGAGTTTGTTCAACTTGGGTTTCCCATTCCTCGATAAAGGAAAAACTGGATCGTTGAGTTGAGGTTAATCAACAATTAACGCAAATGGTAAACGAAGATCCAGAAGTCATGCAACGGGTGATTTCAGGCCAAGAAACTTGGTTACACTGTTTTGATCCACACACCAAAGCAGAAAGCTGTGTTTAGAAATCGCTGTCTTTGCCTGAAGCGAAAAACGTTCGTCAATCAAAATCAGCGGGAAAGGTCATGTTAGTTGCATACTTTGATTGTCAAGGTATGATCTATCAACACATTGTTCCTCCAAAAACTGTGATAAATGCCTACAACTATAAATCAGTGCTGCAGACTGTAGGGATGGGCACATCGGTGGGTAACATCGATGATCGACATCGGTGGTTACTCATTCCTAAAACATCGATGCATCGATAGTATCGGTGGAAATTTTCGATGTATCGGAGAAAACCTCGATGTTTTTGCTAATAAGCCGAAATATTCGTTGTTTTCAATCTGCAGCAGTAAATACGCAATAGATGTGCAAAATCTCTGTTCAATATAACAGTGATTACTCACCTATAGCATCGGGTAACTAAGGTGCGTCGCATAAATATAGAGACAGTCGACTTTGCGCCGTGAACGCAATGCGAATGCGAATATAGGTAGGAAGCTGAAGTGGTACCTAATTAGACATAACCCTACAACAAACGTTTCGATTTGTCGAGATGACCGGATTGTGTGAAAAGAACACCACAAAGTGAAATACTGTAATTTTAGGTATCTCAAAAATATAAAAACAACTATGTAAAGTAGCTACATGCAAATGAGATGTACAAATTAGCATGTTGTAAGCACGCGCATGGGCCGTAATTCGTTGCAGCCTACAAAAGACAGCGGACATGCCGTCAGACATTCATTTGCCGAAATGCTACGCAACAGTCAACTTTCTGGTGAGGAGGTGCAGCAGATTTGGAGACTGAGAGCAAATGGATTGCCTGTAGCAAAAATTTGTAAAACCATGGGAGGAGTAATGCAGTCATTTATAAGAGTTTATCGAAACGCGGTGCGTTAACTGCCAGAAAACGGCCTGGAAAGCCTCGAATAACAACTAATCACGATGATCGTGCCATCATGCGTTTAGTTGCATCCCAAAGGTTATCACTACGTCAAGTTTTTCGGACTGTTTGGTGTCACCGTCTCAAAGGACACAGTTCATCGGCGAATCAAGGAAAGTCGCAACATTGTGCTCCGTAAAATGCGCCGTCTGCCACACCTCACGCGGCGCCACAAGGAAGCTAGATTGTTATGGGCAAGCAGCCACATGCACTGGACGGACGAGTGGGTCACAACTATTTTCTCCGATGAGAAAAAGTTCAACCTGGACGGCCCTGACGGTTGGAACTACTATTGACATGATTTACGACGCGAGCCACGTACCTTCTTCAGCAGACAGAAAAGAAGGGTATCTGTGATGGTCTTGGGAGCTTTTGCGTTCAATGGGACAACGAATATGGCTTTTCTATAAGGCAGGAAAAACTCCGAAACGTATCATGACATACTCAGCAGTCCCCTTCTACCGTTTGCCCAAACTCTATCGGGCGTTGATTATCTGTTCCAGCAAGACAATGCCTCTATCCATCGGTCTGCATCAACGAAAAGCTGGTTTAACACTCATCATGTGATCGTAATGGATTGGCCAGCTCTCAGTCCAGATCTGAACCCTATCGAGAACCTCTGGTGTATCCTAGCTCGTGATGTGTATGCGAATGGACGGCAGTTCTTAAGTGTGGTGGCATTGGAAGAGCAGATTGAACGACGCTAGTACGCACTCCGTCTAGAACACTTACATCACTTGGAGGACAGTATGCCCAATCGTGTTTTCAGTGTTATTCGGAACAACGGCTCCACTATTCATACCAGAGGTGCTCATAACTAGTAAGTCTTTATATTTTTGAGACAGTGTATTTCTGTATTTTTCTTGTACTTGGCGTTGGAATTGTTATGTTTCCGTCAAACTATTGTGCAGCTGCGTGTCCTATGCTATTTTTGCTATAAATATGAGGTGTACATTTCAGCTCCTTGTTGTTTCTTTTTCATTAGAGAATTTGTTCTGTCTTCATATTTATGCGACGCACTATAATAATATATATTAAAATGCTCGATGCATTAGTAGAAACCTCTATTTTTGCTCGATGCATCGGTGTAAACCTTGATGTTTTGCTAATAAACTGAAAAACTCGCACTTTTCCACCTGCACCAGTAAATGGGCACACATTTGTAAAATAAATCTGTCATTAATATAACAGTGATACTCACCAGTTCAACAACCATTAGCATAATATTTGTTAAAACGCTCGATGCATCGTGAAAAATTCGATGTTTCTTCGATGCATCGGTGGGAACCTCGATGTTTTTTCGATGTATCGGTGTAAACCACGATGTCTTGCTAACAAGCCGAAGATTTCACACTTTTTGATCTGCAGCAGCGAATGGGCATATCGGTGGGTAAAATCTCTGTCCAATATAATGATGATTGCTCACCAATTCAACCCCAAGTAACTAATAATATTTCTTAAAAGCCTCGATGTTTTTTCGATGCATCGGCTCACATGCCTTCGAGGAAAAGATCTCGGTTTTCACCAACGAATCAAGTAAAAACCAATAGGAAGGTGATATTTCTTTCCTCTGTATAGTTATGAATGTAACAAAAAGAAATGCATTTACTTTTCGTAGAAGACATTCTCTTCCATTTCCGAACATCGGCCACGAAACCTCGATGTGTTTTCGATGTATCAGCTTCTGCAACATCGAGGTTAAAACATCGATCATCGGTGGCAAAACATCGAGGTTTTTTGCCTATCCCTACTGCATAGTCTGCAGAAACATGTGACAACAAAACGACCACACCTGAAAAAGAATTGGGTGTTACACATTTATAATACAAGGTCGCACGTGACCAGTTCCGTCATTTCTTATTTGAAGAAAGTGATAAGTTGATGGCCTGATCTGTACATAGTCCAGACTTGTCACTCTGTGACTTCTGGTTGTTCCCCATTTTAAAAAGGACACTACGGGGACAATTTGTGACTGATCCACAACTTATTACAGTTACGTAGGGGTACTTCAACAGCATTTCAGAAGAGTTCCAGAAGACAAACAAAAAGTGGGAGGAACTTTGGGACACCTGTATTCGATGCAATGGACAGTATTTCGAAAAAGATGACCCCTTCCTTTATAATTAAGGTAAAGCATACTTTTTTATAAAACCATTCTCAAATGTTTTGGGACAACCCTTGTACGTGCACTCTGTACATATATAGATAGGTGCCTTTGAGTTACCTTTAAATTACCACAGCATTCGTTCAGATTGATTCAGTACCTTTGTTACTTCTGCAAACATCGAGAAAAACTGAACTGTCCGCGCCAGACGTAATTAAGTATCTCCGAGATGGTCATCGACTCTAAATTCTCCGGGCTGCCCCACATTAGGATCTTCAGGGAAAGGTGTACAGTTACACTGGTCAACAGGGATTTTATTGCCGACAATATTTCAGCGGCTTTAGGCTGACTTAGTGGCGCTAATTACGAATATGGCATCGGTTACTTTTTGAGATAATAGAGGCCCCCATTGAAACACATAAGATATGCAAAAAATGTAATAATGAGGCGTAACCTACCCACAAAACACATTGAAACTATCTCAAATCATACAGAAGTAAACATATGAAATACCTAATGGCGTTATCTTCAGTACAATAACACAAAAAAGGAAGATGATTCAGATATTCACAAGAATTCCCAGAAAAACGCTTTTTGTACGATTTTCTCTTATGTGGGTCATCGGGACAATCACGTTGATGGCTCTATCAGTAGTAGTCTGCCATCGCGTGTCTATCCCATCTGCCTTGATACCTTTCCTCCATCACCTTGTAGAAATCACCAAGATTATCCGGAAATCTGTATAAGTGGCTATGAAGAAAGTTACCTTTATGCTCATATTAGTACCCAAATTGGTAAAGTTAGCGAGCATGTTTTGCACCAATTCTTCGCAATTGTCTGCTTTCTGGTTACCCAAGAAGTTCTTGACAACTAAGACCTAACTGCACCAGGCAGATGTTTCAACATCATTCATAAATTTTGTGAAATTCGAATCGTTGATGAGTTTACGAATTTGAGGACCATCAAAGATCTATGCTTTAAGTTTTCCAGAACTCAGTCCCAGGAACGATCTACAAATGTACTTAAATCAATCTCCATCTTTACCCAAGGCTTTAATAAATTGCTTCATCAATCCAAGCTTGATATGGGGTGGTGGGAGAATGATTTTTTTCTCCATCAACCAATGGCTCATTAGTGATGTTAGCTGCACCTACAGTCATATTTTCCCTTGAAGGTCATGTCACTTTTTTCTAATGATCTTGCTTTGCTCTATTATTTCACAAGCAGATGAAACAAGGGTACTTTGAGTATCCACTTTGTTGCCCGAGCAAGAAGTTAACCACCTTTAGATCAACACAAAATAAACCAATGGTGCTCATGATGGCAGAGCATCTGCAAGACGTTTTTGGATATTTTCATATTCTTTTTAAGTTTTGTTGAGTGAGCAATTGGAAGAGATGCCTAGCGGTTACCATTGTGCAATAAAACACATTTTAAGCTTCTGGTGGAGCTGTTTATAAAAAGCTGCCAATCTTCTGGCCGATATTTCAGTAGTCCTATTTGGAGAATAAGTTCAGAAATGTTATTGCAATATACAAGTTCTTTATCTTGCTGAAGTAAGGAAGAATTTCCTCCTCTCTTGTCCGATAAGCTGTTATTTTAACTTCCGGCTTTAGACAGTTGTTTTCTTTTAGCCTGGATGCTAAAAGCTCAGATGCTTGCTTTGACAGATTGAGTTCTCGTATCAGATCATTGAGTTCTTTTTGGGAGAACTGCTGAGGTGTTGAAAAGCCTCTTTCATATTCACTTCCACTACTACCACCTGTGGTACACTCCAAGTCCTGTATTCAACATCTGACAATGGAAGGTCAGGCAGTGAGGTGAACACTGGTGTGGAAACGTCTTCGCAGTGTGGCGCAGGTCGCCTTGCTGATTTCAAATCAGGATACTCCCACTTATGTTTCTTGTATGGACACTCACAGCACAAAAATAACAATCATCCTGGTGGTTTTTTGGCTCTCTCAACACCATAAGTACACCAAAGCGTAAACATTTTCTTTCTCCATTTTTCCACTGAGGTAGGCACTCTACACAGGTTTTGCAAACCTTATGGGGAGCCCAAGACTTATCTTGGTCACCAAGCTTTATTCCAAAATAAGCAAGATATGCTTGTCTTACAAAGTCAGTAATGTTTTGCCTTTATTTTTGCAGAATGCATTAGGACTGTTTACGCAGCTCCTTCGGGAAGAACTCATACTTCTATGCCAAAGAAGAAATAAAATTAATAAATATGATATTGCATGCAAGGGATAATCTTTCAAACAATGTTAAAGATAAAATCAAAGATTATATTAGATAAAAACACTGTTAAAGAGTAAGCAGCTTCATATGTTAGCAGCCACGTGTAGTATTGGGGTACAATCAAAATTTGAGAGGTATGCATTACCTCAAAAACTAGAGTCGATTCGGCAAAACTAGTGTCATTTTTAGATTCAGCGCGCCTCAAATACCCCAAATACGTTGAAAAATCCTCTGCAATTTTTTTAATCAGTATTATCTTTAACAGAATTAATGGCTTCCGGCTGTCTGGGTCAGCCAAAAATCCTTTTACAAACGTGGAATCGAAATAATCCTAACCTACGCACGTACAGCTTGGCGGTTGGACGCAGTTAGGATGAACAGTGCTCTCAATCAGATCCAAAGGAGAGCTCTCCTAGGAATAAAGAGATGTTTCCACACGACGTACACACTGGCACTACAAGTGTTAGTGGGGTGCGAACCTGCAGGCCCTGTAATCGCCAGTGAGGCCGCCCTGCAGAGCCTCAGAAAGGACGAAGATGTCACTGTGCTCAAAGTATCGCACCGATTTTAAGAGCTAGAGGTAGCCAGATATGACTAGGCTGACCACCTAGCCAAAGAAATTTGTTCCACACGGGACGCAAGACCCACATCAGGGGTATGGATGAAGCTGTTCAAGGATGGGCCGAAGTTGAATGTTCAAGTAGGTGCAGGATTTTGCACTCTCTGGAATGACAACGAGGCGGTGGCAAAGCGATTTAAGGTTTCTTCTAACTCCTCCGTCTACCAGGCGAAGCTGTTAGCCACTAGGGTGGCTCTGCCTTGGGCCTTCCCGAGCAGCACCTCAGTAGTAAAAGAAAATTCTGCTAGCCAAGCGGCTTTAACCCTTTAACGACCATAACGCCCAAAACGCCCGAATGTACAAACGGCCATAGACACCCGAAACACCTGTCTACAGTTAGTCAGATTTCTTATCCTTACTGATTCTTCAAATTTTCTCGACATATGGGGGATCAGCAGGAGTCACCCTCAGTCACTATTGTTGTTATTAAAAAAAGAAGTGAAACAACAGACAGTTTCGGGCGTTATGTTATTTAGAGTGATGCAAGATTTTTGGGTCATGG
Source organism: Macrothele yani (assembly GCA_039090855.1). Lineage (NCBI taxonomy): Eukaryota > Metazoa > Arthropoda > Arachnida > Araneae > Macrothelidae > Macrothele > Macrothele yani. Next base: position 214,540,612 of record CM076990.1, read on the forward strand.
TCGTTAAAGGGTTAAAGGCGCTGAGCAAGTTCAAGTGTAAAATTCCCCTCGTGAAGGAAGTTAAAGCTCTGGTTAGGAACGCAGGCGGATTAAGTGTGCCATAACACAGGGTCCGAAGAAATTTTAGGACCAGGAAGAATGAGAGGGAAGACCAGCTAGCGAAGGAAGCTACTTGTAAAGAGGAAGTAGGCTATCAAATGAAGACGGCACTGCAAAGTGCATGAACTCAGATGAGGCATGCCACCCTGGCCGCCCCGGTGGCGCAGTGGTCTAAGGCGTTGTCCTCTGATCATTCGTCCGAAGGGATCCGGGTTCGAATCCCGGTGAGGCATGGATGTTGTGCTTGTCTTACGGCACTGGCTCTCTCCCTTCCCTGGAACCAGTGACCCTAAATTAGGGACGGGCGACTGCTTATAGCCCATTGAGTTGCTCACGGTGGTCGTTAAACCTCCAATCCAAAAAAATGCCACCCTGGCGGAGTGGCAACGCAGGGAGGATGAGGGACTCTAAGAAAGAGCCATTGTCATTGTATCTTCCTTCGGGTGACAGTTAGGAGAGTAAAATCCCACTGGTTCCTTAACCAAATACTTAGAGGACACGCCCCGCCCCCGAGTCTATTGACAGATTCGACATTAAGGAACCATCATGTTGCGTTGCCCAGACTGCAGATGATTCTAGACTGTGCTTTTCTTTCAGCTAGGCAAAAAGTCCTCGTACCGGTAAAAGTCAAGACAAAAGACCTCGATCCTGCGTGGCTTGCAAAAAGGCCAGTCGGCGTCTCTCCGAGATGGTCGAAGAACACGTCGCGAGGCAAGAGGAGTACCTACAGCCCATCGAAGATAACAAAGGAAGTGGTCCAGATTTGTATATTCGACAGATCCGGACCACTTCCATTGTTATCTTCGAATCTGGTCCAGATTTGTCATTCAAGCACACTCTCAAGTGCTAGGTGATGTAAATAAGCATATTTCAATGTCAGTACTTGTCATTCATCCTTCATTGTAAAAGTTCTCGTGTGAAATAAAAATTAATTTGATCCATGATATATCGCTGCACGATCTCAAAAAAACTTGCAACAGATGAAAGATTTAATACTTTAAAACCATACAATTAAAAGACACACAAGATCTTTCGGGTGGACCTCATCAAGTAAGAACATTGCAGATGTTCGTTGGGTATCAGACAATTATATACTGCCAGTAGATAACCCTGACGTACGCATATCAGTATTGCGCATGCCCACGGTGATTCACAAGCGTTTTGTAAAGGTCTACTCACCCTAGCCCCCAAGCAAGGGGAGCCTCTCCCTGGATCTTCAATGAGTCGACGCCAAAGCAGAGTTGTAGAAACTGGAGGTCATCATTGCAACACTTGTCACCATATTGGTAAATAAAAAGGCTTCCGGCTAGAAGATTTAATTTTTTAGTTTTTAAAGTTAACAAAATGTGTGCATCTTTCCATGATGGGGTATGGGTCTAGAAGGATAGAAAAAGGGGAGGGAGCATAGCAAGCAAGCTCTACGTAAAGCTCTTAAGCCGACGCTCTGAGCGGTAGCCATCTTATGTTACCCTTCTGATTGCATTCCCATCGAATTACGTACCTAACAATATAGGCAGGCCTACACTTTTAAAGCCTACTTGCGAAAAGAAAAAATATCATGTACATTCATGGATGTAGTCTATAAAATCATCACTGTTTTCTATTCTTTCCTTTCAAAGCACTGCCAAATCACGTTTTACTGCTTCGTACGACAAAAATCCCTTTAACTCGTCACACGAAAAGTACATGCTGTTTAAAGTAATGCATGAAGCCGTTCACAAACTCTAAAGTGAAAAAGAAAACCCTGATTTATTTCATGTGATCGAGTGAATGTTTCTGAAGACAGAAACGCAACGAAATGTTACCTTAGAAACAATAGTTCGTGCTAAACTTTGATAATTTACAAAATTTTAACGAAGAGTACACGGAATATGCAAATTGAAAAACGTTTGTAGCGCACAATAAAATCCGTTAGCGTTGATAAATTACTATGCACTAATAAAAAATGCGATAATTTACGAATTTAGAATAACAAAAAAAAAACACGGATTTTATTGTGCGTGAGAAACGAATGCTTTTCAAAAAGTTTTAATAAAACGTTTTCGGGAATGTGATCTTTGACCAGGAGTTATTGAAAACTGTACAAATTTCTAATTCGTACTAGAAATGTTTAGCTATCCCATCATAAGTTTTTAATCCGTAAATACAATAGATCTCTCTTCGTCTTTTAATGTTAGTTGTACTTCAAATGAACAATTCCATAAATGAGTCATAAACAAACGCCCTTCTCACACGAAATAAAAAACTGAAATCTTCCTTAACTTACAAAGCAAAAATGAGCAACTGAGGGTAATGTAAAATGGCGGCCACGCAACTTAGCTGGCTTCAACGGTGAGAGTACGTGCTCTCTCCCTTATTCTATACTCCTTGGTATGGGTGCCCCGTTCCACTAGTCGGGAGAGAGCGGTGGCTGAAGAGCAGCATCCAACATTGTACTTATGTTTCGATATTCTCACGCCCAAACTACGAAGTGTAGATCCTATGTATGTGAGATTATCCACAGTCGGTTTCGTTATTTATTAAAGGAAAGCAACAGATACCACATTTACTTATTAAAGGAAAGCAACAGATACCACATTTACTTACATTTACTTTAGGTGACCATTGGGTCTCAGTCCTTTCCTATCTTGGTAAATTGGTTGGTTGTGGTCTCGCCTAAGTCAAGGTCACATTTACTTCGTAATATTTGAGTTATTGCAGGTATGTAAGTCATGGAGGCAATAAATTTTACCTCGCTAGTCTCTCGAGACATAGTAGAGCAGTTCAAACGCCGAAACTTCTTGTTAAGGTTGTGAACACAGTTCGTGGGGAACCCATGCATGATGGCAATTATTGAAACTTTCTTTAGTTCCAAAACGCGGGCGTTGACAGATGAAGAGTGCGTGCATGCCCGATGAACAGGTGGCGTAAAGCGGCTAATCTATGTTTCTTTGGATGTGCTGAGTTAATTGGGATTATGGCTGGAGTGTGCGAAGTCTTTCGGTAAACTGAATACTCAAGATCACAGGAGGTTAGGTTACGTTGAATAAGGATGTTCAGAAATAGAAGGACGCTGGAGTTCTCAATTTCAACAGTGAATTTTAAAGAGAGAAACTTGGGTGACATGAGGGTGGCGAGTGGTTGAGTTGTTCAACAGAGAGAGGCCAGAACAATAACACGTCATCTATGTAACGAATGTACAGTAAACGCTTTAAGTCACATTGAGCCAAAATCTCGCTCTCTAGGAACTGAAGAACAAACTCTGCGAGGATTGAAGACCACGGGGAACGCATGGGTGCCCCGTCCTCTTGTCGATATACGTCATTAAATTTGAAGAATGTGCATCAGGCCACAAGTTGTAAAGCCTTCATGATGGCCTGAATTTCCAATTGTTGCTAGGTAGTCTGGGAATTCAAATTGGTCTCGATGATCTCGTGTGCCTTTTGAATAGGCACATTCGGATATAAGGATGTGATATCCAGTGATGCGGTTATGAAGGGCGTATCCTGTGAGCGAAAATCTGTAATTAGTTTTATGGCCTGTGTGGAACTTTTAATTGAGAAGTCTGAGACTGAAGTTAAAGGAGCCAAAAAGTTGTCTTCAATTCTCGCAGAATTTGTTCTTCAGTCCTTAGAGAGCAAGATTTTGGCTCAATGTGACTTAAAGTCTTAACTGTATATTCGTTACAGAGATGACGTGTTGTTGTTCTGGCCTTAGTATGTTGAACAACTCAACCACTTCGCCACCCTCCTGTCATCCAAGTTTCACTCTTTAAAATTCACCGTTGAAATTGAGAACTCCGGCGTCCTTCCATTTCTGGACATCCTTATTCAACTTAACGTAACCTCCTGTGATCTTGAGTATTCAGTTTACCGAAAGCCTTCACACACTCCAGCCATAATCCCAATGAGCTCAGCACATCCAAATAAGTTTAGCCGCTTTACGCCACCTGGTTCATCGGGCATGCCACACTCTTCATCTGTCAAAGCCCGCCTTTCCGAACTAAATAAAATTTCAACAACTGCCATCATGCATGGGTTCCCCACGAACTGTGTTCACAACCTTAACAAGAATTTTCGGCGTTTCAACTGCTCTACAATATCTCGAGAGACCAGCGATATTACGAAACACCTGTCGAAAATATGACCTTGACCTCGGCGAGACCACAACCAACCTTTTTACCAAAATAAGAAAGGCCCGAGACCCGGTGGCCACAAATGTGGTATCTGTTGCGTTCCTTTAATAAGCGTAAATGTGGTATCTGTTGCGTTCTTTGGTATCTGTTGCGTTCCTTTAATAAGCGTTAATGTGGTATCTGTTGCGTTATTTGGTATCTGTTGCGTTCCTTTAATAAGCGTAAATGTGGTATCTGTTGCGTTCTTTGGTATCTGTTGTGTTCCTTTAATAAGCGTAAATGTAGTATTTGTTGCATTCCTTTAATAAGCAACGAACCGACTGTAGATAATTTCACATACGTAGGATCTACACTTCGTAGTTTGGTCGTGAGAATATCGGAACATAAGTACAACGTTAGGTGCCGCTCTTCAGCCACCGCTCACTCCCGACTAGCAAAACGGCGCACTCATACCCCATCATGAAAAGATCCACACATTTTGTTAACTTTAAAAACTAAGAAGTTAAATCTCCCAGCCGAAAGCCTTTTTATTTACCAATATGGTGACAAGTGTTGCAATGATGACCTCCAGTTTCTACCACTCTGCTTTGGTGTCGACTCATTGAAGATCCAGGGGGATGCTCCCCCCCTTGCTTGCTTGGGGGCTAGGGTGAGTAGACCTTTACAAAACGCTTGTCAATCAACGTGAGCATGCGCAATACTGATATGCATACGTCAGGGTTATCTACTAGCAGTATTTAATTGTCGGATACCCAACGACCATCTGCAATGTTCGGACCTGATGATGTGTGGAAGGTCCACCCGAAAGATCTTGTGCGTCTTTTAATTGTACGTTTTTAAAGTATTAAATCTTTTATCTGTACAAAGTGTTTCATCTTTTGCAAGTTTTTAGAGATCGCGTTGCGACAGCTTTTCAGCATGAATCAATTTTACATTATGCACAAAAACTACTACCTTGTAAAGGATTAATTTCCGAGTAAAATGAGAACTTAGTTTTTTATGTGTCAATATAATTGTTTTTCTTTTCTTTCTTCTTTTAATATCTTTACAGGGAGTCACAGAGATGAAATTTTTGAGAATCACTTGTCCAGATGAATGCAGTGGTAATGCGTCCGGAGGCATCATAAATCCGTGGAAGCTTCCTCGCATGGTCCACGGGTTTTATTTGAAACCTGAACCAGTGGGTAGAAAAGTTTGTAAAAAATTTGTGAACTGATCTCGGAAGATAAGCCCTTGATCAAAGAATGTCATTGAACATTTGTTAATTAAATGTGCCCAATGAATCTCCATTTGAGTTTTTACACGCCGTTTTCGGACCATCATGTATATACGATATATACAGTATATTGGGTTGTGTAAAATGCCTTTCTTGCCTTTTGGCGGTAGGTGTCGCTGGTGCCAATTTCAAAGGTTAATTTGTATTGCAGGCACATGATATTTACATATTCTAAAAAATATTATTCCGGTGCGTCTACATAAAAGAAATTCAACGTAGTCGGTTCATTATATTCATTTAGCGTAGGTTTGGAAATGTCAAGCAGTAAGGTTTATTTTCGTCATTTAATGCTGTCTTGCTGTCGGAAGGTTAAAAAGCGCAACACGACAGCAAATAATAATTTAAAAAAATACGTGCTGCATATAGTGAGGATGCTGCAAACGTTCCACTGGGTCAGTATTTGTTTGCAAAGTTTCGTCGTGTTGATCATTCATTCGCTGATGAATCACAATCTGCAAGAACAGTCGAAGCTAACGACGACTAAATCAAGTCTTTAATCGAAGGTAATTCACACAAGGCAACCAGAGCAATTGTGTAGACTTAGCGCACATCCAACGGCACCGTGGCATTGCATTTGTCAAAGCTTTGATAAGTGAACCACCTTCATGTCTGGATACCGCACGATCTCAGGCAAAGATTCTAGACCGCATATCGTTTTTCGAGTCACTTCTCCAACGGAATGTAAACGATCCGTTTCTGCAACGAATGGTGACATATGACGAGAACTGAATTATGCACACCAATGTAGAGCGGAATAGATCATAGATAAAGCGAGACGAACAGACATTAACTGCTCCAAAGGAGGGACTGTACCCCCAAGAAGGTAGTGTTATGTGTGTTGTGGGACTGGAAAAAATTCATTTATTACAAGCTGCTGCCGAGCAACCAAATGATCAATTCTGGTAGGCATTGTTCCCAAATGGACCAGCTGAAGGACGCACTCGATCACAAACATCCAAAAGCTGTCAACAGGAAGGGTGTTGTCTTCCACCAGGAAAACGCTAGATCTCATATTTTTTTAGTCAGGAAGTAGAAATCGTTCGAACTTGGCTGACATCTCATACCTCACCAGGTCTATTCATTCGACCTTGCGCCTTCAGATATCCATTTATTATGTATGGTCTCTGCAGAATTCGCTCAACGGGAAAAAAACTTCGCTTCTTTGGAGACCTGCAAAAACCATCTTGACAAGTCCTTTACCCAAAAACATGCAAAGTTCTGGGAGAATGGAACCTCTTGCTGTCGCATAGGTGGCAAGAAGTATTGGAAAATAATGGTACCTACATCACAAAAAGCTTTTACATACATACACACTGAGTGCTCACTGGATTGCGACCATTCACATGCCAAGTGAGTTACACCAGATACTGGGGTAACGAGAAGGAGTGTGTGTTCTGTAGTCTTAAGGGATGTGTGTAAGAAGTTGGTAGTTCAGTCGAGAACAAAATTACTGTGGAGTTTGCGAAAGGCTAAATTGTGGGCGCATGAAGGGTTGGTGAGTCTATTTCGAAAACACGTTTGGGTTGTTTCAGGGCTTACGTGATTAAGTGTATCTGAAGTGGTGCCAAAATGACGAAACAACTGCAATGGGTATCGAAAGATGGATTCCAAAGGTAAATGATATGACATTGCCTTGTTCAAGACAATCGGGGTAGCACAATTTCGTAGTTACGGTGTTATAAAATAATAACGCTTTTCCAAACATCATATAGGATACGACACAGCAGCCGCTAAAGTACATTTGGATGGAAAAGATTTCACGCAAAGAAACATAAAACAACACTTGACAAATGAGGCGTAACTAGGCATTTCGGCGCCCGGAGAAAACATTAAAATATTGCGCCCCCATATGACTTTCTATCTATTACTAATTTAAGTGATATAGTATATAACATGCTATGTGTAATATTTTATACAGGCCTACTACAAAAAAGACTTGTGATGGTATAAAACTAGGCCCAAGTTAATCATATCTTGCAAATTTTATACTTTTAGAGAACTAAGGCCATTCTTTTGAACTGTCTCACGATCTTACACATAAAATACTTAACTGAGGTATGACAGTGTCTAATGACCTTTTTCAATTTATACGAAACATAAGCAAACGTAAGCAAAATATAAATGACAATTAAGGATTATGTACCCCTGAATATGTAAAAATACATTAAATTATTTTTATTCTTATACACTGAGTGGCCACTTTATTATGACCACCCCCTCAGTACTTCGTTGGGCCACCTTTTGCCTTTAATACTGCGTCGATTCTTCGTGGCATGGACTCCACGAGATGTTGATAAGTGGTTTGTGGAATCTGAGACAATGCTTGATGAATATCCCTTTCCAGGAGTGTGAGATTGCAGGGTTGTGGATCCAGCTGTCTGATGGCTCGTTCAACTTCATCCCACAAATTCTCAATGGGGTTGAAATCTGGAGATTTTGGGGCCACCTAAGCAAAGTAAACTCACCGGCATGTTCCTGTAACCAATCCTGTACAATACGAGTACAATGGCAGGACGCATTATCTTGTTGAAAGTAGCCATCGCCATTGGGATAAACCATCTACATGACAGGAAGCACTTGGTCCGCAACTATGTTTAGATATGATGTGCCAGTCAGACGTTGATCAACACGAATTAAAGGGCCCAAAGCATGCCAAGAAAACATTCCCCAAACCATAACGTTGCCCCCACCAGCTTGAAGGGTTGTAACAATGCATTTGGGGTCCATGCTTTCGTGATGTTCCCGAAAAAATTCTCACTCGCCCATCAGCATAGTGCAACTGAAAACGTGATTCATCGGACCACATAATTTGTTTCCAATTATCGACTGTCCAACCCTTGTGCTTCTGTGCGGACTGGAGACATTTTCTCTTGTTAACTGCAGACAGCAAAGGTCTTCGAACAGGCCTTCAGCTGCCATATCCCATCCGATGCAGTGTACGGTGAACAGTGCGTGCAGAGAGTCCACGTAAACAGTCCCCAGACGAGAATGCCACCCCCACCAGCTTGAAGAGTACCCTGCTGGCAAGAAGGATCCATCGCTTTATGTGGTTTGCGCCGTACTCGTATCCTGCCATCCGCATGTACCAATGTGAATCTCGACTCATCAGTCCAGACAACATTTTTCCACATGTCTAGGGTCCAGTGGCGATGTTCCCGCGCCCATGCTAATCTTTGCACCCTGTGATGTGCGGTCAGCAGCGGTACCCTCGTGGGACGATGACTTCTGTACCCCATAGCGAGGAGATGGTTCTGGATGGTGTGGCTGCTTACACGTTTTTGTGCACCAACGTTAAATTGCCGAGTGATTTCTTGCACTGTGGCCTGTCTATCCGCTGTGACAATGCGAGCTAGCCTACGATGACCCCGCTCATTCACACGCTGTTGTCCACGGCAGTTGGCTCTTGCAGGGATGGTTTTACCGGATTCGATGTAATCACGGTGCACCCGTGGCCCAGTGGCTCATGAAAATACCAGTGCCTGCACGACTTCCGAGATGGAGTGACCCATTCGTCGGGCCCCGACAAATTGCCCACGATCAAATGCGCTTAGACCCTTCGTCTTGCCCATACAGCGTCCGACTCATACTGATTTACGACGCATCACTCCTTATATTGTCGGATCGCTACATACGTCATGTCATTTCCGTTTCCAGGGCCGCCCACAGCGCCACATTTGCATAACGCCAGCTGTCTCTAATTCAATTGCTGTTCAGTGTATATACAGTATAAATAGGGATGTAAGGCCAGCTGATGCGCAACATCACAGCTTCTTCTTGACAAATGTCAATCCTGCCTTCATAGTGGTGCATCCTGTTCCCACTAAAGGGACTCTGGCGACCGCCAATAGCGGTATAACTATACCATCGGGATTAGAGGAAATGCTATCCCATACTCACCAACTCGCTTGGCCAGCGTGGTGAGTTATGGCCAAACCCCTCCAAAATGACTACACAACTTAAACCTTGGCCCTAAGTCTCCGGCAGCTGGAATGTACCTGGCCAAGGCAGCGGCCAGTGCGACATGAAAGCAGTGGGTGCTAAGAATCACCGGAGGACCGGACTAGGCTGAAATGTTATGCAGACCTTGGCTACTTACAATGGACGCTCCCTATCTTCTGATTCACGGCTTCTTGAATTGGAAGAGGAACTACAAAGGATCAAGTGGGACATCGTCGGGCTAAGTGAGGTAAGGAGAAAAGGAGAAGATCTCATTGAACTGAAAAGTGGACATGTCTTCTACTATCGTGGGACAGATACTGGCAGAAATGAACTAGTGGAGTTGGATTTATAATAAACAAGAAACTGAAGGATAAAGTTGTAGAAGTTGAAAGTTCCTCTGACAGAGCTGCACGACTCATTATCCAACTCTCGAGAAGATACCAGGCTCAGATTATTCAAACTTATGCACCCACCACAAGTCATGCTGAAGAAGAAATTGAAGAATTTTATGAGGAAATTCATGATCTAAATAATAAAGGTAAGCAGCACTTGAAGATAATTATGGGAGATTTCAATGCAAAAATAGGGCAACAGCAACAGAATGAAACTTCACTAGGCAAATTCGGTCACGGCAACAGGAACCAGCTTGGAAATACTCTCTTAAAGTTTGCAGAGGCAGAAACTCCTTTTTCAAGAAAAAATCGCAAAAGGAAATAAACATGGGGGCATCCCAATGGATGGACAAGTGAAGTTGATTTTATTGTGTAACAAGAAATTTGTCATGGAAGATTGCAGTGTGCTGAACAAGTTCAACACAGGTAGTGACCATACAATGGTAAGATGTAAGATGCACCTTAAGGCTAGACTCGAGCGTGGCAAGCTCATAAAACAAACAAAGTTATTGACGTGACCAACCTTAAAAAGCATCATAATACCTTCAAATTCGAACTGAGGAATAGATTCTCTATTCTAGAAGGTCTAATATCGGAAAAAGTGGACATCTCTGAACTTAACAGAAAAGTAACTAAAGCTGTTATGGAAACAGCAACAAAATTAGCTAGGTCTAAGAACAAGTTGCATGTGAACAAATTATCAGGAAAAACCAAAATGTTGATGCAAAAAGAAGAGAGATGAGGGCAACTAAAGAAGATGTGACTTCCAAAGTGGAATATATAGAGCTATGCAAGACAGTACGAAAAAGTATCACTGAAGACGTAAGGAAATTCAACTGTGAACTAGTGAGGAAAGCAATTGAAAACAACCAAAGCCTAAAGATAGCAAAGGGACATCTCAGTAAGGGAAGAAAACAGATTATGGCACTGAGAAAAGAAGATGGTTCTATAACAAGAAGTAGATGCGAAATTTTGACAAGAGTGAAAGATTTCTACTCCAAATTATATGAAAGAGATGATACATGTACTCCAGACAACATGAAAGGTACCAGTACCAGAGTTCTTCCAGTCCTCCCAGCAGAAGTTGCACATGCAATCAAGAACATGAAGCGGGGGAAAGCTCCAGGAGAAGATGGAATTACTGTAGACATCATACAAGAAGCAAGTGGAGAAATTGAAACAGTACTCGTCCAAGTTTTCATTCGATGCCTTAATGAAGGGAAGATTCCTGAGGATTGGAACAATGCTACAATGATCCTGCTACATAAAAAAAGGTGACATTGAGGATCTCAGGAACTACAGACCTATCAGCCTCCTATCAGTGGTTTATAAAATCTTCGCTAAAGTTCTTTCACACCGCTTGAAGGTAACACTGGACATGGCTCAACCGAGAGAACAAGCTGTATTCGGGAGTGGCTACAGCACTATAGATCATATCCACGTACTGAAAGAACTAATTGCAAGAGCAAGGGAGTATGAACTTCCACTGCTCATGGCTTTTATCGATTATGAAAAGGCCTTTGATTCAGTGAAATCATCAGCAGTTACAATGGCTCTGAAATCCTGCGGTATTGAAGATGCGTGCATTAATATTATTAATAACATCTATGAAAATGCAAGTGCAAAGATTCGGCTGTTTGAAAATACAACACACATAAAAATTGGAAAGGGAGTGAGACAAGGTGACGCCATATCTCCACAGCTCTTTAATGCCACATTGGAAAATGTCTTTCAATCACTGAACTGGGAAAACAAATGGACACAGATTAATGGAGATTATCTAACTCACCTTCGTTTTGCTGATGACGTAGTCATTTTTGTAACTACCCCATCAGAGCTGCAGAATATGATCCAGGAACTTACTAACAACAGTAAAGAAGTGGGATTAAAAATGAACTTTCAGAAGACAAAAGTGATGTTCAATGCTTTTACAAGAAATGAAGATTTATCGATTGATGGAGAAAAGCTGGAGATAACAGACACGTACGTTTATCTTGGACAGCAGATATCAAATGAGGGTCACATTGATGAAGAAATTAATCAGCGTACAAAATTTGCTTGGAGAGCTTTTGGAAGAAACAGCATAATTTTCAAGAGCAATATGCCATTATGTTTTAAAAGAAAAGTGTTTGATCAATGCATCCTTCCAGTGCTTACGTATGGTACAGAGACGTGGACCTTAACTGAAAGAGACATACAAAGGCTGCAGACATCTCAAATAAGCATGGAGAGGTGCATGCTTGGTGCAACCAAGAGAGATAAGATGAGGAACTCGTGGATCAGAAAAATGACAAAAGTGAAAGACATCATGATCAGAGTAAAATCCCTAAAATGGCAATGGGCTGGACTTACTGCCAGAAGAACAGACCATCGATGGACAGTCGAAATTTTAGATTGGATTCCAAGGGACAGGAAAAGACCCAAAAGAAGACCACATGGGAGATGGGTGGATGAAATTCGAAAGTATGCGGGAGTAACATGGAGGAGACTGGCACAAGACAGACCGTTGTGGAAGAGGCTTGGAGAGACCTTCGTCCAGCAGTGGATTGATAATGGTTGACAATGATGATGATATATAAATAACACGCTTCACATAATCCCAGAATATTTTGCACATTTTAAAATTTTTTCACCTGACTGTTTTAAAAAAGGACACTGGTTTCTGTTTCTTGATTCCCAGAAGAACACCTTTCCATTTATTATATTCTAAATGATGCGTAGTTGTGTGCAAACACCTGTAATGTATGACATCTTATCCTCATTAATATAAAAATTAAAAATTACATTCATTGAACTGATATTTCTTTTACATACATGTATAGGGACTGTTGTTTGGCTGTAAAAGGGGCCTCCAGTTGTCTAGAATAGCTACTTTTCCGTCATCTAGTTTTTTTTTTTTTAAACTAAAACCACGAAAATGATTTTCAAGTGTTTATGTACTTATTTAATGAAAAAAATGCAAAAATTCGTTTTCTCATCTTAATATTTCAAAGCTCCTGTAAAAAAATTTTGGCTATTTCTTTAACCAGCTTCATATTCTATTTCCGGAAAAGAAATTGCGAAGCGTTTTTCCAGAGGTGCCTCTTAGCCGCGAGCCCCCGCTCCCGCGATGCGGGGGTTCAGGCGCTATCAGTACGCCAACTGTGTGTGGCACCCACTGCTCGCAAATCTTCTGACACTGCAGACGATCCCGCATAATGGTGTGCACACTGCCTACACTTACTTCAACTTTATCGGCAAGTGTTTCCATCGTGACTTTTCTGTCTTTCCGAATGAGGCTTCAGTCAACGATGGCCGCCCCTCTCGGAACCGCTTACTTCAGTGACAAAGACATGCCGTTTCCGGACACGTGACTCATGCGGCGATGAATTTCTGTACTCCCGACACCTTCCACGGTTAGAAACCGGATAACCGCTCTCTGTTCAACGTTCATTGCTTCAATCATGACTGTTGGACCAAACATCTGCACGAACTCCTGTACAAGGCCAACTGCTTCCGTCGTCGTGTCATCGCAGCGCCACATTTCACTGCGTCAGAACACTACAGTGGTGCTACCTACATTTTGTGCCGACGCTGCCGCGGTAAATCCATTCGGCAGTTTGGTATGTCCGTTGGCTCGTTTTCATTTGAATGAGCCTCTCATAACTTTTACAAATAAGTGCTTAAATTAGAAGGTGTTTTTTTTTTTTTTGGTTGGAGGTTTAACGACCACCGTGAGCAACTCAATGGGCTATAAGCAGTCGCCCGTCCCTAATTTAGGGTCACTGGTTCCAGGGAAGGGAGAGAGCCAGTGCCGTAAGACAAACACAACATCCATGCCTCACCGGGATTCGAACCCGGCTCCTTTCGGACGAGAGAAACATTTCGCACCGGAAACGCTCTCCAACACCGAAATAATTTTTCAAATCGGACTCTTGGAAACAGAGATGTCGACAAAAATAAGATGTGACTTTACGTCCCCTGGTGGGAAAACTATGCATTATTTTCGGAAGAAAGTATTCTTAAAAGGTTTTTTCATATGTGCGGCACCGGTCCAAGAAAAAAAAATTTAGTCGAGTTTTCGGGAGACCAGATTTTGCTACAAATACATCAGCAGCAGAAATTAACACTTATACCCCCTGGTGCCCAAACCATTCCTTACCAAACATTAGAAATTATGTGAAAAATATTTTTCATCAGGTCTTGTATGAGATACAGGAAGAATTTTTCAAATCGGAGTTTTAGAAGCAGAAATAACGCAGAAAACGCAATTTACCTTTGTGCCCCCTAGCGGAAAGTCTATGATTTACTTGAAAAGGTTAAATTTATAAGAAAAATATTTCGCATCGTAAACACTATCCAACAAAGAAAGAATTTTTCAAATCGGACTCCTAGAAGTAGAGATACTGACAAAAATAAGATATATATCTACGCCCCTGGCGTAGAAACCATGCATTATTTCAAGAAGAAAATGTTCCTAGAAGATTTGTCGACATGAGTAGTATCGGTCAACAAAAGACTTTTTTTGCAATCGAGATTTTAGAAGCTCATATTTTGCTGCAAATACACCAGAAGCGGAAATTAAGACTTACGACACCTGGTGGCCAAACCATTTTTTACAAAAATTAGAAATTACGTGCAAAGGATTTCCCATTAGCAGCTGTATCCGGTGCAGAAAGAATTTTTCAAATTAGAGATTTAGAAGCAGAGATATAGGAGGAAAAGCAATTTACCTTTACGCCCCCTAGCGGAAAGTTTACGAATTACTTGAAAATTTTGAAATTGTATGAAAAACATGTCACACTAGAAACACTATCCAACAAAGAGGAAATTTTTCAAATCGGACTCTTAGAAGTAGAGATATTAACAAAAATAATATATACATCTACTCCCCCTGGCTGAGAAACCGTGCATTATTTCAAGAACAAAATGTTTCTAAAAGGTTTGTCGACATGAGTAGTATCTGTCTAGAAACGACGTTTTTTTTCAATCGAGAATTTAGAAGCTCATATTTTGCTGCAAATACATCAGAAGCGGAAATTAAAGTTTACGCCCCCTGGTGGCCAAAGCATTTTTTTACAAAAATTAGAAATTATGTGCAAATGATTTCCCATCAGGAGCTGTATCCGGTGCAGAAATAATTTTTCAAATCGGTGATTTAGAAGCAGAGATATAGGGGAAACGCAATTTACCACTACGCTCCCTAGCGGAAAGTCTATGAATTACTTGAAAATTTTGAAATTATATGAAAAACATGTCACACTAAAAACACTATCCAACAAAGAAGGAATTTTTGAAATCGCACTCCTAGAAATAGAGATATTGACAAAAATAAGACATACATCTACGCCCCCTGGCGGAGAAACTGTGGAATATTTTAAGAAGAAAATATTCCGAAAAGGTTTATCGATATGAGAGTGGCATCAGTCCACGAAAGAATTTTTTCAATCGATATTTAAGAAGCTCAGATTTTATGGCAAATACATCAGAAGCAAAAATTAACGCTTACGCTCCCTGTTGCCAAAGTATTCTTTACGAAAATTTTGAAATTATGTGCAAAAGATTTTCCATCAGGAGGTGTATCCGCTGAAGAAAAAGTTTTCAAATCGGAGTTTTGGAAGAAGATTTATCGGGAAAAATGTAGTTTGCTTTTACGCTCCCTAGCGGAAAATCTATGCGTAATTTGAAAAAGTAACTATATCTAAAATAATCTTCGACATAAATGGAATCGAAAGATATAAAAAAAATTTCAATCGGATGTTAAGAAGCAAATATGTGGAATAAAACGTATTTTTGAATTCGACATCATTTGCATTTACGCCCTCTAGCGGCGAAATTGTACATCTTAAAATAAAACGAAATGAAGGATCATCATTTGCATATTTCAGGCTTCCCACTGCAAAAAGAATTTTTCAAATCGGACTAATAGTTGCAGAGATATCGTGGGTACAGACGGACAAACCGGTAACATAAGCACGAACTTTTTTTTTACAAAAGACGTGCTAAAACAGTAAGGGGAAAAAGAGAAACAAAACAACGCACGTAGGGTAGATGAGTATATATACTCGTACATATCCTCATCAACCATTGTAAACTCACTGCTGGATGAAGGCCTCCCCAAGTACCTTCCACAACTTCCTGTCTTGAACCGGTGTCTTCCAAGTCACTCACAAGCGTGCACCTTTGCCTGTTTTTCTGAGTTGTCTTCATCCTCTATATCTTTTTCAGTTAAGGTTAATGTCTCTGCTCCATATGTAAGAACTGGAAGGATGAACTCATTAAACACTTTTCTTTTAAGACATAATGGTAAACTGCTCTTGAAAAATGTACTGTTTCTTTCAAATGCTCTCCAACTAAGTTTTGTACGCCTATTTGCCTGGGCGAGCCAAAAGTAAGTCCCATTTTGAGTTCCACATAATGTTGGGACTCCATTCCTGTGAGAAAAACGCTCCACCGTCGACTGCGTACAGCGATGGCGTAGAACACAAAAGGCTAATGACGTGCGTTTGGCACAGAGCCACATTGCTTTATCAGGTGGACAGAGGTTGATAAACGGACTGTTTGAGTGCACCTACGCCATTATTGAAAAATGGGTTAAACGCGGCAGCAGCAAGTCAAATTTCTTCACTTGAAGACGAGAAAACAGTGGACAGCAGCACTGCACGAAAATAGTTCCGGCGTCTCAGTGCTGCGGACATCAGTCTCGAACAGAGTCGAGGTCAGAAAGTCCATCGATCACCAACACCATGGCGGAAGCTGTGACAGCGAAAACCGGTATCAATACACCACAAATAGCAGCTGAGGTGGTGACTTGCCAATCTATTTTATTTTTATTTTTCGTCACCTATAATAAGCTTGTTTTCTTTTGGTGCCATCGAATGGTACCCTATGCATTGACACCCCAGAAGGCAAAACAAGGTGTTTCTCTCTGTCGAAGATTGCTGTCAAATTCACAGGACGATAGATTTTGGCGTCCTATCGCCACAGGCGATGAAAAGTGTATAATTCTACGCTATCCTACCACTGGGCATCAGTGGCTCAAGACAAACGAGGAAGCACACCCAGTGACACAAAGAGGGAACCTCGAATGGAAAGTCATGCATTGCATTTGGTGGAATTCTGGGGGTCCCCTACACTGGGAACTTGGGCCAGATATTCAGTCTCCGGACAGAATCTCTATGCGAAACAACCGCCGCTACCCAGCACTCATCAATAGAAAGCGGTCGTGGATAATAACACCCCCAACGCACACCTACAGAATGGTCCACCTGAAACTACAGGAATTGGAAGGAGTTGCGATACTACCCCATCTTCCATACAGCTCTGACTTGCTACTACTACTACTTGGCATTACAGTACATCTAGGACCTGAGTCTGCCTCACGATAGCCCTCAATTCTTCACGATTCTGTGCCTCATTCCTCCAGTTCTTTATTCGCATTTTCTTTAAATCATCCTCCACGTCATCAAGCCATCTTCCTCTTGGTCGTCCTCTGGACCTAGATCCACCGGGTCCATACATGAAGACCTTTCTTGCTGCTCTGTCATCCTTCATTCGCTGAACAATGGCCCAGCCATCTCAGTCTTCACCTTTTTTCAGTAATAAACAGCTCTGACTTGGCTCAATCCCAATGCCACCTGTTTCACTTCGTGGACTATTTCCTACGAGGAAGGAGCTTCGCTTCATTGGTGGATGTGGAATTTGACATCCGACAGTTTCTTCCTCAAAACCTGCCGAGCGGTACCGCTGTGGGAATGTAGTTCTGGTGGAACGTTAAAGAACTGTAGGAAACAAAGGCCTGTACTTTGCAGAATGAGGCGAGTGTGTATGACTATCCTGCATTATTCAACTTTTTAGCTCCAAACGGGACGAACGTTTGACTCACCTTCGCATATCTTCTCTATGTAGACCTTGCTTGTTTTTTTTTTTTTTTTTTTAATTGGAGGTTTAACGACCACCGTGAGCAACTCAACGGGCTATAAGCAGTCGCCCGTCCCTAATTTAGGGTCACTGGTTCCAGGGAAGGGAGAGAACCAGTGCCGTAAGACAAACACAACATCCATGCCTGACCGGGATTCGAACCCGGACCCCTTACGGACGAATGATCAGAGGCCAGCGCTTTAGACCACTGCGCCACCGGGGCGGCAGACCTTGCTTGACATCTGTTGTTCGAGGTAAATGTAGGTATCGGACACATCCAGATTTGCCACAACAACTTCCTAATCTTCAGTTTTTGTAAAAACACTGTACCTGAATTTGGCAAATGTAAGTTCATTTGTAAACCCTCTTCTTTGCTCTTGTCAGCAAGTTCCTGGATCATCTAGCTCCGACGGGGGAGGGTGCTCCCAAAAATGGCTGTGTCTTCAGCAAAGCGAGAGTGGATAAAATAATCTGCATTAATCTATTTCCCTTTGTCTTCCCAGTTCAACTATTAAAATCCAATCTACAAATATGGCATTAAAGAGTGAGAGATATGCTGTCACCTTGTCTCACTCCCTTTCAAATTTTTATTAGTATTGTGTCCTCAGACAGTCGAACCTTTGTGCTTGCATTTTCATATACACTGACGGAAAAAAATCCCAACACCACGAAAAAATAGTTGTAGAGGAATGAAATGGCGGCAATACATTTGTATAGGTAACATATTTAATCGATTAAGGTTTCAAGATCACAGCTTATTGTAAGCGAGAGAAGAGCCACTTTAAATGTGAAATGCTGGGACATTAATAACCGGTGTAACCGCCAGAATGTTGAATGCAAGCACGCAAACCTTCATGCATTGTTTCGTACAGGTGCTTCTTTTTTCTTTTTGATTGGAGGTTTAACGACCACCGTGAGCAACTCAATGGGCTATAAGCAGTCGCCCGTCCCTAATTTAGGGTCACTGGTTCCAGGGAAGGGAGAGTATAGGTGCTGGATGTCAGTTTTGGGGATGGAGTTCCATGCCTGTTGCACTTGGTCGGTCAATACAGGGACGGTTAATGCTGGTTGGGGTGACGCTGGAGTTGACGTCCAATGATGTCCCATACGTGCTCGATTGGTGAAAGATCTGGTGATCTAGAAGGCCACGGCAACATGTCGACACTCTGTAGAGCATGTTGGGTTACAACAGCGGTATGCGGGCGAGCGTTATCCTGTTGGAAAACACCCCTGGAATGCTGTTCATGAAGGGCAGCACAACAGGTTGAATCACCAGACCGACGTACAACTGTGCCGTCAGGGTGCGTGGGATAACCACGGGAGTGCTCCTGCTGTAATAGGAAATTGCTCCCCTGACCATAACTCCAGGTGTAGGTCCAGTGTGTCTCGGCCGCTGACAGGTTGGTTGCAGACGCTCACCTGGCCTCATTCTAACAAACACACGGCCATCACTGGCACCCAGGCAGAACCGGTTTTCATCAGAAAACACAACATATCTCCACTCCGTCCTCCAATGAGCTCTAGCTTGACACCACTGACGTCGCAAACGGCAGTTGTTTGGAGTAAGTGGAATGCACGCTACAGGGCGTCTGGCTCGGAGCTGTCCTTCAAGTAACCGATTTGTAACAGTTCGTTGTGTCACTGTGGTGGCAACTGCAGCTCGAATTGCTGCCACAGACGCGGTACGATGCGCCACGGCCATACGCGGCGGTCTTCCCTCTTAGTAGTGCCACGTGGCCGGCCGGAACCCGGTCTTCTTGAGGCAGTATCTTCCCTTGACCACCGCTGCGAACAATCATGCACAGTGGCTAAATTCCTGCCAAGTCGTTCTGCAATATTGCGGAAAGAAAATCCACCTTCTCGTAGCCCTATTACACGACCTCGTTCAAACTCCGTGAGCTGTTGATATTGGTTTCTTCGTCTTCTTAAAGGCATTCTTGACTAACATCAACACACTACGTCGAATCTCAACGATAACTAACGCTCACGAACGTTACAGCGCGTATTTACAGCAAACCTGCTTTGCATGTTCCAAGGGGCGCTACTAGCGCCAAACGTATGCGCCGAGCGCGAAATTTGCATAGACGTCATCTTACAGATGTACTCTCACCGCCTACCAACTGTTGTTTATCTAACACAACCCCTTCTTGGTGTTGGGATTTTTTCGGTCAGTGTATATTATGAATGATGATTATGTATTCATATTCAATATCGCAGGATTTCAAAGACATCAAAACTGCTGATGATTTCACAGAATCAAAAGCCTTTTCATAATCAGTAAAGGCCAGGATTTCGTATTCATTCTTGCTTTCAATTAGTTCTCTCAATAAGTGTATATGATTAATAGTGCAGTTGCCGCTCCTGAATCCAGCTTGTTCTTTCAGTTAAGTCAAATCCAGTTTTACCTTCAAGTAATGCGACAGTGCTTTCCTGAAAATGTAGTGAACAACTGATAGGAGGCTGATGGATCTGCCGTTCCTGAGGTCATCAAAGTCCAATTTTTTTTTATGTGGCAGGATCAAAGAAGTATTGTTCTGGTCATCAGGAATCTTTCCTACTTTGATGCATTTAGAGAAAATTTGAGCAAGAGTAGTTTGTTTCTCCATTGGCTTCAGGCACAATACCCACGGAAATTCCGTTCTCTTCTGGAGTTCTTTCCCGTCCTATGTTCTGAATGGCATGAGCAATGTGAGCCGGAAGGACTGGGGGGGACTACTGGCAGTAGTTGCGCATGCAGTGAAGAACATGAAACGGGAAAGGGCTCATTTACATGTGCAGGTGTTTGTCAAAATAATATAAACACTTACTCTTTGCGGAGAACTTTTTATTTATGAATTATAGGCCCAGCTCGGGCTATGAGTTGTAGGCCCAGCTCGGGCTATGAGTTATAGGCCCAGCTCGGGCTTTCAGAACAGAAGCAATTCGACTTGAAATAGGCTTATAAAGTCACGCACATACGTTAATGAAATTTCAGACCATTCTTCCTGTAAAATATATCCCAACTGTGCGAGTGAAGTAGGAAAGTGGGATGGACTGACCTTTCGCTCCAGATATTCCCACAAATGTTCAGTAATAATATTGAGATTTGGAATAATTGTTGTACCTCATCTTTATGCTCTGCAAACCACAACTTGACGCGTTACGCATAATGCACGAGTGTATTATCTGCTTGAAACCAGTGATGGCCATTAGGGAGCCATGCCTGCCACATTGGGTGCAAGGTGCTCCCCAAGAATGGATTAGCACATTGTAGATGTTACACCACACGACCCTGCAAAACAACCAATGGCTCTAAAAAATGCCATGATATGGCTCACAACAGCATCAAGGATCCCCCTCCGTACTTCACAGTGGGAATCAAACAGATGGGTTGGTATGCTTCTGCAGGATTTTGTCTGACGTGCACTCTACCAAGGGCAGGAAACAATGTGAAGAACGATTCACCAGACCAGATGACACGTTGCTGGACTTTAGCATCCCAGTATTTATGTGCTTTGCACCACCTTACTGTAACGTACCAGGAGATGTGACGTACCTGCCAGAAGGACGCACACGACATAAAGGCAGATAGGAATCAGAATAAAACGTCCGCGTAGCTCAATTGGTAAAGTGACTTATTCCGGAATGAGGGGATCCGGGTTCGAATCCTGGCGTGGACAGAAATGACGGAGAAATTTACTTCGTTATAATGGCGCCCGAACTATCCGGATGACCCGACCGTTCAAAATCTCGTAATGGTGTGATGTTATTTCCACACCGCGAGATAGGAAAAATCAGAGAATCCCTTCTCCAGCACTTCGAGAAAAAAAAAATAAGGGGGAGATGATGTAACGTACCAGGAGATGTGACGTACCTGCCAGAAGGACGCACACGACATAAAGGCAGATAGGAATCAGAATAAAACCTCCGCGTAGCTCAATTGGTAGAGTGACTTATTCCGGAATGAGGGGATCCGGGTTCGAATCCTGGCGTGGACAGAAATGACGGAGAAATTTACTTCGTTATATTACATGTTTTATTGCATTGATGTTAGTAATCACAGGTTGTGGATTGCAGAACGGTCATAAATACTTGCACAATGGAATACTTGACGAAGTGTTATGATGGAAACAGGATCATTCCGATCAGTGTTCAACTCTGCTGTTATTTGCAGTTCTGTAGTTTTGTGCTTCTGTTGTACAATCCGCCCCGGTGGCGCTTAGACCACTGCGCCACCGGGGCGGTCTGTTCTACTTCGAGCGCATGCTATTTTCTCCCCACAAGGTGCCACTTGGTCCTTCGTGCTTAGTTGTTTGTCATTCGCTACTTATTCTTAAATATATTTTTATATATTTTTAAAAACATATTTTACGAATCATTGGAAATTTAAAATAGCGGATATTTTTTGTTTATTGTTCCCTAATGCTTTGGGTGATGTTTTCCTTAAGTCATTTTATTTGCATCTTCAATATTTTGGGCCACTCACATAAAGAAATTGTGGTTGCGCCACTGAGCAGATATTTTATTTTCTAACGAACTTCATTCCCAACCTGAACAGTTAGGCTGAAAACAAATATAGAAAATGTTGGGCGCAACTGAAAATGTGTTGTGACTTGTCAACTGGTATCCAGAAGGAAGTGCATTCTAAAGCCAGTCTGTTGACTTGTAGAATTTGCCTACTGAAGTGCAGGCGCCGGACTCAATAGGAGGCCAAATGCTTAAAGAGGTGTTGCGGTTGGGAAATCTCCCCCCCTCCCCCGCCGGTTCCACAGTTATATCCTGTGAAATACGAAACGTGTAAAGTTGTAAAGCACGCCGAAATCCTTTTATCATCCGACTCTCAGTAAATGTCCTAAATGAATTAAAAATGCCTGAATTTTTCGGATGTTTACTGCAGCTAACAAACGTCAAGATCTGATAAACTATAGTTATATATGAACGCCTAATTGTACCTGTGATGACAACAGCCATTTGGTATTGCAATTACACATCACTTGGGTTAAACGGGTAAGTCTGTTGTTGAAATGGCAGGAGCCAGTTCTTACTCGGGCGCTTTGGAATTCAAATTTAGCCCAGTGCCTAAAAAAATCTCGAGTTTTTCTCTACCACACACATGTATTGTGCATAACGAAGACGGGTGAAAACGCAAACATCAAGGAAACGAATATTGTTTTACCATCAGCAAAAACACCATCCAGAACGCCACAGAGTGTGAGCGGCAAGCGATTTCGATGCCCTTATTTCGACAATAGTTGTTCTCGCAGCACAAGCACACACATTCGTCCAGGATCGTTTATATTCTATGTGACAAACACCAAGAAAGGCCTGTGCTTTATGCAGAACAAGTATTACACTCACCGTTTAATTTGAGTTCGTGTTCTTTTGTTCAGTTACTTATTTCTCAGATGTATTTAATGGGTTTTCTGATCTCGAGGAAGACACATCCGGACTTGAAATTTAAAAAAAAAGGGGGGGGAGACGCGCATAGGGAAGGAGAGAGACCTCTTCTCCGCCCTGGTTATTACTTTAAAGAAATTTAAAGAATTCTTTAACGATCTGTTTTAAGGAGAAAAACAAAGCGCTGAATTAACTTTTGAGTAAATTTGTGCGAAATCAATTTTCAAAATCGTACTTTGTTTTCCAAAAAACTGCGAAACATGGTGACAGTATCCAGGAAAACGTAAAAAAAAACAACTATAAATCATATGTGAACCACATATTTTAGGACGTTTCCTAGGTGGACCCCCTCAGTGAGGGGGACTATGAAATCCCAGAGGGGTCCGGACCCCCGCGTCCCCACTTTCCGCCGCCTATGACTCAGTGTGCCCATTTCAAATCTATATCAGTTCAATGTATAAATCTAAACAAACATGGGAATGAAATAACATATACTCCGTCTGTTTAACATCTTTAAGGGTAATTCTGTGTAAAATCAGTCAGTCAAATAGGCATTTTTAAGTGCATTTTAAAGGAACTGAATTAGAGTACGAAATTATAATAAACATCAAGAAGTCATACCAGCTAGTCTAGGTGTGGTATCATTGTACCCAACAGACTCAGCTATTGCAATTATTTATAAGAAATTGAAAGAACATGACATCCTCAAAGAAATTAATAGTATAATAATAGCACTTAATTACATCAGCAAAAACAATTATTTTCAGTTCAACAAGGCTACGTATTTCCAAGAGAAAGGTGCTCCAATGCGATCAGTCATTTTAGATCTTTTGTCTGAGTTCGTACTGCAAGACTTCGAAAAATCGATGCTCCAAGGTAACTCAGTAAAACATCCTGACCTATTTGTTAGGTATGTAGACGATATTTTCATAATTTGGAAACAAGGCATCAAAGTATTACAGCACTTCAAAAATCAATATTCAAATATATGCAGGGTGATCAGAATCGACCGCACAATAAACCCACCGGACGATTCCTCGAGGAGAAAGAAGCCGAAAACCGTTTTCCATTGTTCCATCGGACGTCGCATTCCGGAGATATACGAGCCGAAAGTTTCGTGACGTCACATCCGGTAACGCACATGCTCGTTGCAGAGCGACGTGGATAGTTACAGACGCACGTATCACAAGGCAATCAAGCCGACCCGGTGGCGCAATGGTCTAAGGCGATGGCTTCTGATCATTTGTCCGAAAGGGGTCCAGGTTCGAATCCCGGTGAAGCATGGATGTTGTGTTTGTCCTACGGCACTAACTCTCTCCCTTTCCTGGAACCAGTGGTCTTAAATTCAGGACGGGCAACTACTTATAGCACACTGAGTTGCTCACGGTGGTCGTTACACTTCCAATAAAAAAAAAAAAGCCGATCAACATTTTAAAATGTGGCACCGGGTCGGTATGCAAATTCGAAGGACGTGGTGGCGTGAAACCATCAGTTGTACGCCTGCGCGATACGGCAGGTAGGGATAAAAAGGGTCGGCGACGGTAGCAGGTAAGCTCATACTGCGTTGGTACATTTGACAGCAGTGTGGGAATCGATATGTCGTACAGTTTGAGAGTATTGTGACATGTATCTCCTATTGAGGGAATGCCTTGGTTCAGCATTGCGTGCAGCAAGGGCCTACAGCGAGCGATACAGAGAACGACGGCACCCGGACGCCCAAGCCATACGGCGGCTTGACGCTCGAATTTTTTTTTTTTTTTTTTTTGATTGGAGGTTTAACGACCGCCGTGAGCAACTCAATGGGCTATAAGCAGTCGCCCGTCCCTAATTTAGGGTCACTGGTTCCAGGGAAGGGAGAGAGCCAGTGCCGTAAGACAAACACAACATCCATGCCTCACGGGATTCGAACTCGGACCCCTTACGGACGAATGATCAGAGGCCAGCGCTTTAGACCACTGCGCCACCGGGGCGGCGACGCTCGAATGCGCGACACAGGCAATGTCGCACCACGTCCAAGTGTAGACAGTGGCGCTGGACCCTCTGTGAGAACACCATCCCTCGAGGACGCCATACTAGAGTTCATAGAAAAGGAGCCAACGACCAGCAGCCGTGCGATCGCGCGACAGTTCGGTGTGCACCAAAGTACCGTACTTGCCGTTCTACACGACGGAGACCTGCATCCACACCACATCACACGGGTGCAAGGCCTATTACCACAGGATTATCCTCAAAGACAGACATAATGTGTGTGGCTGCTACAGCAACATGCCGCTGATAATAGTTTGATCAGCCGGATTTTGTGGACTGATGACGCAAGGTTTACATGGCAGGGTATCTGCAACACCCATAATAGTCATGTTTGGGCAATGAACAATCCGCATGCAACACGTGAACACGCTCACCAGGTCCGGTGGGGTGTTAATATCTGGTGTGGTATTGTCGGCGATATCCTAGTG
This sequence comes from Macrothele yani, assembly GCA_039090855.1. Taxonomy (NCBI): domain Eukaryota; kingdom Metazoa; phylum Arthropoda; class Arachnida; order Araneae; family Macrothelidae; genus Macrothele; species Macrothele yani. Next base: position 214,566,163 of record CM076990.1, read on the forward strand.
TGACCATGTCTTCTTCCCGAACGTCTCACAGCTGCCAACTACATGGTGTTCCTACGTGATGTTCAGCCGGACTTACTGGAAAACGTATCATTGGCTGTTCACAGCAATCTATGGTTCTAGCATGATCGACCACCGGCGCATTACGCTGCAAATGTTCGCCAGTGGCTAGATACGGAATATCCCGGTCGATGGCTTGGGCGTTGTGATCCTGTCGCATGGCCTGCTAGATCGCCGGATCTTAACCCACTGGACTTCTTCCTCTGGGGTCATCTAAAGAAACTGGTATATCGACGGCCTGTCAACAGCTTGAACGACCTAGAGGCCACCTTATACGCAGCCCTCACAACTGTAACACCTACTATGCTGCAACGCGTGCAGATGTCTATTCCTCTGCGGCCTGCCGCCTGTTCCGCACTACAAGGTGGTCGTTTTGAACATATGTTGTAATCTGACACGAATCCACGTGTTTTATCATTTGTGTTGTAGCGGTGCACATCAATAAATTACATGTTTTCTGTCAAAGTGATTGGGTAAGTTATTTCTAATGCCTGCATTCTTACCGGATGTGACGTCACGAACTTTCGGCGCGTTAATCTCCGGAATACGACGTCCGATCGGACAACGGTTTCTTTCTCCACGAGGAATCGTCCGGTAGGTTTATTGCGCGGTCGATTCTGATCACCCTGTGTATATATATATCATCATCATCATCATTGTCAACCATTATCAATCCACTGCTGGACGAAGGTCTCCCCAAGTTTCCTCCACAACGGTCTGTCTTGTGCCAGTCTCCTCCATGTCACCCCTGCATACTTTCGAATTTCATCCACCCATCTCCCATGTGGTCTTCTTCTGGGTCTTTTCCTGTCCCTTGGAGTCCAATCTAAAATGTCGGCTGTCCATCGATGATCTGTCCTTCTGGCAGTATGTCCAGCCCATTGCCATTTCAGGGATTTAACTCTGATCATGATGTCTTCCACTCTTGTCATTTTTCGGATCCACGAGTTCCTCTTCTTATCTCTCCTGGTTACACCAAGTATGCACCTCTCCATGCTGCTTTGAGTTGTCTGCAGCCTTTGTATGTCTCTTTTAGTTAAAGTCCAAGTCTCTGCACCATACGTAAGCACTGGAAGGATGCATTGATCAAACACTTTTCTTTTAAGACATAATGGCATATTCCTCTTGAAAATTATGCTGTTTCTTCCAAAAGCTCTCCAGGCAAGTTTTGTACGCCGATTAATTTCTTCATCAATGTGACCCTCACTTGATATCTGCTGTCCAAGATAAACGTACGTGTCTGTTATCTCCAGCTTTTCTCCATCAATCGATAAATCTTCATTTCTTGTAAAAGCATTGAACATCACTTTTGTCTTCTGAAAGTTCATTTTTAATCCCACTTCTTTACTCTTGTCAGCAAGTTCCTGGATCATACTCTGCAGCTCTGATGGGCTAGTTGCAAAAATGACTACGTCATCAGCAAAACGAAGGTGGGTTAGATAATCTCCATTAATCTTTATCCCATTGTTTTCCCAGCTCAGTGACTGAAAAACACCCTCCAATGTGGCATTAAAGAGCTTCGGAGATATGGTGTCACCTTGTCTCACTCCCTTTCCAATTTTTATGTGTGTTGTATTTTCAAACAGCCTAATCTTTGCACTTGCATTTTCATAGATGTTATTAATAATATTAATGTATGCATCTTCAATACCGCAGGTTTTCAGAGCCATTGTAACTGCTGATGGTTTCACCGAATCAAAGGCTTTTTCATAATCGATAAAAGCCATGCACAATGGAAGTTCATATTCCCTCGCTCTTTCAATTAGTTCTCTCAGTACGTGGATATGATCTATTGTACTGTAGCCACTCCTGAATCCAGCTTGTTCTCTCGGTTGAGCCATGTCCAGTGTTACCTTCAAGCGGTGTGAAAGAACTTTAGTGAAGATTTTATAAACTACTGATAGGAGGCTGATAGGTCTGTAGTTTCCGAGATCCTCAATGTCACCTTTCTTATGTAGCAGGATCATTGCAGCGGTGTTCCAATCCTCAGGAATCTTTCCTTCATTAAGGCATCGAGTGAAAATTTGGGCGAGTACTGTTTCGATTTCTCCACTTGCTTCTTGTATGATGTCTACAGTAATTCCATCTTCTCCTGGAGCTTTTCCCCGCTTCATGTTCTTGATTGCATGTGCAACTTCTGCTGGAAGGACTGGAGGAACTCTGGTACTGGTATCTTTCATGATGTCTGGAGTGCATGTATCATCCCTTTCATATAATTTGGAGTAGAAATCTTTCACTCTTGTCAAAATTTCGCCTCTATTTCTTGTTACAGAACCATCTTCTTTTCTCAGTGCCATAATCTGTTTTCTTCCCTTACTGAGATGTCCCTTTGCTATCTTTAGGCTTTGGTTGTTTTCAATTGCTTTCCTCACTAGTTCACAGTTGAATTTTCTTACGTCTTCAGTGATACTTTTTCGTACTGTCTTGCATAGCTCTATATATTCCACTTTGGAAGTCACATCTTCTTTAGTTGTCCTCATCTCTCTTCTTTTTTGCATCAACATTTTCGTTTTTCCTGATAATTTATTTACATGCAACTTGTTCTTAGACCCAGCTAATTTTGTTGCTGTTTCCATAAGAGCTTTGGTTACTTTTCTGTTAACTTCAGAGATGTCCACTTCTTCCGATGTTAGGCCTTCTAAAGCAGAGAACCTGTTCTGCAGTTCCAACTTGAAGGTATTATGGTGTTTTTTAAGGTTGGTTATGTCAATAGATTTTGTTTGTCTTATGAGCTTGCCACGTTCAAGTTTAGTGTTGAGGTGCATCTTACATCTCACCAATCTATGGTCACTACCTGTGTTGAACTTGTTTAGCACACTGCAGTCTTCTATGACGAATTTTTTGTTACACATAATAAAATCAATTTCACTTGTCGTCCCATTTGGATGTCTCCATCTCCATTGCCTATATATATATCATCATGATCCTCATTGTCAACCATTATCAATCCACTGCTGGACGAAGGTCTCCCCAAGTTTCCTCCACAACAGTCTGTCTTGTGCCAGTCTCCTCCATGTCACTCCCGTATACTTTCGAATTTCATCCACCCATCTTCCATGTGGTCTTCTTCTGGGTCTTTTCCTGTCCCTTGGAATCCAATCTAAAATTTCGGCTGTCTATCGATGGTCTGTCCTTCTGGCAGTATGTCCAGCCCATTGCCATTTCAGGGATTTAACTCTGATCATGATGTCTTCCACTCTTGTCATTTTTCGGATCCACGTGTTCCTCTTCTTATCTCTCCTGGTTACACCAAGCATGCACCTCTCCATGCTTCTTTGAGTTGTCTGCAGCCTTTGTATGTCTCTTTTAGCTAAGGTCCACGTCTCTGCACCATACGTAAGCACTAGAAGGATGCATTGATCAAACACTTTTCTTTTAAGACATAATGGCATATTGCTCTTGAAAATTATGCTGTTTCTTCCAAAAGCTCTCCAGGCAAGTTTTGTACGCCGATTAATTTCTTCATCAATATGACCCTCACTTGATATCTGCTGTCCAAGATAAACGTACGTGTCTGTTATCTCCAGCTTTTCTCCATCAATCGATAAATCTTCATTTCTTGTAAAAGCATTGTACATCACTTTTGTCTTCTGAAAGTTCATTTTTAATCCCACTTCTTTACTCTTGTCAGCAAGTTCCTGGATCATACTCTGTAGCTCTGATGGGGTAGTTGCAAAAATGACTATGTCATCAGCAAAACGAAGGTGGGTTAGATATATATATATGTGGGGGGGGGGATGTAAGGTCAGGTGATGCGCAACATCACAGCCTCTCCTTGACAAATGTCAACCCCGCCTTCCGTGGTGCATCCTGTTCCCACTAAAGGGGCTCTGACGACCGCCAATAGCGGTATAACTATACCATCGGGATTCAAAGGAACACCCCCCCCTTCCCCCCAAATGACTCCACAACTTAAATCTTGGCCCTCAGTGTCCGGCAGCTGGAATCTACCTGGCCAAGGCAGCGGCCAGTGCGACATGAAGGCAGAGGGTGCTAAGAATCACCGGAGGACCGGACTAGGCTGTCATCTGATGCTGACCTTGGCTACTTACAATGGACGCTCTATATCTTCTGATTCAAGGCTTCTTGAATTGGAAGAGGAACTACAAAGGATCAAGTGGGACATCGTCGGGCTAAGTGAGGTAAGGAGAACAGGAGATCGCATTGAACTGAAAAGTGGACATCTCTTCTACTATCGTGGGACAGATACTGGCAGAACTAGTAGTGTTGGATTTATAATAAACAAGAAACTGAAGGATAAAGTTGTAGAAGTTGCAAGTTCCTCTGACAGAGCTGCACGACTCGTTATCCAACTCTCGAGAAGATACCAGGCTCAGATTATTCAAACTTATGCACCCACCACAAGTCATCCTGAAGAAGAAATTGAAGGATTTTATGAGGAAATTCGTCATCTAAATAATAAAGGCAAGCAGCACTTAAAGATAATTATGGGAGATTTCAATGCAAAAATACGGCAACAGCAGCAGAATGAAACTTCAGTAGGTAAATTTGGTCACGGCAACAGAAACCGGCGTGGAAATACTCTCGTAGAATTTGCAGAGGCAGAAGGGTTTTTCATCATGAACTCCTTTTTCAAGAAAAAGCCACACAGGAAATGGACATGGAGACATCCAAATGGGACGACAAGTGAAATTGATTTTATTATGTGTAACAAAAAATTCGTCATAGAAGACTGCAGTGTGCTAAACAAGTTCAACACAGGTAGTGACCATAGATTGGTGAGATGTAAGATGCACCTCAACACTAAACTCGAACGTAGCAAGCTCATAAAACAAACAAAATGTATCGACATAACCAACCTTAAAAAACACCATAATACCTTCAAGTTGGAACTGAAGAACAGATTCTCTGCTTTAGAAGGCCTAACATCGGAAGAAGTGGATATTTCTGAAGTTAACAGAAAAGTAACCAAAGCTCTTATGGAAACAGCAACAAAATTAGCTGGGTCTAAGAACAAGTTGCATGTAAACAAATTATCAGGAAAAACCAAAAATGTTGATGCAAAAAAGAAGAGAGATGAGAACAACTAAAGAAGATGTGACTTCCAAAGTGGAATATATAGAGCTATGCAAGACAGTACGAAAAAGTATCACTGAAGACGTAAGGAAATTCAACTGTGAACTAGTGAGGAAAGCAATTGAAAACAACCAAAGCCTAAATGTTAGTTTAAGCTTTGGTTGTTTTCAATCAAAGCCTAAACTAACAGCAGTTACAATGGCTTTGATAGCAAAGGGACATCTCAGTAAGGGAAGAAAACAGATTAAAGACTAAGAAAAGAACATGGTTCTGTAACAAGAAATAGAGGCGAAATTTTGACAAGAGTGAAAGATTTCTACTCCAAATTATATGAAAGGGATGATACATGTACTCCAGAATCATTAAAGGTATCAGTACCAAAGTTCTTCCAGTCCTCCCAGCAGAAGTTACACATGCAATCAAGAACATGAAACGGGGGAAAGCTCCAGGAGAAGATGGAATTACTGTAGACATCATACAAGACGCAAGTGGAGAAATCGAAACAGTACTCGCCCAAATTTTTACTCGATGCCTTACTGAAGGGGAGATTCCTGAGGATTGGAACAACGCTACAATGATCCTGCTACATAAAAAAGGTGACATTAAGGATCTCAGGAACTACAGACCTATCGGCCTCCTATCAGTGGTTTATAAAATCTTCACTAAAGTTCTTTCACTCCGCTTGAAGGGAACACTGGACATGGCTCAACCGAGAGAACAAGCTGGATTCAGGAGTGGCTACAGCACTATAGATCATATCCACGTACTGAGAGAACTAATTGAAAGAGCGAGGGAATATGAACTTCCATTGTGCATGGCTTTTATCGATTATGAAAAGGCCTTTGATTCGGTGAAACCATCAGCAGTTACAATGGCTTTGAAATCCTGCGGTATTGAAGATGCATACATTAATTTTATTAATAACATCTATGAAAATGCAAGTGCAAAGATTCGGCTATTTGAAAATACAACACACATAAAAATTGGAAAGGGAGTGAGACAAGGTGACGCCATATCTCCCCAGCTCTTTAATGCCCCATTGGACAATGTCTTTCAATCACCGAACTGGGAAAACAAAGGGATAAAGATTATAGATTATCTAACTCACCTTCGTTTTGCTGATGACGTAGTCATTTTTGCAACTACCCCATCAGAGCTACAGAGTATGTACCAGGAACTTGCTGACAAGAGTAAAGAAGTGGGATTAAAAATGAACTTTCAGAAGACAAAAGTGATGTACAATGCTTTTACAAGAAATGGAGATTTATCGATTGATGGAGAAAAGCTGGAGATAACAGATACATGCGTTTATCTTGGACAGCAGATATCAAGTGAGGGTCACATTGATGAAGAAATTAATCGGCGTATAAAACTTGCCTGGAGAGCTTTTGGAAGAAACAGCATAATTTTCAAGAGCAATATGCCATTATGTCTTAAAAGAAAAGTGTTTGATCAATGCATCCTTCCAAAGCTTAGGTATGCTGCAGAGACGTGGACCTTAACTAAAAGAGACATACAAAGGCTGCAGACAACTCAAAGTAGCATGGATAGGTGCATGCTTGGTGTAACCAGGAGAGATAAGAGGAACTCGTGAATCCGAAAAATGACAAGAGTGAAAGACATCATGATCAGAGTAAAATCCCTGAAATGGCAATGGGCTGGACATACTGCCAGAAGGACAGACCATCGATGGACAGCCGAAATTTTAGATTGGATTCCAAGGGACAAGAAAAGACCCAGACCACATGGGAGATGGGTGGATGAAATTCGAAAGTATGCGGGAGTAACATGGAGGAGACTAGCACAAGACAGACCGTTGTGGAAGAAACTTGGGGAGACCTTCGTCAAGCAGTGGATTGATAATGGTTGACGATGATGATATATATATATATCCATCAATGTCTGTAAACTCAAGAAATCCAACAAAATAATGAACTACCTTACCTTGACATTCTGTTTAAAAATCACCAAGAACCAAAAATAGAATATGAAATATACAGAAAGCCTACTTAAATTCCATCTATTACCTCAGAAAGCTCAAACCATCTACATAAATAAAAATTGGCATCATTCTGTTTGTACACACAAAGAGCAATAACTCATAACTGAAATCAGCAGTTGTTCAATAATAAAATACAGTGGATCAAACATTTAGCAAAGAAGTTCGGATATAAACTTGATATTATTGATAAAATTTCATACAATATTGACCAAAGGGAAAGTACAATGAAAATCAATAAAACCCAAAATACTGTGGAAGCTTGCAGTATCATAAACCAATAACTAATCTGTTGAAAAAACAATGTAAAAAACCGAACTTGGCAATTACTGATAAAGTAGACTATATCGCTCAAATAAGTAAAACGGAATGGAAAAAACATCAATTTTAAAAAAGGGAGAGTTAACAGAATTCCAATCGAAAAAGAAAAACGATTTCTTAGATAAAATACACAAAAAGAAATTTAGATATCCGTTTAAGGGAGCATCTGATGGACTGGAACCAGCAAATGGAGAAGACTGCGCTAATTCAATACTGCATAAAGAATATAAGTGACACCAAATTGGGAAAATATTGAGTTATTTTTTTTTTTTTTTTTTTTTTGATTGGAGGTGTAACGACCACCGTGAGCAACTCAATGGGCTATAAGCAGTCGCCCGTCCCTAATTTAGGGTCACTGGTTCCAGGGAAGGGAGAGAGCCAGTGCCGTAAGACAAACACAACATCCATGCCTCACCGGGATTCGAACCCGGACCCCGTTTGGACGAATGATCAGAGGCCATCGCTTAGACCACTGCGCCACCGGGGCGGCAAATATTGAGTTAATATGCACTCATTAAAACTATACAAAGATACTACTAGCTGAAGCCATAATGACAGAAAAAACAAAAGAATATAATTGTAACAATTCGCCAATAGTTATTACATGCCTGGCACCATTTTATCCAAGAATAAAGAAAAGACGAACTGAAAAAAGTACAGGGCATTAAGATACATTGACCAAATAATGGAAGACGGCGCAACCGTCTCCAACCGCAATGCGGAAAGCGTGGCAGGACAAGAACAGCAGGATACGGCAAAATATCCCGACAGTTAGTCAGCACCGAGCGCCCACTAAGGATGGTAGGAGGGGAACCGGCTGAAATTCATCTTGAGGAGTGTGTTAATCAGGTTTTTAGCCTTTTAACAACCACTCATTTTAACCCTTCTAGATTACTCAGCGTTTAATAAGATAACCTGACCTTGAACATAGGTTTTTAAACGTCAAAGATTTTATTTAAAAATCAAGAAAGTACGAAAAAAGGAGCCGGAACTCCATAAAGGTGGTGGTTGTTGCTGATTTGAGGTTTAACGACCACCGTGAGCAACTCAATGGGCTATAAGCAGTCGCCCGTCCCTAATTTAGGGTTACTGGTTCCAGGGAAGGGAGAGAGCCAGTGCCGTAAGACAAACAACATCCATGCCTCACACTCCATAAAGGTATGTTACAATACACTGTACAGTCTTATCACAATAACATTACCACGCCCGGAATCACAGTGTACCCAACCAGGCGCGTCACAGAGTGCACGTGACAAGGTCAACCACGTGGAGATATAAGCTGCCAGTCTGGACAGATGAGCCATGGTGCGTCACGTGAGCATAATGGTCAGAGGTAATGATCTGACGGACGTTCAAAAACAAATGATCGACTACTGCGCCAAGGGTGGAAGCATCTCAGAAACAGCAGACTTCGTGGGCTGTTGGCGAGGTGCTGTAGAAAGGGTGTACCCAGAATGGACTACTGGTACACCGAGTACCTCCCGACGTCATAACTGTGAAGCCCCTAAGGCCATCGACTCCAGAGAAGAACTTCGCCTCTGTCGACTGGTAAAGGGTAATTGACGCGCAACAGTGCAGCAATTGACAACGCAAATGAACGCTGGGGTACACAGGTACATGTCCCCGATAACAGTAGAGCGAACCCTGTTACGCACGGGTCTCGGGAGTTGACGCTGTATCAAGGCGCTTATGTTAATCCAGGTCCATTGGCAACGACGTCTGCACTTCGCATGGGACTACCGTCATTGGACAGTGGGGGAAAAGGTTGCCTTCTCCAACGAATCGAGGTTTCTACTTTATAGAAGTGACGGGTAGGGGCAGATACGGCGTCATACACACGAGAACCAACACCAGGACACGCTGGTCGGTAAAGTACAGGCCGACGGTGGCAGTGTGCATGTCTGGGGAATGTTTTCCTGGTATGACCTGGTACCACTGGATGGGCCCCTGAACGCCAATGGCTACCTGTCTATCCTTGCTGACCACATGCATCCCTTCATGTTGGACGTTCACCCTGGTGGTGGTAGTATCTACCAACAGAACAATGCGCCCTGCCATGTCGCTAAGGTGGTTCGTGACTGGTTTCAGGAACACGACAGCGATGTCTCCGTTCTCTTCGCCGGCGAAACCGCCCGATCTCAATCCCATAAAGCACTTGTGGGACAAATTGAATCGACAGGTTCGACGTGCCGACCCACAACCACGTCATCTCCGGGACCTCCGTGCTTTGCTGCAGTCTGAATGAACACGTGTGCCTCGGGCAACCTTCCAGTGCCTCATTGCGTCCATGCAACGCCGTCTTGCCGCTATCATTCGGGCCAAGGATGGTTATTCCCGTTATTAGGTAGGTGGTCATATTATTCTGATATGACCGTGTATATGGTCCGATCTTACAGAAATTACTTCTAAAGGCTTAACTAAAGACGTGAGTCATGTATTAGGTGTGTCGAAGTTCTAACCTTTTTTCATGATGCAAATTCCAAGTAAAAAATGTAAGTAACAAGTGCAGCAACAGATGGCGTGTGTGATGGCCAAAATGCTTCGAGGAGCAGGCTATAAATGACAAGTACGCATTGCGAACAAGTCACACAAACACAAGTGTTAACTTGCCAAGATCATAAGGATCACATTAGGCATTGTTTACTTTATGAGTTCGATAAAAGCAACAATGCAGCTGAGTCTGCAGCAACATTTGTTATGTCTATGATGAGGATACTGTAGACGAATGCACATGTCGCCAATGGTTCAAGAAATTCCGTAAAGCAGGCAGAAGCTGTCGAGATCAACCACATTCTGGACTACATCAGAGGTTTCTAAAGAGGATCTCAACCAAGCCATATCAAGTGACTAACATTGAACCGTTGAAGAATTATCAGAAAGGTTTTTTTTTATTGGAGGTTTAACGACCACCGTGAGCAACTCAATGGGCTATAAGCAGTCGCCCGTCCCTAATTTAGGGTCACTGGTTCCAGGGAAGGGAGAGAGCCAGTGCCGTAAGACAAACACAACATCCATGCCTGACCGGGATTCGAACCCGGACCCCTTACGGACGAATGATCAGAGGCCAGCGCCTTAGACCACTGCGCCACCGGGGCGGCCAGAAAGGTTCTCTGTACACAGAACAATAGAAAGGAGAATGCGTGTGCTTGGGTTTATCACAAAGTTAGACCAGAGGGTACCACATGATATATCCGCAAGAAATCGATCAGACAGAATGGCCACCTGTCTTACTTTGCTTGCGTGTCACAGAAATTAACCTTTCTTAGAATGATTAGTTACGGGTGATGAAAAGTGAGTCCTGTTTTACAGAAATGTAAAGTGTCAAAAGAATGAATGCCAAGTTGGAGAGCCTGCTCCGTCAACTTTAAGAGGAGGACTGCATCCAAGAAAGGTCTTGTTAAGTGTATGGTGGGATGTACAGGGGATAATCCACTGGGAGCTGCTTGCACCTAAACAAACAATAAATGCTGACCTGTACTGACAATAGGTGAAAAGGCTGAAAGAAACATTTAAATTTAAGTATCCAGCACTGGTTAAGGAGGTTCCACCTCAAATTTCTGCCTTATGTTTCCAATGGTAGAACTTTTTTTTTTTTTTTTTTTTTTTTTTTTTTTGATTGGAGGTTTAACGACCACCGTGAGCAACTCAATGGGCTATAAGCAGTCGCCCGTCCCTAATTTAGGGTCACTGGTTCCAGGGAAGGGAGAGAGCCAGTGCCGTAAGACAAACACAACATCCATGCCTGACCGGGATTCGAACCCGGACCCCTTACGGACGAATGATCAGAGGCCAGCGCCTTAGACCACTGCGCCACCGGGGCGGCAAATCAGGGTTCATACTCTTTTTGAAAATGGAAATTAAAGAGTTCTTAAGGACATTCAGGCTAATTTTAAGGACCTTTTAATATTTTTTAAGGGCTTCATAATCGCTGCATGCAAATATACACAATATACAAAATGCGAGTTAACTATTACAACATAAGTCGTTTTAACACAATAAATCAATTTTGTTGAAACTAATGAATATCCCATTGCACAAATATATGAATTAAAATTAGTTCTACTAAACCTAAATACTCCACCAAAAAAACCAACTAACTTAAAAATTCCTTATATACATTACTTACTGGTAATACTAGATCCATTATTTGTCCTGAAGCATATCTTTGCATCTACAGAACTAAAACTCTGCTTCTTCGTATTGTGGTGTGAAGCATAAAATTTATTTACTTTGGAATTTCAATTTTCAACAAATTTTCACCCATTAATTGTGATTATAGGCCCATCTTTGTGGTTTCAGAAACTTTTTTTAATTTGCATTTGTTTTTCCTTCAAAGTTTATCCGAATTTATATTTTTTTATTAATTTACAAATTCTTTTTAACAAAAACAGTATTACAAATACAGTTTAGAATTTCATATGGCTGTGATTGTCAGTCTTTAAAATTTTTGGTATCTTTACCTTTCCATTCAATAACTTAATTCCTTCCATTAGAATTACTTTTACAAATATGTACGGACACAGACTAAGAAACTAAATGCATTAATTCTGTGGGTGGCATCACTACAAGTGCTGCAGCTGGGAAAATAACACTTTTATAAAAATGCAGCACAGCTTGTTAGACCTGTTTTAGGCTAATGAAGCAAGTAAACACACTATCTAAATCAAATCAAAACACACAAGTTCATCGTAACTTAAATCATATCATCGGAATTGAAAGCCCTAAGTTCAATAAAAATGCTTGCATAAATTTCAAAACTACATTGGCAGAATTCAAAGAATCAAAACTGAACAGTGAAGCATCACTTTCTTTTAAGTATTGATTTATTTATTGTTTTATTTACTACACAGCTTCCGAATTCCCAAATCTGGAGAAAAATTTGGTTTTCGTAGATTTGGATGAATAACACATTTTTGCTTGTGTACCTGTTGCATTTTTATTTTTATTTTATTTTTTAATTCTACAGCTGCAACACTTGTAGTAACTTCTTCCATACACTTAATGCAGGTTGATTTTCAACATTTGGCAATAGTGTATAGATGTAAAAGCTAAAACAAACTGCAGTAACAACAAGACACCTATGAAATTTCCTTCAGAATTTTTACTTCTATTATACATCTTTTTTTTTTTTGCTCTTAAACTTAAACAAGAAAGATGACACCGACTTTTCAGGTGTAATAAGCACGTCTTTTCAATCCATTCTGACGCAAATTAAATTTATCAAAGCTATTCAAAGTCAATGGAACCGGTATGGAAAACAATAGTATCTGACGGAAGAAAGAAGTTTTTCAATCGGGTTTTTAATCCCTCAGATATTGCTGTAAACGGAATCGTGAGCTTACGAACTCTTAGAAACAGAGATATCGGTAAAAATAAGATGTGACTTTACATCCCGATGGGAAAACCATGCATTATTTTAGGAAGAAAGTACTATCAAAAGGTGTATCCATATGAGCGGTATCAGTCCAAGAAAAAAAAATTTAGTCGAGTTTTCAGGAGCCCATATTTTAATTCAAATACATCAGAAGTAGAAATTAACACTTATGACCCCTGGTGGCCAAACCATTCTTTACCAAACATTAGAAATTATGTGAAAAATATTTTCCATCAGATCTTGTATGCCATACAGGAAGAATTTTTCAAATCGAAGTTTTAGGAGCAGAAATAATGCAGAAAACGCAATTTACCTTTATGCACCCTAGCGGAAAGTGTATGATTTACTTGAAAATTTTGAATTTATATCGGAAACACTATCCAACAAAGAAGGAATTTTTCAAATCGGACTCCTAGAAGTAGAGATATTGACAAAAATAAGATGTACATCTACGCCCCCTGACGTAGAAACTATGCATTATTTCAAGAAAATGTTCCTAAAAGGTTTGTCGACATGAGTAGTATTGGTCAACAAATGACTTTTTTGCAATCGAGATTTTAGAAGCTCATATTTTGCTGCAAATACATCAGAAGCGCAAATTAAGACTTACGCCACCTGGTGGCCAAACCATTTTTTACAAAAATTAGAAATTATGTGCAAAGGATTTTCTATCAGGAGCTGTATTCAGTGCAGAAAGAATTTTTCAAATCGGAAATTTAGAAGCAGAGATATAGGGAGAAAGCAATTTACCTTTACGCCCCCTAGCGGAAAGTCTATGAATTACTTGAAATTTTTTTAATTATGTGAAAAACATGTCACACTGAAATCACTATCCAATAAAGAAGGAATTTTTCAAATCGGACTCCTAGAAGTAGAGATATTCACAAAAATAAGATATACATCTACGCCCCCTGGCGGAGAAACTGGAATATTTTAAAAAGAAAATGCTCCGAAAAGGTTTACTGATGCGAGTGGCGTCAGTCCACGAAAGAATTTTTTCAATCGATATTTTAGAAGCTCAGATTTTATGGCAAATACATCAGAAGCAAAAATTAACGCTTAGGCCCCCTGGTGGCCAAAGTATGCTTTACCAAAAATTAGAAATTATATACAAAAGATTTTCCATCAGGAGGTGTATCCGCTAAAAAAAAAAAAATTCAAATCGGAGTTTTGGAAGAATTATCGGAAAAAATGTAATTTACTTGTACGCCCCCTAGCGGGAAATCTACGCGTAATTTAAAAATGTAACTATATCTAAAATACTCTTCGACATAAATGGAATTGAAAGATAAAAGAAATTTTTCAATCGGATGTTTAGAAGCAAATATGTGGAATAAAACATATTTTTGAATTCGACATCATCTGCATTTACGCCCTCTAGCGGCGAAATCGCACATCGTAAAAAAAAACGAAATAAAGGATCATCATTCGCCTATTTCAAACTTCCCAATGCAAAAAGAATTTTTCAAATGGGACTAAATAGTTGCAGAGATTTCGTGGGTACGACGGATGGACGGACAAACCGATAACATAAGCATAATATTTTTTACAAAAGACGTGCTAAAAACTGTAATGCAATTTAACAATGACTGCAAGGAAATTATATTATGTACATATTCACTTTTTTGAGGTCAAACAAAGGATGTAGGCCTACAATGTAAATCAATTTTCCAGCTCCTTTTTTGCAACTACTGACATGTTAATTTCTGCCAATTCTTCATGTTTTTCCTTTATGAATTTTTGAAAACTATTTGATTGAAGGAAGCAGTTCATATCTCTCATCAATTTCCCTTGGGCGGCAAGGTCATCTGCACATTTCCTCTAATTCGGCAACATTTTTTTCTACTTTCAGTTTTTTCGCACTAAGCAAATTAATACAGACATCAAACAGGAACATCAAACAAAGATCTTCGCTCTTTCCACGTTTATAAGTGAGTCAAGGAAAAATTCTCATTGGCCGCCACCGGGAGTCGAACCCAGGGTCTTCCAGTTACGCGCCGGATATGCTTCCGCTACACCACAGCGGCCTCGAATTCCTCCAGACTCACACACACTAACTGCTAATCCAATTTGGCAGGTTGCTTCTTGGAGCCCCGCACAATGCTGGGGATTCACCAAAGATGGTAAGTAGCAACTGAAGAAATAATTAGAAGGCGAATGAATAATTAATAAATAATTAATACAGACATTTAACGTGGACCAGGAACATCAAACAAAGATCTTCGCTCTTTCCACGTTTATAAGTGAGTCACGGAAAAATTCTCATTGGCCGCCACCGGGAGTCGAACCCAGGGTCTTCCAGTTACGCGCCGGATATGCTTCCGCTACACCACAGCGGCCTCGAATTCCTCCAGACTCACACACACTAACTGCTAAGCCAATTTGGCAGGTTGCTTCTTGGAGCCCCGCACAATGCTGGGGATTCACCAAAGATGGTAAGTAGCAACTGAAGAAATAATCAGAAGGCGAATGAATAATTAATAAATAATTAATACAGACATTTAACGTGGACCAGGAACATCAAACAAAGATCTTCGCTCTTTCCACGTTTATAAGTGAGTCACTGAAAAATTCTCATTGGCCGCCACCGGGAGTCGAACCCAGGGTCTTCCAGTTACGCGCTGGATATGCTTCCGCTACACCACAGCTGCCTCGAATTCCTACAGACTCACACACGCTAACTGCCAAGTCAATTTGGCAGGTTGCTTCTTGGAGCCTAGCACAATGCTGGGGATTCACCAAAGATTGTAAGTAGCAACTGAAGAAATAATTAGAAGGCGAATGAATAATTAATACAGACATTTAACGTGGACTAGGAACATCTAACAAAGATCTTCGCTCTTTCCACGTTTTTAATTTGCCCTTTTTTGCATTTGCCCGCCTCAATCTCAATCAATTTACGTTTTCTCCCAGATGTTGCTTGGCACATTTTTTTTTATTATTTTTACGGCATCTAAATATTGAACATATTTCTGTCTAGCTGAAATGACAGAAGCTCTAAGCTCTTAACTTAGTACCACATTCTCTAATAAATAACAGAAGATAACGATCTGAACTGCACTGACCCCGCGCAAAGAAATCAAGAAGCCAGCATTAAATCTAATCTAAACCAAAGGGATTTGAAGGTAGCTGGTTGGCAAACTGCCAAAAGCAATACAGAACATGGGTAAACTTTTGCGACATGCATGCGATCTAGTGGATCTAGTGACGTAAAATCATCATCAGCACGCTAATGAAACCAGCTGGCCTGCGTAACGCGCGCATTTCTTTGGTTAAAAAAAAAATTTACGACCTTTTTAACAACCGAATATAATATAATTACGGTGTTTTCAAGGACATTTTATAAGAGCCCTTAAAAACAGAACAGAAATTAAGGAGTTCTTAAGGGCCCTTAAAAAAGGTAAATGAAAATTAAGGAGTTCTTAAAGACTTTTTAAGGGCCCTTAAAAAGGCAAATGGAAATTAAGGAGTTCTTAAGGACTTTTAAGGACCGTACGAACCCTGTAAATGTAAATATCGCCCATAATCAGATTTACTGCAAAATTACATTATTGATGTTGTTGAAAAGAACACCGACTCTGTGACATTTACACAGTGGGTATCTTTCAACTAGACATCTCTTGAAACTATGAAAAAGTTAGCAGAAGAGTTTGTTTTTTTTTTTTAAGACTAAAGGCACTGCTTTATCATTATTTCTTTTTCATTGCATTTTTAGTTCAAAAAAAAAAAAAAAGATAGTTATTAAAGGTTTACTGCTTAGCATACAATGGAGATGCCTTTTGACTGATGAATCCTCTCAATTTAAATTAACTACTTAACCCTAAAACACTTGCACCTTCCATTATGCCATTTTGAAGCCATTTCTGGTGAGATTATAATTCATTTTAATATTTTATAAATAATGATCCTACTGCAGTCCTAACTTGAAAGTTGACATATTAGTACTGAAATTCTTAAGGATGCATCCTTTTTTTTTTTTTTTTTTTAATTAATTTTTTTTAAATATTCAAGGTAAACAGTTATTTCTGCAATCTTGTAAAGGTCAATATTTTTTTCCAGCACATGATATAAAAGCTCATATAAAATGCTATAAAAAGACACAAAATTTCAACCTTCTAACCCAATTAGGTAATGAGATACAACTACCCAAAAATTGTTTAAAAGTAACAGTTTTCTAGTTTTCAACATCATGTAATTTGTAACCCCATGGTGGACAGAGCTAAAATTTGGTATTTATGCGTAAGTGTACATGCCTAACAATCACGCTAAAATTCACGGAAATCAAAAGAGATCTTGATTAGACATGGTACCCCTAAGTAATACTTTCACAATATACGTACACACATACGAAAAAAAATAAATTTTTAAATGCGTACTGATAATTCACGCGAGTTTCTTATTACCAGTTCCCCAATTCTGACTTCATCAGCCTCCTCAAAATGGCAAAATCGAATATCAAAATCCTATGAAACACCCTCAACAAACAGAATAAATAAACTGTGCACACTCTTCATTACATATATCTTTTATGTATTTAGAAACAACAAATAAAAATTACTGAACCTGTTATAAATTTGAATGCTATATTTCTTGCACCAGTCTTTTAATATATTCTGCAGTTTTTTTAAAAAACATGTGCAACAATAACAGAAAAGTGATGGAACTGTGAAACTAAATGTCTAACAATGTTGAATGACTCTGGTGGAAATCTGATAATTCACGTGAGTTCCTTATTATCAGTTCCCCAATTCTGACTTCATCAGCCTCCTCAAAATGGCAAAATCGAACATTAAGGTAAAACACTGAATCATTATCTGCCAGAGCGATTCTCAGTTGCTTTCCAACATCCTAAAAATAGAAAAACATGTAAAAGCAGCTAAATGTTAAAAAATAAAAAGCATGCGTATCATTGAAATACATCAAGAAACTATATTCATAATATTTCCATGCATAATACTGTATGAATGCTGGTTAGAAATGATTTTGAATTTTACACACAAAAGGCATCAGTAAGCTAAGAAACTTACAAAAGAACGAGTTTTGTAAGTTTCTTACAAAACTTATTTTCTTTTTTTTTTACTACCATTTTTTCAGATTTTGTTTATTTTTTTTACTACATGTTTCAACATAACTACAGTCATGTCTTCATCAGGAGCAGGTGTAACAACATGTTCAGTTAGCAAAAAGGCAGTTAAAAGAAACAATCGAAATAAACTTGTAGTTATCAACAATAATCACCTCAGTATTTCTGTTACATTTGAACTAGAGACAAACTCCTTCTTTCCTTTCCTTGATGCTGAAGTCCTTAAGAGAACTCATAACTAAAGTGTACATGAAACCATTTTCTGTTGTACTGCCATCTCACCACAGATCATGCATACCGTGGTCATACAAAATTTCTGGATTTTTTAGTTATGCCTTCAGTGCAGTTAACATATGCCATTGACAGATTTTATTCAAAATCCAAGAAATTTAAAGCTTCTGTTAAAGTGAGTAACACCTCTACATTAGTAAGGTTTGATAAAAAGTGACCGCTCCCTTTGCCATTTTTAAGTGTGATTCATTAATTTCCACAAGAATTGGCAATGTTTTCTTGGAATTTACGAAGTGCAAAATAGCATTTCAAAATCCCCCCAAATTACAAAATTCTCTTTCATCAACTCTGATTTCAGATTGTTACAAGGCTGCAGCTTATGCTGTACTTAGTGTATACAATAAATTTTATGTAAGCCAAACACAAAGAAACCTACCTGCTTGAAGAAACACAAACATGCAGCAAGGGATCAAAACACAACAAAATCTGCTCTTGTGGAATGTTCATCTGATCAAAAACACGTTAAATGGAAAGATAGGAATTAAGTTCTAACTTCTTTTCTTCCTCATCTCAACATAAGAGAGTCGCTGGAGATCTTCAAGAACAAAAATCACATTATAAACAGATATTTTAGCCCTGCTAAGAACATTCTGAACTTCTTGGAAACTGTTCTTGAGACATTAGGATGATGAATGCCCCTAACTTAAGTTATGTCACTACAACTCTATTTTTATTGTTTCCTCTTTCAAATTGCTTTTTGGCAACCGAACATATTTTTAGACCTGTTGCTGATGAAGATAAAACTGTAGTTATGCTGAAATGTATGAAGGAAGCCTTATTATTTTGTAATTTTCTTAGCTTACTGATGCCTTTTGTGTTTAAAAATAAAAATAGTCATTTCCAACCAACATTCTTATCAGAAAAATATGCTAAAAACTAAACCTATGAAGAACTGAAATATGTTGAACTTTCGCATTGGTGAAGGCATTGACAAGCAAGACAGGTTTTACCAAATCTATTGAACTATTGTAAGCAAAAACAATCTCACGAATGACAAATATAATCAATCTTTCGTTATTATGAGCAAAACTATACTTCCATTATTACAAGAGATGGCCGCAGAGAGAGATTTCCTATCTGAGTTTGAGAGACCCGAACCCACAGCGCTCTGCGCCTTTTGTCAGGTGAAAAAGAAGAAGATAAGATATTTGGGAACAGATTTCCCTGATAGAACAGCATGAAAGAAAAGTACAGAAATATTAGAGCAAAAGGAGTATACGGTTTCCCGTTAAGTATTAAAGTTGTAAGCTACCCTACATACTTACCTGCAACAAATCAATCAAAGCAAGTCATTCCGCAGTCAACGCCTGGCCGCAGGGAACCGGGGAAAGGACAGGGAAAAGGGGTGCCTAAAAAAAGAAAAGAACTACACAAGAAAAATCCGACAGATAAACACCCAGTTTTCTCACAACACCATGCGTTGCAAGGCACCTTAAACCACACATTCGTCGTTTGCTCAGTTCCCGTGTAGGAGTCTGCTTTTTTTAAACCATAGTACCTTGTTTCTGGGCGTCTCATATATGTGGACTGTAATATTTCTTTTTGCAAAACAAGTTTGGCCCCTAAAAGAGCCCTTTTTTTTTTTTTTTATATAACAAGATTTTTTCACATGTGTGAAGTATTTTTGCAAAACAGAGTATGGCCCTTAAAAGAGCCTTTTTTTTTTTTTTTTTTAAACAAGATTTCTTCACTTCTTCACATGTGTGAATTATTTTTGCAAACCAGAGTACGGCACTTAAAAGCGCCCTTCTTTTTTTTTTTTTTTTTTCTCCTCGCATTAATTTCTGTTTTTATCTTTTTTAGTCAGAACTAATGCGTAAGAAAATATATTTTAAAATAGAAGACAAGACAAATAACTCATTGTTTGTTAGAGGGAGAAGTAATCAGCACAAGAAAGATAATTCCTTTTTGCAAAATTTTTGTTTGGCCCTTAAAAGGGCCTTCCCCCCCCCCCTCCTTTTTTTATTTTTCCACGTCCCTCCTCAGTAGAGATACTTAGGTAATTATCTCCTGAGCAGTATGGAGAATGCTAGCTCAAGCCTTTGTTTATCGTCTAGGTTAAACACCGTGGGTGAAGGAGCAGGCATTTGCCCCACTGATGGTAAAGCCACCGTGGCAGGCGGGGCTATAGCCTGTGCAAAATTTTGCGTGGCTGGAGCGGTGCGCCTGCCTCTGTTGTTTCCTCTATGGCTTCCCCGGCTGCTACCTCGCATACTGTTTTTAGAACCTCGTGCGCTGGAGGAGGGTGGACTGAAGTTTTCAATCAACATCCGGTTTCCAAGTACCGTGATGGATCCTGTTCTCACCGGCCCTTCGGATTCGAAGTTGAGGAAACCTCTGGGTGCCCCAGACTCAAACCTCTGCCTTTCAAGGTTCATGGTAGTTATTCCCTCTTCCTTTAGGGCACTTGAGATTTCCTCTGTCGTTAGGTGAAGGGCCGCTCCTTTGAGGGCAAATTTGTTTCTTACTTCAGGTTTCCTTCTGTTCAGGTTTTGTAGTTGTTCCTGAAGTTCAGACCTAATTTCTTCTTTCAGGCTGGCTATTTCCTGTTTCACAATTTTTTGAATTTTCTTTTCTTGCTTTTTTTTTTTTTTTTTTTTTTGCATTTATCCGATTTCAGGATTCTTTTTAGGGAAGTTTCAATGTGACTGTCCAGAATTTGGAGTGGCGACGGTTCAACTGCAGTAGCTGGAATTTCCGTTTCCTGCACCTTAACCTCTTCATTATCTGCCATTCTTGAAGTCTCGATTTGGCAAAGGCCTGCGAGCGATCAAGTTTGCTGCTTGCTAGCTGTAGACTAAGTGATAGAAAATCTATTCTGCTCTTAGCTCTGTCTCCTGGGCGGAGTCCATTGTTTGCCTTAGCTTGCAGCAGCCAATAACAGAAGAGATTTTTTTTTATTGGCTGTGGATTATTTTGCCCTTAAACGAGCCCTTTTTTTTTTTTAACAAGATTTCTTCACATGTGTGAAGTATTTTTGCAAAAGAGAGTACGGCCCTTAAAAGAGCCTTTTTTTTTTTTTTTAACAAAAATTCTTCTTATGTGAAGAATACCCTATGAACACTAGTCCCAATTATTGTTATTTTTTTTTTTGCTAAGGTAGCTGTGAATTGGGTTCATTTCTGGAACTTTATTCAAGATAGCTTTTGGCCTTTTATAACTGTCAGTTTCATTGACAATATAGTTAATGGCCTCTCTGACTAGAGGATTAGGATGAATCTTAGCTTTTTCATAGTATCTTTTAGCTAAGTCATACATCGTGTAATGGATAGAATTAATATTTAGCATGCTTCAGATAGCATGGTTTGAAGTTCTTCCATCAAGTCCAACCATATAACATAGGGTTTTATTTTGAAATGAGGTAATCTTATTTTTCAGCTGTTTGTTGCAGTTACCCCAGATAGGACAGGCGTAATTTGAAAAAGTAAGAAGTAATAACAAGGCTGATACAGGCTTTCCATATCAAAGTTTTGTTTTTCCTGCTAAGCCTTTATTTTTTATTATTGGCTGGAGACTTCCTCTGATCTTAAAGAGATTTGGTCAGAGTTTCTTTAATATGCTTGTTCCAGTTTAGGTTGTGGTCCATAAAAAGTCCTAAATATTTAACATCATTTACCCAAGGTATTTTTTTCTATACATTTCTATTTCATAGTCTGGGTTGGGATTGCATTTAATCCTAGAAAATAGAATTGCTTGAGTTTTTTCAGTATTGATTTTGATTTTCCAATCTAAGAAATACTTCTCAAGTTTTTCAACATAATGTTGCAACATGAAAGTTGCTCGATTTTTATTTTTTGAAATATAAGCGAGTGCAGTGTCATCAGCATAGAGAGCTGTAGTCAGATTCCTGTTATTATAGTTGGGAAAGTCTGACGTAAAGATAGAGTACAGCGTTGGCGCGAGTACACTGCCTTACGGCACACCAGCTTCGATTATTTTTTTTAACGATTTTTTCCCATTGATTTTTACACAGAATGTTCTGTTAGTGAGGTATGATTTGATTATATGTATAATCCAGGGTGGGAAATCATGTGCTATTACACTGCTGGACAATTGCTAAGGACGGATCATAAATGGCTATATAGCACATAAAAAAGTAAGTGTGGTTGGATGCCAAGTGAAATAAAATAATGTCAGAATGCCAGGACATTACAAGAAAGACAATTTATTGTGCTCTGAAATCCAGAATGCTTTGGAACGTGTTCAAGGGACAAACAGGCCATTTTGTGCACGACACGTAAACGTGAAAAAAATGCAATTACCGTCCGCAGGTGTTCTGGCGTAAGATGTCAATACAGGATATGGCCACCATGGAAGGCGATGCAAGATTCCACACGTCGTGTCATGCTTTGCACAACATTATCAAGCAGCTGTTGGGGTAATTTATCCCATTCCTCTGTCAGTGCACGGATGAGGGTGTCCTTGTTTATTGGAGGGCATTGGCGACCAGCAAGACTCCTCCCCAAAGCATCCCACATATTTTCAATGGGATTCAAATCTGGAGAACGTGCTGGCCATACAAGGCGTTGAATATCCTCGCTCTCAAGACACTTCTGGACAGCGACTGTTCGATGACATGTTGCGTTGTCGTCCATGAAAATGAATCTATCACCGACAGCACCACGGAACATGCGAACATGAGGTAGCAGAACATCATTAATGTATCATTGGCCAGTCGTCCCAGTTGAAAGCACATAGAGGGACTTACGGCCATTGATCATGATGCCAGCCCATACCATGACACTACATGTCGGATATCGGTCCCTTTCCTGTACGATTGCTGGAAAATATGCAGTACCACTATCACGCCAGATCAGTTGTCGTCGACAATCAGACGATAGACTGTATCTACTCTCATCTGAGAAGAGGACAGCAGACCAGTCGTTATCAGTCCAATTGCGATGTTGATGGCACCATTGCAAACGAACGGTACGGTGACGTCTGGAGAATGGGATGCACACAACAAGACGGCGGGTGTATAGTCCTCCTTCATGCAAACGTCTGGCGACAGTTTTTCGGGAGATCCGCTTGCCAGTAGCAGCCATAAAGTGATTTGCTACCTCACTAGCTGTGCTGCGCCAGTGTCTTTTTGTTGATAGCACTGTGTACCGATGTTCTGCAGGTGTCGTGCTGCGAACACGACCTCCCCGTGACGTTTGCTACACTCTCCATTTGTTTGAAATGATTTCCAAAGCTTTAAAACAACACTGTGGCTGACGTCGAACTCCCTGGCAACATCTGTTATTTTTCGCCCTTCTTCAATCTTGCCAATAATACGGCCATGCGTAAAATCATCTAGGTGATGTCGGGAAGACATACTGAAAATTGCAAGTTCGTCAATTGATTCTTTCCATTTCAACTTTGTGTTTGAACAACAACGGTCAATACGCGTCAAATCCTTTATATCTCTTATCAGCGCTATGACGTCACGAACAAGTTCGGCAATCCAAAATTTGCATATGCACAACACGTCTTACTGTATCCCGCACTTATGCTAATTTCCACATTTTCCTGCCTTCCATTTTATGGTTGCTATTCGTTGCTATTGTCATCCGTCCTTAGCAATTGTCCGGCAGTGTAGCTTGTAGATAATTGCCTCATGTGGGCATTTATCGAATGCTTTTGCCACATCCAGAAATATGGCTGCTGTGTGTTCTTTTTTTATTATTCCTTCAGCACATTTTTCAGTTATTCTAGAGAGTTGGTGCACCGTGGAGTGTTTATCTCTAAAACCTTCTTGAATAAATGGAATTACTGGGAATTCCTCACAGAATTGTTGCATTCTAATAAGAATTATTTTTTCAAAGATTTTTCCCATGGTTGGGAGCAACGAAATCGGTCTGTGATTTTCAGGAATTGCTGGGTTTTTACCTGGCTTGGGTAATAATATTACCTCTGCTGTCTTCCAAACATCAGGGAAATAATGTAATTTAATGGCACAATTGTATGTTTTAGTAAGGGTTTGCACGTAATTTAATGGCACAATGTTTTCATAATTTTATTATTTATGCAATCATTGCCCGGTAATGTTTTCATAATTTTATTATTTATGCAATCATTGCCCGGTGCCTTTTATTTTTAAGATTATTAATACGAAACCTAACTTCCTTTTCACTAATGGGTAGTGGTTTTTCAAAATCTGGGGGAACAAAAATTTTTTTTTGGCCCTTAAAAGGTGTCTTGTTTTTTTCTTATCTTTTCAGTTTCTGGCGTTCCGGACCCAAGAGAGGTCATAGCACCTTTAATTTGAAGTTGCTGCCTGATTTTGACATTTTTTTGGATTCCGGACCCGAGAGAGGTCATATCCACTTTATTTAGAGGTTGCTGTCTATCGGACGTAAGAGAGGCCGTATCCACTTTATTTAGAGGTTGCTGTCTATCGGACGTAAGAGAGGCTATAGCATTTACCACTTTTGGCTGCTGTTATCTATGCCTTGTCCTCCTTTTTTTTTTAAAAAGAGCCTTTCTGTTTACTTTTAATTGGGGATGTTAACACAGGTTTTTTTTTTTCTAGTAAATTCTTCATAGAGTGGTGCACTTTGGGTGATGACTCTAGAATTTTCTACATCCTCCGCATGTTTAAAATAAGTATTCAGGGACTTTTTCATTTTAATGGCTACATCAGTGTCAGGGATATCATTTATTTTAAACTGTTTTTCTAGTGAGTTTGCAAAAATTTCTGCTTTTTCTTCGTCAGTTCTAACAAGCGTCCCATCTTTTTTTTGAAGGGGTGGGAGTAATTTGACATTTTTATTTCGACTTTGACATTAGCTCGACATTAGCTCGACATAAGATTCCATAGAGTCATTTTATTTTTTTTATCCGAATTTTCAGAGTAGTCAATATGAGCTTCCTCTAATACTTGACCCCATGACCTATTCTCGAATTTTCTGATTTCTCTTTTAATTTGTCTATTTAGGCAGCAATAAAGGTCATAGAACGTTTTATTTCTTGTTCTTTGCCACTTGCTTCGATACCTATTTTTTTCTTTAATAAGTTCCAAAATTTCTTTGGGTAAATAGTACATATTTTTTTCTCTTTGGCAGGAGTTTGACATTCTTCCATAATTTTTTTAATGGCAAGGTTAAAGAGTTTAATAGCTCTGTTAATTTCTTCTTTGCTATTAGTCTCCGATTACCGGGGGTGGCACTAGTTTAATTTGCTCTTCAAATTGTTTTAAGTTAGTGACCATTTTGGGTGCTACCGTCACAGTTTTATCAGTATAAAGCTGGAGGTGAACTGGATTGTGGTCAGAGGGGAGCGCTGCCGCAGTGTAAATTTCAAAGTAATATTTATTATTTTTCAAGAGGGCAAAATTTGACATTTTTATGTTGCTGGTTCCTCTGAGCGCCGTTCTTGTGGGTTCAGATGGTGCCCCCAAATCAATGTTTTTGTTTAAGAGATATCTGAAGATATTGTTTCCACTTTTATTAGCTCTAGGGCAGTACCAATAGCGGTGTTTACTATTAAAATCTCCCGCTATGACCGTAGGAATATTTTCCTCGAAAAGATTATCTAGAGCTTCCCAGGTAATAGTGTGTTTGGGATGATTGTATAGCACCGTAAATTTAATCGGGTTATTTTTTGTTTTAATAATAACCGAGTGCGCTTCCATGCCATCCTCTGTGTTGCATGTTGCTTCACTTTGCTCTAGTTTTTCTTTCACTGCAATCAAAATTCCCGCACTTTGGGAGGTTTTGTCTTTTCTGTAAACCTTATAGTTGGGAATTTTGAATTTAATTCTGTCCATTAGCCAGGATTCATTAATTAGCGCAATGTCAATTTTTTTGTATTTTAGGTAAGCTAAGAATTCTCTATGCTGCCTTTTGATGCCTTGCGCATTCCAAATTAATATGTTAAGTCCATTTGTTTCAGAGGAAAAAATTTCATCGTTTTTTTTTTCATCATTTTTTACTGTGTCAATTTTTTTTATATTGTTGTTACTTTCGATGACTTGGGCATCAATGTCAGTATTGCAATTGATTGCTTCCTTGTTTTTGACCAGTTGGCAGCTAATTTTGCTATTTTATTGATGGTCCATTCACCACTTTTTTGTTTTTTATCTGTTTCTCCATTTATTTATTTTTCCGTAAGTTTCTCACTTGTGGACTTTTCTTTAATTTTTTTTAATTAATAGGTCAATTTTGCTTTCACTGCTTTCTACAGTGCTTTCACTGCTTTTTATGTTTTTTACTTGTTGGCTTGCTATTTCAGTGTGGTTATTTTCCACATTATCATATAGAAGAGGCAGTTCATTTTGTGTGTTATAAAATGTAATGTTATTAGCATACTGCAATTGAGCATCTTCATTACAGTTAATTTTTTCTGCCTCTTTAATTTCCTTGCTAAGCCTCCCAGTGAAATATCTTGGTTTTTCCACGGTTGGAGTAACCAATTTTTTTTGCTTTTGCGTAGCATTTTCATCTAAATATTTATCAACATCAACAATCAATTTCTCTATCACTTTTGTGTTTTGGAATATTTTTTTGCGATGTTTTTTTAATTTTTTTTTAGCACAGAATTCTGTACAATGCCCTTAAAAGGGCCTTTTTTTTCTTCCTCAAAAACAGAAATGCCCTTAAAAGGGCCTTTTTTTTTTTTTTTTTTTTGCTTTTCACCTAGATATTTGTCAACATCTGCAATCAATTTCTCTGTCACATTTGTGTTTTGGAAATTTTTGCGATGTTTTTCAATTCTTTCTTTTAGCACAGAGTTCTGTAAATTGCTTTTAATGAAAACCTTTTTTTTTCTCTGTGTAATAAGTTAATATTACGCAGGTTTTTATTTGTATCATTTTTCATTAATTCTGTGTCATTAAAATTGCATCCTTTATTTTTAGCTTAACTTATGCTCGTATGATGACTGAGGTTCTTTTTTTCAACACTTTTTTTTTTTTTCTGTTTTTGCACAGCATTTTTTTTCACTTTTCTCAAACTTTTTGAAACTTTCTAGAGTTTCAATTTTTTCTTTGTAAAGTCTTTCTTTACTTGTGTGAATACGTGTTCGTGTCTGTGGAAACATAGTTTCCTTCAACTGCTCAGCAGGTTTGGCAAATTCCTTTTTGAAAAAAGTACTCGGCCCTAAAAAGGGCCTTTTTTTAAAAAAAAAAAAAAAGACCGACGCGGATTCACACCAAATTCCTTGCAAAAGCCTGATGCCGAAGCCGTCTCAGGCCCATTTTCCAAAAAACCTTCCATTTGGGTAAGGTCATCCGGACATTTCTCGGACTTTTTATAAAACATATGTGGTATTTTCTCAGATATTCCATCGCCCGGGCATCCCACCGGTGTTTTACTGATATCTGAAAATTTTACAAATATCCCATCGCCCGTGCATCTCAACGGCGTTTTAAGGATATCTGAAAGTTTTGCAAATATCCCATCGCCCGTGCATCTCAACGGTGTTTTAATGATATCTGAAAATTTATCAGATATCCCATTGCCCGGGCATCTCTCCGGTGTTTTAATGATATTTGCAATTTTTTCAGATATCCCATCGCCCGAGCATCTCTCCGGTGTTTTAATGATATTTGTAATTTTTTCAGATATCCCATCGCCCGGGCATCCCACCGGTGTTTTTACCATGTCTGGAATTGCCGCAGACATACAAGAAGAGTCATCGACAACTTTTTTGTCAGATGACGTGCCTAGTATTTTCTGAGGCACAGAATAAGAAATTATTTCCCTTACCAATCTTCTTCTTGTTCTTCTGGTTCTTTTTTGGATACTATTACATAGTTCCGGCAGAAGGTTTCTAATTCTTCTGGATCTTCTTGGATCTGGCTTTTCAGTTGACTCTCGCTTTCCCGTGAAATTGAATGAGGAACGGGAAATGGCATCACTTTTCTTGGCGTCAGGCTTTTGCTCTACAACTTCGGTACTGGTGATCCTATTAATTTTTGACGATGGGCTGGAAGCTGAAACGAAGAGAAGTGGATTCGGGAAAATTTTAATTGAGCTTTGAAAAAAACTTAACAACTAAAAGATCCCCTAACCGGACTGAATCGGATAGACTGGTAACCCAGAAACTATCTAATCGTAGAACAAGACGCACGGCCGACGACGACGAAAAGCTTTTCTTTCTTTCTTTTTAATTAACTGTAAACCCACAATTTCTTGGGTACACAGCATGATTTTCATTTCATTTGTATTTACCAATTTAGCCATGACCATATACAACACATTTAAATATTGGAGGAAGTGCCATAATGTTGGAGAATATGGAAATACATCATAAATTACTTCCTATTTCAAAAAAAAACTTTGCAACACATAAATGGTATAGATACAGGCTGCAAATCAATTAACTTATTTTCATCATAATGGTTTAGTGTATCATGAGCCATACAAACAGTCTATGAACATACAAAAGCTATGATACAAAATTAAACAGAATGACAGATTTAAATGGAAGCTGCTAGATTTTAGGGAGGTTTGTCATCTTTAGAAAGTATGTTTCCACCTTTATTTATCAGTTAATCCAGCATGGAAATATCTCTAGACTTCATGTCCTTGAAGTCATTTCAACACACTGCTAAAATGCCTTCAATGAGTACAAAATAAGATTCTTTTCTAATTTTTTTTTATTTATTTATTTTTTTTTTTTTTTTTGGCAAGATGGGGGACACAGGAAAGTCAGAGGAGGCAAATTCAGGTGAGTTCATTTTATTTATTTTCATTTTATTTGTAGATTGAGTGAAAGTGATTATAGAGCAGATATGCAACAACAGGCATAAAAAGAGGGAAAAAGCTGAATGGGTCTATCTAGCCCTCTTCTCCCAAAACAATAATCCCGGAAGGGTCTGGGTCTACTTAGCCCTCTTCTCCCAAAACAATAACAATAATCAAGTCAAGCAGACATACTAGTGATCGGCAGCCCTGACAGATAGTTATCATTATAATTTCAAATTAACTGCTTGAGCAGCTCCATCCCATATCATTCTATATTAAAAATGTAAATTAAAACAATATCAATGATGAATACAATGGATATACCAGTATCTCTCCAATTTTTTGCTAGACACCGTTTAAAAGTTTTTCTGTACATGCTGAACTCTGCTGATTCCAAGCTATCAATCTGTAACTATTTCTTGGCATTTCATTCAATTCTTTTTTAGCACGTCTTTTGTAAAAAAAGATCGTGCTTCTGTTATCGGTTTGTCCGTCCGTCAGTTCGTCCATCTGTACCCACGATATCTCAGCAACTATTAGTTTGATTTGAAAAATTCTTTTTGCATTGGGAAGCTTGAAATATGCAAATGATGATCCTTTATTTCGTTTTTTTTTTTTTTACGATGTACAATTTCGCCGGTAGAGGGCGTAAATGCAGATGATGTTGAATTCAAAAATACGTTTTATTCCACATAATTGCTTCTAAACATCAGACTGAAAAAAAATTTATATCTTTCGATTCCATTTATGTTGAAGAGTATTTTAGATATAGTTACTTTTTCAAATTACGCATAGATTTTCCACTAGGGGGCATAAAAGTAAATTACAGTTTCCCCGATAACTCTTCTTCTAAAACTCTGATTTGAAAAATGTTTTCTTCAGCGGATACATCTCCTGATGGAAAATCTTTTGCATAGAATTTCAAATTTTTGGTAAAGAATACTTTGGCCACCAGGGGGCATAAGTGCTAATTTTTGCTTCTGATGTATTTGCCATAAAATCTGAGCTTCTAAAATATCACTTAAAAAATGATTTCGTGGACTGATGTCACTCACATCGATAAACCTTTTCGGAATATTTTCTTCTTAAAATATTTCACAGTTTCTCCGCCAGGGCGTAGATGTACATCTTATTTTTGTCAATATCTCTGCTTCTAGGAGTCAGATTTAAAAAATTCCTTCTTTGATGGATAGTGTTTTCCGTGTGACATGTTTTTCATATAATTTCAAAATTTTTAAGTAATTCATAGACTTTCCGCTAGGGGCGTAGCGGTAAATTGCGTTTCTGCCTATATCTCTGCTTCTAAATCTCCAATTTGAAAAATTCTTTCTGCACCGGATACAGCTCTTGATGGGAAATCGTTTGCGCATAATTTCTAATTTTTGTAAAAAAAAAAAAAATGGTTTGGCCACCAGGGGACGTAAATCTTAATTTCCTCTTCTGATGTATTTGCAGCAAAATATGAGCTTCTAAATTCTCGATTAAAAAAAACGTCGTTTGTAGACCGATACTATTCATGTTGACAAACCTTTTAGGAACATTTTCTTCTTAAAATAGTGCATGGTTTCTACGCCAGGGCGTAGATGTATATCTTATTTTTGTCAATATCTCTACTTCTAGGGGTTCGATTTGAAAAATTCCTTCTTTGTTGGATAGTGTTTCCAGTGTGACATGTGCTTCATATAATTTCAAAATTTTCAAGTAATTCATAGACTTTCCGCTTGGGGGCGTAGCAGTAAATTGTGTTTCCCCCTATATTTCTGCTTCTAAATCTCCAATTTGAAAAATTCTTTCTGCACCGGATATAGCTCCTGATGGGAAATCGTTTGCGCATAATTTCTAATTTTTGTAAAAAAATACTTTGGCCACCAGGGGCGTAAATCTTAATTTCCGCTTCTGTTGTATTTGCAGCAAAATATGAGCTTCTAAATTCTCGATTGAAAAAAACGTCGTTTGTTGACCGATACTACTCATGTCGACAAACCTTTTAAGAAAATTTTCTTCTTGAAAAAATGCATGGTTTCTACGCTAGGGGGTGTAGATGTATATCTTATTTTTGTCAATATCTCTACTTCTAAGAGTGCGATTTGAAAAATTCCTTCTTTGTTGGATAGTGTTTCCGATGCAAAATGATTTTCCTATAAATTCAAAATTTTCAAGTAAATCATACACTTTCTGCTAGGGGGCACAACGGTAAATTGCGTTTTTTGCGTTATTTCTCCTCCTAAAGCTCTGATTTGAAAAATCATTCCTGTATCGCATACAAGACCTGATGGAAAATATTTTTCACATAATTTCTAATGTTTGGTAAAGAATGGTTTAACCACCAGGGGTCATATGTGTTAATTTCTGCTTCTGAAGTATTTGTTGCAAAATCTGGGCTCCTGAAAACTCTACTAATTTTTTTGTTCGACCGATACCGCTTATACGGATAAACCTTTTGAGAATACCTTTCTTCCTAAAATAATGCATGCTTTTCCCACCAGGGGACGTAAAGTCACATCTTATTTTTGTCGATATCTCTGTTTCTAAGAGTTTGTAAGCTCATGATTCCGTTTACAGCAATATCTGAGGGATTAAAAACCCCGATTGAAAATCTTCTTTCTTTGGTCAGATCTATTGTTTTCCATACCAGTTCCATTGACTTTGAATAGCTTTGATAAATTTAATTTGTGTCAGAACGGATTAAAAAGACGTGCTTATTACACCCGAAAATTCGGTATCAACTTTCTAGTTACATTTTATACTTGTAACTAACGACACCATCAGGATGTTTTCTCATTCATTCGAAAAATAAAATTTATATGTTCTTATATCACAGGGGGATAATGTCAATTTCTTAGGAATATCAAACTAATCATCTTTCACATCCTTCCTTTCTTCTCAAAACATACACACAAAATCCTGTGGTCTATACACTCCACCTCACCAAACTTGTTGTAGAATTTCACTAATTTCTGTGGCACTTTTCCCACTTATACTAATGATGTACTGCTAATTTTCTGTTGTAAAAATTTACTGCACTTTTCTGATTATTTCATCAAACTATGTATAACAGAAAACAGAAATTTAATCTGATTGAAATTGAGTACTACTAACGTTAGTACTCAATTTCAATCAGATTTAATTCTACACAAACACATACATGCAAAAGTGTACTCACCACACCAAGATTGTTAGCAGAAATGTCGACTTTCTTTAAATGATTAAATTTCTTAATGACATTACAAATTGCTAGTCCAGCTTCTATACCCAAACCACTTCCTGCAACATTAAGATCCTCCAAAGTTGAATTATGCTCTAAACTTTTGAACAGTACCAAGCCACCTCTGTCACCAATACGATTCAGGCTCAAATCAAGAACCTTAAGCTTATCATTTTGGGTAAGTGCAGCTGCTATACATAAAGCTCCCTTTTCACTAAAAGAATTATGGCAAAGAGAAAGCGTGCTTAATGGGCATGGACTGAGAAGCAATTTTGAAACTGCCTGACATCCAATATTTCCAATCAAATTGTGTGAAAGATCCAATTTGGTGAAAGTGGCATGTCTCATGAATTTGCTGATCAAAAGCTCTGTTTGAAAATCACTGACACTGCTGTTATACAAGTGAAATGTTTTTAAACCAACCATATGTTCAAGGTTGCCACAAAACTCTAAGCAATCTTCATCGGTGAACTTAAACAAATTCCAATCTACTTTAAGACCACAGTTTTTGGGTGCATAACTTAAGTTAATCTCTTGCAAATTTGAGAAGTTCTTAAAGATACTTCCAACATCCAAATGTTTCCAACTGAGATCCCGTCCAATAGTTTCAAATTCAATCGTTTGGTTTCCTTCTTCATTCAGAATGTGCAATTGTTTGATGTTCACACGAACCACTAGATTTTTGAAGATCTGAACATTTTTTTCTATTATGGAAGGGTCTGACTGTTCTGGCTGAAAGGTTTCAATAAGCTCTTCCATATGGCATTCAATGAACATATTTTTCCAAGAATGATCATACTGATGAACATCACATAATTTCCACCGTGTTCTACAACAACGTTCCCAATATATGTTATCATCAATCAATGAAACAGTTAGTTCAAGGGGAAGATCTGTTGGCAACAACTTCATCACCTCATTTCGATCTTTAGTTTCCAAAGTTTTCAACACATTTTCAGGGCCAATGTCTGAAAAGAAAGTGAGGTTCCTTTAAATATTAGTACACATGCATACTTATTCATTTATAAGCAGTAAAAACAACCTGCAGCAGTACTAACAATATACACACAACCAACTTTTCGTAGGAACATCCAAAGATTCTAATTTAGTATAAGTCAATTAATGTTTAAAGAAAGAAGTTAATTTGAATTAATGGAGATCATAAAACATTAAAATATTCAAAAATATCCAATGAAAGATACATAGTTTTGGCAACTATGCTTTTCACTTGTGCCTACCAAAGCTGCAGATTTCATTCAAACAGTGTTATGACTCTGATAATATTTTATGGCAGTTTTTAAATTACTGCAGTCAGTATTAAATGACTGCAGTAACAATGTTCAAAATAACGCAAACAAAATCCAATAACTAAAATTTCCTGATAACATAATAGATGTAGATGAATGTATAATTCTAGCGGCTAATCTGTCACATTCTGAACAATTTTTAGTCTTCTCAAAGTAGTATAACTATACTAAATATCCGAAATTTCTTGGCGTAGAATACAAATAAAGTTTTCCAAGCTTCGCACATCAACCAGATGGCCTTTTTGATGTGCGAAAGCTTGGAAGACTTTATTTGTATTCTATGCCAAGAAATTTCGGATATTTAGTATAGTTATACTATTTTGGGTATAATTTGGTGTACAGTTCCTACTTATTGAATTTTTAGTCTTATTATTGTTGTAGAAGTTCATCCACTGTGTGAAATTCATTCAAATAAACAACAATTTTTAAATGACTCCCCAGAAAATAATATAACGGTGTGAAATCTGGAGAACTTGGAGGCAACATTATTGGCCTATGGGTACCAATCTATTGATAAGGATATCCAAGTATTATCCCAGTATCCTTGTACTGGGCCACAGTTATGGGGAAGCATGCCAACTTGCTGAAATTGCAGGGTTTCCCTTGAATGCTTAGATCATCAACTTGCATTTAAATGCTTTTATTATTGTACTATGTTTTTGGTGAGAAATTCCTCCTTTAACCCCTTCAGTGATGTCTTCATTATTACCATGTCACACTGCCCAGGGTGGGCCAGGAAATGTTTCGATTATTATTATTACAATGTCACACCTCCCAAAATGGGCCCGGAAATGTTTCATGCATGAACGCATTGAGCACTACACAGACCACGGAAATATGCCGGGATAGAACAGTATGGGCAGTAGAGCTAGACCCGGAATTTTTCTAGGCATACCACTTAAGAGGTTAATGCAATGTGTTTCCTTCAGGGTCAGTGTTCGATTTTTTGAGCCAAAGGAGATCTAGATTAGTGTTGACTTTGAAATCCCACAATTTTGTGACATTTTGGTGAATTTTAATTGTTTTTAACAATTACTTTTTATAATATGGTGTCATGTGATGTGACTTACATATTGAAAAAGAAAATTTTTAGAGATTTTTGTTTTCTTTTACAATTATTTTTCAGAGAGATTTTCCTTTTTTTTACAATATACTCATTATATCAGAAGATATTTCAGTGTCTAATGAATCATGGGACAACCTGTATGTATGTATATATATATATATATATATATATATATATATATATATACTTAAGAGCAAAACTGAAGACTAAGGAAAAATTTTAGAATTTAGAACGAAGGGTGCAAAATAACCTGAAAATCAAAACGCGCAACGCAGCAGTTTTGAAAATTCAGAATTCACATTCTATAAAGATACCTAAGCAAAAAAAAATATACAAATATAATTTTGACTCACACCTAGTACAACATAGAAAAGGTTATGTATCTACCTGTGTGAGTAAAAGGAGAAAAGAAAAAAAAATAAAATAAAACAACTGAATGTAGAAGGTGTCGAGAATACTGAGCCTTGGCTTTATCAAGGACCAGCAAAAACTCTGCATTTTCTCACTTCCACAAGGTGATTTTTAATGAATATAAATTCATTAAAAATCACCCCACCTGCTCAGATAACTACCTTTACACTTTTAGATATATTGATGATCTGCTGTGTATCAATAATTCCGAAGTTATAGAGAGTGATTTTGATAATATCTATCCTAGCTCTCTTAACTTATGTAAAACCAACCACAGTAATCAGGAACTTGAGTTCCTAGACTTAAGCATTAAGCTCAACAGAGGTAACCCATCTATTAGCCTCTTTGATAAAAGAGCTAATTTTCCTTTCAAAGTAATTAAATATCTACACTGGAATAATAACATTTCAACCAAAGTAATTGAGAATGTACTAATTTCTTAGGTCCTAAGAATTTCAAGAATTTGCAGCAACAATTTGGACTTCAATTACCACATTAATATACTATTAGAAAGTTTTCTAGAGAACGAAATTCCTTCTTCTTTCATCAAAAGAACTTTAAGAAAAATTATTCTGAATAATAGAGTAAGGTTGGCAGATCTGCTTTAATTTTCTACACAGTTAATAATATGATTCTGACCAATCAAAGCCGTAAGGAAGTTGGCTAGAGGATGCCTATTAACTACCTAAAGGAACCTTAGTGCTATGGATATGACGGTCCTATTAAAACAAAAATAAATAATATAAACAAAATCACAAAAAAAGCTTAAAAATCTGTTTATAAAAGAAAATAAAAACAAATAAAAAAAGAAAACTAGTTATTCATCACTAGGATAGCTATACTAAAAATAGTAAAACCAACATTAAAATTAATAAGATTCTGATTAATCTATAGAAGCTCACTAAGGTGATTTAATACATGCAAAGATTATTAAATAAACTGCTCGTGTATTTTATAATATTTCTCATGTATTCTGGAGAGTTAATTCTGCTCATTCTGATCATACAGATCCACAGTCTTAAGTTTATATTTTTTTCTCTGGTTAAAATCTCCGCGCGTTGGTTTCTTGCTGTATGAGGAGGCCATCAGCCCCACCCTCACTGCCCCCAGCGTCTAGGGAGTGGCGGAAGAGGTCAGCCATGTTCTCCTCTTGTGAGGAGAAAAGTTTTTGTAACACAAGAGGTAAGCTCTCTTCCTTGTTTTTGGGCTCTAGGTTTTATAAGTTCAATGTTAGTACTTCATGTACCTTTTCTCTGTAGTTTTTTAGCTTTTCAGCTTTTAAGCATTGGTTTGTCTGTTAACATTTATACGGGTTTTAACTCTTACTTTTCTTTGTAACTTTGAGCGTCTTTTGTGGTACCTAGGAACAGAAGATG
This sequence comes from Macrothele yani, assembly GCA_039090855.1. Classification (NCBI taxonomy): domain Eukaryota; kingdom Metazoa; phylum Arthropoda; class Arachnida; order Araneae; family Macrothelidae; genus Macrothele; species Macrothele yani. The sequence continues at coordinate 214,602,360 of CM076990.1, forward strand.
GCTAAGCTTGTTCCTTTTCTATGCGCTGTCTATGCGCTGTTTTTTCAAAGTAGTTAAGTTCTTAATAACTAATTAATTATGCACTTAAAGCACTGCTGAAATACTTTGTACATATTGCAACTAACTGTTTAAGGTATATAACTTTCACAAAGTTTTCTTTAGTTAATTATTATCTTTAACTTATTCTCGTTTTCGTGCTGTCATAAGTTGTAGAGTAGGGGGTTTTAGACTCAAGTTTTCTTTCAAAAATCTGTTCGTTATAAATTAACATTTCCTTTTTTAATTGCAATGTAAAATTTGTTTTTCAGGTTTAAATTCTCTCTCAAACGAACTTGGAATTTCGTTATAGCTGAAAATCATTTCTATTTATTATGTCACTCTCACAGCTTGAGTTCTCTTTAATCTTCTTCTCTCTGTTTAATAGTAACAGATGAAGAGCATGGGTCGGGCCATGAAGGTTAATGGATGCAAGCGAAATTGTTAACTAGTGCTAGGTCATGCTACTCTACGGAGGACATGACTTATATATATATTTTTTAAACTATTTTAGGTGGGAATGTTACTTGCATCTATGGCCTTGCAGAAACCCATTTCCAACTAGGTCTTTGTGGAAGTGAGAAAATGCAGAGTTTTTGCTGGTCCTTGATAAAGCCAAGGCTCAGTATTCTCGACACCTTCTACATTCAGTTGTTTTATTTTATTTTTTTTTTCTTTCTCCTTTTTACTCACACAGGTAGATACATAACCTTTTCTGTGTTGTACTAGGTGTGAGTCAAAATTATATTTGTATATTTTTTTTTGCTTAGGTATCTTTATAGAATATATATATATATATATATATATATATATATATATTAAGGAGAAAAGGAGAAGATCTCATCGAACTGAAAAGTGGACATCTCTTCTACTATCGTGGGACAGATACTGGCAGAACTAGTGGTGTTGGATTTATAATAAACAAGAAACTGAAGGATAAAGTTGTAGAAGTTGAAAGTTCCTCTGACAGAGCTGCACGTCTTGTTATCCAACTCTCGAAAAGATACCAGGCTCAGATTATTCAAACTTATGCACCCACCACAAGTCATCCTGAAGAAGAAATTGAAGAATTTTATGAGGAAATTTGTCATCTAAATAATAAAGGTAAGCAGCACTTGAAAATAATTATGGGAGATTTCAATGCAAAAATAGGGCAACGGCAACAGAATGAAACTTCAGTAGGTAAATTCGGTCACGGCAACAGAAACCAGCGTGGAAATACTCTCGTTGAGTTTGCAGAGGCAGAAGGGTTTTTCATCTTGAACTCCTTCTTCAAGAAAAAGCCACACAGGAAATGGACATGGAGACATCCAAATGGGACGACAAATGAAATTGATTTTATTATGTGTAACAAAAAATTCGTCATAGAAGACTGCAGTGTGCTAAACAAGTTCAACACAGGTAGTGACCATAGATTGGTGAGATGTAAGATGCACCTCAACACTAAACTTGAACGTGGCAAGCTCATAAGACAAACAAAATCTATTGACATAACCAACCTTAAAAACACCATAATACCTTCAAGTTAGAACTGAAGAACAGGTTCTCTGCTTTAGAAGGCCTAACATCGGAAGAAGTGGACATCTCTGAAGTTAACAGAAAAGTAACCAAAGCTCTTATGGAAACAGCAACAAAATTAGCTGGGTCTAAGAACAAATTGCATGTGAACAAATTATCAGGAAAAACCAAAATGTTGATGCAAAAAAGAAGAGAGATGAGGACAACTAAAGATGTGACTTCCAAAGTGGAATATATAGAGCTATGCAAGACAGTAAGAAAAAGTATCACTGAAGACGTAAGGAAATTCAACTGTGAACTAGTGAGGAAAGCAATTGAAAACAACCAAAGCCTAAAGATAGCAAAGGGACATCTCAGTAAGGGAAGAAAACAGATTATGGCACTGAGAAAAGAAGATGGTTCTGTAACAAGAAATAGAGGCGAAATTTTGACAAGAGTGAAAGATTTCTACTCCAAATTATATGAAAGGGATGATATATGCACTCCAGACATCATGAAAGATACCAGTACCAGAGTTCCTCTAGTCCTTCCAGCAGAAGTTGCACATGCAATCAAGAACATGAAGCGAGGAAAAGCTCCAGGAGAAGATGGAATTACTGTAGACATCATACAAGAAGCAAGTGGAGAAATCGAAACAGTACTCTCGCCCAAATTTTCACTCGATGCCTTAATGAAGGAAAGATTCCTGAGGATTGGAACACCGCTACAATGATCCTGCTACATAAGAAAGGTGACATTGAGGATCTCGGAAACTACAGACCTATCAGCCTCCTATCAGTAGTTTATAAAATCTTCACTAAAGTTCTTTCACACCGCTTGAAGGTAACACTGGACATGGCTCAACCGAGAGAACAAGCTGGATTCAGGAGTGGCTACAGCACAATAGATCATATCCACGTGCTGAGAGAACTAATTGAAAGAGCGAGGGAATATGAACTTCCATTGTGCATGGCTTTTATCGATTATGAAAAAGCCTTTGATTCGGTGAAACCATCAGCAGTTACAATGGCTCTGAAAACCTGCGGTATTGAAGATGCATACATTAATATTATTAATAACATCTATGAAAATGCAAGTGCAAAGATTAGGCTGTTTGAAAATACAACACACGTAAAAATTGGAAAGGGAGTGAGACAAGGTGACACCATATCTCCGAAGCTCTTCAATGCCACATTGGAGGGTGTTTTTCAGTCGCTGAGCTGGGAAAACAAGGGGATAAAGATTAATGGAGATTATCTAACGCACCTTCGTTTTGCTGATGACGTAGTCATTTTTGCAACTACCCCATCAGAGCTGCAGAGTATGATCCAGGAACTTGCGGACAAGAGTAAAGAAGTGGGATTAAAAATGAACTTTCAGAAGACAAAAGTGATGTTCAATGCTTTTACAAGAAATGAAGATTTATCGATTGATGGAGAAAAGCTGGAGATAACAGACACGTACGTTTATCTTGGACAGCAGATATCAAGTGAGGGTCACATTGATGAAGAAATTAATCGGCGTACAAAACTTGCCTGGAGAGCTTTTTGGAAGAAACAGCATAATTTTCAAGAGCAATATGCCATTATGTCTTAAAAGAAAAGTGTTTGATCAATGCATCCTTCCAGTGCTTACGTATGGTGCAGAGACGTGGACCTTAACTAAAAGAGACATACAAAGGCTGCAGTCAACTCAAAGAAGCATGGAGAGGTGCATGCTTGGTGTAACCAGGAGAGATAAGAAGAGGAACTCGTGGATCCGAAAAATGACAAGAGTGGAAGACATCATGATCAGAGTTAAATCCCTGAAATGGCAATGGGCTGGACATACTGCCAGAAGGACAGATCATCGATGGACAGCCGAAATTTTAGATTGGATTCCAAGGGACAGGAAAAGACCCAGAAGAAGACCACATGGGAGATGGGTGGATGAAATTCGAAAGTATGCAGGGGTGACATGGAGGAGACTGGCACAAGACAGACCGTTGTGGAGGAAACTTGGGGAGACCTTCGTCCAGCAGTGGATTGATAATGGTTGACAATGATGATGATGATGATATAATTTTACAAATGTATCAGTGATCACCTTTCACATAGTCAACCCATTCTTTCTTCAATCACTTCTTACTTTCATATCTGTAAGGAGCGATAGCATAACTGAAACCAGCAGTGTGGAGAGACTAAAAAATACTTGAGTGTGTTTTTTTTTTCACATAAGGATATGCTTTATCAGAAATCAAATTAAAACCCAGTGATTATTTAGCATATTTGATTTCAACAGTATTAGCAGTTGAAAGAGGAAATCTTTCTTGCTGTGTAAAATTAGTTGAGCCAGTTGTCACTGGTAGATATGGGTTCTTTATCCAATGTGATTTTTATGTAGCCAGGGATGTAACATAATTATTAATGTTGTGTTTCAGAGTTACCAAAGGTTATACCATAAGTGCAACAGCTTTTTCATTATGGACTTTCAAAGTAAGATGAAACATTCAAAACTGCTTTTTTTGCTTTCTTACAAGTGACTTTTTTTTCATTGTACCTGTATTTTACACGTAGAAATCAGGATTTTTTTCCCTCATGCACATACTTTAGTGGTTATGCTATTGCAGTGCTTGAATCTTCTACCAATGTGCTCATTTGATGCAACACAGCAGGAACACTAGAGCATAAAATCTGGAGGGAGGGAAGAGCACAAATGGCATACTTGAATAGTCTCAAGGTTTACCTTGCCTTGCCATTTTTCAAGGAGAAACACAGAAACCACTTTTTTTTCCAAGAAATATGTAGGCTCTGATCTCTAAAAACATTTTTCTTCAAAGATCTGAAGTTCCAAGTCCTTTTTCTGTTGCATCTGCATCAGAGCACAATACAAATGCATTCACAAAAGTTACTGTTTCCTGTCATGCTGCTAATCATTTTCTCTGATATCTTGCAGCACATATAACACACTGGATGGGAACTCTGTTTTAGTAGTCTGATTAAATAATTGTAAGATTTGTTCACAAATGACATATGCCTTAGGATTCTATGCTCTTAGCATTATATTCGAGAGAAAAAAAACGGATTTAATTTATCAAATTAAGGAAAACATTTAATCATGATTGGTAAAATGGCGTAATTTCATAGACAGTTAGCATTGAATTGGTACGATCATAATAAAAAATATGGCCATGACCTACTATGAAGTAGACAACCAAAGATGTTAAGTACAGCAAATGTGCACATCCAACTCAAAAAATAAATAAATACACACATATCATTAAACTGTTCTCCGAGATTCAGGGGTTAGCTCCTCAAAGAAAGCTCATTTGCCAGATTAAAGTTTAAAACTGATGGAACAAGATCTTACTTACTGTTGATCTATCAAGCATCTCTGTTTATAGTGATCTTGAAACACAACTTGAGTTTCACTGACATCCATCACACATCTCAATAAGACCTTTTACACTTCATACCCATTATCTTTTTCTTAAGCAGACATTCCTGAATCTGGCCCTTGCACGATTTCCTTGGCATTCAACTATTTTCTTCCTCCCATATCATTACATACCACTAAGCTGTTCTCTGAGATTCAGAGGTTAGCTCCACAAAGAAATACAAACTACCAGATAATTTTTACTTACTGTTGCCATATCAAACTTATCCATTTATAGCAATCTTAACATACAACTCGGGCTTCACTGACATCCATCACACAACGTACACACCTTCTATACTTCATACTCATAATCTTTTCCTCATGCAGACACTCCTGAATCTGATCCTCCCATGAATTCCTTGGCCTTCCTATGCCTGTCCTTCCTGCTACTTGGTCAAAAAAAATTTTCTTAGTAAGCATCTCATCACTCATTCTTTCAACATGGCCAAACCACCAAAGCATATTAGTCTCAACCTTGCCAACATTTTGTTTCACATTACACAACCGCAACACATCTTAATTCCTCACATAATTAGAACATGTTTTGCCGCCATCCCCACCCCCGTAGGTAAAGCATTTCCCCAGCACACAAAAGGCTCCTATGTTTCATATCATTCACTGCCACATATCAGAGTAGGAATAACTATACTTCCATACACAGATACGCAGGACTCTCTTGAGAACCCATCATTCTTGTGAAAACCTCCCAAAGCAGCCATGACTTTCAATTAAGAATTCACTCGCCTACTAATTTCATCATCCAATTTGTTCTCTCTGTCAAACATGCTTCCTAAATACACAAACTCATTCACCTGGTCAATCACTGTGCCATTTAGACTTATATTACATTCAGAGCTAACAGTTCTTCACTCAAAAACCATAACTTTGGTTTTTCCCTTATTTATACTCAGTTTGAATTTCATGCAAACTTCGTACATCCAGGACAACATAATCTGCAACTCACTTTTGCTCTCTGCTAACAGCACTGTGTCATAAGCATACAGAAATTTGCACACACAGATATTACCAAGACATAAACCAGTATTGTCCATTCTTCATCTCAAATACTAGTCTTGTGACGATTATATATAGATTATGATAATACAACGAAGTTGTCACAAATGTTTATTTTTTCAAGCCGACCATGGTTTCGCTGGGTATTGACCTAGCTTCATCAGGACAAATGGCATGTAAATATTCAAATTGTATATGACATCATAAATGGTGTTTACAGTCACGTGTTTTGGTTAGATGCTTCCAAGCGTTTGATAGAAAAACTACGTTGTATTATCTTAATCTATACAGTATTGTCCATCTTGGCATCATGCATACACACATCCATAAATATATTAAACAGCCATGGTGACATTACACAACCTTGTCTGACTCCTGCATCAATAGAAAACCATTTTGATAAAACACCATTAACTCATACACAAGCTCTACTGCCAGAATACATGGCTTTTACACTGTTAAGTAGATTCCCAATAACACCATATTCATTCAATACCTTCCACAAAAGTGTCCTATTTGCTCGGTCGTAAGCTTTCCCTAAACCTATGAAGGCAGCAAAAACTTTCTTACCAACAGCCAGATACTTTTCAGTCATGATGCGTAATGCAAAAATTTGGTTAGTGCAGCCTTTACCCGGCATGAAACCACTTTGAACATCCCACACTTTCTCTGATGCAAGACCTCATACTTTTTCAATAATGACCTTACCAAACACTTTTCCTGGCACACTCAGTAGGCTAATACCACGATAGTTCTTGCAGTCAGTCTGATCACCTTTTCGCTTATATAAGGGAACAATAATAGCATCCTTCCAATTACAAGTGCAGACTGGAATTTTGCCTAAGTGGCAGGTAAATCCAAAAAGTTAGTGGCCAAGAAATAAAACTGGCTGGTAAGTTAACAGATTTTAATGGCCAAAAAGAAGTCTCCAGTATTAAAAAAAAAAAAACAGGGGGATTAATAGGAATTTCAATTTAACTGCTATTATTTACATGTGTGGCTTGGCTTTATCTGAACATAAAAGAAGCCATTCACTGCAAAAAATAAAAACCATTTTCTAAATATTTTCTTCCCCCTTTAGTTACTCATTCTCAAAACATTGATAGTATCGGTGGTAATTTACCACGTATCAGTGAAAACCTCGATGTTTCGATTTTTTTTTTTTTTTTTGCTATTAAGCTGATGAATTCATACTTCTCCATCTGCAGCAGCAAATGTGCACATCGGTGGGTAAACTCTCTGCTCAACATAAGAGTGATTACTCACCAATTCAAATCAAGTAACCAATAATATCTGTTAAAACGCTTGATGTATCCGTGGAAATCTCTATGTTTTTTCGATGTATCGGTTTCTGCAGCATCGGGGAAAAGAACTCCATGTTGCTGACGAAACATCGACCAAAACAGGCAATTTACGACATAAAAAATATTTTCCCTTCCTCATTACAGGAATGCCACAAAAAGAAATTAATTTACTTTATGTAGAAAATATTCTTTACAAGTTCCAAACATCGGTCATGAAACCTCGATGTTTTATTGATGTATTGGCTACTGAGACATCGAGGTTTAAACATCTATTATAGGTGGCAAAACTTCTATGTTCAAAAACTTAAGAGGTTTTTGCCCATCCCTAGTTAGGACTGCTTTCATGTCCTTTTACTTCTGAATTATTATACCTTTGTAAGTGGACACTAAAAATGACAAATGGCCAAACTGGCGACCACTAAAATAAATTAAATCGCCAAAGTTGTCAGTTAATCGCCATCTGGCGAGTGCTACTCTGCACCTATACTTCCAATCCCGAGGGACCATTCCTAACTCCCAGCACAACCGGCAAATTTCAGTTAACCAGTCAATTACAGAGTCACCACCATAGTTCAACATCTCAGCAGTTATGCCATCAACTCACAGAGCCTTACCATTCTGAAGAGATTTTAGAGCTTTACACATCTCTTCTCTTCAGATCCCTCCTGTACTTCTACTTTTCACTGTGACATTACCTGCTTCTGTCCCAGAATCACCGTTGCGTTCTTGATTTAATAACTCACAGAAGTATTCACCACATCTTTCACTTAACTCATTGGGCTCCCATATCATTTCCCCGATCCTTCTTTCACACAACTTACAACTTTGTTACCCCTATTTTTCCTGAGTCTCATGTACTTCCAGAAAGCTTTTCTATCTTCCTAAAAAGCCAATTCATGCCTTTCCACCTTCTTTCTATCTTTTGCCTTACTCTGATGAACCAGCTTTGCTGCCTCATACTTCTTACAGCAATATTCAACCACAGAAACTCTACCTTGCAACATCCCCAAACAGACTTCCTTCTTTCTCTTTACTGCCTCTTTATTATCACTATTCCACCAAGCATCACCTCCATTGTTATCCGCTATTGTGATGCCACAGACCTCTTCAGTTGCAGTGACAACACAGTTCTAAAAACATTCCCACTTCTTTTCTACATCTCTCTGACATGATTTCAGCTTCTTCAGTCTGCCTGAAGATCATCATCATTACTCTAACTCAGAATGTCTTTCAACCTTTATTCTTTCCATCCTGGGCCCCTTCCTATTCCTTTTCTTCCAACCAACATTCAGTTTCACTCGTGACACTACCAAGTAATGATCAGAGCCAACATCCGCACCTCTCATCACATGAGTGTCAACAACTAAGGGTTTCAAGATGCCGCTTGTAAACAACAAAATCTATAACACTCTTTTGACCAAGAGTACGATTTTCCCAAGTATATGTGTGGATAAACTTGTGGTTGAAAAGCATCTTAGATACATACAAACCATTCCCAATGAAGAGTTCAATTAATCTTTCACCATTATCATTCACAAGGATAACTAAACTTACCCAGAACATTATCAGAAATTGCATTCTGCACACCTACTCTAGCATTGAAATCCCCTGCTATTATAACTTTCTCTTTAGCACAAAACTGGCTCAAAACAGACCCTTAGCTCATTCCAGAAGTCTTTCTTCCTATCGGAAGTTTCCGAGTCATAAGGAGCAAACACTACAACAATTACTATTCTTTGAAGTTCCACTTTCAAACAAATCCAAAGAATTATCTCACTTATGCAGCTATAGAGAATCAAGTTGTTCTTCATCTTTTCACTTAAAATCACACCTACACCAGCCTGTCCTCTCACATTATTCAATACTCCAGACCACACACTCACTGTTCCATTCACTTCTTCTATCCCAATTGCCTTCTTTTTGGTTTCACTTACACATAGCACATCCAATCTATACTTATTCATCTCTTCAATTGCCTCATTAATCTTGCCAATTATGCCTCTAGTATTCCATACACCAATCTTACACTCACTCAGCCAAGATCTCTTTCTCAATCACCTTTTTCCAGTTCCAGGTTGATTTCATGGTGGACCATCCTTCTGAAGTGTGGTAGGTCCACCATATCCCCATACTTGAGTCAGTTTTTACATTTCCTTATGTCTTTTTAATTAGGTAAGTAAATCAGTGTGGGGATCAGCCCACAGCTGATGATTCCAGTTAGTCATTCAATTCACGGGACTAAGTACCAAGACATGCGCGTCCAAGGTGCATCCTCCAACAACTCCCCCATCCTCCTAACTAGCCTAGGCATCACTGGAATAGCCCTTATAGACCTCCCCTCATTATCTGGATTCTTCTCCAAAGATGCCATCATAGAACATCCCTTTTCCAAATCGCTAAACTCTTTTTTAATTTTCGTCACCCTTTTCTCCATTGCACTCACCGCTGGAACAAAACCCAGTGAGTTGGGTTCTTTTGCCAATGTCACGCACCAATAGCTGGCACCTCTCCAAGATTCACAGAGGCCCTTGTTGCTGTTCTGTGAGCCATTGTTCCCACGGAACGCCCCGAGGAGGCAAACCCATCTCTCACTTTAATGTAATAATTAATACCTTTTAGTACAAACAATTCCTGACACTAATGATAATTACATTTAGTCACTGTTTACATGTTTAATTAGATATTGCCAGGTAATCATCTTCAGCTAGTATAGCATATCACAGTTTTATTTCTTAAATTGAAGTTTTAAAGGGTCTTCAGTATTGTGTTAAATAAAGTAGCCTCAATTTCTAATGGTGTGGGACTGTAAAATCATCTCTTTCCTCATGCGCAGCAAATCATGTTCTTTTGTAACTAAGAAATATAACAAACTGAACTATAGTGAAAACATGACTAAATTTTTTTTTAATCATTTACCAACGAAATTTTCCACTATAGCACGTGTACATATCACACTAAGGTCTGGTATTGAACATCTTGCCCAGAGTGGATTTTCAGCAATCAACTGACGACCTCTGATTTTTGGTTCTTCATTTTCTTCACTAATAGGTTCAGCAAAACCTGCCGAACTGATAGGTACTTTATAAACTTCTTCTCCAGATGATATGCTAGTTTTGGAAGATGATATGCTAGTTTTGGATGATGATATGCTAGTTCTGAAAAGAAAGGAATACAGCACATGTCAACAAAATGGGGACGTACCTTCATAAAAGTTACCAAAAGTAGATGTAACATACATAATCCAACAAAACATCTAGACTTGTTACCATTTTGAATAGCATTAACCAGTTGCTGGTCGCACTGAGATTTTTCTCATACTATCTTTTTTCGCTGTTTTATTTTTATTTTTTATTTTTTTGCTCAAAGTGAACAAAAGCACAGGTGTTCAAATGCGCTGCTAACAAACCAAAAGTTACAAATCAAATTAGGGGGAAAAATTGTATCATCGCATTGTCTAAAGAAATATAAAACACAAACACCAGTGGTCGTTTAATGAGAAAAGCTCTCACCAAGGGTTGCTTGATGAGAGAAATGTTCCAACGAATCACACTGGAGCAAAGAGAAGACCCTCTGAAGGTCAAAGATGCACCAAGTTTTATGAGAACTGACAACAGTTTGTTGAGAAGATTCTAAAAGTTAGCTAGAGCAGGTATGGTGCCCCCAGGGTCACTTCCAAATGGTGGTGCTCTTTACATGTGAAGCACGAGAGAAATGCTCATAGCATGACCAACGACGAGTTAATATTGGAAGCATGAGGAACAACACTTAATTCTTCCTGGTCTTCCTGTGTGTATGGAAAGAGAATAGGTTTTCCTCATGGAAGAGATCTTTATATGTATTTAACTTGGAAACAGGAGGGAGGCCAGCCCATTTCAGATTTACCAACTTACAGCCTGCTTTCTGCCATATTGGTTTCAGCTATTATTACAGAATATATATGCTTGGTTTTGCTACACTTCCATGTCTTTTGTTTCTTTTCCTTTCTCTCTCTCTCTCTCTCTCTCTCTCACATATCTTTGACTCCTACACCTTCTTTCAAAGCCAACAGAAAAGATTGCACAGTGTAAATAAATAATTTCATTTCAAAGTTCAGTTTTTCAACTGGATGGCAAGAGGATTAAAAGCTTTGGTGATGGGAAGAAGAAAGATTCTAAGAAGGCAATATGTTTACTGAAAAATCTAAAGGACATAAGACAGTTTGGGAATGTTAGAAAAACTGTTAATGTTCTAAGGCAACTAAATTTAAGATAACTGCCAAGCAATGCTGGTGCCAGTAATCCTCATTTTTGATGCCCTAAATTACGAAATCAAAATCTGTGGTACTGAATTATTCAGGCAGTTTAAAGTGAAAATTTCCTGCAAAAGAAAAGAAAAAAATTACAGTAATAATAAGTTTTCTAAACATTTTTGTCATCAAAATGACAAAAATGATCTTCCCTTAGCAAAAGTAGGAACACCATGGAGCATTTCTAGTAATGTCTCCTAGTTTCAGAAGTTCTACGGAAAGATACTTTTTTCGACATTCACTTTATTTAAATACAACTGATTCCATAAGTAATAAGAAGGACATAAATCTAACTCATAAAAGCAGTGACATTCACCAATCACCGCTTTCCAATGTGTCACAAGCGCTGAGTCTTGACACCCAGGGACAATACCATTGGGGTTGCGGGCAAATTTTTATGACAAATACATTCTACTAACAGATCTCAGGCTTAGCAGAGGGTTTTCCTTTGGCTTCGTTTGTAGCAAACTATTATTTTGGAAAAACTAAACAAAAAGGGGTCCTACCGCAAACTTAATTATTCTGAGATATACGAATGTTATTTTCATAGCAGCAGGCAGCAATGATGATGCTCTCCCAGAAAAAAATCCTCAACCTGTTTATTAGCCTACATAATTCTCTAAAATTCACTTTATAACTTCAGCAAGATAATAACCTGAACTTCCTGGACTTAACCCTCACTGCTTCAGGAAGAAAAATAACTACAGAATTGTATACAAAACCTACCAACACTAACAAAGAGAGAGAGAGTGTGTTCTGAACTACCAATCTTACCATCCCACCAACATTAAAATTAATGTACTACACAGTTCCTGGAAAAAATAGAGGCTCTGCATTCTTTAGAAAAATAAAAAAGAAACCCCATAAAGAACTAAAAGCACACTTGCAGAAAATAATTATCGTGCTACAATAGTAAATAAAAACTTTAGCAAAAAATCAAATTAAACTGCAAATAATCAAACAATAATATTAAGATAACCAAGAAAGCCACCTGCCATTAAGGGTTATACAAAGAACTTCAGAGGATTAGCAAACTATACCATGTCTGACTTGCTCCAGGCTTGAAAAGTAAAATAAAAAAATTCTTCCCTGCCATTAAGCAAAAAAAAAAAAAGCAATGTTCTGCTACAAGAAGGAGTGATCTACAGTGCAAACTGCAATTGTGGAAACCTATGTAAATGAAACAGGGAAACAACTTGAAATCCATGTAACTGAACAAAAAGCTACTATAAGAAATGTACCAGCAAAACAAGACTAGACAGACACATTCAAAACATTGGAGATACAATTAACTAAGACTCCACAAAAATTCCATTGCATCAACAGCACTTTGTGAAAAAGGAGTTGGAAGATGTAAAAATTGAAACAGGTGCCACAATTAATAAACAGACGGGCTGGATATTACTGCACCACTGGAAACACCTATTCTCACGATTCAGTTCCGAAGATGGGTTGTGCGAATGAAAATTTGACAAGAACAAAAGTTTCATTCTAGTAATCCTGATAAAACTCAATATATTGTTCTAACTTCTTTTTCTTTTGCAAATAATTTACCGCTTGCAACTCCCTGAATAACTCATTACCATGGACATACATCACTTTCCGTGATTTAGGACTAACACAATGAGGACAACTAAAACCTGGGTTTTTGAGTTTTGGCAGCCGTTGTTTTAATGCTAAGCATGGTGCTTTAAATTACAGAAAACTTTTCATCAAAAAAAAAAATCCCTTCCCAAAGAGTTCTGGATAAAATATCCTAAACTGTATTTTTATTTTTTTTTTAAAGTGAGTTTTTCAGTGATTTCTTCATGAAATGCAAAGTATTGTATATTTTCTTCTGAGGGGAAATCACAATAGGGAGCAATATTTTGAGACCAAAATGCACTAGCAAAAAAAAAAAAAAAAAACACTCGCCACTCCTGGCATTTCAAAGCCTTGCCCACCAGACGACAGATAGCATTGGTTTATGCAATTATACAAGCATGGATTCATAAGAATAACCCAATAATATGCATCACTTCCACTTTTTTTTTTTTTCAAGGATTCCACCAATTCAGAAAGAACTTTAATAGTTCCACTCACTATCTTTCACTTTATTTACACTGAAGAGGCATGTGCGATGGTCACCTCTTTTTCCTCTTCAAAAAACATGCTGATTTAAGGTGGTTCCACCTAAAATCTGTACCTTATGTTTCCAATGATAAAACTTCTTTACATATTTTCTTTGCAATTAATGTATTCCCAAGGATGAAAATTTGCACATCGATAAAACTAACTTTAAGTTATAGCATGGGATACTTAATACTTGCTAAAACACAGCCATAATTATATTAAAAATCAATCATTTTTTTAGTAATATTCAGACATGTTAATAGATGGTGTGACCTGTACATTGGTGATGTCAGTAGACAAACAAATGTTAGATTGCTTAATTATGGTTATGTTTCAGTAAGTATTAAGCATCTAATGCTATAATTCAAAGTTAGTTTTATCGATGTGCAAATTTTCATCCTTAGTAATACATTAATCGCGGAGAAAATATGTAAAGAAGTTTTACCACTGGGAACATAAGGCACAGATTTTAGGTGGAACCACCTTAAGTCTTAAGTCACCATCTGCACTGTAATTTAGCAGAAACAGCGCACATGAAGGAAGATCAGCAATAATTTTATTGCATTTCTAGAAAAAAAAAACATGAGATAGAGATAGGGCATAATTTGTGTAGACAACAGTACTGTTTACCTGCATTGCCCTTTATCAAACTCTGCAATGCAACCATCTTTTGTTAACTTGGCACAAACAGAGCACATAAAGTAAATTACACTTTAATGAAAAAAAAAAAAAATGATATGATTTATGCAGTAAATGCTGTTCTTAAAAAAAAAACAGCTTGTGCAGACAACACCTTTTCAATTTAGACTTTAGAAGTCCAGATTTTGCTGCAAATACATCAGAAGCGGACATTAAGACTTACGCCTTTGGTGTCCGAACCATTCTTCACTAAAAATCTGTATACGTATTTAAAACACAAGACCGTTTCTTTCTACAATCTGCCAATGCCACACACTGGAGCGATTTTCAAGAATTTTCATCAATGAAAGCTACTGGCCCACATATTTGTCATCACTAATTTTTATTGTCATAAGTCATCATCATCATCATCATTGTCAACCATTATCAATCCACTGCTGGACGAAGGTCTCCCCAAGTTTCCTCCACAACGGTCTGTCTTGTGCCAGTCTCCTCCATGTCACCCCTGCATACATTCGAATTTCATCCACCCATCTCCCATGTGGTCTTCTTCTGGGTCTTTTCCTGTCATTTGGAATCCAATCTAAAATTTCGGCTGTCCATCGATGATCTGTCCTTCTGGCAGTATGTCCAGCCCATTGCCATTTCAGGGATTTAACTCTGATCATGATGTCTTCCACTCTTGTCATTTTTCGGATCCACGAGTTCCTCTTCTTATCTCTCCTGGTTACACCAAGTATGCACCTCTCCATGCTTCTTTGAGTTGTCTGCAGCCTTTGTATGTCTCTTTTAGTTAAGGTCCACGTCTCTGCACCATATGTAAGCACTGGAAGGATGCATTGATCAAACACTTTTCTTTTAAGACACAATGGCATATTGCTCTTGAAAATTATGCTGTTTCTTCCAAAAGCTCTCCAGGCAAGTTTTGTACGCCGATTAATTTCTTCATCAACGTGACCCTCACTTGATATCTGCTGTCCAAGATAAACGTACCTGTCTGTTATCTCCAGCTTTTCTCCATCAATCGATAAATCTTCATTTCTTGTAAAAGCATTGAACATCACTTTTGTCTTCTGAAAGTTCATTTTTAATCCCACTTCTTTACTCTTGTCAGCAAGTTCCTGGATCATACTCTGCAGCTCTGATGGGGTAGTTGCAAAAATGACTACGTCATCAGCAAAACGTAGGTGGGTTAGATAATCTCCATTAATCTTTATCCCCTTGTTTTCCCAGCTCAGCGACTGAAAAACACCCTCCAATGAGGCATTAAAGAGCTTCGGAGATATGGTGTCACCTTGTCTCACTCCCTTTCCAATTTTTACGTGTGTTGTATTTTCAAACAGCCGAATCTTTGCACTTGCATTTTCATAGATGTTATTAATAATATTAATGTATGCATCTTCAATACCGCAGGTTTTCAGAGCCATTGTAACTGCTGATGGTTTCACCGAATCAAAGGCTTTTTCATAATCGATAAAAGCCATGCACAATGGAAGTTCATATTCCCTCGCTCTTTCAATTAGTTCTCTCAGCACGTGGATATGATCTATTGTGCTGTAGCCACTCCTGAATCCGGCTGGTTCTCTCGGTTGAGCCATGTCCAGTGTTACTTTCAAGCGGTGTGAAAGAACTTTAGTGAAGATTTTATAAACTACTGATAGGAGGCTGATAGGTCTGTAGTTTCCGAGATCCTCAATGTCACCTTTCTTATGTAGCAGGATCATTGTAGCGGTGTTCCAATCCTCAGGAATCTTTCCTTCATTAAGGCATCGAGTGAAAATTTGGGCGAGTACTGTTTCGACTTCTCCACTTGCTTCTTGTATGATGTCTACAGTAATTATATCTTCTCCTGGAGCTTTTCCCCGCTTCATGTTCTTGATCGCATGTGCAACTTCTGCTGGAAGGACTGGAGGAACTCTGGTACTGGTACCTTTCATGATTTCTGGAGTGCATGTATCATCCCTTTCATATAATTTGGAGTAGAAATCTTTCACTCTTGTCAAAATTTCGCCTCTATTTCTTGTTACAGAACCATCTTCTTTTCTCAGTGCCATAATCTGTTTTCTTCCCTTACTGAGATGTCCCTTTGCTATCTTTAGGCTTTGGTTGTTTTCAATTGCTTTCCTCACTAGTTCACAGTTGAATTTTCTTACGTCTTCAGTGATACTTTTCCTTACTGTCTTGCATAGCTCTATATATTCCACTTTGGAAGTCACATCTTCTTTAGTTGTCCTCATCTCTCTTCTTTTTTGCATCAACATTTTCGTTTTTCCTGATAATTTATTTACATGCAACTTGTTCTTAGACCCAGCTAATTTTGTTGCTGTTTCCATAAGAGCTTTGGTTACTTTTCTGTTAACTTCAGAGATGTCCACTTCTTCCGATGTTAGGCCTTCTAAAGCAGAGAACCTGTTCTTCAGTTCCAACTTGAAGGTATTATGGTGTTTTTTAAGGTTGGTTATGTCAATAGATTTTGTTTGTCTTATGAGCTTGCCACGTTCAAGTTTAGTGTTGAGGTGCATCTTACATCTCACCAATCTATGGTCACTACCTGTGTTGAACTTGTTTAGCACACTGCAGTCTTCTATGATGAATTTTTTGTTACACATAATAAAATCAATTTCACTTGTCGTCCCATTTGGATGTCTCCATGTCCATTTCCTGTGTGGCTTTTTCTTGAAGAAGGAGTTCAAGATGAAAAACCCTTCTGCCTCTGCAAACTCAACGAGAGTATTTCCACGCTGGTTTCTGTTGCCGTGACCGAATTTACCTACTGATGTTTCATTCTGTTGCCGTTGCCCTATTTTTGCATTGAAATCTCCCATAATTATTATCAAGTGCTGCTTACCTTTATTATTTAGATGACAAATTTCCTCATAAAATTCTTCAATTTCTTCTTCAGGATGACTTGTGGTGGGTGCATAAGTTTGAATAATCTGAGCCTGGTATCTTTTCGAGAGTTGGATAACAAGTCGTGCAGCTCTGTCAGAGGAACTTTCAACTTCTACAACTTTATCCTTCAGTTTCTTGTTTATTATAAATCCAACACCACTAGTTCTGCCAGTATCTGTCCCACGATAGTAGAATAGATGTCCACTTTTCAGTTCGATGAGATCTTCTCCTTTTCTCCTTACCTCACTTAGCCCCATGATGTCCCACTTGATCTTTTGTAGTTCCTCTTCCAATTCAAGAAGCCTTGAATCAGAAGATAGGGAGCGTCCGTTGTACGAAGCCAAGGTCAGCATCAGATGGCAGCCTAGTCCGGTCCTCCGGGGATTCTTAGCACCCTCTGCCTTCATGTCGCACTGGCCGCTGCCTTGGCCAGGTACATTATTCCAGCTGCCGGAGACTGAGGGCCAAGATTTAAGTTGTGGAATCGTTTTGGAGGGGTTTGGCCATAACTCACCACGCTGGCCAAGCGGGTTGGTGAGTGTGGGATAGAATTTCCTCTAATCCCGATGGTATAGTTATACCGCTATTGGCGGTCGTCAGAGCCCCTTTAGTGGGAACAGGATGCACCACGAGAAGGCGGGGTTGACATTTGTCAAGGACAGGCTGTGATGTTACGCATCACTAAGTATATATATATATATCATCATCATCATCATTGTCAACCATTATCAATCCACTGCTGGACGAAGGTCTCCCCAAGTTTCCTCCACAACGGTCTGTCTTGTGCCAGTCTCCTCCATGTCACTCCCGCATATTTACGAATTTCATCCACCCATCTCCCATGTGGTCTTTTTCTGGGTCTTTTCCTGTCCCTTGGAATCCAATCTAAAATTTCGGCTGTCCATCTATGGTCTGTCCTTCTGGCAGTATGTCCAGCCCATTGCCATTTCAGGGATTTAACTCTGATCATGATGTCTTCCACTCTAGTCATTTTTCGGATCCACGAGTTCCTCTTCTTATCTCTCCTGGTTATACCAAGCATGCACCTCTCCATGCTTCTTTGAGTTGTCTGCAGCCTTTGTATGTCTCTTTTAGTTAAGGTCCACGTCTCTGCACCATACGTAAGCACTGGAAGGATGCATTGATCAAACACTTTTCTTTTAAGACATAATGGCATATTGCTCTTGAAAATTATGCTGTTTCTTCCAAAAGCTCTCCAGGCAAGTTTTGTACGCCGATTAATTTCTTCATCAATGTGACCCTCACTTGATATCTGCTGTCCAAGATAAACATACGTATCTGTTATCTCCAGTTTTTCTCCATCAATCGATAAATCTTCATTTCTTGTAAAAGCATTGAACATCACTTTTGTCTTCTGAAAGTTCATTTTTAATCCCACTTCTTTACTCTTGTCAGCAAGTTCCTGGATCATACTCTGCAGCTCTGATGGGGTAGTTGCAAAAATGACTACGTCATCAGCAAAACGAAGGTGGGTTAGATAATCTCCATTAATCTTTATCCCTTTGTTTTCCCAGTTCAGTGATTGAAAGACATTTTCCAATGTGGCATTAAAGAGCTTCGGAGATATGGTGTCACCTTGTCTCACTCCCTTTCCAATTTTTATGTGTGTTGTATTTTCAAACAGCCGAATCTTTGCACTTGCATTTTCATAGATGTTATTAATAATATTAATGTATGCATCTTCAATACCGCAGGATTTCAGAGCCGTGGTAACTGCTGATGGTTTCACCGAATCAAAGGCTTTTTCATAATCGATAAAAGCCATGCACAATGGAAGTTCATATTCCCTCGCTCTTTCAATTAGTTCTCTCAGTACGTGGATATGATCTATTGTGCTGTAGCCACTCCTGAATCCAGCTTGTTCTCTCGGTTGAGCCATGTCCAGTGTTACCTTCAAGCGGTGTGAAAGAACTTTAGTGAAGATTTTATAAACCACTGATAGGAGGCTGATAGGTCTGTAGTTCCTGAGATCCTCAATGTCACCTTTTTTATGTAGCAAGATCATTGTAGCATTGTTCCAATCCTCAGGAATCTTCCCTTCATTAAGGCATCGAGTAAAAATTTGGGCGAGTACTGTTTCAATTTCTCCACTTGCTTCTTGTATGATGTCTATAGTAATTCCATCTTCTCCTGGAGCTTTCCCCGCTTCATGTTCTTGATTGCATGAGCAACTTCTGCTGGGAGGACTGGAAGAACTCTGGTACCTTTCATGATGTCTGGAGTACATGTATCATCCCTTTCATATAATTTGGAGTAGAAATCTTTCACTCTTGTCAAAATTTCGCCTCTATTTCTTGTTATAGAACCATCTTCTTTTCTCAGAGCCATAATCTGTTTTCTTCCCTTACTGAGATGTCCCTTTGCTATCTTTAGGCTTTGGTTGTTTTCAATTGCTTTCCTCACTAGCTCACAGTTGAATTTCCTTACGTCTTCAGTGATACTTTTTCGTGCTGTCTTGCATAGCTCTATATATTCCACTTTGGAAGTCATATCTTCTTTAGTTGTCCTCATCTCTCTTCTTTTTTGCATCAACATTTTGGTTTTTCCTGATAATTTGTTTACATGCAACTTGTTCTTAGACCCAGCTAATTTTGTCGCTGTTTCCATAAGAGCTTTGGTTACTTTTCTGTTAACTTCCGAAATATCCACTTCTTCCGATGTTAGGCCTTCTAAAGCAGAGAATCTGTTCTTCAGTTCCAACTTGAAAGTATTATGGTGTTTTTTAAGGTTGGTTATGTCAATACATTTTGTTTGTCTTATGAGCTTGCCACGTTCCAGTTTAGTGTTGAGGTGCATCTGACATCTCACCAATCTATGGTCACTACCTGTGTTGAACTTGTTCAGCACACTGCAGTCTTCGATGACGAATTTTTTGTTACACATAATAAAATCAATTTCACTTGTCGTCCCAATTGGATGTCTCCATGTCCATTTCCTGTGTGGCTTTTTCTTGAAAAATGAATTCAAGATGAAAAATCCTTCTGCCTCTGCAAACTCAACGAGAGTATTTCCACGCTGGTTTCTGTTGCCGTGACCGAATTTACCTACTGAAGTTTCATTCTGTTGCCGGTGCCCTATTTTTGCATTGAAATCTCCCATAATTATCTTCAAGTGCTGCTTACCTTTATTATTTAGATGACGAATTTCCTCATAAAATTCTTCAATTTCTTCTTCAGGATGACTTGTGGTGGGTGCATAAGTTTGAATAATCTGAGCCTGGTATCTTCTCGATAGTTGGATAACGAGTCGTGCAGCTCTGTCAGAGGAACTTTCAACTTCTACCACTTTATCCTTCAGTTTCTTGTTTATTATAAATCCAACACCACTAGTTCTGCCAGTATCTGTCCCACGATAATAGAAGAGATGTCCACTTTTCAGTTCAATGAGATCTTCTCCTTTTCTCCTTACCTCACTTAGCCCGACGATGTCCCACTTGATCCTTTGTAGTTCCTCTTCCAATTCAAGAAGCCTTGAATCAGAAGATAGGGAGCGTCCGTTGTAGGTAGCCAAGGTCAGCATCAAATGGCAGCCTAGTCCGGTCCTCCGGGGATTCTTAGCACCCTCTGCCTTCATGTCGCACTGGCCGCTGCCTTGGCCAGGTACATTCCAGCTGCCGGAGACTGAGGGCCAAGATTTAAGTTGTAGAGTCATTTTGGAGGTGTTTGGCCATAACTCACCACGCTGGCCAAGCGGGTTGGTGAGTGTGGGATAGCATTTCCTCTGATCCCGATGGTATAGTTATACCGCTATTTGCGGTCGTCAGAGCCCCTTTAGTGGGAACAGGATGCACCACGAGAAGGCGGGGTTGACATTTGTCAAGGAGAGGCTGTGATGTTACGCATCACCTGACCTTACATCTTTAGTATATATATATATATATATACTAAAGAGCAAAGCCGAAAACATAAGAAAAACTTTAGAATTTAAAACGAAAGTTGCAAAATAACCTGAAGATCAAAACGCGCAACGCAGCAGTTATGAAAATTCAGAATTCACATTCTATTAAGAAGAGACTGAAGCAAAAAAATTTTTTGACTCATACCGAGTACAACATAGAAAAGGTTAGGTATTGACCGGTGTGAGTAAAAAGAGAAAAAAGAAGAACAACTGAATGTAGAAAGTGTTGAGAATACTGAGCCTTGACTTTATCAAGGACCAGCAAAAACTCTGCATTTTCTCATATATATATATATCATCATCATCAACCATTATCAATCCACTGCTGGACGAAGGTCTCCCCAAGTTTCCTCCACAACGGTCTGTCTTGTGCCAGTCTCCTCCATGTCACTCCCGCATACTTTCGAATTTCATTAACCCATCTTCCATGTGGTCTTCTTCTGGGTCTTTTCCTGTCCCTTGGAATCCAATCTAAAATTTCGGCTGTCCATCGATGGTCTGTCCTTCTGGCAGTATATCCAGCCCATTGCCATTTCAGGGATTTAACTCTGATCATGATGTCTTCCACTCTTGTCATTTTTCGGATCCACGTGTTCCTCTTCTTATCTCTCCTGGTTACACCAAGCATGCACCTCTCCATGCTTCTTTGAGTTGTCTGCAGCCTTTGTATGTCTCTTTTAGCTAAGTCCACATCTCTGCACCATACGTAAGCACTGGAAGGATGCATTCATCAAACACTTTTCTTTTAAGACATAATGGCATATTGCTCTTGAAAATTATGCTGTTTCTTCCAAAAGCTCTCCAGGCAAGTTTTGTACGCCGATTTATTTCTTCATCAATGTGACCCTCACTTGATATCTGCTGTCCAAGATAAATGTACGTGTCTGTTATCTCCAGCTTTTCTCCATCAATCGATAAATCTTCATTTCGTGTAAAAGCATTGTACATCACTTTTGTCTTCTGAAAGTTCATTTTTAATCTCACTTCTTTACTCTTGTCAGCAAGTTCCTGGATCATACTCTGCAGCTCTGATGGAGTAGTTGCAAAAATGACTATGTCATCAGCAAAACGAAGGTGGGTTAGATAATCTCCATTAATCTTTATCCCTTTGTTTTCCCAGTTCAGTGATTGAAAGACATTTTCCAATGTGGCATTAAAGAGCTTCGGAGATATGGTGTCACCTTGTCTCACTCCTTTTCCAATTTTTATGTGTGTTGTATTTTCAAACAGCCGAATCTTTGCACTTGCATTTTCATAGATGTTATTAATAATATTAATGTATGCATCTTCAATACCGCAGGATTTCAGAGCCATTGCAACTGCTGATGGTTTCACCGAATCAAAGGCTTTTTCATAATCAATAAAAGCCATGCACAATGGAAGTTCATATTCCCTCGCTCTTTCAATTAGTTCTCTCAGTACGTGGATATGATCTATTGTGCTGTAGCCACTCCTGAATCCAGCTTGTTCTCTCGGTTGAGCCATGTCCAGTGTCACCTTCAAGCGGTGTGAAAGAACTTTAGTGAAGATTTTATAAACCGCTGATAGGTCTGTAGTTCCTGAGATCCTCAATGTCACCTTTTTTATCTAGCAAGATCATTGTAGCGTTGTTCCAATTCTCAGGAATTTTCCCTTCATTAAGGCATCGAGTGAAAATTTGGGCGAGTACTGTTTCGATTTCTCCACTTGCTTCTTGTATGATGTCTACAGTAATTCCATCTTTTCCTGGAGCTTTTCCCCGCTTCATGTTCTTGATTGCATGTGCAACTTCTGCTGGAAGGACTGGAAGAACTCTGGTACCTTTCATGATGTCTGGAGTACATGTATCATCCCTTTCATATAATTTGGAGTGGAAATCTTTCACTCTTGTCAAAATTTCGCCTCTATTTCTTGTTACAGAACCATCTTTTCTCAGTGCCATAATCTGTTTTCCCCTTACTGAGATGTCCCTTTGCTATCTTTAGGCTTTGGTTGTTTTCAATTGCTTTCCTTACTAGTTCACAGTTGAATTTCCTTACGTCTTTAGTGATACTTTTTCGTACTGTCTTGCATAGCTCTATATATTCCACTTTGGAAGTCAAATCTTCTTTAGTTGTCCTCATCACTCTTCTTTTTTGCATCAACATTTTGGTTTTTCCTGATAATTTGTTCACATGCAATTTGTTCTTAGACCCAGCTAATTTTGTTGTTGTTTCCATAAGAGCTTTGGCTACTTTTCTGTTAACTTCAGAAATATCCACTTCTTCCGATGTTAGGCCTTCTAAAGCAGAGAATCTGTTCTTCAGTTCCAATTTGAAGGTATTATGGTGTTTTTTAAGGTTGGTTATGTCAATACACTTTGTTTGTCTTATGAGCTTGCTACGTTCGAGTTTAGTGTTGAGGTGCATCTTACATCTCACCAATCTATGGTCACTGCCTGTGTTGAACTTGTTTAGCACACTGCAGTCTTCTATGACGAATTTTTTGTTACACATAATAAAATCAATTTCACTTGTCGTCCCATTTGGATGTCTCCATGTCCATTTCCTGTGTGGCTTTTTCTTGAAAAAGGAGTTCAAGATGAAAAACCCTTCTACCTCTGCAAACTCTACGAGAGTATTTCCACGCTGGTTTCTGTTGCCGTGACCGAATTTACCTACTGAAGTTTCATTCTGTTGCTGTTGCCCTATTTTTGCATTGAAATCTCCCATAATTATCTTCAAGTGCTGCTTACCTTTATTATTTAGATCATGAATTTCCTCATAAAATTCTTCAATTTCTTCTTCAGCATGACTTGTGGTGGGTGCATAAGTTTGAATAATCTGAGCCTGGTATCTTCTCGAGAGTTGGATAACGAGTCGTGCAGCTCTGTCAGAGGAACTTTCAACTTCTACAACTTTATCCTTCAGTTTCTTGTTTATTATAAATCCAACACCACTAGTTCATTTCTGCCAGTATCTGTCCCACGATAGTAGAAGAGATGTCCACTTTTCAGTTCAATGAGATCTTCCCCTTTTCTCCTTACCTCACTTAGCCCCACGATGTCCCACTTGATCCTTTGTAGTTCCTCTTCCAATTCAAGAAGCCTTGAATCAGAAGATAGGGAGCGTCCATTATACGTAGCCAAGGTCAGCATCAGATGGCAGCCTAGTCCGGTCCTCCGGGGATTCTTAGCACCCTCTGCCTTCATGTCGCACTGGCCGCTGCCTTGGCCAGGTACATTCCAGCTGCCGGAGACTGAGGGCCAAGATTTAAGTTGTGGAGTCATTTTGGAGGGATTTGGCCATAACTCACCACGCTGGCCAAGCGGGTTGGTGAGTGTGGGATAGAATTTCCTCTAATCCCGATGGTATAGTTATACCGCTATTGGCGGTCGTCAGAGCCCCTTTAGTGGGAACAGGATGTACCACGAGAAGGCGGGGTTGACATTTGTCAAGGAGAGGCTGTGATGTTACGCATCACCTGACCTTACATCCCATATATATATATATATATATATATATATATATATATATATACCTTACATCCCTATATATATATATATATATATATATATATATATACATCCCATATATATATATATATACCTTACATCCCTATATATATATATATATATATATATAGGGATGTAAGGTCAGGTGATGCGTAACATCACAGCCTCTCCTTGACAAATGTCAACCCCGCCTTCTCGTGGTACATCCTGTTCCCACTAAAGGGGCTCTGACGACCGCCAATAGCGGTATAACTATACCATCGGGATTAGAGGAAATTCTATCCAACACTCACCAACCCACTTGGCCATCGTGGTGAGTTATGGCCAAACCCTCCAAAATGATTCCACAACTTAAATCTTGGCCCTCAGTCTCCGGCAGCTGGAATGTACCTGGCCAAGGCAGCGGCCAGTGCGACATGAAGGCAGAGGGTGCTAAGAATCCCCGGAGGACCGGACTAGGCTCCCATCTGATGCTGACCTTGGCTACGTACAACGGACGCTCCCTATCTTCTGATTCAAGGCTTCTTGAATTGGAAGAGGAACTACAAAAGATCAAGTGGGACATCGTGGGGCTAAGTGAGGTAAGGAGAAAAGGAGAAGATCTCATCGAACTGAAAAGTGGACATCTCTTCTACTATCGTGGGACAGATACTGGCAGAACTAGTGGTGTTGGATTTATAATAAACAAGAAACTGAAGGATAAAGTTGTAGAAGTTGAAAGTTCCTCTGACAGAGCTGCACGACTTGTTATCCAACTCTCGAAAAGATACCAGGCTCAGATTATTCAAACTTATGCACCCACCACAAGTCATCCTGAAGAAGAAATTGAAGAATTTTATGAGGAAATTTGTCATCTAAATAATAAAGGTAAGCAGCACTTGAAAATAATTATGGGAGATTTCAATGCAAAAATAGGGCAACGGCAACAGAATGAAACTTCAGTAGGTAAATTCGGTCACGGCAACAGAAACCAGCGTGGAAATACTCTCGTTGAGTTTGCAGAGGCAGAAGGGTTTTTCATCTTGAACTCCTTCTTCAAGAAAAAGCCACACAGGAAATGGACATGGAGACATCCAAATGGGACGACAAGTGAAATTGATTTTATTATGTGTAACAAAAAATTCGTCATAGAAGACTGCAGTGTGCTAAACAAGTTCAACACAGGTAGTGACCATAGATTGGTGAGATGTAAGATGCACCTCAACACCAAACTTGAACGTGGCAAGCTCATAAGACAAACAAAATCTATTGACATAACCAACCTTAAAAAACACCATAATACCTTCAAGTTGGAACTGAAGAACAGGTTCTCTGCTTTAGAAGGCCTAACATCGGAAGAAGTGGACATCTCTGAAGTTAACAGAAAAGTAACCAAAGCTCTTATGGAAACAGCAACAAAATTAGCTGGGTCTAAGAACAAGTTGCATGTAAACAAATTATCAGGAAAAACCAAAATGTTGATGCAAAAAAGAAGAGAGATGAGGACAACTAAAGAAGATGTGACTTCCAAAGTGGAATATATAGAGCTATGCAAGACAGTAAGAAAAAGTATCACTGAAGATGTAAGAAAATTCAACTGTGAACTAGTGAGCAAAGCAATTGAAAACAACCAAAGCCTAAAGATAGCAAAGGGACATCTCAGTAAGGGAAGAAAACAGATTATGGCGCTGAGAAAAGAAGATGGTTCTGTAACAAGAAATAGAGGTGAAATTTTGACAAGAGTGAAAGATTTCTAATCCAAATTATATGAAAGGGATGATACATGCACTCCAGACATCATGAAAGATACCAGTACCAGAGTTCCTCCAGTCCTTCCAGCAGAAGTTGCACATGCAATCAAGAACATGAAGCGGGGAAAGCTCCAGGAGAAGATGGAATTACTGTAGACATCATACAAGAAGCAAGTGGAGAAATTGAAACAGTACTCGCCCAAATTTTCACTCGATGCCTTAATGAAGGAAAGATTCCTGAGGATTGGAACACCGCTACAATGATCCTGCTACATAAGAAAGGTGACATTGAGGATCTCGGAAACTACAGACCTATCAGCCTCCTATCAGTAGTTTATAAAATCTTCACTAAAGTTCTTTCACACCGCTTGAAGGTAACACTGGACATGGCTCAACCGAGAGAACAAGCTGGATTCAGGAGTGGCTACAGCACAATAGATCATATCCACGTACTGAGAGAACTAATTGAAAGAGCGAGGGAATATGAACTTCCATTGTGCATGGCTTTTATCGATTATGAAAAAGCCTTTGATTCGGTGAAACCATCAGCAGTTACAATGGCTCTGAAAACCTGCGGTATTGAAGATGCATACATTAATATTATTAATAACACCTATGAAAATGCAAGTGCAAAGATTCGGCTGTTTGAAAATACAACACACATAAAAATTGGAAAGGGAGTGAGACAAGGTGACACCTTATCTCCGAAGCTCTTTAATGCCACATTGGAGGGTGTTTTTCAGTCGCTGAGCTGGGAAAACAAAGGGATAAAGATTAATGGAGATTATCTAACCCACCTTCGTTTTGCTGATGACGTAGTCATTTTTGCAACTACCCCATCAGAGCTGCAGAGTATGATCCAGGAACTTGCTGACAAGAGTAAAGAAGTGGGATTAAAAATGAACTTTCAGAAGACAAAAGTGATGTTCAATGCTTTTACAAGAAATGAAGATTTATTGGTTGATGGAGAAAAGCTGGAGATAACAGACACGTACGTTTATCTTGGACAGCAGATATCAAGTGAGGGTCACATTGATGAAGAAATTAATCGGCGTACAAAACTTGCCTGGAGAGCTTTTGGAAGAAACAGCATAATTTTCAAGAGAAATATGCCATTATGTCTTAAAAGAAAAGTGTTTGATCAATGCATCCTTCCAGTGCTTACGTATGGTGCAGAGACGTGGACCTTAACTAAAAGAGATATACAAAGACTGCAGACAACTCAAAGTAGCATGGAGAGGTGCATGCTTCGTGTAACCAGGAGAGATAAGAAGAGGAACTCGTGGATCCGAAAAATGACAAGAGTGGAAGACATCATGATCAGAGTTAAATCCCTGAAATGGCAATGGGCTGGACATACTGCCAGAAGGACAGATCATCGATGGACAGCTGAAATTTTAAATTGGATTCCAAGGGACAGGAAAAGACCCAGAAGAAGACCACATGGGAGATGGGTGGATGAAATTCGAAAGTATGCAGGGGTGACATGGAGGAGACTGGCACAAGACAGACCGTTGTGGAGGAAACTTGGGGAGACCTTCGTCCAGCAGTGGATTGATAATGGTTGACAATGATGATGATGATATATATATATATATATATATATATATATATATATATTCTATTAAGAAGAGACTGAAGCAAAAAAAAAATTTTGACTCATACCAAGTACAACATAGAAAAGGTTATGTATTGACCGGTGTGAGTAAAAAGAGAAAAAAGTAGAACAACTGAATGTAGAAAGTGTCGAGAATACTGAGCCTTGGCTTTATCAAGGACCAGCAAAAACTCTGCATTTTCTCACTTCCACAAAGACTTATTTGGAAATGGGTTTCTGCAAAGTCATAGATGCAAGTAATAAGCCCACCAAAAAAAATTTAAAAATATATATATGTCATAACCTCCACAGAGTTGTATGACCAAGCTTCAGTTAACAATTTAGCTTGGCATCCATAACTTTCCTGGCCCAACCCATGCTCTTCATCTGTTACTAATAATCAGAAGGAAGATGATTATAGAAAACTCAAGTTGTAAGAGTGACGTAATGAATCAGAAATAATGTTCAGCAATAACAAATTGCCAAGTTACCTAGTCGCCCGAGAGAGAATTTAAACCTGAATAGCAATACTAAAGTACTACAAATTCTTAAACATTGCAATAAAAAAGGATACATTAATTTTTTTCTAAAGCACAGATTCTTGAAAGAAAACTGGATTATAAAAAACCCCTACTCCACAACTTCTGACAACACACAAACGAGAATAAAATAAAGACAATAATAAACTAAAGAAATGCTTTGTGAAGGTTATATGACATAAACAATTAGTTGCAATATGTACAAAGTATTTCAGAAGTGCTTTAAGTGCATAATTAAGTAGTTATTAAGACCTTAACTACATTGAAAACACATCGCAGACTACAAGAACAATGGAATGGCCGGCTGCTTAGCCTTAGTTCCCTAAAAAACGCGCAAAGTTACCAAGAAAAGAAAGAGTTAAAATCCGCAAAAAAGTTAATAGACTTGCTAGTGCCTAAATGCTTAAAGCAAAAAAAGAAAAAATGTTCAAGAAGTTCAAACATTGAACTTGGAAAACCTAAAACCCAAAGACAATGAAGAGAGCTTACCTCTTATGCAACTTAACTTCTTCCACTCTTGAGGAAACATGGTCGACCTTTTACCCCAAACTTCAAAACACCCCTGCCACTCCCTAGTCGCTGGGGGACAGTGTGGGTGGGGCTGAAGGCCTCCACACACTGAAAAAAATCCTACTCGCAGAGATTTTAACTAGAGAAAAATATAATTAAGGACACTGAATAGTCTACAGAAGCTCACTAAGGTGATTAAATACATGCAA
The DNA here is from genome assembly GCA_039090855.1 of Macrothele yani. NCBI lineage: Eukaryota > Metazoa > Arthropoda > Arachnida > Araneae > Macrothelidae > Macrothele > Macrothele yani. Next base: position 214,631,531 of record CM076990.1, read on the forward strand.
AGATTATTAAATACACTACTTGTGTATTTCATAATATTTCTCATGTATTCTGGAGAGTTAATTCTGCTCTTTCTGATCAAACAGGTCCACAATCTTAATTATATTTTTCTCTAGTTAAAATCTCCGCGAGTAGGATTTTTTTCAGTGTGTGGAGGCCTTCAGCCCCACCCACACTGCCCCCCAGCGACTAGGGAGTGGCAGGGGTGTTTTGAAGTTTGGGGTAAAAGGTCGACCATGTTTCCTCAAGAGTGGAAGAAGTTAAGTTGCATAAGAGGTAAGCTCTCTTCATTGTCTTTGGGTTTTAGGTTTTCCAAGTTCAATGTTTGAACTTCTTGAACATTTTTCTTTTTTTGCTTTAAGCATTTAGGCACTAGCAAGTATATTAACTTTTTTGCGGATTTTAACTCTTTCTTTTCTTGGTAACTTTGCGCGTTTTTAGGGAACTAAGGCTAAGCAGCCGGCCATTCCATTGTTCTTGTAGTCTGCGATGTGTTTTCAATGTAGTTAAGGTCTTAATAACTACTTAATTATGCACTTAAAGCACTTCTGAAATACTTTGTACATATTGCAACTAATTGTTTATGTCATATAACCTTCACAAAGCATTTCTTTAGTTTATTATTGTCTTTATTTTATTCTCGTTTGTGTGTTGTCAGAAGTTGTGGAGTAGGGGTTTTTTATAATCCAGTTTTCTTTCAAGAATCTGTGCTTTAGAAAAAATTAATGTATCCTTTTTTATTGCAATGTTTAAGAATTTGTAGTACTTTAGTATTGCTATTCAGGTTTAAATTCTCTCTCGGGCGACTAGGTAACTTGGCAATTTGTTATTGCTGAACATTATTTCTGATTCATTACGTCACTCTTACAACTTGAGTTTTCTATAATCATCTTCCTTCTGATTATTAGTAACAGATGAAGAGCATGGGTTGGGCCAGGAAAGTTATGGATGCAAGCTAAATTGTTAACTGAAGCTTGGTCATACAACTCTGTGGAGGTTATGACATATATATATTTTTTTAAATTTTTTTTGGTGGGCTTATTACTTGCATCTATGACTTTGCAGAAACCCATTTCCAAATAAGTCTTTGTGGAAGTGAGAAAATGCAGAGTTTTTGCTGGTCCTTGATAAAGCCAAGGCTCAGTATTCTCGACACTTTCTACATTCAGTTGTTCTATTTTTTTCTCTTTTTACTCACACCGGTCAATACATAACCTTTTCTATGTTGTACTTGGTATGAGTCATAAAAATTTTTTGCTTCAGTCTCTTCTTAATAGAATGTGAACTCTGAATTTTCATAACAGCTGCGTTGCGCATTTTGATCTTCAGGTTATTTTGCAACTTTCGTTTTAAATTCTTAAGTTTTTCTTATGTTTTCGGCTATGCTCTTAAGTATATATATATATATATTTTTTTTATGTTACCATGGCATTTCCTTTGTACAATCCGCTGTTCGTTATTCTGGCATTTGTTCTCACGTCAGTACTTGCAGCGCCATCTGCCTTTTTGCGATGATCAGACTTGGAACCAAGCCCTCCGCTATCAACTATGTAGTTATAATTATCCAAATCGGTTCAGTAGTTTTCGAGATTAGTAAAAAAAAATTCCGTATATTGTCCTGAACTACTTTCTTTCATGTTGGGTGTGATCAGGCTGTATGTAAACAAAGCAGAACGATACACGAGAAATCGGGAGCTACTAGAAAGAAATAAGCTTCCCAATGGTGAAAGAATTATCCAAATCGGTTAAGTAGTTTTCAAGATTACTTCAAACACACAAAGTTTCTCTTCTTATTACTATTAGTATTAGTACAGATAAATGAAATAGTGCATGTCCACAATAAAGAAGTAAGCTTCCCAACAGTAAAAGAATTATCTGAATTGGTTCAGTAGGTTTTGAAATTAGTGAAAAAAATTCCGTATATTATCATGAAATACTTTCTTTCACATTGGGTGTGATCAGGTTGTATGTAAACAAAGTGGAACGATACACGGGAAATCGGGAACTACTAGAAAGCGATCTGATTTGGTAGTACAGCCAAAAATAATAAAAAATAAATGAAATAGCCTATGTTCACTGGAAAGAAATAAGCTTCCAAACAGGGAAAGAATTATCCAAATCGGATCAGTAGTTTTTGAGAATACCTCAAACACACAAAGTTTCTCTCTTCATATATTAAAAAGAAATTGTTAAAAACCAAACTGGCCAAATAAAACACATTTTTAACCCTATATGGTCAGTTATCCCAAAAAATTGTGAGCCTTGTTTTGATTTTACGAAAAAATACTTGTAGGTTCCAAAGAATTTGGTTTATTAAAATGCCCGTTACACCTAGCAAATAATATGGAAGTTAAAAGTTTTCAGTAGTTCAAATCTAAATAAGTTTTGCGCAACAGCCTCAATTTTGTTTGCGGGGAGGAAGGGAGGGGGGCAAGTGTTTCCGGGACGCCACTGAAGACAATGAAAGTGGTTTCAATATGCTTGCTTTGTTCTTAGTGACCCCTCACACTGTCCTCAAATTCACAACACAATTAGAAAAGTTATTCTAAGAAACAACAACATATGAATAAGTAATGTGCTTCCCACAGTCTTTGCTTCATAAACAAATTTGGGGAGACAGCCAGCTCTGTTAATCGATTATTTACAAACTTAGCAAATGTACTACAATACTTCAGCAAAATAGTGGTCCTTAGTGGTTATGGTTTTCTCTCACAAACTTGACTGATTCTGAATAACAGTATATTCTGTATGTTTTACTACTTAATTTATGTTGGTTACTATTATGGTAAACATAGAAAAGGTAGAAAGAACATTAAGACAAACACTTACTGACTGGAAAATTCTTCCTCAGAGGTGGTAGTCATCATTCAAAGAAAGCCAGCAAAAACTAAATTAAGCACAAAATAAAATTTGGTTAGCTTTTTATCTGACATGGAAAACCAGTTAATGCATACATAATTTATAAACCATTTTTTGATTGGGAAAGGTATAAACAGGGATCAAAAAATGTGGTTGCCTGGTCACCCAGGGCAACCAAAATTATTTTCAGCGCCACCAAGGAAAACATCACTAAAAAACACGTAATTCAAGAATTTGCGAGCCCCGTAAAAAAATAAAAAAACAGAAAGAGTAAGTACTTTCTTTTTTTTTTTTTTTACGGAGAGAGATAAGCTAATGACTGAGGGTAAAACATTTTTTGGACAGAAGTGTACATGACTTTGATATTATATATACCCCCCCCCCCCACACACACACACACACACACACACCTGATTCCGTGATTTGATTCTGGCCACTAAAAGAAGTAGCTGGCGACCAGATTTCAAAATATTTTTGTACCCCTAGGTATAAAGCAGTCCCACAACCAATTCTTGCAATTGTATTGTTGTACTGAGTGCACACCATTACCATAGCAAATCAAAGATTTATAATTTAACCTATTTACACATCATAATATTAGCATAGTCATTTTCATACAGAACAAAATGTATCACTGCAAGAATAAATATATTTACATTTAAGCTGGTAAAATTTTAACATTATCAGAAACACATACGATTTTACCTTAATTTTGCATCACTGCAGCAACTTAGTTTCAATATATGCCAAAGAAACAGAAACAATCAAATTTTAAGCAAAAAAAAAAAAAACTAATGATCATATAAAGATATTATTGGAAATTATTAAAGCTTCAAATTGTTACAGTAACTTTTATTTGAGATACCAATAAAAAATGTTTACATTCTTACAAAATACTATGGAGAATTCCATATGCTTGAATACAAATGCTGGCTAGTGTGCATTCAGTCAAAGAAGTATGTGATGTCATATTGCTGTGTGTTCCAGATTTGTTCCAATAGACCTCATAGTTGTGAAACTGAAAGTACATGTATTGGCTCTGACATCAAGTGCCTCCCAATCATGTCTGAGAAATGTTTGAGAGGAGACAGATATGGTGACCTTACTGATCACCAAAGGATGTTCATATCTTAAAAAGGGCAAATCTGGTTATCATGGTGATCCATTGTCATGTTGAAAGACTGCACTATCTATGTTCACCAAACATGAATCACCAGGATTATAATTTTTCAAAACAATAACCATCTCCCATATTGTCCTCCATAAACATTAAAGTTGCTAGTTGTAAATGCATTTATGGCACCTCTATTCATAGTGATTGTGGAATAACTTTTTTTACGGGTCTTTTAGAGGGAACTTTTAGAGGGAACTAAAATCTTATACCAGGTTTCAGCAACAGACTGCAAATAATACCTGGGAGTCTAAAAGACCCGTAAAAAAAGTTATTCCACAATTAAAGTTGCTTTCTTTTTGTATCTGATGGCTCCCTAAACCACTGCACATTAGGAGCTTATGACATACATCTCATACCCTAACCCAGTTCTCCCCTTGCCCTATTTTCACACTCACTTACCCACGACACATCACACATGGAGGTAGAAATGGCTATCATCACTAAACCTTACTAAATGCTATTGCAGACACCAACCAAACAGTCCATAATATAACAGAAGCCATGATATAACAGAAGCCATGAGCAGATGTGAGAGGCGAATAGCTAAATGGGAACTAAAATCTTATACCAGGTTTCAGCAACAGACTGCAAATAATACCTGGGAGTCCTGCCGGCACAAGTTCTTTATCGGCATCATGGAAGTGAATGACCTGTTTACCTTAGCCATACATGAAATGCAAGCAGTTACACCTTTAATCAGTTCTTCTGATACTGTCTTCCTCCACAATCCTAACATATATTTCATGATTAGACATGACTCTAACAATGTGATGGTTACCATGAAATATTATACAATTTTCTATAAAAGTTCTTCCCAAGACTTAATATCCCTGCAGCACTGACCATACAAGTAACACACATTAGGTGTGTTATCTCTATAATTACATACACACGTGATACATTCACAATTTTCAAATTAGACTGTCCACCCCCACCCCCTTCAGGGACAGGCGCAATCTACAGCTCTTGAGTCGGTGTCACTCTCTCATGGTCATGGTAGTCATTAAATCCAGAAATAAAAAAAATTAAAAGTTAGTTTTTGGCACCAGTGAAAAAATCGATTTTACATACTATTTAATTTTTTTTTATTCAAGGTTTAACGACCAGCGTGAGTGAATTGATGGGCTACAAGCAGTGGCCCGTCCCTAATTTTGGGCCACTTGTTCCAGGGAAAGGAGACATGCAGTGCCGTAAAAAAAAAAAAAAACAGCATCCATACCTCATGGAGATTCGAACCCGGGCCTTTCTCGAACGAATGGTCTTAAGCATGCGCCACCAGTGCAGCATTTAAAATTAGGATTACAAATACCACTATTTCCATACATTTCATATTAACACTATTAACCTTACATGAATATGTTTACACTTACAAAATACCGTAAACAAAATGTTATGCCCAAAACTTGCCATGCCCCTTCATGAGAAAAATATTTAAATTTCGCACTTAAACATCGGAGAACGATTCACATTTTTAAACCAGGCACAGGCAGGTGGCAGCACAGTTATCCAAATCTAGACCCACATGTGATTTGAGCTAAGACCTGCTCAAAATGCGAAATGACCTAAGAAAATGACGCCGAAAAAGCGTCCTAATTTCTGTTTGAGTTACGACAGAAGTGACCGTATGGTGGCTCTAGTTACACGCACAAACATCACAATTGACCTTATTCACCTCGCATTGCATCATGGGAAAACCTTTCCGTGGCCGAGGACCAACAACAGTTTCTTTACATGCGTTTTCCCATTAGTTTGGTTCCCCTCACCATGAGATATATCTAAAGACCTTTGTTGTTTTTTTTGATTGGAGGTTTAACGACCACCGTGAGCAACTCAATGGGCTATAAGTGGGCTATAAGCAGTCGCCCGTCCCTAATTTAGGGTCACTGGTTCCAGGGAAGGGAGAGAGCCAGTGCCGTAAGACAAACACAACATCCATGCCTGACCGGGATTCGAACCCGGACCCCTTACGGACGAATGATCAGAGGCCAGCGCCTTAGACCACTGCGCCACCGGGGCGGCAGACCTTGGTTCCACCCAACGAGATAGAAGTACGTAGAGTGCTTCATAGGCGAACGGGTGAAGCCACCGGAAACAAGTGGCAGCCATGTTTGATGAGTTACAGAACGATTTCCGTTCCGTGTTACGAAAGGGAGTTTTCGTAATATATGGTTTGATGTTAAATGAGGATATAACTCAGAAATTTTGTTACAAATACCTACGGAGTGAGGCTAAAACTTTAACGTATCGAATAACGCGTTTTTATTGTTAGTTGGCGGCAACAGTGTTTTAAAAAGAAAATGATATTTTAATGGATGCAGCTTGCTCTCGTTGAATAAAATCTCATGCCATAATTTTTTGTCATTTCACAAATTTTTTGGAAAAATTTTTCAGTAAAATATAGGTCGCCGGTAATAGAATAAAAGAAAAACTACAGTTGCATTCAATCCGCAATTTCGGTAAAAATCTTAGATATTCGTCGGTCATCACCATGAGAATGTTGAATCATCCCACAGCTTATCACACCAAATACATAGACGCCAAATATTTCATGAGAGTTTTAAATGAAAAACAAAAAGTTCGAAAAAAAACGGAAAATAAACAATGTGCTTATGCAGCCAAGATGCACCAATATTAAAATACTTTTACCAACTGCCCTTCTCTTATATAATCAGAAAAAAACAACTACTTAACTGGTTTTTATTTAATAAAAATGAAAAGTCCTGAGCACTGGGCATGTTTCTAATCTGTTTGTTAGACTTAACATTCTACAACACAGATCTGTAAGCCTTATTCGTGGGCAGGCAAGGCAATTGTGGTAACTTGCCCATAATAAAGGTATCTCCCAGTCTCCCAGCACATACACTAAATACTTCACTATATATATATATATATATATATGTGTGTGGGGATGTAAGGTCAGGTGATGCGTAACATCACAGCCTCTCCTTGACAAATGTCAACCCCGCCTTCTCGTGGTGCATCCTGTTCCCACTAAAGGGGCTCTGACGACCGCCCATAGCGGTATAACTATACCATCGGGATTAGAGGAAATTCTATCCCACACTCACCAACCCGCTTGGCCAGCGTGGTGAGTTATGGCCAAACCCCTCCAAAATGATTCCACAACTTAAATCTTGGCCCTCAGTCTCCGGCAGCTGGAATGTACCTGGCCAAGGCAGCGGCCAGTGCGACATGAAGGCAGAGGGTGCTAAGAATCCCCGGAGGACCGGACTAGGCTGCCATCTGATGCTGACCTTGGCTACTTACAATGGACGCTCCCTATCTTCTGATTCAAGGCTTCTTGAATTGGAAGAGGAACTACAAAGGATCAAGTGGGACATCGTGGGGCTAAGTGAGGTAAGGAGAAAAGGAGAAGATCTCATCGAACTGAAAAGTGGACATCTCTTCTACTATCGTGGGACAGATACTGGCAGAACTAGTGGTGTTGGATTTATAATAAACAAGAAACTGAAGGATAAAGTTGTAGAAGTTGAAAGTTCCTCTGACAGAGCTGCACGACTTGTTATCCAAATCTCGAAAAGATACCAGGCTCAGATTATTCAAACTTATGCACCCACCACAAGTCATCCTGAAGAAGAAATTGAAGAATTTTATGAGGAAATTTGTCATCTAAATAATAAAGGTAAGCAGCACTTGAAAATAATTATGGGAGATTTCAATGCAAAAATAGGGCAACGGCAACAGAATGAAACTTCAGTAGGTAAATTCGGTCATGGCAACAGAAACCAGCGTGGAAATACTCTCGTTGAGTTTGCTGAGGCAGAAGGGTTTTTCATCTTGAACTCCTTCTTCAAGAAAAAGCCACACAGGAAATGGACATGGAGACATCCAAATGGGACGACAAGTGAAATTGATTTTATTATGTGTAACAAAAAATTCGTCATAGAAGACTGCAGTGTGCTAAACAAGTTCAACACAGGTAGTGACCATAGATTGGTGAGATGTAAGATGCACCTCAACACTAAACTTGAACGTGGCAAGCTCAAAGACAAACAAAATCCATTGACATAACCAACCTTAAAAAACACCATAATACCTTCAAGTTAGAACTGAAGAACAGGTTCTCTGCTTTAGAAGGCCTAACATCGGAAGAAGTGGACATCTCTGAAGTTAACAGAAAAGTAACCAAAGCTCTTATGGAAACAGCAACAAAATTAGCTGGGTCTAAGAACAAGTTGCATGTGAACAAATTATCAGGAAAAACCAAAATGTTGATGCAAAAAGAAGAAGAGATGAGGACAACTAAAGAAGATGTGACTTCCAAAGTGGAATATATAGAGCTATGCAAGACAGTAAGAAAAAGTATCACTGAAGACGTAAGGAAATTCAACTGTGAACTAGTGAGGAAAGCAATTGAAAACAACCAAAGCCTAAAGATAGCAAAGGGACATCGCAGTAAAGGAAGAAAACAGATTATGGCACTGAGAAAAGAAGATGGTTCTGTAACAAGAAATAGAGGCGAAATTTTGACAAGAGTGAAAGATTTCTACTCCAAATTATATGAAAGGGATGATACATGCACTCCAGACATCATGAAAGATACCAGTACCAGAGTTCCTCCAGTCCTTCCAGCAGAAGTTGCACATGCAATCAAGAACATGAAGCGAGGAAAAGCTCCAGGAGAAGATGGAATTACTGTAGACATCATACAAGAAGCAAGTGGAGAAATCGAAACAGTACTCGCCCAAATTTTCACTCGATGCCTTAATGAAGGGAAGATTCCTGAGGATTGGAACACCGCTACAATGATCCTGCTACATAAGAAAGGTGACATTGAGGATCTCGGAAACTATAGACCTATCAGCCTCCTATCAGTAGTTTATAAAATCTTCACTAAAGTTCTTTCACACCGCTTGAAGGTAACACTGGACATGGCTCAACCGAGAGAACAAGCTGGATTCAGGAGTGGCTACAGCACAATAGATCATATCCACGTGCTGAGAGAACTAATTGAAAGAGCGAGGGAATATGAACTTCCATTGTGCATGGCTTTTATCGATTATGAAAAAGCCTTTGATTCGGTGAAACCATCAGCAGTTACAATGGCTCTGAAAACCTGCGGTATTGAAGATGCATACATTAATATTATTAATAACATCTATGAAAATGCAAGTGCAAAGATTAGGCTGTTTGAAAATACAACACACGTAAAAATTGGAAAGGGAGTGAGACAAGGTGACACCATATCTCCAAAGCTCTTTAATGCCACATTAGAGGGTGTTTTTCAGTCGCTGAGCTGGGAAAACAAGGGGATAAAGATTAATGGAGATTATCTAACCCACCTTCGTTTTGCTGATGACGTAGTCATTTTTGCAACTACCCCATCAGAGCTGCAGAGTATGATCCAGGAACTTGCTGACAAGAGTAAAGAAGTGGGATTAAAAATGAACTTTCAGAAGACAAAAGTGATGTTCAATGCTTTTACAAGAAATGAAGATTTATCGATTGATGGAGAAAAGCTGGAGATAACAGACACGTACGTTTATCTTGGACAGCAGATATCAAGTGAGGGTCACATTGATGAAGAAATTAATCGGCGTACAAAACTTGCCTGGAGAGCTTTTGGAAGAAACAGCATTATTTTCAAGAGCAATATGCCATTAAGTCTTAAAAGAAAAAGTGTTTGATCAATGCATCCTTCCAGTGCTTACGTATGGTGCAGAGACGTGGACCTTAACTAAAAGAGACATACAAAGGCTGCAAACAACTCAAAGAAGCATGGAGAGGTGCATGCTTGGTGTAACCAGGAGAGATAAGAAGAGGAACTCGTGGATCCGAAAAATGACAAGAGTGGAAGACATCATGATCAGAGTTAAATCCCTGAAATGGCAATGGGCTGGACATACTGCCAGAAGGACAGATCATCGATGGACAGCCGAAATTTTAGATTGGATTCCAAGGGACAGGAAAAGACCCAGAAGAAGACCACGTGGGAGATGGGTGGATGAAATTCGAAAGTATGCAGGTGTGACATGGAGGAGACTGGCACAAGACAGACCGTTGTGGAGGAAACTTGGGGAGACCTTCGTCCAGCAGTGGATTGATAATGGTTGACAATGATGATGATGATGATATATATGTGTGTGTGTGTGTGTGTGTGTGTGTAAATATATATATATAAGACCCAGAAGAAGAACCCATGGGGGATGAATGGATGAAATTCGAAATCATGCAGGAGTGATACGGAGGAGACAGGCTCAAGACAGACAATTGTGGAAGAAACTTGGGGAGGCCTTCATCCAGCAGTGGATTGATAATGGTTGATGCTATATATATATATATATCAGTAAAAAGAAGTAAAGCACACTCATGTAGTAATTACACCACATCAACACTGTGCCCTGCTGCAGAAATTAGACGTAATAGAAATAAACATAGAATAAACCACAAGCAACCCACTTTCATGACTCTAAACACAAATGACATAGAATAAAACAACTCAGGAACCCCAAACCACTCTTCAGGGGAAAACATCTGGAGCCCCGGAGTTAAATCATAGCTTAGGTGTTACAGAACAAAACCCAAAAGACCCCACTGGAGATGGGTGGTTGAAATTCAAAAGCATGTCGGAGTAACGAGGAGACAATTGTGGAAGAAAGTTAGGGAGACCTTATTTATATACATATTGATTATATACAGTACATATATATTGTAATGATAATGGTTGTCAATTATGATGATATATATACAATTATCAAACCACTGCTGAATGAAGGTCTCCCCAAGTTTCTTCCACAATTGTCCGTATTGAGCCTGTCTCCTCCATGTTACTCCGGCATGCTTTTGAATTTCATCCACCCATCTCCCATGGGGTCTTCTGGGTCGTTTTCTGTCCTTCGGAATCCAGTCCAAAATTTCCGTTGTCCATCGATTGTCTGCTCTTCTGGCAACATGTCCAGCTCATTACCATTTCAGTGATACCACTCTCTATATATACACTGAAGTGTCAGAAAAACTGGTACAGACGAGCTTATGAAAAATACACAGCAACGTCACATATGCGCGTACTCGGTTGCGTCCGCCAGTGCGAATATAAAGCAATAGACATCCTTGCCAGCTGCCATAGCTGTTTTTGGCATGAGAATGACAAGTAATAACGATTTAAGCGATTTTCAACGCGGTGTCATAGTTGACGCTCGTGAGTTGGGCCATAGTATTTCGGAGAGAGAAACGAAGTTCGGATTTTCACGGACGACCATTGCAAGGGTGTACCGTGACTACAAGAATTCCGGCAAAACCTCCAACCTACGATACCAGTGTGGCCGTAAAAAGACATTGAGTGGACTTGAGCTAATGGTTTTAGCCTATTTGAGTTGCTCGCGGTGGTCGTTAAAACCTCCAACCAAAAAAAAAAAAAGAATCTTTTCACGTGATAGGCGTGCAACACTCTCGCAGGTAACATCGGGATTCAATGCTGGAGCATCAACAAGCATCAGCGTCCGGACTGTGCAACATACCCTGCACGATATGGACTTTGGGAGCTGCCGCCCAACTCGAGTCCCCTTGATGGGTGCACGACACAGAGCTGTCGCTTGGGCACGACAACACCATCACTGCACACTTGATGACTGGAAACAAGTATCCTGGTCTGACGAGTCACGTTTCCAACTGTATCGGGCAGATGGAAGGATTCATGTGTGGCGCAAACCCCAATAAGCCTTGGATCCCGCCTGTCAACAGGGAACTGTGTCGGCTGGTGGGGAGTCCGTAATAGTATGGAGCGTGTTTATTTTATTTTTTTTTATTGGAGGTTTAACGACCACCGTGAGCAACACAATGGGCTATAAGCAGTCGCCCTCCCTAATTTAGGGTCACTGGTTCTAGGGAAGGGAGAGAACCAGTGCCATAAGACAAACACAACATCCATGACTTACCGGGATTCAAACCCGGACCCCTTTTGGACGAATCATCAGAGGCCATCGCTTAGACCACTGCGCCACCGGGGCGGCGGAACGTGTTTATCTGGACTTCACTGGGACCCCTGGTACGTCTAAAAATGTCTATGGCCGGACAACGCTATGTGTGCATCCTTGCTGATGAGGTACACCCGTTCATGTCCTGCATTCATGCTAATGGGTTGGTCCTGTTCCAACAGAACAATGCACCTCCACACAAGTGTCGGGACGCCACATTATGGTTAAAAGAGCATTCGTCTGAATTTGGGGTGTTGCCTTCCCAAACAAGTCCCTACATCTGAACGTGATAGAACACATTTGGGATGCCATGCAACGCGCTATCGAACACTGGAATCCGAGGCCTCAGAATACACCCGAATTGTGGAACGCTCTGCAGGAAGTACGGTGTGCATTGCCTACAGCATATTTCCAGAAGCTGGTGGAGTCCATGCCCCGTCGTATTTCTGCAGTCCTGCTGCTCCCGTGGGGGACCTACCAAGTATTAGACTGGTGTACCAGATTTTCTGACACTTCAGTGTATATTCTTTGAGTTGTCTGCATTCTTTGCATGTCTTTTTTAGTTAAGGACATACATACAGTATATATATACATACCTGGTCATGATGTCGCCCACCTTCTCTCTATATATACACTGACAGTAAAAAATCCCAACACCACGAAAAATAGTTGTAGAGGGATGAAATGGCGGCAATGCATTTGTATAGGTAACATATTTTATCGATTAAGGTTTCAAGATCACAGCTTAATGTAAGCGCGAGAATAGCCATTTTAAATGTGAAATGCTGGTACATTAATAACCGGTGTAACCGCCAGAATGTTGAATGCAAGCACGCAAACGTTCCTGCATTGTGTCGTACAGGTGCTGGATGTCAGTTTGTGGGATGGAGTTTCATGCCTGTTGCACTTGGTCGGTCAATACAGGGACGGTCAATGCTGGTTGGGAGTGACGCTGGAGTTGTCGTCCAATGATGTCCCATACGTGCTCGATTGGTGAAAGATCTAATTTTTGGCATCAAAAGAAAAATCTTTCTACACATCCTGCTTTTAATACATGGGCATGTATTATTTTAAATATTTTTCAAGTCCTGGGCTCAGTGACCATAAAATTCAGATTATAGACTTTAATTTTTTTCGAAGCAAAAATTGCCTTTATTTCAATATTAAGTATTTAATGTTTTTTTATTGCACTTTCATACTTTACTTTTTTTAAGAAGCCTAGTTCTTTGTAGTTCGACAGCTGAAATTTGGTGGTTTTCACCTGATACACTGCTGGACAATTGCTAAGGACGGATCATAAACGGCTATATAGCGCATAAAAAAGTAAGTGTGGTTGAATGCCAAGTCAAATAAAATAATGTCAGAATGACAGGACATTACAAGAAAGACAATTTATTGAGCTCTGAAATCCGGAAGGCTTTGGAACGTGGTAAAGGGACAAACAGGCCATTTTGTGCAGAATACGTAAACGTGAAAAATGCAATTACAGTCCGTAGGCGTTCCGGCGTAAGATGTCAATACGGGATACGGCCACCATGGAGGGCGATGCAAGATTCCACACGTCGTGTCATGCTTTGCACAACATTATCAAGCAGCTGTTGGGGTAATTTATCCCATTCCTCTGTCAGTGCCCGGATGAGGGTGTCCTTGTTTATTGGAGGGCATTAGCGACCAGTAAGACTCCTCCCCAAAGCATCCCACACATTTTCAATGGGATTCAGATCAGGAGAACGTGCTGGCCATACAAGACGTTGAATATCCTCGCTCTCAAGACACTCCTGGACATCGACTGTTCGATGACATGTTGCACTGTCGTCCAAGAAAATGAATCTATCACCGACAGCACCACGGAACATGCGAACATGAGGCAGCAGAACATCATTAATGTATCGTTGGCCAGTCATAGTCCCAGTTGGAAGCACATAGAGGGACGTACGGCCATTGATCATGATGCCAGCCAATACCATGACACTACATGCCGGATATCGGTTCCTTTCCTGTATGTTTGCTGGACAATATGCAGTACCACTATCACGCCAGATCAGTTGTCGTCGACAATCAGACGATGGACTGTATCTGCTGTCATCTGAGAAGAGGACAGCAGAACAGTTGTTATCAGTCCAATTGCGATGTTGATGGCACCATTGCAAACGGGCGGTAAGGTGACGTCTGGAAAATGGGATGCACACAACAGGACGGCGGGCGTATAGTCCTCCTTCATGCAAACGTCTGGCGACAGTTTTTCGGGAGATGCGCTTGCCAGTAGCAGCTATAAACTGATTTGCTACCTCACTAGCTGTGCTGCGCCGGTGTCTTTTTGTTGATAGCACTATGTACCGATCTTCTGCAGGTGTCGTACTGCGAACACGACCTCCCCAGTGACGTTTGCTACACTCTCCATTTGTTTGAAATGATGTCCAGAGCCTTGAAACGACACTGTAGCTGACGTCGAACTCCCTGGCAACATCTGTTATTTTTCGCCCTTCTTCAATCTTGCCAATATTACGGCCACGCGTAAAATCATCTAGGTGATGTCGGAAAGACATACTGAAAATTGCAAGTTCGTCAATTGATTCTTTCCCTTTCAACTTTGCGTTTGAACAGCAACGGTCAATAGGCGTCAAATCATTTATATCTCTTATCAGCGATATGACGTCACAAACAAGTTCGGCAATCTAAAATTTGCATACGCACAACACGTCTTACTGTATCCCGCACTTATGCTAATTTCCACATTTTCGTGCCTTCCATTTTATGGTTGCTATCGTTGCTATTGTCATCCGTCCTTAGCAATTGTCCGGCAGTGTATTTGTACACATTTTGGCAATTGTTAAGATGTGCTGCACATAGTTTTTTTTCAATTTTAAGGGCACAGACGCTTATAAATATGAAGTGAAAGATTGATAACCGCTGATTTTTTTTTGATTGGAGGTTTAACGACCACCGTGAGCAACTCAATGGGCTATAAGCAGTCGCCGTCCCTAATTTAGGGTCACTGGTTCCAGGGAAGGGAGAGAGAGCCAGTGCCGTAAGACAAACACAATATCCATGCCTGACCGGGATTCGAACCCGGACCCCTTACGGACGAATGATCAGAGGCCAACGCCTTAGACCACTGCGCCACCGGGGCGGCACCGCTGACTTGCATTCATGTTGTGCAAAAAGTTTGGTGAGCAAATGTTTATGTTTTTTGGGTTCCTTCAGCAGTCTTTCTGGAAACACCACAAGTGTGACTGCTTTGTATTTTAGAGATATACAGGCACAACTTGTTCAATTCAAAGAAAGATTGATTTTTTTTGGAGGTTTAACGACCACCGTGAGCAACTCAATGGGCTATAAGCAGTCGCCCGTCCCTAATTTAGGTTCACTGGTTCCAGGGAAGGGAGAGAACCAGTGCCGTAAGACAAACACAACATCCATACCTCACCGGGATTCGAACCCAGACCACGTTCGGACGAATGATCAGAGGCATCGCTTAGACCACTGCGCCACCGGGGCGGCCAAAGAAAGATAGATTTAAGTGAGTGATATTTGTTTCACAGTAACCTCTCATATGGTTCCTGCAACAGGAATAACTGGCAATTTGCTGCATGGACATATTGACTGTTTATCCATCATGAATCTGAGGTGACATTGTTCAAAAAAAAAAAAACACCTATCACACAAAAATCAAATGCAAGTAGTTTAATAAGTAGGAACTGCACACCAAATTATACTCAAAATAGTATAACTATACTAAAATCCGAAATTTCTTGGCGTAGAATACAAATAAAACTTTCCAAGCTTTCGCACATCAACCAGATGGCTTTCGCAAGGAAGGCAGGCAGCTGTTAGCTGCCTACCTTCCTTGAGAAAGACATCTGGTGGCGAAAGCTTAGAAAGTTTTTTTTGTATTCTATGCCAAGAAATTTCGTATAGTTATACTATTTTGAGTGCAATTAGTTTTTACAAAAGTTGCTAGTCCCTTTCTTTTGTATTATTCCATTTGCTAAGAGTATCATACTTCTTTTTTCAATTGTCATTTTTTTAATTGGAGGTTTAACGGCCACCGTGAGCAACTCAATGGGCTATAAGCAGTCGCCCGTCCCTAATTTAGGGTCACTGGTTCCAGGGAAGGGAGAGAGCCAGTGCCGTAAGACAAACACAACATCCATGCCTGACCGGGATTCGAACCCGGACCCCTTACGGAAGAATGATCAGAGGCCAGCGCCTTAGACCACTGCGCCACCGGGGCGGCACTGGTTAGCTTATCGTTGGTTCTCTCCGTCTTATGTTACCACAAACATATTTTCTTTATAATTAATGTATTCCCAAGGATCAAAATTAGCACCTTGATAAAACTAACTTTAAATTATAGTATGGGATACCTAATATTTCCTAAAACATAACCATAATTAAGCAATTCAACATTTGTTTGTCTGCTGACGTCATCAATGTACGGGTCGCACCATCTATTAGCAGGTGTAACATTACTTAAAGAAAAATAATTGATTTTTAATATAATTATGGTTATGTTTTAGGAAATGTTATGTACTCAATGCTATAGCTTAAAAATCGTTTTATCGATGTGCAAATTTTTAGCATTAGAAATACATTAATTGCGAAGCAAATATGTAAAAAAGTTTTACCATTGGAAACATAAGAAATAAATTTAAGTGGAACCACCTTAACATGGCGTTACGTTGCAAGGGTTCAGGAAAATCTTGATTTTCGTAAATTTATTAACGACATGTCTAACTTTTGCCGCCGCCCCGGTGGCGCAGTGGTCTAAGGCGCTGGCCTCTGATCATTCGTCCGTAAGGGGTCCGGGTTCGAATCCCGGTGAGGCATGGATGTTGTGTTTGTCTTACGGCACTGGCTCTCTCCCTTCCCTGGAACCAGTGACCCTAAATTAGAGACGGGCGACTGCTTATAGCCCATTGAGTTGCTCACGGTGGTCGTTTAACCTCCAATCAAAAAAAAAAAACTTTTGCCCACCGTATGGTTGTGCTAATAAATCCTGCAGCCTAAATTGTGTAGACGCAAGAAAAACATTCCTTAATTTTCCTCTGAAAAATAAGAAATTATTAAAGCAATGGCTGTGTAAAATGAAGCGCGGTGATTTCCATTCCGATGTGCACTTTCCAATATGTTCTGTCTACTTTAACGAAAAAGCTTTTTCAATATTATGGACTACAAATCAAAGGCAGTTGAAACCTCGCAGTATTCCTTCGAATTTCAATTTCAATAAAGAAAAAAAAGGTAGGAGAAAATTGATGAACTATTTGAATCGGTAAATTACGAATTAAGTTCTACTTTCCTCAAAGAATGAAACAAACGTATCTATAATTTCTCTTTTATTTGATGTTAGGCATTCATTTAATTATTAAGCAGATTGCTTAGCGTGCGAACCCTAGTTTGTTTCCTTATTACGTATTTGTCGGCAGGCCCTGATTTACGGGAGGGCACACGGGGCACGTGCCCAGGGCCCCCGATTTTGGGGGCCCCCAAATTTGAATTAAATGTGTACTTAGTTAATGGGAATTTTTGTGTGTGTATATGTAAAATTTATTTTTTTACTTTTGCATGCTCGTGAGTCATGTGTTTATAAATGTGGTACTTACATGCAGTGAGTTTGAGTTTCGAGTTTCACGTAAACATGTGGCCATTAATGAGTTTCAGTGGTTTAATAACCTTCAGGTGGCCATTGAGAAGGAGGGCTGCTTTCATTGATTCACGTGACCTTTTCTTGCTTCTCCGAACGCACCTAAACTTAACTGATCCTTCAACTTCCTGCACACGGATTGTCGTTGTCGTAACTCGCAACTGTAACCTGAAACGCGATGGCATGGTTGTATTTTGCGTTGCGTTTCTTGTAGTCTGATGGAATGTTGGATATATGTTAATTTTATATATAATCAAATTTAGTTAGTTGTAACAATAGATTTAAGTTGAATTATTTAACAGTTAAATTATGTCAAAACATACATATTTATCCGGCAGTGCTAAACGGAAAGCCAAACAATTGAAACTGAAGGATGATGACCTGCAGCATGGTAGAATTGAACGTTTTGCCATTAAAAATTGGATATTTCACTTGGTCCCAAAATTCCTACACATTCCTCTAATTTTACTACTGGTGAGTCTCTTGAGGGTAATTTGTCTTTGGAAGCCAGTAATCTGACTTCAGAATCATCTAACATCACAGGTGCTCCTAATATTTTGAATTCATCTAATGAAGAGAGCACAAGTTCCACAATGAATGTAGTGGATCTTGCCTTATGGGGAGAAATTACAGAAGAAATGCGCAAATGATTTTTGAGCAATCCACCAGTCCAAGATTTGAAGTTGCTGGCATTCACAGGGAAGGATATCTGTGGTAAAAAATCGTTTCTCAACAGAAGGCAATTTTTTCAGAATAAAAAAAAAATAATGAGAAGGTAAAACGCGACTTTCTTCTTTTAACCCCATCAACTTGTTTACTATTCTGCCGGATATGCAAATTGTATGCTAGGAGCACTACAGCATTAGGATCCACAGGTTTTTCTGACTGGAAGCATGCAAGTGAACGTCTTACAGAGCATGAAAATTTACACATACACAGGCAAGCAGTATGTGACTATTCATCACGCATGAATGCTTCTGCACGCATTGACTGTCAGATAGTTATGCAGTATCGGAAGGAATTCAAGTACTGGCAAGGCGTTTTTTTTTTTTTATTGGAGGTTTAACGACCACCGTGAGCAACTCAATGGGCTATAAGCAATCGCCCGTCCCTAATTTAGGGTCACTGGTTCCAGGGAAGGGAGAGATCCAGTGCCGTAAGACAAACACAACATCCATGCCTCACCGGGATTCGAACCCGGACCCCGTTCGAACGAATGATCAGAGGCCATCGCTTAGACCACTGCGCCACCGGGGCGGCAAGATGTTTTGTATAGAGTTGTTGCAACAGTTAAGTATCTCTCAGTTAGTGGGTTGGCAATGTATGGTGATCATGAAACAATTGGATCAGTTCCGAATGGAAATTTCCTGGGCTGCTTAGAATTAATTGCAGAATTTGATCCATTCTTAGCTCAACACTTGGAAAAATGTGGGAATCCAGGAAGTGGTAACACCAGTTACTTATCTTCAACATGTGTGGATGAATTTGTTAAATTAATGGCTGTACGTGTTTTTAATGCCATCACTGATGAAATAAAAATGTCAAAATATTTTTCTGTCATAGTTGACTCTACTCCAGATATTACACACATAGATCAACTGGCTTTTATCATAAGGTATGTCAACAAAGATTGTGAAGCAAAAGAACGGTTTTTGACATTTATTCCATTCCGTGGACATACTGCAGAAAACATTACAAATACCATGATATCTTTTCCACAGGATGCTGGCCTGGATACTATGAATGTCAGAGGAAAAAGCTACGACAATGCCAGCAACATGTCTGGGAAGTATTCTGGTGTTCAAACACCCATTATGGAAATCAATCCACTAGGGGAATATGTGCCATGTTCTGCTCACAATTTAAATTTAGTTGGTGTGAATAGCATAAATAGTTGTGGTAAATTTATTTCTTTTTTCACATTTTTGCAAAAACTCTATACTTTTTTTTTGCATGAACTCACCGTTGGAAGATACTTCAGGAGAAAGTCCAGGAAGCACACGGAAATTCATCACTCACACTGAAGAGTCGGTCAGTTACCAGATGGTGTGCAGATGCTGCAGCTACACAATCAGTGAGGAAAATTTATCGTGAAATAGAGAAAGTTTTAGTATTTCTGTCAGAAAATGTAGATGATTCTCGACAGACAAGAGATGAAGCAAAATCACTGCTGAAGAAAATGCGAACAATGAAAATATCGATCAGCACAGTAGTTTGGGACACAATACTTCAGAGATTAAACTGCGCAAATCAAACTTGCCAGAATCCAAAAGGAAATATTTCTGAAGTACCTAAAATTTTCGAGTCGTTAATTGAATTCATTCAGTTTATGAGGGGAAAATTTTGAAGTCTATGAAGAGGAAGCTAAAACATTAGTGTCTGAAAATGTGCAATACCATGGTCATGAATTCCGAAGAAAGAAAGTGCCCAAGAATAAACTCCTAGATGAATGTTACAGTGAACATATTTTCAGTGCAAAGGATTTATTTAGAACTCAGGTTCATTATGTGCTTTGTGATGCTTTAATCACTCAGCTTTCAAGCAGAAAAAGTGCTTATGAAAATATAATGAGAAAATTTCAATTTTTTACAAAAAAATCAAGATCTGAAATTTTTTAAGGGGCAAAAGCATTGCAGGAATACTATAACAATGACCTTGACGACCAGTTTGCTGATGACTTTTTGCAATTCTCCTCAATGATGGGGGAGCATGCAACCGTTCCCCAGATGCTGCAAACTTTGAAGGTAAGCAATTTAGAAGCCACATTTCCGAACACTGAGACTGCACTTGGAATGTTCATGACATTACCGATTTCAAATTGTACAAGTGAGAGATCATTTTCTTTGCTGAAAAGACTGAAAAATCTCTTGCGATCAACCATGCGACAAACAAAACTGGCATCATTAGCTCTGCTGTCTTTGGAGAGTGATGTGACACAGTCTTTAAATTATGATTCTCTGATACATGACTTTGCATCTAGGAAATGTAGAAGAAAAATATTCAACCCAACTGTTTCGTCCTGATATAGGAGGTAAATTTTCAATTTTTTTTATTCATTCCTAAAAATAAAGAATAGTAAATGAGTTATTACAAATAAAAAAGATCTGGTGCCCAAACACAGCACTTTGTCATCGTATTGTCATTTTTGTTTGACACTGGACAACTTATACATTCATGTCATTATGTGCTCATTAGATTTTGGTAAAAATTAGGTAAATGTGTAGTTTAGCGTCCTAAATTATTTGGTCGGAAAAGATGTAAAATTTCGAAAAAGTGTGATGTACAGATTCTAAAATATGCAATTTAAGGGGAAATGGTGAAAAAATTTCATCGTCAGAATGAATATTAAAGATGTTTACCGAAAAACTTGAACTCCAAGTATGACGAGTCAGAGGACGCTGCGGGAGGCCGTAAACAACGCTGCGGCGTTGACATGAAGCTGTGCTCCGTTGAAAGGAAGGATCGCTGCAGCCAGGTTATTCACGGGCGGAATAGTACAACAGGAACCGGGTACGCTGTTGTCAGGAAAGAGTGTAGTGCTACGCTACAGAAAATAGTTAATTTCGGTGTCAGTTCTTGACATCGCAATCGGACAGCTTCTTGTTTTTTTCGTATGGGATTCTTTGATACTGAATGTATGAACTCATTTCTCCATGGAAGCTTTTTTTTATTTAGTAATCAAACTTTCACATTGAGGCTTGTCATCTAACTTCCGTTGGAGAGAATGCGACACCTACTCTAACGCTTTTCTAGAAACAAGAAAGGAATGTGCATACTTACTATTTCGTATCACAGAATTACATGCCAAAGAACGAAGACAATCTCTGCATGTTTCTTTAAAAAGTGAGACAGAAATTTCAAACTACATTCTTTAGCATAGAAGTATATTCTGTTACTCTTTCCTGACAAGAGCGTACCTGATTCGTGTTGTACTATTCTGTCCATGAATTCCCCGCCAGAGCAAACCTTCTTTTCAACGGAGCAAAGCTTCAGGTCGTCGTCGCGGCGTGTGTTTACTCATCGTACTTGGAGGTAAGTTTTTCGGTAAACATCTGTAATATGACTTTTTTTTTGTTTTTTTTTTGAAATTTTGCAAATTTTCAGACCAAATAATTTAGGACGCTGAAGTACAGATTTACCAAAAATTGAACCGGTACTAGGTGTTCCCCTCAGCTTTTCAGATTATTAATATAATGGTTTTTTTTGTATATCTCAGACTTTTCCCCATCAACACAAAATTTTATGTTTTGCAGTTTTCTGATATATTGATCATGATGTGCTGATTTGATCTTGGTAGAAACCGGGAAGCTGGAAGTAGGAGTTCCCATAGCACTTTTTCAATTGTTTATGCAGTTTCATATCTCTATTTATGAGAAGGTCCAGTGGAGGTCACCATGGATTATTTTTTCTTGTTTTAATTCACATTTTTTGTAGGATGCATTGTTCTCATGTTCTAGACGCAAGAATCAGTACATTGCAAGACCACAATATTCACTAAAATTAAGATGTCCATCCATTTCGTCATAGATATATTGTTATAGTTGGAATCTATGGGGTCATTAACACCACAAACAACTGATCAACCAGTTGTCCCCGCACAGCCAGAGTTGTATAAAAATAAAATGTATCTGCGTACACAGCTATTGAAACAAAAAACTCGCTGCAAACCCGCAAACCATGATAACAATAGAATAAGATAATTTCAGGGAAAATTAATAAAACAAATAATTATTAGAACATTACAGATGCCAATGAGGACAAAATAAGTACATTCCATTGAATGTGCAGCAATGTGTGTAAAATGGACTTTTATGGCAAAATATTGGACTACGAACCTCATAAAAACAAGAGATTAAAGAAAGTTTTTATATCCAGAAAAACAGTTCTATCAATGAACCTTCAAAAATTATAAATATGATTTTCAACAAGTTAATTCAAAAAATACTGGACTTTACAAAATGCATAAGGAGATTATTTTTATTTAATTGGCAACTGAAAGTGGAACGTGGCAATAAAATTTAAATTCTGTGTAAACAAAACCTTTAATACAGTTCGTATACATTGAGAACAAGGCCTTGATAAAATCTAGAGGCCAGAAATGTCTGTAAAAACAAAAGAACTTAGAAGATGTGAAAAAAAATTAAGTTCTTCAGTTGAAATAGAATTAAGAATATTAATCTGAGTAAAGCGTTGAGTAAGTGTTTTAATTGCTGTATATACGCCTAACATTTTTATTTTTTTAATCTACATGCAAAAACTATCTGCAAACCTGCTAATGATTTGAAACTATCAGCGTACGCACGTACGCCTACATTTTGCTACTCTGCACACAGTGACTATTATTTGGTCGATAGAGAATAACGAGGGGGCCCCGGAAATGTTTTGTGCCCTGGGCCTCGCATGTAGTAAATCGGGCCCTGTTTGTCGGAGCTACTAAATGTTTTTGTTTTACAAAACAAGGTACTCAATTTTATGTTTCAGATATTTCGCCATGAAAATTTAATATAGCGTGTACGAGAAATGCTACATTAAAAACTTCCTTATGACTAACGGCGATGCTCTCTTGCGTCATGTGAAATAAACATCGAATACAAAATTGTCTTGGTGTATTTTTGCAACTTTGATTTGTTCTTCTAAGAAATTGATTTCTTCTTCTTCGTCCTGTTGCCCTCTTAATTTCTCGGCAAAATCCATGATGTTAAGATCGTAAAAATGAGCAAACAGTAAGGAATAATCAAATAGCGAAAACATTGAATTTGCCGTTGAAACCATCGAGCTTGAATTTCCCGTTGAAACCATCGAGCTTGAATTTCCCGTTGAAACCATCGAGCCGATGGCGGCAGACTACTGTTAAACTGGGCAGCTTACGAGCGCCCGCTTTTTCACACCTTTTATATTGTATTTATTTGTTTGTTTTTTAATGCTGGCGATTGGAAACCTCAACGAACTATAGGGGGCGCTGCGCAAACGTAAACAAACTTCTCTAGTACGGTTAACGTCGCACGTGTTTCCATAAAGTCGAATGTTAGAATGGCTGGTTTGTCGCTTTCAATCCTTGAAATAATGAAATTTGTGGACGCTTCAAAAAATTCAAGATGCATTAAAGAAGGGGAAGTGATTGTTAATGTAGGCCATATAATTTCTTGTGGAATTAAAAAGGAAGATGGAAGAGAAATTCTCATAGTTTCGCACTGCATTCAGTCCACGGCAATAACGTCGTCGCCTCACTCCATCAACGGTGTTTTAGATACAAGTAACAGTGAAATTTCTATAAAGTCATTTGAGTGCTCTTGTAAAGCGGGCAGAAGTGGAACGTGTAAGCACTGTGTAGCAGTAATGCATTACTGTAACAGGTAATTTTTGTTTTTACATTTTCAGACAAGTGATATAGTAATACCGACAGTGGTGTTCTAATCCGGATTACTATTAAAAGCTGACATTTCGTTTCACTTGACGTTTCCCAGGACCCATTTTCAATACTGTCAACAATAACATTTGTAATTTTTGAACATTCTGTTCCTAAAAGTGTTTGTGAATTGGTAATTGTTGATCATCATTGGGTTCTGCGTTTTTGAACCGATGACTGTTGACAGAACATTGCAAATCTTGTTCCATAATGAAGTTTAAATTTATACTGATAACAGCAATTATTTGTTTTCAAGATTATGTAGAAATGCGGATTTTTTAATTACTACTATGCAATAAAAACACGCTGCCTTGTTTATTATTCATTCAAAGACGTTACTAGGTTAGTAGCATTTTACTGGAAGGATTTCAAAAGCAAGGCACAAACGTTTATACTAACTTGTGAAAAACATAGCCGAAACCTTGGGAACGACATTGCGGGACACAACAATACGATTTGTTCTTCTTCACGGAATTCTCCATTATACAACTCTCTAATTCCAGAATGAATGCAAAAATAAACCAAACTACGACAACTGAACGTAATGAGCGATCTACCAACAGCCAAACATTGAGCCGAAAACGTTACTCGTACTACAGTAATTCTTCCTTTTGCCGCTAGAGGGAGAGCGGACCGCTGAGATTGCTAATCACCTTGTTTTCTCCCATTTCTTGTTACTATATTTATTTTGTACCTGTATATATATTTTGTTCGGGGTTCCTTTCCCAACATTTTGAGCAATAAAGACCTTATGAAGACACCACTGGCTCTGCCGCCACGAGGATGTAAGGTGACCAGATATCGGAACACTGATTTGAGGACAAAAGGGCGGGGCGTCCCCAAATCGGTAGCTACCAATTGGTAGCTACTTTTTGCCACATCACTACATTAACACTCTAGACATACCTGACAGTTGTTTTTATCCTTCCATTTGCAATATTTGTATATTGAGGTGGCAACGACTCTCCGTTTGAAATTTCAAAAGTGTAAACTTTGGTAACCGTAAAAAGTTCAATCAAAATGTTCTTATTTATTAATTTATTCATGTGTATTAGCTATCATTGAATGCAAATGCAGTATTTTGCCGTTGTGTATTTGAGAAACGTCCCAGCTGTTTTGTAGAGATTGAATCCAGATGTAACGATTGATGCCAATGGCGCGTTGTTTAAATTACTGTGTAAGTTTGCGTTCTTATTTATATTAACATTTGGTATGAGCACAATCAAATCTCTGTTTAATACTTATGTACGAGTGAATGATATAGCAAAGCATATAGCTGTATACAATGTTTCTGTTAGAAAATGGAATTATGAATATTGCCACTGAGAAAGGAAACGGTGCATAAGAATTCGGCAAATCAGGTTTTTACGCTGGCTTTGTTTCGCCCGTCTCTGAAATTTAATTTGGAAAATCAAGTAGAATTAAAAAAAAAACGTGATCTTTATTGGGATGGTGTGTTTATGTGATTTTTTCGGCAATTATGTCATAAGTATTAATCACAGTAGGTACTAATCTAAGGTCATGGTAGGTATTTAATCAAGTGTTGAAATTTGCCAGGGTTGAAA
The DNA here is from genome assembly GCA_039090855.1 of Macrothele yani. Classification (NCBI taxonomy): domain Eukaryota; kingdom Metazoa; phylum Arthropoda; class Arachnida; order Araneae; family Macrothelidae; genus Macrothele; species Macrothele yani. The sequence goes on from CM076990.1 coordinate 214,657,111, forward strand.
CTGTTCAGCACTCAGTTTGAGTGTGGTACTGCTATCCCCCATTCGATCACAGTTACTGTAGTGGGTTATGTTAACCCAGGAGCACAACCAGCATAGAGTTTTAAGGGTTAAAGCCCCATCCAGAACCCAGAGTTGTTATCTTTTTTTAAGAATTAGCCATAGCACTGTTATTTTGCTATCCTATATCTGTCTTAGTTTGATTCCATTTTCATCTCCACTGAATGCTTCTAAGACACAATTGGAAACTATTTTCATTCCCACATGGTGTGGCTTTTTATCTATAACCTGACCCTACAGATGACACAATTACTTGTTTTTTTCCACTGGGCAGAAAAAACGGCTGATGATTGAGATCGGGCGAAGGAAGTAAAGTGGTCGGGCAAAAGGAAACACAGGTAGAGCTCAGCCCGGCCTGGCTACAGCCCTGCTTGTGTATCTCATTGAGTCAAAAAGTGTGGTAAACTTGCCCATGTGAAGCTGTCTAACCAGGGTCTGGCTGGTATAACCCCCCTATGTTGTGATCCATCACCGGCCTCTTGGCACTAAAATTTGTCGTGCAAAGGAGATTTTTGTAGCATGGGCATCACTAGACCATGGGGGAGGGGAGCAAACTCCACAAATTATATTTGAAGCCACCCCTCAATAAACTTAGAATAATTTCAAAATAGATATTTTGTTTAAGTTAAATTTTTGAACTTTTACTAAGGTTGGAATGTTATTTATTTTAAATGATCAAAGATAAGAATACAAAAGAAGTTAATGACAAATTTACATTTGCTAGTTGTATGCTGCCGAAGGACACGTAAGGAACTACTTACTTTAGGACACAACCTGAGGTTATGATGTGGTTTGCAATTCTTTTTAGTCATAGGTTCTTTTCAACAGTTGGCAAAACACTTTTTGCCTAGTAGACTTAGAAATCAATTGGGCACCTTAAGATTTTTGGTCTGATACGCTGAATTTGGTAATACAAGGCTAGTTTTCTTGCCCTGACGTGAGTCTTTCTCTTTATTGCCCTCAACTTGGGATTGCCTGTGAAACCTGGCACCCCAACCTCAGTAAACCAGACCAACCAGCTCGCATGCATAGGATCCACTGTTAATTTCTATCCTTAAAATTTTGTCCCTTGTTTAAATTGTAGGGGCTATAAAACTAAAAGTTTAGTTTTCATACTGTTTGCCTATGGAATCTGTTGCTCTTCCTAACAAAAACCAAAAATGAAACTCCTAAACAGAAGAAAGTCAAGCCCATTGAAGTAAAGCATCAGGGCCGTCTCAATAACCCTCCAAAAATAGCAAAAAGATTAGCATTTAAAAAATATTGATTAACTTTATTTTTAAATACACCAGAGTTGAATAATTACGAAACGTATATCATCATCATCATCATTGTCAACCATTATCAATCCACTGCTGGACGAAGGTCTCCCCAAGTTTCCTCCACAACGGTCTGTCTTGTGCCAGTCTCCTCCATGTCACTCCCGCATATTTACGAATTTCATCCACCCATCTACCATGTGGTCTTTTTCTGGGTCTTTTCCTGTCCCTTGGAATCCAATCTAAAATTTCGGCTGTCCATCTATGGTCTGTCCTTCTGGCAGTATGTCCAGCCCATTGCCATTTCAGGGATTTAACTCTGATCATGATGTCTTCCACTCTCGTCATTTTTCGGATCCACGAGTTCCTCTTCTTATCTCTCCTGGTTATACCAAGCATGCACCTCTCCATGCTTATTTGAGTTGTCTGCAGCCTTTGTATGTCTCTTTTAGTTAAGGTCCACGTCTCTGCACCATACGTAAGCACTGGAAGGATGCATTGATCAAACACTTTTCTTTTAAGACATAATGGCATATTGCTCTTGAAAATTATGCTGTTTCTTCCAAAAGCTCTCCAGGCAAGTTTTGTACGCCGATTAATTTCTTCATCAATGTGACCCTCACTTGATATCTGCTGTCCAAGATAAACATACGTATCTGTTATCTCCAGTTTTTCTCCATCAATCGATAAATCTTCATTTCTTGTAAAAGCATTGAACATCACTTTTGTCTTCTGAAAGTTCATTTTTAATCCCACTTCTTTACTCTTGTCAGCAAGTTCCTGGATCATACTCTGCAGCTCTGATGGGGTAGTTGCAAAAATGACTACGTCATCAGCAAAACGAAGGTGGGTTAGATAATCTCCATTAATCTTTATCCCTTTGTTTTCCCAGTTCAGTGATTGAAAGACATTTTCCAATGTGGCATTAAAGAGCTTCGGAGATATGGTGTCACCTTGTCTCACTCCCTTTCCAATTTTTACGTGTGTTGTATTTTCAAACAGCCGAATCTTTGCACTTGCATTTTCATAGATGTTATTAATAATATTAATGTATGCATCTTCAATACCGCAGGATTTCAGAGCCGTGGTAACTGCTGATGGTTTCACCGAATCAAAGACTTTTTCATAATCGATAAAAGCCATGCACAATGGAAGTTCATATTCCCTCGCTCTTTCAATTAGTTCTCTCAGTACGTGGATATGATCTATTGTGCTGTAGCCACTCCTGAATCCAGCTTGTTCTCTCGGTTGAGCCATGTCCAGTGTTACCTTCAAGCGGTGTGAAAGAACTTTAGTGAAGATTTTATAAACCACTGATAGGAGGCTGATAGGTCTGTAGTTCCTGAGATCCTCAATGTCACCTTTTTTATGTAGCAGGATCATTGTAGCATTGTTCCAATCCTCAGGAATTTTCCCTTCATTAAGGCATCGAGTGAAAATTTGGGCGAGTACTGTTTCAATTTCTCCACTTGCTTCTTGTATGATGTCTATAGTAATTCCATCTTCTCCTGGAGCTTTCCCCCGCTTCATGTTTTTGATTGCATGAGCAACTTCTGCTGGGAGGACTGGAAGAACTCTGGTACCTTTCATGATGTCTGGAGTACATGTATCATCCCTTTCATATAATTTGGAGTAGAAATCTTTCACTCTTGTCAAAATTTCGCCTCTATTTCTTGTTATAGAACCATCTTCTTTTCTCAGAGCCATAATCTGTTTTCTTCCCTTACTGAGATGTCCCTTTGCTATCTTTAGGCTTTGGTTGTTTTCAATTGCTTTCCTCACTAGCTCACAGTTGAATTTCCTTACGTCTTCAGTGATACTTTTTCGTGCTGTCTTGCATAGCTCTATATATTCCACTTTGGAAGTCACATCTTCTTTAGTTGTCCTCATCTCTCTTCTTTTTTGCATCAACATTTTGGTTTTTCCTGATAATTTGTTTTCATGCAACTTGTTCTTAGACCCAGCTAATTTTGTTGCTGTTTCCATAAGAGCTTTGGTTACTTTTCTGTTAACTTCCGAAATATCCACTACTTCCGATGTTAGGCCTTCTAAAGCAGAGAATCTGTTCTTCAGTTCCAACTTGAAAGTATTATGGTGTTTTTTAAGGTTGGTTATGTCAATACATTTTGTTTGTCTTATGAGCTTGCCACGTTCCAGTTTAGTGTTGAGGTGCATCTTACATCTCACCAATCTATGGTCACTACCTGTGTTGAACTTGTTCAGCACACTGCAGTCTTCGATGACGAATATTTTGTTACACATAATAAAATCAATTTCACTTGTCGTCCCAATTGGATGTCTCCATGTCCATTTCCTGTGTGGCTTTTTCTTGAAAAAGGAATTCAAGATGAAAAATCCTTCTGCCTCTGCAAACTCAACGAGAGTATTTCCACGCTGGTTTCTGTTGCCGTGACCGAATTTACCTACTGAAGTTTCATTCTGTTGCCGGTGCCCTATTTTTGCATTGAAATCTCCCATAATTATCTTCAAGTGCTGCTTACCTTTATTATTTAGATGACGAATTTCCTCATAAAATTCTTCAATTTCTTCTTCAGGATGACTTGTGGTGGGTGCATAAGTTTGAATAATCTGAGGCTGGTATCTTCTCGAGAGTTGGATAACGAGTCGTGCAGCTCTGTCAGAGGAACTTTCAACTTCTACCACTTTATCCTTCAGTTTCTTGTTTATTATAAATCCAACACCACTAGTTCTGCCAGTATCTGTCCCACGATAATAGAAGAGATGTCCACTTTTCAGTTCAATGAGATCTTCTCCTTTTCTCTTTACCTCACTTAGCCCGACGATGTCCCACTTGATCCTTTGTAGTTCCTCTTCCAATTCAAGAAGCCTTGAATCAGAAGATAGGGAGCGTCCGTTGTAGGTAGCCAAGGTCAGCATCAAATGGCAGCCTAGTCCGGTCCTCCGGGGATTCTTAGCACCCTCTGCCTTCATGTCGCACTGGCCGCTGCCTTGGCCAGGTACATTCCAGCTGCCGGAGACTGAGGGCCAAGATTTAAGTTGTAGAGTCATTTTGGAGGTGTTTGGCCATAACTCACCACGCTGGCCAAGCGGGTTGGTGAGTGTGGGATAGCATTTCCTCTGATCCCGATGGTATAGTTATACCGCTATTTGCGGTCGTCAGAGCCCCTTTCGTGGGAACAGGATGCACCACGAGAAGGCGGGGTTGACATTTGTCAAGGAGAGGCTGTGATGTTACGCATCACCTGACCTTACATACACAAATGATAGACATTTTGTATCTATCATTGCCTTGAAAAAGCCTCCCAGTGGAGTGTGAAAGCTTGGCGAATATTTGTGCTGACTACACCACGAAAATAAACGGATTTCATACGCTATATGAGTTTTGTAATTAAAAAACATTGATGCTGTGCTAAAATTGTTATATTAAAAAATTTGAAATTTGGGGTTACATTGGTTGTAAATGAAATTTAATTATTTTAAATTTAAAATCATACATGAAATTCCATATTTTTTGTCATCAGTTGGGTCATTTTCGAGATAGATGCGAAGCTGAAGAGAAATGGGGGTATTAGTTGGGGGAGGGGGTATTTCATCTTTCAAAACTTTTTAAAACAGAAATGTGGTGAAAAATTTTCTCGCAATTTATTTTTCTTGCAGTGTTCCTTCTGCGTATTCTTGTTAAATATTTTATTCCATGAATATTTGTATTTCAACTTGGAAATTGGGGAAAATTTTCTGAAAATGTAAGTTTGATGGCATAAAAATTTCCCTGTAATCTTCAGGCATGACGTTCTTCCTTTTGTGTGGTTCTCAAGATCGATGCATAACTGAACAGAGGGGGGGGAGGGAGTCGTCTGAAAATAAACGTTATAACGACGTTCAAAACTTTCGAAAACGGAAGTTAGACAGTGAATGTTCCTCCTGTAATCAGATTTTTTTTTTCCTGTCGTGATGTTCCTTCTGCCAAGTATTGTTAAATATAATTTTACTCCATAAATATTTGCATTTCAGCATGAGAATGGAGAAAATTTTTCCTAAAGTAGAAGTTTGAGTGGAGATTTTGCCCGTAATCGTAATCTCTCGCCGCAATGTTTCCTTTATCCTGTGTTGTTGTTAAGTGTCAGTTAAAATTGCTGACATTATTTTCAATACAGTGATGTGCTCTAACTTAATACCTACATAAATAAATTTCAGTGAACAATTCTATCTTGCTCATACTGTGTTTTATTCACACTGTTCTGCCGTGTGTTTCGATTTTTCATCCAGTTAAAAAGTTCAGCTTTTTTTTTCTCCGTCAGTCATATGTATGTAAAATGCAATTAAGTTAAAAGTGATTATCAGTTTTTTAAAATTGCAGTTTTAAAAATTGTGTGGAAGAGATATTCTCATAATACATGGAACCATATATATGGATCATTCCATGTCAAATCAACACAATGCACTCAACCTTGACATCTCCGATTTTAACGAAAATTGGTGAGAAGGTAGTTTTTATGTAGTAAAGTTAAAGTTTTTTTTTTTTTTTTTTTTTTTTGAATTTCCCTTTAAATTGTTTTGAAAATAAGAAAGGTCAACATTTTGAATTTCTGTCCATTTTTTGAAAATTTGTAATTATTCAACTTTTAATATCTTGAGATAAAAACATGTTATCCAATTGATTCTGGTGTCAATAAAAAGCTTATTAAACAAGCTTTAATGTAATAAAAAATTCATCATAAAATTTCCCTTTCGGTTTAAAAAAAATAACATTTTTCAAAAAGTAACATTTAAATTTTTTTTCAAAAAATTATATGAACACAGAAAAACTTTTAATATATTTTTAGTGATAACCCAAGTACGTGAGCTTCATCTATTTGACATTCTAATTTTCCAATAACATGCTGAAATGTCTGGAGGACATCATTCCTTATGCTTGGGTCACTGTGGTTTGGCATTTCATGAGGTTTTTGTGTTATTTAGTATCATTTTCCACTTCGTTCTAGAGCAGTATTTGGTATTTCGACTGTGTTTTTACGTCGTACAATGCAAGAGTTCGACCGTTTTCTTACTCGGGAATTTTAGAGTTTTAAGTTGATGTTTGTGTGGGTTTATTCATACTCCCTATTTTTGTGAAGTTTGGCGTCATACTAGGTTGAGAATAGAATTTCAGTGTTGTTTACGCCTAGTGGGAATCCCGTCATATCAAAGACTAGATTGGAACAAAGTAATGACTCAATGAATGGTGCTACAGTGAAAGGTATGTTCTCCCAGTTCGTTTTTTTTATGTATTAGCCTTTTTATTATATCCCAGTTCGTTCCAATTCGTATTAAATTATTATTACATTTTTTTCAGTTCGGTTGTATTTTCACCCAATTTGTATTTGCTGTATCATATTTTATTTTAGTAGGAACTAAAGTAATTTTAAGGATTTTAGAGTTTTTAAAGTTATCAATGAGTTACCTCCTTATGCCAAACACGGAGACCTGGAGACAACATGCAAAAAGTTTTAGCACAAACAGAAAAGGACTCTTGCTTTTCATAAAAAAAAAAAAAAAAAAAAAAATTATATGTTGAACTTCTTGATATCCTTGACATAAAATTTTGGGAGCGGCAATTTCTAGAGTTACAAAGAAATTCTGTTTTCAATAAGTTAAGTTTCTGAATGTACTGTATATATTCCTACCTGTATTTTTTTTTTTTTTGTATTACAATGCATGGATTAAAGTTTACTGTGTAACATTTGGGTGGAAGGGTCAATGTTTACCAGTATAAGATACCTTTTTGCTTAATTTCTTGATAATAATGGTTAAATAAGATTCTTTATTATTACTTTGTTTACAATAAATAAAAAACTGCTTTAGCCAATGTGACAGTGGTCTTTCCTTCTAAAAGCCAATCAGACTTGCCCTTAGTGTAATGTTACAGTTCAGATTTAAAAATCCAGAACTTAAAGCTCTTCATGGGCATATTTAGAAGGCATCCCCCACCCCCAAGTTTTTTTTTTTTTAGTGGAACTTGTAAGTTGTATTTTTTCTAATGTAAACATTAGAAAATGCTTAATTTTTCTTCTGTTTTCCATGAACTTTTTTGTTCTGGTGGATTTCAAAAACTTCCATTTTTTGCATTGCTTTAATTTGCAGGAAGCATACATATTTTTTGCAAGGCAAAATATCCCAAAATTAAAGGTTTTTTTCTCTCCCAGATTTGCGATACGAACCACATGTAACTCGCCTTGGTTTGATAATATAAAAATATTTATTTAGAAAGATCAAATATTAATATACTTTTATTATACTGTAATTGAAATGATATTTGGTTTTTAAAAGGAAAATACTGTTACTATTGATAAATTTCCAAAATGCGTCGTAATGTGTGATTGTAGGAAAACGGAAGAGGGACGATGAAAATGCACAGCACAAAAATATGGTTTTTGAAAAGAAAAAACACCTTATCAATCTAACTGTTGGCAAAGCTATCTGGAAGCAAAAAAAAAAAAAACTTGCAACGTCTACTTATGTATGGACTGCCAATGGTCACGGAAACTGAGAATTTATGCTTTAAAAATATGGCTCTTCTAAAAAAATATCATTTTAATCTAACTTTCAGTTAAATGAAAGTTTAGACCTCCATGCCAAAAAGAAAAAAATAGTGACCATCAGTCCATCAGCTTCCAAAATGCCTGCCGCCCCGATGGCTCAGTGGTCTAAACAATGGCTTCTGATCATTCGTCTGAGATGAGTCCGGGTTTGAATCCCGGTGAGGCATGGATGTTGTGTTTGTTTTATGGTGCAGGCTCTTGCCCTTCCTTGGAGCCTGTACCCCTAAATTAGGGATCCAGGCGATTGAGTTACTCATGGTGGTCGTTAAACCTAAAAAAAAAAAAAAAAACGAGACGCCACACAAAACAAATGTGGTGCGTTAAAAGTGCACAAAAATATTGCTTTCTAGATTGAAAATCGAATGAAAGCATAATATCTCATCAAGCTGAAGTTATCTGCTTAAAAAATAAAGAAGAATGAAAGGTAAAATGAAATGCGGGTAAAAAAAACAGTTGCCTGTATGATATTTAATTACAGCTTTACGTCTGAAACAGGAGCCATCGTTAAAGACATATTAAATTTTCCCTTCTTTTGTTTTAAAATTTAAAGAATTCTTAAGAACAGTTAATGTTAAGAAAATAAAAAAACAGTCTGCACACCTTTCTGAGAATCTGCAACGGGCATCACTGTGCCGTACTGTTTCTGCTCCTGGGTGTATCAGTAGTGCAAATTATCTTCGGTATTTACTAGAAAAAAATTTTTGGTCTCAAAGATTTCCATTATTGCCATGTTCAGGGTTACCACAGACCTAATGAACCTGAAAAAATCTGGATTAAAAAAAAAAAAAAAAAAAAAAAAAAAAGAAGAAGGAAACTAATTCACATTTTGTTGTTTTCTGTGCTGTTAAGTTCTTATTTTGTGGTATGTTTTGGAAAAACTCTATAAACAAAGATGCTTAGAAGGAGCAAATAAACATCATTTTCAGGTTTTGGAATGACATTGACAACTCTCATTATTTTTCATCTGTATATTTATGACACCAAATAGCAAAGAACAAATTCAATAATTTTCTAAAAACTCCTTATTTTCTATGAATGAATTGTTATAGGTGTCAGTGGATGGTCTCAATGTAAACTGGGCTTTCCTTTGTGAACTTGCCAAAGAAGTATCAAATCAGGAGAATAACCCAGAGCTGCTTAAATTAGAAAGCTGTGGATTTTATCCTGTGCATGGTGTGTTTCAGTATGGACATTTAAAAAAAAAAAAAAGCAAGTAAAAAATTAGCCACTTCTTGAGGTTGTCATACAAATTTTTCAAAAATCTCCTCCTCTTTGTGCTGACTACACAAACTTCCTAAGAACTTCTGTATGACCTGTTGGCTAGAAAGTGCCTCCATAGCTGAAAGGGCCATTGACATATTTAGTCACTTAAAGTACTTCCATCAGATAAAATCAAGCTGGGCTTCAATCTCAACACTCATGCCAAGCTTGAAAAGCCATTTACCAGATCCATTAATGCTCCTGAAACTTTTCTAAGAGTAAATCTGGCATTGAAATCCATTCTACTATTTCTGTATGACTCACTGATAAAACATCCTAAAGAACTGTTAAACGACAGTTTTGGAGAACACACGGCAGGATGAGCTCTTGTCAGTGACTCGTGGTGAACTTGACTTTGTAATTTTGACTTCGGTTTTACAATGCAAGCCATTAAATATGTGCAATATCTAAATCTCGTAATTTGAGGGTGATCTCAAGAGAAAGTTTAGATATTTTTCATGTATCATTACAAATTAGATTCTCTGTTTTCATACATACATACCATTAAGCTGTTCTCTGAGATTCAGAGGTCAGCTCCTCACAGAAAGACAATCTGCCAGCCAGATATACATTTAATTGATGGAACTAGATTTTACTTACTTGTTGATGTATCAGACGTCTTCATTTACTGTGATCTCGGCTCACAACTTGAGCTTCATTGACATCCAATGTATCAGACGTCTTCATTTACTGTGATCTCGGCGCACAACTTGAGCTTCATTGACATCCATCCCGGGTCACACATATAAGACTTTTTGTACTTCATACTCATAATCTTCTTCTCAAGCAGACATTCCTGAATCTGGTCCTCCCATTCCTTATCAGGGTTGGGTTTCTGCCGGCAGAAACTAGTTTTTGCTGTGCCGGTGGCAGAAGCTGGATATAACCTGTTTAAACCAGCAGAAAATGGCAACAACTGGCAGAAACTAAAAAAGTACTTAAACCATTTTTGCATCAATTAGTACATGAAATTTACAGTAAATCAGAGATGACAAATATTTTTTTATTACAGTAATTTAGTATTATAGTAATTTGTAATAATCATTTCAATAATTAAAATATGTTACATATATTTTTTAGACATGCTTGACCCTTGGCTATAATATAAGAAGCAACATGATTGGCAGACTGGCTGTAAGGAAGAACTTCATTGGCTTACGACTGTCTCAAGTGCACCAACTAGATAAGCTGAATTAAAGCCAATGAACCACAATTTTTTGAACCACCAATCACAGCTTGTCATACATATTTTAGAAGTGGTTCCATGTTTAAGCAAGGGGAGCCATTTTGTCAAAAAGAACATTTGAATGTAGTTTGTTTTGTTGACTTCTGTTTATTCTATTATGCCTACTTCTAGAGGTGGTAGTCCAATAGACCCAATTTGGGGGTTTTATGTGCAGAAAAAAGTAAATAATAAGCTAATAGTTGAATGTATTAACTGCTAGTTAGTAGTTAGTGCTAAACCTTGCAGAATGAAGGAGCACCAAAAAAAGTGCTGTGGTGACAGCAGTAGTAAGCAGCAGGTAGGATGGCCTGTTGGCATGGAACTTGTGGAAGTACCTAGTGGTTCAGAAGAGAATTCACCTCCAGCTGCAAAGAAACCAAGACAAGGAGGAGAAAAAGAACCTGAAGAAGACAGACCTTCAACAAGTCAGGCCAGTATGAAAATTTTTGTCATTAAAATAAGTTCAAAGGACAAAGAGACTTTTGATGTGGCAATCGCAATTTTTTTTTACAGTTGCAATATTCCATTCTTGGCTAGTGAGCATCCATCCTTTACAAGAATGATCAGTATACTAAGACCAAATTACACACCTCCAAAAAGGAAACAATTGGCTGGAGACCTGCTAGATAAAGTACATAATGAATTGCAGAATTAATTGTTACAGGTGTAGAAGCTGTAACAATGAAAGCATTATACACGTCAATCCCTGTAACTGAAGCAACCAATAATCTAAAGAGATCACTAGAAGCTTCCGATTTGTTCCAGCAGGCTTCCATCAACGCCGTTGCCAAAATTCTGGACCTACTTAACAATTCGAACTATTTCGTTTTTGAATCCAAAATTTATGGGCAAACGAAAGGAGCCCCTATGGGTCTGCTCTTTCCGCTGTGTTAGTTGAAGCTGTACTAAGACCTTTGGAGGTTTCACTACTGCAGTCACCAGGACCATCCTCGAAATTATGGCTTCGTTACGCAGATGATATCTTTTTCGAATGCAGTCATGGACTTTTGAGGCCTTAAAAAGTTTCTCAATGATCTGAACGCGGCCCATCGTGACTTACGTTTCACTGCTGAATACGAAGTACACGGAACCCTCCCATTCCTGGATGTACTGGTATCAAGGAACCCCACTGAAGAATTGCACACTAAAGTTTTTTTTATAAACCTTCTCACGTGCAAAACCCTATCCTACCTGGATTAGTGGAACCTCTTGAGCACAAATACACGTTCTTCACTGAGTGAGCAGAGTCTATGACCTCACGTCTACCTCCGACGATCTTGAAGATGACCTGCGCAGCCTTCGAGTCCTAGCACACAACGCTGGATATGACATGGGGCATATTGAGCAAATCATCTCTAAAGCACCTAGAAAAGATGAGAGATCGGTAATTGGTCTGACGCAGAGAAGAAAGTTTGTGGGGTCCATCCCGTACACTCCTGGGCTTACTTATGCCATCAAAAATTCCTTAAAAAAATCAAACCTTGACATTGGAATTCAGTCGCCAAAAACTATCACTGCCCTACTCACACCAGACTGTCGTAATATGGAGGTTGAGAATCAGGTGGGAGTGTACGCCGTACCTCTCCAATACCCGGACTCATCTTGGAAAGTCTACATCGGTGTGACCAAGAGGTCATTCAAGGTCCGTATAAAAGAACACCAGCGTGATGTGAGGAATAGCAAGAGAACAAATTTTGTGGTATTCTTCACACGTGTTAAAAAATAAGAAATTTATTTTTTAACCGAAAATATTTAAACTTTTCCAAAACTAATAATAAGCATATAAATATATATGAAACTAGTTAGTATTTTTTGACTGGGAAATCAAAATGAGTGTTCTAAGTACTTTTTTGTAGTATCTATAATGAAATTTTCAAAATAAAAAGTGAGAATGTCTCTGGACCAATCATAATTCACGAAAAAGAAACTCTGCCAGTTGGGAAAAAACAGCACTCTGATTGGGTGCTCACTTGACAGCATAACAACAAATTTCATTGAAATATATATGAGAATTGCCCTCAGACTTTAAATTAATAAAACAAAGAGTTCAAATTGATTTGTTTCTAAACCCCTGAGCTACAATAACAAAGATTTTAAAATTGACAATATATTTGTCTCTGCAACATCATAATAAATTTAATAGTTTACAATCAGCTAATTCGCAATAAAATACTACAGTTAATTTAACATTACACCACCAAATAATGACATCAAAATCAGCCTCACAACGTGGGTCACGGTATTAAAAACATTGGTGATATATATCATCCACTTATTACCTCTGTTTAAACTAATTTCAAACAAAGAATATTTAAATACTCTGAAAGTTATTTCCAACCGATTAATGCAAGTTGACTGTACATAAATAAAATTTTTCAAAAAGGATGCTAGCCGTATACATTTATACTATACTATAAATAAAATCTTGTTCCTTGTATTTAAGTATTAAAAACAATTTTACAGTCAATCAAAGTGACTACTGGAGTAAAAATACTTTTAAACAATATTGTTTAACTCTATGCAGAATACAAGAGTACTCTTCTTCACACCTGTGAATAAAATTATTTTATCGAAAGTTTTTAAACTTCTTCAAAATAAATACAACACATGTTAATATTTGTAAAAATTAATATTCATTAATGGTAAACCAAAATCATTATCCTAAGTACATTATTTCAATACTTATGGTAAAATTCCAAACCAAAAAAATGAAAATGTCTCTGGACCAATCATAATTCACGAATAATAAACCTGGCCAATTGGGAAAAAACTGCACTGTGGTTGATTTGGTTGCTGACACTGAGTGCTTGGCTCACTAACCTGGAAGCAGAAGTCCGACAGCAGTTTGTCATTTCTCTTTGAAGATTTTAAAAATTGCTTTTAGACCCCTGAAATACAATAACAAAGATCTTAAAATTGACAATAAATTTATTTCTGCAACATCAAATGAATTTAATAGAATTTAATAAATTTTATAATCAGCTAAATTCTCAATAAAAAGTCTATAATCAATTTAACACTATACTTAGTGTGTTAACATTACACCACCAAACAGTGGCATCAACTACAGATTCACATCGTGGGTCATGGTATTAAAAACATTTGGCAAAATATATAATCCACTTTTTACCTCCGACTAAACTAAATTAAATTAAATTTCAAACAAGAACGTCTAAATATTGTGAAAGTTATTTCCAACCGATTAATACAAGTTGACTGCACAGCCTCATTACAGCAAAACAATAGCATTACACTTTTGATAACATTACAGTACTAATTAGTTTTTCTTGCAAGACGACTAACAGTATTCAACATTCGTTCCCTGGATCAACTATGAAATTTTTTTGAATTTCTTCCACTGATAATTTATTTCAAACTACCTTTTCCCTATATTTATTTATTCATTCAATTCAATAACCCGGCCAGAACAATCTAATCTAAGTAATGCAGAGTAATTGCTCCCCAGACTGAAATGCTCAGCTTGCTTCTTCCGCTTTAGCAACGCATACACTCTCACTCCTCTCTTCACCTTCTTTTCATTCTGATCTTTCCTGTGGGGCACCTGCTCCTTCCTCCTTTCTAAAGACGGCTGGACCTATGGCGTCACGTCTTTTCCCCGGCTGAGAAAGCTGTTGCCTAGCCAAGATGCAGTCGACTTGTCTATGGTTAGGGGCAAGATACGTTAACCGTACAATAGGTTCTGAACGATTGGGGTTGCCCCAATGTTTGAACCTTCGGTTCATGTTCTTGTGTATTCGATCGTGCGTGAGGAATAGCAAACTGAGCACGGCTCTAGCTCGGGATGCCGCCAGCCTGGGAGCCTTGCCCATTTGGTCTGATCTGCGCATGTTAGCCCCTTATGATGGACCAAGATCTACGGCTGTACGCAAAGCTATCAAAATCCTGACGCACCTTGAATCCTGCAACACTGACATAACGACGGAACTCTCTCCGATTTGGACATCTAGGTATACAGCGAGCGCGCCCATCACAAGCAACATGAGTATGACCATTATGAGCTCGTGAGTACTCGAGCTCCTGTTTGATTGTTTGACATATTTGAATTGCATTTGTGCTCTGATTTGGTTCTGTTTTATCTATTTATTTTTCCGCTGCCTGACAAAGCTTCCCGTTGGAAGCGAAAGCTTGCAAAATAAATTAAGTTTCTACGCCTAATAACAGATCTTTGAGTTTTTGTTTATATTTACTTTAGAGTGGCGTACTCGAATCCAATTGTCTTTACTCATTAGTAGTAATGCAGTCAGAAGTTGAAAAGAAAGTCAGTGGTAAAATAGTTACATTGATTCAAGATGGTTGGAGTAACATCCACAATGAGTTTTTATTACAAGACAATTATTTTCTGGGTTTCTGCCAGTTATTGCCACTTTTATGGCACAAATTAGTTTCTGCCATGCCGGTTTTAACTGGTTACAACCAGTGGTTCTAACCGCCTTGGCAGAAACTTGTCGACCCTGTTCCTTATCCACCTTCTACCTTTCTTTCCTGCCACTTCAAATTCACTTAATAAGCTGCCAAATCCTGACTCTGGTGGAACCCAAGTGTCCCACTGCTTGCACTTACTACCTTTCCAAGGAACAGATCGACGCAGCATTTTTGCCTAATGCTCTGTGGGAACCCTATATATTTCATTGTTTGTACATCTGTTCCAGAATATTGTACAGAGTCTTGCAGTAACTTGCTAAATGCATACAATCATTGTCCTAAAAATATGTATAGGCATAAATGGACAGTTATATCTTTTAGTGTTACTTTATGTTTCCACACCCCTCCGCCACTTATTCAATATTTTTTCTTGTATCAGAGTTTCCTATTTACTTCCATATAGAATAGTATGATATATATTGTCAGTTTGTCTGTAATCAAATTTATGTTTGCAGCACAATTAGGAATTTTTGAAGAATTGTGTCATAGCATTCCTCAAAATAAGAAAAAATGCCTAAACCAAGGAAACCACTCATCTCCAATGAGGTAAATGATTTCTGTAATTCATACTATGTCTGTAAAGTCTAACTAGTGTCAGTACTATGTTCTCTTTATTTATTGTTATCTTTTAATAATAAACTAAACACCTTTTTAATTTCAGCAGTGTTTAAGATATTGAATGCAGAAATTTGTGTGATGGACCCTGGACCCCCTCGCAATGCACGCATGCTCCCTCACACACACACACACTCTCTCTCTCTCTCTCTCTCTCTCTCTCTCTCTCTCATACATACATACATACATATCACTAAGCTGTTCTCTGAGATTCAGAGGTTAGCTCCAAAAAGAAATACAAACTTCCAGATATTTTTACTTATTGTTGTCGTATCAAACTTCTCCATTTACAGCGGTCTTGACATACAACTCGTGCTTCACTAATATCCATTACACGCCGTACACAAGATCTTTTATACTTCATACTCATAATCTTTTTCTCATGCAGACACTCCTGAATCTGATCCACCCATGCCTTCCTTGGCCTTCCTCTGCCTTTCCTTCCTGCCACTTGGGCTGAAAAGATTTTCTTAGCTAGCATTTCATCACTCATTCTTTCAACATGGCCAAACCACAGAAGCATATTGGTCTCCACCTTGCTAACAACATTTTGCTTTACATCACACAACTGCAATACATCTTCATTTCTCACACAATCATATCGTGTCTTGCTACAAACCCCACGTAAGTAACGCATTTCTCCAGCACACAAACGACTCCTATGTTTCTTCTGCAGTACCCAGGTTTCACTACCATACATCAGAGTAGGAACAATTACACTTTCAAACGCAGCCATGTGGGACTCTCTAAAGAACCCATCATTCCTGTGAAAACCTCCCAGAGCAGCTATGACTTTCAAAGAAGAATTCACTCGCCTACTGATTTCACCATCCAACTTGTTCTCTCTGTCAAACATGCTTCCTAAATACACAAACTCACTCACCTGGTCAATCACAGTGCCATTTATACTTGCATTACATTCAGTGCTACCCGTTCTTCTCTCAAACACCATAACTTTGGTTTTTCCCTTATTTATACTCAGTTTGAATTTCATGCAAACTTCGTGCATCCAAGTCAACATACTCTGCAACTCACTTTTGCTCTCTGCCAACAGGACAGTGTCATCAGCATACAGCAATCTGCACACACGGATATCACCAAGACATAAACCACTATTATCTATCTTGGCATCGCGCATGCATGCATCCATAAATATATTAAACAGCCATGGGGACATTACACAACCTTGTCTAACTCCTGCACCAATGGAAAACCATTTTGATAAAACACCATTCACTCGTACACAAGCTCTTCTACCAGCATACATGGCTTTTACACTATTAAGTAGATTCCCAGTAACACCATATTCATTCAATATCTTCCACAAAAGTGTCCTATTCACTCGGTCATAAGCTTTCTCTAAATCTATGAATGCAGTAAAAACTTTCTTCTCAACAGCCAGATACTTTTCAATCATTGTGCATAATGCAAAAATCTGGTTAGTGCAGCCTTTACCAGGCATAAAACCACTCTGAACATCCCACACTTTCAATGATGTAAGACCCCGTACTTTTTCAATAACAACCTTACCAAACACTTTCCCTGGCACACTGTAGGCTAATACCACGATAGCTCTTGCATTCAGTCTGATCACCTTTTCCCTTATACAAGGGAACAATGATAGCATCCTTCCAATCCCGAGGGACCATTCCTAACTCCCAGCACAACTGGCAAATTTCAGTTAACCAGTCGATTATAGAGTCACCACCATATTTCAACATCTCTGCAGTTATGCCATCAACTCCTGGAGCCTTACCATTCTGAAGAGTTTTTAGAGCTTTACACACTTCTTCTCTTGAGATCCCTCCTGTGCTTTCATCCCTCATTGGGACATCATCTGCATCTGTCTCAGAATCATTTTTGCTCTCCTGATCTAATAACTCACAGAAGTATTCACCCCATCTGTCACTTAACTCATTGGGCTCCCATATCATTTCCCCAATCTCATTTTTCACACAACTTACAACTTTGTTTCCCCAATTTTTCCTGAGTCTCACGTACTTCCAGAAGGACTTCCTATCTTTCCAAAAAGCCAGTTCGTGCCTTTCCACTTTCTCCTTCCTATCTTTTGCCTTACTGTGGCGAACCAGCTTAGCAGCTTCACGCTTCTTACAGCGATATTCATCCACAGAGACTCTACCTTGCAACATCCCCAAATAGGCTTCCTTCTTTCTCTTTACTGCCTCTTCAATCTCACTATTCCACCAAGCATCACCTCTATTGTTACCCACTATTGTGGTGCCACAGACCTCTTTAGCAGCAGTGACAACACAGTTCTTAAAACATTCCCACTTCTTTTCTACATCCCTCTCACCAGACTTCAGATCCTTCAGTCGTTCTCTGAGTAAGTCAGAATAACGCTGATGATATTCAGGGAGCCTTTCAACCTTTACTCTTTCCATCCTGGGCCTCTTCCTATTCCTTTTCCTCCAACCAACATTCAGTTTCACTCGTGACACTACCAAGTAATGATCAGAACCAACATCTGCACCTCTCATTACACGGGTGTCAACAACTAAGTGTTTCAAACGCTGATCGTAGACAACAAAATCTATCACACTCTTTTGACCAAGAGTACGATTTTCCCAAGTATATGTGTGGATATACTTGTGGTTAAGAAATGTATTAGATACACACAAACCATTCTCAATGCAGAGGTAAATTAATCTTTCACCATTATCATTCACACAAGGATCATTAAACTTACCCAGAACATTGTCAGAAATTGCATTCTGCACACCTACTCTAGCATTGAAATCCCCTGCTATTATAACTTTTCCTTTAACACCAAACTGGCTCAAAACAGCTTTTAGCTCATTCCAGAAATCTTCTTTCTTATCAGAAGGTTCCGAGTCACAAGGAGCATACACTACAACAATTACAATTCTCTGAAGTTTCACTTTCAAACGAATCCAGAGAATTCTCTCACTTATGCAACTATAGTGAATCAATGAAATACTATTAGAAAGCACCAATCACTCACCCTAAAGATCATGGTAATTTCCATCGACAACACACTTCCAACACGTCAATTATCGTAATGTTGCTGGCCTTAAAAGGTTTACAGACATCTTGCTTACGATTCCTACCCGAAAGTAGGAATCGTAAGCAAGATGTCTGTAAACCTTTTAAGGCCAGCAACATTACGATAATTGACGTGTTGGAAGTGTGTTGTCGATGGAAATTACCATGATCTTTAGGGTGAGTGATTGGTGCTTTCTAATAGTATTTCATTTATGAATTGCAAGTAAACTATGCGCACTTTGCAGGGGTTTAATACCTTAAAAGTGCAAATATAATAATAGTGAATCAAGTTGTTCTTCATCTTTTCACTTAAAATCACACCTACACCCGCCTGTCCTCTCATATTATCCAATACTCCAGACCACACATTCACCGTGCCATTTACTTCTTCTACCCCAATTTCCTTCTTTTTGGTTTCACTTACACACAGCACATCCAGTCTATACTTATTCATCTCCTCAATCACCTCACTCATCTTGCCATTTATACCTCTAGTATTCCATACACCAATCTTACATTCACTCAGCCGAGATCTCTTTCTCATACGCCGTTTAGAAAGTCCAGGTCGATTCCGTGGTGGACCATCCTTCTCAAGTGTGGTAGGTCCATCATATCCCACACTTGAGTCCGGATATTGATTTCTTTTTGTCTTTTTAATCAGGTAAGTACATCAGTGTGGGGGATTAGCCCACAGCTGAGGGTTCCAGTTGGTCATTCAACCTAAGGATTCTGGAACAAAACCCAGTGAGTTGGGGTCTTTTTGCCAGTGTCACACAGAACTAGCATGCACCTCTCCAAAATTCACACAGGCCCTAGTTGCTGTTGTGTGTGCCATTGTTACCATTGAGTGCCCCGAGGAGGCAAACCCATCGCTCACTACGACCGCCCGCCTCTCTCTCTCTTGTTATGTTTTAATGTTTTTGTTATGTTGTAAACTGTGGGACTTGGTACTGTTTGTGGACTATCGAGGCCTTTGTGCCAATAAAGTCAAATCAACCAACTTCTATAAATATATTGAACAGCCATGGTGAAACTGCATGGTCTTGTATGACTCCTGCACTAATAGAAAACCAATTTGATAAAACACTGTTCACATAGACTCACTCTACTACCTACACACATAGTTTTTACATCCTCAGGTAAATTCCCAGTTACATCACAATTTTTCAGAACCTTACACAGAAGCACCCTTTGACTGTGTCATAAGCTTTCTTCAAATGTACAAATGCAGCAAAAACTTTTTTGTGAACAAACAAGTGCTTTTCAACCAACACATGAGGTATTTTCAAAAAGTACCAGGACTCTATAAGTACAGAGCAATTATAAGCTAATGCCCACCCCCACCCCTCCTTCCCAATTGTATTGACTTCAAAATGCTCCCCTTTGCCTAATGCTGTGATCTCAGCATTTCTGTCACTTCACAAAGCATATTTGGAAGTCGTTTAAAAATTGGGACTATGTTCAGCTCTTTCTCACACATTCTTCTATGTATGATCTTGTGTTCACTCTCCAATCTATGTCTTTTAACAGATTTTTTCAATCTGGGAAACAAGAAGTTGCAAGGAGCCATAGCAGGCAAATAAAGCTGGTGTGGTACCATTGAGATTTGGTATTTAGTTAAAAAACCACAGATTGACTGTGCTTAATTTGCAGGTGTGGTACGTTGCAACTGATAGGAGTAGCACTCCCATTAATGTGCCCATTTGCACAAGATTTTGACCCTTAGAGAGAGATCTTAAGGATAAGTCCAAAAGGTAATAATACACTCAGAGGTGTCAACCATTATTTACAGATTTTCCGTAATTATTACGGTTTCGGCTGCCTAATTACGGACAGGTTGGAAGAATTACGGATTTCAGTGTATTTTGTAAAAGTTCTGATTTTTGTGTCCTTTTTTGTTAAAATCACGATTTAAACTGCGATCGCATTTTGCGAAAACAATTATAGTTGTTCTTTTCGCACAAATGCGAAAACGTCTAATTGCTGTTGTTTCTATTTCCCGGAATGGATTTTGGGGTGGTTTTACTGTCGGAAGATAATTTCTTCCGGATTTTCGCCAAAACAGCTGGTCGATTTTTTTTTTTTATTGATGGAAATCATTGTCGTTGTTATTGTCACTTAATGTAAACTCCTGCATTTTTTTTTGTTTGTTTTATGATCTCATAGCGATTGAATTTTATGTTATCTCATGTTTCTAGCAGTGAGCAATATTTATTTATAGACCGCACCCCCTCCCGCCAATCCTTCCAAACTCCCTCTCTCTCAGTGTTGGAATAGCTGCGCTAATTGCGCCGAAGTTATAAATTTTTTTAATTCTGCGCCGTGCAGAGTTTGCCAAAATGTGTAATTATGCGTCTAGTATGCATCAAAAAGTGTTTACGCATTTAAATTTTACCAATGTGTAAAAATATGCATCGGGAAACGCGCAGAATACACATCAGCGAGTAAAAATATGCATCGAAGAATTTTACCAATGCGTAAAAATACGCATCAGGACGGTATTTTGTCTTTCAAAAACAGAAGTAAATGAAATGATTTTTTCCATAATCGTAATTTCGTTTTCCTGCGATGTTGTCTCTGTCCAGTATTGTTATACCTATCTTTATTCCAAAAATATTTGTAATTCAGTGGGAAAGTGGAGGGAAAATTTCTGAAAACGGAAATTCGACGGCGCAAGAATTTCCCTGTAATCTTCAGGCATGAGCATGCAACGGCTTCGAGGAATTTCTCCTTTTCCGTCATAATTTGAGTTATCCTCGAGATCGATGCATAACTGAACAGAAATTTCGGGGCAATTGGTAGTGGGGGAGAATGTTTTTCGCCTGAAACTTGAAAATGGAAGTTTCGCCTTTCAAAACTTTTGAAAACGGAAGTTAGACGCAGTGAAGATTTCTCCTGTAATTGTAATTTTATTTTTCAAGCGATGTTTCCTTTGCCTAGTATTGTTGTTAGATATAATTTTATTTCATAAATATTTGTATTTCAACTTGTAAATGGAGGGATAATGCCCGTAAACGAAAATCAGACTTAGAAAAGATTTCTCCCGTAACCGTATTTTTCCCCCCAATGATGTTCTGAACATGTATCCTGTATTCTAAAATACCCCCCCTCAAGGTTTGCATTTCAGCTTGATAAAGAGGGAAGGGGGGTCAAAAACGAAAGTAACGAAGCTGAAAATTTGTGTTCAAAAGTATTCATATTCTCAAAGTTACACTATTCATCTTTTATCTAAAACAATGCTGTCATCCAAGGGCATAAAAAAAGAAAAAGAAAGGTCACTGTCTTGTCAGTGCTTCATTTATTAAATGAAATCAAGTTATTTCTAAAATTGCATCATTCAATTAAAAAAATCAAAACCTTGAAATTCATCACAATTTCTGAATTCCATCTTTGAGTGACTGATACAGAAAAATAATTGAAAACAAGTATCATCAAACATACTGTTAGCACATCCCATACACAACCACTCTGCCCTAATAATAGATAATTGTGAATTAACAGTTCTGGTACTGTTGCAAATCTTCTTAATTTTAGGGAAAATCTTCTTGATTTTATGGTAAATCTTGATTTTTGCAAGCAATCTTTTTGATTTAGGAAAATTTTGGTTGGCAGGTATGTGTCCGATATTAACCGACATTCAGCCATCATAATCAATATCGGCTCGATATCTAGCCGATATTCATTCCCACTTGGGTTATTAAAAAATATTAACCAGTTATTAAAATAGAAGGGTCATGTTATAAGGTATTTGATTTTATAAGGTTGTTACACATTTTACATGTTAATTTCTCATGAAATACCCTTCCCACTCGTAAACAATGAGGCTTCGTATGGTGATTACTGATAGGCACAGCAGAAGGTTGGCACCTCTGTGACATGAGGTAAGTACAATATTGATATTTTAATTTCATAATTTTTTGTCAGGATAGTGTAAACATATAAGGTTATTACACATTTAACACATTAATTTTTCATGAAATAAGCTTTCCGCGTGTTAACGATGAGGCTTCGTATGGTAATTACCGATAGGCACCTCATACAAGTATTACAGGTTACACAGTAGTACTATAATATTGTCCTTAACTTTGAAAAAAAATGGCATGTTACATTACTGAAAATATTACTGAAAGTTTATGTTCCATTACTGAAACATTACTGAAAAATACCCTATTGATTACTGATAGGTTCTGCTAGAGATTGGCACCTCTGCACCGAAATAACTGAAAAGACAGTCTCATTAACCTGCAATTGGTGTAATAATAAATAATATTGAATTTCAAAAATCCATGATTTTCAGTGAATGAAATACGGGATTACACCATTGTACAATACAAATTTGGAAGATTTGAATCCATTTATTGGTGTAAATATGACATAAATGTTAAGTCAGATAATATCCGAAAACTTGAAAATTTTGTCGTCCTGGAGCGGGAATCAAACCCGCATCTCCTGGATAACACCCGAGTTTGCTAACCACTACACCACATTAAAGATTAAAATTGGGGAATTTTTCAAGTGGCCATTGGCCAGTAGGTGGACAAAATCTAGTGGCCACTTTCCTTACGGCTATTTCGTGTTGTATACACATTTTATCACTGCACTGTATACCTTTCATTTATTTAGACATAGTTAAATTTAAGCTTAGTAGTTACAAGGGCCCACTGTCTATTGTCCAGTGCAATTAAATGAATAAATATAATTTTAAAAGTTATATTTTTCTTCAACCGCATCCACCAAATTTTCTAGACAATTTTTATTGGCAAGATAATTTAATCATTTTTATTTGGTCTTTCGCTATGTTCACAAATAAAATTGCTCCACCACAAATTGATACCAGTCGATGGGTCAAAATTTTCAAGCAATACTTACTTTGGCTTACTTTATTTGCTATCTATTTTCTGAAGTCCTTTTTTGCATGAGCAATGTCTTGTCATCAAGAACATTGCCCACAATCTTCTCGTTCTCTTACCTTCTGCATTGCTTGGCATAACGGTCAGCAGTATTTCAACAATTTGTGCTATGACCTTCATGTACTAAAAATTGCTTGTTTTTAGTTTTTCTAGCAGTTTTTGGTGAGTTATTGATGGTAAAAAATGTTCAGACATTATGTTTCGAAGCTGCTTCCATTCTGCTAAATTTTTCTTTTCATTCCATTTATTTTTGGTAGGTTCTTCCTGGTGTCAAAATGAGAACTGGCTTGTATAGCTTTCAAAAATGAATTTCATATGTTATAGCAGAATCTTTTTGTGGTACTGTGTGGTTGCCAGTACTGTATCATAGCAATACATCTACCATAGCTGAGATTGGGAGAAATGGGATACCAACCAGTCACCTTATTTTACAGGCTCGCAATGATTCCTAACCACTAACAAAAAATTAAAGTTCAATAATTTCCTGTGTTGTTCTAATATTACATCAAAAACATTGATAAACCTTCGCAGGTGTTGAAAGAATAGTTATGATGAAATAAGAACACACACAGAGTATCTTGATTCTGTCCGGTTTTCAAGCCCAGTGTCAAGTTTTTTTTTTTTTTTTTTCAGAAAATGTTCAGTTTTTGTAGAATTTTAATGATTTGTCATTTTTTCCTGTTAGCCACCACCCACCTTTCAAATGCTATGAATTCTCCATAGTTGATCTCTATGGAGTACGAGAAACATCAAATATACTACGGAAATAAAAAAATCTGGATGTTGGTTTTGTTTTTCTTCAAAAAACGTTCAGTTTTGGTAGAATTTTAATGATTTGTCATTTTTTCCTGTTTGCCCACCTCAGACCTTCCAAACGCTATGAATTCTCCATAGTCACTACGAAAACTGTCGATCGCTACGGAGTATGGGAAACATCGAGTATACAACAGAAATAAAAAATCTATGAAATAATGTTATTTAACAACTGTTCAAAGTTTATTTTCATGTTTTCAGAATTTCAACATTCATGAAATATTTTTGGGACTGTTTATTGGATATAATTTAGGCCTCTGCATGACGTCCATCATCTGAAAATGATTGTTTTAGCACGGATGGAAATGTTCCGTAGTTTTCTAAATTTCGAATTTTTCTTACCCCGACACGTGTTTTTTTTTTTTTTTTTTTGTTATATTCTTATGTTATATTTTTCTGATTATGTTACTTGTTTTTAATACCCTGAGTAACAGCGGGAAAAAAACTTTGGATGGAATCGGCCTTTTCCGTGACCTATAAAATTACTATCACGCCACAGTGAACAATACAGTACTGATTTTTTATATTTAATTTCGTTGAAAAACTTGTGCTTACCCATTCCTTAGTAACATTTCTGTATTAAGGGGCAGAGCAAGAGTTTTTTTTATTTTGTTTAAAGCGAAATTCACACATGCAAAGGAAACTCAACTTCGTGGAATGAAAGACAGCGGCAGGAAGTGAAGTCTCGATTTTCAACTTTTTATCTCGTTTTGTAAACAAAAGGAAAAATGCTTGCCCTTTTTGTTTGCTGATAAGCAAGAAGTGCCTAAGCAATGGAAAATCATGCATTTTCAGAGAAACTAAACTTTAAAAAACGAGCTGCTTAAGTCAGGTTGTGATGCCACAGTTTCCATCTAAATTTTAAAGCCATAGGTGTCCATTCTTGATATGGTTACTTTGTGCCCCAACTGAAGTGGAAAAACAAAAACAGCAGCCTCTGTTCTTGAAGAGTGAATCTATAAATATATCGTACCCACTTATTTGCAGAGGAAAGGGTTGTTTTTCACTGTGCATGGGTTGGATGATTTGAAAATGCATTTCCTATAACAGGAGTGTTTTAAAAAATGCACATAAATTCTTTAGCAATAAAATATCTGGCTGGCCACCAGTCTGTGCGGACAGGCAAATTTTCGAGCGTGGTGACTAAAGTATCTTTTTCTACTAGACATTTTATTTTATTCAGTCACCACGTGGCAAGTGGTGACCGCTAATTTTAATCTTTACACCACATGAATGCCAGTTGCTTCGACTAGCGAATTCTGTGAGGGTTATATTCAAATAAATCGGAAACTTGAAACTTGGTCGTTCTGGGTGATGACAGAGATTCCATTGTGAGTCCTGAAGTTTGCCTGTAATATTTCAGGACTCACAATGAGACCTTCACTAGCACCTCTGCTAGCAAATTATTATGTGAGTAAACTGGAAGCTAACATCCTTATACAACCCTCAATATTTGCTCTCTTTGTCAGGTACATGGATGATGTCTTATTTACTATAGATAATGCTGACCAGTCTCTACCCTCTCAAATTCTGGCAGAATTTAACTCAACTCACTAGAAAATTCTTTACAGTACACCATGGAACTAGAAAAAGACCACAGCATCAATTTCCTAGATTTGACCTTGACCTCTAGAGATCTTCACTCAGATCTTTTGAAAACCCACTTACACTGGCAAGATGTTAGACTACTACTCATTCCACCCAGACTGTATTAAATATAATACAGCAAGACAATTTTTGGAGAAAATTAACGTCCTTGTCTCTACAGATACCCAAAAAAGACATCCTCAGAGAAGAATAAAAAATAATATTGGCAAAGAACAATTACCTCTCCCCATTCATTAAGAAACTATTTGAAAAAATGCCAAAAAAGAAGTAGCAGGAGAACAACTTTAAATTCACTAGCAAAATTGCGTACCACAAAGGACTTTTTGAAAAACTAAAAAGGATCGGAGCAAATATCAGACTTGCCGCAAATCTAAATAACAAGTTTAAAAAGTTCCTACCATCTCTATAACATAAAGAAAATGCCATCCAAATGCAAGAAGGAGTAGCCTATTGCATCGACTGTAACTGTGGACTAAGCTATATAGGAGAAACAGGAAGGAGTATTAAAGTCTGGTTAAAAGAACACCAGACAGCTATTAGTAGCAAAACAGGGCTAGACAGACATGTACAAGCAAGTGGACACTTCATAATTTGGGACTCAGTGGAAATAATCGCCCATCAATCACACTGAGTAAAGAGAAAGCTAAAAGAAGAGACGGAAATAGCGAGAAGAAGTACCACAATTAATGACAATTGCGGTTGGGCACTTCCGACTGAGTGGCAGTCTTAACTACTCCAGTGACGTAGTCCTGATGATGAACTAGGTTCTAGTTCGAAAATTTGACCAATTTTTTTTAAATAATTACCTCTGTAACACCCATAAAATAGTTAGTTACACAGTGAACTGTGAATAGAGAAGCCATAAATTCATTTACAACTGCTACAAAAATTTTAATTTTTTGAGAGCTGCAACTGGAAGAATGGGAAAAGAAAATTATGAAACAAACTGGAACTTTATTTTGCAGTAAATGGTTTGGGTAAAAAGTAAAGAATGTTTTAACAATTATACTTCATCACTTTTCACTCCAGCATTTTCTTCACACTGTACGTTCATGCATTTTTCTTTGAAATTTGACTTCGTTTCACCTGGCTCCTAAATTTTGAGAGCTGGCCTCTAGATATGGAACATATTTGTTGAGCCCTAACCCCTGATGCCACCTTCTGTCCCACTACTTTTTGGGCATCTAAAACACCATAAATCAGGCCACATAGTAGCTAAGAATAAATTAAGGCCATTAGTAGCTAAGAATAAATCTCCTGCATATTGTTTGGAAAAGGCTTTAACCACATTCATGACAATATTCCTCCCAGTATCAGCGCATACCCTGAAGTCAACCCAGGACTCTGTCAGCAGGATCAAGACTGTTCAAGTTACTGACACATATTTTTAAAAGTTTTGACATAGTTTCACTTTTCCTTTTTCCTTTTGATCCCAGTAGATCAAGCAACAGCCTATCTGGAAACAGCAATAAAGAAATAGGAGTTACCAGTGATGGGGATCCCCTATTTCTAGTGTTTTAGCTGAAGCATTATTACACCCATTAAAAACAACAGTGCTTCATAGATCCAAGAATAAAACAAAATTTTGCACAAATACGTCAACATTTTCTTTGTCTGGACAAATGGGAGGCATGTGCTAAATTTTTTCAACACTATCAACAGCACACACCACAATATTACTTTCACCATGAGTTTGGAATAAAATGGAAAAATATCTTTTTTAAGTGTGGACAAATTGGAGGCATGTGCTAAATTTTTCCAGGAATTGTAGCAAGTTGTTAAATATTCAGGTGTACTATGTATAAACCAACAGCAATTCCCGACATCATTCCACCAAACTCCACATGCTCGAGATCTTATAAAACTACTGTGTTCGGATCATGGATGTGTAGGGCTCTAAAGGTATGTTAGACTGATAGTTTAAAAAATCTAAAAATTTCTAATATAATAAAGAAAAGAATCTCAGCAGGTTTTCAAAAATGGGAACTGCTCAACCTATTTCAAAAGGTGAAAAAGAGCCTATTAAAGGGCAACACAAAGAAAGTGGAGATAAAATTTGTTTGCAGTATTTCGTATATACTTCAATTCTCATTCTGTGTCGAAAATTTGCTAAGGAAACGTGGTTTTGCAGTGGCCACCAAGATCTATTAGGAACATATTAAAAAAAAAAAAAAAAAAAAAGAATGAAGACTATGCTGCAGGGGTGTATACCATTCCCCTGAAATCTGAAATTTCCGTATTTTTCAATTAAGTCCAGCGTTGGCATGACAAAAAGATTTTTCTGTGTGTGACATAAGTAGCATATGAGGGCATACAGGAAGGAAGAGGAACAACTGCTTTAGCAAAAGAAGTATTTTACAACGCAGCAATTCCACTATGGAATGAAAGGAAAGTGGTGGCCCCATTCACAACTTTCAGGGGAACCGCGATCAGGGAGACTTGAAATTGTCACAAGAACTGATGTTTGCAATGATGGTGTATTTATTGAACTGCCATTGCCATAGACCTCCATTCTTCACAGGCATTGAATACAAGACAAACAAAGGCTACAACTTCATATCTGTGACTATAATACTATGCAGGGGGCACAGTTGCTCTAAAATTCTTAAAATCCCTAAACATTTACTTGCATCCTAAAATTCCTAAAATATCCCTAAAAAACGTAAAAGATCCTAAAATTTTTCCAGCATTAATTTTTTGGTTTTATATGTGAAAAATGGTTTCTTTGTGACACATTTTGTTATGTACAGTAATTTTCATATGGTTCATACAGATCCTGGAGATCCTGGATATGTCCTAAAATTATGTTACAAGTCCTGAAATTTTATCCATTCTTTGCTTTTTGTCCCAGCGCAATATTTTCTAGTTGAGAATTTTTCTACTGACATGACTTATGTCTGACAAATTTCCCTCCCCACCCCCTGGAAAATGCAGGGGGAGCTGTTTGGTTTTGTTGTCTGTTAGGAGGACTGAAACTGCGTTAATAGCATCTTTTGCATCGTGCTTATGTTATCACTTTGTCTGTCGAGCTGGAGTGATCATATCTCTGCAATTATTGTTTCGATTTGTAAAATTCTTTTTGTATCGGAAAGCTTAAAATGCGAGATTGACCCATTCATTCCATTTTTTTCCTAATGCACAACTTCGCCACAAGAGAATGCAAATGGAGATCATATTGAATTTGAAATGCATTTTCTTTCATATATTTGCTTCTAAATATCCAATTGAAAAATTCTTTTTCCTTTCGATGACATTTATATCAAAGACTATTTTAGTCCCTTTTTCAAATAATGCATAAATTTTCCGCTAGGGGGCATAAAGGTAAATCGTGATTTTCCCAATATCTCTGCTTCTAAAAGTTCGATTTGAAAAATTCTTCTTGCGTCGGATACAGCTCTTGATGGAAAATGTTTTGCATATAAATTCTCATTTTTTGGTAAAGAATGGTTTGGCCACCAGGGGGCCTAAGAGTTTATTTTTGCTTCTGATGTATTTGCAGCAAAATCTGAGCTGGAAACTCTGTTGAAAAAATTCTTCCATGAACTGATACTGCTCACCTCAGAACTTTTTCGGAACCCTCCTGCTTAAAATAGTGCATAATTTTTCCACCAGGGGGTGTACACATATATCTTATTTTTGACCATATCTCTGTTTCTAGAGTCCAATTTAAAAAATACTTTCTCTATTGCAGAGCATTTGTGGTGCGAAATGTTTCTCATATAATTTCAAATATTTCTTAATGCACAAGTGTGCCACCAGAGGGCGTAAGTTCACGTTTCCGTTTACAGCAATATCTGTGCAACTAAAAACTCAACTGAAAAATATTCTCTTGCGATCAGATACTACTAACTGTGAAAACTCCTTATATGTATTTTCTTCCAAAAATAGTGCACAATTTTGCCGCTAGGGGGCACAAATATTTATTTTTGTCAATATCTGTACTTCTAAATGTCTGATTTAAAAATTCTTTTAACATCAGATACCATTTACCTTATGGAACACTTTATGTTTGAGGAGGTTTGTGGTTCACAATTCTGCCACTAGGTGGTGTTTGTGTACTTCCATTTGCAGCCTATCTCTGCCTCTAAAATCCCTATTGAAGAACTTCTTTTTTTATTGTATGCCATTCGGTATAATAAAGATGGAGAGTAAATAGGATTTTTGCTACAATAAGAAGATCCTCTTCAAATAATGCACAACTTTCCCACTAGGGGTTGTAAAGGTCAAAACATTTTCCTTTCTATCTCTGATTCTGGGAGACATATTTGAAAAGTTCTTTTTCCTTAGCATAGCTTTTGCTATGAAGAATTCTTTTTGCTGGTGTTCAATTTTTCTATTATGCAAAATTCTTCCGCTTTTTTCTTTTTTTCGAAAAAAATTGTTTTACATTGTTGAAGTGTGTACATTTCAATTACGGTGAATTACTTCCATTACTTCCTAATCACATACACCCAGATGAGTTTTGAAACTTGTATTTGTGCAATGTTTTTGCACCCAAAATTCCAATATTTATGTGGCCAAGAGCACTGAATGAGCTGGCAACCTATAATTGTCAATATTTATTCACTAAGAGCACTGAATGAGCTGGCAACCTATATAATTGCTAATATGCAGGTTTATTAGAAAAAAAATGTGCAAGATGGTAATAAGCATTAAAACATAATTAGTAAACTAAGAGTAATAGAACCACTAAATAGACATATATGCCAACTCTTTTAAATTGTGTGAGTTTAAGTGTTGTCATATGTATTTATGTAATCTTATGTGACATATATGCCAACACTTTTAAGCTGCATAAATTTGAAAGTGTTGGTATATGTCTTTATTTAGGCATGTGTTCATTGTTCTGTTAAATTAGTATGATTTGAGAAGAGAGAAAAAATCCCTAAAATATCCCTAAATTTTTTAGCAGAATACCCTAAATTCCTACCTAAAATAATGTGTTCCTGTGCTGCACCCCTTGTACTATGTCAACAGTGGAACCAAGTAATGACCTTCACAAATTCACATGTCTGTATTATATTTATGTTATTTCAAACCTTGTTCTGTTCTCCGGGTTTTGATTTTATACTCCAGATTGGTTATTGTTTGTCTAATGTAACTTTCCTTAACAAAGCCTCCCATCGGCAGGCAAAAGCCTGGCAAATTAAATATTCTTTATTACCACTCCAATTAACAGATTTATGAGACTGTTTTTTCAGTTTTGACTCGTAGGCTTTTCAAAAGCTCTTTGTGTTAATTAAGTCTGCCCTGTCAGAGCAAATTCAAAATTCACCGCACCTTTTACATCAAAGGAAACAGTCAACATCACCTTCATATTTCATTTCACTTGTCAGGCTTTTTTGAGTCAAAGATAGGTTTCTGTCTTCTCTTTGGTTATTAGGGGTTTGTTTCTGAGTCATAGCTGTAGATCTGGAATTCAACACTTATGATAATATTTTCTAAAAAGTGTGTGGCCATCACTGTACAATTTTTAAGGTCCTGATAAATTAAAACATAGTGTTGCTTTTGATCATGAATGAGAAACCTAGGCACACACTTTGCTGTCACTCTTTTCATCCCCAAGACCTGTCTCGCAATCACATGGCATGACCCAACAGAGATTCCAGTTTTGCTGGACACCTACCTAACAGTCAATCATCTGTCACTTCTGTTTACTTCATTCTCATGGACAATGGAAGTGTCTGTTCATGAAATTGATGATGGTCTTCTTTTGTCATTGTTTGATTATCTTTAATATCTTAAACCATCCAAAAGTTTTTTAATGGATTAAAGCTCCTCCAAATGCTGTGTACATTTTAAAAGCTTCTGAGGCAGTTTTCCCAAGTTCTAGACAAAACTTGATGTATACTCGCTGCTTGTTCACACTGGCCATTAAGATTTACCAAACCACTAAATCAACTCTGTATAGAGTATTAAGCAAGAATGAAAGAAGGTGCAGACTTGAAACTGTGCATGACTTTGAGCAAGCCTGCCATGACTATAAGTAGAACTCCAATGTTGCAGACTCAGCACGGTAACCGCAACAGTAGTACTGGTACATTTTAAACACAACTTGTACATACCACAAAAAATTGGTTAATACACCTCTTACCAGGTGTAAACACACTCAGCCTATCCCTAAACTTCTGTATCAGGCCCTGCACCTTGTGAATAATAACCTGTCTGAACATTTTGATACCATGATAGTTCTTACATTCAGTCTAATCATCTTTTCTGCTATAGAAAGGAATGTTGCAGTGGGAGTTAATTGCCTTCCCACTCCTGACCGACAGCGAGCTCCTGTTACAACCAACCGACATATTTCAACTAAACAATCAATGACAAGATCACCATCATATTTCAACATTTCAGCTACTGTGACACATATTCCAGGTGACCCTCCCATTCTGAAGATTTTTTATAGCTCTGAAAACCTATTCTCTTGTGATCTGTGCTGTGTTTACTCCTCTTTTTATGACATCATCTGCTTCTACCCAAAAGCTGTCTTTGCTTTCATATTCTAATAACTTGCAGAGGATTCACCCCATCTTTCACTTAAATTACATTAGGCTCCCAAACCATTTCTCCAACCCTGTTCCTCTCAGAATTAAAATTTTATTTTCCCTCTTATGTCTTCCAAAACAATTTCCTGTCTTCCCATAAAAGCATTTTTCCCATATCCACTCTATCGTTCCTACACTTTGCCTTACTCTGGCAAACCAGATATTCTGAACATAAAAATTTAATATTTTGCATGGAATATTACCCTTTTCTAAATTAAGCACAGCTAGCTCTTTTTATAATTCCAGTCCATGCAATTAGAATGCAACCTACAACATCACTATCATCTTGAAATCAATATTGGCAACAGATGCAAGACAAAGATACATCACATGAGTTCATGTATCAAAGTTTACATACTATACAGCTGAAAAATCTGATTCTGGTGTAAATTTTACTTATGCAATAAACATCTACTGTGAATTTAATTTGTTTTTATCATTTGTTCAATGTGTTATATTTTGTTCATTTGAGTGAGAGCCAACCCGGTGGCGCAGTGGTCTAAGTGCTGGCTTCTGACCGTTCATACAAGACGGGTCCACATTTGAATCCTGGTGAAGCATGGATGTTGTGTTTGTCTGTGACATTGGCTCTCTCTCCCTTCCCTGGAACCAGTGACTCTAAATTAGGGACGGTAGACTGCCTATAGCCCATCGATTTGCTCATGGTGATTGTTAAACCCTCAAACCAACCAACCATCATTTAAGCGAGAGTAAAAGCAGCAAATTAAGAATAAGAACATAGGACTTTTTTTAATGGAATATAAGTGGTATATACCCGTGTATAAGCCAACCCCCTATTTCAAGAGCTAAAAATTTGTGAAAAACCTTGACTCGCATATAAGTTGACATTAAATTTCTAGTTTGGAAAATATATTTATTGAAATGAATTATGCAAATTTCTGAGATTATCTTCTGTGAAAACCTTTGAAGTACAATTCACTATTGGAGTTTCCAAATAACTTCAGTAACATCCATTGCATTACTTATGCAGCATTTTTTGATAGACTATAACTATTTCTGGTGAAACTGCATTCCACAGTTCTTTCACTCAAGAAGTAACAAGGCCAAGTTGGCCCTTTTTGCAAGTTTTACCACCTTTCGTACAGCACTGTGTTTTTGTTGTTTGATAGCACAAATAGCTTTCGCCGGCGTGGAGTGGAAGACAAACACGCCAACATTTGCCTTGCCATGAAAACTCAAGAGGAGAGAGATGTCTGATTTGCTGTGGCCCACCCTAACAGCTAAGCGATTTATGTGATGTCTGGCTCACTGTGTGTCCAGTTTGAAAAATGGTGTTACGCTGTTGCATACAGGAAGTATTGAAGTATCTTCTCCATGTTTAGAAGCAAGAAATTTCATGTCTCAATTTGAAATGGGACTAGGTTTTTCACTTATCATATTAATGGCACTTATTCCCATAGAAATCCTACTCTGGGTGAAAAAATATCTCATAATTTGTATTATTTTTTATTTTTTGGAAGTACTTTCGAAGAACACACGAAAAGGTGTAGTCGAAAATAGATTTATCTTTTTGACACACGGAAAGCTGCGATCTAAAACATACACAAATCCCTCTGTAAATTCCACAGGAGAATTCATGGAAGTCCGGCTCTATTTTTTACTTACCCGTGTATAAGGTGATGTATAAGCTGACCCCTAACTTTGAAAGCAGGATTTCTTCCAAAAACTGTGCTTACATGTGAGTATGTACCATACTTAGAATGCAACTTTGCCAGTATAGGGCGGTACAACCCCTAACATGATACTGAATGAGCATGTGCCAATGGAATGCAGGCGTGGATGATGTATAAATAACATCTTCCTCCAACTGAAAAATACTTGGTGATGTGCCAAACACTGCTGACCAGTACTATATGCATTTAATAAATCATGCAGTACTAAATGCATTTGATATATTGGAGGACTGGCTATGTGGTATATCATTTGGCAAGCAGATTTTCAGCAAGAAAATCTTTTTACATATTATGAATGAGTTTTTATCTAGATTTTAACAGTTTTAGCAGTCATCAAGAGAAAACAAAAATGCTTTGATGGATTACCAGCATTTTATTCCTTACTAGTAAATTAAAAGGAAGAACCTTCAACATTTTAAGGATGTTGTGATCTTCAGTGTTCTGAAACAGATTATTTTTAAACAAAACATAATATCAGAAAAGGCAGGATAAGCCAAAAGAAATCTGAATTATACAACTCAGAAAGCGAATCTGGGATTAGATAAATGCATAGCTGAGTTTTGAAGATGTCCATGTTACATTTTGTGACAAACAGAAAGTAACAAATCAAATAACTTTCAAAAATACATCATATAAATCAAACAGTTTAATAATATGTACATTGAGCAGGATAAATTAGTATGTGAATCTTTTATGGCTGCAAAATGTTACTGTTTATATTTTGGTTTGGATTTCTTTTTCCATCCATGACTTCAATAAAATGTATGCTAGATCAAGAATATCAAGAAAAGTTCAGATAAATCATTTGTGTGCTTTATTTTTATAAATATCTTTTTATACATATGTGGGTCAAAGTGCATTGTTAGAATGTTTCCAAATAACAGCAACTTTTTCTTCAATATTATGGGAAAAGTCAGGAAATATGATTTCCATAATTCATTAGGCACAAATAAAGGTAACTTGATCACACTAGTTACGTTAAATGAAAACTTTTACAAAAAGTTCGTAAGCTTCCAACTTACGAACTTTTTGTAAAAGTTTTCATTTAATGTAACTAGCGTGATCAAGTTACCTTTATTTGTTAATATTGTTACGTGTTTTGCCCATCATCGTCACATTAGGCACCTTGTTTAGTTCCTAGATTACTTCATGTTATGTAGATTAATTTTTAATAAGTCATTTAGAAAAAAATTCTCACTTCGTTTTCATTGTATAAGTCTTTTTTATTAGTAGGTTTTTGTTGTCATTAGATTTTTTTTATTAGAATACTAAAACCATCTGAAAGCATAATTTTAATATTAAAAAAAAACAGTATTTCTAAATTCAAATTTTCCACTTCTAAAATTGTCTAACTTAATTATATGAGATCCAAAAATGTGCACAATAATAACAGATACATGCATTGGTTTCTGTACTTTTTATATTAAAGATAATAGTGCAAACGAAACAGTTTGATAATTTGAGGTTGTGTTCAGGGGTAGAAAATATTCTGAAATCTGGTGGCCAGCTAAATTTTTTAGTGGCCAGATACTATATCAAAGTTGTGTACACTTCTGTCCATAAAAGTGTTCTACCCTCAGCTTATCTCTCTAGCACAAAAAAAAAAAAAAAAAAAAAAAAAACATAGTCTTTTTTTGCCTGGGGCTTATAAATTTCTTGAATTTTCGTCGTTTATCCCCAGACCCTGGAATTCGCACAATTTCTTTTTTACCTTGGTATCTGCTTCAGGGTATAATTCACAGATTGTGACACTCAGAAAAAAAAAAAGAAAAAAATCGCCATATAATCCGCACATCACAAATGCTGATACAAAAGCGGAATTTTTGACAGAAAAGTCAGTCACATAAAGACCCCAGAGTCTGAAGAAATAAAAAAACCCCGATCTTATTAAATAAAGATATTCATTTTTAAGGGAAACTTTTTTTAATGTATTTTTATCTTCAGACACAAAAGAAGCTCAGTGGTGTGGCATCCATAGAGCACAAAATTTAACCATGCCAATGCAGCAGCTCCAATTGCATTACGCATTGCCAATGATGAAACGCTGATACAGAACAATTCATAGAAATACTGTGTGTACTCGCGTGTAAGTCGAAAGTTTTTGGAAGAAATCCTGCTTTTAAAGTAAGGGGGTCGGCTTACACACAGGTTTAAAAAAAGAAAAAATAGGGTTGGACTGCCGTGAATTCTCCTGCGGAGTTTACCGAAGGGTTTGTTAACGTTTTAGACCACAGCTTTTCGGGTATCAGTCACTGCGCCCTAGTTTTCTGACCTTTTAAAAACTATCGCGTAATGACATGATCATATATATCCTCAGCTGTGCTGCCACTTTAAGTTTAAATTCGGCATTGTAACTGAAACGTTTCCTTTCGGAAGACATCATAAATAGTAATAAAGAAAAATATCTGTGGCAAAGACTTTGGTCAAAATGGCGAAGGACAAACTAAAATACAAGGCACACACATGAGATCCACAACGTGGAACTTTGAAATGAGGCATGCATGTGTAGGTTCGGGCAGCAAGCGCTGTGCGTACATTTTTATTGGCCGATTGACGAAGAGAGGGCACAAGCACATTCAGCGTTTTGTCTTTCCCAATCCCAACAATACGGAGACAAAATAACTCCTGCTGTCCCTCCTTAAAACTTTCGCGGTCTTTCATTATGACCCCCCTCCCCCTTCTCTCTGCTCCTGAACTGAGAATTTTACCAAGAAGGGAGTTCCTTTTCCAATTATACCCCCTCTCCTGTACAATTACCCTGTGGATTTTTTTTTTTAAATCAAACAACCGCAAAAACGTTTTTTTTTTTTTTTTAGCGGCGTTTATCCGCAGATTATACGACGAAAATTACAGTACATGTTTGTCAGTGATGTTTTCCGTTGTGGCCCGAACAAAATTTTTGGTCGCCCTGGGTGACCGTATTTTTCGACCCCTGGTTAAAGTCAATTGGATAAATTTTTTTGCAGATGATGCTAATGATTCCACAAGAAATGCATACACAAGGTTGGATACCTAACTAACATTAACTGCAGATCAGAGGTTAAGCTATGATCGCTATTTTCGCAAAATGCGATGAATTAATATAAAATGCGCGAGAAAATTAGCGTCCCGTCGCAAAATTGCACCAGACATTTAAATACGGCAGAGGCGATTGTGTTCCAAAATTTATGAAAATTTGAACTCCCATAGTCCAGGGGAACAATAAAAATTCTGCCTCTAATTCATGGGTAAAAGTATTCTGTCATCCATTGTTCGGTCTGACGGCGTCGCACCAATTCATCGCACGTCAGTTTGTCGACAGTGACGATTCATCGCACGCCAGTTCGTCCACTACGACAATTCGTAGCGTGTCAGTTCGTCGACAAAAGAGGCTAAATTTCTTTAGCATTTTGCTGCAACTTTTTCCTTCATTTTAGCATTTTTTCTACAGCATTTTTTAAGCCAGCTTAAACTCTGCTGCAGATGATAGTATGGCAAAGTTGCTTTCCTAAATTTGTTTATCTATATTCTCCATAAAATCCTAAAGAGTTATCATCCTTTATCAAGGAGTACGTGTTACATACTTGTACTGGCACTGAAGTGATTAAAGAAAGAAAAGAAACTGCAACTGAAAGTTGGCAATAATGTGGATTCTAAACTGTGCTTGCAATTATTATCTTTTTACATTGATCTGGTTGCTTTAGACCAGTGGTTTTTAAACTTTTGTTCTTCAAGTACCCCTTGGAAATATTTAGCTAAACTCTGTACCCCTTGAATATTAGGCATTAGGGATATACCCTAATAAATAAAACTGTAAACACATAATTAAAAATAACTTTAAGCAATGCAAGCAAAATAAAAGCACAATAAATGAACAGTACAGCAGGTGGCACACAAACACATGAAAGCATCACTGCTGTGACTGAGCGATGAAGCTTGACACTGGCTGGCCCAACCGGTTTTCGGCAGTGCTTCAGTTGGGGAGGGGAGTACCCACTCTACGCACTAACTTCACTACTCACCCTACTAACACTAGCCATAAATTCAAACTGTTAAGTTGTTGACTTTAAAATCAGTTCTGTGCAACTTTTTATTGTTGCTAACTAATTGCATATCCCACTTTGAAAATGTGTGCTTTAGACTAAAAGTAATGAAATAGACAGGTTATTGGGAGGGTATCAATTTAAAGGGACTATTATGAAATTGTGTTTTAAGAAAAATTTGCATAAATTGGTAATTGGCTGTATTAGGTAATAAGTATTACAGCCTCTCAGCTCAGCTAATTTCTTTATCTATCAAAATGTTTTCATGCTATTCCTTACCCAAAGGATTTTGCTGATATGGATGCAATTTTTACAGGAAACTTTAGGTGATATTCTTGGCTTCAGAAATTTATTTATCCAGTCAAAGGACATCATTGGCAAGCATTTTGAAAACACTGCAAGTCACTGGAGTTGTCTTGAAGATTTCTTTGGGAAAGCAAAAGCAACTATAGAAAAGTGAGTACCTTAAAGTATTGTGGTGTGTGAATAAAATTAATTTAAATATGATTAAACAAATAATAAAAATGTCTGCTGTTTTCAAATCATTTTGTTGCTCAAATTGTAATCCTTCAGGGCTTTATCA
The DNA here is from genome assembly GCA_039090855.1 of Macrothele yani. NCBI lineage: Eukaryota > Metazoa > Arthropoda > Arachnida > Araneae > Macrothelidae > Macrothele > Macrothele yani. The sequence continues at coordinate 214,695,729 of CM076990.1, forward strand.
AGCATGGTGTTTTTCCACAGATTCATGGAATTCCGTTTTTTTTAATGCCATTTTTTTACTGCTGAAAACTGAAGAGAAACTTTTGGAGGATTTGGGCAAGGGGTGTGGGTTCACTTTACACAAAAATCCTTGCTTAGAATCTGAGATATGAGAAAGACTTGGAATGGGGGAAGTACAGAACACATATGAGAAAGAAAATAACATATCTACCAACCTTACCACTTTAGGCAGGAGTCTCTTAATTTTAAGTAAATATCCTGACTGCCTCTGCAAATCTCTCACTTTTGTGTTTGTGGCATTTATGTGGTAAAATTTCTGTGAGTAATTTTCGAGATTTGCTGGAGTTTTTTAATCACATTTTTTTGTTTTCTGTCCTAGAGAGGAAATTCCATCATTCAAAAATTTCCAAAAAACAAATTACACAGAGCAAAAATTTCTCTTGTTGCCATAATTTCTATCTTTCTTCATTTCTGTGTCATTGTTACATGTCACCATTTCCATCAATGTTTGTATTTAAGCTTGTAAAAAGAGACAAAAATTTCCAAAAACAGAAATGGAAGTTAGGCATGGAAAATTTTTCTCTCCCAGTCTGTCCCCCATTGTTGTTAAATATCATTTTATCCCATAAATGTTAGCATTTTAGCATGTTAAATGAAGCAAAAATTTCTGAAAACAAAAGGTTAGACCAAGAAAATTTTTTTCTCATAATTTTAATTTAATTTTTAGCACATCTTTTGTAAAAAAAAGTATATATCTATTATATCTCTGTAACTATTTGTCTGATTTGAAAAAACCTTTTTGCATTGGGAAGATTGAAATGTGAACATGATGATCCTTGCTTTATGGATTCCTTCCAATGCATAACTTCTCCGTGATACGGCATAAATGCATGTTGAATTCAAAATGTATTTTATTCTATATCACTGCTTCTAAATATCTGATTGAAAAAAATTCTTATATAAAGAAGACTACTTTGGGAACAGTTTCGTTTTCAAGTGGTACCCAGGTTTGACACTGGGCAAGGAAATAATTAATAATCTAAAGCAACTTATGGGAATTTACTAGGAAATTTTTTTCATTTATAGCAAATTTTCGGAGAAAACTCTTCTCCTTCTTCAGGCTCTCTTGTTGTTGTCACTTTTTGCTTGTCACTATCATGGTTACGGTTTACCTTGACGGTTACGGTTAACCTTGACGGTTTAGGTTATTTTTCAACAAATCCTGCCAGATGTTAGGCAGGGAAAATCCTTTGCAGTCATTGATGATGGAATTTTGATTTTTCTCAATCTCTATTCCTTCTTTCAGTTTTCTTTTTTGGTTTATAGCAAATTTTCGGAGAAAACTCTTCTCCTTCTTCAGGCTCTCTTGTTGTTGTCACTTTTTGCTTGTCACTATCATGGTTACGGTTTACCTTGACGGTTACGGTTAACCTTGACGGTTTAGGTTATTTTTCAACAAATCCTGCCAGATGTTAGGCAGGGAAAATCCTTTGCAGTCATTGATGATGGAATTTTGATTTTTCTCAATCTCTATTCCTTCTTTCAGTTTTCTTTTTTGGAAATTTGCTATAAATGAAAAAATTTCCTAGTAAATTCCCATAAGTTGCTTTAGATTATTAATTCAATTAAACTAGGAAGCCATTTCTCAATATGAGCTTTATTCAAAGAAGGAAATAATGTTAATTTGCAATATCCCAAATATCTCTGCTTCTAAACATCTGATTTGAAATAACAAAACAAAAATTGCATCGGATAGAGCTCCTGATATGAAATGTTCTGTGTATAGTTCATAATTTTTGTCAAAGAATGGTTTTGCCATTAGGGGATGTTGGTGTATAATTCTATTTCTGATATATTTGCAGCAAGCAGTATCTGTGCTTCTGGATGTTTGATTGAAAAAATTATTTTCTGATCAGATACCAGTTACTACGAAAATGGTTTTGAGAATACCTTCTGCTTAAAATAATGCATTTTCCCACCTGAGGCATAGTTGTACATCATATTTTTTGCGATATCTCTGCTTCAAATAGTCTGATTTAAAAAATTCTTTCTTTGTCAGAGAGCATTTCTGGTGCAAAATATTTTGCATATATTATATTAATTCAACATTTGTCGAAATCATTACGTGGTTTATAAAATTATTAACTATACGTCGACAAAATAGTTTCCATATTATTTACTGTTTCGCACGTTACTTGAAATTTGAGCACGGGGAAAAAACATCAATATAATAAAAAATTCTTTATTTCAACTTGCCACTTATATTCCTTTTTGTTGTTCCTTATGATCGTTTAGAATTTCATTATATGAAGATTTACAAATTTTATATGAAAAAATGTTTTTATATGTACAGTCATATGCATCATAAGTTGTCAAAGTCCTCCAATGTGTAGAGACAATAGGTATCAAATGATTAACATTATTCCAGTTTTTAACTCATGATTTACGAAAATTATATAATACAAAAAACCTTCGAACCTCTTGACCATGATGCGCAGAACCAGCAATAAGTCATCTTGTTATCGAATATGGCACGATTTTGTTTCTTGTGGTATAAGCTACCAAGTTGAAATTTGATCTTATAATTTCTTATTATAGATGATGGTTGCAGTTCCTTTTCCCGTGGCTCAATATCCCAAACTAGTTTCAATTCCTTCTTTTTGGAATCATCTTCAGTGGGTATTATGAGCTACATCTTATACATGTTGTATCTCGACCACTTACATCGATTTTATTGGCAGCGTCCGACATTCCACGGCAGTTGCACTCTTGCTCGTGCTACTTTTGGTATTAATGCTCATTCTTAGTCATGTTTTAATATAATTGGATAATATGAACTTCTGATTCTAACTTATTTGGTGTTGCCATTCGTTGGTTGAAAATAATTAATAAGGTTTCTTAATATATTTTTTATTGTTACTTTCTTTTTCGATAAAATATTTCCAAGCGTACGGTAGACTCATTGGATCATTATTATTACAATTTATTTCTTTAGTTTTTTCAATCATTACTGCTTCTGAGGTTAATATTTGATTTTTTGTTTTATGTGAGGTTATTAATTTTGCTTTATACCAATCTGGATAAGCTTCATTTTCAATACAATGATTTATTAATGATGTTTTGTTTTCTTTTTTGTTCCAATTGGATATATGTTCTTTTAATCTGGTCTTAAATCTTCTTTTTATACTTCTTATGTATACTTTATTTCTTTTTTCTATTTCTGTATAATATTTTGTTGGTATAGAATATACTCCGGCTTTATCAAGCATTGATCTTCTTTCATTTCTTGTAGTTAATATAGTTTCGTTATCTATAACAGTTTCTGCTAATATCATTTTTTCTTTAACGCATTCCTTCTTTAGGATGTTTGTTATTGGAGGAATGTAGGGAATTTTACCTTCAAATTTTATTTCATTTTTTTGTTTATTTATATTTTCATTTAAAGATTTCTTTGTATTTTCAAGTGTATCATCTATGATCTTTTTCTTGTATCCAAATTTCATAGCAGTTCTTTTTATCCAGTTAATCTCTATCATTTCTTTGTTTTTATTACATGAATGGGTTAATGCTCTTCTTATGTAGAATTGAAGTTCTGCTCTTTTGTATTTCCATGGATGATTTGAATCAATCGGAATTATCGTTGGAGTAAAAGTTGGTTTTCGATATACTTCGTATTCAATCATATTATTTTTCCTGAATAAAGAAATGTCTAAATAGTTTAGTTGTCTGTTAACTTCTTTTTCCATAGTAACTTTTATTGTTGGATAAAAACTTGTATTTTTCTACAAATGTATCAAGTTCTTTTTCAGACTGGTTCCAGAAGATAAGTATATGGTCAACGTATCTTACGTATAGTATTAGATGTTTTTGATTGAATGATTCAAAGAGTTTATTTTCTATGTCTTGTAATATTATTTCAGCAAGAAGTCCTGAAATTGGTGATCCCATTGGTGCACCTTGTTTTTGTCGGTATATTTTTTTATTATATGTGAAGTAGTTATTATCAGCTATTAGTTTCAATTCCTGGATGATAGTAATTCTGTGCTTCAGGTATTTTTTCATTTTTTAACTTCTGATCTAATAATTGAATTGCTTCATAAACAGGAGTATTTGGATATAGGGAAACAATATCTAGACTGATCATAAGAAAATCGGTTGTTTTTAGTTCTTTAACTTTTTTAATCACTTCAATAGAGTTGTTAATTGTATAACTATGTTGAAAGTAATACTGTTTTAAATGTTTAAATAGTTCTTTTTCAAGGAGAATAGTTGGAGCCGTTGTTTTATTTACTATTGGTCTTAATGGTTCTTCTTTTTTATGCATTTTGATTTTGCTGAATATGCTTGGCATAGATGCTCCTACGGGCGGAATGACTTTGTTTTTAATATTATCAGGCAAATGTCCATGGTTTTTTATATAAGCCATTTTTCTTAGAATTGTATCTGTTGGGTCAAGTGTAGTTTCTTCGATGTCCAATTCTTCTATAGCCTTTTTCATTTTTATATCATAATCATCTTTGTCTAATATAATAATTTGCTTGTCTTTATCAGTGCTTATGCATTTAATTGCTGGGTTGTTCTTGAGGTTCAGTAGCTCTTGTCTCTCATATTTTATAGCTGGTATTTGTTCTTCTTTTTCTTTTTTATTGATTGCTCTTACTATTTTAAATCTTGTTGGGTTTTGTCTTTTATTTGGTAGTTTCTTGATGACGTCCTCTATATATGGGATTATGATCTTGGCTTTCGGAATTTTTTGTTTATATGCATATCTCATTCCTCTATTGAGTGCTTTAACTTGTAGATATGTCAATTCGTTATTAGATTTATTAATGAACATTGGTTTGTCTTCTAAAGTTGGTATTTTTTCTTCTTTGTTATTATATTTTTCTCTTATGAGGCTTTCAATTTTATGAAAGTTTCTCCTATCTATAAATTGTTGTCTTTCTATAATAGCAAATATCTTAATTAATGCTATTTTTGTTTCTTCCTTATTGTTCTCTTGCATACATTGATTATATAATCTGTAGTTTTTCTTACTTAATCTATCAATGTCTCTTCTTTTTTCTCTAATAGAGGCTCTTAATCTTTTAATTTCACAAGTTTGTACAATGGTTTTATCTTTATAATTCATCGGTTTATTTTTAATCTGTAAAAATTTAGGTGTGATTGCATTGTTTTTACAAGTTGTCAAAAAGTTTAAATGTTCGACTTCTTTGCTCAACAGGATTCTATTCTTTTTAAAGTTTTTGATATTCATTTTGGTCAGTTTGTATATATATTACGGTTTTATCCATGAAATTCAGACTCTTTCCAATAAAATCAACATTATGAGCCACTTAAATCTCCAGTTTTGCATAAATTATATTAATTCAACATTTGTCGAAATCATTACGTGGTTTATAAAATTATTAACTATATGTCAACAAAATAGTTTCCATATTATTTACTGTTTAGAACGTTGCTAGAAATTTGAGCACGGGAAAAACGTCAATATAATAAAAAATTCTTTATTTCAACTTGCCACTTATGTTGTTCCTTATGATCGTTTAGAATTTCATTATATGAAGATTTGCAAATTTTATATGAAAAAATGTTTTTATATGTACAGTCATATTCATCATAAGTTGTCAAAGTCCTCCAATATGTAGAGACAGTAGGTATTAAATGATTAACATTATTCCAGTTTTTAACTCATGATTTACGAAAATTATACAATACAAAAACCTTCGAACCTCTTGACCATGATGCACAGAATCAGCAATAAGTCATCTTGTTATCGAATATGGCACGATTTTTGTTTCTTGTGGTATAAGCTTCCAAGTTGAAATTCGATCTTATAATTTCTTATTATAGATGATGGTTGCATGTTCCTTTTCCCGTGGCTCGATATCCCAAACTAGTTTCAATTCCTTCTTTTTGGAATCATCTTCAGTGGGTATCATGAGCTACATCTCATACATGTTGTATCTCGGCCACTTACATCGATTTTATCGATGTAAGTGGCCGAGATACAACAATTCCTTCCTTATGATTGTTTAGAATTTCATTATATGAAGATTTGCAAATTTTATATGAAAAAATGTTTTTATATGTACAGTCATATTCATCATAAGTTGTCAAAGTCCTCCAATATGTAGAGACAGTAGGTATTAAATGATTAACATTATTCCAGTTTTTAACTCATGATTTACGAAAATTATACAATACAAAAAACCTTCGAACCTCTTGACCATGATGCACAGAATCAGCAATAAGTCATCTTGTTATCGAATATGGCACGATTTTTGTTTCTTGTGGTATAAGCTTCCAAGTTGAAATTCGATCTTATAATTTCTTATTATAGATGATGGTTGCATGTTCCTTTTCCCATGGCTCGATATCCCAAACTAGTTTCAATTCCTTCTTTTTGGAATCATCTTCAGTGGGTATCATGAGCTACATCTCATACATGTTGTATCTCGGCCACTTACATCGATTTTATCGATGTAAGTGGCCGAGATACAACATGTATGAGATGTAGCTTATAATACCCACTGAAGATGATTCCAAAAAGAAGGAAATGAAAATAGTTTGGGATATCGAGCCACGGGAAAAGGAACATGCAACCATCATCTATAATAAGAAATTATAAGATCGAATTTCAACTTGGAAGCTTATACCACAAGAAACAAAAAATCGTGCCATATTCGATAACAAGATGACTTATTGCTGATTTTGTGCGTAATGATTTCGTAATGATTTCGACCACGTAATGATTTCGACAAATGTTGAATTAATATAATTTATGCAAAACTGGAGATTTAAGTGGCTCATAATGTTGATTTTATTGGAAAGAGTCTGAATTTCACGGATAAAACCGTAATATATATACAAACTGACCAAAATGAATATCAAAAACTTTAAAAAGAATAGAATCCTGTTGAGCAAAGAAGTCGAACATTTAAACTTTTTGACAACTTGTAAAAACAATGCAATCACACCTAAATTTTTACAGATTAAAAATAAACCGATGAATTTTAAAGATAAAACCATTGTACAAACTTGTGAAATTAAAAGATTAAGAGCCTCTATTAGAGAAAAAGAAGAGACATTGATAGATTAAGTAAGAAAAACTACAGATTATATAATCAATGTATGCAAGAGAACAATAAGGAAGAAACAAAAATAGCATTAATTAAGATATTTGCTATTATAGAAAGACAACAATTTATAGATAGGAGATACTTTCATAAAATTGAAAGCCTCATAAGAGAAAAATATAATAACAAAGAAGAAAAAATACCAACTTTAGAAGACAAACCAATGTTCATTAATAAATCTAATAACGAATTGTCATATCTACAAGTTAAAGCACTCAATAGAGGAATGAGATATGCATATAAACAAAAAATTCCGAAAGCCAAGATCATAATCCCATATATAGAGGACGTCATCAAGAAACTACCAAATAAAAGACAAAACCCAACAAGATTGAAAATAGTAAGAGTAATCAATAACAAAGAAGAAGAACAAATACCAGCTATAAAATATGAGAGATAAGAGCTACTTAACCTCAAGAACAACCCAGCAATTAAATGCATAAGTGCTGATAAAGCCAAGCAAATTATTATATTAGACAAAGATGATTATGATATAAAAATGAAAAAGGCTATAGAAGAATTAGACATCGAAGAAACTACACTTGACCCAACAGATACAATTCTAAGAAAAATGGCTTATATAAAAAACCATGGACATTTGCCTGATAATATTAAAAACAAAGCCATTCCGCCCGTAGGAGCATCTATTCCAAGCATATTCAGCAAAATCAAAATGCATAAAAAAGAAGAATCATTAAGACCAATAGTAAATAAAACAACGGCTCCAACTATTCTCCTTGAAAAAGAACTATTTAAAGATTTAAAACAGTATTACTTTCAACATAGTTATACAATTAACAACTCCATTGAAGTGTTTAAAAAAGTTAAAGAACTAAAAACAACCGATTTTCTTATGATCAGTCTAGATATTGTTTCCCTATATCCAAATACTCCTGTTTATGAAGCAATTCAATTATTAGATCAGAAGTTAAAAAATGAAAAAATACCTGAAGCACAAAGAATTACTATTATCCAGGCATTGAAACTAATAGCTGATAATAACTACTTCACATATAATAAAAAAAATATACCGACAAAAACAAGGTGCACCAATGGGATCACCAATTTCAGGACTTCTTGCTGAAATAATATCACAAGACATAGAAAATAAACTCTTTGAATCATTCAATCAAAAACATCTAATACTATACGTAAGATACGTTGACGATATACTTATCTTCTGGAACCAGTCTGAAAAAGAACTTGATACATTTGTAGAAAAATACAATAGTTTTTATCCAACAATAAAAGTTACTATGGAAAAAGAAGTTAACAGACAACTAAACTATTTAGACATTTCTTTATTCAGGAAAAATAATATGATTGAATACGAAGTATATCGAAAACCAACTTTTACTCCAACGATAATTCCAATTGATTCAAATCATCCATGGAAATACAAAAGAGCAGAACTTCAATTCTACATAAGAAGAGCATTAACCTATTCATGTAATAAAAACAAAGAAATGATAGAGATTAACTGGATAAAAAGAACTGCTATGAAATTTGGATACAAGAAAAAGATCATAGATGATACACTTGAAAATACAAAGAAATCTTTAAATGAAAATATAAATAAACAAAAAAATGAAATAAAATTTGCAGGTAAAATTCCCTACATTCCTCCAATAACAAACATCCTAAAGGAGAAATGTGTTAAAGAAAAAATGATATTAGCAGAAACTGTTAAAGATAACAAAACTATATTAACTACAAGAAATGAAAGAAGATCAATGCTTGATAAAGCCGGAGTATATTCTATACCAACAAAATATTATACAGAAATAGAAAAAAGAAATAAAGTATACATAGGAAGTACAAAAAGAAGATTTAAGACCAGATTAAAAGAACATATATCCAATTGGAACAAAAGAGAAAACAAAACATCATTAATAAATCATTGTATTGAAAATGAAGCTTATCCAGATTGGTATGAAGCAAAATTAATAACCTCACATAAAACAAAAAATCAAATATTAACCTCAGAAGCAGTAATGATTGAAAAAACTAAAGAAATAAATTGTAATAATAATGATCCAATGAGTCTACCGTACGCTTGGAAATATTTTATCGAAAAAGAAAGTAACTTGAATTGAAAACAAATGCCGTCTCCTGCACGATACACTTTAATGATAAAAAACTATGTACAATTAAATTTTCTTAAACACATTTATTTTAATTGTACATAGTTTTTTATCATTAAAGTGTATCGTGCAGGAGACGGCATTTGTTTTCAATTCAAGAGCTTTTGGTGCACGAGTTAATTTCTTCATATAAAGAAAGTAACACTAAAAAATATATTAAGAAACCTTGTTAATTATTTTCAACCAACGAATGGCAACACCAAATAAGTTAGAATCAGAAATTCATATTATCCAATTATATTAAAACACGACTGAGAATGAGCATTACTACCAAAAATAGCACGAGCAAGAGTGCAACTGCCGTGGAATGTTGGACGCTGCCAATAAAATCGATGTAAAGGGCCGAGATACAACATGTATGAGATGTAGCTCATAATACCCACTGAAGATGATTCCAAAAAGAAGGAATTGAAACTAGTTTGGGATATTGAGCCACAAGAAAAGGAACTGCAACCATCATCTATAATAAGAAATTATAAGATCAAATTTCAACTTGGTAGCTTATACCACAAGAAACAAAATCGTGCCATATTCGATAACAAGATGACTTATTGCTGGTTCTGCGCATCATGATCAAGAGGTTCGAAGGTTTTTTGTATTGTATAATTTTCGTAAATCATGAGTTAAAAACTGGAATAATGTTAATCATTTAATACCTATTATCTATACATATTGGAGGACTTTGACAACTTATGATGCATATGACTGTACATATAAAACAATTTTTTCATATAAAATTTGTAAATCTTCATATAATGAAATTCTAAACGATCATAAGGAACAACAAAAAGGAATATAAGTGGCAAGTTGAAATAAAGAATTTTTTATTATATTGACGTTTTTTCCCCGTGCTTAAATTTCTAGTAACGTGCGAAGCAGTAAATAATATGGAAACTATTTTGTTGACATATAGTTAATAATTTTGCATATAGTTTTAAATTTTCCCTAATGCACATGTCTGCCACTAGATGGCATAAGTTCAGATTTTCATTTACAGCAATATATACACAGCTAAACACCTGATTAAAAAATCTTTTTCTGTCAGATACTACTAACTACAAAAACATTTTGTGTTAATTTTTTGCACAAAATAATGCAATTTCCCCACTAGGGAATGCAAATGTTAAGTATGTTTTTCTTGACATCTCTGCTTCTGAAAGTCCGATTTAAAAATTATTTTACCATTGAATAATGTTCTCCATGTGGAACACTCTGCATACTCTTGTGCCATTTTCAGTTCACAGTTTTGGTGCTATGTGGTAGTGTATAGTTAGTTATGTTTGCAACCATAACTCTGCTTCTAAAAATCGCATTGAAAAATTTCTTTTTATACTGCATGCCCTCCGCTACAGTTAAGATGGGGAACATTATCCTCTGTATATGATGCACAGTTTTCCTGCTAGGCAGCATAAACGTCAAAACTTTTTTATTGCTGTCTGTGCTTCCAAGAGGCATATTTGAACATTTCTTTTTCCTTAGCATAGCTTTTGCTATGGAGAATACTTTTAACATATTTTCTATTTTTTCATTTTTCAAAATTCTTCTGCCAGAGGCATCTGCTTATATTTAAAGTTGAAAGAATTAATGTAATCTTAAAAATCTGTTAGAAAAATTCTTTTTTTTTTTTTTTTTTTTTTTTTTTTGTAGGTTACTCTTTTTATTATGAAGAGTTTCCTGAACCCATTTTCTTCTTTAAGTAACACTAAGCTCTTCCGCTAGGGGGCATACATTTATATAATGTTTTCCTCTATATCTTTTCTTCTAAGTGTTCAATTTCAAAACCCATTTGTCTCTGTTAACTTCCTTTTGCTATGAGAAACTTTCTGTGCACAACTTGTTAATTTTTGTAAGATACTTTTTAGCCAGTAGTGGGTGTAAGTAGCTATCTCTATTTCTGGATATTTTAGTGATAGTAGAAAGAAACTGAAATAGAAAATAGCTACTTATGAAGTACAAATAGTTACTTACAATCGATATTTTAATTGATTGTATCCAGGGCTCGACAAATCTCGGGCGCCAGGTCGCCCAGGCGCCTAAAATTTAGGCCGTAGCGCCTAATTTTCGTCTTACTTGAGGTTTCATAATTTGCAGTAAATACCATCATTTCTGTCATATAATCCATAATTATCTATTAAAAAGTTATAAATTTAGGTACTGCAGACACCGGTAAAGAAAAACAACAACAAAAAAACGATGTAGCATTTTAAAAAGTCCGTGAGGTAATTGTCAGAAGAGGGGGTGTTATTGGGAAAGTACCGAAAATGCGGTAATAGAAAAAAATGTAACGTTACAATGAGATAGAAGATCGCAAAGAGATTGAGAATATATACACATATATTTTTTTACTTAGAAGCATTTTGACAGAAGACATAACGCAAGGAAGGCGTTACTATTTGCGCATGCGGAAGCCTACGTGGTGTGAGAATCTGTAACTCGGTAATCCCGCAGAGCTATTCCGTAGCATGTGACCATTCTGCGAATCGCATTGCCTAGTTTTGGTGCGCTAATTGTTTATAAGTTAAGGATTTTTTTTTACTTTTGGTATTCAGAAATAAGACAATGCTATGGACTGTCCGCAATTTCAATGGATTTTTTAGTCTAACTAATGAAATACAGCAATGCTGCAACAGCTAGCGATTTTAGTTCTTTATTTACTTAAAAGTAACAAAAGTACTTCAAAACAAGAGTTACTTTTTCAATAAGACTATCATTTCTTTCTTACATCTTTGGATTTCTGAGTCGGTCCTGTGAATTGCAGTTTTCTGTCGGAAATTACGATTCACGATTAACATGATAGGTACGGATTATACGACTGTTATACATACGACCACTCTCCAGTGCTCTTAAATATCCCCCACCCCATAAGTTCGTACATTTAATCTTGATAAGAGAAGAAGGAAATTCCCGAAAACGGAAGTGACGAATTTGGAAAATTTGGAAAATTGTTGCATGGTGTTCAAAAGTATTAATATTCCCAAAGTTACACCATTTATCTAAAGTAGTTGAAGCTTTGATATCATGCCCATGGTGTTCAGGCTGATAGTTGTTATCAGAGGGCATAAGAAACAAGAAAAGAAAGAAAAGCGACAATGAAGAAGTAGGGAGGGAATGATAGCAGAAAGAAAAATTAAGCAATGGTGCTGTGCAGTTTGCAGAGTCAACAAAAGAGAAACTGGCAGTAGTCCACATTCTTGCTGTCTGTTTCAATTTTTCACCAGTTACAATGTTCAGCTACCCCCCCCCTTCTTTGGTCTCATCTTGTCTTAAACTGCAATTTTAGAGGCAGTATGATCATATGGTAAGTAGAGGTTTGTGCACTGCGAGTTCACTTGCTTAGATTTCCTGTCTGTCAAGCACAGGGATCGCATTCCTCCTAAAATTCCTAAAATTCCTAATATTTTGTGACCCTCCTTAAATTCCTAAAATTAGACCTAAAATTTGCTATTCATCCTAAAATTTTCGTAAGCTTATTTTTATTAAAAACACAACCGTTATTAACGCCAATAAATTTACCATTACAGTAAGGTAAAAAGACCTGTTATTGTAGAAACACAGCCTATATGCTGTGCTGCTGAAGGGAGGGAAAAATGACGCCATCGAGATGCACTTGCTTCGGGGCGGGCGTTCCATTTTTTTGCCTTCGAACAGTTTTCGAGAGTAACAAGAGATCTAAGGGAAAAGGGGAGGGGTCATTTTCACCCCTGGTTTGCGCTTTGCAGACGAACTCCGTGGCACGCAGAAGATCGTACTTTATTTTTGTACATGCCTTGTGGAACCTCCTCTTTCTGCTGATGTTTTGTTATTGTAAACCGCAGGTGGGTGGAAGCAAAGAGGAAACACGTGGTCTCCTTCCGTAACCTCCGGTAATGACGATGGGATGGTAGCTGAGTATTATCTTGGCAGGCAGTAGAGCACGTGATCATTGACCTTCGATCATGCGTCGGCGACAGCGACCTTCGATGCGCAATATATCTCGGCTCCGACTCGCTTTGACTGAACTTGCGTGAGATGCGTATGATAGTTTCTGGTTTTACGTCTTTTATGGTGTTCTCTGTGCTGTGTGCAGGTTCAGTTCTCTAGTGGTGACCTGCTTTTTTTTTTTTTTTTCATATCTTCTGACATCCTCGCAGCCAAATTTCGGGAAGTTGTCTGGTTTTGCAATATTGGAACATGTTTTTGTACTTCCCTTTCATTTTCTGGTTAGTAATACAAGTGTTTAAGATGCCTAAATCCAAAACGAAATTTCAAGATGCGTGGCTCGCCAAAGAATTGGACGGAGTGAAGTTGAAAGAATGGTGTTCTGCAACTGAAACAATATTTTCTGCTAAGTGTATATTGTGTTCAGAAATTTTCAACATTTCTAATAGTGGCTTTTCACAAGTAAAAGCGCATCATAAAGGAAAAAAACATTTGCAGAAATTTCAAAGTAAATTTCAAAATAAGTCCATCCTGAAAGCCTTTGGAGGACGGGATCTTCAGCCCAAAACAAATATTAGTGAAGTACTGAGTCATGATTTACAGTTGGCTAAAGCCGAAGCATTATGGGCCATGAAAGTTGCTAAGGACAATATGTCTTTTGTTTCATGCACTGAAACAGTTGAACTTTTCAAAGAAATGTTTCCTGATTCTGCTATTGCAGCCAAAATGCAACTTAAAGAAAAAAGTTGCTTATGTGATATCACATGGATTGTCAAAATATTTTGAAGAGGATTTGAAAAAAGACATTGCATCTAGTAGCCCAGGAAAGGTTACTATAGCATTTGATGAAACTACAAATACACAAGTGAAACGGCAGTTGGATGTGTATCTCAGGTACTGGTCTTCAGAAATAAATTCAGTTTCTTGCCGATACCTAACAAGCGTTTTTCTGGGTCATGCAACAGCAGATATTTTGCTAAAAGAAATTCTTGATGTGTTATCATCCTTCAATATTTCGTTGAACAGAATTATTTGTGTATCCATGGACAGCCCAAATGTAAATAAGTGCTTTTTACGCAAATTCAATGAAGTTGTAAAACAAGAAACAGGCCAGAAATCTTTGGAACTAGGTTTTTGCAACCTGCATGTTGTTAGTAATGCATTTAAAATTTTTTTGACAAGCTTAAATATAGATTTTGACGAATTTGCTACTGATATGCATTACTTTTTAAAGAGTAGTGCTGCAAGACGAGAGTATTATAAATCTGTCGAGGATATAACATTGGTCACTGCCAAATTTCTTTTGCGTCATGTCAGCAACAGATGGTTAACCGTTGGTTCTGTAGCCCAGAGGCTCTTGGATCAATGGCTAAATATTACAGAATATTTTTTAAACTTCTTGCCATCTCAAAAAATATTTGAAAAACAACTGCGCAATTCGGCAAGGTATAAAAGAATTCACTGTTTCCTGAAAAATGAGCTTACTCCTTGCTATTTAGCATTAATTTCATTTTCACACCAAAATTTTGAAAAGTTTTCATTATGTTATCAGAGTGAAGAACCAAAAATACACCAGTTATATTCTGATTTAAATACTTTAATGAGGAATGCTATGGCTCAGTTTATCCAAGATGATGTTATAGCAGGGAAATTTGGAGAAGACCTAAAGAATGTAGATTTTGAAAACAAAAATTCATGGAAAAAACTAGGGGAGTTAGAAGTTGGTATGAAGACAAAAAATCTCCTCAGGAATGTTCAGGAGACCAGGCAGAAATTATTTCTCTTAGATGTAAGATCATCACTAATTGCAACCACAAAATATTTAAAGTCAAATTTGCCATTCTGCAATCAAAAGCTAAGAGACATAGAAGTTTTAAAGGTAAAAGAACCAAAGAAAGAGTCAACTCAACTTTCAGTCACTGAAGGACTTTCGGAAATAACCAGAATTTCAAGTGTTTTGCATCTTTCTGAGGAACAAATTGATAGAGTAAGAGAAGAGTGGAAACTTTTAAATTGCGATAAGCCAACTCTAGATGAACTAGTGAAATTTTCAGAGGAAGGGCATATTCCAGTGCGGATTGATCATTACTGGCGTAATATATTTAGTATTAAAGACTCTAGCGGAAAAGAAAAATACTCAAATCTTGCTAAACTCATAAAGTCAATTTTAGTTTTATATCATGGTAATGCTGATGCAGAAAGGGGATTTTCGGTTAACTCTGCTCTGTTAAGGAAGGACAAGGCTAACTTAAAAGACTCAACTATAACATCATTAAGAATAGTTAAAGGGGCCATTAAACACTATGGATGTGTAAGTAAAGTTCCCATAACAAGAAATTTGTTAAATAGTGTTTGTGATTCACATAAATTTTATAAAGAGTATGTTGATAAGCTGAAGGAAGAAGAATAAAAAAAGGTAAAAGAAAGGAAGCAGAAAGAGAGGGAAAATAAGGAAAAGCAGCTAGAGAAAAAAAGAAAAGCTGAGTTTGATGACAAAATAAAAGAAAATGATGCAGAAATAAATAGACTTAAAAACGATAAAGAAGCCTCCCTAGCAATAATTCAAGAGGGAACAGAAAGAATGAGAAAAGCTGTAGAAAAACAAAATACTGTTGAAATAGCAGTTGCCTCTAACTTGATCATACAAGGTTCAGCTGAAATAAAGAAAACTGAAAGTAAATTAGTTGTGGTAGAAGCAGAAAAAGATAGGCTAATCAGGAAAAGGTTAAAACAATAATATGAAAAAAGTAATTCAGTGAACAATTGTACATAGTTCTTGGTTTTCAATTACCGTTTTAGGATATTATAATTTAATGTGAAACCTGAAAACTTTACTGTGAAAATCGTGAATTGCTTCTGGTTCAACAGCATATTAATGTTCAAAGTGAAACTTGAATGTGGTAAATATACTTGAATATGATAATAACATGTGAAAAGATAAGAACTGAACATTAGAAGTAAATCATACTTAAACTTTAGACATTAGACGTTATGCAAAAAATTTGGGTGTTAACTTCGACCATATATACTAATGGACTGCACACTGGCAATAGCTGCATCAAAGCCGCCATGGCTCAAACATTGGGCACGTCATCATCAGACTCCAAATTTCGTGTAAAAATGCTGTTATGATTACTAATTTACGCTGCAGAACTTCAGTGTTTTCGGTGTATTATGTGAATGCGCCTCATATATAATGAAAACTCTTCAGGTAAGTTTACTTATGAGCTATATACATGCATGATCAGGGTTGTTTACATTTTGTGATTTATAATGTGATGAACATTTGCGAAGAATTTGGAACATGCATTCCATTTTTTTTTCTTAAGTTACTATATTTTTATATCAATAGCTGCAAGTTTCTGGTTAAGTAATTGAACTTTATTGACTTAGGTATTTAATTCGTTTCTTACCCATGAAAAATCATAGAACTTTCTTTACTATATCGCTCAGAGCTACCATAAGCACAGCAGGTGTAACCCATCTTTTTGACTGTTGTCATGTGATTTTATGTTGGAGCCAGAAATTTTGATGTCATGCGCAGTCTATCAGTATATATGGTTGAAGGGTGTGAAACAAACTCTTTACAATGTATACAAAGTTGTTTTACTAGATGTATACAAATATACATCTAGTTTTTATTGAAATACACTCCTAAAATTTTCCTAAAATTTTTCTAAAAATTCCTAAAATTCCTACCTAAAATTTTCCAGAAGTATGCTATGATCCCTGCAAGCATTGTGGAATTCTGAATGCATCTTACTGGATTTTACTGGTGGAAGTTTCGAACTTAAATATCACAATCATGCCCTCGCTGGAGAATCAACTTTTGTGTTTTGCGCGTGTTAAGTTTGTTTCATTAGAGTCCTTGTTTGTTGTAGCGTTTTGTTGGGGCACATATTTGTTTTTTACAAAGAGATGGATCATTTCGTAAAATAGAGTACGTATACCGCGCAGTACTAGTTATTAGTAACAAGGCTATTATCAATGTTGGCAGGTATTGACTGTCTTTTTTTTTTTTCTGAGACATGCTGCCGCAGATTATAAGAAGGAAAAAATTGTTTTTCTCAGAATTTCATGATCTACGAATCGTATGCCACCACGGATTATACGTGGGATTTTTTTTTTTTTTTTTTTTCCCCACAGCCTTTGGATTATACACCCTTGCAGATTGCACGAAAGACATTTTTTCTGAGTTTTATGGTTTACAGATTATGCGAAAAAAACAAAATATGGTACTTTGAATTAATATGTTCAAATATGACACCTGCAAAAATAGTATTTTAATAAAATCGAAATCTGAACCTAATTTTTTTTTTTTGAGATCGTCTACTGAAAGAATGGAAAAAAAAATTATGAAGCAAATTGAAATTTTATTTTGCAATAAGTGGTTTGGGTAAAAAGAAAAAAATATTGACAACAGATATGGTTTACCACTTTTTGTTCCAGCGGCATAACCAAACATGTTTTTATTCATGCGTTATTGACTTCATTTCACCTGGCACCTAAATTTTGGAGCTGGCTCCTAGATCTAGAACATACTTGTCGGGCCCTGATTGTATCTATGTTTAATTTTTTTAACCAGTTCCATTGACTCTGAATAACTCTACTCACATTACGTATTTTAAAATATGCGCAGTTTTTCGCTTGGTAACGTAATTTTTTTTTTTTTTTTTTTTTTTTTTTAATTTTTTGATTTTTCAAAAGACATGTTCATTACACCCAAGAATTTGGTGTCATTTTTCTTGTTTTTATCTGTCGACATTTTCCTTCTATCCTGTATTGTTGTTAAGTGTCTGTTTTTTAATATCTTTTGAAAACATTCTTTATGCAGAAGTATAATTCTTGTTCTCATTATAAATTATCTGCATGACTTGCTTTCTGAAAAAGTTCTTAAAAGGATTTGAAATAGATTCAATATTTATTAGTGTTTGTTTCAAATGTTTTTAGGGTTAATCAAAATTTCCATATCATCCATTGTAGTATTAATATTTTCAAGATTGAATTTCCTATTTCTATGGCCAGCATTCCAAAGGTACAGTCTATAACTTACTCTTTCAGATTGTCAACTGTCCTCAGACTCTGGTCTCAGGCTTTCTCTGATCCAGGAAGTTTACTGCAAATGCAGTAAGCAAGTTCAATAGGAGGAACTGTAGTAACTGTAGGGGGCAGCAGGTAATGATACTGTGAGAACCAAAGTCAGTCTGTGTTGATATTTTTGAAGTGGATTGTCAGTATGCTCCTTCATGTACCTCTGGATGCAAAACTTAGGATATTTTAATGTAATGGTATCAACAGAATCGAATCTTTAAAAGTTGTAGATTACTTGTAATCAAATAGCTGTTCACAGCCTTTCAAAAACGAAAAATAAAGCTAAAAATATTAAAACTTGTGTGCATTTCAGTGTAATTTTTACACTATCATCAGGAAATGCCCGTACTGACCTGAATATCATGGACACTGAAGGACAAGTGCTTTTGAAATTTGGTGTTTCCGCTTTGAGTTCTATCTGCTCACCCTTTATCCTTGTGATACTATCTCGCATCTGTAACACTATCTGTCGGTTGGGAAAGTCAAGGCTTCTTATATTTTTTATTTTTTTAGTATAATGATTTCTTTCTTCATTAATAATTTCTAGGGAAGCTGTAATTCTAATCTGTTGTTCTTATTATAATTCATTTCTTTGGTCTTATCAATAATTATGACTTCTGCTAGTCTAAGGTTTATTTCTGTATCTTGTTGATTCAGTACTTGAATATTTTCAATCAGGTAATGTTTGGTTGTTGTTACAATATCATGTTTGCCGTTGTTGTTTTTTTTTTTTTTATTCCAGTTACTAATATGTTGATTTAAACAATGTTTTAGTCTGTTTCTGATACTTCCTATGTAGAATTTTGCGGGCTTTTCTTGATAAACATGGTAAACTGGAATTTTGTAAATTTCTGCTTTGTCCAATAGATTGGTAAGTTCTTTATTATTGGTAACCAAATCTTTATAAGTCTGTACATTTACACCTATGTTGAGATAATATTTATTGCATTCTTTTTTAACAACTGAAATCATCATCATCATCATCATTGTCAACCATTATCAATCCACTGCTGGACGAAGGTCTCCCCAAGTTTCCTCCACAACGGTCTGTCTTGTGCCAGTCTCCTCCATGTCACCCCTGCATACTTTCGAATTTCATCCACCCATCTCCCATGTGGTCTTCTTCTGGGTCTTTTCCTGTCCCTTGGAATCCAATCTAAAATTTCAGCTGTCCATCGATGATCGGTCCTTCTGGCAGTATGTCCAGCCCATTGCCATTTCAGGGATTTAACTCTGATCATGATGTCTTCCACTCTTGTCATTTTTCGGATCCACGAGTTCCTCTTCTTATCTCTCCTGGTTACACCAAGCATGCACCTCTCCATGCTACTTTGAGTTGTCTGCAGCCTTTGTATGTCTCTTTTAGTTAAGGTCCACGTCTCCGCACCATACGTAAGCACTGGAAGGATGCATTGATCAAACACTTTTCTTTTAAGACATAATGGCATATTGCTCTTGAAAATTATGCTGTTTCTTCCAAAAGCTCTCCAGGCAAGTTTTGTACGCCGATTAATTTCTTCATCAATGTGACCCTCACTTGATATCTGCTGTCCAAGATAAACGTACGTGTCTGTTATCTCCAGCTTTTCTCCATCAATCGATAAATCTTCATTTCTTGTAAAAGCATTGAACATCACTTTTGTCTTCTGAAAGTTCATTTTTAATCCCACTTCTTTACTCTTGTCAGCAAGTTCCTGGATCATACTCTGCAGCTCTGATGGGGTAGTTGCAAAAATGACTACGTCATCAGCAAAACGAAGGTGGGTTAGATAATCTCCATTAATCTTTATCCCCTTGTTTTCCCAGCTCAGTGACTGAAAAACACCCTCCAATATGGCATTAAAGAGCTTCGGAGATATGGTGTCACCTTGTCTCACTCCCTTTCCAATTTTTACGTGTGTTGTATTTTCAAACAGCCTAATCTTTGCACTTGCATTTTCATAGATGTTATTAATAATATTAATGTATGCATCTTCAATACCGCAGGTTTTCAGAGCCATTGTAACTGCTGATGGTTTCACCGAATCAAAGGCTTTTTCATAATCGATAAAAGCCATGCACAATGGAAGTTCATATTCCCTCGCTCTTTCAATTAGTTCTCTCAGCACGTGGATATGATCTATTGTGCTGTAGCCACTCCTGAATCCAGCTTGTTCTCTCGGTTGAGCCATGTCCAGTGTTACCTTCAAGCGGTGTGAAAGAACTTTAGTGAAGATTTTATAAACTACTGATAGGAGGCTGATAGGTCTGTAGTTTCCGAGATCCTCAATGTCACCTTTCTTATGTAGCAGGATCATTGTAGCGGTGTTCCAATCCTCAGGAATCTTTCCTTCATTAAGGCATCGAGTGAAAATTTGGGCGAGTACTGTTTCAATTTCTCCACTTGCTTCTTGTATGATGTCTACAGTAATTCCATCTTCTCCTGGAGCTTTTCCCCGCTTCATGTTCTTGATTGCATGTGCAACTTCTGCTGGAAGGACTGGAGGAACTCTGGTACTGGTATCTTTCATGATGTCTGGAGTACATGTATCATCCCTTTCATATAATTTGGAGTAGAAATCTTTCACTCTTGTCAAAATTTCGCCTCTATTTCTTGTTATAGAACCATCTTCTTTTCTCAGAGCCATAATCTGTTTTCTTCCCTTACTGAGATGTCCCTTTGCTATCTTTAGGCTTTGGTTGTTTTCAATTGCTTTCCTCACTAGTTCACAGTTGAATTTCCTTACGTCTTCAGTGATACTTTTTCTTACTGTCTTGCATAGCTCTATATATTCCACTTTGGAAGTCACATTTTCTTTAGTTGTCCTCATCTCTCTTCTTTTTTGCATCAACATTTTGGTGTTTCCTGATAATTTGTTCACATGCAACTTGTTCTTAGACCCAGCTAATTTTGTTGCTGTTTCCATAAGAGCTTTGGTTACTTTTCTGTTAACTTCAGAGATGTCCACTTCTTCCGATGTTAGGCCTTCTAAAGCAGAGAACCTGTTCTTCAGTTCTAACTTGAAGGTATTATGGTGTTTTTTAAGGTTGGTTATGTCAATAGATTTTGTTTGTCCTATGAGCTTGCCACGTTCAAGTTTAGTGTTGAGGTGCATCTTACATCTCACCAATCTATGGTCACTACCTGTGTTGAACTTGTTTAGCACACTGCAGTCTTCTGTGACGAATTTTTTGTTACACATAATAAAATCAATTTCACTTGTCGTCCCATTTGGATGTCTCCATGTCCATTTCCTGTGTGGCTTTTTCTTGAAGAAGGAGTTCAAGATGAAAAACCCTTCTGCCTCTGCAAACTCAACGAGAGTATTTCCACGCTGGTTTCTGTTGCCATGACCGAATTTACCTACTGAAGTTTCATTCTGTTGCCATGACCGAATTTACCTACTGAAGTTTCATTCTGTTGCCGTTGCCCTATTTTTGCATTGAAATCTCCCATAATTACCTTTAAGTGCTGCTTACCTTTATTATTTAGATGACAAATTTCCTCATAAAATTCTTCAATTTCTTCTTCAGGATGACTTGTGGTGGGTGCATAAGTTTGAATAATCTGAGCCTGGTATCTTTTCGAGAGTTGGATAACAAGTCGTGCAGCTCTGTCAGAGGAACTTTCAACTTCTACAACTTTATCCTTCAGTTTCTTGTTTATTATAAATCCAACACCACTAGTTCTGCCAGTATCTGTCCCACGATAGTAGAAGAGATGTCCACTTTTCAGTTCGATGAGATCTTCTCCTTTTCTTCTTACCTCACTTAGCCCCACGATGTCCCACTTGATCCTTTGTAGTTCCTCTTCCAATTCAAGAAGCCTTGAATCAGAAGATAGGGAGCGTCCATTGTAAGTAGCCAAGGTCAGCATCAGATGGCAGCCTAGTCCGGTCCTCCGGGGATTCTTAGCACCCTCTGCCTTCATGTCGCACTGGCCGCTGCCTTGGCCAGGTACATTCCAGCTGCCGGAGACTGAGGGCCAAGATTTAAGTTGTGGAATCATTTTGGAGGGGTTTGGCCATAACTCACCACGCTGGCCAAGCGGGTTGGTGAGTGTGGGATAGCATTTCCTCTGATCCCGATGGTATAGTTATACCGCTATGGGCGGTCGTCAGAGCCCCTTAGTGGTAACAGGATGCACCACGAGAAGGCGGGGTTGACATTTGTCAAGGAGAGGCTGTGATGTTACGCATCACCTGACCTTCAGATATATACTGAAATTTGCCACAGAAATCAATCTTTTTACTCACTTTTGGTTGTTAGTGTTTGTATTTATAAATCAATTTTTTGTAACTGCTTGTTCATATCCAAATATTCCAGCAATTTCTGTTATCCAGGTAAGTTCTTTAAATTTATTGGAGCTGTTATGTGTAAATGCTCTTTTTATAAATGTTTTTAAGACAGCTGTTTTGTGGTTCCATGGATTATTAGATTCTGCTGGTATAAGAACAGGTGTGTATGTCAATTTTTATATACATCTTACTTTTAGAACTCGAAGGGATTTTTTTTTTACTTGGAGATCTAAAAATGGCATTTCTGGATTATCTTTGATTTCCAGACTAACTTTTATGGTTACAACTACAGGAGAAATTTTCATGTGTTGTATTTTTTTTTTTTTTTGTCAATATTTCTTCTGTTATATATTGTTGTTCAATGTCGTTTCTCCCACAGATATTTTTATTTCAGCTTGAAAAGGAAGAATTTTTTTTCCGAAAATGGAAGTGGTAAAGTTTTGAAACTTTTTAAGAATTGATGCATGGTGGGGAAGGTATTCATTTTCTCCATGTACACCATGTTTTCTCAGTTAGTGAAAGCCTTGATATTATGCTTTCATGGTCCTCAGATTGAAATTTCTTTTGGTGTGATAGACATAAAGTCAGGAAGAATAAAAATCAAAGTCTGTTTAGCTATACAAACTGTGAAGAATTATGACGATTATGGGCAAAACACGTAACAATATTATCAAAGAAAGGTGACTTGATCACGCTAGTTACGTTAACTAAAACTTTTACAAAAAGTTCGTAAGTTGAAGCTTTCGACCTTATCTTAGGTCTTCATCACGCCAATGGAGGACTAAGATTGTTGCCAGATTCTACATTTGAATTTTTCCTATTTTTGTTGCCAAAACTTGCCGCTATCCGTGACCTGCGTTCCTCCATTGCTAAAACTGAACTTTCCTGCTACATTAGCTACCAATCACTGGCTGCTACCACTCATCCTGCTTTGCTTGATATTTTCATGGTTCGCATCAACCAAACCCTCTCAACAATTGAAGTAAATGAATATGCTCGCCATACAAAGAAATTCAATTTTCTACTCTCCAAGCAAAAAAGTCAAGCAACATCTCCGTCATCAGCCTCTACTGACAAGCCAAAGTATGTAAATCTTTCTTCTGTCACTATTCCTCCTAGCTTGGATAAATTCTTATCATTAGGCCCAAAATTTTCACCTGCTCTTCCTATCAATCTTCCACAAACTGTTTCTGTTATAGAATCAGCCATCCACAGAACTGAGACTGTTCAGCAGCCTATCCTTCGTGCCAACGCTGCTGTTATCTTATCCAAGCAAAATTCTGTGCCAATCAAGTACTCTTCTTCTTGTTTAAAAGAATTCAGGTCATTTATTCAAGAAAATGACCTAGCCGTATGCAAAGCAGATAAAGTTGGTTGCCCAGTCATCATTGGTAAAGAAACTCTAAACCAAAAAGTGCTTTCTTTTCTTACATCTGCTAACTGCATCCCTTTACAGTCAGACACCACCAACTCACTCAAAAACTCAGTTGACAGATTAGCTAAGAAAGAAACTCTTCAATCCTTCCTTGGTGATATATCACCCCCTCCTTACTTTAGAACTCCCAGGCTCTTCCTGCAAGTGAAACTGCATAAAGCTGGTAACCCCATCAGACCTTTAGTGGAATATTCTTTTTCTCCAGCAGTAAACCTTGAAAAGAGATTGGTCCTCAAATGCAAATCCCTGGCAGCCAACCATCCTCATACAGTTGTCTCTACTTCAAACTTCATCCACAACCTTCCTAATTCCTTTCCTCCTTGTGATAATCTGTATACTCTTGATGTAGAATCTTTGTTTCCCTCTGTACCATATTTTGATTCCTACATGCTCCTCATGAAGAAATTGATTCTTCATTTTAAACCCCCCGGTCCTCTTATCAAAGATCTTTATGATTGTTTCCACACTATTCATCAACATAGTTGTTTTGTTTTCAACAAAATTGTGTATAGGCAACAATCTGGTCTCCCCATGGGCTCACCTCTTTCCCCTCTGCTTGCTGAAATCTACATGCAACATATTGAAGTTTCCATAATTCCTCTACACCCTTTTCAACCTTCCCTATGGTTAAGATATGTAGACGACATTTTCATTAGCTGGCCACATTCCGAGTCTGAGCTACAGATACTGATCAACTCCATTACAGAAAAATTTCCTTCCATTAAGCTCACTATATCTAAGGAAGTAAATCACAAAATTGATTTCCTGGATGTATCTATCTGCAGAAACGCTGATCTCTCCATTACTCGTTCCGTCTATCGAAAACCTTCTGCAGCCACTAACATCATTCCCTACAAATCTTGCACCCTGCATCTCTACAAGCTTGCAGCATTGAAGTCCTACATCCACAGGGCTCATATCATTTGCAACAGCCAACTTTCTCTTCAAGAAGAACTCTCCAAAATTTCTACAATAGCCCTCTCTCATGGTTTCCCTGCTGTTACAGTCAACTCCCTCATAAAGAAATATGAAAACCATTCGAAAATCGAATGCCTGCTTCCTCACAAGAAAGAAGACCTGAAATTCTGTGGTTCTGTTCCTTACCATCCTTCCTATGCTTATAAGTTACAGATTCTTTTTAGAAGTTTTGGTTACCATCTTGCCATTAAATCTACCCCAAACATCTTGAAACTTCTGCAAAGGGATAGGGACAAAGTTGAAAGCCTGAACCTCCCAGGAGTTTACTGCATTCCTATCTCTTCTTCTACTGGGGATAACTTATACATTGGAAGCACATACAGGAGCATTAGCCATAGAATTTTAGAACATAGAAAAGATGTTTCGAAAGGCAATCCCAACACTGCCTTGTCTATTTTGACAATGGAAGACACATCTGCAGTTCCTCACTGGAACGAAGCAAAACGAATTGCTTCGTTTGACAATCGTTTTGCCCTCCGTTACCGTGAAAGCATAGAAATTATTTTCAACTCAATGACTTGCAACTCCGAATCTCCTCTCTACATTCCGTTGATCTGGAGATCAATTCTAAGTTTTGGCAACAAAAATAGGAAAAATTCAAATGTAGAATCTGGCAACAATCTTAGTCCTCCATTGGCGTGATGAAGACCTAAGATAAGGTCGAAAGCTTCCAACTTACGAACTTTTTGTAAAAGTTTTAGTTAACGTAACTAGCGTGATCAAGTCACCTTTCTCTGTGAAGAATTAACTTAAAGCAAAGGGTAATTCCATACTTCTTGAGTAAAAAGATTATTTGAGAGAAGTAGGTCAAAATCTTTGCCAAAATCTGAGGACATAATAAAAAGCTACAATAAAGAAATTGAAAGGTAAATACAGGATGAGCAAAAAGAAAGTGTTAGCAATGGATACTGTGCAGCTGACTGAGAAGAAAGTAAGGATTGCTCACAGGAACTTGAACTGATGTGCAAGCAAGTACAAATAAATTAATGAATAATAAGTAAAAAAAAAAATGTTCATTAGGGTGGTATGAAAAAAACAAGATTTTTGATTCTCAAATGCCTTAGTGTTTAAAAATTGTGGTAGGTGGTCAGTATGCCACAGCTTAAATCATTTTTAATTTGAAGAATGCCTTCTTCTGCGCTTTTATGTCAAAGTTTCGAATTTTTAGCCAAAATTCAAAATTTTTAACTAGAAGTAAATATGTCTCACTTTCGCAGGTTTTTCACTTATAGACCTCAGGTAAGTAAAATAAGACTCAAAAAAATGTTAACATTGTTAATAGAAACTCACCCAAAGGTTGTTGCTTCTTGGCACATTTACCGCACGTATCGTTCCTTCTGACTTGTCATACTGCGTGATAGGCCCTTCGTGGTCGTCATTTCTCTTCCCTGTGTCTTTACATATAATCCTGCTATTTTTGTTTTTGAGCCAACATCTTACAACTACATTCGCATATTTCTTATATATGCACAACTTTCATTATCTTCAGCATATATTAAAAACTCTATACAGAACTCTTTCGTCATTCGTTATACAGAACCCTCTCATCGTTCATCAAACACATTTTAACCCTAACTTCTCTTGGTCGTTAAATACTATCCACATCTTATTTTTCACAACATCCATATATATCTATACATACATTCATATTAAAAACAGCCTTTTATATTCACTATTTACAACACCCTTATTTCATCCACTCAATTCATTTACCTACTGGCTCATCAATCTTCCTCTTACCCTACTTAGTTTTCGATAGGAAACTAAGTAGGGTAAGAGGAAGATTGATGAGCCAGTGAGTAAATGAATTGAGTGGATGAAATAAGGGTGTTGTAAATAGTGTATATAAAAGGCTGTTTTTAATATGAATGTATGTATAGATATATATGGATGTTGTGAATAATAAGATGTGGATAGTATTTAACGACCAAGAGAAGTTAGGATTAAAATGTGTTTGATGAACGATGAGAGGGTTCTGTATAATGAACGACGAAAGAGTTCTGTATAGAGTTTCAGAGTTTTTAATATATGCTGAAGATAATGAAAGTTGTCCATATATAAGAAATATGTGAATGTAGTTGTAAGATGTTGGTTCAAAAACAAAAATAGCAAGATTATATGTGAAGACACAGGAAAGAGATACGATGACCATGAAAGGCCTATCATGCATTATGACAAGTCAGCCAGAAAGATATGCGGTGGTGGAAGAGCTGCGCCAATTGCGTCGAAGTGCGCAAATTTTCAAGATCTGCGCAGTGCTGCTCCGAAATGCATAATTTTCATTGAATTGCACCAAAATATAGTACGTTAAAAAAAAAAAAAATCTGTTTTGATATAGAAATAAATTTCTTAACATCCTGAAATCTTAAAAAGCTCTCAAATCAGTTTTAAAATGGCTGTGATTAAATGATTATACATTTGACGATTTTTTTCTCCAGCGGAATCCCCCTGCATCTCCTCTGTTCTGTATAAAACTGTCACCTACTTACATTCTCACCATTTATTTTTAGCCTCTCCGGTGGGGCCCCAGAATGCATTTGCGATTGCCTTACGCTTCTGCCCAGTAGCAGAAACGGTACTGCGGGCGCCGCAGATTACTTTGATTGCTTTTAGAAAGTTTCAAAAGTTTATATTATTTATTTCATATATTTAATAAAAAAAAAAAAATTTACTGTTTGCTGAACTCACCACAGGAGCAGAAACAGCACAACACTGTAATCAGATTTTCGAAAAGGGGTGCAGATGTTTTTTTTTTTTTTTTTACTATTTCTTCGACATTCATTGTTTTCTAGCCTTCCTTTCAATTTTAAAGCAAAGGAAGGGAAATTTTGGCCCAATTTTAACATTGTATCCCCCTTCCAGACGTGAAGTTATATCGACAGATCACATAGGCAATTATTGTATTTCATTTTATTTTAATTTTCTTTCTTCCTTATTTTACAAACAGATAACTTCAGGTTGACAAGACATGTTGCTTTCATTCAATAATAAAACTAAAAAGTGATGCTTTTACACACTTTTAATAGCTTTTCCGTTTCCACAACATCCGTCTTACGCTGCATTCCTGGAGCTGATGGCCGCAATTTTCCTTTTTTTTTTTTTTGGCGTCCATATAATCTCATTTGTTAGATTTATGTTTTTTTTTTTTTTTTTTTACAAGATTAATATTTTTAAAGCGTTTTCAACGTTCTGTTCTCTGTTTTCGTGGCTGTCGGTGTTCCGGGATTTGACGTACAAATTTCTTCTTTTTTATTTTTTCTTCTTCCAGGTGGCTTCATCTCAGTTAGATTTATGAAGCTGCTTCTTCTCCCTTTTTTTTTTTTTTTTTTTCAAAAATCATATTTTTACGCATTGTTTATCGTCACTTCTCCGTTTTCACGGGCGTATTATGCGGCATTCCAGGAGCTGATGATCGCAAATTTTCCATTTTTAGCTTCCAGGTAGCTTTGTTTCAGTTAGATTAAAGAAGTGTGTGTGTGCGTTTTTTTGAAGTGCCATACTTTTTTAGCGTTTCCAACATCTCGTTCTCTGTTTTCATGGCATTCCGGAAGTTGACAGTCGCACGTTTTTTTTTTTTTTATTCTTTGAGATAGCTTTATTTTGATTGAGGTGAAAGTTTGTGTGTGTGTGTGTGTGTGTGTGTGTGTGTTTACTAAAATTGTATTTCTACCTTATAAAATCGTATATTTAGTGTCTCTTGTTGCATTTCCACGGTCATATTACGCGGCATTCCAATAGCTGACGATCACATTTTTTTTTATTTTTTATTTACTTTCAGATTGATGAGGGGAAGTTTTTTTCTTTTCTTTACAAGAACTCTTGCCTTGTTTCTCACTTTAATTTTATTATTTTTGGGGGTTTAATTATATCAGTGGAAATGTCCCCACCACATTTTAATAAATTCAGTGAATTTTTCTCAAAAACTGCAGTAATTCACAAAAGAGATTTCAAACAACATATATGATTGCTATCATTTCCACACTTGACATGATCATTATGCTTACACAGCTGTCTGAATCATCAGCTTGATGAGGCCTTCAATACAACAGAATTGCTGCAGGAAATAATCAATTGTGTCAGGTGGAACATCTTTTAAAGGATGGAGTTAAAAGTTTAATCAATTAACTAAATGCAAAATAAAAAAATCGTTTTACAAATTTGAAATTATTTACTATTATTTATACTTCCTGATTATTTAAAAAAATTCAAAAGCATTTAAGGAATGATGTTTAAATTCTGAATAAAATAAAATATTTCCTTTTTCTTATCAGGGAAAAGCTAGTTTGATTATTGCGACTAAATACTAATTTGTACAGTTGTCAAAATCACAAATTTGCCAACTTTCTAAAATTTTGCTTTGTTGTGGTGCAGAATGATAAATTTTCTAGAAAAAATATTTAGGCTTCTCTTTATCTTGCAGACAGTTTTTAGCTTTTCCTTTCTGCGTTGCAGACTCCTGAAAAAGATTCTGCTTCAGGGATAGTATATATATCCCTGTTTAAATAATGAGTTCAGTTCTCATATACACCAACCTTCATCATATGACTTTGACATGAAGATTTACTAGCTTAAAATTGAAAATTTTAAATCACATTAGTAGCACAGTGATGTAGGGTTATAAATATGAATCTCATTCAATGGAAAATGAAACAGCAAAGCTGTAATTAACTGGTAAGTATTTAGTTATTAAATAGTTTTAATTTATAAAAAAGGTTTAGAATGTATAATTAATTTTTTATCTTAACATTTTCGTTATATGCTAATTATTTCCGAAATTAGTTAACGAATGTGCTCATGAAACGACTGTGATAATTCAGAATTTTCACTTTTGAAAGCTAGTGATTTTACATAATGTGAAATTAGAACTACCGTGATTGTGAGTAATCATGCTTTGAAATTTTGCTGTGTCCTTCCAAGTATTAATTGGTGCTCAAAAATATAGATTTCCCCCTCCAAACGACACTCAGGGTATCATTTTATTAACTGCTCCGAAATGTAGATTTTCCTGCTCCAGAGGCTGCTCCAAAATGGGTAGTCTGCACTTCGACCACTGCGTGCGGTAAATGTGCCAAGAACCAACAACCTTTGGGTGAGTTTCAATTAACGATGTTAATTACAATTTGCACGTAAAATATAAGAACAGTTTTCGGGAATATGTATGTATTCTCAGGTTGTGTCTTCTGTTAATAAAAAAAAATGTTTCATCTCATCATAGAAGATCCCTTGGGTCAGGGGTGTAACATTGATTTCGTTGGGAAATCAGTCAATTTACGTCTGATTCGGGAAGTGTTCTAGATAGGCGCATTCTGCATTCTTAGCAATGTACAGATCCAACATATGGATTATTTGAATGTAATACGATGCAGTGCATTCTCGCAAAACACCCCATTTGTCCCCCTGCTTCCCAGGGTAAATTCCGCTAAGCTGGGGTGGTGGGTGGTGGTGGAAAGAATTGGACCACTGGATAAGGCAACAACAGCTACTCTTCAAAAAATATATGCAAGAAAAATCTCAAGAAGATGAAAATGTCAAAGAGAAATGTTACAAAGAACTTAACTGTAATTTCTGAAGTGAAGGTGGAAGACATGGTGACATCCGGAAAGTCTGAAATTAAAAACCCCGAACTAGATGATGACTCAGAATTCAAAGTATGTCCAGTTCCACGTAAACCTACAAAAACTTATCTTTTGCAGCAAAATGGGACAGATACGGCATTTCAGAATGAGCTGCAGCCTTCCTTGTTTTAGCCTATGACCATGATACTGTTGCAGAAGGTGAAAAAGTCCCTGTTGTTGATAGATTCAAGGTCAGGCGCACACCTGACAACTGCTCTAAAATATCCGGATTATCCCGGATGTGTGCAGCCACTCTGCATAGTTTGGGGTTTTCTTCGGGGAAAAAACTAAATTTTTATTTGATTACCCATTTTCCCTCAAACAACGACTGTGGCCAGAAATATACTGCACTAAAAATACAGATAAAAAATTCTAGTGAAGATAGTCAAAAATATAATCAAAAAATTTTCTCTCTTATTTAGAAGTATTTTTTTACTCTCTTTGTACGACTGTGGCTGTTACGCCCGCAAGCACAGAGGGAGGGGTGAAGAAACTGTAGGGGGAAACTGAATTGCGTTGACCAATGAAGTACATAGGATTGTCACCCCATGTTCAGGTCGTCTGCCGGGAATTTCCCACACAGATGTCTGGTCAGAGAGAGCTAAGCTAACACATGCCCTTTTGCGATTTAATTGTGGAAGTGTTAATGGAGTGTTTTTCACAGCGTCAAAACGAAGGCTTTCCCAAGGTCTTAAAAAGAATATGAAAACAGTGTGGCCGGTGCTAAAAAAATCATGTAAATCAGTCAATCATGTTTTTTGTTCTATATGCTGCTCAGATTTTTCAATTGCTCATGGAGGTAAAAATGATTGCAAGCGGCATGTGGGACACCATCTTTGAAATGTAGAGAAACAAAACTCCAACCGAAGCCTAACATCTATGTTACCCTGCAGCAACGACTTAAAAGTGATTCAGGTGGAGGCTCTGTTTACCAAATTCTTAATTGAACATAACTGCTCGTTGTCCGTGCAAAAACATGATGTACTGTGAAAACCTGCCTGTGGTCAAATTCAAAGCTTCCGGCCAATGTCCCAGACGTCGATGTTAAACATCTCAGTGCAGATCAGAAATATTTTCATGGCATATGCATACTTACCAACTTTTATGGATTTCCGCTTAATTTTACAGATAGAGGTCTTTTTTTACGGATTTTTTAATATTTCGATTGCTCTATCGAAATATTTCTATTCCCTGCAACCATCCACTTAGATTTTCTACCGGACTTTACGAGCGCTGTGTCAAGGGATGATGTCGTCTCTGACTCGCTGGCTTCGTGACATCATGCGAAATTTTACTGACGCGTAAAAATGCGAATCAGAAATTTTTCTCGACGCATAAAAATATGCGTCTGGAATTTTTCTTGTCGCGTAAAACTGCGCATTGAAGAATTTTACCTATTAGTAAAAATACTCTTCGGGACTGGATTTCGTCTTTCAGAAACAGAAGTAGACGAAATAAAGATTTTTTCCATAATCGTAATTTCTTTTTCGTGTGATGTTGCCTCTGTCCAGTATTGTTGTTATATCATCATCATCATCATTGTCAACCATTATCAATCCACTGCTGGACGAAGGTCTCCCCAAGTTTCCTCCACAACGGTCTGTCTTGAGCCAGTCTCCTCCATGTCACTCCCGCATATTTACGAATTTCATCCACCCATCTCCCATGTGGTCTTTTTCTGGGTCTTTTCCTGTCCCTTGGAATCCAATCTAAAATTTTGGCTGTCCATCTATGGTCTGTCCTTCTGGCAGTATGTCCAGCCCATTGCCATTTCAGGGATTTAACTCTGATCATGATGTCTTTAACTCTCGTCATTTTTCGGATCCACGAGTTCCTCTTCTTATCTCTCCTGGTTATACCAAGCATGCACCTCTCCATGCTGCTTTGAGTTGTCTGCAGCCTTTGTATGTCTCTTTTAGTTAAGGTCCAAGTCTCTGCACCATACGTAAGCACTGGAAGGATGCATTGATCAAACACTTTTCTTTTAAGACATAATGGCATATTGCTCTTGAAAATTATGCTGTTTCTTCCAAAAGCTCTCCAGGCAAGTTTTGTACGCCGATTAATTTCTTCATCAATGTGACCCTCACTTGATATCTGCTGTCCAAGATAAACATACGTATATGTTATCTCCAGTTTTTCTCCATCAATCGATAAATCTTCATTTCTTGTAAAAGCATTGAACATCACTTTTGTCTTCTGAAAGTTCATTTTTAATCCCACTTCTTTACTCTTGTCAGCAAGTTCCTGGATCATACTCTGCAGCTCTGATGGGGTAGTTGCAAAAATGACTACATCATCAGCAAAACGAAGGTGGGTTAGATAATCTCCATTAATCTTTATCCCTTTGTTTTCCCAGTTCAGTGATTGAAAGACATTTTCCAATGTGGCATTAAAGAGCTTCGGAGATATGGTGTCACCTTGTCTCACTCCCTTTCCAATTTTTATGTGTGTTGTATTTTCAAACAGATTCGGCTGTTGTTATATATCATTTCATTCCATAAATATTTGTATTTCCCTTTGAAAATGGAAGGAAAGTTTCTGAAAACCAAAATTCGACGGCGAAAAAATTTTGCTGTGATCTTTAGGCGTGAGAGTGTGATGGCTTCGAGGAATTTCTCCTTTTCCGTCATAATTTGGGTTATCCTCAAGATCGATGCATAACTGAACAGAAATTTAGGGCAATTAGTAGTGTTGGAGGATGTTTTCTACCTGAAACTTTCTAAACTTCCGAAAACGGAATTTCACCTTTCAAAACTTTCAAAAACGGAAGTTAGACACAGTGAAGATTTCTCCCGTAATCGTAATTTTATATTTCACGTGATATTTCCTCTGCCTAGTATTGTTGTTAAATATCATGTTATTTCATAAATATTTGTATTTCAACTTGTAAATGGGGGGAAAATGTCTGAAAATGGAAATCAGACGTAGCAAAGATTTCCCCCGTAGCTGTTATCCCCCCAACGATGATCAGAACATGTATCCTGTATTCTTAAATATTCCCCCAAAAAGTTTTGTGCATTTCAACTTGATGGGGAGTGTGTGTGTGTGTGGGGGGGGGGGGGGTCTGAAAACAAAAGTGACGAAACTGAAAAATTTGTAAAAATTGATGCATGGTGTTGGTTGGTTGGTTGATTGATTGGAGGTTTAATGACCACCGTGAGCAACTCAATGGGCTATAAGCAGTCGCGATGCATGGTGTTCAAAAGTATTTATATTTTCAAAGTTACACTATTCATCTTTTATCTAAAATAGTGAAAGCTATCATGCATTCATGATAGATAAAATTGTCATCCAAGGTCATTAAAAAAATGACAATAAAGAAATGGGAAGGGAAACAAAGATATCAGCAAAATGAAAATTTCAGCACTGGATGCTGTGCAGCTGCAGAAAAGCAAATGTGGCCGTGGAACTTGCTGAGAAGTTTATTAGATATTTTTAGATGCCTATAAGAACCTCAAAAGTTCAAAAGTGCAATGTTTTCACTTCTGGAACACATTGCTGTTCCATGTGGTTTTTAAACAAGATTTTAGAAGATTAATGTTATTGTTTTAAGATATGAATATCATATTTATTTCTAAAACAAGAAACAAAATGGATCCAAATTCTAAATACATTGAGCAGTAGTGAAATATTTTTTATATGAAAAAATCTGGATTGATTTTTCATAATTGCCTAGCATTTTCATAAGTATTTCATTTCATCTGTTAATTTTTCTAAAATACTCCTAACTTTTGAAAATTACTCCCTAAATTTTTCAAAGGAGTAAAAATATTCCTTTAAAATTTTTTCCGGCAAACTCTGGTGCCGACGCATGCGCAGAGTCCACATGGTGGGCGTTGCATTTTGTATTTCCACTGCCCGACTTGATCGAGTGGCCACGTTATTTCAGTCCCTGTAGACACTAGTTCATCGTGGCAGTTGATTGGTCTCCTCTTGGGAGGCAAATCCCAACCAGTGAAAGAGAAGGGTATAATCTGCATGCACACAGTTGAGCAATGTTGTTGTAGCAGCAAAATAATACTTTCTTACGTGTGTTTTTTAGTGCATGGTGTTGTTTCTTTGTTGTAGAGTTGAATTACTAGGAGGAGCTATAACGAAGTAAATTTCTCCGTCATTTCTGGTCTACGCTGGGAATCGAACCAGAGTCCGCTTATTCCGGAACAAGTCGCTCTACCAACTGAACTACGCAGACGTTCATTCTGATTGCTATCTGCCTTTATGTCGTGTGCGTCCTGATGGCAGGTACGTCACCCCCCCCGAAGGAGGGCCGGGGGCATGGCCCACGGGTCAGCCGTGACCATGAATCGTTGCAGGCAGCCATCCACTGTAGAATGTGCACTTGAGAACTCCCAGTCAATCTGGTGTGTGAAATGCAACATCACACATTTTTTATTTTTCAAAGCGCTGGAGAAGGGATTCTCTTATTTTTCCTATCTCGCGGTGTGGAAATAACATCACACCATTGCGAGATTTTGAACGGTCGGGTCATCTGGATAGTTCAGGCGCCATTATAACAAAGTAAATTTCTCCGTCATTTTTGTCCACACCAGGATCGAACCCGAGTCCGCTTATTCCGGAAGCAAGTCGCTCTGCTATCTGCCTTTATGTCGTGTACGTCCTGCTGGCAGGTACGTCACAGAGCGAGTTGTTAGTTTAGCTTTTATGCAAATCTATAAAAGATGAGTACTAAGATTATACCATCTAAAAGTTATTTTCAAACTTTTAAGGAAGCATACACCGCAAAGTTCCAGTGTATCAGGAAATCTAATAAAGGTGTAAAATTTGCATTTTGCGACATTTGCCAAAACGATTTTAACATTGCCCACGAAGGCAGAAATGATATTTTTCGTCATGTAAATTGTTCCAAACACAAAGGTAATGCGAAGCATACTGATAGTAACTCCAAACTGACTACATTTTTTAAAACTTCAGATAATAGTCAAGGAAATGTAACTCATGCCGAATTGTTGTTTACATCTTTTTTGATAGAACACAAAGTGCCATTCAGTGCCGCCAGCCATGCTGGTCCACTTTTTCGGCAGATGTTTCCAAAAGATGATACTGCCAAACATTATGGCCGTGGGAAGACCAAAACGATGGCGATTGTCCACAAAATGGCTTTAGATCAAACTTCCGCTGTTGTGAAACTTTTACAAGGGCCATTTTCTGCAGCATGTGATGGAAGTCATGAAAGTGATTACAATATTATATAATCCTGATATACAAGATGAAGATTAGAAAGTATGTAACATACAGTTTTGAATGCAATGTGTAGGTACTCTTAAAGTGAATATTTCCTTTTTACAGGAAATGTTTAATTTGGTATTGAAACACCACAGGTTTGCGAGGCTAACATTGAACAAAATTAAGAATTTACTTTATGGTTTTTTAAATTATTATTTTAAACACAGATAATACTAGTTTAGTTATTGTGCAGAGATTTTTACTGCATATTTATTAATATAATTATGTTTTGTTAATATATTAAGTTCCAGGACTTCTCTCCACCAAGTTGGTGGAGAGAAGTCCTGGAACTCTGCATCATGCCCGATGGGTCACCACAGGCAACTGAATTTTGAGTTTGTGCATTGGAATAAGCAGACCTCAAAATCTCTAGATCATGGCCACTTTCATCATGAAAGTGTATGCTCTAATGTGGTTTACCATCATATGCAGACACACACTGATCGATGCACCCAGGAACCTGTGGGCAACCTCAACGCCATCAAGTACCTTGCCAAGAAGGAAGCCACTGTCGTTCAGAAAGTCCTACAGGATAATGGGTACTTTGCTCATCCAGAAAGCCTATTAGCGTCTGTTGCCCAAGTGTAAATATGTTGTGTGTGTGCTGTCAGCCCATAAGTTTGTGTTGGTATCAAGCAAGCTGCCTGCTCAACAGGCTGTACCAAAGAAGTCCAGTCAAGAGCACTAACCTGAATTGCAGGAGCAGTTTGTTTGAACCTTTGACCATATATACTGATAGACTGCGCATGGCATCAAAATTTCTGGCTCCAACATCGAAAGCCACGAAATCAGGTGATGTGTCATTTTCATGGGTAAGAAACAAATTAAACACCTAAATAGATTCTTTGGATGCTTTATAATAATTTCGCTATAGCAGTTCAGTGTCGTCATCTTAAAATTTAAAGCTAAAATCCTTTTTTTTAAGGTGACCAACAGATGTGAGACACCGGATAGTTTTAGCTTTTGATGTATTTATAGCATGGATTTTGTGTTTTATTTTATGATTTCTGCTTTAACAGTTTTCCGAAAGACGAAGCACAAAGAAAATTGTGGAAATTTTAAATTTCAGCTAAATATTTTTTTTCTTTTTGATTGGAGGTTTAACGACCACCATGAGCAACTCAGTGGGGTATAAGCAATCGTCTGTCCCTAATTTAGGGCCACTGGTTCCAGGAAAGGGTGTCAGCCAGCGTTGTAAGACAAACACAATATCCATGCCTCACCGGGATTCGAACCCTGACCCATCTCGGACAAAGGGTAAGTATCTGAACAGGAAGCTTGTCCATAAAAACATGATAGTACTTATGACATGACATGCTAGTCCAAGCTCTTGTTACCTTGAGGAACTTTACTTTTCTGCTAGGCATCATATACATTTGATTCCAAAATATGAAAATTATGGAATGGTGTTTACTTAACAAGTATAGTATTTGGCACAACACGGTTTCAGTAAGTATAACGTTTTTAGTTCATCAGAAAACTTGTTGATTTGGTATATAGTGATTCAAAGTTTGCATAAGTTTTCATTAAGAGTAGCAAGTGCAACCATTCCACTTTTTGGGCCTGT
This sequence comes from Macrothele yani, assembly GCA_039090855.1. NCBI lineage: Eukaryota > Metazoa > Arthropoda > Arachnida > Araneae > Macrothelidae > Macrothele > Macrothele yani. The sequence continues at coordinate 214,733,139 of CM076990.1, forward strand.
TTTTCATATTTCCAATAATTATTACGGTGAGGCAGAAATAGTCAATAAGGTTCAATTACTTAACCAGAAAACTTGTGGCTATTGACATAAAAATATAGTAACTTAAGAAAAAAAAAACAAAAAAAAACCGGAATGCATGTTCCAAATTCTTTGCAAATGTTCATCACATTATAAATAACGAAATGTAAACAACCCGATCTGTGCATGTATATATCTCATAAGTAAACTTACCTAAAGAGTTTTCTCTATATGTGAGGAGTTTTCACATAATGCACTGAAAATACTGAAATTCTGCAGCGCAAATTAGTAGCATAACACCATTTTTACATGGAATTTCGAATACAAACAAACGAATTCGCGTTAGAACACATACGAAACTTACGCCTACTTTTTAATCTAATTACTTCTAAACGATTGCAATAAAATTTTGATTGAGGTAGTTTTCTCAACGAGTATATCTTTATATACAGTATTCCTAAAACCCACAGTTCAAATGTACACAGTTTACTAATTCCTAATCCTTTAAAATGGCTTATCAGCTCATAGGAAAACGTTGGAATTAAAAGGCATGCGGCCGTTTCTGACTCGTGTCACGTGATCTGATGCCCTCTCATGTTGGGACCATGGCGGCTCTGATGCAGCTATTGCCAGTGTTCAGCCCAGTGGCGGCAGAACCACTCGGGCCCGGTCAATAATTTTATCCAAGATTTTTATTTGGCATATGTGTGCGATTTTTTGTTGTGATGTGCCTTAGAAAGTTGCTCTAGGTAAGTGGTCAGGTGGTCCTAATCCTTAACAAAACTCCTTAGGCATTGTTTTTCTTGTGTTTGTTCCGGAAAGCGGGAAGGGAGGGGGATGCGCCACGATTTGAAATTTAGGGCCAGGTCAACGAAATTCATTTTCTGCCGCTCCTGCCGTAGTCCATTAGTATATATGGTCGAAGGTTAGAGCAGTCAGTGTCTATATATTGAGAGTTTTGTTTGAGGCACTGTGTAGTGTGGGTAATGTTAATAGTTATGGAGCTAGCTGTTTTGACCTTATATTCATAACTGTTTGTCTGATGTGTTGTCTTGTGTGTTTATGTGCCAAGAGATTGTTTGTGTGTACTTCAAGAAGTTAATAGATTAAAAGAAAATGTTTCCTTACTTTATTGTTCAATTCTTCACACAGAGTCAAAGTAAGATGCATTTATTTATTATTTATCTTGTGCAACCGTGTCCATGCTTCATGAAATCCGCCAAGATGCTGCACAGAAGATCCTTGCCACGAGGAAGAGCAAGTCTGACGGAATCAGGATATTCTCGGGGTCTTCTATGACAAGATGAAACATTTTATAGTCTTATTTTACTTACCTGAGGTATATAAATCAAAAACCTGCGAAAGACATATTTGCTTCTAAATTAAAAAAACCCAATTTTTGGCTAAAAATTCAAAACTTTGATGTAAAAGCGCAGGCAGAAGATATTCTCCAAATCAAAAATGATTTAAGATGTGGTATACTGACCACCAACTACAATTTTTAAACACTAGGGCGTTTGTGAATCAAAAAGTTAAGTTTTTTTCACACCGTCCTAGTGTTCATGAAGCAATCTTTTTAAAACTATGTCATTTCTATCTTGTCAAGTTTTTACATTCGTGCTTATTCAAATAAATATTCAAGTTATCATTTAATAATCAGTGAATTTATCTTACTTGCTACAAATATTGGGATTCTTGGGATATACTCTGAAAGTTTTATTTCATTTCTGAAAAGTTTACTATATTAAAGTACTACTAAGCCAATAAAACAGTTTGATGTTTAACACCATTTAAAATTTATTTCAAATAGCATAGGAAAGAACAATTCTTCAGATATCATTTTGCTGAATGTAACCACTAACACAAGCAAGAGAGATGAGGATCAAGTGATATCTAATGAAGAAAATGAAGGTCCCAAAACAAAGAAGAAAAGGTATGTTATCTATGAACAAAACATTAAATTGTTGCATGTTTTCCAAGTATTTTCAGGCACCTGATTTTGTATTTCTTTCAGCAAATTGAAACCTAAAATAACTCAGTAGTCATGCAACATGCTTTACTGCTGTACCAAAATTACTGTGTGCATGGGAGAAAATTTTCTGTCCTGGAGATGAACTTCTGTCTTTCAAACATTTCCGAAAGTGGAATTTAGACAGAACAAACATTTCTCCTGTGATTATAATATTTTGTCTTGTACTGTTCTCTCTGTCTTGCATTATTTCTAAATATTATTTTACTTTACAAATGCTTGTATTTCAGCTTGAAAAGTTAAAAGATTTACTTCCTACATAGAGCTCTGAAAAGTGTACCAACAAATGCCCTTGCTGCAAAAATGTTGCTCTCATCACATTGAAACTTGGCTAAAATCTATTGATCTTGGTTCCAGTGGAGTGGTGCAAAATATACCTTAAATTTTTGGAGGGGTAGGGGTTAATGACCACTATGAGTAACTCAAAGGGCTATAGCAGTTGCCTGTCACTAATTAAATACCAATGATTCCAAGGAAGGGACAGAGAAGCTAGCAGATATTCACAGCACTCATGACTCATGTAGAGCTTGAAGCCGAGCCTGGCTTGGGCAATTTTTCAGATGTGAACTCCTCAGAGACTGCCATTGGACAGTGGTGAATATTATTCAAGGGAAAGCATGTTGAAATTCAATGATGCTCTGAAAATCCTAAAGGATCTTTCGATTGGTTTAAAATTTTTGGATATTATGATGTTGAACAAAAAATGTAAGGGGTAAAAACCTGAACAAATCTAAAAATTTATTTTATGCTTGTTAAAATTTGATAGTGTTGTGAAGCCCCTAAAATATTTTAGTTTGTGTTTAGACTTGAAAAATCTAGAAATTAATATTTTCCCCATACAGTAGAGTAACATCTAAATGTTTATTAGGGTGTTTCAATTTTCCAAAATTCCTATTTTCATGTCAGTTTGCTCATCCCCTTGGTTCTATTCATCTAAGTGATTCTTATGCAAATTTTAGACAAATTGAATAATATTTAGAGATTGCGCACTTTTGTAACTTTTGTAAGGTTCAGCTTTTTTGCTAGAGAGCTGTAGCATGTGTGAACTCTACTTCTTCCTGAAATTGTAGAGTACCAGTTCTTTCTCATTTTCAGGTTGTGAAAATGAATACTAGAAGAGGAATTTGGTTACTTGAGAAGATGCCAAGTGGTAAATTTCTGGGGGCTCTGCTCCCCTCCAGAGAAGAGGTGCTATTTGTCTTCATCTACCATCACAAGGAGATAAAGGAAATGTTCTCTGCTGCTGCAAAGTCCACAAGTATCAAACTGCAGGAAGTGTGGAAGCAAGCAAACATCTCTGTAATGATAGAGGAAATATTTGAACTGGTATTCAGAAATTATACAAGGAATACCAAAATCTGGGTAAAGAGAAATCAAGAAAACGAAAACAAAAAATATGAAGCGACAGATTTGCAAAGGTGATCTTGAACTATTTGATATTGCTTGGCAAGATGTGAGGACAATGAAGAGCGTATTATAAAAAAATAAGGCATTCCTTTCTTCAGAATGAGTTCATCAATGAGTGGAGTTTATAAGGTTCATGCCACAACTCATAAAAGAAGAAATGAAAAGAGAGCAAAGTTTGAAGCTCAGAAAAGAAAACAGTCTGAAAAGTAATTCAAAATTGAAGCTCATATCTAGGCCTAACGCATAGGCCAGACATTGCTACTATTCAGTTTTACGTGCATTATTTCAACAAATATTGGAATACTCCACAATTGCATTGCTTACCTATAAGGTCCACTTTTGGAAAAAATCACATTTCATGCATGTTGTTTGGTCCCCGTTGATGTTCTTGTCCTTCAGTCCGTTGTAGAGAACACAAAAACACTCAATACAAAGCATACCAAAAACCAGGTAGAATCGGAAGATCTTAAACTTTGGACACAGAAACATCAACTATAAACCATTAAAAATGCTCAAAATTTTTCGACCAACACTTTGGGCATCCTCGGGAGCTTGGTGATGTCCCCACTTGCTCGTGGTTCACCTACCACCCTTGGAGTGCGATACTCCGAAATTGCCTTTCGTCGGAGACACTGTCAGAGATATGTCGCCAAAAAACCATGCTGGCGCCATCTATGTGTTCAACCATTATGTAATTGTTAATGATCGCTGATGCGTTCCTTATCTTCATATTTTCTTTTTCCTGTATTATTACCTCGTCTTTTATGCCGATTTTTCAAGTGTTGTTCAGTTTCCTGCCTAATTAAATTATTCCAGTGATTGAATAACGTATTGGGGTCATTATGATTATATACCCTCTTCTTATTTTTATAAATTAAAATAGATATTTCTATTCTCAGATGTCTCTGTGATCTATTATTCCTTTTTAACATCTTAATCTCTTCGAATTTTGGGTATGTTTGGTTATCCATACAAAATTGTACTAAGGCTGTTTTTGGATTTTTTTATGCCAGTTCGAAATATGTTGTTTAAGCCTTTTTTTTTATTTGTTCTTAGTACTTCCTATGTAGGAGATTGGTGGTATGTGATCAATAGGTATTTCATACGTTCCTGATGCCTCTAAAATCTTGTTTCCTGTCTTGTTATTAATCATCAGACTCTTTACCGAGCACCCTAATTGCAAGCCATATTTTGCACATTGTTTGTTGATTTCTTTAGTGATACTTTCTAAGTATGGAAAAGCTTCTATATATTTTAATTTTTTAGTTCCTTTCCTTTGAATCCGAGATTTGTTATTCTCCTGACCTTTGTTTTCACTAGTCATATAGCTGTTAATCTCATGAATCCATTTATTTACCAGCTTATCAGGGTAACTCTAATCATGAGCTATTTTTCTTATATATGATAGTTCTTGAAATCTTCTTTAATTTGTTATTTGATGTATGAGTATGTGTTCTTCTAATCAAGTTCACTATACTATTTTTTTATGTATGATAGGATGGTGTGATGAATATGGGATAAGTACTGGAATATATGTCTTTCCTGAAGACAGTGTGGTCAAAATTTCTTTTATTCTTCATCAGCATGACGTCTAAAAATGACAACCTTTGATTTTCTTCAAATTCTATGGTGTTGCATATTTCAGTGAAACATTTAGCCAGCCCTTGTAATTCATTTTTATTAAGCTTTGATGTTATAAAGATGTCATCAACATATCTTGCATACAACAGGGGTTTCTCAGGTAATGTTTTAATTACTGTATCTTCAATGTAGGCCATCACCACTTTTGCATACAGAGCCGACAAAGGTGATCCCATTGGTTCTCCTTTCAGTTGTTTATAGATACCCCCTTCAAATTGAAATATATTATTATCCTCGATAAAACACATTATTTTCTTCAATTCTGTTATTTGAGTCATATTTAAACTAGTAGTTTTACTTAATTGTTGCATAATCAAATCAATTGCCAGATCCACTGGTGTATTAGGGTAAAATGCCTTAACGTCCATTGACGCCATATTAAATTCAGATAATTCCTGATTTATTCCTTTGATCTTTTCAATAAACTCATAGCTGTTCTTTAATGCATATTTATTTCTCATAATTATTGGTGACAGGTAGTTGTATATATTTTTTTCTAGATTGATGAGTGGCGACTTTTTTTTTCACAAAATAAGTCTTAATGGTGTGTTATCCTTATAGGTTTTTATCTTGGAAAAAATCCTTGGCAAACCTGCTCCCATTGATGGGAAAGCATTTTTTATTTCTGCAGGTAATGTCTATGATTTCTTATTGACAAATAAGAAAGTGATTTGCTTTTCAGTTGGGTCTGTATTTGACCTGCTCACAATGGAACTAGAATATAGCTGGGTGCATTTTATCATTATATTCGGTTATATTCATCAGTACGATTTGCCCGATCTTATCTGCTTCACAAAATTTTATTTCAGGGTCTTGACTTAGTCTGATGAGTTGTTGTCTGTCATATTGCAATTTTTTTAGATGGTAATTTTTTTATGCTTAGTGTTATATTCTTCAAGCATAATCCTATATAATTTGAATCTAATATAATTTTCATGCTCATGAGGTACCCGATGCATGATATCCTCAAATATTGGCAGATACTCCTCTGTTCTTAGTGTTTTTTGTAGAAATGCATACTCTTCCCCATGCTGTAATATAGCCCTCTTGTTATAAGTTAGATTTCTGGAAGATTGATTTAAATAAACCGGATAGTCAGTTCTTTCTTCTAGTACAACTTTTTTCAGAAGCGGACCTCATAGGTAAGCAATGCGTGTCTGGAGTATTCCAATATTTGTTGAAATAATGCATGTAAAACAGAATAGTAGGAATGTCTGACCTATGCTTTAGGACTAGATATGAGCTTCAATTTTGAATTAGTATCGCCACGTGTGGAGCATATATACTTTTTAGATCATGAGATACCGGAGCCTGTTGGCGCCAAAGGAACTAAATATCATCAGGAAGTTCAAAAAAAAAAAAAAAAAAAAAAATCTGGTTCAAGACGAAGTACAAATCGAATTTTTGACTACATGTAGAGACTTTAAAATAACACCAAAGTATTTACGTATTACAATTTGGCCATTACATGGAAAAGATAAAGTGCTTTTAAAAGCATGTCAAGATAAAAGGCTAATAGCAGAAATAATTCTACAAAGAAAACAACTATACCCAAACCACATTCAATGTTATAATTTGTGATTCAGAATACAAGGTATAAGAATTTTGGAAGTACATGGAAGAGTCATATCATAGCCACTGTGCTCACTGAAATTAATGAAATCGTGGAAGGCCAGAAAAAACGACGGAGAATAGGAGTGCAAAAAAGTTAAATGCATTATTTGATGAAATCAAAGTTGTACTAGAAGAAAGAACTGACTATCCGGTTTATTTAAATCAATCTTCTAGAAATCTAACTTATAACGAGAGGGCTATATATTACAACATGGGAAAAAAGTATGCGTTTCCACAAAAAACACCGAGAACAGAGGAGTATCTACCAGTGTTTGAGGATATCGTGCATTGGGCACCTCATGAGCAAGAAAATTATAATAGATACAAATTATACAGGATTATGCTTAAAGAATATAACACTGAGCATAAAAAAAAAATTGCAATATGACAGACACAACTCATCAGACTAAGTCAAGACCCTAAAATAAAAATTTGAGAAGCAGATAAGATCGGGCAAATCGTACTGATGAATATAACCGAATATAATGAAAAAATGCACCCAGCTATATCCGAGTTGCATTGTGAGCAGGTCAATACAGACCCAACTGAAAAGCAAATCACTTTCTTATTTGTCAATAAGAAATCATAGACATTACCTGCAGAAATAAAAAATGCTTTCCCATCAATGGGAGCAGGTTTGTCAAGGATTTTTTCCAAGATAAAAACCTATAAGGATAACACACCATTAAGACTAATTTTGTCAAAAAAAAAAAAAAAAAAAAAAGTCGCCACTCATCAATCTAGGAAAAAAATATACAACTACCTGTCACTAATAATTATGAAAAATAAATATGCATTAAAGAACAGCTATGAGTTTATTGAAAATATCAAAGGGATAAATCAGGAATTATCTGAATTTAATATGGCGTCGCGGGCGGTCGTAGTAAGCGATGGGTTTGCCTCCTCGGAGCGCTCCGTGGTAACAATGGCACACACAACAGCAACTAGGGCCTCTGTGAATTTTGGAGAGGTGCAAGCTAGTTCTGTGTGACATTGGCAAAAAGACCCCAACTCACTGGGTTTTGTTCCAGAATCTTTAGGTTGAATGACCAACTGGAACCCTCAGCTGTGGGCTAATCACCCACACTGATGTACTTACCTAATTAAAAAGACAAAAAGAAATATTAAGAATGACTCAAGTGTGGGATATGGTGGACCTACCACACTTGAGAAGGACGATCCACCACAGAATCGACCTGGACTTTCTAAACGGCGTATGAGAAAGAGATCTCGGCTGAGTGAGTGTAAGATTGGTGTATGGAATACTAGAGGTATAAATGGCAAGTTGAGTGAGGTAATTGAGGAGATGAATAAGTATAAACTGGATGTGCTGTGTGTAAGTGAAACCAAAAAGAAGGAAATTGGGGTAGAAGAAGTGAATGGCACGGTGAGTGGGTGGTCTGGAGTATTGGATAATATGAGAGGACAGGCGGGTGTAGGTGTGATTTTAAATGAAAAGATGAAGAACAACTTGATTCACTATAGTTGCAGAAGTGAGAGAATCCTCTGGATTCGTTTGAAAGTGAAACTTCAGAGAATTGTAATTGTTGTAGTGTATGCTTCTGGTGACTCGGAACCTTCTGATAAGAAGGAAGATTTCTGGAATGAGCTAAAAGCTGTTTTGTGCCAGTTTGATGCTAAAGAAAAAGTTATAATAGCAGGGGATTTCAATGCTAGAGTAGGTGTGCAGAATGCAATTTCTGACAATGTTCTGGGTAAGTTTAATGATTCTTGTGTGAATGATAATGGTGAAAGATTAATTGAACTCTGCATTGAGAATGGTTTGTGTGCATCTAATACGTTTTTCAACCACAAGTATATCCACACATATACTTGGGAAAATCGTACTCTAGGTCAAAAGAGTGTGATAGATTTTGTTGTTTACGATCAGCGTTTGAAACACTTAGTTGTTGACACCCGTGTGATGAGAGGTGCGGATGTTGGTTCTGATCATTACTTGGTAGTGACACGAGTGAAACTTAATGTTGGTTGGAGGAAAAGGAATAGGAAGAGATCCAGGATAGAAATAATAAAGGTTGATAGGCTCCTTGAAGATCATCAGCGGTATTCTGACTAACTCAGAGAACGACTGAAAGATCTGAAGTCTGGTGAGTGGGATGTAGAAAAGAAGTGGGAATGTTTTTAGAACTGTGTTGTCGCTGCTGCTAAAGAGGTCTGTGGCACCACAGTAGAGTGGGTAACAATAGAGGTGATGCTTGGTGGAATAGTGAGATTGAAGAGGCAGTAAAGAGAAAGAAGGAAGCCTATTTGGGGATGTTGCAAGGTAGAGTCTCTGTGGATGAATATCGCTGTAAGAAGCGTGAAGCTGCTAAGCTGGTTCGCCACAGTAAGGCAAAAGATAGGAAGGAGAAAGTGGAAAGGCATGAACTGGCTTTTTGGAGAGATAGGAAGTCCTTTTGGAAGTACATGAGACTCAGGAAAAATAGGGGAAACAAAGTTGTAAGTTGTGTGAAGAATGAGATTGGGGAAATGTTATGGGAGCCCAATGAGTTAAGTGACAGATGGGGTGAATACTTCTGTGAGTTATTAGATCAGGAAAGCAAAGACGATTCTGAGACAGATGCAGATGATGTCACAATGAGGGATGTAAGCACAGGAGGGATCTCAAGAGAAGAAGTGTGTAAAGCTTTAAAATCTTTTCAGAATGGTAAGGCTCCGGGAGTTGATGGCATAACTGCAGAGATGTTGAAATATGGTGGTGACTATAATTGACTGGTTAACTGAATTTTGCCAGTTGTGCTGGGAGTTAGGAATGGTCCCTCGGGATTGGAAGGATGCTATCATTGTTCCCTTGTATAAGGGAAAAGGTGATCAGACTGAATGCAAGAACTATCGTGGTATTAGCCTACTGAGTGTGCCAGGGATAGTGTTTGGTAAGGTTGTTATTGAAAAAGTACGGGGTCTTACATCATTGAAAGTGTGGGATGTTCAGAGTGGTTTTATGCCTGATAAAGGCTGCACTAACCAGATTTTTGCATTATGCACGATGATTGAAAAGTATCTGGCTGTTGGGAAGAAAGTTTTTACTGCCTTCATAGATTTAGAGAAAGCTTATGACCGAGTGAATAGGACACTTGTGGAAGGTATTGAATGAATATGGTGTTACTGGGAATCTACGTCGCTGGTAGTATAGAGCTTGTGTACGAGTGAATGGTATTTTATCCAAATGGTTTTCCATTGGTGCAGGAGTTAGACAAGGTTGTGTAATGTCACCATGGCTGTTTAATATATTTATGGATGCATGCATGCGTGATGCCAAAATAGATAATAGTGGTTTATGTCTTGGTGATATCCGTGTGTGCAGATTGCTGTATGCTGATGACACTGTCCTGTTGGCAGAGAGCAAAAGTGAGTTGCAGAATATGTTGACTCAGATGCAGGAAGTTTGCATGAAACTCAAACTGAGTATAAATAAGGGAAAAACCAAAGTTATGGTGTTTGAGAGAGAAATGGGTAGCACTGAATGTAATGTAAGTATAAATGGCACATGTGATTGACCAGGTGAGTGAGTTTGTGTATTTAGGAAGCATGTTTGACAGAGAGAACAAGTTGAATGGTGATATCAGTAGGCGAGTGAATTCTTCTTTGAAAGTCATAGCTGCTCTGGGAGGTTTTCACAGAAATGATGGGTTCTCTAGAGAGTCCCGCATGGCTGTGTTTGAAAGTGTAATTGTTCCTACTCTGATGTATGGTAGTGAAACCTGGGTACTGCAGAAGAAACATAGGAGTCATTTGTGTGCTGGAGAAATGTGTTACTTACGTGGGGTTTGTGGCAAGACACGATATGATTATGTGAGAAATGAAGATGTATTACAGTTGTGTGATGTGAAGCAAAATGTTGTTAGCAAGGTGGAGACCAATATGCTTCGGTGGTTTGGCCATGTTGAAAGAATGAGTGATGAAATGCTTACTAAGAAAATCTTTTCAGCCCAAGTGGCAGGAAGAAAAGGCAGAGGAAGGCCAAGGAAGACATGTGTGGATCAGATTCAGGAGTGTCTGCATGAGAAAAAGATTATGAGTATGAAGTATAAAAGATCTTGTGTACGGCGTGTAATGGATATTAGTGAAGCACGAGTTGTATGTCAAAATCGCTGTAAATGGAGAAGTTTGATATGACAGCAAAAAGTAAAAATATCTGGTAATTTGTATTTCTTTTTGGAGCTAGCCTCTGAATCTCAGAGAACAGCTTAGTGTTATGTATGTATGTATGTCAATGGACGTTAAGGCATTTTACCCTAATACACCAGTGGATCTGGCAATTGATTTGATTATGCAACAATTAAGTAAAACTACTAGTTTAAATATGACTCAAATAACAGAATTGAAGAAAATAATGTGTTTTATCGAGGATAATAATATATTTCAATTTGAAGGGGGTATCTATAAACAACTGCAAGGAGAACCAATGGGATCACCTTTGTTGGCTCTGTATGCAGAAGTGGTGATGGCCTACATTGAAGATACAGTAATTAAAACATTACCTGAGAAACCCCTGTTGTATGCAAGATATGTTGATGACATCTTTATAATATCAAAGCTTAATAAAAATGAATTACAAGGGCTGGCTAAATGTTTCACTGAAATATGCAACACCATAGAATTTGAAGAAAATCAAAGGTTGTCATTTTTAGATGTCATGCTGATGAAGAATAAAAGAAATTTTGACCCACACTGTCTTCAGGAAAGACATATATTTCAGTACTTATCCCATATTCATCACACCATCCTATCATACATAAAAAAATAGTATAGTGAACTTGATTAGAAGAGCACATGCTCATACATCAAATAACAAATTAAAGAAGATTTCAAGAAATATCATATATAAGAAAAATAGCTCATGATTAGAGTTACCCTGATAAGCTGGTAAATCAATGGATTCACGAGATTAACAGCTATATGACTAGTGAAAACAAAGATCAGGAGAATAACAAATCTCGGATTCAAAGGAAAGGAACTAAAAAATTAAAATATATAGGAGCTTCCCATACTTAGAAAGTATCACTAAAGAAATCAACAAACAATGTGCAAAATATGGCTTGCAATTAGGGTGCTCGGTAAACTCGGTAAAGAGTCTGATGATTAATAACAAGACAGGAAACAAGATTTTAGAGGCATCAGGAACGTATGAAATACCTATTGATCACATACCACCAATCTCCTACATAGGAAGTACTAAGAACAAATAAAAAAAAAGGCTTAAACAACATATTTCGAACTGGAAAAAAAAAATCCAAGACAGCCTTAGTACGATTTTGTATGGATAACCAGACATACCCAAAATTCGAAGAGATTAAGATGTTAAAAAGGAATAATAGATCAGAGAGACATCTGAGAATGGAAGAATCTATTTTAATTTATAAAAATAAGGAGAGGGTATGTAATCATAATGACCCCAATACATTATCCAATCACTGGAATAATTTAATTAGGCAGGAAACTGAACAACACTTGAAAAATTGGCATAAAAGACGAGGTAATAATACAGGAAAAAGAAAATATGAAGATAAGGAACGCATCAGCGATCATTAAGAATTAAATAATGGTTGAACACATAGATGGCGCCAGCATGGTTTTTGGCGACATATCTCTGACAGTGTCTCCGACGAAAGGCAGTTTTGGAGTATTGCACTTCAAGGGTGGTAGGTGAACCACGAGCATCAGTGGGGACATCACCAAGCTCCCGAGGATGCCCAAAGTGTTGGTCGAAAAATTTTGAGCATTTTTAATGGTTTGTAGTTGATGTTTCTGTGTCCAAAGTTTAAGATCTTCCAATTCTACCTGGTTTTTGGTGTGCTTTGTATTGAGTGTTTTTGAGTTCTCTGCAACGGACTGAAAGACAAGGACTAAGACGGGGACCAAACAATGTGTATGAAATGTGATTTTTTTTTCCAGAAGCAGACCTCGTGGGTAAGCCATGTGTGTCTGGCGTATTCCAACAGTCTGAAAAGATCATGGAAATGAACAAGACAGTGGTTATAGAATCCTCATCTTCCACATCTAATTGAAGCGATGAACAAGACAAAATTGCTGCACCATATTGACCAAAGAAGATGCCATGTCATCGTTTAAAACCACTTAATCCTACATTCACAACTACATGGGATCGAGGGCAACTCTCTGTTTGACAGGCAAGTAAGTAGTTCATTCATTGTAACTGCAAAGAGTCTTGGCTACAATGTTTCACAGATTGCCATATCTCCATCTACTGTTCACCGAGCTCAGTTAAAGTACAGGAGTCAAATTGCAAAGGGCATCGTTGGTCTTACATTGGGACAGCAAATTGTTGTCAACAGCTGCCACTGGGAATGTAAAAACTCTGACATTCCCAGTTGCAGATGCTGTTGTTGTAACTGGAAAAGATTTTGAACATCTGCTTGGAGTGCCTGTTGCCCAGAAAGGAACTGGTGAGCAAATGGCTCGAGTCATCATTCAGGAGTTGAACCGATTCGGTTTACGTGACCATATCGTTGGTCTCTCGTTTGATACTACAGCGTCAGATACAGGACTGATTCGAGCAGCATGTACGATTGTTGAGAACGAAGTTGAGTGCCCACCCAACTTGCCACCATTACACCCATGAACTGATCTTGAAGGAGCCTCTGTAGCTTTTTCATTCGCTGTATGCGCTGCACGAAATTTTTTTTTTTTTTCATTTTTAAAAGTTCATCACACTTGTACACAAAAAAAAATCAACATTTTTATCTTTGAGCTCTTGATGTGTAGTTTCGAAATGGCGACGCAGTTTGGCAGGTGCCATTGAACTATTATGATAAACTTTGCAGCATACAACACACTGCGGATTATCATCAGCATTCATAAATCCGAAACCAATATAGCTCTCATCATACTTTCTTCTTTTTGCAAATTTGGCAGTTTTATCTTGATCACACCTTCCAGAACAAGTATCATTTTCTTGAACTGAAGCAAATTCTTTTGTTTCTTGGTCATTATCATTCTCATCTGTATGAGAAGTACTAGGCACTGATAGAGAATTCAACTCAAAAATTTCGGAACTCGGAACGTTTTAACGTACCCTGTTTAAGCCAACGATCGATTTCTAACGTTAAGCGGAGTAGAGAGCATAGTTCAACAAGCACACACTGACTAACATTGACAGGCCAAAACTACGCAGAAAATTCTTGCTTCTCCGGCACTCTACAGCTGTCCAGACCTAGGCAACAGTGAAGGCCATAAATCGCCTTATCAGCGTTTGAGGCGCAAAACTGTTTTGACTCATCCCTCAATCTTTTTGCACCACTTCTTTGAGATGTTCTGTCCCACGTGGTTTTCATGGCTCTCCTTCACATCTTTTTTCCTGTTTTTGATTGGTTGCGAAGAATTGGTTGGTTAAGGCTGTCATCAGGAAAAATATGGAATTTGCAGATTTTCTTGAAAATTTCGGCGATGTTTTACAAACTGCTTGCGGAACCCCAGGAAGGCCGTCACGGAACCCTGGGGTTCAGCGGAACACACTTTGAGAAACACTGCTCTATAGAAATGGCACAGTTCAGGAACACCTTCCTTTTGAGAAAGGTGCTCATAAATCTTGAGAGGTTTGGACCTAAGCACCAGGTTACAAAGACTTGACTTCTTTGTTTCATGTTCAGTGTAGAAGGGTAGCATTTTGTCCATCTTTTTTGTTATTGAGTTTCTAATTCATGGTTATCTTGGTAGGCAGTGGGTTTGGGTGAGTGACAGTAGCATGAATTTTGTCAGCATTCTTCTTCGTGCTCTGTATTGACGACTCACCCATGTTGAGTGCACACCCAAGTACTGTTAACCCTTTACTAGCAATCAGTGTGTTGTAAATTTCTCTTCCATTCCTTGACTGCTGCATCTGTAGTAGAAGAATTTGCAGAACATTTGGAATCTGTAATAACCAATAAAATAAAGCAGAGTGCAATGAACAGGATGGTAAATATATATCTGTAGTACACAGATCCACACAGCACAATGCTTACTGTGAAACTAAATGATCGTCCCTGTACACCACAACACTTTTCACGTGTCCCATCAAGGCTGTGGAAAAGCATTGGGGTTGGAGCAGCCAGTCACTTTGTGCTGCACCCCACAGAAGCACATAACAGGGAAATTTTCTCACATCAAGCATCTGTGATAATTTTCTCTCTGATATACTAGCAGAATTGCATATGTGGAATTTGCATATTTCATGTTAATTTTTCTTTGGGGAAGGGGGAGTAAATGTTAGTTCCATTGATTTATATAGCAAGAAGGGACTGTTCACTAAGAAAATGTGTCAAAAAATGTGAAGCCACTCTTCTGCATCTTTATTATTAGCTACAATGCCAAAATTTAATGATACTGTAGGGGAAATAGTTTTTTTTTTGTTTTTTTTTCAGTGTTAAATAAAATCAACAAATTTCTTCCAAGTGCCAGTAAGGTGTCTCATTCACCAAAGAATGTTATGTTTTCAGCATTTGCTTTTTAGCAGTTCATTGAAAAAATTTGATCACAAAATTATGGTCTTCATTGCAATTTGACAAAAACATGGTTATTGGGTTGCCGGAAAAGTCATGATTTATTTTGGCACCTGATGGCGGTTGGGCAGTTTTGGAAGTACTAGAGGCATGCGCAGCTCTGTTATCGTTATGTCATTCGACAGGTGCCAGTTCTAGCTGCAGTCTAAAAGAAATAGCGAGCGATTTGGTTGATTTGCGGAGATTTGACATCACGTTGAAGATGGAAGGCCAAACTGTGCATTTTCACCATGTTTTACTGTTTTACTTACATAAAGGGAAGAACGCGCGTCAAGCTTGTGAACAGTTGCGTAAAGTGTACGGTGATAATGCTCTACAAGAACGTCAGTGCCAGCACTGGTTCGCGAAATTCCGTGCTGGCGATTTTGACCTAAATGATTCTTCTCGGTCCGGGAGGCCAACCGAGGTTGGTGACTACCAAATCAAGGCATTGATCGAGTCAAACCCACGTTACACGACACGAGCGGTTGCAGGCACATTGCACATCCATCATTCAAGCGTTCACGACCACCTGAAGAAGCTGGAATACGTAAGCAAGCTCGATGTGTGGGTTCCTCATGAACTCAAAGGAGCTCAATTGATGGCGCTATAAACATATGCGATATGCTCATTAAACGTGAGGAAAGCAATCCTTTTTTGAAGCAACTGATAACTGCTGACGAAAAGTGGATTGTGTTCAACAATGTGCTGTGCAAACGGTCTTGGTCCCGACGTGCTGCTTCGCCTCAAACGACATCCAAAGCACACATTCATCAGCAGAAGGTTCTGGTCTAAGTGTGGTGGGATTTTAAAGGTGTCGTATTTTTCGAGCTCCTACCACGGAATCAAACAATCAATTCGAATGTGTACTGTCGGCAATTGGACAGTTTGAACGAATCCATCATCCAGAAACGTCCAGAGCTCGTTCATCGTAAAGGTGTTGTTTTCCATCACGACAATGCGAGACCACACACAATTTTAATCACCCGCTAAAAATTATTGTAGCTTGGGTGGGATGTGTTGCCACACCCAGCATACTCGCCTGACCTTGCGCCGTCAGACTTCCACTTGTTTCGCTCTCTTCAACAGTCCTTGCGTGGTATAACATTTAATTCAGATGAGGCTGTAAATCAGCACCTTGTACAGTTTTTTTTTTTGCCACGAAAGACAGGTCCTTCTATGAACGAGGCATTCTGCAGCTCACTGAAAGATGGCAAAAGGTTATCGAACAAAACGGGCATTATATCATTGATTGATCTTTGTTCTTTCTATCAATAAATGACCTTTGCAAAACATGGCTAAAATACGTCATGACTTTTCCGACAACCCAATAGTTTAATGCTGCCCTATTGATTATCTCATGCCTAAATTATGAAAGGTTCATACTGTCAAAACCAGATTTACTGTAAACAGTGTATCTACTCAAAACCATGTCTAAGGCATAAAGGAGAGGGGGGTATATTTCTATTTTCATTTTTCATTTTTTAAAAAGAGTGTATATTTCTATACACTTTTTTTAAAAAATGAAAAAAAAAAAGACTGAGCACTCGGGGAAAGATGTTCCATTCTCATGAAAATCTGCATTCAAGTACTTCAGGACCGAATATGGAAATGAATAAAAAATAACGACCAATTACTAAATAGTGTCCCGCCACAGCACATGGGAACTGCTCATCAAGGAGGGTATATCAAAAGCAAAGCTCGCATGCAGGGACAATTGTGACAGTGAATTGTGGTTGCGTTAACCTCCACAAACTCTGGGGATGCCCCGATGTGGGATCCATGCACAATACGAGCAGTTGAGCGAGTGTGAGAGAGGCCAGTTGGTAAAGTTGCTGTATCACCAGGCATTTAAGTTGAAGCAACATGCCAATCGGATGATGTTCGTGCGAATGGGTCGAGGAGGGCACAACCGAGCAGGAAGTGGATGGCTGAGGGCAACAACAGAATGCAATGATTGAGCAATGTAAGAGCCGCACAAACAACCAAATTCGTCCCTCTGAACCATCTGTAGCCATGTTTCATTGTCTACAGGTATGGATTTGGCTGTCGGGACTGTTGCCAGGCAGAAGACTTGCAGCATGGAAACTACATTGGAGGAGGCCGCTCCACTGCATACCACTGTCCGGGAAGCATTGCCATCGCATTGGAGGAGGCCGCTCCACTGCATACCACTGTCCGGGAAGCATCGCCATCACATTGGAGGAGGCCACTCCACTGCATACAACTGTCCGGGAAGCATTGCCATCACATTGGAGGAGGCCACTCCACTGCATACAACTGTCCGGGAAGCATCGCCATCACATTGGAGGAGGCCGCTCCACTGCATACAACTGTCCGGGAAGCATTGCCATCACATTGGAGGAGGCCGCTCCACTGCATACAACTGTCCGGGAAGCATTGCCATCACATTGGAGGAGGCCGCTCCACTGCATACCACTGCCCGGGAAGCATTGTCATCACATTGGAGGAGGCCGCTCCACTGCATACCACTGTCCGGGAAGCATTGCCATCGCATTGGAGGAGGCCGCTCCACTGCATACAACTGTCCGGGAAGCATTGTCATCACATTGGAGGAGGCCTCTCCACTGCATACCACTGTCTGGGAAGCATTGCCATCACATTGGAGGAAGCCGCTCCACTGCATACCACTGTCCGGGAAGCATTGCCATCACATTGGAGGAGGCCACTCCACTGCATACCACTGTCCGGGAAGCATTGCCATCACATTGGAGAAGGCCGCTCCACTGCATACCACTGTCCGGGAAGCATTGCCATCGCATTGGTGGAGGCCGCTCCACTGCATACCACTGTCCGGAAAGCATTGCCATCACATTGGAGGAGGCCACTCCACTGCATACAACTGTCCGGGAAGCATTGCCATCACATTGGAGGAGGCCACTCCACTGCATACCACTGTCCGGGAAGCATTGCCATCACATTGGAGGAGGCCGCTCCACTGCATACCACTGTCCGGGAAGCATTGCCACCACTAGTTGCAGTGGTTATGTCCGGTGGCACCGATGACCAGCTCATACATGTCTGGAGACAAGCTGGCCTGCACACAGATCCTGCCTTTACCAAGGAACAGCACACGGCTTACACACTGGAATTGACTGTCTGGGAGGCCATTTCCTACGATAATTAAACACCTTTGGTAGTTCTCTGTACCACCCTCACGACTCAACAGTACGCCGACGACTTCTACAACCTGTTGTCTTTCCATTCCTGTTGCAGCATCACTGAGCAATTTTTCAACAGGATAATACTTGGCCACATACAGCTCTCCTAGGCCTGCCTCCATAATGTCGACACCCTTCCGTGGCAGCTCGATAGCTCACCCCCTCGCTGATCAAACCTTTTAAGGACATGATGGGATGCCACCTATACCCATCTTGGAATGTCAGTTTTGATCTCAATTGGATGATTCCTTCTGGGTGTGTATGTGTGTGTGTGTGAAGTATGTATACAGTGGCATTATCAAGAAAACATAATCTGGAAACGATCTTAATTCCATTCCCTCCTCCCTGAAAAATGAAGCAAAGCACTGTATGAAAAGGAAATAAAATATCCGTTTATTGACGTATAAATATTATTAATAAAGCGTAAGCTTTCAACACCAACGGGTGCCTTCTTCAGACTTGTTCGTGGTTAGGCAAGACAAGAGGAATAAAGAATAGAAAATTTTAAAATAAACATGAACAGAATTTGAGAACGTGATATGTTGCGTCAGGTGCATGCAACAATGAGAGATGTCAACAGAAGCTTGCTAAGCGTGAAGAAATGTGCGCCATATTTGGGGAAGCTCAAGTGAGACGTCATTGTTGCAAACCACGGGGTTAGTCAAAATCTCCATGGTTTCCCTGGTGGCAGTGCCCCTGGCGGTGGTATAAGCAGGGATCGCATTCCTCCTAAAATTCCTAATATTTTGTGACCCTCCTTAAATTCCTAAAATTAGACCTAAAATTTGCTATTCATCCTAAAATTTTCGTAAGCTTATTTTTATTAAAAACACAACCGTTATTAACGCCAATAAATTTACCATTACGGTAAGGTAAAAAGACCTGTTATTGTAGAAACACAGCCTATATGCTGTGCTGCTGAAGGGAGGGAAAAATGACGCCATCGAGATGCACTTGCTTCGGGGCAGGCGTTCCATTTTTTTGCCTTCGAACAGTTTTCGAGAGTAACAAGAGATCTAAGGGAAAAGGGTAGGGGTCATTTTCACCCCTGGTTTGCGCTTTGCAGACGAACTCCGTGGCACGCAGAAGATCATACTTTATTTTTGTACATGCCTTGTGGAACCTCCTCTTTCTGCTGATGTTTTGTTATTGTAAACCGCAGGTGGGTGGAAGCAAAGAGGAAACATGTGGTCTCCTTCCGTAACCTCCGGTAATGACGATGGGATGGTAGCTGAGTATTATCTTGGCAGGCAGTAGAGCACGTGATCATTGACCTTCGATCATGCGGTCGGCGACAGCGACCTTCGATGCGCAATATATCTCGGCTCCGACTCGCTTTGACTGAACTTGCGTGAGATGCGTATGATAGTTTCTGGTTTTACGTCTTTTATGGTGTTCTCTGTGCTGTGTGCAGGTTCAGTTCTCTAGTGGTGACCTGCTTTTTTTTTTTTTTTTTTTTTTCATATCTTCTGACATCCTCGCAGCCAAATTTCGGGAAGTTGTCTGGTTTTGCAATATTGGAACGTGTTTTTGTACTTCCCTTTCATTTTCTGGTTAGTAATACAAGTGTTTAAGATGCCTAAATCCAAAACGAAATTTCAAGATGCGTGGCTCGCCAAAGAATTGGACGGAGTGAAGTTGAAAGAATGGTGTTCTGCAACTGAAACAATATTTTCTGCTAAGTGTATATTGTGTTCAGAAATTTTCAACATTTCTAATAGTGGCTTTTCACAAGTAAAAGCGCATCATAAAGGAAAAAAACATTTGCAGAAATTTCAAAGTAAATTTCAAAATAAGTCCATCCTGAAAGCCTTTGGAGGACGGGATCTTCACAGCCCAAAACAAATATTAGTGAAGTACTGAGTCATGATTTACAGTTGGCTAAAGCCGAAGCATTATGGGCCATGAAAGTTGCTAAGGACAATATGTCTTTTGTTTCATGCACTGAAACAGTTGAACTTTTCAAAGAAATGTTTCCTGATTCTGCTATTGCAGCCAAAATGCAACTTAAAGAAAAAAGTTGCTTATGTGATATCACATGGATTGTCAAAATATTTTGAAGAGGATTTGAAAAAAGACATTGCATCTAGTAGCCCAGGAAAGGTTACTATAGCATTTGATGAAACTACAAATACACAAGTGAAACGGCAGTTGGATGTGTATCTCAGGTACTGGTCTTCAGAAATAAATTCAGTTTCTTGCCGATACCTAACAAGCGTTTTTCTGGGTCATGCAACAGCAGATATTTTGCTAAAAGAAATTCTTGATGTGTTATCATCCTTCAATATTTCGTTGAACAGAATTATTTGTGTATCCATGGACAGCCCAAATGTAAATAAGTGCTTTTTACGCAAATTCAATGAAGTTGTAAAACAAGAAACAGGCCAGAAATCTTTGGAACTAGGTTTTTGCAACCTGCATGTTGTTAGTAATGCATTTAAAATTTTTTTGACAAGCTTAAATATAGATTTTGACGAATTTGCTACTGATATGCATTACTTTTTAAAGAGTAGTGCTGCAAGACGAGAGGATTATAAATCTGTCGAGGATATAACATTGGTCACTGCCAAATTTCTTTTGCGTCATGTCAGCAACAGATGGTTAACCGTTGGTTCTGTAGCCCAGAGGCTCTTGGATCAATGGCTAAATATTACAGAATATTTTTTAAACTTCTTGCCATCTCAAAAAATATTTGAAAAACAACTGCGCAATTCGGCAAGGTATAAAAGAATTCACTGTTTCCTGAAAAATGAGCTTACTCCTTGCTATTTAGCATTAATTTCATTTTCACACCAAAATTTTGAAAAGTTTTCATTATGTTATCAGAGTGAAGAACCAAAAATACACCAGTTATATTCTGATTTAAATACTTTAATGAGGAATGTTATGGCTCAGTTTATCCAAGATGATGTTATAGCAGGGAAATTTGGAAAAGACCTAAAGAATGTAGATTTTGAAAACAAAAATTCATGAAAAAAACTAGGGGAGTTAGAAGTTGGTATGAAGACAAAAAATCTCCTCAGGAATGTTCAGGAGACCAGGCAGAAATTATTTCTCTTAGATGTAAGATCATCACTAATTGCAACCACAAAATATTTAAAGTCAAATTTGCCATTCTGCAATCAAAAGCTAAGAGACATAGAAGTTTTAAAGGTAAAAGAACCAAAGAAAGAGTCAACTCAACTTTCAGTCACTGAAGGACTTTCGGAAATAACCAGAATTTCAAGTGTTTTGCATCTTTCTGAGGAACAAATTGATAGAGTAAGAGAAGAGTGGAAACTTTTAAATTGCGATAAGCCAACTCTAAATGAACTAGTGAAATTTTCAGAGGAAGAACTTATGCACGAGAACTGGAGTCAGAACTGGAGTCACCAGTGCGGATTGATCATTACTGGCGTAATATATTTAGTATTAAAGACTCTAGCGGAAAAGAAAAATACTCAAATCTTGCTAAACTCATAAAGTCAATTTTAGTTTTACCTCATGGTAATGCTGATGCAGAAAGGGGATTTTCGGTTAACACTGCTCTGTTAAGGAAGGACAAGGCTAACTTAAAAGACTCAACTATAACATCATTAAGAATAGTTAAAGGGGCCATTAAACACTATGGATGTGTAAGTAAAGTTCCCATAACAAGAAATTTGTTAAATAGTGTTTGTGATTCACATAAATTTTATAAAGAGTATGTTGATAAGCTGAAGGAAGAAGAATCAAAAAAGGTAAAAGAAAGGAAGCAGAAAGAGAGGGAAAATAAGGAAAAGCAGCTAGAGAAAAAAAGAAAAGCTGAGTTTGATGACAAAATAAAAGAAAATGATGCAGAAATAAATAGACTTAAAAACGATAAAGAAGCCTCCCTAGCAATAATTCAAGAGGGAACAGAAAGAATGAGAAAAGCTGTAGAAAAACAAAATACTGTTGAAATAGCAGTTGCCTCTAACTTGATCATACAAGGTTCAGCTGAAATAAAGAAAAACTGAAAGTAAATTAGTTGTGGTAGAAGCAGAAAAAGATAGGCTAATCAGGAAAAGGTTAAAACAATAATATGAAAAAAGTAATTCAGTGAACAATTGTACATAGTTCTTGGTTTTCAATTACCTTTTTAGGATATTATAATTTAATGTGAAACCTGAAAACTTTTCTGTGAAAATCGTGAATTGCTTCTGGTTAAACAGCATATTAATGTTCAAAGTGAAACTTGAATGTGGTAAATATACTTGAATATGATAATAACACTTGAAAAGATAAGAACTGAACATTAGAAGTAAATCATACTTAAACTTTAGACATTAGACGTTATGCAAAAAATTTGGGTGTTAACTTCGACCATATATACTAATGGACTGCACATTGGCAATAGCTGCATCAAAGCCGCCATGGCTCAAACATTGGGCACGTCATCATCAGACTCCAAATTTCGTGTAAAAATGCTGTTATGATTACTAATTTACGCTGCAGAACTTCAGTGTTTTCGGTGTATTATGTGAATGCGCCTCATATATAATGAAAACTCTTCAGGTAAGTTTACTTATGAGCTATATACATGCATGATCGGGTTGTTTACATTTTGTGATTTATAATGTGATGAACATTTGCGAAGAATTTGGAACATGCATTCCATTTTTTTTTCTTAAGTTACTATATTTTTATATCAATAGCTGCAAGTTTCTGGTTAAGTAATTGAACTTTATTGACTTAGGTATTTAATTCGTTCTTACCCATGAAAAATCATAGAACTTTCTTTACTATATCGGTCAGAGCAACCATAAGCACAGCAGGTGTAACCCATCTTTTTGACTGTTGTCATGTGATTTTATGTTGGAGCCAGAAATTTTGATGTCATGCGCAGTCTATCAGTATATATGGTTGAAGGGTGTGAAGCAAACTCTTTACAATGTATACAAAGTTGTTTTACTAGATGTATACAAATATACATCTAGTTTTTATTGAAATACACTCCTAAAATTTTCCTAAAATTTTTCTAAAAATTCCTAAAATTCCTACCTAAAATTTTCCAGAAGTATGCTATGATCCCTGTATAAGGAGCAATTCGTTTTATCTGGTCCCACTTTGGGATGGTGGAATGGGTAACCATTTCCCTGGATAAGGCGGTTGTCAATCTTCCATACGAGACGTCCTGCTTCTGTTCAACTAGTAGAAGAGCGAAAGAGTGTTTTGTCATTCCGATGTAATGCTTGGTGGTACCATCCATGTATTCCAATGGTATGGAGTACACTCCTGCATCAGTCAGAGAGGTATGGGTGTTCCGGGATGATAGCAGGTGGCGTGATATCGATCTCGGTGAGCGTATCTCAAAGCTAAGCCCGAGTTTCTTTAAGGTGTTCTGCAAGAAGTAGGTCAGGCCGAGCACATAAGGGCAAGCCCCTATGTATTGCAGAGAAGGCTTGGTACGACGACTACCAAGCGACTACCTAGGTTGAAGAAAACAGCATCGGCGTTCTTGATAATGTTCTCGATCACTTGCACACTGTAGCCTACGGAAGAGGCCA
The DNA here is from genome assembly GCA_039090855.1 of Macrothele yani. Classification (NCBI taxonomy): domain Eukaryota; kingdom Metazoa; phylum Arthropoda; class Arachnida; order Araneae; family Macrothelidae; genus Macrothele; species Macrothele yani. The sequence goes on from CM076990.1 coordinate 214,757,038, forward strand.
GATCTCTTAGGTTGTCGACTTCTTCAAGTCTGGATGCAGTGTCTGAGAAGAGAATAAAGGTACATTTAGCCCTATGTCTGAAAATGGCTAATTTGTGCGAAACGGGTCCCATAAAGGTGGGTAGGATTACATTCGGGACATATGTTGGCTTGTAATAAACTTTGGTTTGGAGGGATCCAGAACGAGATTTCTTGACTAGGACGTCCAAAAACGGGAGACTGCCGTTGTCCTCACACTCCATGGTGAAACATATGTACCGGTGGAGGGAATTAATGAAAGCGAAAAAGCGTTCAGTTCATCAACTTCATGCTGTCAGATAAAAAATATATCATCGCCGCATCTGAGCCATATAAGAGGAGCGAGCTTAGCTCCATTAAGAATTTTTGATTCCAGCGGTCTGAGGATGGCCTCAGCTAGTGCAGCAGATAGTGGTGAGCCCATGACAACCCCTTTGTACTGCTTGTAAATTAGGTTATTAAAACAGAAAAAAATGGATTCGGTCATGACTTCTATTGCATAGGAGATACCCAGTAATGAGTCCCGTGAGAACATTGAAGAATCAGCAAGTGCTTACATCATAGTGTCCACTGCCTCGTCACCACAGTGAAGTTCTTCGGCCTTGTGACGAAGTCACCCGACGGCAACAGGACTGTTGTGGAGGCAGGCAGGAAAGCTCTTAGGAATATTGCAAGTTGATGCTCGAGATTGAATGATGGGGCTGTCCTCCGTGAAACAATAGGCCTAAGTGGGAGTCCTTGCTTGTGATGTTTAATTCTTGCAAAGAGCGAGGGTATCTTCGGCCCCAGAAGAAGCCCTGCGGCTGATCTGAGGGTGTCCGGGATAGCGGGCATTTTTGCCGCTCTCTTAAAATTTCGCAATCCACCTATTTAATGGGTTAGAGGTAATTTGGATTGTATCCGACTGTTGTATGGACTCCATGGTTTTACGGTTGTATTCATCGGAGTCCATTATCGTAATTTGGCCTGATTTATCAGTGAGTGCGAAGACAGGTCGTCCTTTAACCTTAGGACAGCTGTTAGGTCTTGTGACCTAGAGTGTCGAGTCTTGGGAAGCTTATTTGATTTGTTCAGGCGCTGGAAGCATTGAAGACAGATTGCGTCTCTGTGTGCTGTTGGTACCTTGTAGAGAAGGCTTTCAATTGCTGGGATTAGCTCACGGATGGAAGGCTGGGTGTTCAGGCAGAACTTTTGACCCTTTTCCAGTATGCCTAGTTTCTTCTGCAATAAGATTTTTGACGAGACATTGATTACTGGGATGGTTAACTTCCGTGAAGGCATATCTCTTGATTCTCTGAGACGGGAGAGCTTTTCATTGTGGGTGAACACAAGCGATCTATTCTGGCGATCGACCAGCATGCTGAGCCGGCGAAGGAAAATCAGAGGTATGGATTCGTCAGCCAGCTTCAGGTGTAGGTGGAATAAACGGTTCTCCAGGGACATAGCGTGTGTTCTTTTAAGCTGTACAAGATGGGATAGAGTCTGGCGCAGTTTTCTTCTGAGAAACCACTGGTCGCTCACTGCAGTCTTGAAGCGGAGGAAGTCCATAAGGAAGTTCATTTGACATCTCTCACTCTCTTGCTTGAGCCTCAAACCACGGAAAACTCTATAACTACTCATAATGCTTGGAGAATAGCGTTAGCACATAAAACGGGCATGTGATTCTTCCGCTATTTAGCGGAATTCCGTGAATTCACTTTTTAGAAAAAACGGAAATCCGCTAAACTTGTCATTTATGATCTCAGGCTTTTGACAAAAGTTTGTGATTGTTTATATGTTGTGAAAAAATTGGGCCAAAAGAGAGAAATATTCGTTGGGTAGGTGGATATATTTCAGTCGTAAGGCGTAATCTTTCTGCCACTGCATGGCTGACCGGCAGCTCTGGGCTGACGCTGCTGCTCAACCAACGAGATAGCTACGGGTGATGTCTCGGTATGCTCGAAAACGTTCTATTTTTTTAGGGGAAATCACCGCTGTTTCAGTTCACCTCTGGCCTTTCCACTTCTATTTGTTTTATTTATTTGCTGGGGGGCAAAATCAGTTGAGAGATTGGGCGGAGCCCTGAGCCATCGTATGCAAAGAAAAGTCCTGTTCGCGTGTGATTGGACATTTACGTTACGAACCTTCTCTCTCATTGGTGAGCGAAAGTTGCGTAGGCGTCCAGAGATGATAACCATTGCGGATTTCCCCCTGGGATTGCGGGTGACTAACAAAAAATTACGGAAATTCAGATTTTTGTTGATGTTAAGAATGTTTTACTGGTTTTTAGAATAATTCCATAATCCTCCGGAATTACAGAAATTCAGATTTTTGGTGTTGTTAAGAATGTTTTACTGGTTTTGTAATTAGTCAATGTAAAAGCCTCTGAACAAAGTTCGTGACGCAGCTTCTTATTTCCTTTTTTCGAGGAGGAGGAGAATTTGTTTTGCTTGTTTAAAAGCTACGTGGAAAGAATGCACGGCGCCGGGCCGTGATCGCATCGGCCCGGCGTGCTTCTTTCGCCGTGGCCCTGGATTACATTGGCCAGAAGCCTCTGAACAAAGTTCGTGACGCAGTTCTTGGCCGGGATCATGTCGGCCGAAATCCTCTGAACAAAAGTTCGTGACCCGATGCTTTTTTTCTTTCCTTTCCTGTTTTTATTTTATTTATTTATTTTTTTTTATTCCTGAGAAGGAGGAATGTGTTTTGCTTGTTTGAAAGCTTAGTGGAAGAAAGAATGCACGTAGCCAGGCCGCGACCAGGGCCCAGTTTACACAGAATCAGGCCCTAGGCACAGCACAAGATGAGCCCCATCCACATTCTTTAAAGAGTAAGTACATTTGTCGCTACTAAATATTACCTATTAATATAAAAGTTGATTTAATAAATGGAATACTGTGCTGTGCAGGGGAAAATAAGAAATGATGTATACTTTTTTAAAATCTTAATGTTAACAAGGAAATTCACACTTTAAAATGTAGACGGTTAAGTAAAACACTTTAATAGTTCAGTATTTCTATTTTTGCATTGTATTTTACTTGCTTAAACACTTAGCAATTAATTTACTTTGGCACACTTTTAACACTTGCATTTCAGTTGTTTAATCTATCTTGCTTAAACATGCACATACACACAAATAATAAAATTAGCGAGAATAATTTTTTATTTTTGCGTTTGTCACGTTTGTTTTATCTATGTGTATCTCAGAACAGCTTTTGGTGTTTTCAGTTAATTGGATGCTTAGACAATCACATGCCTGAGAAAACTAAAGTTCGGGTAGATTACGTCAAAGAATCAGTATGAAAAGGAAATAAAATATCTGTTTATTGACATATAAATATTATTAATAAAGCACTGTATTGGTGATAAATATGAAAAATGCAGTGAGCCCGGAGATTTTATTTTTGAATGTGGCACTTAAGGTGTTTGCATTCTGCTCCGTTGAGATTTTTTTTTCGCAGAGTGTGAATTTTAGTTTTGTAAACATGGGTAAATCAGGACAATGCATCAAAAGAAGTTTGTAATTCAGCAAACATCAGAGGTCATCGCTCAGCAAACATAGTTCACCCAGTAGTGAGTTGTTTTTTTTGTTTTTTTTTTTGTTTTGTTTTTTAAGTCAGTTTGGATTTTTTTTCCTCCCCTTTTGAGGTATACATGGGAAATACAATTTTTTCAAATAATTTGTTTGAACTGTAATTTTTTCAGAAATATATGTTGATCTGAATTCCAGTGTGTATTACATATGTATTTCATTATTTTGCATAAATGTTTAAAAAATGTTTACCTCTTTCTACAGGAAAAGCTCAAAATGTGACAAATCTTCTGTGCTTGAAAAAGTTAGTTCCACTCAGGATGAGAACAGTAAAGCAAGTAATCATGAAGACAAGAAAAACAGAAGTACAGATGATTCCCTGGAAATGAAAGGTGATGCTTCTGAAAATAACTGCAGTCATTCACCTGCAAATCACCTGAGCAGCAAAAGGCTGCCCAATGTTAAAGAACCAGAAAACGAGAAAGTGAACTGTTCTGATGTTGTTCCTGAAGTTGTGGCCATAGATGGTAACACGACTGAGCATGCCAAATCTAAAATTACACTCGGCATTTGCAAAAAGCTGTCCGTTGGTCAACTAAGAGAAAAAGTGGATAATCCTGTAAGTACTTATGGAGTAAAAGGTACTGATTTAACTGTAGTGCTGCAGAAACTAACGAGTGAAGGATCCAAAGAATCTAATCAATGTAGAGTTTCTTCAAGTGGCTCTAATATCGGCCATGATAAAAGATCAAGCAGTGGAAAACAGATTAAATCATCCAGTGAAACAAACATTAGAAATTCTATAGTTTTGCTAGAACGATTGACTGCTGCACAGTGTAAAAAATTGACTGAATGTTCGAAGGATAAAAGCAGTTATATTTCTGACAAACTTAAGTTGTCTGAAGAAATGCTCAAGAGCTCTCATTTAGTGTTAGAGTCTGCTTCTAGGATGAGTGAAACTCGACGGCGGTCTTCTATTATGAGGGTAAAAGTTCGTTCCAGTATTGAATTTTTAAAGGGGATCGAAAATCCAGTTAACAAAAAAACTAAACTGTCATGTCCTGAAAATCCATGTTCATCTGAAAACGAAAATAGCACTGAAAATAAAATAGCAGCTCTGAGTAGTGAGTCGGACACTAAGGAACATTCTTCTGATTTTTCTTCCGTAAGTATTTGCTTTTGTCCAAATACATTTATTTCACATGTATTGAAGTTAACTATATTTGTAATTCAATGAACCCTCACATCATCTCCTTTTCAGCATGTAAAAAAAGTATGTGCTTATGGTGTCACTTTGTCTATCTGTCCATACATCTGTGGACACCATATCTCTGCAACCATTGGTCCAATTTGAAAGAACAATTTTCATTGGGAAGCTTGAAATGTGAGAACAATAATCCTTGCTTTCTGGTTTTTTTTTGTTTTGTTGTTGTTTTTTTTCGGTTTTTTTTTCTCTCTCTACTGATGCATAACTTTGTTGCTACAGGGCATAAAATGCAGATGTTATTGAATTCAAAATATATTTTATTCCATATATTTACTTCTAAATACCCGACTGAAAAATTATTTCTTCTTACATTCCATTCCATTTCTAATAAAGACTATTTTGGATGAAGTTTCTTTTTTGCATAAATATTTTTTCTGCTGGGGGGGGGGAGGTAAATTACATTGTGATTTCTCTGATATCTCAACTTCTAAAAGTCTGATTTGAAAAATTACATTTGTGTTGGATGCAGCTCCTGGTGGGGAATGTTTTGCACATAATTTCTAATTTTGGTAAAGAATAGTTTGACCCACTAAGGGCATAAATGTACATTTCTGTTTATGATGCATTTGCAGCAATATGGCTTTTCCATTGTGGTAATACTATGATCCCTGGGTGTAATTAAAGTCATTTCCTGTTGTGGCATAAACACTTAAGTGTTTTCAGGTAGAAATTGAAAGTCAAGTAAATGAGTGGAAGTACTTGAAAGATTAGAGGGATCATTAAGTCCATTTTCTTTTTTCTCTTATCAAGGTGTATTAATGATCAAAATCTTAAGTCTACATTGCTACAGGTCTTTCCATATCATCAATCATATTGTCATGTAATCTTGATTTCTTTTTATATTGACCATGTGCATGTGAAGTATCCGGAGGTATCTTGTACCATAGTTTTGAATATGCTGATGGTACTTTCAGTCATATCTTGGATAGCAGATTATGGCTCTGTAGTGTAAGGGTCATCCAGTTATGTGGTACAGTACTTCAAAATCATTGATGATCCAGAGTTCATCAAACTTTACCATTATTTCCACAGCATTATCTTTGTGCAAGTACTTCTTGTACTGTATATGTCCATATTTTATGTTCCAAATTGTGAGCGATGTAAAAAATGTACAACTTGAATTGTATCAGCATCATAGTGTGAAAATTCAATGGCAAGTCATGAAAATCAAGTGAACACTTTGCTGAACTTATTTTTAATGTCAGAAATTACTGTAAAATATGATCTATTCAGAAATACATTTTTTGTTAAAAATTATTGATATATTAAGCATTGTTAACACTGCGTTAGGACCTTTAACTGTAAAACATTTAATTGAAATGATCCAAAAATCATGTGATACTTAGGGGGGGGAGGGTTGCATAAATAAAATCAGCCTACAAGCTATGAATATTATTAGTCATAGCAGTTAACCTAAAATTTGCAATAATGTTTTTGTATGCTAAATGTAATTATTGATAGCATATTTCTGTCTTTTCTGTGTTTAGCGAAGCACAGTCTACTGATCTCTTTAATGTATGTTTTAGGAAACTAGCAGTGGTTCAAAGGTAACTGCCACAGATATCAATTCCAGTTCAAGCGATAACCTGACTGGTAAGTTTTACATTGATTATGAACCTTTTAGAATAACTTAACATATCCACATGTAATATTTTGTGTAGTATTGCATGCTCTCTTTATGTGTTTCATTTTTGGTGTTAACATTTATGTACATTGAAGTCTGATAGCTTTCTTCATATTTCAGCTCCTGTAAACCTGAAGACAGAATCAGTCATGAAAAGTGGACAGTTAAGTCGGTGAGTATTTTTAAAAAAGTCAAAACAAATTTATCCACCCACTCCCACCCTGTTTTTCCAGAATAGATATTTCTTCTCTGGGTCCATTGTGCTGATATCTATGAACCTTGAATTTGTAGGCACTAAGAAAAATGCAGTCTTATAACACTGATCTGATTTGATAAAAATAACATTTTGCTTCACATTACATAGCTGCAACACATCGTTCATCACATGATCAAAGTTTGTCTTGCTACAAACCTTCCATAAGTAATGCATCTCTCCAACACAGAAATGACTACTATGTCTCTGCCCAGATTTCACTGCTTGCTGAACATCAGAGAAGGGACAATTACACTTCCATGTACAGTTATTCAAAACCTTTTCAAGAACCCATCGTCACTCCTGAAATCCTCCTAAGGCAGCTATGTCTTTCAAAGATGAATTCACTCGCATACTAATTTCTCCATCTAATTTGATTTCTCGGTCAAACACTTTTCCTAAACATACAAATTCATTTACCTGGTCTATATCTGTATCATTTATACTGATCTTGCACTCAGTATTGACAGTTCCTCACTCAAAAACCATAATTTTGGGTTTCCCCGTATTTATACTCAGCTTAAATTTCATGCAAACTTTGTACATCTCAGACAGCATACTCTACAACTCACTTTTCTCCCTGCTAACAGGACTGTGTCATTAGCATACAGCAATCTACACTCATGGATATTACTAAGACATAAACGAGTATTGTTAATTTTGGCATCGTGCATGCATGCATTGAAAAATAACAGCCATGGTGACATTACACAACCTTGTTTGACTCCTGCGCCAATAGAAAACTATTTTGATAAAACACCATTCACCTGTATACGTGGTCTTCTGCCCTACTGCCGGCATACATTTCTTTCACACTTTTAAGTAGATTCCCAGTTATACCTTCCACAGAAGTATTCTGCTTACTTGGTCATAAGCTTTCTCTAAATCTACGAAGGCAGCAAAAACTTTTCTTACCAACGGACAGATACTTTTCCATCATCAGGCGAAATGAAAAATTTGGTTAGTTCAGACATTATCAGGCATAAAACTACTCTGTATGTTCCACACACCTTCTCTGATGTTAGCCCTTGTTCTTTATCAATAATGGCTTTTCCAGATTTTGTTTTTTTGCACGCTCAGCTGGCTGATACCATGGTAGTGTTTATCATTGAAAATAAGGTGGAAATATTGTTCGCAAATTTCCCATGCATTTGTGAAAAGCAGTTTTTCTTCATCGCAGAAATTAAGAAAGAAATATTCTTCGCAAATAGGTGGGAAATTCGCAAGTCCTTTATTTTTAAAAGTATATCTGTTCTTGCATTAGAAGGGTTTGTTATCAATACAAGGAAGCATAGAATTGCTTCAACTAGTGAAGTTGATTAGATTCCTAAGCTATTATATAAATGCTTATGTTCAGTTACTTGGAATTTCATTGTCCTGAGTGATGTAAATGTAGCATAAACAAATTGAAAGCATGAGATGCTGATTCGATCCCAGCTTTTGAACAATGTCAATTTGAAGTTTTTTGAGATATTGCATAGAGAACCTTGAACTAAAAGCAATTTGATTGCTGAAAATAAATGTTTTATAAACTTTTATATTCTTAAGATGTTGCTCTAGCAGTGAGGTGAACGTGAAAGAAAGGTTACATCAAATTCTCAAATCAGATCAGCATATTTTTTAATAAAAATGTCTAGTATACTAATTTAAAATATTTTTCAGTGCCTTTATTATCTCACACCTGCTGACCCAACATGATACTCAAACATGTTACTGGCGCAAACACATTAAAATTAATGTCAGTTTGCAGCAATTGTTCTCATCTTATTTCAGGTTCACTGTAAGATTTCTGCCTATAACATATTGCATCCTTAGTTAGTAAAAGTGCATTTTACATCTTTAATCTACCCATAACTCCTAAGTTTGTGGCCTGTGAAATAAAAAATAAATAAAAAAAATGAAGATGTAGCAAAGACTAAAGAAAAATTCAACAAATGGAATTTTTTTAAACTGGAAAGCTCTTCATACGTCTCAGTTGTTCGTGTTGAATTTTCAAAACGTCGTGATAAATGCTTAGATTAAACCTCACACAGTCTGCTTGAGTGACATGATTCATGATTTTAGAGAATATCAACAACTTCAAGGAAAATAAAAATGTAAGCAACTTTTACAGCCTGAAGTGAACTTTGCAAACCAATAGTGTTTCTCCAAGTGAATGTGAAAGGGGATTTTCTCAGATGGATTTGATAAACACTCTAGTAAGGTCTGTTAATCACAGCATTCTTGAATAATGTTTATTATTCATAAAATATTATTGCTAACCCAAGTTGATCTTACAATATAGTTCCGTTCGCAGCCCCTTCGGAGACACAGTTTGGCAATGGATATAAGAAACGAGGAGCGCATGAAATAAGGAACAAAATTTGAACACAATCTCAAGACATACATTCATACAGCATTGCAAATATCAAATGTCATCTAGCTGCTTAATTATTCACATGCTATTTAGACAATCTATATTTTGAGGTTACTCACCTTTATTCCTAAAATCTTTTAGGAGGTTTTCGTCTCCACACATTTCCAGCTCGTATTTTTCTTAGTTACATCGTGGTTCAAGGTCGCAAAAAAAAAAAAAAAAAAAAAAACATTTTCAACTCACGCAAATTTCGTTCCTTTTTTTCTTTTCCCAATGACCAAATTCGGATTCAAAATAATCAACCACAAGTTGTAAATAATTATGGGTTACAGTTCTTTAACTTTGACGTTTTAGGAAATGTGTAATATAAGTTTTACTGATTGAAGTTTTAATTAGATATAAGTGTTTTAGGGAGTTCAATTATGTATACTTGTGGTTGACTTGATTATTTTGAATCCGAATTTGGTCATTGGGAAAAGAAAAGAAGGGAATGAAGTTTGCGAGAGTTGAAAAAGATCTTCTTTTTCTGTTTTTGTTTTTTGCGGCCTTGAACCACGATGTAACTAAGAAAAATACGTGTTGGAAATGTGTAGAGACGAAAACCTCCTAAAAGATTTTCGGAATAAAGGTGAGTAACCTCAAAATATAGATTGCAATCTCAAGAGTTGAACAATATTTTAGTATCAAAATGTTGTTCTCTTCTGTTTCTCAGTGTAATATAATCCTTAGCACAAATTTAACTTTGATTCATTGGTAAGCATGGCAGATTTTAGTTTCAACATTTGCTATGTTTTAATATTATACGACTGTTACGATTTACCGCATGCTAGATTTTTAATATAATGTGAACATGTAAATTATGTTTTTGCATTTTGTATCATGCAACAATAATAAGGCTTAAGGAACAATGTTCAAGAATTTGATTTGCTCTTTATTAGGTCACCCAACCCCCTTTTTGGCCTTTTTTCAGCAATTTATGTTTACAAGCTCTGAGTGATTTTAATTGTATTTAAATATTATTGATTTCAGATTATGTTGCACCCCAGTTGTCAAAAGTATTGAAACTTGAAAAACATGCTTAAGTTATGTGATGTATTACAGAGGTGAAGCACATGTCGAGATAGCAAAGTTGCATCGATAAATTTTGTCGGTGTAGCTTAATTGGGAAACCCTTCTGCTCCAGAGCAAAAGGATGCAGGTTCGATCTTCATCACCAGCAAATTTGGGAAATTCACATTGATGCCCAATTGTGGAATGGATCTACTGGCTGTTGGGTTCTTCAAAAAGTGTGTGATGTTCCTTCCACACATTGTCTGGAATCAGTTAGAATTCCTTCTGTTACAAAGAGTTACTACAAGCATGGTTTGTGGCGGACCTGAAACCTGCGATTTCATGCCACTGCCTTTCTCAAGGGCGAGATATATGCAATATGCTACAGAACTGAAGCACATGTCAAGACAGCAAAGTTAAATCAGTAATTCCGTCGGTGTAGCTTAATTGGGAAAGCATTTGTCTCTGGAGCAAAAGGGTGCAAGTTCGATTCCCATCACTGGCAAATTTGTGAGAAAACATTTTAAAAAGCATGGTATTTAAGTACATGTGCTCATGCCCAAGTTTATTGACCTAAAATTTAAACCAGGAACTTACTGAGAGCTTCTTTAAATACCTAAGTGTCAAACTGATAATTCTTTATGCTGAAGGGATCTCAGGTATATATTAAATAAAAAGTGTCTTATTCTGGTGTGAATGTTGCATTTTCCATTTGAATTTATCCTTATGTAATATTACCATGTGCTCAGAGGCACTTGGAAGTAGCTTGTTTGAAAATGCATCTTTTTCAATTGGCTACTAAGGACCAAAAATTTTGTCAGGCAAGGACTATATGCAAAATGTAGAATACTTAGGGGTGTTATTGTAATAAATAATTTTCTCATTGTAGTTTGTAATGAAACAAAATTTTGTGATTGTACCATAATTTTTTTATGTGACATGTATGATATCTGTTTATCACGATATGAGGTATAAAATCACTATGTTAGGTTCTTTCAGTTTAGCCATTTTTATGGTTTTTCAGTGATTAAAATATTCAAATCCTAGTTATTTATGGACCCTTTGGTTACTTGTTTTATTGTAACCCTGTGCACAACACATTTTTCTCTTCCGGATTTTTAAGGCTAAATGATCATTCATGTAAATAAAGATGTTTTTATTGTAAAGTAAAAAGGAGTATAAATTGCTAACAGATATATTTATGATTTGTTTTCATGCATTTCAGGAAGCGAAGTTATGAAAGCATAGGCTACAAAACTCCAGATTCCAATAGAAAGGTTTGTTCTTTAAATTCCACCATGACATACATAATTGTAAATACACTGTTAAAATTTTTATAGTTTAAAATGTAAATTTAAATGTTATTGCACTTTTGCAGTAGACACATGGCTGAAGTTACATTTTAAGGAAGTAAATTTTTTATTAGAAGAGTTAAGCATTCAGTAGTTATATAAATCTTTCATTTGTTAAAAATACTGATTACTGTTCAGCAAATTTGGTGAACAATAAATCATGTGCTCCCTTCCTGTGCTAAAGTGATATTGGAAGTTTATTAAAAGGCTGTTCACTGTTTAGCGAAATTTCGTTTGTATCTCATAAATCAGTGATTTTAAACTTTGTGAGAGAAGTTTCCACATATTTCTCTTTCATTAGAGTTAGAATTGCTGTGTGAACTGAACACAATTTACACTGGATTGACTTTGTGGCATTGATAAAAACTAATGAAATATGAGAGCCATCCAGAAAAGTAAGTATGGTTTGCACATCATTCCTACCAAATATTTGCTTCAGAATTGCTCATGCAAAGTTGTATTGCTCATCCATTTGCCACATCCTGACACCATTTTGTGAGGTTGTGCTCATGTTAAAAGTTTCTGCTGTGCGTTGATGTTTTGTTTAAGTTAATAGAATTGCCCACTGACTGTAAAGTCCAGTCTGTGATGAGGTTTCTGAATGTGAGTAATGTCTGACTATGTGAGATGAGTCCATTCCATGTCAAATCAACCAGTGACTGTTGCTTGACATCTTTAACATTTTTTATATTTTGCATGCAATATTCCCAATATATTGACACTTCAAAAATAGCAAAAAAAGAAATTTTTTTTTTTTTACAAGTCTTAGTTTTTTCTGGCGGCCATTTTTGTTCGGCTCAGCATACATTTTTGACCAAATTCACTGTTTACGTAAAATTCAACAATTGCTTTACTACTAGAGCTATCATATTCAAATAAAGATCATTCTTTTCTACATGAAATGGCCCTTACAAAATGTTTAATAATTTTGCTCAAATTTATGATTTCAAGCGTAATTCAAATTTAATGATTTATGTAATATTATGATCAAATGTATGATTTTACATAAAATTTAATAATTGCTTTACTACTAGCTATCATATTCAAATAGAGATCATTCTTTTCTACATGAAATGGCCCTTACAAAATGTTTAATAATTGTGCTCAAATTTATGATTTCAAGCATAATTTTTTTTAAGAATGGTAAAAGTTTCATACTTCAGACTTTGTATGTTTACATGTATCTAGTTGGACTATTAATTCACAAAGTTTGAAACCTGAGGCTCTCATCCCTTTTTTTTCCATGGACCTCCAATCATAGCCCGAACCTTAAAGTGGTCACTTTTTTAGGCCTAATATCTCAAAAGGAACGAACAGCTCCTAAAATTCTAATAGGGTCATTCCATAAAATATCCCATGGTGGTGGTTGCTGGCATATTATAGAGAAAATTAATATTTTTACCATGAAATAGCTGTTATATGTACTTAGATTTCAGAAATGCGTTTATAAATTTTTTTTATAGGCCGGCATGTTAAAGAAAAAAATCAAAATGGCTGCCTCCGACAAGCAAAATTGAGTCCTGCAGTCTTGTTTGCTTTTTATAATATCTCCCAAACTATTAAAGATTAACAGTTTCAAATAAAATCCAGTAACTTAAGCATAGTCTGAGCAATGAAATGAAGTATTAACATTGCATTTAATATTTTATTCAGTACCAGAAAATTTTACATACGTTTTCAGCGCAAAATTGAATATTTTGCTAACTTTAAGATTTTTTAACTTATGAAAGAATTACATACATAGATGCCAACTAGTACGGATTTTCCGTAATTTTACGGATTTTTCGTTGCTGTTACGGAAGTACAGAAATGCCGCTAAAATTACGGAAAATCGCTATTTGATTTAATTTTCTGAGATAGAAAGCAAATTTTCATCAACTTAAAAATTTTTGTTGGTTCTTCAAGTTTTTCTGGGAGGGGGGGAAATTAAATGCTACATTCAGGGCTGCCATACGTGCGCCAATTGCGCCAGCCCGCGCTAAAACGTTGTTCTTGCGCCATTCTTGTAAAAAATCGCCATTTCGACAAAATCTGCGCCGATTTTGCACCAGAAGTTAAAATTTAACGGTCATCGATATTTTAGCGTTATCTTACGACATTCGAAATCGATTCAGTGGTTAATTCGTACGTGAAGATTCTTCCGCGGATTTGCATGTTTTTTTTGTTGTTTTTTTTTTTTGTCATTTTCGAGATTGATGCAAAAGTGAAGAAATTTTCGGGATATTAGTGGGGGGGTCGTATTCCGTCTGGGGACGTTGTTTTGTCTTTTTAAACGTTCGGAAACGGAAGTTAACCAAAGTGCAGATTTTTCCCGTAATCGTATTTTTTTTTTCTCGCACGATGTTGCTTTTGTTCAGTATTGTTAAATATAATTTCATTGCATAATTTCAGCTTGAAATTGTAGGCAACGATTTCCGAAAACGGAAGTTGGGCCGCCCGAAAATTTCCCCGTAATCTTCGGTGACGAAATTTCTCACTGGTTCGAGGAATTCCGTCCTTTTTTGTTATCATTTGGACCATGTACGAAATCGATGCATAACTGAACTTAAATTTTGGGAGGATTGGTGGCGGTGGGGGGGGGGGGGGGTCGTTTTCTCCGTCGGAGGACGGAATTTCATCCTTCCAAAACGGAAAGTAGACGGAAGTAAGATTTCTCTGGTAATCATATTTTTTTCTCGCGTTGTTTCCTCTACCCAGTATTGTTAGATATCATTTTATTCCATAAATATTTGTATTTCAGCTTGAAAATATTGGATAAATTTCCGAAAACTGAAGGCTCCAACCGTTATTTCAAGCCATGTTTCCCGATTCAGCGATCACAAAAAAATATTTGTGTGGAAGAACCAAGGCTACTGCACTAATTCAGCACATGGCCAGTGTTTCTACAAGTAACATTGTATCTGGAGTTTAAAAAAATCCTTTTTCTCTATCTAGGGACGGAAGTAATGATGCTCAAGCAAATAAACTGTATCCCATTACAGTAACTTATTTTGACGAAAAAATAGGAAAAAATTCAACTGTTTTGTTATTGGTTGAATCAAGTAATAATACAGGTGAAGGAATATTCATCGTTTTGAACAATGAGTTTGTTAAAAAAAATATCTCATGGAGCAACTGTGTGTCATTTTCCTGTGACAATGCTAACACTATGATAGGTCAAGTAAAAGGTGTTGTTTCTCACGTAAAGAAGGTTCAGTCTGCAATCATAGTGCAGCGATGTTCATGCCATTTAGTAAATTTAGCTGCACATAAATCTGCTACTCAACTGAAAGGATTTAATGTTGAGCCGTTTCTGATACAGCTGTACTTTTTTGGAGAAAAGTTCAAAGAGGAAACACAATCTAAAACTGAGTCAAGCTGTTTGTGGTACTAAACCACACAAAATTCTAAAGCATGTCAATACTCGTTGATTATCACTTTTGGAATCCATTGACAGAATTTTAGAACAGTGGGAGGCTCTAGAACATTATTTCAGTGACAATGAAGAAGCTAATTCACAGTATAAGAACCTTGCAAGTATGATTGGAAATCCTTCATCTAAACTTTATTGGTTTTTTTTATCTGCTACTCTTTGTTTACATCTGTTAACATGTTCTTGTCGCAGGAAGCTCCGCTGGTGCATGTATTAAAAAGAAAACTTCATAGTCTGTTATCTGAATTGCTTGTACGATTTATCAAGCCATCGGCATTTGATGTGACAGCAATATCTCTTGCAGATGGAAATTTTGAAAGAAGAAATCAAAAAGTAAACTGTGATCTCCTAATTGGGTCAAAAGTGAGATCTTATATAGGCACAACTGCAGATCTGAGTGAAGACACAGTGGCTACTTTTTATTCTGAGGTAAGGGAATTTTACAAGGCAGGCTGCAATTACATTTTAAGAAAATTTCCACTTAATGATGAATTTCTGAGTCATGCTGAAATTGCAGATGTAGCATTAAGGCAAAGCGTTTCTTTTGCATCAGTCCAATATATGTGTTCCCTGTTTCCAGTTTTGGAACCAGAAGAATCTGACAAGGTGGAATCTGAATTTACTCACTACCAGTTTGAAAATTTTAACTGTGCTGTTACTTCTGGGAGAATGGATGAAGTGTGGCACAGAATTTCTTTAATGAAAAGTGAAAGTGACCAGTTGAAGTATGAATCATTAAGCAAAATTATGAAAATGATTTTAATAGTCCCTCATAGCAATGCAAGTACAGAAAGAATTTTCAGTATTGTGAAAAAAAACATGAATGAATTCAGACCTAATTTAAGTATTCATGTGCTGTCTTCTTTATTAGTAGAAAAAATAAACAGCATTGCACACAGTGAACTATGCTATCAGAAGAAGTTTTTGCAAATTGAACTAAGGAAGGCCAAAATGGCAACTACAGCCAGTTTATCATCATAATTTGGCCAACATTCCAAGGAATAATTTTTCTTTGTGTCTGGAGGTAATTAATTATATTTTTTTGGTAAACAGTATTTTAAATTTTCCCACTAGCAAATTATTTTGTATTGTATTTTATTATTATTATTATTATTATTATTATTATTATTATTTTGTTAATAGTTCTGACAGATTAAAATTTGTTGCAGTGTTAAATACCCAAATTTGCCACTGTAGACTGGATTACTGAAAATTACTGAAAAAAAAAATTGTTACTGAAAAATTAACATGTTGGTTACTGAAAACTACTTTTAGAGGTTGGCATCTATGTACATACACAAAATGGAACTCTACAATTAAATAAAGTACATATAATTAGACAATGTAAAAATGTTAACCTCAATATTAACACCCTCCTCCTTATTAAACAAATTGTTTAAAAACTACATTTTGCAAATTTTGGCCATATTCGGCTAGCTGTATCTAAAAAGGGAGTGAATGAAAAAATCTGAAAATTTTATAGAATGTACTTCTCATTGAGGTGTTAGCATTGTGTAAGTCTCATATTGTGTTTTTGGTCTGTATAGCTGCTGTAAAATATTGAAGATCATAAAAAAATGGCAAATTACAGAATATCAATTTTGCATATCGTAATAACTTATTTTGGGTATTTATTCTATTATTTGTATTCTATTAAATTTTAGGGAATTTGCATGTGAAATATTATTATTTATATGCATATAGGAAGTAGAAAATATAATAATTTCTATAAAATTATCTGAAAAAAGTTGGGTTTTCAAAACAAAGTTTGCGCCAATTTCATTATCTTGCGCCCAACTGCTACAAATTATGAAAAAATGTAATGTTTGCGCCCAACTGAACCGAAACGGCAATCCACAGCAAAAATTGCCGAGCGAAAAAAAATGTTTTCACGGCAAAAAATGCTGTTTTAAACGTCGAATCGAATGACTCTTTTTTAAGGTCTATGCGTAATTTGGTGAAAACGACGCTTAATCAACACGCACTGTACCACCAATCCCAAAATTTCAAAATGTTTTTCACTTACCTTCTAATTCGTTGTTTTTTCGGCAAAAGTAACGAAAAAACAACGATTTTCGCGATGTAGGAAATTAAATTGTTTTTGCTTATGGAGGAGGAGTTTTGTTGTAATCACGTGGTATGTAGGAGAAACAATGCTGTACTTTATGAAATCCTGATGAAGATTGTTTACTGATAGTTTGGTGGTCTTTCGGAGTGCTGTGCAATTGAGATTGTTTATATGTTGTCCCCTGCTCTTTGGGATAGCGTCATCTGCGTGTCTGGTGTCACCCGTCATGCTCGCGAGACTATAGCGCAGTTATTTCATTCCGGGCGAGGTGCGCGATTACGTAAATACAGCGTAAGGTCAGTCATTAGCTATTTCGTCGACGCAGAGGACGGTTGAAAATGGCTCTACCGTGGCAGGATACAATGGTTCTGTTTCTAAAGGATACATAGGTATTCAGAGAAGCCAACTTTTACAGATTTTCACTCCATCTTACGGTTTTACGGAAGTCACCCGAAAAAACTACGGAAAAGCCCTCGCAAGATCCCTGCACGCAATTTATATTTTTTTACCGTCTTTTGGTCGAAAAACGACCAAAAAGTCCCTTATGCGCCTTCGATGTTCTGACTTCCCCCGCCAACGGAGGCGGAGTTTGTCACGTGATTCCCCATGCAGCCATTTGAGAGTACCGTGCGCAAAAGTCGAGCGGAAACTCAGCTCAGCGTCTTTTGCCAACTCTTTACATTGATTGCATGTGGCTTTGTGCTTGTGAAAATTTCGGTGCAAACGTTTTAACCCTTTCCACTCGACTGTCGGGTGACACCCGACATTATGAAATCGCCGAATAGCTCACCCACCACTCCGATGACGCCTCTATGGCTCGCATGTCGGTGTTCGCGAGACATTTATTTTTCGTTGAATAGGTCGGCTGTCACTCGCCATGCCGATGACGCTCCTATAGCTCGCATGTTGGGGCTCGCGACACGTTTCTTTTTCACCGGATAAACAAAAAGAAACGTCACCTGCGTGTCTGGTGTCACCCCTCATGCTCGCGAGACGTTTCTTTTTCACTGGATAAAAAAAAGAAACATCATCTGCGTGTTGGGTGTCACCCGCCATGCCGATGACACCTCTATGGCTCGCATGTCGGCGCTCGTGAGGCATTTCTTTTTCGCCGAATAGGTCGGGTGTCATCTGCCACGTCTATAACGCTTCTATAGCTCGTATGTTGGGGCATGCGAGACATTTCTTTTTCGCCAAATATCTCGTGTATGGGGTGTCACCTTCCATGCCAATGACGCCTCTATAGCTCGCATGGTGGAACTCGCGAGACCTTTCTTTTTCGCTGAATATCGCATGTGTCAGGTGGCACCCTCCATACCGATGACGCCTCTATAGCTCATGGGCCGGGGCTAGCGAGACATTTCTTTTTCGCCGAATATCGCATGTGTCGGGTGGCATCCTCCATACCGATGACGCCTCTATAGCTTGCATGTCGACGCTCGCAAGACATTTCTTTTGCCGAATGGGTCGGGTGTCAGCTGCCACGCTGGTGATGCCTCTATAGCTCGTATGTCGGGGCTGGTGAGCTAAAGCTGAACTTTCACTGTTGTGGCCTCTACTGCAGGAAAGGAAAAAAAAATGCGAGTTCTGTGTGAGTATAGGTGAAATTATTTGAGTGCAAAGGGTTAATTTAGATTAAAACGAAACAAAACGTAGCAGTGAAACAGCTATGACAACAGAAAGAACAAAGTCAGATAAAACTTATCGTCAAGTGTATTGCGTTATTTATAGTAAAGAATGGCCTTTTTATGTAGCATCTGAAGTTTTGCTGAATCACGTTTTATAAGCCATGTGGCTGTGATTTTAGTCTGTCGCAAGGCTGCCACTGTGATTGTAGGCGTTATGTGGAGAGCAAGAAGCACAAAGATCATGTCAAAAGATTAAATGGAGATGTGAGTAAAATTAATGTAACCAAAAAATTTCTGATAACTTATAAAGAATCCTGGAAAAAATATCAAGAGCAGAGTAGTGCTGGAAAAATGCAGCAAAACAAGCAAAAAAGAGAAGAAATTGAATGTTCACAAGGTGATTTGAAATTGGAAGAAGCTGAACATTTGCAGCAGTTGGATTCACTCATAAAATGTTAAACAATGCTGAGATGAACATTGAATGTGGCATAAAAAAAAAGAAATGAGTGCAATAGAAAGTGGACAGATACTATTAAAAGAAGCAAAACATTGCTAACTATCTTAAAAAATTAGAAAAAAATAGAAGTGAGCAATTAAATATTGAGAAAAACAGCGAAAAATTAAATAAATAATTAATAATTTCCACAGCGGCGGCTGAAAAACAATTTTTCGGGTGCTGTGTGTTTCTGGAACGTGGAAAGAGCGATGTATTTATTTATTAACTGTCGCCACGTATTTGAAGTATTTTCAACATAGAATCCTGCTATGGTTAAAAAAATTTTGATCTATTTGAAAACTAAAATGTTTGCATATGTGTGTGTGTATTTCAATGCAAGATGTCTTAAATTTGAGTAGGGTGCATCTATTTCCAAAAATTTTTTTGCTTAAGAGTTTGTTCTATCTACTAATATTTTACCTTCTCTAAAAAATGTTTTCTTACACCAAAAATGTATTTTATCTGCTCCAAAAATGTGTTTCACCTGCTCCAAAAACACATTTTGCTGCTCCAAAAATGTATTTTACCTGCTCCAAAAACGCATTTTGCTGCTCCAAAAATGTATTTTACCTGCTCCAAAAATGGTTTTGCAACTTTCCATCACTGGTTGATGTGATTGATTAAGATTGTTTTGTTTAGAAAAATTCCTTGACAGTCTTGAAGTTAATTTTGAGTATTAAATGTTCAGTTTGCAAACCACAAACAACGTTGAGGTCACTTTTTCTGTAGCAACAATGACAACTTTGTGTTCAGATCACAACTAATGTAA
This sequence comes from Macrothele yani, assembly GCA_039090855.1. Taxonomy (NCBI): domain Eukaryota; kingdom Metazoa; phylum Arthropoda; class Arachnida; order Araneae; family Macrothelidae; genus Macrothele; species Macrothele yani. The sequence continues at coordinate 214,776,841 of CM076990.1, forward strand.
TGAATCCGTCCTGTTGCTGTAACGAGTTCCAATGGTGAGATTTTCCTTAATAAATTTTCAGCTTTCACCCAAACCTTGTCATCTCTTGATAGTTTAAAACAACTGCTTGGACCACAAGGATGAAAAAATGAAGGAAAAGGTCATTTGTGCTGACAGATAATTTTCAACTTCACCTAGCTACCATTTATTGTCATAAACACAAACATACAAAGTCATTAATTTTTATATATCACATACTAAAAAGTCTTTTTTTTTTTTTAATAATTAACACAGCTATTCGACATTGCTAAATTGACTGTAATTACTGTTTCACACGTGAATACGATTACATCAGAAAACTTGAAAATTTCATCGCTGTGAAGCGGGAATGAAATTTCTGATGTGATCGTATTCACGTGTGAAACATTAATTACAGTCAGTTTAGCGATGTCGAATTGCTGTGTTAATTATCATGACGTATTTGCCCCGTATTATGAGAAGAATATTTCTTCCACTCTGTTCATTTTTTTTTAATATTTATTTCTCTACATGTTGCTGATCCAGAAATAATGCCCACTTTTAAAAATGTAAATTTATTTTTCAGGATGAAACAGTGATATTCTGTTGTGTGTTTAATTGTAAGAGCTTAATTATATATATCTATCTTCCAAAAAATTCTGTACTTGAAGTATTTCTATAATAGATGAAAATTTAAATGTGATTCCAGTAATATTTTCATTACAAAATTTATACATATCTTCAGCAGTTAAAATTTGATTTTTAAATTTGATTTTTAAATGGGTTTTGGAGACTTGCTTTTCTGACCAACCATTTAATGCCATCACACGGCCCTTTTCCGTGCACAGTAGCAAAAAAATGCCACTCAGCAGGTATTCCAACATCTTCTTCATGGTAGCATAAATTTAGAAAGTTTTTGCGAGTTTTATATTGTCCAGCACACCCATCCAAAAAGTAATATATTTTTGTAATTCTAAAACTTTTTTTTTATGATGTAGTATTATGTTCTAAATAATCATTGATTACACAAAAACTAAGATTTTACTTTATTCTTCTCATTCGCACATCATTACCGCAAATGGAATCAACAAAGACAGCGGTATCTGTCAAAACAGATGTGGAAGTATCAAGCTTTATTTTTTTGGTTGGAGGTTTAGCGACCACTGTGAGCAACTCAGTTGGCTATAGCAGTCGTCCATCCCTAATTTAGGGCCACTGGTTCCAGGGAAGGGAGAGAACCAGTGCCATAAGACAAATTCAACAACCATGCCTCACCGGGATTCAAACCCAAACCCATCTCGAACGATTTGTCGGAAGCCAGCACTTAGACCACTGCGGCATCGGGGCGGCTTTCTTTTGCAGATATGAGGAGAAGAAAAGTACAAAACCGATGGCTGTAATGCCGTCTTGCATCAATGAAGAAAGAAAAAGATTTCACAGACGGTTTGAAATCTTTTTCTTCCGCGTTTATCCAAGGCGATGGTTGATGGAATTTCATCCATCGTAACGGCTAATTATCGGCGAAAATCGGGAGAATTTGACATTCATCCGGATAGTTGGCACGTATGCATAGGTGGAAGAAGTATTTATGCTCTGGCTTTATCCGTCTGTCTGTATGTCCATCTTCATGATAACCCAAGTAAAAATGCTTCGATTTTGATGAAATTTTTGTATGATGTTAAGCAATGCATGGGGATCTACCCTATTGAAAATAGTTGAAATCAAACTGCAATTTAATTAGAAATCTGACCCCAATGAATTTTTCGTTTAACAGGATAACTCGCGTAAAATTACTTAGATTTTGATGAAAGTTTAGCATGTTTCTAAGATACACGCTACACCTGGGGATCAATCTTATTGAAAATTGTTAAAATTGGCAGAATATTTCTTCCGAAATCAGCCCACAATTATTTACTCACGGAATAACATAATTTCGCACTCCATTTTCTGCAGAAGTGGTGAACAGGTGCAGGTAACTGAAATAAGCCCATAAATAATATTATTTCACAGGAAAATGCCTTAAAATTTAATAGGGTACAAATAAGAGTATAAATACCCAAAATAAGTAATTACACGTGCAAAATTGATATTTTGTAATTTGCCATTTTTTATGATCTTCAATATTTTACAGCAACTATACAGATCAAAAACACAATATGACACTTATACAATGCCAACACCTCTGCTAGAGGTACATTCTATAAAATTTTGAGATTTTTTGTACTCTCCCTTTTTAGATACAGCTGGCCAAATATGGGTGAAATTTGCAAAATGTAGTTTTTAAACAATTTTTTAATAAGAAGGAGGGTGTTAATATTGAGTTTAATATTTTTACATTGTCTAACAGCATGTACTTTATTTAATTGTAGAGTTCCATTTTGTGTATGCAATTATTTTCATCATAAGTTAAAAAATCTTAAAGTTAGCAAAATATTCAATTTTGCGCTGAAAATGCATGTCAAATTTTCTGGTACTGAATAAAATATTAAATGCAATGTTAATACCATACATGAGATTATTCCGCGAATTCGCGGAATTCCGCTTTTTTCAGCATCATTTTGGTCATCCTCGAGGTCATTGCAAAAATGAAGAGAAATTTTCAGAATTTTTAGGGGGGGGGGTCGTCGTTCTATAGAAAAATCCTTGAAAAAGCGGAATTCCGCTTTTTGTGGAGTAAAAGAACTAAGCGCTTTCTAGCTGAAAGCGTTGTTTTATGGAGCAGGCGCTGGGAGGCAAGAAGAAATGTTGCAGGCATGAAATACTTCAGCGAAAACGCGGAAATCCGCTTTTTCTGTTCCATTTTTGGTGTTACCGATATTATTCCAAAAATGCAATAACATTTTTATGGGGGAAGAGGGTTTGCTTCCCTCTTGTGGAAAGCAAAATCGTAATGACTTCGACGACGGGATGGTTACAGCTGGGAATGACGTCACCTCTTCCAGGGATGGAAATTCTGCGCCAAAGTGTGCCAAAACAAAAGTATCGCGTCGTCTTGCTATAAAAGGCAGGTTTCGCGCCATTGGGCGCCCCGTCGTCATCGTCGGGACTTCGGTACAGTAAATTCTCCGTGCCCACTCTTGCGCTTGACGCTTAGTAAGTCCATGCGGTGGGAAGAACGATTCAGCGACTCCAAGTACTAGGAATTTTATGTAGTTACTATGGAAATCATCGTCGGTCCGCTACGGACGACGGAAAGCATCGAGTATGCAACGGAAATCGAAAATCTCAGTGAAATAACGTTATTGAGCATCTGTGTAAAGTTTATTTTCGTGTTTTCAAGATTCTAACACTTGCTAAATATTTTCGGGAATGTTTCTTGGGTGTTGAGAATGTCACGTCGTTTCCCATTTCCTCATATTAAATTTTTTTCGACCAAGCCCCCCCTCCCCCTCCTCCTCTGCCTGAATATATTTTTGATGTTTTCTTGTCATATTCCTCGTTTTTAATATCTACGGTAATACACTGGTGTGCAAATATTAAGGACGAAGAGGAGAAATTAGCATCACAGCGGAAGACCACTCCGAAAGACCACTCAGGAGATAGACTAGGGTCCGGTACGGTAAGGCATGCGCATGTATGCAGCATTACGGGGGGTCGGAAGGGTATAAAGCACACGGGCGGTGTACGCTCAGCAATTCGGTGATGGCTATTGCACGGTGTACATCGGTTTGAACGACGTCGAGTTGCTGCCACCGTGTGATATGGCCAACAGGCAGTCCAGTAGACGACATCTGGATGACTTTACCAGAGATTGCGTCATTGGGAAGTTGGAAGAAGGTCGGATCGCTCACCGCATCGTTTCACGACCTTGGAGAGCATTTCAAACGACAGGAACAGCTGCCCAAGAGTTTAGCAGTGGTCGTCCAAGAGCAACCACGGCGGCGGACGACCGGTATATAGTCCTACAGGCGAGAAGAGACAGACGGCAGACAGCGGGAGAAATTGCAAGGCACGTACAACAGACAAGTGGACGTCCGTTATCGCGTTTACCGTGGCCAGGAGGCTGCACAAAGGTGGTCTATTTGCACGACGACCAGTACAGTGTGTGCCATTAACGCCTGCTCATCGGAGACGGCGGTTTCTGTGGTGCCAGGAACACAAGAACTGGGCACATCAGCAATGGGGTAGAGTTCTCTTTACGGATGAGAGCCAATTTAGTCTGACGAGCGATTCTGGACGTATACACATCTGGAGAGAGCAGGGAACACGCAATCACACCTCCAACATCATCAAAAGGGACCAGTTTGGAGGTGGCGGAGGTCTCGTTTGGGGTGGTATCATGCTTGGTAGCCGTACTGACCTCCACATCTTCCAAGGAGATTCAGTCACTGGTGTCCGCTATTGTACCGAGATTCTCCTGCCTCACGTGCGTCTGTTTAGAGGTGCTGTGGGTCCCGAGTTCCTCTTCATGGACTACAACGCTACACCTCATCATACAGTGGCTGTCGCAGAGCTGTTGGAAAGTAAAGATATTCAATGCATGGATTGGTCCGCAAGGTCTCCGGACCTAAATCCAATCGAACACGTGTGGGACCTTCTCGGGAGACGCTTGGCAGCACGTCACCAGCCGCCAGCAACGATTCCGCAGCTGCGATTGGCGCTACAAGGGGAATGGGCCGCGATGCCTCAACAGCTCCTTGACAACCTCGTCTTCAGCATGGACAGACGTTATAAATCCTGCAACGCAGTCAGGGGTGATCATATCCCCTACTAAAGACTGGATTTTCTTGGCAGCCGCCTGTCACATGGGCATTTTTGTCTTCTGTCCAGTTGTGCTTGAAGCTACCTTTACGATAAAGTGCCTTTGTATCCTTTGGATTCCTTCTTTGGACGGTTTTGCTCACTTGTCCCATATTCTTACATCTTGGGGATCTTATGGTATGATTTGAGTCGATGTGGAGCACTTCTGCACGACGTTACATTCGAAAAACCGTCTCGCCTTAATTTTTGCACGCCAGTGTAGTAAAAAGGAGCGACTTCGTTTTTTTTTTTTTTTTTTTTTTTTTTTAAAGAAAATTTTCTAATGAAATGCATGTTACCCTATTTCTAATACATACTTCTTCAAAACTAATCAATAGAGAGCAATCGTTTTTGCCCCTTTCCCTTTTATTAAACGAAATTAAATTTCTAGATCGGTATTAATGCGTCCGTGGTAGAATCTGCGCCTTTTCCGTTTCCCGTAAAATTGTTTCACGGCAGAGTGAGCAACGCAGTATCGATTTTTCATTTGCCATAAAATTCGTGTTTTTCCATTTCTTAGTTAGTTCTTACTCATACATGATATTATTTCGTGGATTCGCGGAATTCCGCTTTTTCTGTCATCATTTGGGTCATTTTCGAGATCTTTGTAAAACTGAAAAGAAGCTGTTTATTGGGGGGGGAAGGGAGGGGTCTTTCCATCTGGGGACGATATTTCATCTTTCAAAACTTTCGAAAACGGAAGTTAAATGGAGTGAAGATCCCCCTCCCCCCATAATCCTAATTTATTTTTCTTGTGATGTTTCTTCTGCCCAGTATTGTTATTAAATTTCATTTTAATTCATAAATATTTGTATTTTAGCTTAAAACGGAGGGAAAATGTCCGAAAACGGAAGTCTGACAGAGCGAAGATTTTGCCGGCAATCGTAATCCCGCTCGCGCGGCGTTCCCTCTACCCTATGTTGTTGTTGTTGTTAAATGCCAGCAATTTTATACTTTGGATGCAGTGATGTGCTCCAGTTTAATATTTTCATAAATAAATTTCAGTGAATCCCAAAACATGCACTTTTTAAGTTAAACAAATTCAGTGCTCTCTCAAAACTAATGAAGGCATTATTGAGTTGTTTTCCTGGCTCTGAAGTGGAAAATTCCTTTAGTGTGATGGGGAATGTACTTGATAAAGAATCCATCAACATGAAAATTGAAACATTTTAATCTGTTCAAACCATGAAATATAAGCTACTGAATCAGAATAAGTCAGCTTTGGAATTTTTTTAAGAAAAACGATTATTTGCATGATCCTGTAAATAGAGATTTATGCCAAAATATGAAATCATATTCAGAATATAAGAAAGAATTACAAGATAAGGAAGAAGAAATGAAAAGAAGATGAAAGGTGCTAAATATCTCTAATAACTTACGCAGCAAATTAAAATCAAATGAATTGGTTCAAGAGAAAGAAAACTCTAGCCGGCTAATTCATAAAAGAAGGTTGGAACAAATTGTTAGACAGAAACAACTTAAGAAAATGAAATTTCATTAGTTGTGAATGACTTTTATTATTTATCTACAAAATGCCTAACATTTTCGCAAGCATATATCATATTTCTTCATTAATAATTTTGTGTCAAATCAAGAATGAACATTTATTCTTCATCAAACTTTTATTACTTATCAACAAACATGTCTGAAGTTTTTCAAACCTTCAAGATTTCATTTCCATACAACATTGTTATCTTTTAAAGACATTTGATTAATTTCCTCATTTGATTAAAGACATCGTTCTGTACTAAGGTGAGTGATTTTCTATGCATATGACCTCATCAGCAATTTTTCCCATTACATTATATTGTACTATATATTTAATTTTTTTAAACAAAATACATACATTAAATCCATTTAGTTGGCAGGCATGTGACCAATACCTAAATGTCATGGTTGTATACATTAGAGAGTGAAATGCAAGATTCAACACTTTGTTACCCATCCCCGCTCCGCGCGTGTGGAAGTTCAGCTTTTCCTATCACTGCCCACTTTCATGCCTGATGTTGGAGGGTGGAGTCAGGAGCTCAATTCGTTTACTGCTGTCAACAATGGATGGGATGTCAGTCACTTGAGCATCGCAGCGCGAAGTGTGGAAGCTCCGCCTACTTCGTGTTAAGGGAAACTGCCGAAGCCCACGAGGAGACAGCCATTCCATGTCTTGCGGGAAATCGCCACTCTGCATTCTATCCGTGGCGTCATCGCCAGGAACTCTCTCTCTCTCTTGTAATTTGCGATGCATCCGAATGCGTTCCTGCTTTTCTGAGATCGTTCGAGAATCGAAGCTGTGGTGAAACCTCTTTCTACGAAGGACGCACAGAGATTACAGAATTGGCAATTACGGAGTTTCCGTAATTATTACGGATTTCCCCGGGATTACGGGTGACTAACAAAAAATTATGGATATTCAGATTTTCGCTGTTATAAAGAAAGTTTTAATGGTTTTGTAAATAATCGATGTAAAAGCCCCTGAACAAAGTTCGTAACACAGCCCTTTGTATTTTTGTATTTTTTTTTCTGAGGTGGCGGAATTTGTTTTGCTTGTTCGAAAGTGTGAAAAAAAAAGCACGACGCTAGGATTGCATGAGCCCGGCGTGCTTCTTTCGCCATGACCCGTTATTACGTGCTTCTTTCGCTGTGGCCCGAGATTACGTCGGCCTGAAGCATCTGAATAAAGTTTGTGACGCAGCTTTCTTTTCTTAAACCCCCCCCCAAGAGAAGGAATTTATTTTGCTTGTTTGAAAGCCAAGTGGAAAGGAAAGGAAGCACGACGCCGCGCCGGGATTACGTAGTAGGCCTGGCGTGCTTCTTTTGCCGTGATCCGGAATTACGTTGGCTCGGACGTGCTTCTTTCGCTGTGGCCCAGACTGAACCAAGTTTGTGACGCAACTCTTTGTTTTGTTTTTTTCTAAGGAGGAGGAATGTGTTTTGCTTGCTTGAAAACTTAGCGGAAAGAAAGCACAGCGCCCGGCCAGTATTACGTACGCCCGAAGCTTCTAAACAAAGTTCGTGACGCAGCTTTCTGTTGTTGTTTTTTTTTTTTCTTTCTGAGGAGGAGGAATTGTTTTGCTTGTTCGAAAGCTAAGTGGAAAGGAAGCACGGCGCCACACCGGAATTACGTAGGCCTGGCGTGCTTCTTCTGCCGTGATCCGTAATTACGTTGGCTCGGACGTGCTTCTTTCGCTGTGGCCCGGAATTGCGTCGGCCCGATGCCTCTGAACCAAGTTCGTGACGCACCTCTGTGTTTTTTTCTAAGAAGGAGGAATGTGTTTTGCTTGTTTGAAAACTTAGTGGAAAGAAAGCACGGCGCTTGGCTAGGATAACGTCGGCCCGAAGCCTCTGAACAAAGTTCGTGACGCAGCCCTGTTTCTTTCCTTTCTTTCGTTTTTCCTAAGGAAAAATGTGTTTTGCATGTTTGAAAGCTAAGTGGGGAAATAAGCACGGCTTCTGGCCAGTATTACGTTGGCCCGAACCCTCTAAACAAAGTTCGTGGCGCAGCTCTCCGGTTTTTTTTTTTTCTTTCTTTCTGAGGAGGAATTTGTTTTGCTTGTTTGAAAGCTAAATGAAAAGAAAGAATGTGTCATGAGCAGCCCAAAAACATGGTTAAAAACAAGAATTCGGCAGAGAAAATCTCCCCACTTGCTTGACATTGATGGAGATTCATGTCACCATATTCACAATGCAAGTAAAAAATTTTGCAAGCCATTTTAAGCTTACATTGAGAAATACTTTATTGACTTCTTCAAAGACTTTAAATGTTCGGCAGGTCAACATGAAGCCCTTGCTGAAATTTGTGAAATTATAGGGCTGAAATTCACTGAAATTAAGAACATGGTGCAACGCAGGTGGTTGTCATTCTATCATGTGGCATTAAACAGTTTACATATCCATGATGCCCTTTTGCTCCTGTATTATGGATTTGTGCAGCCTAATGAAAGACCAGTATACATGGATGTGATAAATAATATATGTAAAGATTAGAAAGAAAAAGTTAAAATTCCAGGAGCTTTGAAAGAAATTACGGGGGGGGGGGATCTAACAGAAGATGGAAGAAAATGGAAATCTAGAATTGTTGCAAAATTATTTGAAAGCTCAAAAAAACCTTGCTTATGTTAAATTTTTATGTTGCAGCTCTACCTCTTTTGAAAAAATATGTATGCTTATTTCAAACAAAGGAGCCATTAATTCATAAAGTTTTTGATGAGCAGAAGCAACTATTCTTGGATTTCTTAGCTTGCTTCTTAAAACAAGAGATAATGAAAGGCAAACCTATGAAAGATTTGATAAGGCAAACCTGTGAAAGATTCTTGGATCAGGAACGTTATTTTGAAAAGCAAATCAAATGACATTGTGGGGAATTTTTTTAAGCCAAGCTGCTGAAGCTTATATTCAGCGTGCAAAATACATGCAAAAGACACTAACATTATGTAGTGATCTTTTAATGTACATATCAGCTATTGATCCTTCTACAAGGGGACATAATCTAACTTTAAAAAGACTGAAAAACTTCCACAGTTCCTTTGAAATATATTGAATTCAGAGGAAATGGAAAGCTATGCTCTAGAAATTCACCAGTATCAGTTTGAATCACGACTTCCATCTCCTGTTGATGAAGTTGGAAAATATGTAAAAATTGATGCGTGGTGGGCAAAGGTGTTTAACCTCTACAAGTACACTATGTTATCTAAAATACTAAAAGCCTTGATATCATGCTTTCATGGTCCACAGGTTGAAAGTTCTTTCAGCATGATGGCTGAAATCATAGATATAAAATCAGGAAGAATGAACATTGAAACATATTCAACTACACAAACTGTGTAGTATAAACTTTAAAGCACAGGGTAAGTCTGCAGTTAATTTCTTCAGTAAAGACATTTTTTTTTGCAAGAAGCAGTTGATGCCAACTTCTGCCAAAATCTTAGGATATCAAAAACAAGTTATACCAAAGAAATGGAGAGGAAAAGAAAAGGAATTATCAGCAAAAAGAAGAAGTTAGCAATGCATTCTGTTCAGCTGCAGAGTCAACGTAAAATAAATATGGCCGTGCAGCTTGCTGAGAAGAAAGCCAGGCTTGCTCAGAAGAGGAAATTCGAATTGTTGTGCAAGCAAGTAAAACAAAAGAGGGCAAAATATCTTTGAAGCAACCTGTTTAAAAACCATAACTTCTAGTCATGTTTTTTTAATTTGTACATATTCAAATACATATTCCAATTATCATTTAGTAAGAATATGTGAATTTAACTTATTTCCACACACATTTCATTTTTGAAAAATTTTGGTACATTAGAGTGCTACTAAGCTAACAAGACTGACTTATCTCTTGTACTATGATGTTTGACCAAAACTAATCTGTGGATATGTTTCTAATTCTTACAAGTTTCTAATTGTTTGGCTAAATGCACAAACTTTCCTAGACAAATACTTTTCACCTCAGGATTTAGCTAGTAAAGATTTACATGTATGTTTTAAATCTGATTTTTTAAAATATTTCATTTTATTTTGTTCTTGATTCCCTACTTTTCTATTGTGAATATAATAATGTGCTTCACTTAAATATTTACTTACATAATTTACAGAAAATAATTACATATGGCTTGTGCAATCTTAAATATTGTATATGCTGTATTTGAATTAGCTCACCCCGCGCGTTCGTGTGTCCCAATTTTCCACCCAGTTAAAAAGTTCAGCTTTTTTCTCATCGGCCGGTCTCATGTATGTAATACTTCATTTTATAGCTCAGGCTATGCTTAAGTTACTGAAATTTATTTGAAACTGTTATCTTCAATGGTTTGGGAGATATTATAAAAAGCAAACACGACTGCAGGACTTAGCTTTGCTTGTTGAAGGTGGCCATTTTGGTTTTTTCTTCAACATGGCGGCCTATAAAAATCTTATAAATGCATTTCTAAAATCTACATATAATGGTTATTCCATGGTAAAAATATAAAAATTTTCTAAAATGTGTCGGCAACCAATTTAATGCGATATTTTATGGAATGGATAGTTTTACACAGCAATGTGGCTTTAGGGGTAAACTTGCAGTAAAAATTTTAATTTGTAGACGTAAGTAGTTTTAAGGCTGTGCTACATCAAAATAACGGAAAAACACAACCATTTTTATTTGCAAACTTATGAGCCAGGGTTGCTTTTAAATAATCTTAAATATGTACAAGAAAAATTGTAAATAATACAGTAACATTTTATTATTCATTGAAATAAGGAAATATTAAAAAAAACAGAATAAGACAATCAGCAAAATAAATTTACCTGATTTATAAGTGTATGGTTTCCAAGCATCCATATATATATATATATATATATAGATTTTATTTGATTTTATTATGTGTAACAAAAAATTCGTCATAGAAGACTGCAGTGTGCTAAACAAGTTCAACACAGGCAGTGACCATAGATTGGTGAGATGTAAGATGCACCTCAACACTAAACTCGAACGTAGCAAGCTCATAAGACAAACAAAATGTATTGACATAACCAACCTTAAAAAACACCATAATACCTTCAAGTTGGAACTGAAGAACAGATTCTCTGCTTTAGAAGACCTAACATCGGAAGAAGTGGATATTTCTGAAGTTAACAGAAAAGTAACCAAAGCTCTTATGGAAACAGCAACAAAATTAGCTGGGTCTAAGAACAAATTGCATGTGAACAAATTATCAGGAAAAACCAAAATGTTGATGCAAAAAAGAAGAATGATGAGGACAACTAAAGAAGATGTGACTTCCAAAGTGGAATATATAGAGCTATGCAAGACAGTACGAAAAAGTATCACTGAACACGTAAGGAAATTCAACTGTGAACTAGTAAGGAAAGCAATTGAAAACAACCAAAGCCTAAAGATAGCAAAGGGACATCTCAGTAAAGGGAAAAAACAGATTATGGCACTGAGAAAAGAAGATGGTTCTGTAACAAGAAATAGAGGCGAAATTTTGACAAGAGTGAAAGATTTCTACTCCAAATTATATAAAAGGGATGATACATGTCCTCCAGACATCATGAAAGGTACCAGTACCAGAGTTCTTCCAGTCCTTCCAGCAGAAGTTGTGCACATGCAATCAAGAACATGAAGCGAGGAAAAGCTCCAGGAGAAGATGGAATTACTGTAGACATCATAGAAGAAGCAAGTGGAGAAATCGAAACAGTACTCGCCATAATTTTCACTCGATGCCTTAATGAAGGGAAAATTCCTGAGGATTGGAACAACGCTACAATGATCTTGCTACACAAAAAAGGTGACATTGAGGATCTCAGGAACTACAGACCTATCAGCCTCCTATCAGTGGTTTATAAAATCTTCACTGAAGTTCTTTCACACCGCTTTAAGGTGACACTGGACATGGCTCAACCGAGAGAACAAGCTGGATTCAGGAGTGGCTACAGCACAATAGATCATATCCACGTACTGAGAGAACTAATTGAAAGAGCGAGGGAATATGAACTTCCATTGTGCATGGCTTTTATCGATTATGAAAAAGCCTTTGATTCGGTGAAACCATCAGCAGTTGCAATGGCTCTGAAATCCTGCGGTATTGAAGATGCATACATTAATATTATTAATAACATCTATGAAAATGCAAGTGCAAAGATTCGGCTGTTTGAAAATACAACACACATAAAAATTGGAAAGGGAGTGAGACAAGGTGACACCATATCTCCGAAGCTCTTTAATGCCACATTGGAGGGTGTTTTTCAGTCACTGAGCTGGGAAAACAAGGGGATAAAGATTAATGGAGATTATCTAACCCACCTTCGTTTTGCTGATGACGTAGTCATTTTTGCAACTACCACATCAGAGCTGCAGAATATGATCCAGGAACTTGCTGACAAGAGTAAAGAAGTGGGATTAAAAATGAACTTTCAGAAGACAAAAGTGATGTTCAATGCTTTTACAAGAAATGAAGATTTATCGATTGATGGAGAAAAGCTGGAGATAACAGACACGTACGTTTATCTTGGACAGCAGATATCAAGTGAGGGTCACATTGATGAAGAAATTAATCGGCGTACAAAACTTGCCTGGAGAGCTTTTGGAAGAAACAGCATAATTTTCAAGAGCAATATGCCATTATGTCTTAAAAGAAAAGTGTTTGATCAATGCATCCTTCCAGTGCTTACGTATGGTGCAGAGACGTGGACCTTAACTAAAAGAGACATACAAAGGCTGCAGACAACTCAAAGCAGCATGGAGAGGTGCATGCTTGGTGTAACCAGGAGAGATAAGAAGAGGAACTCGTGGATCCGAAAAATGACAAGAGTGGAAGACATCATGATCAGAGTTAAATCCCTGAAATGGCAATGGGCTGGACATACTGCCAGAAGGACAGATCATCGATGGACAGCCGAAATTTTAGATTGGATTCCAAGGGACAGGAAAAGACCCAGAAGAAGACCACATGGGAGATGGGTGGATGAAATTCGAAAGTATGCAGGGGTGACATGGAGGAGACTGGCACAAGACAGACCATTGTGGAGGAAACTTGGGGAGACCTTCGTCCAGCAGTGGATTGATAATGGTTGACAATGATGATGATGATGATGATGATGATATATATAGGGGGATGTAAGGTCAGGTGATGCGTAACATCACAGCCTCTCCTTGACAAATGTCAACCCCGCCTTCTCGTGGTGCATCCTGTTCCCACTAAAGGGGCTCTGACGACCGCCAATAGCAGTATAACTATACCATTGGGATTAGAGGAAATTCTATCCCACACTCACCAACCCGCTTGGCCAGCGTGGTGAGTTATGGCCAAACCCCTCCAAAATGACTCCACAACTTAAATCTTGGCCCTCAGTCTCCGGCAGCTGGAATGTACCTGGCCAAGGCAGCGGCCAGTGAGACATGAAGGCAGAGGGTGCTAAGAATCCCCGGAGGACCGGACTAGGCTGCCATCTGATGCTGACCTTGGCAACGTACAATGGACGCTCCCTATCTTCTGATTCAAGGCTTCTTGAATTGGAAGAGGAACTACAAAGGATCAAGTGGGACATCGTGGGGCTAAGTGAGGTAAGGAGAAAAGGAGAAGATCTCATCGAACTGAAAAGTGGACATCTCTTCTACTATCGTGGGACAGATACTGGCAGAACTAGCGGTGTTGGATTTATAATAAACAAGAAACTGAAGGATAAAGTGGTAGAAGTTCAAAGTTCCTCTGACAGAGCTGCACGACTCATTATCCAACTATCGAGAAGATACCAGGCTCAGATTATTCAAACTTATGCACCCACCACAAGTCATCCTGAAGAAGAAATTGAAGAATTTTATGAGGAAATTTGTCATCTAAATAATAATGGTAAGCAGCATTTGAAAATAATTATGGGAGATTTCAATGCAAAAATAGGGCAACGGCAACAGCAACAGAATGAAACTTCAGTAGGTAAATTCAGTCACGGCAACAGAACCCAGCGTGGAAATACTCTCGTTGAGTTTGCAGAGGCAGAAGGGTTTTTCATCTTGAACTCCTTCTTCAAGAAAAAGCCACACAGGAAATGGACATGGAGACATCCAAATGGGAAGACAAGTGAAATTGATTTTATTATGTGTAACAAAAAATTTGTCATAGAAGACTGCAGTGTGCTAAACAAGTTCAACACAGGTAGTGACCATAGATTGGTGAGATGTAAGATGCACCTCAACACTAAACTTGAACGTGGCAAGCTCAAAAGACAAACAAAATCTATTGACATAACCAAACTTAAAAACACCATAATACCTTCAAGTTGGAACTGAAGAACAGGTTCTCTGCTTTAGAAGGCCTAACATCGGAAGAAGTGGACATCTCTGAAGTTAACGGAAAAGTAACCAAAGCTCTTATGGAAACAGCAACAAAATTAGCTGGGTCTAAGAACAAGTTGCATGTAAATAAATTATTAGGAAAAACGAAAATGTTGATGCAAAAAGAAGAGAGATGAGGACAACTAAAGAAGATGTGACTTCCAAAGTGGAATATATAGAGCTATGCAAGACAGTACGAAAAAGTATCACTGAAGACGTAAGAAAATTCAACTGTGAACTAGTGAGGAAAGCAATTGAAAACAACCAAAGCCTAAAGATAGCAAAGGGACATCTCAGTAAGGGAAGAAAACATATTATGGCACTGAGAAAGGAAGATCGTTCTGTAACAAGAAATAGAGGCGAAATTTTGACAAGAGTGAGAGATTTCTACTCCAAATTATATGAAAGGGATGATACATGCACTCCAGACATCATGAAAGATACCAGTACCAGAGTTCCTCCTGTCCTTCCAGCAGAAGTTACACATGCAATCAAGAACATGAAGCGGGGAAAAGCTCCAGGAGAAGATGGAATTACTGTAGACATCATAGAAGAAGCAAGTGGAGAAATCGAAACAGTACTCGCCCAAATTTTCACTCGATGCCTTAATGAAGGAAAGATTCCTGAGGATTGGAACACCGCTACAATGATCCTGCTACATAAGAAAGGTGACATTGAGGATCTCGGAAACTACAGACCTATCAGCCTCCTATCAGTAGTTTATAAAATCTTCACTAAAGTTCTTTCACACCGCTTGAAGGTACCACTGGACATGGCTCAACCGAGAGAACAAGCTGGATTCAGGAGTGGCTACAGCACAATAGATCATATCCATGTGCTGAGAGAACTAATTGAAAGAGCGAGAGAATATGAACTTCCATTGTGCATGGCTTTTATCGATTATGAAAAAGCCTTTGATTCGGTGAAACCATCAGCAGTTACAATGGCTCTGAAAACCTGCGGTATTGAAGATGCATACATTAATATTATTAATAACATCTATGAAAATGCAAGTGCAAAGATTAGGCTGTTTGAAAATACAACACACATAAAAATTGGAAAGGGAGGGAGACAAGGTGACACCATATCTCCGAAGCTCTTTAATGCCACATTGGAGGGTGTTTTTCAGTCACTGAGCTGGGAAAACAAGGGGATAAAGATTAATGGAGATTATCTATCCCACCTTCGTTTTGCTGATGACATAGTCATTTTTGCAACTAGCCCATCAGAGCTGCAGAGTATGATCCAGGAACTTGCTGACAAGAGTAAAGAAGTGGGATTAAAAATGAACTTTCAGAAGACAAAAGTGATGTTCAATGCTTTTACAAGAAATGAAGATTTATCGATTGATGGAGAAAAGCTGGAGATAACAGACACGTACGTTTATCTTGGACAGCAGATATCAAGTGAGGGTCACATTGATGAAGAAATTAATCGGCGTACAAAACTTGCCTGGAGAGCTTTTGGAAGAAACAGCATAATTTTCAAGAGCAATATGCCATTATGCCTTAAAAGAAAAGTGTTTGATCGATGCATCCTTCCAGTGCTTACGTATGGTGCAGAGACGTGGACCTTATCTAAAAGAGACATACAAAGGCTGCAGACAACTCAAAGAAGCATGGAGAGGTGCATACTTGGTGTAACCAGGAGAGATAAGAAGAAGAACTCGTGGATCCGAAAAATGACAAGAGTGGAAGACATCATGATCAGAGTTAAATCCCTGAAATGGCAATGGGCTGGACATACTGCCAGAAGGACAGATCATCGATGGACAGCAGAAATTTTAGATTGGATTCCAAGGGACAGGAAAAAACCCAGAAGAAGACCACATGGGAGATGGGTGGATGAAATTCGAAAGTATGCAGGGGTGACATGGAGGAGACTGGCACAAGACAGACCGTTGTGGAGGAAACTTGGGGAGACCTTCGTCCAGCAGTGGATTGATAATGGTTGACAATGATGATGATGATGATGATGATATATATAGGGGGATGTAAGGTCAGGTGAAGCGTAACATCAGAGCCTCTCCATGACAAATGTCAACCCCGCCTTCTCGTGGTACATCCTGTTCCCACTAAAGGGGCTCTGACGACCGCCAATAGCGGTATAACTATACCATTGGGATTAGAGGAAATGCTATCCCACACTCACCAACCCGCTTGGCCAGCGTCTTGAGTTATGGCCAAACCCCTCCAAAATGACTCCACAACTTAAATCTTGGCCCTCAGTCTCCGGCAGCTGGAATGTACCTGGCCAAGGCAGCGGCCAGTGCGACATGAAGGCAGAGGGTGCTAAGAATTCCCGGAGGACCGGACTAGGCTGCCATCTGATGCTGACCTTGGCTACATTTAACGGATGCTCCCTATCTTCTGATTCAAGGCTTCTTGAATTGGAAGAGGAACTACAAAGGATCAAGTGGGACATCGTGGGGCTAAGTGAGGTAAGGAGAAAAGGAGAAGATCTCATTAAACTGAAAAGTGGACATCTCTTCTACTATCGTGGGACAGATACTGGCAGAACTAGTGGTGTTCGATTTATAATAAACAAGAAACTGAAGGATAAAGTTGTAGAAGTTGAAAGTTCCTCTGACAGAGCTGCACGACTCGTTATCCAACTCTCGAGAAGATACCAGGCTCAGATTATTCAAACTTATGCACCCACCAGAAGTCATGCCCACCACAAGTCATGCTGAAGAAGAAATTGAAGAATTTTATGAGGAAATTCGTGATCTAAATAATAAAGGTAAGCAGCACTTGAAGATAATTATGGGAGATTTCAATGCAAAAATAGGGCAACGGCAACAGCAACAGAATGAAACTTCAGTAGGTAAATTCGGTCACGGCAACAGAAACCAGCGTGGAAATACTCTCGTAGAGTTTGCAGAGGCAGAAGGGTTTTTCATCTTGAACTCCGTTTTCAAGAAAAAGCCACACAGGAAATGGACATGGAGACATCCAAATGGGACGACATGTGAAATTGATTTTATTATGTGTAACAAAAAATTCGTCATAGAAGACTGCAGTGTGCTAAACAAGTTCAACACAGGCAGTGACCATAGATTGGTGAGATGTAAGATGCACCTCAACACTAAACTCGAGCGTAGCAAGCTCATAAGACAAACAAAATGTATTGACATAACCAACCTTAAAAACACCATAATACCTTCAAATTGGAACTGAAGAACAGGTTCTCTGCTTTAGAAGGCATAACATCGGAAGAAGTGGATATTTCTGAAGTTAACAGAAAAGTAACCAAAGCTCTTATGGAAACAGCAACAAAATTAGCTGGGTCTAAGAACAAATTGCATGTGAACAAATTATCAGGAAAAACCAAAATGTTGATGCAAAAAAGAAGAGAGATGAGGACAACTAAAGAAGATGTGACTTCCAAAGTGGAATATATAGAGCTATGCAAGACAGTACGAAAAAGTATCACTGAAGACGTAAGGAAATTCAACTGTGAACTAGTAAGGAAAGCAATTGAAAACAACCAAAGCCTAAAGATAGCAAAGGGACATCTCAGTAAGGGAAAAAAACAGATTATGGCACTGAGGAAAGAAGATGGTTCTGTAACAAGAAATAGAGGCGAAATTTTGACAAGAGTGAAAGATTTCTACTCCAAATTATATGAAAGGGATGATACATGTACTCCAGACATCATGAAAGGTACCAGTACCAGTACCAGAGTTCTTCCAGTCCTTCCAGCAGAAGTTGCACATGCAATCAAGAACATGAAGCGGGGAAAAGCTCCAGGAGAAGATGGAATTACTGTAGACATCATACAAGAAGCAAGTGGAGAAATCGAAACAGTACTCGCCCAAATTTTCACTCGATACCTTAATGAAGGGAAAATTCCTGAGGATTGGAACAATGCTACAATGATCTTGCTTCATAAAAAAGGTGACATTGATAATCTCAGGAACTACAGACCTATCAGCCTCCTATCAGTGGTTTATAAAATCTTCACTAAAGTTCTTTCACACCGCTTGAAGGTGACACTGGACATGGCTCAACCGAGAGAACAAGCTGGATTCAGGAGTGGCTACAGCACAATAGATCATATCCACGTACTGAGAGAACTAATTGAAAGAGCGAAGGAATATGAACTTCCACTGTGCATGGCTTTTATCGATTATGAAAAAGCCTTTGATTCGGTGAAACCATCAGCAGTTACAATGGCTCTGAAATCCTGCGGTATTGAAGATGCATACATTAATATTATTAATAATATCTATGAAAATGCAAGTGCAAAGATTCGGCTGTTTGAAAATACAACACACATAAAAATTGGAAAAGGAGTGAGACAAGGTGACACCATATCTCCGAAGCTCTTTAATGCTACATTGGAAAATGTCTTTCAATCACTGAACTGGGAAAACAAAGGGATAAAGATTAATGGAGATTATCTAACCCACCTTCGTTTTGCTGATGACATAGTCATTTTTGCAACTACCCCATCAGAGCTACAGAGTATGATGCAGGAACTTGCTGACAAGAGTAAAGAAGTGGGATTAAAAATGAACTTTCAGAAGACAA
Organism: Macrothele yani; assembly: GCA_039090855.1. Taxonomy (NCBI): domain Eukaryota; kingdom Metazoa; phylum Arthropoda; class Arachnida; order Araneae; family Macrothelidae; genus Macrothele; species Macrothele yani. The sequence goes on from CM076990.1 coordinate 214,795,906, forward strand.
AAAGTGATGTACAATGCTTTTACAGGAAATGAAGATTTATCAATTGATGGAGAAAAGCTGGAGATAACAGACACGTACATTTATCTTGGACAGCAGATATCAAGTGAGGGTCACATTGATGAAGAAATTAATCGGCGTACAAAACTTGCCTGGAGAGCTTTTGGATGAAACAGCATAATTTTCAAGAGCAATATGCCATTATGTCTTAAAAGAAAAGTGTTTGATCAATGCATCCTTCCAGTGCTTACGTATGGTGCAGAGACGTGGACCTTAACTAAAAGAGACATACAAAGGCTGCAGACAACTCAAAGAAGCATGGATAGGTGCATGCTTGGTGTAACCAGGAGAGATAAGAAGGGGAACACATGGATCCGAAAAATGACAAGAGTGGAAGACATCATTATCAGAGTTAAATCCCTGAAATGGCAATGGGCTGGACATACTGCCAGAAGGACAGACCATCGATGGACAGCCGAAATTTTAGATTGGATTCCAAGGGACAGGAAAAGACCCAGAAGAAGACCACATGGAAGATGGGTGGATGAAATTCGAAAGTATGCGGGAGTGACATGGAGGAGACTGGCACAGGACAGACCGTTGTGGAGGAAACTTGGGGAGACCTTCGTCCAGCAGTGGATTGATAATGGTTGACAATGATAATGATGATGATGATATATAAGGTATTCCCAAGTTTCTTCCACAATTGTCTGATTCGAGCCTGTCTCCTCCATGACACTCCAACAAACTTACAAATTTCATCCATCCATCTTCCATGGGGTCTTCTTCTGGGTCTTCTCCTAGGAGTCCCTCGGAATCAGTCTAAAATTTTGGTTGCCCATCTGTGATCTGTTCTTCTGGCAACATGTCCAGTCCAATAATCATTTCAGTGATTTCACTCTGGTCATGATGTCGTCCACTCCTGTCATTTCCCTTAACCACAAGTTCCTCTTTTTATCTTTCCCGGTTACACCAAGCATGCATCTCTCCATGCTACTTTGAGTTCTCTGCAGTCTTTGTATGTCTTTTTTAGTTAAGGTCCATGTTTCTGCTCCATACGTAAGCACTGGTAAGATGCATTGATTAAACACTTCTTTTAAGAAATAATGGCATACTGCTCTTAAAAATTGTACTGTTTCTTCCAAAAGCTCTCCATCCAAGTTTTACACGCCGATTAATTTTTTCATCAATGTGACCCTCACTTGATATCTGCTGCCCAAGATAAATGTAGGTATCGGTTGTTTCAAGCTTTTCTCCATCAATCAATAAATCTTCTTTTCTTGTAAAAGCATTGTACATCACTTTTGTCTTCTGAAAGTTCATTTTTAATTCCACTTCTTTACTCTTCTCAACAAGTTCTTGGATCATACTCTGCAGCTCTGAAGGGGTAGTTGCAAAGGTTACTACGTCATCAGCAAAACGAAGGTGAGTTAAGTAATCTCCATTAATCTTCATTCCTTTGTTTCCCCAGTTCAGTGACTGAAAGACATTTTGCAATGTGGCATTAAAGAGCTTGGGAGATATGGTGTCACCTTGTCTCACTCCCTTTCCAATTCTTATTTCTGCTGTATCCTCAAACATTTGAACCTTTGCATTTTCATAGATGTTATTAATAATGCTAATGTATGCATCTTCAATACTGCAGGATTTTAAAGCCATTGTTACCGCTGATGGTTCACAGAATCGAAGGCCTTTTCATAATCAATAAAAGCCATGCATAATGGGAGTTCATATTCTCTTGTTCTTTCAATTAGTTCTCTCAGTACATGGATATGATCTACAGTGCTGTAGCCACTCCTGAATCCAGCTTGTTCTCGGGTCATTCCACGCCAAATCACCTGGTTTTAATGTTCAACCGTGCTGTCATGTCACAGATTTTTTTTCAAATCTTTTTTTATATAATAGGTACCTATGAGATAACCTCAAATTAATTTTTTCAGATTTTTTGATCCAAAATTGGACTTATTGATTGATGGAGAAAAGCTTGAGACAACCGATACCTACATTTATCTTGGGCAGCAGATATCAAGTAAGGGTCACATTGATGAAGAAATTAATCGGGGTGTAAAACTTGGAGGAGAGCTTTTGGAAAAAACAGTACAATTTTTTAAGAGCAGTATGCCATTATGTCTTAAAAAAAAGGGTCAGAGAACAGCTTAGTGATATGATATATCTTCATCATCAACCATTATCAATCCACTGCTGGATGAAGGTCTCCCCAAGTTTCCACCACAACGGTCTGTCTTGTGCTAGTCTCCTTCATGTCACTCCCGCATACTTTCGAATTTCATCCACCCATCTCCCATGTGGTCTTCTTCTGGGTCTTTTCCTTTCTCTTGGAATCCAATCTAAAATGTCGGCTGTCCATCGATGGTCTGTCCTTCTGGCAGTATGTCCAGCCCATTGCCATTTCAGGAATTTAACTCTGATCATGGTGTCTTCCACTCTTGTCATTTTTCGGATCCACGAGTTCCTCTTCTTATCTCTCCTGGTTACACCAAGCATGCACCTCTCCATGCTACTTTGAGTTGTCTGCAGCCTTTGTATGTCTCTTTTAGTTAAGGTCCACGTCTCTGCACCATACGTAAGCACTGGAAGGATGCATTGATCAAACACTTTTCTTTTAAGACATAATGGCATATTGCTCTTGAAAATTATGCTGTTTCTTCCAAAAGCTCTCCAGGCAAGTTTTGTACGCCGATTAATTTCTTCATCAATGTGACCCTCACTTGATATCTGCTGTCCAAGATAATCGTACGTGTCTGTTATCTCCAGCTTTTCTCCATCAATCGATAAATCTTCATTTCTTGTAAAAGCATTGAACATCACTTTTGTCTTCTGAAAGTTAGTTTTTAATCCCACTTCTTTACTCTTGTCAGCAAGTTCCTGGATCATACTCTGTAGCTCTGATGGGGTAGTTGCAAAAATGACTATGTCATCAGCAAAACGAAGGTGGGTTAGATAATCTCCATTAATCTTTATCCCTTTGTTTTCCCAGTTCAGTGATTGAAGGACATTTTCCAATGTCGCATTAAAGAGCTTTGGAGATATGGTGTCACCTTGTCTCACTCCCTTTCCAATTTTTATGTGTGTTGTATTTCCAAACAGCCGAATCTTTGCACTTGCATTTTCATAGATGTTATTAATAATATTAATGTATGCATCTTCAGTACCGCAGGATTTCAGAGCCATTGTAACTGCTGATGGTTTCACCGAATCAAAGGCTTTTTCATAATCGATAAAAGCCATGCACAGTGGAAGTTCATATTCCTTCGCTCTTTCAATTAGTTCTCTCAGTACGTGGATATGATCTATTGTGCTGTAGCCACTCCTGAATCCAGCTTGTTCTCTTGGTTGAGCCATGTCCAGTGTTACCTTCAAACGGTGTGAAAGAACTTTAGTGAAGATTTTATAAACCACTGATAGGAGGCTGATAGGTCTGTAGTTCCTGAAATCCTCAATGTCAACTTTTTTTAATTAGCAGGATCATTATAGCGTTCCAATCCTCAGGAATCTTCCCTTCATTAAGGCATCGAGTGAAAATTTGGGCGAGTACCGTTTCGATTTCTGCACTTGCTTCTTGTGATGTCTACAGTAATTCCATCTTCTCCTGGAGCTTTTCCCTGCTTCATGTTCTTGATTGCATGTGCAACTTCTGCTGGGAGGACTGGAAGAACTCAGGTACTGGTACCTTCCATGATGTCTGGAGTACATGCATCATCCCTTTCATATAACTTGGAGTAGAAATCTTTCACTCTTGTCAAAATTTCGCCTCTATTTCTTGTTACAGAACCATCTTCTTTCCTCAGTGCCATAATCTGTTTTCTTCCCTTACTGAGATGTCCCTTTGCTATTTTTAGGCTTTGGTTGTTTTCAATTGCTTTCCTCACTAGTTCACAGTTGAATTTCCTTACGTCTTCAGTGATACTGTTTTGTACTGTCTTGCATAGCTTTATGTATTCCACTTTGGAAGTCACATCTTCTTTAGTTGTCCTCATCTCTCTTCTTTTTTGCATCAACATTTTGGTTTTTTTCTGATAATTTGTTCACATGCAACTTGTTCTTAGACCCAGCTAATTTTGTTGCTGTTTCCATAAGAACCTTGGTGAGTTCTCTGTTAACTTCCGAAATATCCACTTCTTCCGATGTTAGGCCTTCTAAAGCAGAGAATCTGTTCTTCAGTTCCAACTTGATGGTATTATTGTGTTTTTTAAGTTGGTTATGTCAATACATTTTGTTTGTCTTATGAGCTTGCCACGTTCGAGTTTAGTGTTGAGGTGCATCTTACATCTCACCAATCTATGGTCACTACCTGTGTTGAACTTGTTTATCACACTGCAGTCTTCTATTACAAATTTTTTGTTACACATAATAAAATCAATTTCACTTGTCGTCCCATTTGGATGTCTCCATGTCCATTTCCTGTGCAATTTTTCTTGAAAAAGGAGTTCAAGATGAAAAACCCTTCTGCCTCTGCAAACTCAACGAGAGTATTTCTACGCTGGTTTCTGTTGCTGTGACCGAATTTACCTACTGAAGTTTCGTTCTGTTGCCGTTGCCCGATTTTTGCATTGAAATCTCCCATAATTATCTTCAAGTGCTGCTTACCTTTATTATTTAGATGACGAATTTCCTCATAAAATTATTCAATTTCTTCTTCAAGATGACTTGTGGTGGGTGCATAAGTTTGAATAATCTGAGCCTGGTATCTTCTCGAGAGTTGGATAACGAGTAGTGCAGCTCTGTCAGAGGAACTTTCAACTTCTACAACTTTATCCTTCAGTTTCTTGTTTATTATAAATCCAACACCACTAGTTCTGCCAGTATCTGTCCCACGATAGTAGAAGAGATGTCCACTTTTCAGTTTAATGAGATCTTCTCCTTTTCTCCTTACCGCACTTAGCCCGACGATGTCCCACTTGATCCTTTGTAGTTCCTCTTCCAACTCAAGAAGCCTTGAATCAGAAGATAGAGAGCGTCCATTATACGTAGCCAAGGTCAGCATCAGATGGCACCTAGTCCGGTCCTCCGGGGATTCTTAGCACCCTCTGCCTTCATGTCGCACTGGCCGCTGCCTTGGCCAAGTACATTCCAGCTGCCGGAGACTGAGGGCTAAGATTTAAGTTGTGGAGTCATTTTGGAGGGGTTTGGCCATAACTCACCACGCTGGCCAAGCGGGTTGGTGAGTGTGTGATAGCATTTCCTCTAATCCCAATGGTATAGTTATACCGTTATTGGCGCTCGTCAGAGCCTCTTTAGTGGGAACAGGATGCGCCACGAGAAGGTGGGGTTGACATTTGTCAAGGAGAGGCTGTGATGTTACGCATCACCTGACCTTACATCCCTATGATATATATAGGCATAAAATTTACAAAACATTCGCAAGCTTTCACTGCCAACGGGCAGTTTTTTCAGGCTGCTGAATATAAACAGTTAACTAAAAGATATAGCTGAAGTATGCTGTAGTAGGCATTTTCTTGATAGTACATTCTGTTTTGTTATATTGTTATCACAAGGCATGGCTTTTTATGTGTGTGGGTTTGTATGTGTTAAAGAGAATTTTGACTATATATACAGGGGTATGCAAAAGTTTCTGCCGTTTTAAGAAGAAAGGAGACAGGAACAATCAGGAAACCAGTACACATTTATTCAACAAAATATTGGCTGTCAGCATCAACGACTTTTTGCCATTTTTCAGGCAACAAGTGAATACCCCTGTTATAAAAATACTCGGATTTTGGGCTGAAGAACGCATTGACAAAATTTTCCACCTCTGGAACTGTGGTGAACCGCTGTTGGGCTGGAGCATGTTGCATAGGGCGAAACAGATGAAAGTCTGTGGATGTAATGTCCGCAAAGTAAGCTGGATGCAGTAAAACATACTTTTACATACATATCACTAAGAAGTTCTCTGAGATTCAGAGGTTAGCTCCAAAAAGAAATACAAACTTCCAGATATTTTTACTTATTGTTGTCGTATCAAACTTCGCCATTTACAGCGATCTTGACATACAACTCGTGCTTCACTGATATCCATTACACGCCGTACACAAGATCTTTTATACTTCATGCTCATAATCTTTTTCTCATGCAGACACTCCTGAATCTGATCCACCCATGTCTTCCTTGGCCTTCCTCTGCCTTTCCTTCCTGCCACTTGGGTTGAAAAGATTTTCTTAGTAAGCATTTCATCACTCATTCTTTCAACATGGCCGAACCACCGAAGCATATTGGTCTCCACCTTGCTAACAACATTTTGCTTTACATCACACAACTGCAATACATCTTCATTCCTCACACAATCAGATCGTGTCTTGCCACAAATCCCCCGTAAGTAACGCATTTCTCCAGCACACAAACGACTCCTATGTTTCTTCTGCAGTACCCAGGTTTCACTGCCATACATCCGAGTAGGAACAATTACTGTTTCATACACAGCCATGCGGGACTCTTTAGAGAACCCATCATTCCTGTGAAAACCTCCCAGAGCAGCTATGGCTTTCAATGAATTCACTCGCATACTAATTTCACCATCCAACTTGTTCTCTCTGTCAAACATGCTTCCTAAATACACAAACTCACTCACCTGGTCAATCACAGTGCCATTTATACTTACATTACATTCAGTGCTACCCATTCCTCTCTCAAACACCATAACTTTGGTTTTTCCCTTATTTATAATCAGTTTGAATTTCATGCAAACTTCGTGCATCCGAGTCAACATACTCTGCAACTCACTTTTGCTCTCTGCCAACAGGACAGTGTCATCAGCATACAGCAATCTGCACACACGGATATCACCAAGACATAAGCTGCTGTTATCTATTTTGGCCTCATGCATGCATGCGTCCATAAATATATTAAGCAGCCATGGTGACATTACACAACCTTGTCTAACTCCTGCACCAATGGAAAACCATTTTGATAAAACACCATTCACTCGTACACAAGCTCTACTACCAGCATACATGGCTTTTACACTATTAAGTAGATTCCCAGTAACACGATATTCATTCAATACCTAACACAAAAGTGTCCTATTGACTCGGTCGTAAGCTTTCTCTAAATCTATGAAGGCAGTAAAAACTTTCTCCCAACAGCCAGATACTTTTCAATCACCATGCGTAATGCAAAAATCTAGTTAGTGCAGCCTTTACCAGGCATAAAACCACTCTGGACATCCCACACTTTCTCTGATGTAAGACCCGGTACTTTTTCAATAACAACCTTACCAAACACTTTCCCTGGCACACTCAGTAGGCTAATACCACGATAGTTCTTGCATTCAGTCTGATCACCTTTTCCCTTATACAAGGGAACAACGATAGCATCCTTCAAATCCCTAGGGACCATTTCTAACTCCCAGCACAACTGGCAAATTTCAGTTAACCAGTCAATTATAGAGTCACCACCATACTTCAACATCTCTGCAGTTATGCCATCAACTCCTGGAGCCTTGCCATTCTGAAGAAATTTTAGAGCTTTACACACTTCTTCTCTTGAGATCCCTCCTGTACTTTCATCCCTCCTTGTGACATCATCTGCATCTGTCTCAGAATCATTTTTGCTCTCCTGATCTAATAACTCACAGAAGTATTCACCCCATCTGTCACTTAACTCATTGGGCTCCCATATCATTCCCCCAATCTCATTCTTCACACAACTAACAACTTTGTTTCCCCTATTTTTCCTGAGTCTCGTGTACTTCCAGAAGGACTTTCTATCTTTCCAAAAAGCCAGTTCATGCCTTTCCACTTTCTTTTTCCTATCTTTTGCCCTACTGTGGCAAACCAGCTTAGCAGCTTCACGCTTCTTACAGCGAAATTCATCCACAGAGACTGTACCTTGCAACATCCCCAAATTGGCTTCCTTCTTTTCCTTTACTGCCTCATCAATCTCACTATTCCACTAAGCATCACCTCTATTGTTACCCACTATTGTGGTGCCACAGACCTCTTTAGCAGCAGTAACAACACAGTTCTTAAAACATTCCCACTTCTTTTCTACATCCCTCTCACAAGATTTCAGATCCTTCAGTCGTTCTCTGAGTAAGTCAGAGTACCGCTGATGATCTTCAAGGAGCCTATCAACCTTTATTCTTTCTATCCTGGGTCTCTTCCTATTCCTTTTCCTCCAACCAACATTGAGTTTCACTCGTGACACTACCAAGTAATGATCAGAACCAACATCCGCACCTCTCATCACACGGGTGTCAACAACTAAGTGTTTCAAACGCTGATCGTAAACAACCAAATCTATCACACTCTTTTGACCAAGAGAACGATTTTCCCAAGTATATGTGTGTATATACTTGTGGTTGAAAAATGTATTAGATACACACAAATCATTCTCAATGCAGAGTTCAATTAATCTTTCACCATTATCATTCACACAAGGATCATTAAACTTACCCAAAACATTGTCAGAAATTGCATTCTGCACACCTACTCTAGCATTGAAATCCTTTGCTATTGTAACTTTTTCTTTAGCACCAAACTGGCTCAAAACGGCTTTTAGCTCATTCCAGAAATATTCTTTCTTATCAGAAGGTTCCGAGTCACAAGGAGCAAAACCTCCCAGTGTAATTGTTCAAGGGTTGATTACGTGGTGGCACCGACATGTGCTTTGGCATTATCGTGTAACAGGACGACTGGGCGGCGTCCTTTACCTGTCCTTGGGCGTTTTTGCTCGAATGTGACGTTCAGCTTCATCAACTGATCGCTATATCGTTGTGCAGTTATTGTTTCGCCCGGTTTGAACAGTTCAAAGTACAGCACTCCATACATATACCACCACACACACAACAGTATCTTTTTCTATGGACATCCTGTTTTGCAGTGGATGTTGATGGCTGGCTTGGGTCGACCCAAGATCACTTGTGTACGGGGTTGTCACAATAGATCCATTGTACATCCCTGGTGACAACCTTCCACAAGAAATTCTTCCCTTGAAGCCTCTTCAGCGACAATATGCAGATACCCAATCGTTGACCAATATTACGCTCTGTTAAAGTGTGCGGAACGCACTTACCAATCTTCTAGATCTTCCCGAAAGCCTTTAGATGCCGTACCACCATTGATTGAGCCACTTTCAAACGTTTCGCCAGTTGCGTGGTCGATTGTGTGTCATCCTCTTGCAACAGCGATTCCAGCTCCTCATCTGCGAGTCCCTGTGGTCTACCTGCATGTGGCTTGTCTTTCAAGAGTATAGATCACCTTTCTTAAGCCTGGCAATCATTCTCGACACGTCCGCTCACCCATAACCATTTCACCATACGTCTGACGTATTGAACCGTATGCTTCACTCACACTTTTCCCTAAATTAAACATGAATAACAAACAGTGCAGCAAATGAACTTTATTGACCTCCATGCTTGGCTTCATGTACAAACTGACAGCATTGGTCGTCGGCGAGTTAGACCCCTATAACACCCGCTAGCGGGAACGGTAGAAACTTTTGCATACCCCAATAGATGCGTGTAAACATACAAAGTGTAAAGTATGAGACTTTTACCATTCTTAAAAAAAAATATGCCTGAAAGCAGAAATTTGAGCGAAATTATTAAACATTTTGTAAGGGCCATTTCATGTATTTGCACAAGAGATAGCTATAACATTGTTAGTCAAAAATGTAGAACATTTCACGTAGAAAAAAATGGTCTTTATTTGAACACTAGCGTATAGTCCATCCTAGGACAATTGCTTTTAAGGTTCTTTTTTTTTTTATTTGCCTGTCCTAGTACGGTTGTTTTTCTATATATTAAATAAATATTAATATATAGTGAATGTTGCCCGTCCTGTGACGGAGTGAAATTTTTAATTGAAGCAGATTGAAAACAAATAAAATAGATGCTAGATTTCTGTAAGGAAATATAGAAAAACTTATATAGTAAGAACTCATTCATGTTAGAACTAAAAATTATATGCTATTTATTTCCATTTTTAAAAAGGGCCTCGTGATGAATAACATTCTGTGTAAAATATTTGTTGTTTAACAATTGTAGATTAAAGCATTTAGATAGATCGATATTTTGCAAAATGTGTGATATAATCAGCACTAAACTCGGAAAGTTGATTTCGTGTAACCTTACCTTAGTAATTTTCTTTGATCTTTTGCGTTAAATTTCTTTTTTTTTCGGCACACTTGTTATTCCCTTCATGTGTTTTTGACTGTCCTGTTCAACTGTTACTTTGGAACTGCATAACAAAGCTTTTTCTACAAAATAATGTGACATATGGTATTATAAATCGAAACTATGTAAATTCTAGACAATGTGCTATTGAGGCGACATTTGCTTTTCAATGCAATCTTGCTTACATTGACATCTCAAGATTTCAGTTTTTTTTTTGTAAGTTAGAGCATTTAGATAGATCTATATTGTGCAAAATGTATAATATAATTAGCTCTAAACTTGAAAAGTTACTGAAATTAAAAAAGTAAAAAATAATTAAAGCGTACAAATGAATATTCGAATTGTATGAAATTAAATTAATACACAAACCCAACTTGCCATGATGTTAAGATTTTAATTCGAATTTTGTAGATTGGATCAACAGAACTCGAGTTATTGATAGTCCAATGTTTTTAAATTAGCACGCGATCACCTTGACATCTCAATGTGATCGCGTGCAAACTCAACTTGCTGTGATATTAAAAATTCAATTTGAATTTTGTATATTAGAAAAATAGAACTCGAGTCATTAATAATCCAATGTTTTTAAAGTAGCACGTGATCACCTTGACATCTAAAAGTGATCACATACTATTATGTAGCAGGCAATCATTTTGACATCGCAAGAGTACACATGAATTGTTCGATAAGTGATGGCATAACAATGCAGACGTTGCTGTGACATCAAGAGCGTTCCAGACAGACAGACGGATATGGGTATTTATATCATGGTTCGTATGCATCCTGGAAATCCTGGAAAAGTCCTGATATTCTGTTACATGTTCTGGAATTTTATCCATTCTCGCCTTTTTGCTCCTGTGCAATGTTTTGTAGTTGAGGAATTTTTCTACTGACATAACATATGCCTGACATTTCCCTCCTTGTCCCCTGCAAAATGGGGGGGGGGCTGTTCGTTTCCTTGTCTGTTAGGAGGACTGAAGCTGCGTTATTAGCATTTGCGTTGTGCTTATATTATCACCTTGTCTGTCCGGCCGGAGAGATCATATCTCTGCAATTATTAGTGCTATTTTTAAAATTCTTTTTGTATTGGAAAGCCAGAGTTCCCACTCAACCTGGAAAACAGGGAAAACCTGGAATTCTCAGGCAATTTGAAAATGGTTCCAAAAATCAGAGAAAACTCAGGGAAAATTACCCTTTTTTGTAAAAATCGGGGAAAACTCAGGGAAAATTACCCCCTTTTTTTTGTAAAAATCAATGGATGCTTTATTTTGCCAAAAAACTTATTTTTCAAGATTTCAAACTTTTGCTTGCAATTACTGCCTGCCTAGAATTTGGTAGATCTTACTTTCAGTTATATTAAGTATTTCCTTTATTCTCTAAAAAAAGATGCAAAATTAAATTGATGCAAAATTAAATCTCCAGCAATGATTTATTTTGCTGGTCCGTTAGAAAGTTTTCTACGCTTTCCAACCATGCTTTGTCCTGACATTTTTATGTAAGTACGATAACTTTCATAAAAATGTCTTGGCTTGATTCAACGAAATTAATATGTTGGGGTACATACTAATTCGTTGAATCCATATTAAAAATGGTCAAAGGTCAGGAAATGGGAGCAGAATTCATTCTTCCGCCCTTTTGCGTGATGACTTTCGATGAAGTTTTGGTATGATGTTCATAGCCCATAGTGGACCTGTCCTGTTGAAGATAATTATTACTATTAGCGCTCACAGGAACACTGCGTACATGCGCACGAGGGAGATTTGTTCATCAGAATTTTTGCACAATAACTTCCGTAGGAATTGACTTATTTGGATGGAATTTTTAATTATAAAACAACGCATGTTTTTTATTAAAAATTTGGGGTCGATTCCTGCTCCGGGCGATGAAATTTTCAAGTTTTCTGAGAAGTGTTACATGGATGACCAGTAAATGGTACAAGCAAATTCTGTTTGCTTTGAATGTTCTCCAAAAAATTAGGTGCAACTTGGAAAGTTATCAGTGGATTTTGGCAAAATTTTGGGAATCTGTTTTTCTTAGCAAATCATGGTGTCTTTTTAAAAAATCACATAATTTTCTTAAATTTTCGAGAGAAAAAAATTTTGTACATTGTTATTCCTACTGAAACAGTGAACATCAGATGTGATTCTGGCAGGTCGGGTAAACAGGATTGGAAGCGGAGGGAAATTAATGCTTTTGAGTTGAAATGTTTTACTTCCAGAAAAAGGAAGTAAAACATTTGCCTCCTTTTAGATAAAGGAGGCAAATGCGAACATATTGCCTAATTTGTTATGGTTTACCGTGGGGTAGGGGGTCTAGAGCGAAAAAAAATTAAGTCTTGTCAATGCCTCCCAGCTTTACCCAGGAGTGAGTTACAATTAGTCATTCAACAAGTTTTGGGGAAGGAACGCGCAGCCATTAATTTTTTCCCACGGCGCAGACCTTTATTCCACACAGGCAATGCAGTTGGTGCTTTACATTTCACACTAAAACATTCAAACTTTTTCCACTAGCAACTTTTTCTATAACCACTTTTTATCACTAATAAAATGTGTTTGCTTGCTAGCAATTTGCTACTAACTACTGGTCGAAATCTCGCCCTGTTAAGATTTATTGATCAAATAGATATTCGAAACACATGCATCAAGTAGTGGTTCGTCTTTGAAGGGTGCGATGCGATTGTGTAGAAAGCCAGCTGGAGAGAGGCTTTCCCAGAATGTCATACATGACGCTGCTGGCTGGAGTGCTCATAAGTTTGTGTTACAGCTTCTGTGTTTTGCATTCGGTATTTCATGATGTGTGGTGTCATCGGTCAGGCACCTGTGCGTGGAAAACTTTTTTTTTTTTTTTTTTTTTTTAAGAAGTGCTTATGTTAAAATGGTTTTTAGATCATATGTATTTTGAAGTATTTGCATCTTCTAATATAAACACATTTGAAAAATTAAAGTAATGGCGAGAAAGTGTGTTTTTACTAGCTGGTGGATTATAAATGAACTGTATGAAGCAGAGGTTAAGCTACGATCGCTATTTTTTGCAAAATGCGATGAATTCATCTAAAATGCGCGAGAAAATTAGCGTCCTGTTGCAAAATGGCGCCAGACATTTAAATATCACAGAGGTGATTGTGTTCTGAAAATTTGAACTCCCGTAGTCCAGGGGGAAAATTAAGATTCTGCCGCTACTTCGTGGGTAAAAGTATTCCGTTATACGACGGAAACTCTTTCATCCATTGTTCGGCCTGACGGTGTTGCGTCTATTCGTTGCGCTTCAGTTCGACCACTACGATGATTTGTAGCGTGTCAGTTTGTCGACAAAAGAGGCTAAATTTCTTTAGCATTTTGCTACAGCTTTTTCCTTTATTTTAGCAGTTTTGCTACAGCATTTTTTGAGTCAGCTTAAACTCTGGTATGAAGAATGGCTCATGTGTGATGTAAATGATAAGCATAGAGCCAGATGTAGAGTAAACTCTGGTATGAAGAATGGCTCATGTGTGATGTAAATGATAAGCATAGAGCCAGATGTAGAGTAAACTCTGGTATGAAGAATGGCTCATGTGTGATGTAAATGATAAGCATAGAGCCAGATGTAGAGTAAACTCTGGTATGAAGAATGGCTCATGTGTGATGTAAATGATAAGCATAGAGCCAGATGTAGAGTAAACTCTGGTATGAAGAATGGCTCATGTGTGATGTAAATGATAAGCATAGAGCCAGATGTAGAGTAAACTCTGGTATGAAGAATGGCTCATGTGTGATGTAAATGATAAGCATAGAGCCAGATGTAGAGTAAACTCTGGTATGAAGAATGGCTCATGTGTGATGTAAATGATAAGCATAGAGCCAGATGTAGAGTAAACTCTGGTATGAAGAATGGCTCATGTGTGATGTAAATGATAAGCATAGAGCCAGATGTAGAGTAAACTCTGGTATGAAGAATGGCTCATGTGTGATGTAAATGATAAGCATAGAGCCAGATGTAGAGTAAACTCTGGTATGAAGAATGGCTCATGTGTGATGTAAATGATAAGCATAGAGCCAGATGTAGAGTAAACTCTGGTATGAAGAATGGCTCATGTGTGATGTAAATGATAAGCATAGAGCCAGATGTAGAGTAAACTCTGGTATGAAGAATGGCTCATGTGTGATGTAAATGATAAGCATAGAGCCAGATGTAGAGTAAACTCTGGTATGAAGAATGGCTCATGTGTGATGTAAATGATAAGCATAGAGCCAGATGTAGAGTAAACTCTGGTATGAAGAATGGCTCATGTGTGATGTAAATGATAAGCATAGAGCCAGATGTAGAGTAAACTCTGGTATGAAGAATGGCTCATGTGTGATGTAAATGATAAGCATAGAGCCAGATGTAGAGTAAACTCTGGTATGAAGAATGGCTCATGTGTGATGTAAATGATAAGCATAGAGCCAGATGTAGAGTAAACTCTGGTATGAAGAATGGCTCATGTGTGATGTAAATGATAAGCATAGAGCCAGATGTAGAGTAAACTCTGGTATGAAGAATGGCTCATGTGTGATGTAAATGATAAGCATAGAGCCAGATGTAGAATAAACTCTGGTATGAAGAATGGCTCATGTGTGATGTAAATGATAAGCATAGAGCCAGATGTAGAGTAAACTCTAGTATGAAGAATGGCTCATGTGTGATGTAAATGATAAGCATAGAGCCAGATGTAGAGTAAACTCTGGTATGAAGAATGGCTCATGTGTGATGTAAATGATAAGCATAGAGCCAGATGTAGAGTAAACTCTGGTATGAAGAATGGCTCATGTGTGATGTAAATGATAAGCATAGAGCCAGATGTAGAATAAACTCTAGTATGAAGAATGGCTCATGTGTGATGTAAATGATAAGCATAGAGCCAGATGTAGAATAAACTCTGGTATGAAGAATGTCTCATGTGTGATGTAAATGATAAGCATAGAGCCAGATGTAGAATAAACTCTGGTATGAAGAATGGCTCATGTGTGATGTAAATGATAAGCATAGAGCCAGATGTAGAGTAAACTCTAGTATGAAGAATGCCTCATGTGTGATGTAAATGATAAGCATAGAGCCAGATGTAGAATAAACTCTGGTATGAAGAATGGCTCATGTGTGATGTAAATGATAAGCATAGAGCCAGATGTAGAGTAAACTCTAGTATGAAGAATGGCTCATGTGTGATGTAAATGATAAGCATAGAGCCAGATGTAGAGTAAACTCTGGTATGAAGAATGGCTCATGTGTGATGTAAATGATAAGCATAGAGCCAGATGTAGAATAAACTCTAGTATGAAGAATGGCTCATGTGTGATGTAAATGATAAGCATAGAGCCAGATGTAGAGTAAACTCTAGTATGAAGAATGGCTCATGTGTGATGTAAATGATAAGCATAGAGCCAGATGTAGAGTAAACTCTGGTATGAAGAATGGCTCATGTGTGATGTAAATGATAAGCATAGAGCCAGATGTAGAATAAACTCTAGTATGAAGAATGGCTCATGTGTGATGTAAATGATAAGCATAGAGCCAGATGTAGAGTAAACTCTGGTATGAAGAATGGCTCATGTGTGATGTAAATGATAAGCATAGAGCCAGATGTAGAGTAAACTCTGGTATGAAGAATGGCTCATGTGTGATGTAAATGATAAGCATAGAGCCAGATGTAGAGTAAACTCTGGTATGAAGAATGGCTCATGTGTGATGTAAATGATAAGCATAGATCTGGTATGAAGAATGGCTCATGTGTGATGTAAATGATAAGCCAGATGTAGAATAAACTCTAGTATGAAGAATGGCTCATGTGTGATGTAAATGATAAGCATAGAGCCAGATGTAGAATAAACTCTGGTATGAAGAATGGCTCATGTGTGATGTAAATGATAAGCATAGAGCCAGATGTAGAGTAAACTCTAGTATGAAGAATGGCTCATGTGTGATGTAAATGATAAGCATAGAGCCAGATGTAGAGTAAACTCTGGTATGAAGAATGGCTCATGTGTGATGTAAATGATAAGCATAGAGCCAGATGTAGAGTAAACTCTGGTATGAAGAATGGCTCATGTGTGATGTAAATGATAAGCATAGAGCCAGATGTAGAATAAACTCTAGTATGAAGAATGACTCATGTGTGATGTAAATGATAAGCATAGAGCCAGATGTAGAATAGAGCCAGATGTAGAATAAACTGGTATGAAGAATGGCTCATGTGTGATGTAAATGATAAGCATAGAGCCAGATGTAGAGTAAACTCTAGTATGAAGAATGGCTCATGTGTGATGTAAATGATAAGCATAGAGCCAGATGTAGAGTAAACTCTGGTATGAAGAATGGCTCATGTGTGATGTAAATGATAAGCATAGAGCCAGATGTAGAATAAACTCTGGTATGAAGAATGGCTCATGTGTGATGTAAATGATAAGCATAGAGCCAGATGTAGAGTAAACTCTAGTATGAAGAATGGCTCATGTGTGATGTAAATGATAAGCATAGAGCCAGATGTAGAGTAAACTCTGGTATGAAGAATGGCTCATGTGTGATGTAAATGATAAGCATAGAGTCAGATGTAGAATAAACTCTGGTATGAAGAATGGCTCATGTGTGATGTAAATGATAAGCATAGAGCCAGATGTAGAGTAAACTCTGGTATGAAGAATGGCTCATGTGTGATGTAAATGATAAGCATAGAGCCAGATGTAGAATAAACTCTAGTATGAAGAATGACTCATGTGTGATGTAAATGATAAGCATAGAGCCAGATGTAGAATAAACTCTGGTATGAAGAATGGCTCATGTGTGATGTAAATGATAAGCATAGAGCCAGATGTAGAGTAAACTCTAGTATGAAGAATGGCTCATGTGTGATGTAAATGATAAGCATAGAGCCAGATGTAGAGTAAACTCTGGTATGAAGAATGGCTCATGTGTGATGTAAATGATAAGCATAGAGCCAGATGTAGAATAAACTCTGGTATGAAGAATGGCTCATGTGTGATGTAAATGATAAGCATAGAGCCAGATGTAGAGTAAACTCTAGTATGAAGAATGGCTCATGTGTGATGTAAATGATAAGCATAGAGCCAGATGTAGAGTAAACTCTGGTATGAAGAATGGCTCATGTGTGATGTAAATGATAAGCATAGAGCCAGATGTAGAATAAACTCTGGTATGAAGAATGGCTCATGTGTGATGTAAATGATAAGCATAGAGCCAGATGTAGAATAAACTCTGGTATGAAGAATGGCTCATGTGTGATGTAAATGATAAGCATAGAGCCAGATGTAGAGTAAACTCTGGTATGAAGAATGGCTCATGTGTGATGTAAATGATAAGCATAGAGCCAGATGTAGAGTAAACTCTGGTATGAAGAATGGCTCATGTGTGATGTAAATGATAAGCATAGAGCCAGATGTAGAGTAAACTCTAGTATGAAGAATGGCTCATGTGTGATGTAAATGATAAGCATAGAGCCAGATGTAGAGTAAACTCTGGTATGAAGAATGGCTCATGTGTGATGTAAATGATAAGCATAGAGCCAGATGTAGAATAAACTCTAGTATGAAGAATGGCTCATGTGTGATGTAAATGATAAGCATAGAGCCAGATGTAGAGTAAACTCTAGTATGAAGAATGGCTCATGTGTGATGTAAATGATAAGCATAGAGCCAGATGTAGAATAAACTCTAGTATGAAGAATGGCTCATGTGTGATGTAAATGATAAGCATAGAGCCAGATGTAGAGTAAACTCTGGTATGAAGAATGGCTCATGTGTGATGTAAATGATAAGCATAGAGCCAGATGTAGAGTAAACTCTGGTATGAAGAATGGCTCATGTGTGATGTAAATGATAAGCATAGAGCCAGATGTAGAGTAAACTCTGGTATGAAGAATGGCTCATGTGTGATGTAAATGATAAGCATAGAGCCAGATGTAGAATAAACTCTAGTATGAAGAATGGCTCATGTGTGATGTAAATGATAAGCATAGAGCCAGATGTAGAATAAACTCTGGTATGAAGAATGGCTCATGTGTGATGTAAATGATAAGCATAGAGCCAGATGTAGAGTAAACTCTAGTATGAAGAATGGCTCATGTGTGATGTAAATGATAAGCATAGAGCCAGATGTAGAGTAAACTCTGGTATGAAGAATGGCTCATGTGTGATGTAAATGATAAGCATAGAGCCAGATGTAGAGTAAACTCTGGTATGAAGAATGGCTCATGTGTGATGTAAATGATAAGCATAGAGCCAGATGTAGAATAAACTCTAGTATGAAGAATGGCTCATGTGTGATGTAAATGATAAGCATAGAGCCAGATGTAGAATAAACTCTGGTATGAAGAATGGCTCATGTGTGATGTAAATGATAAGCATAGAGCCAGATGTAGAGTAAACTCTAGTATGAAGAATGGCTCATGTGTGATGTAAATGATAAGCATAGAGCCAGATGTAGAGTAAACTCTGGTATGAAGAATGGCTCATGTGTGATGTAAATGATAAGCATAGAGCCAGATGTAGAATAAACTCTGGTATGAAGAATGGCTCATGTGTGATGTAAATGATAAGCATAGAGCCAGATGTAGAGTAAACTCTGGTATGAAGAATGGCTCATGTGTGATGTAAATGATAAGCATAGAGCCAGATGTAGAGTAAACTCTAGTATGAAGAATGGCTCATGTGTGATGTAAATGATAAGCATAGAGCCAGATGTAGAGTAAACTCTAGTATGAAGAATGGCTCATGTGTGATGTAAATGATAAGCATAGAGCCAGATGTAGAGTAAACTCTGGTATGAAGAATGGCTCATGTGTGATGTAAATGATAAGCATAGAGCCAGATGTAGAGTAAACTCTGGTATGAAGAATGGCTCATGTGTGATGTAAATGATAAGCATAGAGCCAGATGTAGAATAAACTCTAGTATGAAGAATGACTCATGTGTGATGTAAATGATAAGCATAGAGCCAGATGTAGAATAAACTCTGGTATGAAGAATGGCTCATGTGTGATGTAAATGATAAGCATAGAGCCAGATGTAGAGTAAACTCTAGTATGAAGAATGGCTCATGTGTGATGTAAATGATAAGCATAGAGCCAGATGTAGAGTAAACTCTGGTATGAAGAATGGCTCATGTGTGATGTAAATGATAAGCATAGAGCCAGATGTAGAATAAACTCTTTTATGAAGAATGGCTCATGTGTGATGTAAATGATAAGCATAGAGCCAGATGTAGAGTATGTCACAAAAGCTTCAGCATTGCTAAAATGGATGAATCAGCTGTTAAAAGCCACATGAAAGGTGCAAGACACACTGATGAACACTGAGCTCATTGCACTGAAGAATTCTTGTATTATTTCATCTTTCACTAAGGAAGATCAAATACATCCAAAACAGTTAGAAACTGTAGCTAATCATAGGTGGAAGTGAAGTTCAAGTATCAGAGTCATTAATTGATAATGCCAGAATGAATATACATGTTTCTAATAATGAAGTCTTGGATGCAGAGATTTGATGGGCCCTCAGAACAGTGAAATGTCATAATTCTTATAAATCTAATGCAGGTATACATAAGACTTTTTCAGAAAATATTCTCTGACAGTTTGATCACCTCAAATTTTACTTGTGGAGAAAGAAAAAGTGCCTGTTATGCAGTGTTTGGGATAGCACCTTACTTCAAAAGTCTTATGTTGCAAGAACTGTGTGAAATGAAGAATTGTGTTTTATTGTTTGATGAAACGTTGAACATTTCAAAGCAGAAGAAACAAATGGACATTCATTTTAGATTCTGGAGTTCTGATAATAAAGTCAAAACACATTTTTTAGCATCTGTATTTATGGGACACTCTACTGCAACAGACATAGTAGACAATTTTCGAGCTGCAGTTTGGCCTTTGAAAATGGCTAAAGTAGAAGTGCCAAAGGATGAGCCAGCAGTCAACTGGAGATTTTTGAAGTTGTTGCAAGATGAAATTCGCAGAGAATGTGGGAAACTGATTTTGAATGTTGGGAGCTGTGGGCTTCATGCAATAAATAATGCTTTTAAAAGTGGATGTAAAGCAAGTGGTTGGGATCTGGATTGTTACTTATTTTGTTCGTATCACCTTTTTAAAAATTTGCCAGCATGACGGGAGGGTTATGCAGCTGTCACTAGGGAAGAATATTTCCAAAAAAAATTTGTCAGCCATAGATGGCTAGAAAACGCAAAAGTTGGTGAACATGCAATCAAGATTTTGCCAAGCATTTGCAAGTATCTTCACAGTGTTCAAAAAAGAGAAATTTCTTCCCCACAATGCAAATCTTTTAACACTGTTAAAAACTTTTGAAATGATAATCTACTTTCTGTTAACCTGCTAATTTTTGTTTCAGTTTCAAAACTTCTTACCCCTTTTCTGACATTGTACCAAGCTGACAGACCATTGATTTGTTTCCTAGCTGGGGATCTAAAATAACTATTGCTATCAATTTTGCAGCAATTCATCAAGCCTGAAATTCTGAGCTTTGCCAAAACATTGCCAACACTTTTACAGTTGGATTTCAATGATGCAAAAAGTCATAATGCTCTGGAAAAAGTGGATATTGGTTTTGTTGCTGAAAAACAGCTGAAAGAACTATATTCCACCAAAAAAGGTAACAGAGAAACAGATGTTTGATATTCAGATGTCTGCAGAGATGTTCCTGGTACATGTAGCTTCCAAACTGGTTGAAAAATCACCAGTTACCTTTTCTCTAGTAAGGGGTTTAACACCCAAGAAATATGGCAACAGAGAAGGAAGGATGCATGAAAAAATTAAACTTATTCTAGAGTCATTAGTGGATGCTCAGCAAATATGTGAAGGTGAATGTGATGAAATACTGCAACAGTATTGTGATTTTTTTGCAGACAGAAGTGCCATTGAATCATTCAGCTTTTATAGATTTTGACCATAAAATGCAATTTGTCACATTGATACATTTTTTCATGGCACATTGTGTGATTCAACATATTGTAAAGTGTGGGAACTTGTTAAGATGTTGCTTTTATTAAGCCACGGGCAAGCATCTGTGGAAAGAGGGTTTAGTGTTAATAAAAAACTAGAAGTCGAAAATTTAGAAGAGTGTTCTTACGTTGTTCAACGGATAATTTGTGAACATGTGGACAAAATAGGTGATAATGTTAATGATTTCACTGTTACTAAAGATATGAGAAAATCTGCTTCATTGGCCAGACAAAAATACATGCAATATCTGGAGGACCAGAAACTGAAAAAAGGTATTATTGCAAATAAAGAAAAGATACATTTGGAGATTACGGAGCAAGAAGAATTCAGGAAAAAAGGCAAAGACTTGAACAGGATATGCACGCACTGTTGAAATTTGCAGATGAATTCGCTGAGAAAGCAGAAATTGGTGGGAACATAACTCTGATTGCCAAATCTAACAGTTTCAGATGTACTTCCAAAGAAAAGCAGCTGCAAGTGATTAATATTGATAAAGTACTCGAAAAAAGTTCCAAAGGCTTTGCTTTACAAAAAACCGCTGTTCCCTGAATTATTACCCAAGTCTAAAAATAAGTTTTATGTTTTGTTAGTGGTAACTTTTTTTAATAGCCATCAGGGAATTTTAATGCCAGTATGTTACAATATCTTCAAAAATTGCATATTGGAAGATTTTTAGTTTGTCAAATTTGTGGTTTAATTTTAGATGTTTATTGCAAAACCTATTCCTGTAGCATTGTGATCTGAGTATATAAAAACAAGGTGACTGGTATTTGGCATTCGATAAGGATGTTGGATCTGTGTATGAAAATTGAAGGATAGCATTTGATGCTTGGTATAACAAAACATAGTTCGTTATTAATATACTTTTCATGTTTTACCTAAATGTGTAAACCTCTTTAATGATAGCAAAACATGAAAAAAAAAAAAAAAATAGGGAACCTCCAGTATAATTTTTTTATTTTACTAGAACTTCGGATGACTGCTTTCATAGGATATTTGGTGAGTTATTAACTATATATTTAGTTTTGATTTGGGTGTTATTTTGAAGGTCTCAAAATGGTTCTCAATCCTATAAATAGTTGTTGCACTTAGCCAGCTGAAATGCTCTGAAATTCTGCTTCTGCCCAAGCTCAGTTTTGGTAGTACTCTTACCATTGAACTTAACTTTGTAGAGGACTTTGGAGGCCTTTTTTTTTTTTTTTTTTTTTTTTTTTTTTAAACCAAATTGCTAGAAGTTTTATTTTGAGGAGATACTTAGTTTTTGCTTTAGAGAGGACTCAGTAACCCAATTTTCTTAGAGCTACTATGTTTTCCTGTTCCAGTTGCTGCCAGTCAACCACAAGGCTCTTAGGTGGCAATGTTTCTGAAGTTATTACTTTGATCAAATTTTTTGGTTCACTTTTTTTCTGATGTGCTTTCTCTCTAAGATTTGTTTGGCACAGTAGTATAGTGATTACGGCACTAGGCTGCCATATCTGAGGTCACTAGTTCATTTCCAGCTAGGGTCCAGGAGTTTTGTTTTCCGAGCATTGCCAGCCTATCCAGGCTGTTGAAATGGGTACTGGATTTTTTGGGAAGGAAAGGCTGCCGAGGGAAAGGAACTGGACCTGCTACCCTCATCTGTGTCACTGGGCCCAGCTCACTGTGCACCATACTTTTAAATCCTAAAGTTTGTTTTTCAAACATGGGACCATTTTTTTTATTATTATTTTTTTATTTTTTTGTAATTTAAGATTTGTTTCTCTTCATTTACCAAAAAATACCAATGCAATATTATAAGTGTAGATGGACCAAATTGACTAATGCTATGATAGATTAAGGGTTTAAAATGATGTGTAAAACAGAAGTGAAGCACCTCCTCCTTATCAAACTTCTAACAATGTAGGTTGTAAATGATTTCAAACAATTTACAGCAAATATTGCACCTAGAGCACCATATGAAATTAAACAACATAATTTCTCTGAATTTTCACATTAATGTGCATTTTGTCTGGTTGCAAACCCATGTTTTTCAAAAGCATTTCATGCATATAGATTTGCAAAAATGATTAGTGTATCTCCTATACCGAGATCATCCTTGAAAAGTCCTTGAATTTTTTTTTTGGACGAAAGTGTAAAAACCATGTATTTCAGTATTTATCTGTGAATCTAAGTTTCTGATTAGCTCCAGCGGACATCATTTTTAACATTCTGCATTCTGTATTAAGTTTGCCCAAGCACATAGGAAGTTGTTTGTTGTAGGTTACAGGTTGAACAAACCTATGTTTTCACTATATTTTAAGTAAGAGCATTTGGATCATATGTCCTGGAAAAAAATCCAAAGTCCTGGAATTTTGTGATTGAAAAACGTATGAACCATGTTATATTATTTGAACATGAAAGCTCTAGTAGTAGCAGTTTTTAAATTTTATGTAATATGTCAACAGTGGTGTCAAAAATGCCATGTGAGCCAAACCAGAATGGCCGGCAGAAAAAAACTAAGACTTGTAAAAAAAGGGGGGGGAGGGTTTCTTCTATTTTTGAAGTGTCAGTATTTTGGGAATATTGTATGCAAAATATAAAAAACTATTAAAAAATGTCAAGCAACAATTTAATTCTATACTGGATGATTTCACATGGAACAAGTCATTGGCAAATTTGCAAAATGTATGGACAAAACGAAAGGAGTGCAGGAATGGTATGTAAGTAGGTTCAAATGTTTGATGAAGGATCACAAAACGTTCATGAAAAATTGCACTGTGGTGGGCCTTCTGGTCACGAAAGATTTGGTGGAAAGAGTGAATGAAAACATTAAGATAGCTGATGCATCGTAATTTCTGATCTTTTAGAACATTTCTTTGAAGTTTTGAAATCATTTAAGAAAAGCTTCAGTGTCACAAAGTGCATACACGATGGGGCCAGAGATGTTGATGTAAGAGCCCAATATTTCCTTCTTCACGACAACACACCTGCACACCAAGCAGCCAGTGTGCAGCACTTTCTGGCACGAAAACAAGTATGCATGCTCAACCATCCCCCTATACTCCAAATTTGACACCATGCAATTACTTTCTATTCCCTAAATGAAAGCTGCCTTTAAAAGGAAGAGTTTTTCAAGACTTTGAAGACATACAAAGAACTGTGAAGCCCGAGTTGTGTGTCATGATTGCTGTAAATGGAGAAATGTGATACAGCAACAGTAAGTAAATAATCGGTTAAAATGTTATCTGGTAGTTTGTATTTCTTTGTGGAACAAACCTCTGAAACTCAGAGAACTGTTTAGTAATATGTGTGTATGTACAAAGAACTGTGACATCAGGTTTGTCACTCCATACTAAAAGATGGCCTCTGCAAGTCCTTCCTTTTTTTGGCTGATCATGCCACTTGTATTAACACAAGAGGAATGTACTTAGAATGAAATATATTCACGTAAATTTTTCTGCTTTTCCATTTTTTTTAATTCAGTCTAATTATTTAATTGCTGCACTGTGTGAATACTATTATGTTAAAACCATTGCTAAACCTTCACAGCTGTTAAGAAAATTATAGTGACCATAACAACATATGCAAACCTGCCAAGTGCCCAATTTAATCAGATTTCGCCCGGTTTTTGAATCCAGTTTCCGAGAATGTGTTGTTGCTTTTTTTCCATGAGAAATATCCAGCTCTTATGGAATTTTAATAATTTTTTCTTCTTTTTTTCCTGTTTGCTTCCATACAGATACCCCAAGTGCTACAGATTCTACGTAATCACTAGAGGAATTGTTGGTACATTGCAACATATGGTAAACATTAAATATATTGCAGATATCAGAATTCTCAGTGAAATAATTTATTCAACATTCGGGCAAAGTTTATTTTCATGCTTTCAAGACTAACGTTCATTAAACATTTTTAGGATTTTTTATTGGATGTTTTCAATAACTTGACATTTCTTCAATGTTTTTTTTTAGTGTTTTCATATGGTCTGCTGCCCCAAAATCATTGTTTTAGCAGAGATAAGACTGTTCTGTGACTTTTAGAAATTTCTGATTAGACTGCATTTTTTCTCCCCCTTATTTCTTTTTCTGATTATATTCTAATTTTTTTATATTTTTTATCATATTCCTTACTCGTTATATCTTTGGTAATAATGAAATAGCGCTACTTTGTATTGTTCCAAAAAAGTTTAATGAAGTGCATGTTTTCATATTTCTAATAGTCTCTTCTTCAGAACCAATCAGTCCGTGACGGAATTGACCACTTCTGTGACCCATAGAATTGTTTTTGCGACAGAGTGAACAATACAGTACCAATTTTTTTTATTTAATTTCTCTTAAAACATATTTAGCCATTTCTTTGTAACATTTTATCGCATTAAGGGGCAGAGCCTGATTTTTTGTATTTTTTAAAAGTGCAATGAATGTTTCAAAACTCAGCTGTGTGCATAATGAGCAGTGGAAACAACTGTACGAGGAACGAACGATGGCAATAACAAGTTGAAGTTCCAATTGTGAACTTTAATTTTCTTGTAAACTAAAGGGAAAATGCTTGCTTATTTTGTCTGTCCATAAGCAGAAAGTGACTAAAAAATGGGAAACCATACATTTTCACCCCCCCCCTCTTTAAAAGTGAATTTATAAATAGGTCACACCCACTTATTTACTGAGAAGAGGACTGTTATTCCCCATCTGTCAGCTGGATGATAGAAAATGCATTTTCTAATAGGACAGTTTTAAAAAATGCAAATACATTCACTATTTTTTAAGTTAGTAATGAAAGCATAATTTGGCCATCACAGGAAAGTTTTCAATCCTGGAAAGTACAGCAACTTTCTCTGCTTGCCCTTTGTTTATCCAGCCACTGCATGGCGAGTGGCAACCACTAATTTTTATATTTACCCTGAAGGCTTTGTTATCTTTCCTGTTCTGTTCAGGAAAGTGTTCCTAGATTTTAAGTGCATTTTAAGTGAGCAATGCCTGAAGAAGGGTGTTCTAGTTGCCAGTGATCTGTCTCATGCCATCAGCCACAGAACCAACTTGTTAGCAGATATTCAGTGGAGCCACACTGATTAGGGGGTAATTTGTCCATCAGCATAGGTTTGCAGCATATCTCATTTAGTATCATATCAACATACAGTATGCAGTATATAGTGAGTTGCCCCAAAGTGGTGCTGAAAGTTCTGTGGCTGTTGTCCTCAGTAGGTGTTGTTTTGCCCACCCATGTGAAATCACCTAGTTTCCACAGTATGTGTAATCTTAATCAGTTGAATAGAACTTTTAAAAGTATTTGGAATACAGATAAATGTAAAGAAGTCAAAATCTTTCCTTTTCAGTTGAACTGTTAAAAGGATTGTGTAGTTGAGGGGAAGATACTTGAGTAAGTATCAGATTCCAACCATTTAGGTGCAATAATTGATGAGACAAAGCTTTACATGGAATTGTACAGTAGAATTAGCAAAGCACAGAAGGTCTCATCAGCTGTATGAAGACTATTTTGTCTAAGAAGGAGTTTGGCTAAAGAACAAAAATGGCTGTTGCAATGCACTATTTAGTCATCTCCTCTTTTATGGCACTGAGAGTTGGATGCAGTGCTTTGTAAGGGTCTCATAGGCAGTTAGATTTGTCCAATATAAGAATAGTACAAAGAATATCAGAAAAAGAGATGAATTCAGTGGCATGGCAGTATTAGTGATGCAGATATACACAGTCGAGTCACATTATTGTGACCACCAGTTAATATTCAGAGTGACCGCCATATGCAGCGCGGACAGCAGCTAGATGGACTGGGAGTGACTCAATAAGGTGCTGGAAGGTGTTCACAGTTATGTGGAGCCATGCTGACTGCAGTGCATCTGACAGCTGCTGGAAAGTGCGTGGTGGAGGATACATTGAGCGAACAACACGATCAAGGTGGTCCCACAGATGCTCAATTGGGTTTAAGTCTGAGGAATTAGGGGGTCAGGGAAGTACTTTGAAGTCTTTATTGTGCTCTTCCTACCATCTTGGACATTTCTAGCTGTGTGACATGTCGGATTGGGAGGTCCCATCTGCCCCAGGGAAGGCAATCAGCATGTATGGGTGTATGTGGTCTACAAGGTTGGATTCATAATGAATTCGGTCCATAGTGTCTTTTACAGGTATGAGTGGACCCAGAGAATACCATGAAAAAATTCCCCAGACCATAGCACTGCCCCCACCAGCTTGTGTTCTGCCAGCAATCGTTGAAGTATGTTTGTTCTCTGATGTTTCTCGCCTTTTAAGCCAATTTCCATCCGTTCGATGAAGCAGAAAACGTGACTTATCGGAGAAGGCAATCTTTTGCCAATCAGCGGAGATCCAATTCCGATACTTCCGTGCAAACGTAAGTCTTTTCTGCTGATTCACCTTCATTAGCATAGTTGCAGTGACCATCCGTCTGCATCGGAGCCCCATATGCAGCAGGGTTTGCTGAACTGTCATTTTAGACACACTTCTTTTAGTACCCTGACTCATTCAGCCCGTGAGTCGCTCCACTGTAGCATGTTGATCGGCCTTCACACACCTTTGAAGCCGACATTCATCTCTCACATCAATAGCACATGGTTCTCCGTAGTTTCCACATCGCATATTCGCAATGGTGCCATTTCTCCAATCACGATACACTTTAACCACAGCTGCACGCGAACAGTTCACAAACTGCGCTGTTTCAGAAATACTGCCATCCTTGCCCCGAAAGCCGATAATCATCCCTTTTTGCAAATCTGATAAATCGCTCCTTTTATCCATGACAGCAACGAGTGATATGTTTTCAGAATGCCTACAGCACATATTATATACCCTCCAAGCCAGCTCACGACACGTGCCTTCTTTCATTGGCTACGCGCTGTTGGCGTCAAAAGTAGGAGGTGGTAGGAAATGGTCACAATAATGTAACTCTACTATGCATATTGCACTTGAGCTGTGTACTTGTTTTGTAGAAAATAAATTTATTGAAGACATACACAAGTGATTTGGGCCTACATGCCATATGAGAGGGGAAAGATTTCCACAACAGATGTTACATTCTAAAGCAGCTAGTTATAGACCAAGGAGTAGACCCAGAATAAGATGGATTTATGGTGTAAAATTGGCAATTAGTGAGGAAAGAAGTGATTTGTCAGAGCCTACTTCTGCAGAAGATGGCCACACCTGTGCATTAAAAAGTGAGTGTTCATCTTGCAGTGGTATGAGGGAGATGGAGAAACTTTGTTGGTAATCACCATGAAAGTTATATTTTGTTATGTTCTGTAATTAGATGTGGCCTTATCAACCTGAACACTCACTTTTGAATGCACAGGTGTAGTACAACAGTGAAATAATAAATAAGCAAACTTCTGCAGAAGATTAACTTTCTGTAGAATTGCCAACTACATAATGATTAAATGTTGAGAATTAATTTATTGAGATAGGTGTTATGCTGCTCATAATTTGTGTGGCACACTGCATATATCTTTTGGGAACAATCAAAAGAATTTACCAGTAGACCTGGGCAATTGTAGAAATGCTAACTCCTTTGAATAAAATTGAAATACTCTTTTTTTTTTTTTTTTTTTTTACATTCTAAAGCAGCTGGTTATAGAGCCAGTTGCTTTAGAATTTTTTTATCAAATACTGCTGAGAAGAAATTTAAAACTGATTACCCTCAATTTCTCTCAAGTCATAACTGGTGATAGATTGGGTATTTATAAAGCAAACTCCTATTTATAAAGGCAGTCACCTAAACCGAAGCGCAAGTCATTACAGTCTATATTCAGTGCTGAGTTTGGGTTTATGAATTGTTGCACTGTGTCCTCTGACTACCTTCTGCTATTAGATTTAAACATTTGCATTAATAAAAAAATCTTAAACTTTGTAGGTTTCTATGTGACAATCAAATCACCATATTTACCCTTTATTTCAGGATTTCAACAACTCTGCATTGAAGCTTCCATCGTACAAGCCTTTGCTTTCTTTATCAAAAAACACCCCCAAAACACTTTTGTGTTTTCTTCATCAAAAGTAAGTTCACAATATTTGAAAATTATTTGTGTGTGTGTGTGTGTGTGTGTGAGAGAGAGAGAGAGAGAGAGAGAGAGAGAGAGAGAGAGAGAGAGAGAGAGAGAGAGAGAGAGAGTGTGTGCTCGCGCGCATGTTTGTTTGTTTAGCTGACATGCTAAACAAATTTCATGAACACCAACAATCAGAATATAAATTTGTAAAAGGTAGGGGTTTAATTAGTTGACTATAAATGAAAAATAACTCATGCAAAGGAATATCTTCACAAAATGGTTTGAAAAGGGTTAGTCTGTTAGACTTGGATTCTAGCAATTTGTTTTGGTGGGTGCTGCCAAACAGACATCATTTTCCACAGAAATGAAGTTGCTGCATCAAAGAGATAAAGTGGGTGGGGGAAATTACATTCATGGATGTACTATCTCCACTGGAATCTTCAAATTAAAAGTTATTTAGTAGAAAAAGTAAAAAATGTATGAAGTTTAAAAAACTACTCTATCTTCGTATTACTGTGAGAGTCAGAATAACAGCTTGGCTCTCCAGCAATTTATACTGAATGGACAAAACATTAGGGTCATTCCATGTCAAATCAACAAGGCTCACAACCCGACATTTTTTTATTTTTATGAAACTTGGTATAATTGTAGTATTCATCAATATAAACAAATAGGATTTTTTTTTCAGAATTTTTAATGCATCCGTTTTTGAGTTATTGATTTTTGAAATTTCAAAAAAATCCTGAAATTTCATCATCTGAGCAAACTTTAACTGTCAATTACTTGGGTTCTAGTAGAGCTAGAGTCATAATTATGGCTCATTTTAAAGATCTTGAATTGGGCTTTCATTTGATATGCCACATGACACTATTGAAAAATTTTAATGTCAATTTTAAAATTGAAATATTAAAAAACATGTTGTTTTTTTTAAATCTGAAAAAAATATATGTTTAACAAACATTATTTTTCTACATATTCTAAAAGTTTCATAATGGGATCGCTATGGGATCACTGTAAAAAAAATAATAACGTAGAACAATGCAACTGAAATGTGGCAGATGTACTTACCGGTTTCACCCATGACTGGAAGGGTATTCTATATGTGGTTTGTGTAAAATGTCATACTTGTTCTTTTAAACATTGTGAATGTTAAAGAATGAAAATAAACATCTAAGTAATTTGAAACTGTGTCCCAAAGTAATTCATTTCATAATTCAGTATAAGGTTCTGTGTGCATATTTACACTTACAAAATTATTTTATCTTCTATATGTATCCTGCTTTTTTTTCCTTTCTTTTAAATTTTGCCGCACTTGTATGCCTTCTTTGTCTCAGTCATTGTTAAATTATATACTCTTCCAGTAGCTGTTGTCGGATCAACTTTTAACAAAACATCAGATTTATGAACCAACAGTATATCCGGTGATTGAGGATACTTGTATGATGGAGACAGACCATGCGGCTCCAGGAAGCTCACTTTTACCTCTTCTGTGTCCTCATTCACACCAAGTACACATCCCAACCAGCTCTGAGTACTTACTAATCACAAAACCTACCATATTTTCAAAACTTATGTTCTCTTCCCCTTCATCTGTTGCACATATCTCTTCTTTAAAATGCTCAGAAAGTGAGTAAGTTTTGACTAGTAATTTGTGTTTTCCTGCAGGAATGAAACAATGGAGTTTCTGAGTACCACTTACTGTCTTAGCAGAAGTTCTGCTTTTTAAGGATAATTTCCTCCTCTTTGTAATTTTCTGTTGTTGCAAACCGAAAGTGAATGGAGGCAATATTAGCAGTGGCCCATTCAAAGAGTTGGCGTGGGGTTATAATTTGATTATTATAAACAAGTTGTAAACTTGCCTTTGCAGTTAATTGCTTCACAGTACCCCCTGTCCCATCACATGCATTTTTGCCATGTGCTGTTGCAAAAAAATTCCATTCTGCTTTTATATTAAAGTCAGTCTTGTGGTAGCACAAGCTGAGGAAGTTTGACTTGTTTTTGTATTGTGAAGCTGCTCCATCCAAAAAATAAAATATCTTTTCAGGTTTTTGAGAAAAATGTGACTGCATGAAATTAATTAGGTAATGCTGAAACAGATGGACAGCTATACTGTCGGGAATTACGCAGTCGGATGTAATCACAAAACTTACATGTCCTTGGTTCTGAGTTTTCTCATCTCGATAGTATATAACTATAGGATGCAAGGTTGCTTGGGCATTGTTCCAGTGAAAACCCTGAGCTGCATCTTGCAATACAAAAGAATAATTTTCAGCAAAGTCACAAATTACTATGTATTGATTTTCTGTTATTGTGTCTTTAAGATGTCTTAAGTAACTTGACTGTTGAGTTGCTATAAAAGAATGGTGAAGCAGGGCTGGAAGTTTTCCAAACAACAGGTCCAAAAACTCCTGTGTGGATTTTGATAATGTTTCAAGTACTGTCCTCTTCTCTAATTGCATCCATTGCTTGAATGTCACATTTTCTATACTATTTAGATCAAAAAACAATCTTCAAATTGTTGCTTGAACTGTTCTAATCCTGGACAGTTGTTGCACTGACTGAAGTAACATGCAGGTGTAGGGTTTCCACAAATTATATTTGCAAGGACATCTTTATATGAGTTTATTGGCTGAACAGTGTCTCCTGTTAATTCAGGTAACTTGCATTGTGTCATCATCAGTGCAACATTCTGATGCATTGTACAAACGCAAACAGAATGTGTGCCACTTGCTCCTGCAAGAACGCAGTGCTTAGAGCGAAGTTCACAGAACTTGGAGAACCCCACCTTTTTCTCTTGAAATCTCTCTTTAAAAAGAGTATACAATTCACGCAAATTACTCAGAAGCAATTTTTTTTTTTTTTTTTTACCTGTTGACGCTTATTATCTACTTTAATGGAAACAAAGTATTTTTTTCCTGGCATTTGGCAGCTTACATCGTCACTCTCATAAAATTCTTGTATACAATTTGCTGTGTCTTTGTCTAAAGTCATTCCTGGCTTTGGATCAGGAGAAGACATGATACCTTTTTCTTTTATTAGCTTTTTAGCCTTTCTGGCCATAAAATTTGAAACTCTAAATTCTGTTTCAATGACCAAGATTTAGGCAGTGGACTCAATATCTGCATTCTTATGCTTTTATTTTCTGTGGAATAAAATTTTTCTTTCAACTGTCTTATAATTTCTGGTTCAGGAAATGAAATATCCTTTGGTTCTGATGCAGGACTTAACTTTAATAATTTTGCTCGGAATGCTTCTTGGGCTTTTTTATATTTCTCTTCAGGGTATTTTTTTCTTGATTGGTGTTTCATCCAGACATTGTAAACTTCTGTTAAATGCTTAACTATAGCATGCTCTTTTTCAGGAGTTGATACTTCAATGTTTTCAGATGGAACAGCATGGCCTTCGGCTTCTTGTTCATTATAGCTGTCAGAAGGTGAAGAGGAATGTTCAGCAGCTTCAGAGTGAAATTTCTGGATTGCTTTACGACAACTTTCACAGATCTTGTCTCCAGTTTTGAGCAACTTGTTCTGTAGCAATAGATTCTTGGAAACTGGTCGCAGATTTTTTCTTGTTATATTTATGGTTTGGTTTCCCAAGGGGTTGCAACAATAAACCACACTTGAAACTTTTGGTGTGGATGGTCTGCTGGCATCCATCTTTTACTTTGCTTTTACTTTAAAACCTAGGAAAGAAACACAATTTGTTACCCTTATGGATATATATTAACTTTTTAACTAATTATAATTAATTCATTAACATTTGCAGTGTTTGTAAGACCAGGGATAACATTTTAGACAGACAAAATAAACAATTCCTCAGTCACTGATGGTGCGTTTAGTAACGTCCTTCTATGTTATTTTTTTTTTTTTATAGTGATCCCATAGCGATCCCATTATGAAACTTTCAGGATATGTAGAAAAATAATGTTTGTTAAACATATTTTTTTTTTTCAGATTTTTTAAAAAACACGTTTTTTAATATTTCAATTTCAGAATTTTAAAATTGATCATAATTTTTTGTAATAGTGTCATGTGGCATGTCAAATGAAAGCCCAATTCAAGATCTTTAAAATGAGCCATAATTCACGACCCTAGCTCTACCAGAATCCGAGTAACTGGCAGTTAAAGTTTGCTCAGATAATGAAATTTCAGGGTTTTTTTTTTTTTTTTTTGAAATTTCAAAAATCAATAACTCAAAAACGCATGCATTAAAAATTCTGAAAAAAAAATCATATATGTTTATATTAATGAATTCTACAAATATACCAAGTTTCATAAAAATCAAAAATGGTCAGATTGAAAATGCTATTTTTACTGGTTGATTTCACATGGAATGACCCATTAGAGATACCTAAGAGTGTGTTGGTCCTCCTCTAGTGTGAATAACAGTCTGTACACGTTGAAGCATCGACTCCACCAGATGCTGGAGGTAATGCCTGTTGCAGCATTGTCCGAAACTCCGTCCGAGACATTGGTCCAGGATCCATGGATCTGACGTTCAGCTCCATGGCATCCCAGAGAGCTTTTGCTGGGTTTAAATCCGGGGACCTTAAGGACCACTAGATGCTTCCAAACTCAGATGAGTGTTCCTTGAGCCATGCCTGGGTGGTTGCGGCCCAGTGGGGTGGAGCATCATCCTGCTGAAACAGACCATCGGCTGGAGGATGCGCAAAGGCCATGAAAGTGTGTAGGCATAGCTGCCAAGTGTCCCGGTTTATCCGGATTCTGTCTGGTTTTGAAGATATTTTCTGGGAATCCGATTTTTCTACAAAAAATCTGGTTTTGTGATTTTCTTATTTTTTCTTTTATTATGTATTGTTTTTTCTCATTAATTTATCAGCCATCATTTTTATCTAGTGTCAACGCTGGCTGTGGAAATTGGTAACGAATGGAAACAAATGTTCTGTTAATCCACAGTGTTTTAGCGCCAAGGTTGTGTGCCTCGCGATGATAGCAAGACAGTCAGAGGCTTGGAAAGTTGAAGTACTTACTGGTTTATGACGTCATATCCACAGTGCTACTGGCTCAGGGTTCCAGTTGGCTGCGCACGGCACTCGCGCTGAGCCTCGTGGGAGTGGAAAGCTGTTTGTTTGCTAACGCTCAGGTTGAATGCTGATTACGTACTTCTTTTGACAGACCAGTTTCTAATCCGGGTGTAGCCCAGAATTCCGGGGTTTTGTCACATTCCAAACCTGTAAATCGGGGTTTTTAAGTTTTAGAAAAAATTGAGATGCTTCGGACCTTTCATTTCTAAAAATGCTACGAAATGATAACTAAAAGTTCAAGTTCCATTTTCTTTGGGAATTACAGTGTTTGATTAAAAAACACTGCATGTCCGTGCGGATGGTGAATGTAGACAATTTGTGACACCTTGAGTGCTTTTTTTTTTTTTTTTTTTTTTTTGTGTGTGTGTGTTATCAAACAAGCTCTCAAGATAAACAGCCAGTTGAAAGGGAGGCGTTTTTTCATTATTTTGAAAGTTGCATGTACATCAACAGGGTTCCCACTCAACCTGGAAAACAGAAAACCTGGTTCCAAAAATCAGGGAAAACTCAGGGAAAATCAAAATTACCCTTTTTTTTTTTTTTTTTTTTTTTTGGTTCTCTTGAAACATGTTTCTTCGAACAGAGCCATTCCATCATTAAGCTTAGCTGCATTGTGTTATAGAAAAACTGAAACTATTCAACTGACAGATTTTTTCTTGCATATGACCTGTTTCTACGGGAATGTATTTGCAAATTCCGTGTGGGTAATATTCACCAAAGTTCACAGAACTTTGGTACAGAAAATAATGTGCACAGTTAGTTGTTATTAATGAAAAGCAGGTAATTTTATAAAAACAAATTACATAAAGAATGTACAAGTGTGTACTTTGGTGAGAAAAATGAATGGAATGGAATGAAATGTAACAATTCTTTGCAACATGCCACTCTGGAAAACTTCAAAAACCACCTGGAGAACCTGAAAAAGTCAGGGAATTTTTTTATTACTTTTGAGTGGGAACCCTGATCAAATAATTTGATTATATTAGATTTGGTTAATCCAATGAGCTACTTTTAGAAATTGAATGGAATCCACTGTAGGTTTCAAGTAAAACTGATCCTCATGAACTGCTCAATTAACATATAATATGAAATGAGAAATTTGGTTGAAAAGATGCAAAGTTTAACTGCACAAGCACTAGGTCCTATTTGTTGTGTAGCTAATATATATGTGCGTAATATATATAAATATTCGTAATATGCATTGTACGTATATTGGCACTGAGCTGAGAGTTTCAGGGTTTCTTGTGTCACCTCACAATCACCCTGATTTGATCTTTAAAACCAAAAAAGTTATGTTGCAGTTATTACTTATTATTCAGTTCACATCCCAAAATGGGGCCTAAACATCAGGACCAAAGATTTTTGAAGAAATACTCTGAAGAACTCTTAACATCATAATCGCCATCTTATGCACGATAAAACAATGAAGATAAAATAGATGATATATTAAACCAAATAAGCTAAAAGAAGCATGAGCACTTTCGGTTCCTCCTGGAACCATCTTCAGATGTGATTAAGAAATAGCAAAGTGAGAATATTTATAAGCAGGCCTAATGTCTATTGTGCTTGCATAACAAGAAACTGGGTCTCAGTATTTGTGTTGTGTGGGTATGCCCATGTCTGGGTCGGTGATTGGTCGGTCACAATGATCATGTGTTTCTTTTGATATCACAGACCAAAGGCAAGGTGCATACAGTTCATAAAAGTCCTTAGGAACTCCTTATTTTTGTTGGATGCTCCTAAGGGCCATTAAAAAGTCCTTAAAACAGGCGTGAAAATCTTTCTGAGATCCGCAGTTTTCTTCGGGTTTTTTTGTTCATTTTCTAGCTGGAACAAATGCTATTTATCTTCATGGTTCGTATGTGTCCGGGAAATGTCCTAAAATTCTGTTACATGTCCTGGAATTTTATCCGGCCTTTTTGTCGATGCATGATGTTTTGTAGTTGAAGATTTTTCTACTGACGTAACTTATGTCTAACAAATTTTCCTCCGCACCCCCTGCATTTTGCAGGGTGTGTGTTGGTTTTCTTGTCTGTTAGGAGGACTGAAGTTGCGTTATTAGCATCTTTTGGCATCGTGCTTATGTTTATCACTTTGTCTGTCCAACCGGGTAGACCATATCTCTGCAATTATTAGTTTGATTTGTAAAATTCTTTTTGTATTGGGAAGCTAATGTGAGAATTATGATCCATTTGTTCCGGGTTTATTCCGATGCACAACTTCGCCGCTGGGGGCGCAAATGAAGATCATATCGAATTTAAAATGCATTTTATTTCATACATTTGCCTCTAAATATCCAATTGAAAAAATTATTTTTCCTTTTGATGGCATTTATATCGAAGACTATTTTAGTTACAGTCCCTTTTTCAAATAATGCATAAATTTTCCGCTAGGGGCAAGGCCCGACTTAGGTCAGTCGAGGCCCTGTGCACATCCTATGTCTGTGGCCCCCTCGATTAAAATTTTCAGTCAAACAGTCGAAAAGAATATTTACTGGTAAATACAAGCAGTAAAAACATTACAACACATCCCACATGCTAGTGAACTTTTTTATTATAGCCAATGTGGCTTGTAATAGACGAGCGTTCACACCGCTTGAACTTCCCCGCACGCTCAGAGCGTACAGCTGTAACATTAATTACTCTGGAATTGTTTTATAGTATCATTTACGGAACCAAATAACTATTCTCCCAGAGATATAATTTAAAACACCTAGTTTGCCATAAATTTAATGGAAATTATGAACCATTGGTAGTTCAAGCTGTAAGAAGTAATCCCTCACAAAGTCTTACAAGAGCTATTCTGGTGATCCCTATGCTGGAAAGAAGGACGGGGGAATTTTCGGCTGAGGCCCCATGAGCACGTATGTCCTGGTATCTATAAGTTCGGCGGATGATCTCACCGGCGCATAAGAATGTGGTTCTTTTGAATAGGGCGTGGGTGATGAAGTGAAAGTATTCTGTTTTGATAGCAAAATCGAAATAGCAAAGAATATTATAGCGATTTTTACAGCTGATCACACACATTGTGGAATAAATTATTGCACTCCATGTAAATTATTACAACAGTCTTTAAATAAAGTAGTGTCAATTGAATTTTTTTTTGTATTTTTATTTATGTAAAAATAAGCCCCTCATAATTATGAATATTGATTCACAATTTTAGTTCTCACAAGACTAACATTAATAATAAAAATATTTGTTAGTAAATTCTACATGTTTGCTGAAATGCTTTTCACATATAATATACCGTATTGCTCCGCCGCACATGGGCTGTTCCATTGCATTTTGATTGTTACAAATAAGGGTGAGATTAAGATGTTACACTAGCCAATCACAGCTCAGAGCAACGGTTGTGCATTATTATACGAAACAATCGTAATTTAGTTTCCAAAATCTCATCCTAAATTTTAAAACCGAACTGTATAATAATTTCGTGCCATAACGGAAAATATATTTTGGTTCCGAAAAGTTACATTATTATTAAGGTAGTTTGGAGGCCCCTTCAAATTCTGAGGCCCTATGCATGTCCAGAAATCAGGCCCTGGCTAGGGGGCGTAACGGTAATTTGCGATTTTCCCAATATCTCTGCTCTTAACAGTCCGATTTGAAAAATTCTTCCTGTGTTGGATACAGCTCTTAAGGGGAAATGTTTTGCATATAATTTCTCATTTTTGGTAAAAAAAAAAAAAATGGTTTGGCCGCCAGGGGGCGTAAGTATTTATTTTTGCTTCTGGTGTATTTGCAATGAAATCTGAGCTCAAAACTCAATTGAAAAAATTCCTCCGTGGGCCGATACCGCTCACCTCCAAAACCTTTTTGAGACCTGCTTAAATAGTTCTTAATTTTTCCGCCAAGGGGCATACACATATATCTTATTTTTGTCCATATCTCTGTTTCTAGGAGTACGATTTGAAAAATTATTTCTTTGTTGGAGAACATTTTCAGTGCGAAATGTTTCTCATATAATTTCAAATGTTTCTTAACCCACAAGTGCGCCACTAGAGGGCTTAAGTTCACGTTTCCGTTTACAGCAATATCTGTGGGACTAATAACCCGATTGACAAATATTCTCTTTCAACCAGATACTACTAACTATGAAAACTCCTTGTGTGTATTTTCTTCCCAAAATAATGCACAATTTCGCCGCTAGGGTGCGCAAGTATTTAATCTTTTTTTTCAATATCTGTACTTCTAATTTAAAAAATTCTTTCAACAACAAATACAGTTTACCTTATGAAACACTTTAGGTTTGTATTTGAGGAGGTTTGTGGTTCACAATTCTGCCGCCAGGTTGTGTTTATGTACTTCCATTTGCAGCCTATCTCTGCCTCTAAAAACTCTATTGAGAAATTTCTTTCTTTACTGTATGCCATTTGCTATGATAAAGATAGAGAGTGAATAAGAATTTTGCTACAATAAGAAGATCCTCTTCAAATTTTGATAACAAATTGGGCTTTTCTAAAATTAGTGATATCAGTTGTGGATTCGCAGGTGACAAAATTGTAAATCATATACAGAAAATGAAAAAGGTTACTGAAAATGAAGTTCGTTCATTTAAACATGATTGCCAAAAATTTATTGTAACCATGTTATCAAATCTTATTGAAAAATGCCCCGTCAATTATTCAATTGTACACAATATAGTTTGCTTAGACCCCAAAAGAATGGCAAACAATGATAGTGATTGTTTAGCCAAGAAACAAAAAATCATTTTCCATCTGAGTGAAGTTAAAAAATTAGAAGAGCAACAATGTGAAAATATTTTATTGCAATTTAGAGGCTTCTTAATGAATGAAGTAAAAAGAGACGTTTCTAATTTTTCTGATTTTAATGCCTCTGAAACCATATTAGATACTTTCTTAGCTAAATACTTATCAAAAGGTTTTGATGATCTTTGGAATGTGATAAAAATGTTGTTAGTATTATCACATGGCCAAGCAACAGTCAAAAGGGGGTTTTCTGTTAATAGGCAGATACAAGTAGAAAACTTAAAAGAAAATTCTTACATAAGCCAAAGAATTGTTTATGATCATGTTAATTTTTGTGGGGAATTCACAATGTAGAGCTTACAAAGGAGTTGCGAGCTTCAGTATCTTCTGCTCGCCATAGATATATGCAACATTTGGAAGAGCAAAAGAATGAAAAAAAAAAGAGCCTGTAATCTCAGGAAAGAGAAAAAAACAAAGTGATGACCTAAATATGTTAAAAACTAAAAGGATTAAGGTAGAAAAGGATTTAATCCAATTGGAAAAGTCTGCTGATAACATGGCTGAACAAGCAGAAGCTTTAAGAGATGTCAATCTTTTTATAAAATGCAACAATTTTCGAAAATTACTGAAAGAGAAAAAATAGAACTTGAAGCCACTGATTCAAAGATAAAAAAACTCAAAAAATAACTTAAAAATTAATTTCTTTTTTCAGGGTTCCCAC
Source organism: Macrothele yani (assembly GCA_039090855.1). NCBI lineage: Eukaryota > Metazoa > Arthropoda > Arachnida > Araneae > Macrothelidae > Macrothele > Macrothele yani. The sequence continues at coordinate 214,835,452 of CM076990.1, forward strand.
GCAACCTGGAAAACCGGGAAAACCGGGAATTCTCAGAGAATTTGAAAATTGTTCCAAAAATCAGGGAAAACTCAGGGAAAATTGTGTTTTTCCGTAAAAATCAGGGAATTTTTTATCAGGGAACTATTAAGGCAGGGAATTTCTTATTTTGCCAGAAAAAATATTTTGTTTCAGACTTTTGTAAAATATATTTCTGTATTGCTAAGTTTTAAAATAATTCCGAGTTGTTTTATCCTTCGAGGCAACTCCGTAACCCACCCACTGATTAAAGTGCAGCTGTGCAGGGAGTGCGTCTCTTTGCGGTTTCCCCGTCTCCAGATGATCTAAACTACAACCGAACAAACATACACGTCAAAGCGTGAAAGAAAGCCATTAATCGCACACCCATTTCGCAGGCTCTTATCTGCTGGCGTTTGCGAAGAGAGGCAGTCATTTGTTCCTGAGTAGGTGCCCCGGTTCTCTGCGTAGACTGGGAAAAAAATTATGAAGAAGCTATTTCCTCAATTTTTTAAATAACCGACTGAAATTTTTACAGTGGGCAAGATATATGAAAATAACGTTCCATTTTAAATTTCGCCGAAATTCATTGGAAACTTTAGAAGTTGAGCTTTTTTTTTCCCCCTTTTGCATGTTCTACGTGTCTTTTATCAAACCGTACAAAAACATTTTATTTTGCCGGATGTTGGTCATCCTAATAAATCCCCCCTTCCCCTTCAACAGCAGTGTGGATGAATGTTGCAAATTGAGGGCGCCTAATTTATTTTGAAAAAGGTTCGTATCACTTACGAACTAAAGCTTCGCTTTCGTAATTCTGTAGCAGAATTGGTGTAGTTGGAAAAGTATGTACCTTCAAATGTTAGAACAGGGAAATTATTATGAAATAGGAAGATTCTTCAAAGAGGGGAAAGATTTATTTTTTTCATAGTACTTACGAGTATTTTGACAAAAAATATATGAAAAATACCATGCAATGAAGCTGGTACTTTTGCATACCTACCATATTTCCCAGATTTCACGGCCGTTTTCTAGATTCGTTGTCTTCCGGTTTTACGGCCGGAAAGAGATTTTTTTTTATTCTGTCATATTTCTTTTTCATAATGCATGAAGAAATTTATTTATAGCTATTTTTAAGACGATATTCCAATTACTGCAAGAGCTGGCTGGTTGCGAAAAATAGGGTAGTCCGACGCCCGGAACCATAGATTTTCACATCCGGGTAATTCCACGCAAAATCGTCAGATATTGAAATAATTTTCCACCAACACATCTCCGATTCGTGCGATTTTTTTTTTTTTTTTTTACGGGTAGCTGCCTCCAAGTTATAAAAAAAAACCTGAAAAGTTTCAATTTTTTTTGTTTCTGATAGATTAGAAGATATTATTTTTTGAATTTTTGTGCATAGTAGAACCGTTTTCCGTAAAAACGCAAATATCTCCGTTATTTAGAATAAGAAATATAAAATTCATCATTCTCTCGTAATTTTTCCCAAGGTTTCAGCTTATACATAGGAAAAAAAAAAAAAAAATTGCGAGAACAAAAGTTAGACGGGGTAGAAATTTTCTTGTAATCGTAAATTCTTCTTCTTGCGTTGCTGCACCTCACAAGATGTGCATAAATTATTCATTTCACATCTTTACCCTCACATTGCCGAAAAAAAAAAAAAAAATTCTACCTAGTTACTACTGATGAAAATCTTTGCCGTGCGTGCTCTATTGGTTTCAGGTTTGTCAGTGCAGGTGCTAAAGCCTCTGTCTCCGTTTTAGATGACGTTATTTGTGGGGAGTTACTGCAAATGACCTGAGTGGAGCTCCAGACCTTTTCTCGCACTTTGCCTGATCAACATCGCACAAATGTATTGCCCTTCGTAAAGATATTGTTAAGTATAAACATGCCACTCGCCGCAGGATGATAAATTATGTTGACAAAAAGTGTTAGGAGGATTTTATGAGCACACATGCACACAAAACTTCCTCTAATTGTTTCCCGTACAAGTAATTTGACGTAGCGTGGAAATGAACTGTGACCTGCGAGAAAAGTTCAGTACTAATGTTTGCGTCACAAACGTAGCCAATCAATTTTAAGACTTCCGGATTTTGGAAGTACTAATATGAATTGTAGCCTCTCAGGCAAAATGGTATTCCGTATTAACTGTTAGTTTTCCCCACTTGTTGCTTCCGTTATTTTTTCTTTATCCCTGCGTTTAATTTTTTTTGCCGTTATGGCATTAGGATCTCTGTGTGCCAGCTTATTGGTTATGAAATTTAACAGCACAATGTCTAAATATCCTATGCTGCGTTATTTAGAAGCAAATAGCAGAGGTGCCAACTATTACGAATTGTCCGTAATTATTACGGTTTCGACTGTCAGATTACGGAATTACTTACAGGTTGGAAGAATTACGGAATTCAGTGTGTTTTGGAGAATCTCAATTTTGTATCCTTTTTTGTTAAACCCTTTTTAGTGCGACGCTGCCGATTTCTCGGCCTTCGATTTTGATTCGCATATTTTCCGAATCAGACTGCGGATTTCGGTGTCTCAATGATCATATCATTTATCAATCATATCGTTTTGAAATGGAATGTCCATGAATCATATCGTCAAACAGCGATATTATCGGAAGAATGGTACCGTAATTTTCGTCGTATAATCCGCGGATTATCTGCTAAAAAAGTTAAAATTATAGGTTTTGCGGATTATACACCGATGCGGTTAACACGCCGATTTAAAAAAAAAAAAAATATATATATAAGACCTTCCGATTTAAAAAAAAATCTGCAGCGTGATTGTGCAGGGAAAGGTGTAATAATTGGAAAGGAACTCCCTCGGAAGAATTTTCCTCAGTTCAGGAGTTTGTACGGAGCGGGGAGGAGGGGGAGGAATGTCGTAATGAAAGATCGGGATAGTTGTGGGGAGGGACGGCAGGGGTCATTTTGTTATCGTTGAGGAGAGCTCTGACTGTCGTGCCGGCTCTGTTTTTTGGCAAAAAGCCAAAGAAGTACGCACAGCGCTTGCTGCACGAACCTATGCGTTTCTCCTTTCGGATTTCATGTGCGCGACCTTGTATCTAGTTTGCTTTCGTTGTTTTGGCGAACGTCGCTGCTGCTGTTTTCCTTCATTGCTAATCATGATGTCGCTGAAAAGGAAACGTTTCAGTTACACTGCCGAATTTAAACTTGAAGTGGTGGACAGAATTGAGGATATGATCATGTCACTGCGCGATAGTTTTGAGGTCAGAACACAATCGTGCAGCAACATACGGAAAGCCTCTGTGTCGCGATCTAAAACGTAAACAAATCCGTTGGTAAATTCCGCGGGAGAATTCACGCAAGTTTTTTATTGGCCCACGTATAAGACGATCTCTCAACTCTGAAAGCAGGAATTCCTCCAAAAATTTTCGACTTATACGCGAGTACATACGGTACTTCTACGACTTGTTCTGTATCAGCCTTTCGTCATTGGCAGTGTAATGCAATACTCTGGAGCTACATCGGCGTGATCTATGGATGCCACACCCTTTATCTGTTCGGAGATAAAAATATAAAACAGTAACCTTTAAAAATGAATTTCTTCATTTAATAAAATAGTTTTTTTCTCTTACTTCTTCGGACTCATGTGTTTCTGGAACGTGGAAAGAGCGACGTATTTATTTACTGACGCCACGTATTTGGAGGATTTTCACCTTGGATCTCGCCCCTTTGGAATTAACTGCTATAATATATATAGCCAGTGCCGTTAATACCCACCAGATGGAGACGTCTCAGTAGCTGAGCCCATCTTACGGATTTATGATGTCAGAAGCTGACTTAAAAATACACATAGCACCGTGGATTGTTGGCCACCGTGGTGTAAAGCTAACGCGCTCGGTTAGATATCGAGAGATCCGTGGTTCAATTCCCTGGCGGCGGCTGAAAACAATTTTTTCGGTTGCTATGTGTTTCTGGAACGTGGAAAGAGCGATGTGTTTATGTGACCGACTTTTCTGTCGGAAATTCCACTTCTGATTTCAACATCTATAGTGTGCGGATTATACGGCGATTTTTTTCCTAAATGTCACAGTCTGCGGATTATACGAAGGATTTTTTTTAATGTGAATTTTGCGGTCTGCGGATAATACGACGAAAATTACGGGTAATATGCCTTAAGTGTCATCGTAAAAGAGTTTGCGCTTGCTATCGGTTCCCCACGCAATTTCTCCGTGGGACAGGAGAAAGGTTACTTTAGCCAAAACGTTTCCTACTGCAGTTGAGGCAGGGCTGTTCACTTGGAATTGTTGGTGTATTATAAGACGTCGTACTGTCGGAAATCACTTTTTCGAGCCCCGTTCGAAGTGCAATAACGATCAACTCGTCGCAACGCGTGGTCCCGCGATGACGGATGTTTATATTTCTTTAGGACTTTCGCCGCGCGGGAGAACGAAGTGCGGTGTTTTATTACTAGAAGCTCTTCACATTATTCATTTCTTTTTCCTAAACAAACAGACACAATCGCAAAAAACTCCGTGAATTACGAATCCCCCTCTTTTTCCAAACTCGTGTTAGCAGAGAATGACTTTATTGACAGCTTGTTCCTCATACTAGCAGACGTGCTTTTTCCTACTGTGTGAAATTTTTTTCTAAGGTTATTTGAAATGGCTTGTAGTGAGAGTGAAAGTTTGCCAAGTGATGGTGATGATTTTGAATCATCTGAGAGTGATATTGGCCAAGCAACATCAAGCCAGAAAACTAGCCACAGTGCCACGCACACCATATCTTCTTCAGAAGGTGAAGATCTTCATAGTGAATCTTCAGATCATGAAAGTTCTGAAAGTGAATGGGAGGATGTAATAGAGGGAAGTGATGAACAACCTCAGCATCCTTTTGATTGTCATGAAATGCAGGGGCTCAAACATGCTCCTGCAACTAATGTGGCACCTATTGCATATTTTTACTTGTTTTTTACCAATTTCATCCTTGGAATTATCGTTTCTGAAACATAAATATGCAAAGAGGTTTCTCCGGGAACATCCAAATCTTTCTCCCAAATCTTGAGCAAGGAAATGGAAAATGCTGAAATAAAGGTTTCCTTGCATGCCTTCTAATATGAGAGTAATCAAGTAGCCCATGTTGAACGAGATCAGATGAGATGATTGCCGAAGGCATATCCAGTCAAAACAAACACCAGGATTGTGTAAAATGAAAGACTCGATCAAAGCCTTTGGATAATGTTTTTGCAAAAAAGAATGAAAATAGCGTGATAAACGCTGAATTGCTGTTTACTGCAATCGTTGTGGAGCATAACCTACCTATAGCAATCTGTGATCATGCTGGTCGCTTCTTTCATGCTATGTTCCCAGACTCTGATATTGATGAAGCTGGATATCCTTAAGCAGATGTGGCATGGAATGAATTATCTAAGATGAAGGATTCATCTGGCCTTCCCAAATATTCTGCATTGCCTAAACTAATGTTGGCAATATTGACTATCCTCACAGCAATTCCTCTACGTGAGAGAATATTTAGTATAGTAAGGAAAAACCTCGCATACTTCTGCCCAACAATGAGCACCAAAACATTAAGTGCCCTTCTTATACAGAAAAGTAAAGCATTTTCCTCAGGTGAGCTGTGTTATAAAAAGTTTTCTGAAAAAGAATATACCACTGCAAAACAAGCAACAAGGGAGTTTTATGTCAGCAATGACATGAGGTAAGTACAATATTGATAATTTAATTTCCTATTTTTTTGTGAGGATAGTGTAAACATATAAAGTTATTACACATTTCACGCATTAATTTCTCATGAAATACCCATTCCACGCGTTAGCGATGAGGCTTCGTATGGTGATTACCGATAGGCACCTCATACAAGTATTACAGGTTACACAGTAATACTATAATATTGTCCTTAACTTTGAAAAAAAAATGGCGTGTTACATTACTGAAAGTTTGTGTTCGATTACTGAAACATTACTGTAAAATCCCCTATTGATTACTGATGCGTTCTGCTAGAGATTGGCCCCTCTGAAATAGCATAGATTCGATGTTCTCATTGCCAAGTGCAAGAACTAACGTTAGCTAAAATAATTACAATTTTGATTTTTAAATGTCAGCAGTATTTTCCCTGATTGCTAGAAATTGTTGGGATGGTACTGGCACACGTTTTTCCTCAGACGCAGAAATGCTGTCACGATTTCTGTTCTCTCTCTCTCTTCTTTTTTTATTTTTTATTAACTGTTTTACTTTGCTTTGTCTTTAAAGATTCTAAGTAAATTCCAAGAAAATACAAATTGGTAGATCGATTTGATAGAACCGCTCTAACAAAATGTTAAGAGACTCTGTCAGACACTCACCATTTTATCATTCCCATTAGACTTCAATTTCAGCAAACGTTTCTGTGTTGTTTAATATTTATGTAAAATAAGCACTTAAAGGATTTAAAGCTTCAGCATTGTATCATTTAAGGGCAATTTTATTCTCTTCAGTCACAATTCTCCCAGCTTGCATTTTTAAACCTAACTGGAACTCTAAATGTTATGAGTCGTTTAAAATGTTATTTATATACTTGTGTGCACTTAAAATACAGATAAATCAGTTGTATAATTTCACCTAATCGATTGAAATACTTCATTATATGTAGAATTTAAATTAAGTCTTTGTTCAAATATTCTTTAAAACATGTAAATACATGGTTTACATGTTTTAAAGAATATTTGAACCAACGGTACCAAAAATAATATGCCTCATGCCTTTAATTGTTATTAAAAAAGCAGGTAATTGTATAAAGGGCAGTTATTTAAAGAATTAACAAATGTATGCTTTCGTAAGGAACGCAAGAATGTAAGGAAATGCAACAATTTGTCGCAATGTGATTTGATTTGCCGCTCTGGAAAAACTCTCAGGACCACCTGGAAAACCTGGAAAAGTCAGGGAATTTTTTTCTACTTTTGAGTGGGAACCCTGTTTTTATTAAAGGCTTGTCAACAAATAATTGTACCTTGTAAATTTTTAATTTAATTAAATACAGTAATCACATGCAAACATTGTCTTTGTTTATGAATGTGTGATAATTTATTATTATAAATGAATTAAAAATTGTGTTACTTAAACGATCTTTGCTGTTTTAAGGATGTTTTTTTAATTAAATGCCTTTTTAAAAGTGGTAAAATTGACTTATGACTCCTTATAAAATTAATTAAGGTCCTTAAAAATTGCTTTTAAGGTCCTTAAAAAGTCCTTAGAAGCTCCTTATTTTCAATTTCTGAAAATGAGTACGAACCCTAAAAAGGATGAAACACACGTGGGGGGATGCGTTGTTAAAACATTTATCCCCCATGTAAGTAAGAGGGCATATTTATGATTCTGGGTGGTTACGATGGTGGCCCCCCCCCTGGTATGTAACTTCTTTTACTACCAATTCGTGAAAGGGAGGTCTTGTTATTATGCATTCTAATGTCATACGTGTGTTCCTTTTGTCTAATTATGAAACTCTTCTATGTGTATCCCACGTAATTGGTGTTTTGTCCCTCCGTGTCGTTACCAAGCAAAGGTATCGCGTATACACAATGTCGGGATTCCATGTTAGCCAGATCGTGGTCTTTTCTAATCAGTTGAAAAATGTTAGTAGTTGTCAAGCCAAGCCAAAATCCAATCTGAAGAGGCTGTAAATCTTTTTCAAGGCGCCTTCAGATTGGATTTTGGCTTGACAGCTGCTGACATTTTTCAACTGGTTAGAAAAGACCATGATCTGGCTAACATGGAATTCCGACATGGAGGAGTTTCAAAATTAGTTAAAAGTAGCACATGTATGACATTAGAATGCATAATAACAAGACCTCCCTTTCACGAATTGTTTGTAAAGGAAGGTACATACCGTCATGGGGGAGGCTAGCATCGTAACCACCCTGAATTATAAATATGCCCTCTTACTTGCCGAAAGCATTATGATTGATTTCATGGGGGATAAATGTTGTAATGACTCACCCCCCACATGTGTTCCATCCCTTTGGTTTTCTGTTATATCAAAAGAAACATGATTGTTGTGACGGACCAATCACCGACCCAGACATGGGCATACCCACACAACAACAAATACTGAGACCCAGTTTCTTGTTATGCAAGTGCAATAGGCATTAGGTCTGCTTATAAATATGCTCACTTTGCTGTTTCTTAATCACATCTGAAGATGGTTCCAGGAGGAACCGAATAAGCTCATGTTTCTTTTAGCGTATTAGGTTTAATATATTATCTATTTTATCTTCATTGTTTTATCGTGCATAAGATGGCGATTATGATGTTAAGGGTACCATTCTAGACATGAATTTTTATTCAATTTATGTACTCTGAAGAATTTGACTTTGTAAAACCATCACGTAAGGGTGAGTTTCATGCATATTGCACTTTGTGTAGCATTGATTTCTCTGTTTCTCACACTGGCCGTGGAGACATTGTCACACATGTTAGAACTAACAAGCACATATAAAAAAAAAAAAAAAAAAAAAAAAATCATGATAGCGCAAAAAGTGTGTGCAACATGGATCATTTTGTTTCAGTGCCGAATGATTTTCAAACGATTCATGCAGAAGTTCTGTTTACCGGATTTTTGTTGAAACACAACATACCACTAGCGGCAGCTGATCATGTTTCCTGATTGTTATCAGCTGTTTCCCAACTCCTCAGAAAATAGTAAAAAGATATGCATGTGGCAGAACAAAAAACTTCACATATTGTTCAAGAAATGGCAAAATATCATTCAAAAAATGTCCTCTGTGCTATTAAAAGTAAATCGTTTTCTGTCGCAACTGACAGTAGTAATGATGCTGACAATCAACTTAACCCAATTGTGGTAACGTACTTTGATGATCATTGCAAGCAAGTGAGATGCATGCTGTTCTCTTTGTCATGCCTATAAACCAGTTCAACGGGTGAAAATATTGCCAAACTTGTGTCCGAAGAATTCAGTATCATGGTATTCCGTGGATGAACTGTCTTGCCTTATCGTGTGATAACACTCCTGTTATGGTGAAGAGAAAATGGAGTCTCTGGAAAAAATAGTGTCTCATTCTCTAAACCTGAAACTCATTAACAAGGTTTGTTAATCTTCTTTTATACTTAAATACTATTTTTTTTTTGTAAATATTTCTTTATTTGTATTAATCATTAATTGTAATAAAAAAATAGAGAAACCTATAATATATAACAGGGTGTCTACTGGTAATGAAAGTCATGAAAAAGTAATGAAATTGAGTGGGTGGTCATAAAATTGTCTTTTTTTGTATCGACACCTGAATGAAGACAAGTTTGTGCACCTAGAAGAAAATATGAACCGGCAATCTTATATACTGGCATGTAGTCGATTCCCCATGAAAGCGAAAAGCACCGGCTGACACAAGCAAGAATACAGAATGACAAGAATACCTGGTAGAAGCCAGCAACGTCAATTTATGCAACTTATGGACTTTGAGAGAGACTTGATCATCGGGCTGAAAACCACAGGGTGGTCAGTGCGCCATATAGCCCGCCACGTCGATTGTTCTGATCATACCGTCCGACTGTGTTGGGAGTAGTGGACACACGATGAAGCCTCTCCGGATGGATAAGAACTAAAAGAACTCAAAGATAAGAAAAGAAAGCTTATAGAAAAGGCAAAAGAAGAAGCTGAAGTTCTAGATTCTGAGATAAAAAGTTTAGCTAAGATATTTAAACACTGAGTCTTTCACTGTGAAATTTCAGTCTTCATAAGAATTACGATGTTAAAAGAATTTTTGTATTAATAGATGTAGTGATAAATATTTCTGAAAATAGCCATACCCCATCCTAGATGAAAGTTGAATGTTTTTATTTCTTTAAACACATAGAATTTGGTAAATGGCATAGTGCAAGTCATGCAGAATTACATTATTCATGTTAACAAGCAATTTTAGTGGCATAAGAATTACATTCAGCTTTCATCTCAACTGGCTTGTAGGTAGGAGTTCATAAGTCCCCCCCCTGCCGTTAAAAAATAACCTGGGATATCAAGCCAAGGGTACTAGATTATGAGTCTAGAATGGTTGTCATTGTGTCACGCATTGTCGAGAAGTCATGAATTTAACTGAAGATGTCATGAAAAAGTCATGAATTTGGTTCATTGGAAATCAGTAGACACCCTGTATAATTTTATTATTTATAAATTGTAAATACGCACTCCGCCGAACGCGCATTGATGTCTCGGTTTTTGATTTTGAAAAGTTGGCAGCTCTGTGTGTAGGTGGTCAGCCAACAGATACTGGTAGCACGCAGCGGTTAAGAACCTGTCCAGACACACTAATGGACCTAATGTGTCCGTGAGAAGGCTCCCCATGGCCTCATGCTATTGACACTACACCCGCACCCTCCCATCAACTTCGTACAGCTAAAATCGGTATTCATCTGACCGCACGATGCAGCACTACCCTGCAGAGGTGTAGTTTTTATGTTTCCGGCACTAGGCAAGGTATAATGTCCGATGACGAGCAGTCATTAATATAGACAATTGACATGGATTAAGATCATCAAACAAAGTCATCAGTCAACAGTGGCATGGATAAGGTATCGGCTCCCATAGTTCCAGGGTATACAGCATGCTCCATACCTTTCACTCGCTGACGCAGCTTGGTCTTCCGACATTTAACCAGGGTGTGATTTGCACCACCGTTGCTAAGTGGTCAGTTTGTACAAACCTCGATAGTGTACGTCAACCCCGGCCATCAGTGGCATGTAGTCAGCCATCGCTTGCTCTGTGAGGGCTGGCACATCCGTTGATGGTATACTCGCAGTACAAGGTATATAGATTAGAGAGAGGTAGGCCCGTCCGCAAGTCAACTGGTATTGGCTGACCTCCACGGCGCACCCGTGACGTCAGCGGTGTGCTGGCTCGGAGCAGGACTGGCAAAGAATATAAACGCTTCGCGTGCTATTCTTTGGGACTGGTCCGACTGACCTGAGAGAAGTTTCTGTAAGAACGTATTCACAGCACCACGCAGTTTACCACCAAGGTATATAGATTAGTTTACCACTACCACCAGTGTTTACCCCTAAAAATTTACATTTCTTCTGAGTGATTAAAGCAAATTGCATAAATGAAATAAAAAGGATATGTAGTAAATAAAAATAAAAATATGAAATAAATAGGAGATGTAGTAAATAACGCCCAGAAGAAATCGCGACTCGTTCGAAAAAAATAAATAATAATAACCAGTTTCATTCTGTTGATAGCTAACCAAAGTTTTTGATTTGATGCCATATCTATTTAGTAAATAATCAAATGGCGGCAACAACTACTCATCACTTTTTTCAGTTAATGCTAATTTTTACTTAATTAAATTTTGGACACTAACACTAGTGTAATGAAAGTAAAATTGTAATGAAAATAAAACTTGTTTAAAGTTTCCGAAAAGTTTGAGTAGTAAACAATATAAATGGAAACATACCTTGGATAAGAATTCTTGTTTTTACTCATGTACTTTGCTTCTCATCCACTAAAGCTGCACTTTTCATCCACTGTTTGGCCTTTTTCTTTGTTTTATTTGCCACTTGCGTTTTTAAGGTCTGATTTAAGAACTTCACTCAGATGAAAATTCGAAGCCTTGAATACATTTTTAAAGCTTTCTCGTCAACATGAGGATATATTTTTTTTAATTATTCGAATAAGCATTTAACTATTCCGTTTTTATTTTTTTTTTATTTGACTCCGTGAATTCTTGTAAAGTGTTCCTTAAAACGTTTGATTAGTTCAAACCACTGATTAGATGGCTCTGTAAGTCCTCCTCTGTTCACTGCTTGTAACCATGACGATATATCTTTCTCTTCAGTTGCTTCTTCAGCCAGTAAGGGTAATTTAACGCGAAAGGATATGTATCCTGCTATGTATTTCAAAGCATCTTCCTCTTTTTTCCCCAGTGCCGCATCCTGAATGCATTCGTTACTTGTTTGACCATTCATATTTACAAATCCCAAGTCAGTAGTTTCGGGAAATTCTGTGGCGACGTTTTGTTTCAAGTCAGGTTGCAAACCTTTTAAACAAAGATTTGTCATGAAAGTTTCGTCGCTCTTTTTTACGTTTGAGTGTGGAGAAGGCCCAATGAGTTTGCCACTCAGTAGCAAAGGGCGCAATCTATACTTAAATTCACTGGGCAAAGGATGATCATATGCATGTCCCATACCTCTGATTTGTGAAAATAAATTTTCCAGGCAACCTTGGTTTAATCTAGTGGTGAGGAGGAAACGAATGCCTACACCACTTTCAGTTATATGCTTATAAAGGCTGATTAAAGATGTTATGGAAACAATAAAACCTTGCTGAAATGCCAAAAGATGTTTTTTTCCGCACACTTGCATTTGCGCTATCGAATCTTTCATGCTTTCCAGAATGTTTTTCTGTTCCTATATATTAGTACCATAAGGTCGCCTTAGACGAACAACGAGAATTTAGTACGTCAAATGAGTCATTCACAAGTTGAACGAAGTTTGCTACTTCTGTTTCATTCGGGAAAATGAACCTAATCGCTGAGGTAATGTGATGCGAAAAAGTTGGGCGGCAAGTGAAACGTTCATTCATTCAGCACCTCTAACAATGACATGAGTAATACTTAATGTTGGGCACAGTTTCAGTTCTCCCTTTTCTTTCTCAAGGAGAGTTTGGAAAATATTTTTATTGATGACAGTTCCCGTTTTAAGCTTTATCCCATTGTCGAGTAAGTAGTTTCTTAACAGCTTTAGAAGATGAGGCACATCAGTAAATACAAATATAGGCCTTGCATTATCCACTGGGTTCAGAAAAGAAGTTTTGTATAAGTTAATGCCAAGTGTTTTCCACAGTGACTGGCTACAATCTGGAATCCAATTTTTCGATTTCTGTAATGATGTGAAATAAGATATCTTTCATCATTCTGCAATCAAAATCATAAAAAACAGGTTGTTTACATGAATATGTCAAGCCCCTTATCATGACAACTTGAATAGATTTATGAGGACCCATGACCGTATCTTCAGCATGATCGTACACCATCTTTCCATCAAAACTCATTTCATCCATTAATAAAACGCAAAATCTTTCAAATCGAGTTAGATTTTTGGCATTCTCAGCCATTATTTGGAGGACCTCCCAGAGAAATCCTGGAGCAAACTTAACGTGAGACACCCATTTTTTTAAAGTACTTATACCAAGCAACGGAATATGCATTTGGCTCCGAATGAAAGAATATGGACGCTTTGATAAGCCGCGCAGAGTCAGAGCCCTAACTATATCTTCTGGTGCCCAGTTAGTTCTTTTTCTCGTTAAAAGCTTGGGTTTCAGGAAAAACTCCCCGTAACGGGGCATTTACTTCATTTGAAATATTTTTCTTTTCTTCTGCTGTGTTATTTTTCTTGGGTTTTATCTTTTGTAATTTGGAAATTCTAGAAGACATCGTACGAATCTTCATATATGAATGTTGTGCCCTATTTTGCCAAAATAAACACTCTTTCCTTAAACTGCCATTGGATTTAGTGAGGTCATTTACTCAGGCATTCAGTTCAACAATTTCCTGGTTTTTCATTTCATTATCCTCTATTGATAAAAATGGCAGATGATTACTATTATCTATATATACTTCAGGACGCACATCTTCTGTAGGTGAACATAATTTTAGTCTTTTCGGAGGAATATTCTCAGTAACTTCTACCACATAACATTTTAGTTCTCTGTTGTAAAGCCTCTTTATTCGTTTCTTGCATTCGGGTACAAGCGGTGAAGTCGTTTTGCAAATACTTGCATGAGGTACAACACCTTTCTTCAATCGTTTCGTACTATTACCTCCCAATAACTCACTTTTCAGATCTCTTATAAAGTCTTCATCCGCGAAATGCGATGAACATATTCTTGCATTTTCAACATTGGAAACATCTTCACGACGACACGCGTTCAACCACACCTTTCTTTGAAGCACATCTTTCGGAAAACGATAATAGGTAACACCCGAAGCAGTTTTTTCGTGGTTTTTACAACTTGCAATGGCGCAGCCTAGCATGGCTTTTAGAAAACGTTTGTTTTGTTATCCAAGCAAACACGTACTTACACTATACGTAAGATACAATGTAATTAAATATATTTTAACTACACGTTAAGATAGCTATTTACAAAGATGTACAAAGAAAATTTAAGCAAAACCACATGCAATATAATATGTGTGTGTTAGCAAATAATCAACACAGTAGCAAGCCAACGAGCAACGAGTATGACTAGACACAATGAAACACGAACCAAAGAATATAAACGCTTTGCGTTTATATTCTTTGCACGAACGGCGATCTTTTGTTCCCAGCGCACCGTTGACGTCACAACAACAGCGCTCCCTCACCACAAGTTGCCACTGCATCCTGAAAACCGGTTCTCTGGCCTCCCTCTCTCTCTACATACCTTGCTCGCAGTACACCCTTGATACAGTTGCCTTTGGAAACCCTAGGGTTCTTACTACTCGGATGATAGAATGACCCACCTGTCTTACTCCAATAATGTGTCCACAATCAAAGTTGCTCAGATCACCACATTTACCCATGTTGTTTTTTTATTGTGATACATTGTTTGGAAGCCCTGTTGTCCACCTATTTATCACCTGTGTTCAATTCGGGCCTGTTCCACTCTGCTCTGGAGATGCCCGTATCAACTGCCCATCACCCCTAACTCTATTTTGTCTACTGACTGTATGGTGTGAAGATGGATTTACAAAACAAAGAAAGAAAAACTTTGCTTATTTTAGATATTGCATCAGATTTTCCAAATGAGTGGTGATGATCAAAAATAGTTGCATTGTTTCACCAAACTGATAACCCAGCAATTGAAATATAAATTCCCACAATTGTGTTATGATCTTGTAATAAATATTTCGAACCCAGTGTTACCAAAGAAAGCAGTAATAACAGCAGTAAAAAAAAATAAATAAATAAATAAACCTGAAAAACAATGTATTCACATGAATAGAATCATAACTATTCTATTCATTTGAATTCATTGCTTTTCAATCCTAAGCTCAAGTCTCATCCAAAAATTCTGGAACAAATTGTGGTCTGCACAGAATGTTTATACAAATAGCATAGCAGAAATCTGGCAGATGTTTTAAGGAAGATTCAAACTTACACTGACAGAGCTGATTAACCAACAGCATTTCTTGGAATATGGTTAATATAATTAAATTCTATTTTTTCCTTTTTTTACTTGAAGAACTGCCAAATATTCTTCATATGCTCTGAGTTCTTTTGTATTTTCAAAAATTTCTAGCTTCTAGGTCTTTTCTCAATGATTAGAAACTATATCAAAGGCTTTGTTTAAAGTCTGTGAATAAGTGTTTTTAAATTACTTTGTCAAAAATTTATTGATTTTTTCATAATGTGCTTTTAGCCACAAAAATCTAATAATGGTCAGTGCATCTCATACATACATACATACATACATACATACATACATCATCATCATCATCATCATCATTGTCAACCATTATCAATCCACTGCTGGACGAAGGTCTCCCCAAGTTTCCTCCACAACGGTCTGTCTTGTGCCAGTCTCCTCCATGTCACTCCCGCATATTTACGAATTTCATCCACCCATCTCCCATGTGGTCTTTTTCTGGGTCTTTTCCTGTCCCTTGGAATCCAATCTAAAATTTCGGCTGTCCATCTATGGTCTGTCCTTCTGGCAGTATGTCCAGCCCATTGCCATTTCAGGGATTTAACTCTGATCATGATGTCTTCCACTCTCGTCATTTTTCGGATCCACGAGTTCCTCTTCTTATCTCTCCTGGTTATACCAAGCATGCACCTCTCCATGCTTATTTGAGTTGTCTGCAGCCTTTGTATGTCTCTTTTAGTTAAGGTCCACGTCTCTGCACCATACGTAAGCACTGGAAGGATGCATTGATCAAACACTTTTTCTTTTAAGACATAATGGCATATTGCTCTTGAAAATTATGCTGTTTCTTCCAAAAGCTCTCCAGGCAAGTTTTGTACGCCGATTAATTTCTTCATCAATGTGACCCTCACTTGATATCTGCTGTCCAAGATAAACGTACGTGTCTGTTATCTCCAGCTTTTCTCCATCAATCGATAAATCTTCATTTCTTGTAAAAGCATTGAACATCACTTTTGTCTTCTGAAAGTTCATTTTTAATCCCACTTCTTTACTCTTGTCAGCAAGTTCCTGGATCATACTCTGCAGCTCTGATGGGGTAGTTGCAAAATGACTACGTCATCAGCAAAACGAAGGTGGGTTAGATAATCTCCATTAATCTTTATCCCTTTGTTTTCCCAGTTCAGTGATTGAAAGACATTTTCCAATGTGGCATTAAAGAGCTTCGAGATATGGTGTCACCTTGTCTCACTCCCCTTTCCAATTTTTATGTGTGTTGTATTTTCAAACAGCCGAATCTTTGCACTTGCATTTTCATAGATGTTATTAATAATATTAATGTATGCATCTTCAATACCGCAGGATTTCAGAGCCGTGGTAACTGCTGATGGTTTCACCGAATCAAAGGCTTTTTCATAATCGATAAAAGCCATGCACAATGGAAGTTCATATTCCCTCGCTCTTTCAATTAGTTCTCTCAGTACTTGGATATGATCTATTGTGCTGTAGCCACTCCTGAATCCAGCTTGTTCTCTCGGTTGAGCCATGTCCAGTGTTACCTTCAAGCGGTGTGAAAGAACTTTAGTGAAGATTTTATAAACCACTGATAGGAGGCTGATAGGTCTGTAGTTCCTGAGATCCTCAATGTCACCTTTTTTATGTAGCAGGATCATTGTAGCATTGTTCCAATCCTCAGGAATCTTCCCTTCATTAAGGCATTGAGTGAAAATTTGGGCGAGTACTGTTTCGATTTCTCCACTTGCTTCTTGTATGATGTCTATAGTAATTCCATCTTCTCCTGGAGCTTTCCCCCGCTTCATGTTCTTGATTGCATGAGCAACTTCTGCTGGGAGGACTGGAAGAACTCTGGTACCTTTCATGATGTCTGGAGTACATGTATCATCCCTTTCATATAATTTGGAGTAGAAATCTTTCACTCTTGTCAAAATTTCGCCTCTATTTCTTGTTATAGAACCATCTTCTTTTTCTCAGAGCCATAATCTGTTTTCTTCCCTTACTGAGATGTCCCTTTGCTATCTTAAGGCTTTGGTTGTTTTCAATTGCTTTCCTCACTAGCTCACAGTTGAATTTCCTTACGTCTTCAGTGATACTTTTTTCGTGTTGTCTTGCATAGCTCTATATATTCCACTTTGGAAGTCACATCTTCTTTAGTTGTCCTCATCTCTCTTCTTTTTTGCATCAACATTTTGGTTTTTCCTGATAATTTGTTCACATGCAACTTGTTCTTAGACCCAGCTAATTTTGTTGCTGTTTCCATTAGAGCTTTGGTTACTTTTCTGTTAACTTCCGAAATATCCACTTCTTCCGATACATACATACATACATACATACATACATACATACATACATACATACACATGTTTTCAAGTGTTTAAAATATTGCAAAAATATTAATTTGATGAAATAAATAATATAGTGAGTCAACAACCAACCAAAAATATGATTTGTTACGCAAAAGCAATAGTAATAGAAAAAACCGAAAAGAACAACTGTGACATACATTCTGCATAGATGCCAACTAGTACGGATTTTCCGTAATTTTAAGGATTTTTGGTTGCTGTTACGGAAGTACGGAAACGCCGCTGAAATTACGGAAAATCGCCATTTGATTTAATTTTCTGAGATAGAAAACAAATTTTCATCAACTTAAAAATTTTTGTTGGTTCTTCAAGTTTTTCTGGGGGGGGGGGATAAATGCTACATTCAGGGCTGCTAGACCTGCGCCAATTGCGCCAGCCCGCGCTAAAACGTTCTTGCGCCATTCTGCTAAAAAATCGCTGGTTTAAATCTACGCCAATTTTGCGCCAAAAGTTAAAATTTAACGGTCATCGATATTTTAGCGTTATCTTATGACATTCGAAATCGATTCAGCTGTTAATTCGTACGTGAATTTCCTTCCGCGGATTCGCGTAGTCCCCCTTTTTTTTTTTTTTTTTTTTTTTTTTTTTTTTTTTTTCGAGATCGATGCAAAAGTGAAGAAATTTTTCGCGCGCGATGTTGCTTCTGTTCAGTATTGTTAAATATAATTTCATTGCATAATTTCAGCTTGAAATTGTAGGCAACGATTTCTGAAAACGGAAGTTAGGTCCGCCCAAAATTTCCCCGTAATCTTCGTCGACGAAATTTCTCACTGATTCGAGGAATTCCGTCCTTTTTTGTTATCATTTGGACCATGTACGAAATCGATGCATAACTGAACTTAAATTTTGGGAGAACTGGCAGCGGGGGGAGGGGGTCGTTTTCTCCGTCGGAGGACGGACTTTCATCCTTCGAAAACGGAAAGTAGACGGAAGTAAGATTTTTCTGGTAATCGTATTTTTTTCTCGCGTTGTTTCCTCTACCCAGTATTGTTAGATATCATTTTATTCCATAAATACTTGTATTTCAGCTTTGAAAATGTTGGATAAATTTCCGAAAACTGAAGGCTTGAAAAACGTTATTTCAAGCCATGTTTCCCGATTCAGCAATCGCAAAAAAATATTTGTGTGGAAGAACCAAGGCTACTGCACTAATTCAGCACATGGCCAGTGTTTCTACAAGTAACATTGTATCTGAAGTTTAAAAAAAAAAAAATCCTTTTTCTCTATCTACGGACGGAAGTAATGATGCTCAAGCAAATAAACTGTATCCCATTACGGTAACATATTTTGACAAAAAAATAGGGAAAAATTCAACTATTTTGTTATTGGTTGAATCAAGTAATAATACAGGTGAAGGAATATTCATCGTTTTGAACAATGAGTTTGTTAAAAAAAATATCTCATGGAGCAACTGTGTGTCATTTTCCTGTGACAATGCTAACACTATGATAGGTCAAGTAAAAGGTGTTGTTTCTCACATAAAGAAGGTTTAGCTTGCAATCATAGTGCAGCGATGTTCATGCCATTTAGTAAATTTAGCTGCACAGAAATCTGCTACTCAACTGAAAGGATTTAATGTTGAGCAGTTTCTGATACAGCTGTACTTTTTTTTTTTTTGGAGAAAAGTTCAAAGAGGAAACACAATCTAAAACTGAGTCAAGCTGTTTGTGGTACTAAACCACACAAAATTCTAAAGCATGTCAATACTCGTTGATTATCACTTTTGGAATCCATTGACAGAATTTTTAGAACAGTGGGAGGCTCTAGACCATTATTTCAGTGACAATGAAGAAGCTAATTCACAGTATAAGAACCTTGCAAGTATGATTAGAAATTCTTCATCTAAGCTTTATTGTCTTTTTTTTATCTGCTACTCTTCCTTTGTTTACATCTGTTAACATGTTCTTGCAGCAGGAAGCTCCGCTTGTGCATGTATTAAAAAGAAAACTTCATAGTCTGTTATCTGAATTGCTTGTACGACTTATCAAGCCATCGGCATTTGATGTGACAGCAATATCTCTTGCAGATGGAAATTTTGAAAGAAGGAGAAATCAAAAAGAAAACTGTGATCTCGTAATTGGGTCAAAAGTGAGATCTTATATAGGCACAACTGCAGATTTGAGTGAAGACACAGTGGCTACTTTTTATTCTGAGGTAAGGGAATTTTACAAGACAGGCTGCAATTACATTTTAAGAAAATTTCCACTTAATGATGAATTTCTGAGTCATGCAGAAATTGCAGATGTAGTATTAAGGCAAAGTGTTTCTTTTGCATCAGTCCAATATATGTGTTCCCTGTTTCCAGTTTTGAAACCAGAAGAATCTGACAAGGTGGAATCTGAATTTACTCACTACCAGTTTGAAAATTTTAACTGTGCTGTTACTTCTGGGAAGAATGGATGAAGTGTGGCGCAGGATTTCTTTAATGAAAAATGAAAGTGGCCGGTTAAAGTATGAATCATTAAGCAAAATTATGAAAATGATTTTAATAGTCCCTCATAACAATGCAAGTACAGAAAGAATTTTCAGTATTGTGAAAAAAAACATGAATGAATTCAGACCTAATTTAAGTACTCATGTGCTGTCTTCTTTATTAGTAGAAATAATAAACAGCATTGCACACAGTGAACTATCCTATCAGAAGAAGTTTTTGCAAATTGAACTAAGGAAGGCCAAAATGGCAACTACAGCCAGTTTATCATCATAATTTGGCCAACATTCCAAGGAATAATTTTTCTTTGTGTCTGGAAGTAATTTATTATATTTTTTGGGTAGACAGTATTTTAAATTTTCCCACTAGCAAATTATTTTGTATTATTATTATTTTGTTAATAGTTCTGACAGATTAAAATTTGTTGCAGTGTTAAATACCCAAATTTGCCACTGTAGACTGGATTACTGAAAATTACTGAAAAAAAAATTGTTACTGAAAATTACTGAAAAATTAACATGTTGGTCACTGAAAACTACTTTTAGAGGTTGGCATCTATGATTCTGGTATCGACCTACCACTCCCCTGGAAAATATTGATTAAGGAACAATAGGGTGCAATGAATAGAAGGGGAAGGTTGCGTACGGAAGTGCTGGGAGTTGGCAGAAGCAATGGCCGCATGGAACTTTGATTTTTCGAAACTGTAAAGTGGCAACAGCCCAAAATAATGATGTCACGAATCTTGATGAATATGAGACTGCGGTTTAGTCGAAAGTGGCAGAGTGAGTGTGATCACAAAGAACACAGCAGACATTGTTCCTGAAGATGGTAATGCGTACATTACCGAAATGCATAGGAAAAGAATATCGGAAGGACATCATTCCTTATGCTTTGGTCACCATGATTTGGCATTTTGGGAGGGGTTTTTTGTGTGTGTGTTATTTAATATATTTTTCCACTTCATTCTGAGGCAGCGTTGTAATGTTTCAGCTGTGCTTTTTACGTTGTACATGACAAGAGTTCGACCATTTTCGTACTCGAGAATTTTAGTGTTTTATGTTGGTGCTTGCGTGGGTTGTTTCATATTCTTTTTTGTGAAGTTTGGTGACATACTAGGTTGAGAATAGAATTTCAGTGTGGTGTGTGTCTTGAGGGAATCCTGTCATATCGAAGACTTGGTTGGAACAACGTAATCGCTCAACGAATGACACTGCGGTGAAAGGTATGCTCTCCCTATTCGTTTTTGATGTATTATTTTTTATTTTATCCCAATTCGTTTAAACTCATTCTAATTCAAAAATTTTTTTTCTTCCAATTCGTCTAAATTCGTATCAATTCGGTGGTTGTATGTTCACCCAATTCGTTTTTGCTGTATTATATTTCATTTTTGTAGGAACTACAGTATTTTTAAGGATTTTAGAGTAAAGTTTTTATATATTGAGATTTTAAAGTTATCAATGAGTTTCCTCCTTATGTCATACCCAGAGACCTGGAGACAACATGCAGAAAGTTTTATAACAAACATAACTTTTTTATAAAGGACTCGTGTTTTTCGTCAAAAATTACATTTCAGCATGTTATTATTGGAAACTTAGGAATACAGTCAAACCTCGATTTAACAACCTTCAAGGGACCAACAACCTTGTACGTAAAATCGCGGAATTTTTTAAATCGAGGAAGCCTTTCAAATGAAAATTTTAAATTAAGCTAGTGTTCATAACAGAATACATAAGCAGCTGAGTTCTCTTTGTTTCGGTGAAATTCAAATTATGTACAGTACTTTTAATTACGAATTTTTTATCAAAAATGTTATGATACGTACACATTTACTTTGCATATTAAATACATAATTCATTATATGATGCTACATTTGATGCATGATAAATTTCGATTTGATGCTACATATATTCATTATACATAGCATTAAAATTCAAGCGTACTTTAAAATTGCAAGAAAAATACAATAGTTAATTTTATTCCCGAGCATTTAAGCTTCTTAAATAATGATTTCAGTATCCTAGACTGCATGAAACAGAACATCAATTAGTACTAATTAACTTGTAAAAACAGAATATGTGTTGATTGACTTTTTACACTGAAGAAAAGAAATGCTTTAGAAAAGATTGCTTATGTTTTTTCTGAATGTTTAGCTTTATAAATTGCAACTTCAATTTTATGAAGTGCATGAAAATCATCATTAATATCGAAGGACATCAAGTACTTTTTATCATATTCTAAGCTGTTAGCAGCATCACTAAAGCAGCTAACTTTCAGTTCTGCTTCATCAGAATCTGATGCATTTAGTCCGATCTGTTCATCGAAAACATCATCAAGGGATTGCATATGTGCTAACTTCTAACGTGAAAATGCTGGTTAATATAGTTTTGTGGTTTACAAAATAAAATATGTTCGCTAAATTGAGGAAATGTGTTCGTTAAATCGGAAAACGGCAAGCATTAATTTCAATATGGTTTTTGGGACCATAAAAATTTTACGCAAAATCGCGGAATTCGTTAAATCGCAGTCCATTAAATAGGGGTTTGACTGTGTTATATAGGTAAAGCTCACATACTTGGGTTATCGCTAAGGATATTTAGGAAGTTTTTCTGTGTTTAAAAATATTATTTGTTGTCAAATATTTTAATGCCCAATCTTTTGATCTAGATGGGGCTCTAAGTTACAATCTTTGAGATGTTTCCATTAAAATACTATGGAACATATCTTCTCTTTTAAAAGATTAATAAACACATTTGTTGGTGTAGAATATTTTCATAAAATGAAGCTTCAACTCAAACAACCATCCCATTTGTTAGTTGCACAACTCATTCTTAAATTATGTTTGGAAGTACTATTTATGAATTTAAAAAAAAAGTGTTGCCAGTGTGCCTTTTGCTTCACTAATCATAGTAAATCAATTATATTTATTTTATGTATTGATTTTTTATGTACATACTGTTCAGTGTCAGCATTCATCAGAGTAAAGATGTCTAATCAACCAATTATTTTTTCTTTCAATATGTTTTGCCTGTAGAAATAATAGAAAATCTCTTCAGACGTTTGTGTACCATTAACCATGTGATCCACCATATTCACATCTGTGCATGGTTCTATTTGTGTACGTGTGTTTCACTTCAACAAATGAAATAAGATGTGCGAGTATGGAATGTTTAGCTGCTTGATTAGTAGGCTGTGAGATTGTATCTGTTCTACCTGTTTCATGTACGTCTCGTGTTCTATCTGTTTCATGTACAAATATGTCAGAAATGCTTTCAAAAGGATTTGCAAGATTTACTGTATGTACTATTAATTTTTCCCCAGACACATTTCAGTTTTCTTGATAGTTGTTAAAAATGGCTTCTCGCTTCTGACCTTCATACTGAATTAACTGGCTTATGATGTAATTTTTGACTTATTAGTCAATTGTGTTTCTTGATTATAGATTACCACCAATATATCCAGATCAAAATTATTAAGTTCATCTTACTGTACAAAGCCATGCACACCACTTCAGGGAGCGAGAAATGAAAAGGAGAAATATAAACAAGATGAAACAAGATGGCAGCAAGAAAAAGAGCAAGCTATACTGAAAAAGCAACAGCTTTTGCAGATGAAAGTTGAAAGCACAAAGAGGTTGGATTTTTATGTTTCCTCGTGTCCTTTGACATTTTCTTTTTATGATGTGGTTATGGTTGCTAATCATTGCTTTTTTGTGTGTGGGTGTGTGCACATATGTACACAAAAACACATGTCTGCATGTATATTCTTTTCTTCAGATTGTATGTGCCTCTCCTCTCACTTCAGAAACTGCACACAATTACTTTTCCTCTAAACACTGGATTATAAAAAAAGCAAAGCAGAATAAATTTTGCCCTATTTAATTTATTACAAACAGATCAATAAATGAATGTGACAAAATAAATATGTACTTAGCCCATGCATTTTATAGGATGTGAAATAAGCATTGTTTCATAAAAATAATGGGACTCAATTGATTGCACTAATTATTACATTTCATATTGATGAAGAACAACAAAATTTCCACTTCTGTTAAGTTCCTATAAGTCCATCAGAAATGTATAGATCCATTTGGAATAAGTGTGGAATTTTCTCACTCTTAATAAGTTTTCATTCCACTACTGATAATGGCAGTAGTGGAATGAAAAATTTGTGTGATGGACCCTGCCCCCCTCCCCCTCTCTCTCTCTCTCTCTCTCTCAAAACGAGCAGATAACTTAAACCGTTGCAGTAATCTAAGCAGTTATGGCTGTGTCCACCTGTAAATTAAAGGTAGGGACAATTTTCTTTGTGTATTCTTTACAAAAATAGCTTTTTTTGTTTGGAGCAAAAACTTAAAATTTCCCTTCAGTCAGTTAAAATAAACTTCAATTTGCATGAATTTTTTTGCTTTGGGGTTCTTTTCAGGACTGATAAGTTTTTGTCCAATTTAGGTAAAAATTTTAGGATCAGTTTCTGTTTGCTATTTATAGTTCATATAAAAATTATAGCTAATTTCATAAAGAATTTCATGACAAAGTGATTTAGAAAATGTTTATTTTACATGTCTGCCACATGTAAATGTAGGAATAACATAATTTGTGAGTCCAATTAAAAAGAAAGTCCATAATATTTATGTTATCTCCATCAACAACTGGGTGATCTACTCTGTTAGTTGGGGAAGAACACTACATTTGTTTCATCTGGCAAAAAAAAAAATGTGCATATGGAAAAGAGAATTTTTTTTTTTTTTTTTTTGTCCTTGCACAAAAAGAATTTTTTCACGGTATGTAGGTATCATAGCTGTAGATAAACAAAGCAATATCATGACACATCCATACATGCACATCAAGAAGACGAGAATTAGAAATGTTAGTGTTGCCACTGAGATAATATATATATATATATAAATTCATGCTAATTCTGGAATGGAAAGGAAAATTTTAGGAAAGCTACAGTTTTGTTCAGGCTAGCAATATACTCTCATGATCTTATGTTCATGCAAATTGCTGCTTTCAAAGTACAGTCAAACCCCTTAATGGAATAGCCAATTTGTCATAAGAAAATATTCCAATCAGTGGGATATTACATTATCCAGGATCTCTCCAAATAAATTCACATACGTATGCATTTGCATACGAACTCAAGTACGTATAACTACGTAAATACATGGTGAAGAAAAAAATGTTTAAAGAACGGATAAAAACTAAGTTAAATGTTGCATTATAGCGACTTAAAATTTTATTCAGTACAGTACTGTACATATAATTGCAAACAATTTGATAAAATACATTACAGTACTGTAGGTGTAACATTCATGGCTTGGCAAAATAATCTGTTATATATTTTACATTACTTTTTTTTTTTTTTTTTAATTTAATAATTTTGTTACCTGATTTTCCAGTTTATAAAATGTGGGGAAATCCACATTCTTCTTATTTTCCAAAAAGTGTCTTAAAATACTGCATGCATTATTCACTTCGGTATGAGAAGGTATTTCAGTATCCACATCATCATCATCATCTTCTATAATCTCATTTTGCAGGATTTCACTATCAGTTATCTCTCCAAACACCTCTAAGTCATTATCAAAGTTTACGAAATTAGAAAAGTCATCTTCCATCATTCCTTCAGGTGTGGGATCGAGGAGAGGTAAATTAATTTCTTCAAGAGTAGCATCTACCAAAAATTTACACTTGAGAAAAAAAAAAAAAAATTATGCTTTCTATTGAAATTGCATTCCATGATTTATTCATTTCATGAATAGCAATACGTATTGATTTTTGCTTAATGATGTCACCAGCCTCAGCAGCATATCATTAAAATCCAAACAGGCAACGATCTTTTTCGCCACTTCTTTTCAGTAGGGTGAGATAAGGTTGACGTCAAGTCTGGGGGAAATGACCACTTTAACCGGACCATTGTTACAATTGGGTGGGGCCCGTTCTTAAGCCCACCACACTTTGTGCGTGTGTTTTTGTCTGCGAGCAATCGCAACACAAATTCCAAGAAAGATGCCGTAAATGAAGAAACTGCTTTTCCCCTTTGCAACCCTGAAAGAGCAAAAATTTATTGCAATAGCCGGGATTAATCCAATATTATTATTCTGTTTTGGGACACAGGAATTTTATTCTTTTAAGGGGGATATTCCACTACCTGATATTCCATTAACGTATAAATGCTATCACTGAGACGGTGAATTTTGCAGAAGAAAAAGTTTGTGTGGCCTTGAAGTTGGAAAATGACAGTTTTTCTGAGGAGTTTGTTTGCCCCATCAGTGACAGTTGGAAAATGACAGTTTTTCTTAGGAATTTTTGTTTGCCCCATCAGTGACAGTTGGAAAATGACAGTTTTTCTTAGGAATTTTTGTTTGCCCCATCAGTGACAGTTGGAAAATGACAGTTTTTCTGAGGAGTTTGTTTGCCCTATCAGTGACAGTTGGAAAATGACAGTTTTTCTGAGGAGTTTGTTTGCCCCATCAGTGACAGTTGGAAAATGACAGTTTTTCTGAGGAGTTTGTTTGCCCCATCAGTGACAGTTGGAAAATGACAGTTTTTCTGAGGAGTTTGTTTGCCCTATCAGTGACAGTTGGAAAATGACAGTTTTTTCTGAGGAGTTTGTTTGCCCCATCAGTGACAGTTGGAAAATGACAGTTTTTCTGAGGAGTTTGTTTGCCCCATCAGTGACAGTTGGAAAATGACAGTTTTTCTGAGGAGTTTGTTTGCCCCATCAGTGACAGTTGGAAAATGACAGTTTTTCTGAGGAGTTTGTTTGCCCCATCAGTGACAGTTGGAAAATGACAGTTTTTCTGAGGAGTTTGTTTGCCCTATCAGTGACAGTTGGAAAATGACAGTTTTTCTGAGGAGTTTGTTTGCCCCATCAGTGACAGTTGGAAAATGACAGTTTTTCTGAGGAGTTTGTTTGCCCCATCAGTGACAGTTGGAAAATGACAGTTTTTCTGAGAAGTTTGTTTGCCCTATCAGTGACAGTTGGAAAATGACAGTTTTTCTTAGGAGTTTGTTTGCCCCATCAGTGACAGTTGGAAAATGACAGTTTTTCTGAGGAGTTTGTTTGCCCTATCAGTGACAGTTGGAAAATGACAGTTTTTCTTAGGAGTTTGTTTGCCCCATCAGTGACAGTTGGAAAATGACAGTTTTTCTGAGAAGTTTGTTTGCCCTATCAGTGACAGTTGGAAAATGACAGTTTTTCTTAGGAGTTTGTTTGCCCCATCAGTGACAGTTGGAAAATGACAGTTTTTCTGAGGAGTTTGTTTGCCCTATCAGTGACAGTTGGAAAATGACAGTTTTTCTTAGGAGTTTGTTTGCCCCATCAGTGACAGTTGGAAAATGACAGTTTTTCTGAGGAGTTTGTTTGCCCCATCAGTGACAGTTGGAAAATGACAGTTTTTCTGAGGAGTTTGTTTGCCCCATCAGTGACAGTTGGAAAATGACAGTTTTTCTGAGGAGTTTGTTTGCCCCATCAGTGACAGTTGGAAAATGACAGTTTTTCTGAGGAGTTTGTTTGCCCTATCAGTGACAGTTGGAAAATGACAGTTTTTCTGAGGAGTTTGTTTGCCCTATCAGTGACAGTTGGAAAATGACAGTTTTTCTGAGGAGTTTGTTTGCCCCATCAGTGACAGTTGGAAAATGACAGTTTTTCTGAGGAGTTTGTTTGCCCTATCAGTGACAGTTGGAAAATGACAGTTTTTCTGAGGAGTTTGTTTGCCCCATCAGTGACAGTTGGAAAATGACAGTTTTTCTGAGGAGTTTGTTTGCCCTATCAGTGACAGTTGGAAAATGACAGTTTTTCTTAGGAGTTTGTTTGCCCCATCAGTGACAGTTGGAAAATGACAGTTTTTCTGAGGAGTTTGTTTGCCCCATCAGTGACAGTTGGAAAATGACAGTTTTTCTGAGGAGTTTGTTTGCCCCATCAGTGACAGTTGGAAAATGACAGTTTTTCTGAGGAGTTTGTTTGCCCCATCAGTGACAGTTGGAAAATGACAGTTTTTCTGAGGAGTTTGTTTGCCCTATCAGTGACAGTTGGAAAATGACAGTTTTTCTGAGGAGTTTGTTTGCCCTATCAGTGACAGTTGGAAAATGACAGTTTTTCTGAGGAGTTTGTTGCCCCATCAGTGACAGTTGGAAAATGACAGTTTTTCTGAGGAGTTTGTTTGCCCTATCAGTGACAGTTGGAAAATGACAGTTTTTCTGAGGAGTTTGTTTGCCCCATCAGTGACAGTTGGAAAATGACAGTTTTTCTGAGGAGTTTGTTTGCCCCATCAGTGACAGTTGGAAAATGACAGTTTTTCTGAGAAGTTTGTTTGCCCTATCAGTGACAGTTGGAAAATGACAGTTTTTCTTAGGAGTTTGTTTGCCCCATCAGTGACAGTTGGAAAATGACAGTTTTTCTGAGGAGTTTGTTTGTCCTATCAGTGACAGTTGGAAAATGACAGTTTTTCTGAGGAGTTTGTTTGCCCCATCAGTGACAGTTGGAAAATGACAGTTTTTCTGAGGAGTTTGTTTGCCCCATCAGTGACAGTTGGAAAATGACAGTTTTTCTGAGGAGTTTGTTTGCCCTATCAGTGACAGTTGGAAAATGACAGTTTTTCTGAGGAGTTTGTTTGCCCTATCAGTGACAGTTGGAAAATGACAGTTTTTCTGAGGAGTTTGTTTGCCCCATCAGTGACAGTTGGAAAATGACAGTTTTTCTGAGAAGTTTGTTTGCCCTATCAGTGACAGTTGGAAAATGACAGTTTTTCTGAGGAGTTTGTTTGCCCCATCAGTGACAGTTGGAAAATGACAGTTTTTCTGAGAAGTTTGTTTGCCCCATCAGTGACAGTTGGAAAATGACAGTTTTTCTGAGGAGTTTGTTTGCCCTATCAGTGACAGTTGGAAAATGACAGTTTTTCTGAGGAGTTTGTTTGCCCCATCAGTGACAGTTGGAAAATGACAGTTTTTCTGAGGAGTTTGTTTGCCCCATCAGTGACAGTTGGAAAATGACAGTTTTTCTGAGAAGTTTGTTTGCCCTATCAGTGACAGTTGGAAAATGACAGTTTTTCTTAGGAGTTTGTTTGCCCCATCAGTGACAGTTGGAAAATGACAGTTTTTCTGAGGAGTTTGTTTGCCCTATCAGTGACAGTTGGAAAATGACAGTTTTTCTGAGGAGTTTGTTTGCCCCATCAGTGACAGTTGGAAAATGACAGTTTTTCTGAGGAGTTTGTTTGCCCCATCAGTGACAGTTGGAAAATGACAGTTTTTCTGAGGAGTTTGTTTGCCCCATCAGTGACAGTTGGAAAATGACAGTTTTTCTGAGGAGTTTGTTTGCCCCATCAGTGACAGTTGGAAAATGACAGTTTTTCTGAGGAGTTTGTTTGCCCTATCAGTGACAGTTGGAAAATGACAGTTTTTCTGAGGAGTTTGTTTGCCCCATCAGTGACAGTTGGAAAATGACAGTTTTTCTGAGGAGTTTGTTTGCCCCATCAGTGACAGTTGGAAAATGACAGTTTTTCTGAGGAGTTTGTTTGCCCTATCAGTGACAGTTGGAAAATGACAGTTTTTCTGAGGAGTTTGTTTGCCCTATCAGTGACAGTTGGAAAATGACAGTTTTTCTGAGGAGTTTGTTTGCCCCATCAGTGACAGTTGGAAAATGACAGTTTTTCTGAGGAGTTTGTTTGCCCTATCAGTGACAGTTGGAAAATGACAGTTTTTCTGAGGAGTTTGTTTGCCCCATCAGTGACAGTTGGAAAATGACAGTTTTTCTGAGGAGTTTGTTTGCCCTATCAGTGACAGTTGGAAAATGACAGTTTTTCTGAGGAGTTTGTTTGCCCCATCAGTGACAGTTGGAAAATGACAGTTTTTCTGAGGAGTTTGTTTGCCCCATCAGTGACAGTTGGAAAATGACAGTTTTTCTGAGGAGTTTGTTTGCCCTATCAGTGACAGTTGGAAAATGACAGTTTTTCTTAGGAGTTTGTTTGCCCCATCAGTGACAGTTGGAAAATGACAGTTTTTCTGAGGAGTTTGTTTGCCCCATCAGTGACAGTTGGAAAATGACAGTTTTTCTGAGGAGTTTGTTTGCCCCATCAGTGACAGTTGGAAAATGACAGTTTTTCTGAGGAGTTTGTTTGCCCCATCAGTGACAGTTGGAAAATGACAGTTTTTCTGAGGAGTTTGTTTGCCCTATCAGTGACAGTTGGAAAATGACAGTTTTTCTGAGGAGTTTGTTTGCCCTATCAGTGACAGTTGGAAAATGACAGTTTTTCTGAGGAGTTTGTTTGCCCCATCAGTGACAGTTGGAAAATGACAGTTTTTCTGAGGAGTTTGTTTGCCCTATCAGTGACAGTTGGAAAATGACAGTTTTTCTGAGGAGTTTGTTTGCCCTATCAGTGACAGTTGGAAAATGACAGTTTTTCTGAGGAGTTTGTTTGCCCCATCAGTGACAGTTGGAAAATGACAGTTTTTCTGAGGAGTTTGTTTGCCCTATCAGTGACAGTTGGAAAATGACAGTTTTTCTGAGGAGTTTTGTTTGCCCCATCAGTGACAGTTGGAAAATGACAGTTTTTCTGAGGAGTTTGTTTGCCCTATCAGTGACAGTTGGAAAATGACAGTTTTTCTGAGGAGTTTGTTTGCCCTATCAGTGACAGTTGGAAAATGACAGTTTTTCTGAGGAGTTTGTTTGCCCCATCAGTGACAGTTGGAAAATGACAGTTTTTCTGAGGAGTTTGTTTGCCCCATCAGTGACAGTTGGAAAATGACAGTTTTTCTGAGAAGTTTGTTTGCCCTATCAGTGACAGTTGGAAAATGACAGTTTTTCTTAGGAGTTTGTTTGCCCCATCAGTGACAGTTGGAAAATGACAGTTTTTCTGAGGAGTTTGTTTGCCCTATCAGTGACAGTTGGAAAATGACAGTTTTTCTTAGGAGTTTGTTTGCCCCATCAGTGACAGTTGGAAAATGACAGTTTTTCTGAGGAGTTTGTTTGCCCCATCAGTGACAGTTGGAAAATGACAGTTTTTCTGAGGAGTTTGTTTGCCCCATCAGTGACAGTTGGAAAATGACAGTTTTTCTGAGGAGTTTGTTTGCCCCATCAGTGACAGTTGGAAAATGACAGTTTTTCTGAGGAGTTTGTTTGCCCTATCAGTGACAGTTGGAAAATGACAGTTTTTCTGAGGAGTTTGTTTGCCCTATCAGTGACAGTTGGAAAATGACAGTTTTTCTGAGGAGTTTGTTTGCCCCATCAGTGACAGTTGGAAAATGACAGTTTTTCTGAGGAGTTTGTTTGCCCTATCAGTGACAGTTGGAAAATGACAGTTTTTCTGAGGAGTTTGTTTGCCCCATCAGTGACAGTTGGAAAATGACAGTTTTTCTGAGGAGTTTGTTTGCCCTATCAGTGACAGTTGGAAAATGACAGTTTTTCTGAGGAGTTTGTTTGCCCCATCAGTGACAGTTGGAAAATGACAGTTTTTCTGAGGAGTTTGTTTGCCCCATCAGTGACAGTTGGAAAATGACAGTTTTTCTGAGGAGTTTGTTTGCCCTATCAGTGACAGTTGGAAAATGACAGTTTTTCTTAGGAGTTTGTTTGCCCCATCAGTGACAGTTGGAAAATGACAGTTTTTCTGAGGAGTTTGTTTGCCCTATCAGTGACAGTTGGAAAATGACAGTTTTTCTTAGGAGTTTGTTTGCCCCATCAGTGACAGTTGGAAAATGACAGTTTTTCTTAGGAGTTTGTTTGCCCCATCAGTGACAGTTGGAAAATGACAGTTTTTCTGAGGAGTTTGTTTGCCCCATCAGTGACAGTTGGAAAATGACAGTTTTTCTGAGGAGTTTGTTTGCCCTATCAGTGACAGTTGGAAAATGACAGTTTTTCTTAGGAGTTTGTTTGCCCCATCAGTGACAGTTGGAAAATGACAGTTTTTCTTAGGAGTTTGCCCCATCAGTGACAGTTGAAGATGTCATTTCTATGCCAGAAAGGTAATGACTTTATTATTACCATGTGCTTAGAAAACTGTGTATTCGTGAGAATGTTATTTTAGTAGCTGGATAGATTTGAGGCATAATAATAGTATTCATATCTCAGGGATGAAAGAGTTCCACCTTTTTGGAAGTCATTTGGAGTGCCCTGAGATCAATGCAGAATTGCAGTAAAACAAATTAGATGAGTATAAATATGGGATTGGCATTATTGGTTGGATGTAAACACATTGACTAAAATAAAATTCTTATTCGTTCCTAAAGAAATGTTAGACAATTTTATGGCTTTTATATAAGCATATATGGTGCTTAACCCTTTTAGTCCTGACGGGACACGTATGTCTCGTACAGGTTTGAATGTGTGTGCTGCACGATGGGGGTGAATCCCAGTTAAAATGTTTTACCAGTACAGTGACCGAAAATTACAGGAAAGCAAACATCCAGCCACTACAAGAAAAATTGTTATTCTTCAGATGATTGAATCTTCGTATGTATTACTTGTCTTTCCTGATATACTCCTGGGGACAGAAAAAATGGTATTCGTACCCTATTTGTGTATCGTTGATTTGCGAAACAGCATCGTGTCTCACAAAATGTGGTATACACTCACTGACCAAAAAAAGTTATGAACCGGGAAGGAGCCATTGGAATCGAATGAAACTTTATCTGTAATAAGTGATTACAATATCACTTATTATGATGGTAATAAGCGATTAAAATATCATAGCATAGAGAAAATATCCTGTGGAACAAGGCTACAATTGAACCATTTGAGTCCTAAAGGAACACATATGTCCCAACAGATCTTTGAATACTCCTGGTGGGAGAGCAAATGCGCACTTCCATGCGACATTGTGCCCCAACAGTACGTTGTTGTGGTACTATATTGACCCGCCAGGGCTCAAAATCAGAATGCTATAGCAATCGAAAACAATGCAAATAATGTTGTGTTTTCATTTGGTGAGTTTTAGTCTAAGACTTTATGAGCGCCGCTAATAAGTACATCAATTGTTGCTACTATTTTGCATTGATATGATTCAATGTAGTATCTATTATATTTGATGTTCTGACGTGGGTTTTCTTTCGTTGTTTTCACAGAATTGTCGCTATGAGTAAGTGTCGAAAAGTGCTTTCGTAAGAAGTCTACGCAGGTGATAGAGATATCGGAATCCCATTCTGAGGACAGTTTTGATGATGATGATGATGTGGATCCAAAAAATGTTTACAACTCCAGCTGTTCTGAAAGCAATACCAGCGTACTGATGAGTTCTGGTGAAAGTGATGGGGAACAGGTAGATGACCCAGCAGCTTTACTAAAAGAGAAGGAAATGCATCTGCTGTTGAAACAGATATGGGTGCTTCAGAAAATGTTATATGGTCACTACCTGCAACTAATTTCCGGCCGAAAAATGGTATTCCAGACAAAGTACCACCTATTGTTTTGACAAATGGAGATCGGTCATTGAGTGAGTTACACACCATGCAACAACTGTTCCCGCAAAGTTTGATGATGTACATTGTGGGCTGTACAAACAAGTGTCTCGAAATTCTTGAAAGAAAGATAGGAAAATCGATTCCTTTGACTGATGCGGGCGAGATTATGGTGGTTGTTGGCTGTCAGTTAGTAATGTGCTACAACAAATTTCCAAGTGTCTGTGATTATTGGTCACAAGAACTTTCTCTTGGCAACGTGATGATAAAGGCAGCAATATCTCACAATAGATTTCAGCTGTAATCATCAAAATTTTACTTTTCACCACCAGAGGAGCCTGATGATGCTGGAAAGTTATACTACATAGAGGATCTGGTATCATGTTTCAAGCACACTTTTCCCAAAGCACGAAGTAAGAACACATTTCAGAGTATAGACGAGTCTATGGTGAAATTCAAGGGGAGGTCAGCAATGAAACAATGCATGCCCTTAAAGCCTGTAAAATGAGGAATCAAAATGTGGGAAAGATGCGATTCCAAAACAGGATATGATTATGATTTCAATATGTATGCTGGAAAAGATCATGACGTATCCAATGGAACTCTCTGTGAAAGAGTTGTGTTAAACCTAGCAAGTACCATTAGGTCTGGACAAAAAGTTGTTTTAAGGTTGATCGTTTTTTCATGTCCATAAACCTCCTGAATTTCATTTCATTTCCCACTGCTGGCACATATATGAAGACTCAAAAATGTGTTCCAAAATTTACTGCCAAACTAAAAGAGAGAGGCAGTTTCAAGTTCTGCATCACACCTTCCAGTATCCTCTGCGCACAGTGGTTGGACTGCAGGAAGGTCGTTGGGCTTATCTGCCATATGCCATCAGTAACATCAGATTCAGGATGGATCCCTCAAACAAGTCGATTGCCCGGAACCAATATCATTTTATAACTGTGTTATGGGTGGGGCTGACTTATCTGACCAAAAAGTGGCAATCTATGACCTAGACCGCAAGTCAGTAAAGTGGTAGAAAAAAGTGTGTTACAAACTGCTGTTGATTTCTGTTGTAAATGCTTGGATTATCCATCAAGAACTCCGTCCTGAAAAGACCACATTTTTGAAATTTCTAGTTCCACTAGCTGAACAAATGATTGTGCACCGCAAAAGGAATGCTGCTTTCAAACGAAAACGGGGCATCAGTTGCTCATCAACAGCATCAAAGGACATGTCGGTGATCATCTGCCAATAAAAGGAACGACGCAGAGGAGGTGTGCTCGTTGCGCAAAAGCCAAAAAGGAATCTTGCACTACTACCATGTGTGTGATGCAGTGATGGGTCTGTACTTCCGTACTCATTACAAAGTAATGATTACTCAAATGTAACGAGTACACAAGATCGGTACTTTCATATTTCAGTCGTTACTCGTAACTTTTCCTTTCTCGGGACAAGTACCGATTTACAACAGTCGTTCCTTGGACCTGGTTGGTGGTGAGTCGGTACATCGGTAACCGTTACAATGTAATGAGTACAGAACATCAGTACTTCGTTACTAGTTACATTTTCGATCTCGGAAAGGTAACGATTTACAGCAGTCGTTCCTCGGACCTGGTTGCTAGTGATGTGTAGGTACATCCGTAACCATTACAATGTAACGAGTACAGAGGTTCGGTACTTTCATATTTCAATCATTACTCGTTACAGTCGTTACATTTTCTTTCTCGGGACAAGTACCGATTTACAGCAGTTGTTCCTTGGAGCTGGTTACAGAAGTCGTTACTGTTTCTTTCTCGGAACAAGTACAGATTTACAGTACCTGTTCCTCGGATCTTATTACAGGAAGTCATTTATTTTTATTTTTCAGGAACAATAAAAATAAAAATAAAGGAAGTCAATTATAAATATTACAGGAAGTCATTTATTTTTATTTTTCAGGAACAAGTTTATAGAAATAGCCCAGAGAATAAAAAACTGAGTCGTTGGAAACCATGACAAAATGCATACGTAATGTATTTATCTAATTTATATATATATATATCTATATATAGGGATGTAAGGTCAGGTGATGCGTAACATCACAGCCTCTCCTTGACAAATGTCAACCCCGCCTTCTCGTGGTGCATCCTGTTCCCACTAAAGGGGCTCTGACGACCGCCAATAGCGGTATAACTATACCATCGGGATCAGAGGAAATGCTATCCCACACTCACCAACCCGCTTGGCCAGCGTGGTGAGTTATGGCCAAACACCTCCAAAATGATTCCACAACTTAAATCTTGGCCCTCAGTCTCCGGCAGCTGGAATGTACCTGGCCAAGGCAGCGGCCAGTGCGACATGAAGGCAGAGGGTGCTAAGAATCCCCGGAGGACCGGACTAGGCTGCCATTTGATGCTAACCTTGGCTACCTATAACGGACGCTCCCTATCTTCTGATTCAAGGCTTCTTGAATTGGAAGAGGAACTACAAAGGATCAAGTGGGACATCGTTGGGCTAAGTGAGGTAAGGAGAAAAGGAGAAGATCTCATTGAACTGAAAAGTGGACATCTCTTCTATTATCGTGGGACAGATACTGGCAGAACTAGTGGTGTTGGATTTATAATAAACAAGAAACTGAAGGATAAAGTGGTAGAAGTTGAAAGTTCCTCTGACAGAGCTGCACGACTCGTTATCCAACTATCTAGAAGATACCAGGCTCAGATTATTCAAACTTATGCACCCACCACAAGTCATCCTGAAGAAGAAATTGAAGAATTTTATGAGGAAATTCGTCATCTAAATAATAAAGGTAAGCAGCACTTGAAGATAATTATGGGAGATTTCAATGCAAAAATAGGGCAACGGCAACAGAATGAAACTTCAGTAGGTAAATTCGGTCACGGCAACAGAAACCAGCGTGGAAATACTCTCGTTGAGTTTGCAGAGGCAGAAGGATTTTTCATCTTGAACTCCTTTTTCAAGAAAAAGCCACACAGGAAATGGACATGGAGACATCCAATTGGGACGACAAGTGAAATTGATTTTATTATGTGTAACAAAAAATTCGTCATCGAAGACTGCAGTGTGCTGAACAAGTTCAACACAGGTAGTGACCATAGATTGATGAGATGTAAGATGCACCTCAACACTAAACTGGAACGTGGCAAGCTCATAAGACAAACAAAATGTATTGACATAACCAACCTTAAAAAACACCATAATACTTTCAAGTTGGAACTGAAGAACAGATTCTCTGCTTTAGAAGGCCTAACATCGGAAGAAGTGGATATTTCGGAAGTTAACAGAAAAGTAACCAAAGCTCTAATGGAAACAGCAACAAAATTAGCTGGGTCTAAGAACAAGTTGCATGTGAACAAATTATCAGGAAAAACCAAAATGTTGATGCAAAAAAGAAGAGAGATGAGGACAACTAAAGAAGATGTGACTTCCAAAGTGGAATATATAGAGCTATGCAAGACAGTAAGAAAAAGTATCACTGAAGACGTAAGGAAATTCAACTGTGAACTAGTGAGGAAAGCAATTGAAAACAACCAAAGCCTAAAGATAACAAAGGGACATCTCAGTAAGGGAAGAAAACAGATTATGGCTCTGAGAAAAGAAGATGGTTCTATAACAAGAAATAGAGGCGAAATTTTGACAAGAGTGAAAGATTTCTACTCCAAATTATATGAAAGGGATGATACATGTACTCCAGACATCATGAAAGGTACCAGAGTTCTTCCAGTCCTCCCAGCAGAAGTTGCTCATGCAATCAAGAACATGAAGCGGGGGAAAGCTCCAGGAGAAGATGGAATTACTGTAGACATCATACAAGAAGCAAGTGGAGAAATTGAAACAGTACTCGCCCAAATTTTCACTCGATGCCTTAATGAAGGGAAGATTCCTGAGGATTGGAACAATGCTACAATGATCCTGCTACATAAAAAAGGTGACATTGAGGATCTCAGGAACTACAGACCTATCAGCCTCCTATCAGTGGTTTATAAAATCTTCACTAAAGTTCTTTCACACCGCTTGAAGGTAACACTGGACATGGCTCAACCGAGAGAACAAGCTGGATTCAGGAGTGGCTACAGCACAATAGATCATATCCACGTACTGAGAGAACTAATTGAAAGAGCAAGGGAATATGAACTTCCATTGTGCATGGCTTTTATCGATTATGAAAAAGCCTTTGATTCGGTGAAACGATCAGCAGTTACCACGGCTCTGAAATCCTGCGGTATTGAAGATGCATACATTAATATTATTAATAACATCTATGAAAATGCAAGTGCAAAGATTCGGCTGTTTGA
The DNA here is from genome assembly GCA_039090855.1 of Macrothele yani. Lineage (NCBI taxonomy): Eukaryota > Metazoa > Arthropoda > Arachnida > Araneae > Macrothelidae > Macrothele > Macrothele yani. The sequence goes on from CM076990.1 coordinate 214,873,027, forward strand.
AAATACAACACACATAAAGATTGGAAAGGGAGTGAGACAAGGTGACACCATATCTCCGAAGCTCTTTAATGCCACATTGGAAAATGTCTTTCAATCACTGAACTGGGAAAACAAAGGAATAAAGATTAATGGAGATTATCTAACCCACCTTCGTTTTGCTGATGATGTAGTCATTTTTGCAACTACCCCATCAGAGCTGCAGAGTATGATCCAGGAACTTGCTGACAAGAGTAAAGAAGTGGGATTAAAAATGAACTTTCAGAAGACAAAAGTGATGTTCAATGCTTTTACAAGAAATGAAGATTTATCGATTGATGGAGAAAAACTGGAGATAACAGATACGTATGTTTATCTTGGACAGCAGATATCAAGTGAGGGTCACATTGATGAAGAAATTAATCGGCGTACAAAACTTGCCTGGAGAGCTTTTGGAAGAAACAGCATAATTTTCAAGAGCAATATGCCATTATGTCTTAAAAGAAAAGTGTTTGATCAATGCATCCTTCCAGTGCTTACGTATGGTGCAGAGACGTGGACCTTAACTAAAAGAGACATACAAAGGCTGCAGACAACTCAAAGAAGCATGGAGAGGTGCATGCTTGGTATAACCAGGAGAGATAAGAAGAGGAACTCGTGGATCCGAAAAATGACGAGAGTGGAAGACATCATGATCAGAGTTAAATCCCTGAAATGGCAATGGGCTGGACATACTGCCAGAAGGACAGACCCAGAAAAAGACCACATGGGAGATGGGTGGATGAAATTCGTAAATATGCGGGAGTGACACGGAGGAGACTGGCACAAGACAGACCGTTGTGGAGGAAACTTGGGGAGACCTTCGTCCAGCAGTGGATTGATAATGGTTGACAATGATGATGATGATGATCTATATATACACTATCTACCAATAAGTAATTGGACACCTGTGCTAGCAAAGGAAAACAAAGTTTATTCACTTTCAATAGTTGGTGGAGCCTCCACGAGCGGCGATTACAGCTGCGACCCTCCGGGGCGTACTCTCAACCAGGCGTTGTACGACAGCTAGCGGTATTTTCTTCCACTCGGCTTGGAGAAGACAGGTCAGGTCCTTCACTGATTTCGGACAGCGGGGGCACCCCTTAAGTCGACGCTCCAACTTGTCCCAGAGGTGCTCGATAGGGTTAAGGTCCTGGCTCTGCGCGGGCCAGTCCATTCGATTAACCCCATTGTCACCATACCAAGCCACGGTGGACCTCACAACATGACAGGTGGCATTGTCATCCTGAAAGTAACATGGGTCCACCCCGTAAAACTGCCACAACGTAGGAAGCGCATGGTTATCCAAAATGGTGCAGTAGGTCTCAGCATTGAGTCTACCAGGAATTGCGACCAAGGGTCCCGTGCCATACCAGGAGAAACACCCCCATAGCATAATTCCACCGCCGCCGAACTTCACAGTTGGCACAATACATTCCGGCAGGGGTGTTCTCCAGGCAGACCCCAAACCCAGACCCTGCCATTCGTACGGTAGAGGGTGAACCTTGATTCGTCGCTCCAGAGAACCTGTTTCCACTGTTCAACGGTCCACTGTCGACGCTCTTTGCACCACGTTAACCGAGCAGCGCTATTGGACTTGGTGATCAAAAGCTTGTGGGTGGCAGCACGTCCATGATAACCGAGCAGATGGGCTTCCTTACGGATGGTATTCATCGAAAGAACACTCCTGGATGCCTGTTGAAACTCCTCGCAGATGTGGCCCATTGATTTGGTGCGGTTCTTCCGAATTTCTCTGGCCAGCACCCGTCGGTCTCTAACTCCCAGTTTTGTGGGTCTGCCGGGTCGGGGCACATTCCGACAGTCACCTCTCATCTTCCACTTGCCAATCACTTAGGCCACTGTCGATTTTGGGTATTTCAACTCGCTGGTTATGTCACGTATGGATCGGCCATTTCTGTGATACCCGACGATTACACCTTTCTCGAAATCAGAGAGCTCCGAACTGCGTGGCATCTTGCATGCGACTGGTTGCGTTGTTGTTTCCCACACGATGTTTAACGGCGACGGCGGCGGCCGTGGCGTGTATCAGGACTGCAGATATCGTCAATTGCAGGAGTGTCCAATTACTTGTTGGTAGATAGTGCAGGGTTCCCGATAGCATGCGCAGGCGCGCGTTTCGCGCAAAGAAGTTTGAATTCGCGCAAGAAAAATAAAGTGACGCGTGAAATGGCGCGCGCGCAGAAAGATTTCAATCGTGAGCTATTAGCATGGAACATCTATACGAAGGTGATGCCGTTTCAGATCACGTGTGCCAATTTCACGGCGTCATAGTACAATCCTATTGTTCGTCACATGTGCCGATTTCATGTCGTCACGGTACAATCCCAGTATTTCCCTTCCGGTCGTACAATAAACGGATTACGTGATAATCCGCGTTATAATCCGCATTGAGTGTAACGAGACGAAAGCCCTTGCGCTGCTGAGGGTGCCAACCATTACGGTTTCGGCCACATGATTACCCAATTACGGACAGGGTGTAAGAATTGCGGATTTCAATGTATTTCGTAAAAGATCTGAATTTTGTGTCCTTTTTTGTTAAAATCACGGTTTAAACTGCGATCGCATTTTGCGAATATTTTTATAGTTTTTTTCGTGCGAATGCGAAAACTATTAATGGTCCCGTTTCTAAGTAAGCGTCTTTGAAATTCAGATATTGGATACATCGGCAAAGCCAATATCGGACGGATATGGGGTGACGAACGGCAAGAGGATATTGGATGCATTGGCAAAGCCGATATCGGGTTCGGGTGAAGAACGGCAAGGTGATATTACATAATATGTCGGAAAAGCCGATATCGGTGCAATGACGTCCGCATACCTGCCAAGTAATCCCGATTTCTCGAAAGTTTTACGGAGTTTTGGGTAGTTTTATGGCTGGAAGATAGTTTCTTCCGGATTTTCGCCAAAATGGCTCGTAAATTTTTTTTTACTGATGGAACTTGATATCGTTGTTATTGTCGCTTAGTGTAAACTCCTGCTTTTGTTTTATTATGATCTCATAGCGATTGAACCTTATGTTATCTCATGTTTCTTGTTTCTAGCATGGGAGCGATCGCACCGCACCCCCACCCCCACCCCCACCCCGCCAATCCTTCCAAACTTGCTCTCCCTCAGTGTTGGAATAGCTGCGCTAATTGCGCCTAAGTGCGAATTTTTTTTAATTCTGCGCCATGCAGAGTTCGCCAAAATGCATAATTATGTGTCTAGTACGCATCAAAAAGTGTGTTTACGCATCGAAATTTTACCAACACGTAAAAATATGCGTCGGGACGGTATTTCGTCTTTCAAAAATAGAAGTAAACAAAATAAAGATTTCCATAATCTTAATTTCTTTTTCCTGCGATGTTGCCTCTGTCCAGTATAGCTGTTATACATCACTTTATTCCAAAAATATTTGTATTTCAGTTGGAAAATGTAGGGAAAATTTCCGAAAACGGAAATTTGATGGCGCAAAAATTTCCCTGTAATTTTCAGGCATGAGCGTGCAACAGCTTCGAAAAATTTCTCCTTTTCCGTCATAATTGGAGTTTTACTCGAGATTGATGCATAACTGAATAGAAATTTCGGGGCAATTGGTAGTGAAGGAGAATGTTTTTCGCTGGAAACTTTCGAAAACGGAAGTTTCGTCTTTCAAAACTTTTGAAAACGGAAGTTAGACGCAGTGAAGATTTCTCTCATAATCGTAATTTTATTTTTCGCGCGATGTTTCCTCTGCCTAGTATTGATGTTAAATATCATTTTATTTTATAAATATTTGTATTTCGACTTGAAAATGGAGGGAAACTGTCCGAAAACGAAAATTGGACGTAGCAAAGATTTTTCCCGTAATTGTATTTTTCCACACCAATGATGTTCTGAACATGTATCCTGTATTCTTAAATATTCCCCCACCCCCAAAATAAGGTTTGCATTTCAGCTTGACAAAGAGATGGTGGGGGGGATAAAGATTTTTTCCGTTATCGTAATTCTTTTTCCTGAAAACGAAAGTGAAGAAGCTGAAAATTTGTAAGAATTGATGCATGGTGTTCAAAAGTATTCATATTCTCAAAGTTAAACTATTAATCCTTTAACTGAAATAGCGCTATCGTGCATTCGTGATGGATAAAATTGCCATCCAAGGGCATTAAACAAACAAGTCCCTGTCTTGTCATTCCTTAAACAAAATCAAGTTATTTCTAAAATTGTATCATTCAATTTAAAAAAAAATTCAAAACCTTGAAAATCATCACAATTTCTGAACTCCATCTATGAGTGACTGATACAGAAAAATAATTGAATACAAGTATCATGAAACATACTGTTAGCACATCCCATACATTACCGCTCTCCCCTAATCATCATCATCATTGTCAACCATTATCAATCCACTGCTGGACGAAGGTCTCCCCAAGTTTCCTCCACAACGGTCTGTCTTGTGCCAGTCTCCTCCATGTCACTCCCGCATACTTTCGAATTTCATCCACCCATCTCCCATGGGGTCTTCTTCTGGGTCTTTTCCTGTCCCTTGGAATCCAATCTAAAATTTCAGCGGTCCATCAATGGTCTGTCCTTCTGGCAGTATGCCCAGCCCATTGCCATATCGGGGATTTAACTCTGATCATGATGTCTTCCACTCTTGTCATTTTTCGGATCCACGAGTTCCTCTTCTTATCTCTCCTGGTTACACCAAGCATGCACCTCTCCATTCTACTTTGAGTTGTCTGCAGCCTTTGTATGTCTGTTTTAGTTAAGGTCCACGTCTCTGCACCATACGTAAGCACTGGAAGGATGCATTGATCAAACACTTTTCTTTTAAGACATAATGGCATATTGCTCTTGAAAATTATGCTGTTTCTTCCAAAAGCTCTTCAGGCAAGTTTTGTATGCCGATTAATTTCTTCACTAATGTGACCCTCACTTGATACCTGCTGTCCAAGATAAACGTACGTGCCTGTTATCTCCAGCTTTTCTCCATCAATCGATAAATCTTCATTTCTTGTAAAAGCATTGAACATCACTTTTGTCTTCTGAAAGTTCATTTTTAATCCCACTTCTTTACTCTTGTCAGCAAGTTCCTGGATCATACTCTGCAGCTCTGATGGGGTAGTTGCAAAAATGACTGTCGTCAGCAAAACGAAGGTGGGTTAGATAATCTCCATTAATCTTTATCCCTTTGTTTTCCCAGTTCAGTGATTGAAAGACATTTTCCAATGTGGCGTTAAAGAGCTTCGGAGATATGGTGTCACCTTGTCTCACTCCCTTTCCAACGTTTATGTGTGCTGTATTCTCAAATAGCCGAATCTTTGCACTTGCATTTTCATAGATGTTATTAATAATATTAATATATGCATCTTCAATACCGCAGGATTTCAGAGCCATTGTAACTGCTGATGGTTTCACCGAATCAAAGGCGTTTTCATAATCGATAAAAGCCATGCACAATGGAAGTTCATATTCCCTCGCTCTTTCAATTAGTTCTCTCAGTATGTGGATATGATCTATTGTGCTGTAGCCACTCCTGAATCCAGCTTGTTCTCTCGGTTGAGCCATGTCCAGTGTTACCTTCAAGCGGTGTGAAAGAACTTTAGTGAAGATTTTATAAACCACTGATAGGAGGCTGATAGGTCTATAGTTCCTGATATCCTCAATGTCACCTTTTTTTATGTAGCAGGATCATTGTAGCGTTGTTCCAATCCTCAGGAATCTTCCCTTCATTAAGGCATCGAGTGAAAATTTGGGCGAGTACTGTTTCGATTTCTCCACTTGCTTCTTGTATGATGTCTACAGTAATTCCATCTTCTCCTGGAGCTTTTCCCTGCTTCATGTTCTTGATTGCATGTGCAACTTCTGCTGGGAGGACTGGAAGAACTCTGGTACTGGTACCTTTCATGATGTCTGGAGTACATGCATCATCCCTTTCATATAATTTGGAGTAGAAATCTTTCACTCTTGTCAAAATTTTGCCTCTATTTCTTGTTACAGAACCATCTTCTTTTCTCTGTGCCATAATCTGTTTTCTTCCCTTACTGAGATGTCCCTTTGCTATCTTTAGGCTTTGGTTGTTTTCAATTGCTTTCCTCACTAGTTCACAGTTGAATTTCCTTACATCTTCAGTGATACTTTTTCGTACTGTCTTGCATAGCTCTATATATTCCACTTTGGGAGTCACATCTTCTTTAGTTGTCCTCATCTCTCTTCTTTTTTTGCATTAACATTTTGGTTTTTCCTGATGATTTGTTCACATGCAACTTGTTCTTAGACAGCTAATTTTGTTGTTGTTTCCATAAGAGCTTTGGTTACTTTACTGTTAACTTCAGAAATATCCACTTCTTCAGATGTTAGGCCTTCTAAAGCAGAGAATCTGTTCTTCAGTTCCAACTTGAAGGTATTATGGTGTTTTTTAAGGTTGGTTATGTCAATATATTTTGTTTGTCTTATGAGGTTGCCACGTTCGAATTTAGTGTTGAGGTGCATCTTACATCTCACCAATCTATGGTCACTACCTGTGTTGAACTTGTTTAGCACACTGCAGTCTTCTATGACGAATTTTTTGTTACACATAATAAAATCAATTTCACTTGTCGTCCCATTTGGATGTCTCCATGTCCATTTCCTGTGTGGCTTTTTCTTGAAAAAGGAGTTCAAGATGAAAAGCCCTTATGCCTCTGCAAACTCGACGAGAGTATTTCCACGCTGGTTTCTGTTGCCGTGACCGAATTTACCTACTGAAGTTTCATTCTGTTGCCGTTGCCCCATTTTTGCATTGAAATCTCCCATAATTATCTTAAAGTGCTGCTTACCTTTATTATTTAGATGACGAATTTCCTCATAAAATTATTCAATTTCTTCTTCAGGATGACTTGTGGTGGGTGCATAAGTTTGAATAATCTGAGCCTGGTATCTTCTCGAGAGTTGGATAACGAGTAGTGCAGCTCTGTCAGAGGAACTTTCAACTTCTACAACTTTATCCTTCAGTTTCTTGTTTATTATAAATCCAACACCACTAGTTCCTGCCAGTATCTGTCTCACGATAGTAGAAGAGATGTCCAGTTTTCAGTTCAATGAGATCTTCTCCTTTTCTCCTTACCTCACTTAGCCCGACGATGTCCCACTTGATCCTTTGTAGTTCTTCTTCCAATTCAAGAAGCCTTGATTCAGAAGATAGGGAGCGTCCATTATACGTAGCCAAGGTCAGCATCAGATGGCAGCCTAGTCCGGTCCTCCGGGGATTCTTAGCGCCCTCTGCCTTCATGTCGCACTGGCCGCTGCCTTGGCCAGGTACATTCCAGCTGCCGGAGACTGAGGGCCAAGATTTAAGTTGTGGAGTAATTTTGGAAGGGTTTGGCCATAACTCACCACGCTGGCGAAGCGGGTTGGTGAGTGTGGGATAGCATTTCCTCTAATCCCGATGGTATAGTTACACCGCTATTGGCGGTCGTCAGAGCCCCTTTAGTGGGAACAGGATACACCACGAGAAGGCAGGGTTGACATTTGTCAAGGAGAGGCTGTGATGTTATGCATCACCTGACCTTATAATAGATAATCATAAATTAACAGTTCTGGTACTGTCTCAAATCTTCTTGATTTAGGAATTTGGGGGCGCAATTGTGGTAACATACTTTGATAATCATTGCAGGCGAGTGAGATGCATGCTGCTCTCTTTGCCATGCCTAGAAACCAGTTCAACAGGTGAAAATATTGCCAAACTTGTGTCTGAAGAATTTCAGTATCTTGGTATTCTGTGGATGACTGTCTTGCCTTATGTGATAAGACTTCTGTTATGGTGGGGAGAAAAATTGGTGACGCTGAAAAAAATAGTGTCTCACTCTCTAAAAATGAAACTCATTAACAAGGTTTGTTAATCTTATTTTATACTTAAATACTAATTTTTTTTTAAATATTTCTTTATTTGTATTAAATAATTAACTGTAATTAAAAAAATAGAGAAACCTATAATATATAATTTTATTATTTATAAAGTGTAAATATGCGGCGCTGAACGCGCAATGATGTCCCGGTTTTTGATTTTGAAAAGTTGGCAGCTCTGATATTTGTTCTTACTATAACAATGGAAAAGTTCCTCATTAGAAAGAGGAAGCGTTTTACTGGACGATTCTGCAAGTTCGGCATCGAGTGCTACGATTTTAAACAGTGAAATATTGCCTGAGAAATGTAGTGAGGCTGTTCCTGCTGTACCTCCAACTAAATTTTAAAAAATCTTAACTTTCAAGAGAAATGGAGCAAATTGTACGACTGGCTTGAAGTCGAAACCGACGAAAATGATACACTGTTAAAGTGATTTTTTGTTTTCGGCGTTGTAAAGGTCCCTATGTTTATTTTATTATTCATTGTTGTGAAAGGAGCCAATTCGCTCAAACGCTTTTGGGATGGGAAGTAAATATCCCCGTCGGTGTCATGCAAATTTGTTTTGAAGTTGTTAGACCACTTCAAAGATTTTGAAGATTTGAAATGCCTGTTGAGTAAATATCCATATATATTTATTCTGTTAAAAAATAACTATGCTAGTTTTAAATTTGCAGATGTTGCAGAACTTTTCATCTGCAGGTATAAAGATGTGTATCGAAGCACAGTGTTGTTGTATGAAATTGCTTTGGTTGTGCCAATAAGTTCTGCATTAGTAGAGCATTCTTTTAGCACACAAATTCAAATAAAAGATAAATTTCGCAACAGACTGAAGGAATAAACTTTAAAAAATTTGATTCGAATATCAGCAGCAAATGCAACACTAGAAAGCTTTCCATTTCACAAAGCTGCTGAAATATTTAATAACAAAATTAGAAGATATGTATAAAATATTTATATTATTTTTGTGTTTGTTCGTTTTTTACCCCCATAATCTAGTATTTTTCTCTAAATTTACGGTTGTTTAAAATTCACCCCTGATTTTTTTAAATCACACCCAGAAAAAAGCCTGGGGGACATTTTCACCCCTTATTCTGGAACCCTGGCGAAAACCCTGTAGTGTATATAAAAGTGAAAGTCTATGTTTGTTTGTTCGCTATACATATCTACAGTTTTCAATTTAGAACCACCAAATTTGGTATACTATCACATGGTACTCTAACATAGACTGTAGAAGGGTTTTTGCAGGGATCGGAGCCCGGAGGTCAAGCCCCGCATTTTCGTTATTTTACTTTAAATTCCTACAGTTTTCAATCTAGAACCACCAAATTTGGTATACTATCTCATGGTTCTGGGAAGGGGTCGGAGCCCGGGGGTCAAACGGCCCCGTACAAAGTTTTTGAAAAAAGTTCTACAGTTTTCAATTTACAATCGCCAAATTTGGTATATTATCTCATGATACTCTGACTTAGACCATAGACAGTTTTTGGAAGGGGTTGGAGGGGAGGGGTCAATGGGCCCCCATGCAACATTTTAGTTATTTTAGTTAAAATTTTTCAGTTTTCAATTTAGAACAACCAAATTTTGGTATACTATCTCATGGTACTCTGACTTAGACCATAGACGGTTTTGGGAAGGGGTCGGAGCCTAGGGGTCAAACGACCCCTATACAAAATTTTCGTAAAAAGTTCTACAGTTTTCAACTTAAAACCACCAAATTTGCTATACTATCTCGTGGTACTCTAACTTAGACCGTAGAAGGGGTTTGGAAAGGATCAGAGCATGGGGGTCAAAGGGCGGGGGGGTGTCAAATGGCCACCATAACATTTCCGTAAAAAGTTCTAGTTTTCCATTTACAACCACACCAAATTTGGTATATTATCTCATGATACTCTGACTTAGATCGTAGACAGTTTTTGGAAGAGGTTAGAGTGGGGGTTAAGGGGGCCCCCATACAAAATATTCGTTATTTTAGTTAAAATGTCTACAGTTTTCAATTTAGAACCACCAAATTTGGTATACTATCTCATGATACTCTGACTTAGACCATAATTGGTTTGGGGAAGGGGTCGGAGCCTGGGGGTCAAAGGGCCCCATAGAAAATTTTCGTAAAAAGTTCTACAGTTTTCAATTTACAACCACCAAGTTTGGTATATTATCTCATGATACTCTGGCTTAGACCATAGACAGTTTTTGGAAGGGGTCGGGGTCGAGGGGGCCCCTATGCAAAATTTAAAAAAAAAAGTTCCATTTTTTAGTTTTACGCTAGCTTTCACCACCAACAGGCTGCTCCATCGGGCAGAAATATAATGTGATGTAAATAGAGAGTTCCAGATATTCAAAACGATAAACAAAAGGATGATCAATGTCAAGTCGCATGCAAGCGACATGACATAAGTACATTGCATTTCAGTGACGCAGTATTCTCAGAAGTGCGCGCCAGATGTATGGCAGTTCTACAGATGTCTCCTCAAAGATAAGCATTTCCTTTCCTGTTCCTTTTATTTTGTTTCGTTAAAGTAAATTAACTAAATAGATTTTTTTCTTTATATTTAACATTTATTTATTTTTTATTTTTTCATGTGTGTGTGTGGGGTGGGAGGCAGAAATATTACTGCATCATAACATTCTGCGTCAGCAGTGATGGTTAAATTTTTTACATTCCATTTTGTTTTATTTCTTTTTAGGACAAAAAATTAAATTAACCCAGGAAATACCGGGTACCCCTGCTAGTTTATTATATATTTTTTTCATTACTATTTATTTTGTCATAGCTTAATAGCAAAGAGGATGTGAATTATTTAGACACATTTTCTGGGCAGAAGAAAGAGAGCGGTTGGAACTGTACTTTAAGTAACTGTATTGATTGAAACTTGAACCCTTTTTTTTTTTTTTTAAGACTACTGGAATGGAAAGAACCAGTACTATGAAACGAACAAAATCCATGCCTCACTGGGATTAGAACCCGGACCAGGCACGTATCCAGGGGTCAGCCCCCTCCCTGTTTAAATATGCATCTTATAAATAGATAGTTTTTTGCAGTAGCACAAACATTACACATGAGGCTTTGCAAATTATTAAACTGATGTAAATATTTATGGTTTAATGTAGAGGTCTTATTCTGACTTCCTTGGTTTGCACTGATCAGGCTGCGTTTTTGGACGAAGAAAACGAAGCATAATGAACCGGGATGGAAGATTAAATGTAGTTTCATGGGCCAGTTTTTTAACTATGTTATGCTAAAAATCGTGCCTTAACAGTTAATTTTTACTGTGTTTACTGTATCTCACTGTGGTTATGTTTTTTTTTTTTTTTTTTTTGTTTGTTTGTTCATTGTCCAAGTATACTTTTAGTATCCCTACTCATGCGATATTAGAGATGAGTTAATAATAATTTGTGTGAGCAATTAGCGGTGCATTTCTGGGTACTTGTTCTACATTTTATGACAGAAGACATCCAGGATAAGGAAGACGCCTGTTTTTTTTTGTTTTGTTTTTCCCCCTTCTATTGAAGGTTTAACAACCACCGTAAGCAACTCAGTGGGCTATAAGCAGTCGCCCATCCCTAATTTAGGGTCGCTGGTTCCAGAGAAGGGAGAGAGCCAGTGCCGTACCAAACACAACATCCATGCCTCCCCAGGATTAAAACCCGTAGCTTTCACGAACAAATGGTCATAAGCCAGCGCTTAGACAACTGCACCACCGGGGCGGCAAAAATATCATCACAGAGATGTCATCATTATTAACCATTATCAATGGTCTTCTAAAGTTTCGTCTACAATGGTCTATTTAAGCTAGTCTTTTCCATGTCACTCCGGCATGCTCTCGAATTTCATCTATCCATCTCCCACGTGGTCATCTTCTGGGTCTTTTCCTGTCCCTAGGCATCCAGTTTGAAATTTCAGTTGCCCCCATCAGTGGTCCGTTCTTTTGACAGTGTGTCCAACCCATTGCCATTTTGTAGTTAAGTATATACACTGATGTTCAAAATTAAGAGATTTTGCACATTTGTCAAATTTCTAAAAAACTAATGGACACATTTTAAGGAAATTTGGTATGGATACACAGTTATATAAGAGAAAAATTATACCATACAACAGTCATGGACGCACTCATGATCGTTAGTAAGGCTCATCAGTGCAGGAATGTCAAAAATCCACTTTGCAAGATCGAACATAAAATGACTAATATGGGGTATGGTCCCTTCTCACAGCGCGACGTCATACTGGAAACGAGGCAGTTGATGAGTCCCTGTGGCAGTCAGTCTCACTCCTGCACAACACAGTTTTCAGCTCCTGGATGGTTCTCGGAGGAGAGTGGCAAGCTGCAAATTGCCCTCCCAAGAGCGTCCCAGGCATGTTCGATAGGGTTTAGGTCTGGCGATCTGGCTGGCCAGTTCACCCGGCGAATATTTTCACTTTCAAGATAATCGTTGACCAGGTGAGCCCTATGTGGACAAGCGTTGCCGTCCATAAAAAGGAACCGAGGGCCAACTGCACACCTGAAAAGTCGAACATAGGGCTGTAACATTTCATCCCTATACCTCTCAGCAGTCAGGGAGCCTCTGTCAAACACATGGAGAGGTGTGCGGCCGTCCAACATGATGCCTGCCCAGACTATGACAACGCTGCCATAGCGGTCCCTTTCTCGGATGTTGGAAGAAAGGTATCTGGTCCCAGGTTCTCTCCAGATGAAGGTACGTTAAGAACCGGTGTTTAGGCTGAATCGTGGCTCGTCTGTGAAGAGAACGTTACCCCACTGAAGTCTGTGGTACAAGGCTGATGTTGTCTGCACCATGCTAAACACGCTCTCTTGTCTGCTGAAGTGAGCAGGACGCAAACAGCAGGTCTTCTGGCAAAAGCCCTCTCTCATGAAGCCTTCGGGGAACAGCAACCCTTAAACTCGGGTTCCAGTGGCAGCATGTAGCTCATGAGATAGCTGTGCAGCTGTAGCAGTCCTGTCGCACCTCGCTGAAAGTGCCAAATAACAATCTTCATTGGCCGTCGTGGCTCTTGGACGACCTTGCCCAAGCCTTCTCGATATGGATCCGGTGTCCTTAAACTGTTTCCACAAATTGCAGACGACACTCAATTTACCTGATTTCTTATGAAATTGAACCAACACCTGCAAGAAACAACGAATGTCGCCGAGGAGTACAAGCTAACTAATCGCGGAAAAAGCCACGTTAGCTTTTCATGCCCTCCGCTGTCACAGCTCCGCCCCCACGCACGTGTATGCTTACATATCCGGCGGCATAATTTGTACCTTTGGTTCCGTACTTTTGTGAAAATCGACGAAATGTGCTACACATATGCAATTTTTCTGGATCCCCCCTCCAAATAGAAATCTTAGATACGTGCATGACCCGGATCCATGTTAGACGGATGGCCAGAAGCTGCGCTTAGACTACTGAGCTACCGAGACGTCAAACTAAAATATTCTCATTGCGGACCAATTGGCTCCGTGGCCTAAACGCTGGCTTCTGATCATTCATCCGAGATTGGTTCCGGTTAAAATCCCGGTATGGCACGATGTTGTGTTTGTCTTACTGCACTGGCCCTCTCCCTTCCTGGAACCAGAGGCCCTAAATTAGGGACGTGCGACTGCTTATAGCCCATTGAGTTGCTTACGGTGGTCGCTGAACCTTAAATAAAATAAATAAACAATTTCCATGTGGGTCATTCCATGTGAAATCAACCAGCAAAAATAGCATTTTCAACCTGACACTTTTTGATTTTTATGAAACTTGGTATATTTGTAGAATTCATCAATATAAACATATATGATTTTTTTCAGAATTTTTAATGCATGCGTTTTTGAGTTATTGATTTTTGAAATTTCAAAAAACCCTGAAATTTCATCATCTGAGCAAACTTTAACTGCCAATTACTCAGGTTCTAGTAGAGCTAGGGTCATGAATTATGGCTCAGTTTAAAGATCTTGAATTGGGCTTTCATTTGATATGCTACATGGCACTATTAAAAAAAATTTAATGTCAGTTTTAAAATTTTAAAAGTTTGAAATTGAAATATTAAAAAACATGTTTTTTAAAAAATCTAAAAAATATATATGTTTAACAAACATTATTTTTCTACATTTCCTGAAAGTTTCATAATGGGATCGCTATGGGATCACTATAAAAAAAAAAATAACATAGAAGGACGTTACTAAACGCACCATCAGTGACTGAGGAATTGTTTATTTTGTCTGTCTAAAATGTTATCCCTGGTCTTACAAACACTGCAAATGTTAATGAATTAATTATAATTAGTTAAAAAGTTAATATATATCCATAAGGGTAACAAATTGTGTTTCTTTCCTAGGTTTTAAAGTAAAAGCAAAGTAAAAGATGGGTGCCAGCAGACCATCCACATCAAAAGTTTCAAGTGTGGTTTACTGTTGCAACCCCCTTGGGAAACCAAACCATAAATATAACAAAAAAAAATCTGCAACTAGTTTTTAAAAATCTATTGCTACAGAACAAGTTGCTCAAAACTGGAGACAAGATCTGTGACAGTTGTCGTAAAGCGATCCAGAAATTTCACTCTGAAGTTGCTGAACATTCCTCTTCACCTTCTGACAGCTATAATGAACAAGAAGCCGAAGGCCATGCTGTTCCATCTGAAAACATTGAAGTATCAACTCCTGAAAAAGAGCATGCTATAGAAGCATTTAACAAAAGTTTACAATGTCTGGATGAAACACCAGTCAAGAAAAAAATACCCTGAAGAGAAATATAAAAAAGCCCAAGAAGCATTTCAAGCAAAATTATTAAAGTTAAGTCCTGCATCGGAACCAAAGGATATTTCATCTCCTGAACCAGAAATTATAAAACAGTTGAAAGAAAAATTTCATTCCACAAAATAAAAGCATAAGAATGCAGATATTGAGTACACTGCCTAAATCTTGGTCACTGAAACGAATTGAAACAGAATTTAGAGTTTCAAATTTTATGGCCAGAAAGGCTAAAAAGCTAGTAAAAGAAAAAGGTATCGTGTCTTCTCCTGATCCAAAGCCAGGAAAGACTTTAGACAAAGACACAGCAAATTGTATACAAGAATTTTATGAGAGTGACGATTTAAGCCTCCAAATGCCAGGAAAAAAATACTTTGTTTCCATTAAAATAGATAATAAGCGTCAACAGGTAAAAAAAAATTGCTTCTGATTAATTTGCGTGAATTGTATACTCTTTTTAAAGAGAGATTTCAAGAGAAAAAGGTAGGGTTCTCCAGTCATGGGTTTCACCGGTAAGTACATTTGGCACATTTCAGTTGCATTGTTGTATGTTATTCTTTTTTATAGTGATCCCATAGCAATCCCATTATGAAACTTTCAGGATATATAGAAAAATAATGTTTGTTAAACATATATTTTTTTCAGATTTTTTAAAAAACATATGTTTTTTGATATTTCAATTTTAAAATTGACTAATTTTTTTTTAATAGTGCCATGTGGCATATCAAATGAAAGCCCAATTCAAGATCTTTAAACTGAGCCATAATTCATGACCCTAGCTCTACTAGAACCCAAGTAATTGGCAGTTAAAGTTTGCTCAGATGATGAAATTTGGGGGGGGGTTGAAATTTCAAAAATCAATAACTCAAAAACGGAGGCATTAAAAATTCTGAAAAAAATCATGTTTGTTTATATTGATGAATACTACAATTATACCTAGTTTCATGAAAATAAAAAAATGTCGGGTTGTGAGCCTTGTTGATTTGACATGGAATGACCCATATATACTACTAAAGTACCGATGTCGGTACTTGAACTCGTTACAAAAAAGTACCGATACAGAAAGTAACGTGTACCAAAAAGTACTGACTTTGCCCATCTCTAGTGTGATGTGCAATGTGCCACATTGCCTTGTTTGTTTCAGCCTTATCATTCTTGAATGTCTAAAAACACTGTTTATATTTGTAGCCAAGCAATCATATAAATACAATTAGGTACTAGGTAATTAAACAATAAAGCAATTGTTCATTACTTATGTGTAGTGTTTAGTCTTCTGGTGGGACATATCTGTCCTGCTAAAAAGTACTGATGGCATATATACTGTATGTCCCACTTCTATCATTTTTTACTCCGTTCAGCAAAATATAATTTCACTCAGTTTGCCCCTGCAACCCACACATGCAAATACCTCTGCCAACTTACAGATAAACAAAACTCAGACAAATAATTAGCCTTTCAGCATTTTTTAAAAATGCTAAAAGGTTAATATTTTTTGCATATTCCGATGTGAGAAAAGTTCAGCCTTTTTCTGCCATGACCACTTTCATGCCTGATATCTGTTCTGCTTTGTATTAATTGGAAAATGAATTGGATAAGGGATTTTTATAAATTTCAGCACTACGAAATTGGCAAAAATTAAGTATTATTTACTCAGCTGTTCTTCTGTCTCATGAGTTTTCATTGTTGTTTTACAACACATTTCTAATTGTTTTGGTGACTATCAGTGTTTTTTCACAGGTCTTGACTTCACTTTCTAAAGCGTATTATCACAAAAAGTGTTCACTCTAGTGTCAACTAGCTTTATAAAGTGAAGTCAAGCAATGAGAACATGCTTTAATAGTAACTAAAATGGCTGAAACACACACATACACACATATGTATGTGTGAGGTGAAACAAGAAACTCAGGGGACACTTAAGTATATTCTTCACCTCAGTAATGCTTGCTATAACACAAGCTCTGAGTAAAGCCAGAAATGTTCCAATCCAGATATTATTTGTTATGTTTGAATTGGCTTTGATAATTTTTAGTTATGTATTTTTCAAATACGACAGTCATAAAGGTATTACTATAGCAGTGTGGGTGATCAGCCCACAGCTGACTGTTCCTGTTGGTCATTCCACATAAGTGTTCGGAAACAAAACCCAGTGAGTTGGTGTCTTTTGGCCAGTGTCACACAGAACTAGCTGGTACCTCAACAATATTTATACTGAAGCTTAAATTTGTTCAGCTTCCGATATTCATAGAGGCCCTTGTTGCTGTCTTGTGTGCCATTATTGCTCAGCAGAGTGCCCCGTGGAGACAAACCAATCTCTCACTAAGATTGCTCACCTACTCACTTTTGCTCTCTGCCAGCATGGCATAGTCCTGTTGGAAGAGAGTAAAGGTGAGTTGCAGAGTATGTTGTCCTGGATGTACGAAGTGTGTATGAAATTCAAACTGAGTATAAATAAGGGGAAACCAAAGTTACGGTTTGTGAGCGAGGAACTGTTACTACTGAATGCAAGATGCCTAAATGGCACAGTTATTGACCAGGTGAACGAGTTTGTATATTTGGAAAACATGTTTGACAAAAAGAACAATTAGATGGCAAAATTAGTGAATTCTTCATTGAAAGTCATAACTGCTTTAGGAGGTTTTCACGGGAATGATGAGTTCTCAAGAGAGCCCCACATCGCTGTGTAAAGTATAATTGTTCCTACTCTGATGTACAACAGTGAAACCTGGGTACTACAGAAGAGACATAGGAGCCATTTGTGTATTGGAGAAATGTGTTACTTACAGAGGTGGGGGAGGGGTGGCAAGACGTGCTCTGATTGTGTGAGGAATGAAGATGTTCTGCAGTTGTTTAATGTGAGGCAAAATGTTGTTAGTAAGATGGAGACTAATATTCTTAGGTGGTTTGGCCTTGTTGAAAGAATGAGTGATGAGATGCTTACTAAGAAAAAAATTTCAGCCCAAGTGGTGGGAAAAAGAGGCAAAGGAAGGCCAAAAAAGTTATGGGAAGATCAAATTCAAAAGTGTCTGCATGAAAAAAAGATTATGAGTATGAAGTACAGAAGGTCTTGTGTACATCATGTGATGGGCGTCAATGAAGCTCGAACTATGTGCCAAGATCGCTTTAAATAGAGATGTTTCATATGACAACAGTAAGTTCTTTCTTTGAGGAGCTAACCCCTGAATATCAGAGAACAGCATAGCAATATGTACTGTATGTATGTATGTATTTTTCAAATATCATTTTTGAATTTTCCTGTTACCTAAATGTACACATACATTTTACAATTATTTGGAGTTAATCCTATGGAATTTTAGTTGAAATAATAAATATTTTTGTAGAGTTTATTTTTAGTGAATTTTTTTGGTTCAAGTTTTTTCATATTTAAAGGCCTTATTAAACTTTGTTAAGAGATTATATGATAAACTTTTTTTTTTTTTCATTTTGATTTTTTTCTGTTTAGGAAAAGGGAGGAAAGAATGCAGAAAAATTTAGAAACTCGCCAGCAACGTCAAAAGGAAATAGAAGAACGCAATAAATGTCTTGAAGAAAAAGACAGGAAGCTTTCTAACATCGCAAAAGAAAAGGAGAAATTAAAAGAAATCAAGAAGCCCAAGTATGTAGGCAATTTGCTAAACATTTCCTTGAATACCTAGAATTTTTAGTCTTGTCTCTGCAATACAGAGGGTTTTTTTTTTGGGGGGGGTTAAAAGATTATTTTTACTCCTTTGAAAAAATTTAGGGAGTAATTTTCAAAAGTTCAAGTCAGGAGTATTTTAGAAAAATTAACAGATGAAATAAAATACTTACGAAAATGTTAGGCAATTATGAAAAATCAATCCAGATTTTTTCATATAAAAATATTTCACTACTGCTCAATGTATTTAGAATTTGGATCCATTTTGTTTCTTGTTTGAGAAATAAATATGATATTCATATTTTAAAACAATAACATTAAATTTATCATGTTTTGTAATGACCGCATGGAACAGCAATGTGTTCAAAAAGTGAAAACATTGCACTTTTGAGGTTCTTATAGGCATCTAGAAATCCTAATATATAATTTGCTACAGTCCTCCTCCTCCGTGCTACTTTTTAAGTCGTCATAGCAACAACCCATAAACAAATGTTTGTGACGTCACGCTTTGCTTTTCGTGTAGGTGACATCATCACATAGCACGCGCACATTCTGCGTGTATATGACTTTGTTTTGTTGTCATAGCTGCTGCTGTGACATCATCTAATCCAAATCATTCTCACATGATGTCAGAGATGCGTTACGTCACACAGTCAACTCTTTAGAGATTTGAAAACTTTACGTCAGGAATTTTAGTTCTATTTCATATAGGGTATATCAATAATAATATTAAATAATAACACAAGGAACTGTACACTAACTATATATAAGATAGTACAACTATACTAGTTATCCAAATTTATTGGCGTAGATAAAATCAAGGTTTCCTAAGCGATTTTCAATTTCACTATGGAGTTAGAACACAATAATGCATTGCCTTTTCTGGATGTTTTACTGAGTAAATCACCTGAAAATCGCTTCTGTACACAAGTCTATTACAAACCCACTTCAGTTCCCAACCTGATGCTCCGTAGCTCATTCTGCCCGGCTGATTACAAGACAGCTTTCTTCCGTTCTCGAATCAGAAGAGCATTCGACATCTCCTCCAATGTTTTTTCTAGACTAAGCGAATTAAAAAGCATTATCGATTTGGCGACCGAGGCAGGATACAATCCGAACATGGTACATAGATATATCGGAAGAAACAAAAAGAGGCATGCCGATCTTTCCATGCTGCGACTACGCTATCTGGGCTCTATTCCTTACGTACCAAATGTTTCCTATAAACTCAAGAACGCGCTCAGAAAGATGAACCTCGGTGTCGGCATAAGATCTCCGACACCTTTATATGCTATGCTTAAGCGAAATACTGACGAGCTCCCACTTTCCAACGAAGCGGGTGTTTATGCCATCCCTCTACAATATCCAGATGGCTCCAAGTGATACTACATTGGATGACTAAACGTTCATTTAGAATTAGTCAACGAGCATAAGAGGGACGTAAAGAACGGCAAATTAACCACGGCCCTATCCAGAGAAGTCCAGTTCAAGTCCGCCGATCCTATGTGGGATGACATAAAGAAATTAGCTGCCTACTCTACTCCTAAATCCACTGCCATTTGGAAAACACTGGAGATCATTACCAACAATGAGGCCTGTAATGATAGCGTCTCACTAGAATTACCAGGAATTTGGAACCAATTCTTCAAATAATGAATGCCTTTTGTTTTCCTCCAAGGATTCCGCGTGCGAAACGAACATGATGGCTCTTGTTTTTATTGAATAATTACGTTCGCATCTCTTCATTTATTGTCAAGTAAACTCACCGCGTTCAAATTGTTGAAATGTTCTATTATCCAGTTTGCAGTTTACTGTCTACCTTGAGAAAGTTATCTGGTTGATGTGCGAAAGCTTGGAAACCTTGATTTTTATCTACGCTAATAAATTTGGATACCTAGTATAGTTGTACTATCTTATAATAATATTAAATTTTATTATTATTTATATACCCTTGATATGCTTTATTACGCTGTTTAACAGAAAAAGACGAACATTTATATTCTGGTGTTCAAACTGTGTTATCCGCAACCGTTCCTGTTTAATGTTTTGTTTACATCTTTTTTTTTCTTTCGTTCGAAGTTAGAGGTTGTTTTTTTTTTTTTTTCTGGTGTGTGCGATTTGAAGTCATTTAATTCATATTGTGGTTCATTTGTCTCAAAACTTCGACTTTGTTTTGCGTGAGTTTTAACAACAACAATGCAAATATGCCTTCTAAACGGAAAAAAATCTGCTGATGAAGTAGCTTTCCAGAAGGAAGCAGCAAAAAGACGAAAGGCGGAGCAAGAAAGGGCCCGTCGGAAAAGTATGTCTGCTGTGCAAAGAGAATGCGATCAGAATCGTCATTTCGTAGCAAATGTTGTAACTCCTCAGCAAATTGAACGAAGTCAGGAACGACACCAAATTGCAAACATAATAGAACAGATCGCACAAGGTCGCAAACGACATTAGATTGCAGACGTGTGGCAATCGCGAATATTACGCCAGAGACGTGGTATTACAATCCGCCGACAAAATCCACGAACTAGAAACCAAGCTGTTCTTGACGCAGTTAACGTTGTAGAACCTAATGTAGACGCTCATAACTGTGGTTCCATGGACAGTAATTGAAAATTTTGTCATGCAATACATTTTGCGGCAGAACAGCCATCTGACAAACTTTTTGCGCAATGCTGTCATAAAGGCAAAGTAAAATTAGATGCTATAAGATCAGCCCCTGTTATTCAGGAGTTAATGAAAGAACAGCATCAACATTCAAAAAATTTCATGGACAACCTAAGATCAATAAATAGCACTTTGGCATTTGCGTCCATGGGGGCTAACATTGCTCCGCCTTCTGGATACGGTCCATGTTGTTTCCGAATTAACGGACAAATTTACCATCGAGCAGGAGCTTTGCACCCAGCAAATGAGGACCAGAGAAAGTTTGCTCAACTGTATATATTTAACCCGGAAGTTATATACAGTTGAGTGTTGACGAAATAGGGACTAACGGTTTTACAAAACACATAACAGACAACCCGTCATATCAAATTCCATAACCGACTGCTTGGGAAATTTTCAGAAAGCTGTGAGCCAGCGTCGCCATCTATTGACATGGAACTCAAAAACTCTAAATAAATGTCAATAATTTCTGTACCATAAATTTTATTTTCCCCGTCATTATTGACGGGCCTTCATCTAGTATCTAATAAACTTCTTAGCAAGTTCCACAGCCACATTTGTTTTTCCGCAGCTGCACAGCCTCCAGTACTTAAATTTTCATTTTGCTGATATCTTTGTTCCCCTTCCCATTTCTTTACTGTCGTTTTTTTTTTTTTTTTTTTTTTTTTTTTTTTATGCCCCTGGATGACAATTTGACAATTTTATCCATCATGAATGCATGATAGCTTTCACTATTTTAGATAAAAGATTAATAGTGTAACTTTGAAAATGTAAATACCTTTAAAATACCATGCATCAATTTTTTTAAAAATTTCAGCTTCGTCACTTTCGTTTTCAGAACACCCCCGCCTTTACCAAGCTGAAATGCAAAACTTTTTTGAGTGGAACATTTGAAAATACAGGAAACATGCTGTGATTATCGTTGGGGGAAAAAAAAATTACAGTTACGGCGAAAATCATTGCTACATCTGATTTCCGTTTTCAGACATTTCCCCTGGATTTTCAAGTTGAAATGCAAACAAATATTTATGGAATAAAATGATATTTAACAACAATACTAGGCAGAGGAAACATCACATGAAAAATAAAATTACGTTTACAGGAGAAATCGTCACTGCATCTAACTTCGGTTTTTGAAAGTTTAGAAAGTTTCAGGTGGAAAACATCCTCCACCACTACTAATTTCCCCAAAATTTCTGTTCAGTTATGCATCAATCTTGAGGATAACCCGGATTACGATGGAAAAGGAGAAATTCCTCGAAGCCATCGCACTCTCATGCCTAAAGATTACAGCACTATTTTTTGCCGTCGAATTTCCGTTTTCGAAAATTTTTCCTCCATTTTCAAACTGAAATACAAATATTTATGGAATAAAATGGTATGTAACAACAATACTGGACAGAGGCAACATCACAGAAAAAAGAAATTGCAATTACAGAAAAAATCTTTGTTTCGTTTACTTCCGTTTCTGAAAGACGAAATACAGTACCGATGCGTATTTTTATGAATTGGTAAAATTCTTCGATGCGTAGTTTTATGTGCCAAGAAAATTCCTAATGCATATTTTTACACGTCGAGAAAAATTCTCAATGCATATTATTTTTACGCACTGAGAAAAATTCCTGACACATACTTTTATGCCCGCGCATTTTTACGCGTCAAGAAAAATTCCTGATGCGTATTTTTACACGTTGGTAAAATTTCACTATGTACTAGATGCGTAATTACTCATTTTGTTGAACTGTGCTGCAGTACAATGCTCTTACACATTCCAAATTTATTAAATTTTGCACCTGTCAACAATGCTGTTCAAATTCTAACCATATTGATTTGTTTAGTTTTAAGATATTCTACAAATCAGTGTGGCAGAACTGAATGCATATTCCCTTTCCATCTATCTCGTGAAACATTTCAGGTACATTGCAGGCAATTAAATATATTTCTCCTTTATTCAGGTCTGATTTTCTTGATTTCACTGACCTCCATTCCCTGCATTTTAGTAGTTCTTGATACAATAGAACTTTGCTGTGATAATGATTTTAAAAAAAAATGGTCCCAGGTAATGTACTACAGGGTGGTTCAAAAGTCCCCAAACTCTATGTTTTCAAACGTATTTGCTGTAAAACCATAAAAGATATCCGAGTATTGCTGCTTGTGGCTGTTGTGTGTTATCTTGGGGAACGAGCTGCGCCATGTGACCCTACCCTTACTCGGACGCTGGCAAGCAGTAACGTTCAGTCAGCCATGAGTCTCACACAAGAACAGAGAGTCGCTTTGTTAGAAGTTTATTTTGCAGAAAAATCTTACCAACGTTTCATCCAGCTATTTCAAAGGAAGTTTCCTGATGTTCCTATACCAGGGAAAACAACTGTGAATGACCTTGTGAACCGGTTTCGCGAGACAGTCAGTGTTCTGGATAAGCCTAAAAGTGGCCGGCCGTCTGTTGTGACGACCACGTTTCTGAAGAAAATTCATGTTTCCCTGCAGCGCTCTTCCCGTAAGTCACTTCGGCAACTGTCTCAAGAGTTAGGGGCATCGTATTCAGCCTGCCAGAGGGCTACTAAGCGTCTAAAGCTACGGCCAGAATTCGAGTAGTGCAAGAGCTACGTCCTTTGGACTCGGAAAAGCGCATTGCCTACTGCCAATGGTTCAAGAGTTTCACGCGCGACAATGTCACTAACCAGTTTAACAACGCTTTTTTCAGTGACGAGGCATGGTTTCATTTGAATGGATATGTCAATAGCCAAAACACTCTCGCATATGGGCTGCAGAGAATCCACACGCATTGCATGAAGTTGGACTTCACTGTCAGAAAGTTGGAGTGTGAGGCGCCATGTCTAGAGAGCGAATTGTAGGGCCACTTTTTTTTTTTTTTTCAACACAACTGTAAATTGATGGATGATGCAGACATCGTCCATCAATTTGTAGCAATGCTGGAAGAACACGAACGTTACTGTTGGTTTCAACAAGATGTAGCAACGTGCCATACATCAAATGACACAATGGAGATGCTCCGTGAGTTCTTCCACGATCGATTAATCTCGAAAAAACTTTGGCCGCCTCGCTCACCAGACTTTTATTTGTGAGGCTATCTGAAAGACACAGTTTACCGCAACAACCCTAAGACGGTACAGGACCTACGAAACATTATCATTACAGCCGTAAGGGACATACCATCCAACACGCTGAAAAGAGTGTCCGCCAACATGTGTCGTCGGGTGAATTTGTGTCTTCAACAGAATGGTGGACAATTCCAGCATCTATTGTAAAGTGGTTTTCATTACCTGTAAGTATGAGTGGCAATATAACAGAATGTAAAAATAGTTATACACTATATTCGTGGTAGAAATATTTGAATTCAGAGTTCGGGGACTTTTGAATCACCCTGTATTTGTGTGATGTCGCTTATAATGCATTATTAAAAATTTCAAAATCAGGTTTGAAATTGTTTATCACTGTCGCTTTACCTTTCACTTCTTACTGTTTGAAAAGCAAATCTGGGATGATAAATAATGTGTAAAATCAAGATGTTTTCCTCGTTTCCCGCTCGTTTGCAATATGATCTGAAAGCAGGCCCGGCAAGCAACCATTCCTTTGCTGCTTCCGACACTGTGAGAAACAAAACAACTGGAAGTGATAGAAATTGTGTTTCCCAGTCCATTCCACAGTGTGAGCCAGGTAACGTCTTCCATTCACTCTGCTAAAGAAAATGGATGTTAGTTCTGAATTCAATTTCACTAATCATTAGCATTTATGATATGGAAACAATGAATGAAAATTGCATTTTTTGATGGAAATGACTGAAAAATGGAACATATTTCAGTCTTTAAATGGAACATATTTCAGTCATTTTCTTTCAAATGGAACATATTTCAGTCATTTTCTTCAGTGCATTTGAAGAAAATGACTGAAAAATGGAACATACACTGCTGGCCACCCAAAATGCTACACCAAAAAGGAAGCATCCGATTGGCCTGAAATTCGCAGCATGCGTCGCCCATGAGAGGACATGCAAACGATTAGCATTGCAGTGCATATACAAATCATGTGCGCCCGGCACGCCACCGAGAAGCACTATAAGAAGGGTGCACAGAAGGCGGGGTGTGAGTAGTGGAAGTGTGTTGTGCTGCCAGACCTGTGCGTGGGAAGCTGCCCGATGCCTCGTTGCAGAATACGGCAGTCATTCCAGCACGTTCCGGAGTTCGACAGAAGAGGAATAGTGGCTTATCGCGACAGCGGTTTATCGTACCAAGAAATCAGCGCCCGTGTGGGACGAAATCCAGCTACAGTGAAGCGAGTATGGATTCGGTGGGTGCAGGAGGGACGAACGGACCGACGTGAGCGATTGCCGCAGCTACGGCACACCACCAAACGAGAGGACCGGTATGTTGTGCGGCAGAAATTGACGGCCTGCACTGCCACATTACGAACGTTAGCGCAGGAATTAGGGTGTGCTGCGCAACAACCTGTGTCAGCACGTACCGTTCGACGTGGAGCGGGGACTTGTCGCACGGTGCCCGTTACTCCGCTTACCATTGACGTTACACCACCGGCGAGTGCGGCGACAGTGGGCCGTTGAACGCCGCACCTGGACCGTGGAATGGCATGACATTGTCTTCTCCGACGAATCCCGCTTCTACCTGCAACACCACGATGGTCTGATCCGCATGTGGCGGCACCGCGGCGAGAGACTGTATGACGCCTGCATTATGCATCGCCATAGCGGGCATTCGCCTGGCATTATGGTTTGGGGCGCAATTGGATATGACACCCGCACCCCTCTGGTACGCATCGCCGGTACACTCAACAGCCACCGCTACATCTCCGACGTTTTGGAGCCTGTAGTCCTCCCTTACCTGCCAGTAGCCACGTTTCAACAGGACAATGCGCGCCCGCACGTGGCACGCTTCGTGCAACAATTCTTCACGGCTCACCAGGTGTCACTGCTGCCGTGGCCCGCCTGTTCTCCCGATATGTCGCCCACCAAACACGTCTAGTTGCTGATCGGAAACCGAGTGGCCCTGCAAGCATCACCCGCGGCTACGCCTGATGAACTGTGGCAACGTGTGGAAGCAGCCTGTACCGACATACCCCAAGCCCACATCCAAAGCCTCTTTCACTCGATGCCGCGGCGTGTAGCAGCCATTATTGCCAGCCATGGGGGCCACACGAACTATTGACGTCTGCGTGTTCCGCAAGTCGCACGGGCCTGTAAGCTCAATCGTTTCATCTTTGTATCTGTTGTTATGTGTCCAGTAAATCTGGCTTTGCTATCTCGTGTCCTTCTTGGTGTTGCATTTTGGGTGGCCAGCAGTGTATATGGAAAATCATGCTTGAAGATCTAGATAAAGCTATACCAAAATTGTTCAAATAAAAGTGGAAAGCCAATGTGCTGTTATTCAGGGTTTGCGTGGTCCCCTCAAATACTTGCAAGTGTTGTTAGATGTTAAATGGCTTGAGACAGCTGTTGCAGATATCTTTTACATGTTAGGTTGCATAAAAATGCCACTCTGCAGAAACAGCAGTCTCCTTATGATATCATAATTCTTTTATTCTTATACTGAGCAGCAGACTTTTCAGAAAAATAGAAAATATGCATTTAGTTTTACTTAAGAAAAAAATGTGCAATGAACATGGTTCATATGCATCTCGGAAATCTTTGAAGTCATGGAAAAGTCCTGGATTTTTTTCAATTCCTGCCATTTTACCCCTGTGCAATGTTTTGTACTTGAGGATTTTTCTACTGATATGACTTATGTCTGACAAATTTTCCTCGCCACCCCCGGAAAACTGCCAGGAGCTGTTGGTTTTCTTGCTTGTTAGCAGTACTGAAGCTGCGTTATTAGCACATTTTTTGTAAAAAACAGATCTTACTTATGCTGTCACTATGTCTGTCTGTCTGTGGACAACATATCTCTACAACTATTAGTCCAATTTGAAAAATTCTTTTTGCATTGGAAGTTCGAAATGTGAGAATGATAATCCTTGCATTCTGCCCCTCCCCGGATGCACAACTTAGCCACTAGAGCACATAAATGCAGATCCTATCGAATTCAAAACACATCTTATTTCATATATTTGCGTCAAAATATCCAATTGAAAAAATTCCTTTTTGTTTTGATGCCATTTATATCAAAGACTGTTTTACACACAGTCTCTTTTCCAAGTAATGCGTAAATTTTCTCCTAGGGTTCATAAAAGTGAATTGCATTTTTCCCAATATCTCTGTTCGACTTGAAAAATTCTCCGTGTGTCAGATACAGCTCCTGATGGGATTAAATTTTCTTTAGAGCTGAATCAATTTGGGGAATACAGGGTAATGATCCACATTTTTTTTTTAATTTTGTGGATTATTACCCTATATTCCTCAAATTAATTGAGCTCTAAAGAAAATCTGCCTGAAAAATTACTTGAATTTTGGTACTCAAGTGCAAGATATAAAATAAATGTTGACTTCAGGTCAAGCTACTTCCATTCTGAAAAGAGCTGGAGTATATGATATACCAACTGTTGACCAAAGTAAACAAGTTGTTTCAAAATATATTGAAAGCGCAAAAAGAAATGTTAAAATTCGATTGATGGAACATTTCACCAATTTGACAAAAAAAAAGAGAGAGAGAGAGAGAGAGAGAGAGAATAGGACTTTGTTAATAGAATTTTGTATTGAAAACAATACTATTCTGCTATGGGAAAATGTAAAAATATTGCTGCACCATAACACCTGGAGAGCAATTCTGATGGCAGACTCATTTGGTTATTGAGAAAAATAAACCATTTTCACTCCTCCGTTTTTACAGGCGTATGATGCGGCATTCCGGGAGCTGATCACAAATTTTCCGTTTTTAGCTTCCAGATAGCTTTGTTTCAGTTAGATTGAAGAAGTGTGTGTGTGTTTGTTTTTTTGAAGAACCATATATTTTTTTAGCGTTTGCAGCATCTCGTTCTCCGTTTCCGTGGCATTTTGGAAGTTAATAGTCGCAGGGTTTTTTTTTTTTTTTTTTTACTTTTTTTTTTTTTTTTTTTTCGAGATAGCTTTCTTAGACAGATTAAGGTGAAAGTTGTTGTTGTTGTGTGTGTGTGTTATTTTGCATTTAAATATCGTATTTCTACCTTTTAAAATCGTATATTTAATGTCTCTTGTTGCATTTCCACGGTCGTATTACGCAACATTCCAATAGCTGACGATCACAATTTTTTTCTTTTTTCTTTACTTTCAGATAATTTCACTTCAGATTGATGAGGGGAAGTTTTTTTTTTTTTTTCTTTACAAGAACTCTTGCCTTATTTCTCATTTTAATTTTATTATTTTTGGGGATTTAATTATATCAGTGAAAATGCTCCCACCACATTTTAATAAATTCAGTAAATGTTTCTCAAAAACTGCAATCAATGCACAAAAGAGATTTCAAACAACATATATGATTGCTATCATTTCCACACTTGACATGATCATTATGCTTACACAGCTGTCTGAATCATCAGCTGATGAGGCCTCCAATACAACAGAATTCTGCAGGAAATAATAAGAGCACAATTGTATCAGGTGGAACATCCTTTAAAGGATGGAGTTGAAAGTTTAATCAGTTAACTAAATGCAAAATAAAAAAAAAAATTCATTTTACAAATTTCAGATTATTTACTATTATTTATACTTCCTGATTATTTAAAAAAATTCAAAATATTTAAGGAATGATGTTTAAATTCTGAATAAAGTAAAATATTTCCTTTTTTTCTTATCAGGAAAAAACTAGTTAGATTATTGCGACTAAATACTAATTTTTACAGTTGTCAAAATCACAAATTTGCCAATTTTCTAAAATTTTGCTTTGTTGTGGTGCAGAATGATAAATTTTCTAGAAAAAATATTTAGGCTTCTCTTTATCTTGCAGACAGTTTTTAGCTTTTCCTTTCTGCGTTGCAGATGACTCCTGAAAAAGATTCTGCTTCAGGGATAGTATATATATCCCTGTTTAAATAATGAGTTCAGTTCTCATATACACCAACCTTCATCATATGAATTTGACATGAAGATTTACTAGCATAAAATTGACAATTTTAAATCACATTTAGTAGCATAGTGATGTAGGGTTATAAATATGAATCTTATTCAATGGAAAATGAAACAGCAAAGCTGTAATTAACTGGTAAGCATTTAGTTATTAAATAGTTTTAATTTGTGAAAAAAGGTTTAGAATGTATAATTAATTTTTTATCTTAACATTTTCGTTATATGCTAATTATTTCCAAAATTAGTTTACCAATGTACCCATGAAAAGACTGTGATAGTTCAGATTTTTCACTTTTGAAAGCTAGTGATTTTACATAATGTGAAATTAGAACTACCATTATTGTGTGATTATGAGTAATCATGCTTGGAAATTTTGCTGTGTCTTTCCAAGTATTAATTGGTGCTCAAAAATATAGATTTCCCCTCCAAACGACACTCAGGGTATCATTTTATTAGCTGCTCCGAAATGTAGATTTTCCTGCTCCAGAGGCTGCTCCAAAATGGGTAGTCTGCACTTCCACCACTGTGTATATTAAAAAGAGAATATAAAAGAAGTATCAGTTCAGTGAATGGAATTTTTATACTAATGAGGATAAGATGTTATGTATTACAGTTGTTTGCATATAACTGCACATTATTAAGGAAATAATGAACTGAAGGTGTTCTTTTGGGGGCAAAGAAGCAGAGCAGTGTCAATTTTTTTTATAACAGAATCAAAAGTAAGAAATTTACTCTGTGCATAACATTGTGTCATTATGTTAAAGATGTTTTTATACATTGATGAGTAAATTATTTAGTGTATTTTTTATACATTCAATAGAACATAATTCTTAATTTTCACTTTTTTATTACTTATTTATTTGCTTACTTACGTTTTATATTTTTGTATAAATCGGAAAAATTGTTAGACACTGTCACACGGTAGTCAGGTGTTTTGTGTGTGTGTGATCGTGAGATATTTCAAAGAGACTGGCCTTAGTTCTCTAAAAGAATAAAATTTGCATGATATGATAAGCTTTTTCATAAGTGTTTCGTAGTACTTTGTAATGGTATAAAACTAGGGCAATAATTTTAATTATGAGCTGCACATTTGTGTTTTATGAAATAAAGTGCAATAATTTAGGTTTGATGAAAAATACTTGTAGGTTCCACAGAATTTGAAATATTAAAATGCCCATAAAACCTGGTTGATAATGTGATATGGGGGGTGGGGGGGGCAAGTTTTTCCAATATGCCACTGAATTTTTGTAATATACTTTTTAACCCCTGGTGGAAGTGAGTAGCGGTTCCTATTTCTGGATGTTTTATTGACTGTAAAAATCCAATTGTTTTTTGTTTTTTTACTGGTTCCATTGAGTTTGAGTGACTGATAAATTTCATTTGCATAGGAAAGAATTCAAAAGACGTTCTTATTACAACCAAAAATTTGGTGTCATCTTTCTTCAAATATTTCACGTTTCTTATCCTTAAATTTCCATTGTAGACATTGTTTCAAAATAATTAAATATAAATATTATTTAGTTTATGTATTGATTGTGTGGTATATGACAGCATTTCAAGAGCAATGACACGTTTATGTTCTAACTATAGATTTTATACCCATATATTTTTGAGTTTTATGGTTTTCTTTTATCCTGTAATTTGCTTCAATAATTGAACTAAAACTAAAGTAGAATTATTTTTTCTCACAATCAGTATAGCATAACGTACATAAAAGATTTGTTAAAATTAAACCTGGTTACATTTTCAGTGACAGTTTTGGTATTTTCAGTATTTATTTGTGATTCTAAGTTTCTTATTAGCTGCAGCAGACATCATTTTGAACATTCTGTATTAAGTTTGCTCAAATCTGTAGGGAGTTGTTTGTTGTAGGTTACAGGTTAAACAGGCCTATGGTTTCACTATTTTAAGTAGGAGCATTTGGATCATTAGTCCTGGAAAAGTCCTGCAATTCTGGGATTGAGAAAGTGTATGAACCATGAATAAACTTGAATAGTTTTGAGGGGGAAAACTTACCTAAGTGTTTCATTATAATTAGGGCTGTTGACTGATCAATATTTTTAATTGGTTAATATTTCACCATTGATCGATTAATCGGTAATTTGATTCAGTGATAAAAAATACTGTCACAAAAAATATACGACTATAAATTATATTATGCGTTATTCTATTATTATATGGATACCAAATCCATTGTCGAAATATTAGGGCGTTGAATGTATCATAGCCTGTTAATCTAGTAGTATTCAATGCTTTACTTTATTAAAAACTCAGAAATACTAATTAATAATAATTACCTTTAAACCTGGTTTTTTCAGTCACTGCTTTAGCCAAGATTTTAGGCACAAGAGTTTGTCAACATTGGTTGGTTTAAGCGAAATATGAAGTTTGTTGGCAACAATACCAGCAGCACTAAACACTCTTTCACTTGGCACAGACATTGCTGGAATGCTCAGCAACCATTTAGCTAAAGTAGCAAGCAACGGCAACTGTAATGAATGAGTTTTCCACCACTGAAGAAGATCTGTAAAATCATCATTGAGTTCAGACAAGCTCTGATAAACTTGAAGCTCTAAGATAGTACAACTATACTAGTTATCCGAATTTATTGGCGTAAATAAAATCAAGGTTTCCAAGCTTTCGCACATCAACCAGATGGCTTTCTCAAGGAAGGTAGACAGCAAACTGCAAACTGGATAATAGAACGTTTCAACAATTTGAACGCGGTGAGTTGACTTGACAATAAACGAAGAGATGCGAACGTAATTATTCAATAAAAACAAGAGCCATCATGTTCGTTTCGCACGCGGAATCCTTGGAGGAAAACAAAAGGCATTCATTATTTGAAGAATTGGTTCCAAATTCCTGGTAATTCTAGTGAGACGCTATCATTGCAGGCCTCATTGTTGGTAATGATCTCCAGTGTTTCCCGAATGGCAGTGGATTTAGGAGTAGAGTAGGCAGCTAATTTCTTTATGTCATCCCACATGGGATCGGCGGACTTGAACTGGATTTCTCTGAATAGGGCCGTGGTTAATTTGCCGTTCTTTACGTCCCTCTTATGCTCATTGACTCTAATTCTAAATGAACGTTTAGTCATCCCAATGTAGTATCGCTTGGAGCCATCCGGATATTGTAGAGGGATGGCATAAACACCTGCTTCATTGGAAAGTGGGAGCTCGTCAATATTTCGCTTAAGCATAGCATATAAAGGTGTCGGAGATCTTATATTGACACCGAGGTTCATCTTTCTGAGCGCGTTCTTGAGTTTATAGGAAACATTTGGTACGTAAGGAATAGAGCCCAGAAAGCATAGTCGCGGCATAGAAAGATCGGCATGCCTCTTTTTGTTTCTTTCGATATATCTATGTACCATGTTTGGATCGTATCCTGCCTCGGTCGCCAAATCGATAACGCTTTTTAATTCGCTTAGTCTAGAAGGAACATCGGAGGAGATGTCGAATGCTCTTCTGATTCGAGAACGGAAGAAAGCTGTCTTGTAATCAGCCGGGCAGAATGAGCTACGGAGCATCAGGTTGGGAACGGAAGTGGGTTTGTAATAGACTTGTGTACGGAAGCGATTTTCAGACGATTTACTCAGTAAAACATCCAGATAAGGCAATGCATTATTGTGTTCTAACTCCATAATGAAATTGATCGTAGGGTGTATATCGTTGATTTTATCCAGGAAGAGCGGGAGAGTCTCCTTTCCATGAGGCCATATGAAAAATACGTCGTCAGCATATCGGAGCCAAGTGGTAGGTCTTGGTGTAATGCTGGTGGATATGTGCTGCTCGATTAGACGAAGGATGGCTTCTGC
The DNA here is from genome assembly GCA_039090855.1 of Macrothele yani. NCBI lineage: Eukaryota > Metazoa > Arthropoda > Arachnida > Araneae > Macrothelidae > Macrothele > Macrothele yani. The sequence goes on from CM076990.1 coordinate 214,905,762, forward strand.
GAGAATTGCTGAAAGTGAAGATCCCATCGGAGCGCCATTTATTTGTTTATAGATTTTTCCTCGGAAACTATGGTAACTAGAATTTGAGACTAAATCCATTAATTTGAAGATTCTGTGGCAAGATTCTTGCGAATAAAGTGCTGAATTAAATATAGCTTCTTTTAACGTTCTGATGGCTTCCGGCACGAAGGATAAAGAGAAACCACGTCGAAACTACCAATAATGTCACGCTGTTGGACAGAGATTTGTTTGATTTTCGTGATAAAATCTTGAGTGGAAGTTATTATAAAGTCCGATTCAGGGAGGTGATTGGCCAGAAATTTGCAAAGTGCCTTCTCTAAATGGTACGTCGGTGCGGATCTCCTTGACACGATGGGTCTCAATGGATTATCGGGCTTGTGGTGCTTAAGTTTTCCGAATAGCTTCGGGATCTGGGGGCCTGGTGGTAATTTGGCGGCTTTCTTGAGATCCTCCGGGATAGCGGTCAACCTGGCAGCTCAAGTCCGCCGATCCTATGTGGGATTACATAAAGAAATTAGCTGCCTACTCTACTCCTAAATCCACTGCCATTCGGGAAACATTGGAGATCATTACCAATGATGAGGCCTGCAATGATAGCGTCTTGCTATAATTACCAGGAATTTGGAACCAATTCTTCAAATAATGAATGCCTTTTGTTTTCCTCCAAGGATTCCGCGTGCGAAACGAACATGATGGCTCGTGTTTTTATTGAATAATTACGTTCGTATCTCTTCGTTTATTGTCAAGTCAACTCACCGCGTTCAAATTGTTGAAACGTTCTATTATCCAGTTTGCAGTTTGCTGTCTACCTTCCTTGAGAAAGCCATCTGGTTGATGTGCGAAAGCTTGGAAACCTTGATTTTATTTACGCCAATAAATTCGGATAACTAGTATAATTGTACTATCTTATATATAGTAGGTGTACAGTTCCTTGCGTTATTATTGAAGCTCTAATTCTATCTGTGTGCTGACATTTGTGTATTCCTTTATTTCTGTTTCTGGAATTGATGAATTGTCAAAACATAGATTTCTTTGTTTCTGTTGCACATTACATTGTTCTTTGTGTAAGGGCAGCTGTTGATTTGTGCTACTGGATTAAATTCTGTTCCAGACTAGCACTTTTTTTTTTTTTTTTTTTTTTTTTTTTCTTCTGGGATACAGCAAAGTGCCTTGAATCGAGGGTCAAGGGCAGTTGCTTCTTCGTACTTGTCGTATAAAGGCCATTGACTGAGTCTTTCCGTCAGATCATCGAGCAACATAGCTTTAAATCTGTAAATATATGCTGGGTCGGTATCGAACAATCTCAATGTACTTTTGAGGTGTGTAAAAGCAGAAATTACAATACTGGCAGTTATGTACTTGTGACCTCCAAGTATTTAACTGATTTCCAAGCAAGGTTTCAATATGCTGATTAGCTCCTCAAGCACTTCTCATTCAACTGTTGTTAGAACAGGGGTATTCGATGTGTTGGCTACCAGAATGTTGTTTACTGCGTTTTGAGCTTTCACCAGACTTTCCACCATGATGTGGGTACTATTCCAGCGCATCACTATGTCCTATTACAGCTTAGTGTCAGGAAGACCAATTTCTTTTTGCTTAGACGAGAGTGTAGCCTCTAAATGTGAGCTGTGTTTAAAATTTCCTACAATTTTTCAGCATTTTGCCAGAACCTTTTCTATCGAAGTGACTGTAAGAGCTTTATTTATACTGAACTATAAAGTATGTATTTAACATCTTACACTGCCAAACTTTGATCTGTTAACACCAAGTACAATATTTCTGGCATTATCAGTGCAGATGGCAACAAGCTTGTCGGTTAGTTCCCGTTTTTCGACGGGTTCCTCAAATTCAGTTGTACACTAATTTGCAGTATGCTTATCAATCACCTGTTTCACTTGAAGAGTTGCATCACAATAATGCCACTCATTGTCAATCCAGTGTACTGGTATTGCTAAGTAGCTGTAGTTGGCGAACGAGGTCCAAAAATCTCCAGTTAAACTCGCATAGGAAACTCTTTACAATTTACTGGCAGGTAAATTGTAACACTTAGAATTCAGAGCTATTTGCAGCAACACTTTCAGGCTAGGATCTTCAACAATACTGACAGGTCTCAAACTATATGCAATCCACAACACTAATTTGTATGTTAATTCCTGTTCTTTTAATGCAGAAACAGGCTTTTCGAGGAAAGAAGTTACACCCATTTGCTTCATAGCGGTAGCATTTGAACTAGGCTGCTCCTGTAGCTTATTTGATACAATTTCTAAGAGTGGATGTTGTGATTTTAAATGATAACGTAAGCTAGTTGCACTTTCACTGTACTTTTTGAACAATAAACATGTCTGCAATCAGTAACTTCCCCACTGTCTTCTAATTTATATCCAAAACAAGAGGACAATTTCCCTTTTTAATCCCTGAAACTTCATTTTTGGAGCTCAAATAAACATGACAGCAAGAGATGAATCAGCGTTCAAACTTTCTTTCATTGACAGACACTCTCATCCCTGTAAGCTCTGGCACCAATAAAGGAACACTATTTGCTTTTGCACTGGAAATTCTCCCTGTTGATAGATACAGTACTTCTGTAATGGTACTCATCTTGGTCCCTGGGTAATTAAGACTAATTGTATACCCCCATTGATTCCAAGAAACGCATGTATTAATCCCCTATCTTTCCTATTGAAAGCTGAATCTCGTTGTGAGGCCCTTCAGGACCAGCGGCATATTTTCATCTGCATCAATGTAATAAAACCTCGGGGAACCACTACCCAAGCTTGGAAGATGCTTGCTGTCTGTTATACCGACCTTACATATTAAAGCAACTGACTCTGCCCAGACGATTCAGCTGAGACAGTAGTAGAAGAGATGTGGCACCCCTTAATGGCTGATGGAGCTGAATTTTTCCTGAATAGCTACAGCAAAAGGATAGCAGGGAAGGGAAGCATAGACCACCATATGAAACAGAGCACAGCAATAAAAGAACGGGGGAACCACGAGGTCGAAAAACCCTTAATGAAATGCTTGCAGGACAAGTACGGTGTTAAAGGCGGAAGTTCGGAATTTACAATGGACTTTGAAGACTAAGCATACTGACACACAATAAATGATGGAATCCCTGCTGGTAGTGGTGACTGCTAGATTTAAACTCTCATCGCCATAAAAAGGCTAGTTTTCAAGAAGTGAAGACACAAGCACAAGTGTGTATTCAACAAATTCAAAACTATATGCAGTTTTTTGAAAGTTCCTAATAAATTTTATTTTTATACTAATTTGTTAAGTAACCAATTAATTGGAAGAAGAAAATAATCGGCGATTAAAAAATTGATCGATTAATCGATCAAACCATACAGCCCTAATTATAACACATTTAACACATAGTATAATCACTCTCCTGCCAGTATTGGACAGTTTACAGTGCTGTCCAACACCAACAGGTGCTCCTTTTCACTGGCAGAAAGGCTCAGAAGATAAGATGTGAACTTTTGGTCCCCATAGCAGAAAGTTCCTCGAGTCTGCGACAGATATCATTGTGCCACAAAATAATCTGCGGGTCGTCACTAAACAAAATGACTACTAGATGCAAAAAACAATAAAAATTGCACAGACATATTTTTTCTATCTAAAAAAATGTCTTACCTAGGTACTACAGCAATTGCAATGTTAATTAGGATCAAGAACATTCTGGCCCTCTGTGTCTGGATTTTTGGCACTATTTTCAAGCTCAAACACAAATATTTACGGAATAAAATGTTATTTAACAACAATGAAGTGCAGGGGTATCACTAGAAAAAAAAAATGTGATAACAGGAGAAGTCTTCGCTCAGCTCTACTTCCATTTTCAGAAAATGTTTATCCATATCCCGTCTGAAATGCAAACATTTATGTAATTAACTGTTGAAAATGGAGAAGCACAGCAGGTGGAGGGTTATTAGAGGGGTAAATTTTTGCTACGTACAACTTTGGTTTTCAGAAAATTTTCTTCCATTTTCAATCTTAAACACAAACATTTATCTAATGTTGATTTTAAACATGATTTAATAGGGTTCTGCGGATATCGTTTTTGTCTGCAGAACCAAAATAAATCTGCGATGTACGTCGGCCGGCACTGCAATTCTGCTATGGGAATGAATACAAAATGAATCTGCGATTTTTGTCAGCCATCGCCGCGATTTTGCTACGAGGATGAGTACAAAATATTATATATCTGCGATGTACGTTGTTCGTCGCCGCAATTCTGCTACGAGCATGAGTACAAAATATATCTGCGATGTACATTGGTCGTCACCGCAATTCTGCTACGAAGATGAGTACAAAATAAATCTGCGATGTACATCGGCCGTCACCACGATTTTGCGATGGGGGTGAATACAATATGAATCTGCGACGTATGTCGGCAGTCGCCGCGATTTTGCTACGAGGATGAGTACAAATATCTGTGATGAATGTTGCCGCGATTTCGCTATGGGGATGAATACAAAATGAATTTGCAATGTATGCCGCACATCACCTCAATTCTGTTGCGAGGATGAGTACAAAATGAATCTGCTATGTATGTTGGCCGTCGCCGCAATTTCGCTACGAGGACGAGTACAAAATATGTCTGCGATGTACATCAGCCATCGCCGCGATTTTGCTAAGAGGATGAGTACAAAATATATATGCGGTGTATGTCAGCCGTCGCAGCAATTGCGCTACCGGGATAGGTACAAAATAACTCTGCGATGTACGTCTTCCGTCACCGCAATTCTGCTACGTGGGTGAGAACAAAATAACTGTACGATGTACGTCGTCTATCGCGAGACAAAAAAATATGATTACGGGAGAAATCTTTACTTTGTTTAACTTCCGTTTTCGGAAATTTTGAAAAGCAGAAAACTTGCAGCTATGATAGGGAGTTTGCAAGATGATTTAATAGGGTTCTGGGGATATGATTTTTGTCTGCAGAACCAAAATAAATCTGCGACGTACATCGCCACCGTCACTGCGATTCTGCTACAGGGCTTTTGGTTATACCAGACCTTGAGTGAGTACAGGCAGGCCTGCTCAACAAGTATGTAAGAAAAGTTAATCATTATGGACATTTTTCAGCTTTCCTGTTGGTCATAACTGAATGTTATATTTTATAAAATAAGGTAAAGTGGCCTTTCTCAGTGATAGCAGTTACCTAAATAGCTTTTCTAACAGTGTCCAGCATAATGCTCTGGGTATTACCATTTGCTTTTTTGAGCTGCAAAGAAGAAAAAAGAAACTGATATGATTACCAAATATGTTACACCATCTTTATAAAATAACACATAAGTCACGTGAGTCTAAATCTCTATTTAATGGCATAAATAAAACACTCACTTAATAATTGCCGAGCTTTCACACTCCACCAGGAGGCTTCATCTGGGCTAGATTATCAGGGCCAGTTCTTAGTAGCAGACAATGCTGATACAATTTTAAAATTTTGACATTTTGGAACAAACCATTGTCCCATTCACATGGAAGTCTTTGTTTTAGACATGCTCACATGGTATGGAAGGACATTATCTGTTGTTTACTCAGTGTTTGTTCAGGAGATTTCTCCAGGCATCTGATAGTTCTAAGGATAAGCTTTCGTTGCACGGGTGGGTTATGATTGTGCAGGAAAGTGTTGAAATCATAATGCACCCACACACATGCAACAAAAGCTTATCCTTGGAGCTATCAAATGTGTGGAGAAATCTCCTGAACAAACACCAAGTAAACAACAGATAACATCCCTCCATACTATGTGAGCAAGTCTAAAACACGGACTTCCACATAAATGGGACAACAGTTTGTTCCAAAATGTCAAAAAATTTTTAATTGTATCAGCTATTATTCTAAGAAGGCTTTGATAATCTAGCCCAGGCAAAGCTAGCAGAGCACAAAAGCTCAGCAATTATTGAGTGAATGTTTTATTTATGCCACTAAATGGAGATTTAGACTCACATGAGTCTTGGGTTCACAGATATGATTATCACTATCATCAATGTTATTTGTAGTTTACACTTACAAAACGGAAGCTTTTAGATCAATGTGTGCTAAATTGGGGCATAAGTTTCCAATTAATTTAAACCATTAAATAGTAGCAACAATGATCTAGATTTTCTTGGTTCAGTGGCCCAGTCTCCTAGTTGGGATTTGTATGTGTTGTGTTTCATACAAGTCCTTACAAAAGTCTTGTTATATTCTGAATCAGACCAGTTTTGACTCCAAAACAATGTGCCTGAAATTAGGATTTTCACATAGACATTTCTATCAGTTAATAAGTAAGTAACCAAGAGGATGGTAGAAGACAACAAAGTACAGTCAGATATATTTTTCAGCTCTGAAGCCTTTAATTGAGAAAGGAAAAAAATAATTGACACGGAAAAAGAAAGAAAGGAAATAAAATTTAAATATTGTTCCGTGCTTAAAAAATTAGGAAGCAAATCTAGAGTGCTATATTTTTACGAGTTCTGTTTCACCCTTAACATCTTAGAATGATATATTAGTGAAACTGAAAATTCCCAGTAATAAATAAAACCGACTGTGTTAATCTTGGCACATTTATCCCAAAAAGTTAACTGTAAAAATTATCAGTTTGCTGTTTTAACATTGTGATCAGTAATGATTGGTTCCCTTGAAGATTATTTTATTTGAAATTCTGCTGCTTTAGCAAATGAAATTATTTGCTTATGTGGCTTTTCACTTGCACATTATGACATGGTTAGTAAATGCATTTATATGTATTTTATGTCATTTCCAGGCCCAAAATTCATTCTTCAGGTGAAGGTCCAACTTTGAAAAAGCTGTATAATCCCAAAAAAGCTGATAAAGTGAGTATCATACAAGATCTATTTACAGTATATGTTGTTTTCTTTTCATTTAAGCAATATGTCATCATGAGTATGTACAATTTACACTACTGTTTGTGAAAATTGCAACACCATGAAGTACTGCTGGTTTTAGCTTGAAACTTATAGGATTCATACAACAGGTTGGAGCCTGCAAATGATTAAAATATCAGTGAAAATGTGCATGTGGTTTTGGAGAAGGCCCTCTGAACTATCTGGTCTTTGGTATAAAGAGCTGAATAAATAAATTCACCGCTCTTTCCACGTTAAGCAACGCACAGCAACCGAAAAATTGTTATTCAGCCGCCGCCGGGGAAAAGAGCTGGCTCAAGCAAGATGTTGCGCTCAGTGAAGAGCCAACACTGAGTTGAAAGGGTATTTCTTGTGTCTCACTATGCCTCGTCACTGAAGAAGATCACATTATGAACACCTGACAGTCTTTGAAAAAGGAAGGATTGTTGGCATGAAAGAAGCTGGGTTTTTCTCCCGCGAAATGGCTCCTCGTATGGGACAGAATGCCAGCATAGTGATGCAAACATGGTGTCAGTGAACAGATGAAGTTCAGATGCACAGAAATCAGGAAATAAACTGCATAATCACACAACTACATGGAATGGCAGACACCTCTACTGCATAGCAATGACCAACAGCTCAGCAACATCCCTGGTGTTAGTGCATCAGTAAAGTACTGTCACAGGTCAAGCTTTGTTATCCAGCACAGTTTGACGTCATTTGCTTAATAGGGGACTGATCGCTAGCTTCCCATTGCTGTGCATTCCTTTGATGCTGAACCAAAAATGCTTCAGGCTGCAATGGGAGTCTCAGACACAGACACATTGGCGTGTTAATTGGCAACAGGTCATGTTTTCTGACGAGTCACGATTCAACTTGATGTACCATGATGGTCGGGCACATGTTCGAAAACATTTTGGTGAGTGGCACCTTGAAGAGTGTATTTTATATCATCATGGTTTAGGGCTCCATTGGGTTCAATTTGCAATCTCACTTGATACAAATTAAGAGAACCTTCAACAACCAACGATACACGAGTGATGTTTTAGGGGCAGACCCTTCCTTCAGAGTTATCTTGGCACTATATTACCACAGGGTGTCCACATTCTGGAAAGTCGGAAATGAAAATTGGTCAGGGAAATGCCTGAAATGTTAGTAAAAGTCAGGGAAAATCAGTGACATTTTAAAAAAAGTCAGGGAAATTTCAATCACAGTTAGACTACCACTAGTTTTAACCCGGCGTCGGGGATTGACGCCCTCATCGCCCAACACACTTGCACTTGGTGTTGCAGACAGTCACTAACTTCCCCTTCCTACTAATGTAACCTTGTATTTCCTAACTATTATTGTAAGTTGTGTTACATTACTTGTTAACATTTCTCTTTTTGTTTTAGGTCAAAGGAGTAGAAGAAAATTTGTGATATAAGCTATACCTTGTTAAAAGGCAATTAAGACTGCAGCAATGTCAAAGCGTTGTGTGTTCAATGAACTATGGTTGGACGAACAATTAAATCCTGAGTTTTCTAGTTGGATAGCTGCTGTGAACGGCAACAATGAATCAGCATTTTGTAAAGTGTGCTCTAAAGCTTTCAAGCTTAGCAACATGGGGCATCGGGCAGTCTCCAGCCACGGAAATGGCCCTAATCATTTGAAAAACATCCGTGCTAAAATGTCTCAGCCGAGTCTTGCTTCTTTCACTTCCTCTGTGAAAAAGAACTCTCTTTGTAATAACGAACTCTTGCCATCAACAAGCTCAGGAAATGTGGAATCAGTACTTCTAGAAAATATTAAGTCTAATGACTCAAATACTTATGTTGTGAAAGATGATGTGAAGCCCAGTGACCTTAATGCTTATTTAGTGAAAGATGATGTAACAAAGTTGGAAATAATATGGGTCATGAAAGTGTTGTCCAAGCAAATGTCTCTGAACTCTTGTACACAGATTAACAAAACATTTCAGTTAATGTTTCCTGACAGTGGGATAGCTTCAAAATTTACTTTAGGCAAAAGCAAAGCATCTTATGTGATAAACCATGGAATGGCACCACATTTCAAAGAGTGTTTAATGGACGATCTGAAGCAGTGCATTGACTTTGTAATTTATTTTGATGAATCACTAAACAAAATTGCTTAGCGTGGGCAAATGGATCAGTTTGTTTGTTATTGGGATGTCAATCTGCAAAAAGTTTCCACTAGATACTTAAGTAGTGTGTTTTTAGGATGGGCAACAGCTAATGACCTTTTAGAGAAATTCATTAAAGGTACACCTCTCCCTTGGATAACATGCTACAAGTGTCAATGGATGGACCTAACATTAATCTCAGCTTTCTTCAAAAGCTGAAAGATAAACTTAGAACTGAAAATCCAGATGGTAAATTATTAGTTGACATTGGAGTATATGGTCTTCACATGGTCAGTGGAGCTATGAAAACTGGACTTGAAGCAGTGAAATGGGATATACATCACTTTCTGCATAACTTGTACTACCTTTTAAAAGATAGTCCTGCTCGCCGTGCAAATTATACTATGATTACTGGATGTAAAAATTTCCCTTTGAAATTTTGCACTGTAAGGTGGTTGGAAAACATTAATTGTTTGACTAGGGCATTGCTTGTCTATGATCGTATCAAGAAATATGTTCAAGAATCATCGGTTTCCAGCAAGCAACACATGTTTCTTTGCAGAATTCATGGAAAGTCCACTGTTGAAATGCAAATTGGCTGCATTTAGGACTATAGCTTCAGAGTGTGAATCTTTTTTGAGAAGGTTCCAGAGCCCAAAGCCTTTAATTCCTTTCTTACACACTGATTTGCTGGATCTGATGAAAAATTTTATGGCACAAACTTTGAAGCCTGACAAATTAAGTGAAGCTGATAGTGTCTCAAAACTGTTAACTTTAGATGCATCAAAAAGTGAAAATCTTCTCTCGATTGAGAAAGTTGATATTGGATTTAGTGCTAAAAAGCTATTAAAAGAAGTGAAGTGCTCAGAAAGGGAGAAATTAGAGTTTAAGCTTGAATTTAGGAAACTTGTGACCAGTATGATTGAAAAACTTTGTGAGAAAAGCCCGCTAAAATTTCAGTTTGTCCGTGGGGTAACTTGTTTGGACCTAAATATTATAGTGCAGCAGCCGAGTCTAGGCAAGAAGAGAGTGGAAATTGTGCTCGAAGTTTTACTTAGTGTAAACAGGAGTTCAGATGACTGTGCTGAAAAAGCTAATAAACAGTACGCTTCATTGTGTGTAGAATCTCAATCTGCTTTAAAGTCTCAGTTTGATGAATTTTTAGACAGTCATGATGATTCCATTGGATTAGACAAATTTTAGAGTGCTCTACTTGACAACCAAAAACAATTCGGTGTACTTTGGGATGTAATAAAAATTTGTCTCATTATGTCTCATGGAAATGCTTCAGTGGAAGGTGGATTTTCTGTCAATAAATCTTGTCTTGTGGAAAATCTTCTGGAAGAATCCCTGATTTGTCAGAGAACAGTTTTTGATGTCATTAAAAATGTGGGAGGAGTAGAACACATTGCCATCAATAGAAGGCTTCTTCTTTATGTAAGAGCCTCCAGACGAAGACATCAGGATTATCTTGAGAAAAAAGTGTTCTTCAAAACGAAGAAGAAAGAAAACTGAAGGAAAAAAGACAAAGAATACGGAAGGAACTAGAGTTGGAAGAAGCAGCATTGCAGGCGAAGATTTCAGATTGGGAAAAGAAGAAAAGTGGTGTGTAATATAAAAACAGTGATAAAAACAGTGACTCTGTTCCTACTGTAGTATTTTTATAGTAACTGTTCTGAATATTGTGTATGAGTTTGCTTGAGTGTTTCTTCAATAAATGTAAAACCATGAAAAAAAGAGTAAACTTAAAATTAAAAAGGTGTGAGTTGAACGGCTATGGGGAAGGTGGAGGTCAATAAAAAAGAAATGAATCAGTTATTTGGGAAACTTTATACGTCAAATGGAAACACTTTTAAATAATATAAGTTTCTCAATTATCCAATTCAATTTTATTTATTATCATGGCACATATATTGAAAAACTCAAATAAACCTATTTGTGTAAGGTCAGGGATTTTTTATGTATTTGGTCAGGGAAATCAGGTTTGATAATTCTTTGGACACCCAAGATGTCCAAGACCTCTTCCTTGCACAGCAGATACCGCTTCTTCTCTGGCCTGCACGTTTGTAGGATATGTCCTTGGTTGTTCACTTTTTATTATTTTGGCTTCCAGATACCTTCATCTCAGTTAGATTGATAAGGAGGTTTATTCGTTTTTTTGTTTTGTTTTGTTTTTTCAAGAGACATATTTTTATGTTGTTGTTTTTTCGTTTTGTTTTTTTGTCTCTTCTCCATTTCCATGGCCATATTATTTTGCATTCTGGAAGCTGGTGGTCAACTTTTTTCTTTAGCTTCCTGATAGATTTGTTTCAGTTAGAATAATGAGGTGATTTTAAGAGCAATATTTTTTAAGCTTTTCAACATTTCTTTCTGTGGCCATGCAGAATTCCTGAAGTTGACAGTTGCAATTGTTATGCTTCCAAATAGTTACATCTGAATTAAAATGATGAGGTGAGGGTTTTTTATTGTTGTTATTGTTTGCTTGTTTCTTTTTACAAACAAAGAATAAAAATATTCCGCATTTTTTAATATCTTTTCCTCCGCTTCCATGGACATATTATGCAGCATTCCAGAAGTTGATGTTTGCATTTTTTTTTTTTTGTTATTATTATTACATGTTTCCAGGTAGTTTTATCTCAGATTCATGAGGTGAAGTGTTTTTTACTTGCCTTTTTTCATACTTTAATTTTATAGGGTTTAATTATAACACTTCCACAAAATTTTCACGAATTCATGTCATTTTTCTCAAAGCTGTGCACTAAATTCACAAAATGGGTTTCAAACAAGAACCTATATGGACCCCTGTCTTACAAATCAAGTTAAATGTGACAATGGTGGTATATACAGGGGTTTAACAAAAAAAAAATTAAAATTAAAGTGAGGGTGATTTAAAAAGTTTTGCACACTGTGGGTTATTTCTTAAAAAACAAATTTATTTCACGACATACCTTTACAGGCCTTCGAAGTAATCTCCATGTTTCTTTATGACAGCGGCCCAATGTTTGGTCAAGTCTTGTATTCCAGTCAGGGCACCTCCATTGTTGAGGCGTCGGATTACTCGGGTCACCTCATTAGAAACATCCTTAATCGTTTCCTGCGGAGTGGCTTCTTCAGTTTTGGGGACAAGTCATAGTCTGGTGGGCTCATGTCAGGACTGTATGGCATGTGGAGAAGCAATTTCCATCCATACTTTTCCAGAATGTCTTACTGTACAGGAACATGCGGCCTCGTGTTGTCATGCAAAATGATGACACTAGCTTTGAGCATGTCGGGCCTTCTTTGGCGAATCTTGGGCGCAAAACATTTTGCAGAAACCTTCTGTAGTATTTTGCTGTTACAGTGATCCCCTCAGGCACTCTTAAAATGAGGGTCATTTTAAGAGTGCCTGAGGGGATCACTGTTGCTATCACTCCATCCTAGTAATAGACCATAATCATCATCAGCTTAACATTTGATTGTTGGCTGCGGAATTTTTTCTGGCGAGGTGATTCTGGATGGTGCCACTGAGTGGACTGAGATTTCTGTTCTGGTTCAAAATCTATAGCAACAATTCTGTCCAAAAACTACTCGCCTTCTGTCTCGTACCACTGAAGCAATTCTTCTGCGATCCCTTTGCGAACTGCTTGCTGCTCTTCTCTCAGATTATGCGAAACCCCGTTTAGCAGCCACTTTTTTCTTCTGTAATTTTTCAGTTAGGATTCTGAAAACCAAAGCGGTAGGCATGTTTTTTTGGTTTTTTTTTTTCGTATGCAATCTCGTCACGTGTTTTCCGTTGATCTTCTTCCAAAATGCTGTTGACGATAACCACATAAGTGTCGTCCGTTGCATCCGATGGCCGGCGCCGCTTCTTGGGTCGGCTTCGATGCTTTCCCGACCTTGGTGAAAACGAAATGCCCACCGTGACACTGGGCTACGATCCACTGCACTAACCCCACAAACTTCACACAAAGATTTATGAATTTTGGTAGAGGATTTTCTTCTCAATGTTTCAATTTTAATGTAGGATCGCCGGTTGCCACGCGAGATCTGACCTGACTCACGTTCTTCCTCCATTTATAGGCAGAATTTTAGGGAACAGGAACAAATTATCCAGCAGACGTAGACACAACTTTGTATATTGAAGTCTGACTCACATCATCCTACAGGCAGCGCCTGCACAGTGTGCAAAACTTTTGAAATGACCTACGTAATTAGAATGGCAGAAATAGTAGGCGTAACATGAGGAACTGTATCAAAGATTATGACTACCCATTGGAAAGGACACTGTTTTTCTTATAAATGTGCAGATTGTGGATGCTCTATGAAGATGTGAGATAGGGATAGGCAAATGTTGGCATAGATGGTACAATGGAAGCACGAGACCAAGGCACTGCAAATAGTAGCATGGTTGAAAACCCACCAGAATGATCCCGTTTTTATCATAATCGTTTAATGGGAACTCCATCGTGCCACTGTTTATGGCCATACTGCAATCCACAAACCTCTGATTACCAACATCAATGTAAGCAAGTGTGTAATGTGGTGCATTACATGCTAATAATGTAAAAAATACTGGGATGCGAAAGACAAGTTGTGATTTGCAGAACATGAGGATGAGGTAGAGCAGCTCGCTTGGCCACCTCAAAATTATTGAACATTTGTGGGAATGTCTGGGATGAAGGTCAGATCACACTTCCCACCTCCAAAATCACTGACACAGTTGGGACATATTTTACAGGAAGAATGGTTCCAAATTCCAGTATCGTATGTGCATGACTTGTATAATTCTATTCCAAGTTGAATTGCTTCTGTTCTAAAAGCCCAAAGTGAGCCTACAACTTATTAATAAGAACCACAAACAGTAAGTGTTTCTATTATTTTGATAAACCCATGCATATATTTGCAGTTTTTATTGTGGGGAAACCGTACTGCCCAAAAACTTCTGCATAATCACGGGGATAAACTGCTGGAGCCAAAACACGTGTAAGAACATTTTCACAATTTTTGAATGGGACAAACTGCCCAAATGGTAAGCTTAAGTATGTGAAATGTCAAATTACTGTTGCATCCGAATTTGACATGATCACCATCCCAATACTGTCACTTAAGTCATCGCTTATGAGGCCTCAAGTACAACATAATTGCTGCAGGAAATAGAAAAAGCAGAATACATATCAGGTAGAACATTCTTCAAAGAAGGGAGGTAGAAGCTTAATCTGTTAACTAAATGCAGAAAAAGAAAAGCCTTTACTTCATTTTATGCATTTGAAATTATTTATTGTTGCTTATACTTTCAGACACTTTTTTTTTTTTTTTTTTATCCAAAAGCATTTAAAGAGTGATGTTTGAATTCTGAATGAAATAAAATAATTCTTTTTTTCTTCTGTACTTCTTACTGGGAAAAATCTCATTTTGCTGTTGCGACTAAATACTGATTTATACTGTTAGCAAAGTTTCAAATTGATTTATTTTTTAAAACTTTGCTTTGTTGCAGTGCAGAATAATAAATTTTATCGCAAATTTAACATTCCTTTATTGTTCAGACTTCTTAAAAAGATTCTGCTTCTGGGTCCATGTAGATCACCACCAGACCTGGGAATATCCACAGTTAGTTTCCAAGCATTTAAGTGTATTGCTTTCCATTCTGACTGTTGCAAGGATCATAGTGTGTAGGCTTGTGATTGACTTTAATAACTTGCATTTGCAACTTGTCAACCCACTGAATAACATGTTGTATGGCACCCCTTAAACACTTTCTCAAAGAAAATTTGCCATATAAAAATCTGGATTTACTTCATAGAACTTTTTCAAAATTGCCTGAGTACAAATGTTTATCCTGGCATCTCCTACACCATCCTGATGTCATACTGCCCTTAACTTAGCTGATACTCCCCACCTTTCTATGCTTGTTGATGTAGCATCTTGTGAATTAGTGTTCCTTGGAAAGTTTTCTCAAAATGCTTAAGAAAACTTACCCAAGGAACACTAATTCACAAGATGCTACATTAATTACAACAAATCTTTCTGTTCCCTTTTTTCTTAATTGACACAGTGATTGGGTCTGCTGGTTCTCAGGAACCCAAACCAGTTTCTCTTTCAATATGATGATCCTGTGTAGCTGTAGATATTTTAGGAAGATATACTGAATCTATGGAGAACATTTTTAAATCTACACTGGCAGAAAGTGAAAAAAAAACACCAAGAAGGAGACGTCTGATACCAACGAAATTTATACAGCATAATAATAACGGAATACAGAGGATAATGTGATCAAAACATTGTGGCAAAATACAGCTGTATTTGCTGGTAAACTGAAAAATAACATTTCCATGTAACATGGTTAGTGCAAGGTTGAACCACCATGAACTGCGTCACACTGTGCAATTCTGGCATGGAGTCTGTCGTACAGATGTTGGGTGTAACTTTCGGGTATTGAGTTCCAAGCATCCTCAAGCTGGACGCATAAATCGGGGATGGTCGTGGCTGGCCGTGGAGACTGGATAAGTCGTTGTCCCATAAAATCTCACACGTGCTCAATGGGGGACAAATCCGGTGAACGTGCAGGCCATGGAAGTTGTCTCACACCCTAAAGTGCATGTTGCGTTGCACGTGCCGTGTGTGGGCGTGCGTTATCTTGCTGGAAAACACCACGATGGACCGACCTTACAAATGGCACAACAACGGGCTGAATGATGTTGTTGATGTAGAAAGTGCTGTTTAGCGTACCCGGTACAAACACTAGTTGTGTACGGGAGTGATAGCTGATCGCTCCTCACACCAGGAGACCAGGTGTGGGCCCTGTGTGTCGTTGGCAGATGCAAGAAGGGTGGAGGCGCTCCCCTGTGCGTCTGCGAACACGCATACGGCCATCTGAGGCTCCCAAGGAGAATCTGCTTTCATCGCTGAACACCTTAGATCGCCATTGCGTTCTCCAGTGCAGACATTGGCGACACCACTGCAGCCGTTCCTGGCTGTGGGCTGGAGTCAGAGGCACACGTGCACGTAGTCCTGCATCCAGTAGACGGTTGCGGATTATTCGCACAGTCACCTCAGGTGCAACGGCAGCTCGGATTTGCATCGCAGTGAATGTTCTGTTTGACAACGCCGCTCTTCTTATGCGTCGATCGGTCCTCTCATCAGTCCGTCCGTGAATTCCGGTTCCACGTCTTCTCGTGTGGGATTGTTCCTCGGACCATCTACGCCACCATCGAACCACCACCGATACTTCCTGTCCAATTCGCTCCGCAATACGACGATACGACCACCCGGCCTCGCGGAGTCCGACTAAACGACCTCGCTCAAAGTCCGATACTGCTGAAATCGTACACGTCTTCCATGTCCAGGCATTGCAGCTTCCTCAGGGTCTTCACACGTGTCCGTATGCCGACGACTGATCACATTCACTTTGCCGTACTCCTTAAATACCACCGACGATAATTTGCATATTATACCGTGCTGTGGCGTAAGTGCTCACCGGTTGGTCCCGAAATTAACATCACACCTACGTAAACTCAACCCTATTAACATATGTAAATTTCATGATTGTCCGCCAATTCCTTCTTGGTGTTCTTTTTTCACTTTCCGCCAGTGTATATTGATTGAGAATCCAAGAACAAGCAGTCAGGTTGCTAATGATGATTTGAAATATGTTAGGAGCATGAGGACTGGGCAACTGTTAGTGCTCATAATAATAAGAACTGCTATTCCATCTATGAAAAGTGGAAAAGCAGCAGGCGTTGACAAAATAAACTGAGAATTAGTTGTACATAGTAGAATTGGGCATTCTTTGGTTATACACAACTTATTCAGACATATACATATCATTAGATATATCCCAAGGGACAGTCTCATGGTAAAACATGCTTTAGGAATGAAATAACAAAGGTATCACGTACCTAATGTCGAACCATATGTAGCATGTTACATGCTCGTGAAACACGTGTTCCCACCTTGAGAGAAGCCTAATTTATGCCACAAGTCTTGGTTAGTTAAACTATTTAAAAATTAAAACTTTTGGTTAAAATATTAATTTACAATTCGCAGTTAAACACATACTCCTTGAAACATTCATACATCGAAAAATATCTAATAATTAAAACTCATCAGGTTGGGAAGCACGGTTCACTCAAAAACATTCTGTCAAATGCTGTATTGGTGAGCACTTTCACAACCTCACAGGTTGCATCATCGGGCTATCAACAAACTGCACGAGGACACCCTCACACGTGTGTGTGTGTGTGTGTGTGTGTGTGTGTGTGTGTGTGTGTGTCATTCAGAAGTTGAGCCACTCCCCTTCTTTCGTTCCCGGCATGAAACATCTGAATGCTGCACACACGCGAGTGTGCCCATTGGTCAGCTGTCCAAGCACAATGTTTTCTGCACCAGGCTACATGCACTCTTTGATGAGCTGCAGCTAACTGGATGCCTCTGGCAGGCCTGTGGGAATACAGACTATACTCACTCAATCATCTGTATACTGTATGCCTTAAAACTTTAGTCCCTGTGGAAGCTGAGAGGTCTCTGGCAAGGTCCCCTGCTGTCCGTCTGGAAGTTAGTGACAAAAGACGGTCTTGTTGCAGTGTTGCAATCCACGAATGTTCTGTGCTGAAGTGTCGAGACACATTTTTATCCTGTCGGAACCACCGCCAGAGTTTAGAAATGACACTTTGTGGGACATGCAGCTCCTGGGTTTGTCTGTCCTTGAGTCAACCAATGATTTTGCCCTGCATAACATCATTAATATGGGTTCACTGAGCCATATTCATTTGGTATACAGCACTGTCACACCTCCAAAATGCACAAACTTGCTCTGACTTCTCTTTTTATAACCCGCTGGGTGCTGCATGGCATATGTCGAGCTCCTAGCGCCGCCATCAGTCTACTGCAGCAACAGATTGACTTTCATCATTCTGGAAGAGGTAAGGAGTAGTTTGCATGACAAATCACTTTGTGTAGTGCAACCTGTGATTCACAATTATCCTTAATTTTTAGCATGAATGTATTAACTTAAACATTATAAACGCACAGCACAAACCTTTAACATAAGCATGACCTTCCAAAATGACGTCAGGGGGTGGCTAATGGATGAGGCAACACAACTGTGCGTGTGTGACTCTGAGGCGAATACTTACGTGGGAGTGATGCACAAACTGTACTTACTTTCTGGATGGCCCTCATATTATTCTCAGGTTGCAGTTGTGTCTTATGTCTCACTAACCTGAACACCTTTGGGTAAACTAGTAATACACTCGTCGTCAAAAAAATAGTTGCATCCAGAAGGAAGCAACCGACAGGAATGAAACTTGGTGGATAGGTTTGATATCATGAAACATACAAATGATTCAAGCATCACACTCGGACACGCATGTGACGCAAGCAAGTAGGGGTCATAGCTTTGTGCCTGACCGGCTACATAAGGTCGTCTTGTTGTGCGTGCTTGCCATTCTGACTCGTGCTGTCGTATTGGTTGCATCCTTTGCAAGTGAAGAATGCCCTGAAGAAAAGTTCGGAAGCAATTCAAACAGTTGGAGGAGTTTGAGAGGGGCCGCATCGTCGGGTTCCAGGATGTGGGATGGTGGTCTTGTCACTGTATTGCGTGCCATAAAGGTTGTGCAGATGTCACCATAGCACGCTGTTGGTGACGGTGGATATAACAAGGCACACAGCAGCGACAGGAAGGGTCTGTGAGACATAGACAAACCACAGAGAGAGAGAGGACCAACGGGTTGCCCTGCATGCGCGAAGTGACCCACCAGCCGCAATGATGGATATTCAACAAGCCGTGGTGCCCTCCATGCATCGTCCGATTAGTGCCGGCACCATTGGCAGTTGGCTGCACGATGTAGGACGACACTCACACAGACCGTTACAGCAACTGCCCTTAACACCACTGCATCGTCGCCAAAAACTGCAAGGGTGTCGTGCCGGACTGTCGTGGAGCCACTCAGAATAGCAGCAGGTGATCTTCAGTAACAAGTCCCACTTTTGTCTGTCTTGGAGGAGACGACCGCCAAATCTGTTTGTGGAGGCACCATGGTCAGCGCCAAGATGAACGGTTTGTTGTGAGGTGTCACACTCCCAAAAAACCTGGTGTTGTGGTGTGGGGATACAATTGCCTAAGATCTCAGATCATCTTTGGTGCTCATTACAGGCACTTTGACAGCCCAACATTACGTTAATGAGATTCTGCAACCCAATTACCCTACCTATTCTGAATGCTCACTCTAGTGCGATTTTCCAAAAGGACAACGCTTGTCTGCATACTGCTACTGTCTCGAGAGCTTGCCTTCAAGGCACTGACAATCTGCTATGGTCAGCCACATCGCCGATTGAAAATATGTGGGATGCTATTGGACTCGCTATCCACACTCCACTCCTACCGCACAGTTTGCAGGAACTGCGGGAGAAGATTCAAGCTGCATGGGATGGTGTATCGCTGGATACCATTAGGAACCTGTACAACTCCATGCCGATATGTATGGTAGGCGGGGTGAGCAAACATGTCAGCCCGAGGCAATACTGAGAGACCCTACTTATTGGCGTGTAGCTCAATAAATATTGCCCATATCAGTCTCAATGTTTAATCATTTATTGTTCCTGGTAACCTTTACCTTCCTTCCAAATAGCATTGCAATCTGACATGCCCTTCTTGGTGCAACTATTTTTTTGACAATGAGTGTATTATAATGAGTAAAAAGATAATATGCATTTGTTTTTCCCCCTTAGGCAACTATCCATGTGGAACCTTTAAAAGCTCACAACAAAGAGAAATCATGTTCAAAGCCTAGTGTGTCAGTTGTGAAGCATACACCAGTTGCACCTGTCAAACAATTAGACATTAAAGCATCAAAGCCATGTGACGCACAGCCTACTGCCTTGAACGCTACATTCGTTAAGAATGAGGAAGAGCATGAAAGGTAAATATTATCCTTAACTTATCCTTAAATTGCATTACTCATAACATCACATCTTTTTGTTTGTTTGTTTGTTGTTGTTCGTGTTGTGGATAGAAAACGTAACACAGCTTTTCAGTGTTTTTGCTTCATCTATAGCAGTGGTTCTCAAACTTTTTAGCCTGCGGAACCCTTTTTCCTACAATGTTTAGCAATGGAACCCCTTTATAAAGACCATTTAAAAATTAATATACCTATATGCCTATTATTTATCACTGATTTGAAATAAAAATAAAATGAAAAAAATAGGCAATCAATAAAAAGGTAATACATACAAAAAGGTAATGTAGAGCCAAGAAAATTTATTATGCCAATGATGCAAGTATTCAATAATGAAAAATATTAATGTGATGAATGGCTTTGCTTTTTGTTGCCACATAATTCTTTACAATTCCGTTCTATCGAAGAAAAATGTAATCTTATATGGGGATCTGCATTAAGCTTATTCCGGTGCTTAATTTTTGTTGAGGCATACACAGAAAAGCCAGTTTCACACAGAAAGGTTGTTGCAAATGATAAGAGAACTGATACAGCATTTTGTGATAATGGATATTCTCCTTTCAAACTGCACCAAAATTCTGTCATTGGCACTGTTTTAAAAAGAGATGTATGTCACTGAAGAATCTGACGTCAGTTCAATACGTTTTTCATATTCATCGGTTGAAAAGGAAGGAGGTTTCTCATTTATAACAAATGAATTTTTAATCCATAATTGACTTTTTTTTTTTTTCATGCTTCTCATTAGGAAAATAGTGACTCGTTGAATCGTGGAGAGCTTCGAGATGTTGGGTAATTTCATCATATTGTTTGTTTTCTATTTCTGAGCCCAACTCTGACAGAAAGTTTCTCACAGTTGAAAAGCAGTCAAGTTCATGGCTGCAGACACAACTGGTCCAAAATTGTAGCTTTTTTTTTTTTAAATACCACAATTTTGTCTTTGGTAGTGAATACATCAATTTGCTTTCCTTGAAGTGCAAGATTGAGTTCATTCAGTTTTAAGAAAATATCAGATCGATAAGCCACTCGAAATAACCACTCTCTATCATTTAATCGATCTTCCAAATAAAAGTGGTTATCTCTGAAGAAAGCCTGCACTGCAGCTCGAAGTTCAAAAAAGCGTTCCAATATTTTACCTCGAGATAACCACCTCACTTCCGTGTGTAGAAGCAATGACGTATGCACACTTCCCATATAATCGCACAAGATTTTAAACAATCTATTATTCAGAGGACGGGCATTTATGAAGTTTATCATTTTAACTACTTCATCCAGGGTGCTTTTTAGATGGAGAGGTAAATTTTTCGCGGCAAGAGCTTGCCTAAGAAGCATACAGTGACTAATGGTACAGTGATTGGCAATCATTTTGATGCATGCGACAATACCAGATGTTTTTCCCACCATAGCTTTAGCACCATCTGTACAAATATCAACGCAATTTTCCCAAGGAATTTAAAATATTGAAGATCTCTGCTGCAGTTGCACGAGCTGTTAGCGGCTTGCATAAAAGAAAATCTTCTGCTGGAGATGCTTCAGACGAATATTTTACAAAAACGAGCAATATTGCGAGACCTGTCACTTCTGTAGACTCATCCATTTGCAAAGCAAAAGCGCAAGACATAATGTGAAAAATAAGTTCCTCTTTTACGCTGCCTGCTATTTCCTTCACTCGGTGAGACACTGTATCATTTTATAGCGGGATTTTCGATATTTCTTTGGCCGATTTTTCACCAAGTATACACTTAACCATGTCAATAACACATGGCTTGATTAGATTCTCTGCTATTGTATGAGGTTCATCTGCTCTTGCTATTTGATATTTTGCTAAAAAGGAAGCCTCTCTAGCTTTTTCATTCACTGTATGTGGTGCATGAAAAATATTTTTTTCATTTTTAAAAGTTCATCACGCTTGTCTTTCAGCTCTTGATGCGTAATCTCCAAATGACGTCGCAGTTTAGCAGGTGCCATTGAACTATTATGATAAACTTTGCGTCATACGACACACTGCGGAGTATTTATCATCAGAATTCATAAATCCGAAACCAATATAGCTCTCATCATACTTTCTTCTTTTTCCAAATTTGGCAGTATTATCTTGATCACACCTTCCAGAACATGTATCATTTTCTTGAACTGAAGCAAATTCTTTTGTTTCTTGGTCATTATCATTTTCATCTATATGAGAAGTACTAGGCACTGATAGAGAATTCAACTCAAAAATTTCGGAACTTGAACGTTTTAACGTACCTTGTTTAAGCCAACAATCCATTTCTAAAGTTAAGCGGAGTAGAGAGCATAGTGACTAACATTAACAGGCCAAAACTAAGCACACACTGACTAACATTAACAGGCCAAAACTACGCAGCAAGTTCTTGCTTCTCCGGCACTCTACAGCCGTCCAGACTTAGGCAACAGCGAAGGCCATAAATCGCCTTATCAGTGTTTCAGGCGCCAAAATGTTTTGACTCCTCCCTCAATCTTTTTGCGCCACTTGTTTGAGATGTTCTGTCCCACATGGTTTTCATGGCTCTCTGTTACATCTTTTTTTCTGTTTTTTTATTTGTTGTGAAGAATTGGTTGGTTAAGGTTGTCATCGGGGAAAATATGGAATTAACAGATTTTCTTGAAAATTTCGGCGATGTTTTATGAGCTGCTTGCGGAACTCCTGAAGGGCCATCGCGGAACCGCAAAGTTCCGTATAACACACTTTGAGAAGCACTGATCTATAGGGTTAAGTATCTTGTGATAGTTTTCATTAAACAAATAGGTGAGATGGATAAAATTCTATGAGATGCACAGAAGGGCACGCAGTTTAGGTAATGTGCAAAGTCATATTACCTCCCTAAAAATGTTCATTTTTATTCTTACAGCCATTAGATTCTTCTGTGGATTCACAGAATGCCACCATTTTTGTCATCATTTGGATCATTTTGAAGATCAATGCAAAAATGAAGAGAAATTTTAAGAGAATTATTGGGGTGGTCACTTTCTGTCTGGGGTTAATATTTCCATCTTTCAAAAAAAAAATTGTTTGTAATAGATGTTAAACAGATTAAATATTTTTCCTGTAATAGTAATTCTTTTTTCTCAATTTTTTCTCTGTCCAGTATTGTTCTTAAATATTATTTTATTGCATATTTTTTTGTATTTCAGCTTGAAATTGTAGGCAACAATTTTTGAAAAGAGAAGTTAGACAGAGCAAAAATTTTCCTGTAATCTGCAGGCATGAAATTCTTCTGCAGATTCAAGGAATCCCCCTGTTTCATTATCATTTAGGGGAGGAAATCTTTGGGGAGACGCAATAGTTGTGAGCGGATAGAACAGATGGTTGATCTTAATCGTGAAGAGCTTGCAACGTACTGAAAGCATACGATTGAAGAAAAGTGAAAAAGCCTGCAGTGGGCTCGAGTCAAAGGGGTCTCGCAGAGAATCTCTCGGTTGGGGAGTTCCAATTTTTTCTTATGTGGCTGATACCAATGGGACTGGATTATCACTCAGGAAGTCAATGTTTTCTAAGACAATAAACAGTGTTTATTCTACAAAAATGTCTGTTTGACCTGACTGCTAAATTCTTACTGCTGATGCCTTGACCTAAGTTTTAGATCAACAAAGATGAGGTAGGAGATATCTCCATTGCACAAGACAGAGGTGTTAGAAATGCATTATGCATATTGTAGCCTTAGAATGCTGTTTAACTTCTTTGCTCTTCGGTACATTATTTCAGCTCATTAACATTTTCACAGATTATGTTTATGACTGTGGAGTTAAAATTTCGTTTTTTCAAAGTAAAGAAGTAAGATCTATATCAAACTGGCTAGTAAACTGTAGAAGCCCTCAAAATAAAGTCCAGGGTTAGCAGATTCTGAAATTTTTTTATGGCCATGCATTGGAAGTAAAAATTTCCTTCTAAACTTGGTAGTCAATCATTTTTTACATTGTCCAGGGATCGCATTCGTCCTAAAATTCCTAAAATTCCTAATATTTTGTGACCCTCCTTAAATTCCTAAAATTAGACCTAAAATTTGCTATTCATCCTAAAATTTTCGTAAGCTTATTTTTATTAAAAACAACCGTTATTAACGCCAATAAATTTACCATTACGGTAAGGTAAAAAGACCTGTTATTGTAGAAACACAGCCTATATGCTGTGCTGTTGAAGGGAGGGAAAAATGACGCCATCGAGATGCACTTGCTTCGGGGCGGGCGTTCCATTTTTTTGCCTTCGAACAGTTTTCGAGAGTAACAAGAGATCTAAGGGAAAAGGGGAGGGGTCATTTTCACCCCTGGTTTGCGCTTTGCAGACGAACTCCGTGGCACGCAGAAGATCGTACTTTATTTTTGTACATGCCTTGTGGAACCTCCTTTCTGCTGATGTTTTGTTATTGTAAACCGCAGGTGGGTGGAAGCAAAGAGGAAACATGTGGTCTTTTTCCGTAACCTCCGGTAATGACGATGGGATGGTAGCTGAGTTATTCTTGGCAGGCAGTAGAGCACGTGATCATTGACCTTCGATCATGCGTCGGCGACAGCGACCTTCGATGCGCAATATATCTCGGCTCCGACTCGCTTTGACTAAACTTGCGTGAGATGCGTATGATAGTTTATGGTTTTACGTCTTTTATGGTGTTCTCTGTGCAGGTTCAGTTCTCTAGTGGTGACCTGCTTTTTTTTTTTTTTTTTTTCATATCTTCCGACATCCTCGCAGCCAAATTTCGGGAAGTTGTCTGGTTTTGCAATATTGGAACGTGTTTTTGTACTTCCCTTTCATTTTCTGGTTAGTAATACAAGTGTTTAAGATGCCTAAATCCAAAACGAAATTTCAAGATGCGTGGCTCGCCAAAGAATTGGACGGAGTGAAGTTGAAAGAATGGTGTTCTGCAACTGAAACAATATTTTCTGCTAAGTGTATATTGTGTTCAGAAATTTTCAATATTTCTAATAGTGGCTTTTCACAAGTAAAAGCGCATCATAAAGGAAAAAAAGTTCCCATAACAAGAAATTCCCATAACAATAAATTTGTTAAATAGTGTTCGTGATTCACATAAATTTTATAAAGAGTATGTTGATAAGCTGAAGGAAGAACAATCAAAAAAGGTAAAAGAAAGGAAGCAGAAAGAGAGGGAAAATAAGGAAAAGCAGCTAGAGAAAAAAAGAAAAGCTGAGTTTGATGACAAAATAAAAGAAAATGATGCAGAAATAAATAGGCTTAAAAAAAAGATAAAGAAGCCTCCCTAGCAGTAATTCAAGAGGGAACAGAAAGAATGCGAAAAGCTGTAGAAAAACAAAATACTGTTGAAATAGCAGTTGCCTCTAACTTGATCATACAAGGTTCAGCTGAAATAAAGAAAACAAAGTAAATTAGTTGTGGTGGAAGCAGAAAAAGATAGGCGTATCAGGAAAAGGTTAAAACAATAATATGAAAAAAGTAATTCAGTGAACAATTGTACATAGTTCTTGGTTTTCAATTACCTTTTTAGGATATTATAATTTAATGTGAAACCTGAAAACTTTCTGTGAAAATCGTGAATTGCTTCTGGTTAAACAGCATATTAATGTTCAAAGTGAAACTTGAATGTGGTAAATATACTTGAATATGATAATAACACGTGAAAAGATAAGAACTGAACATTAGAAGTAAATCATACTTAAACTTTAGACATTAGACGTTATGCAAAAAATTTGGGTGTGAACTTCGACCATATATACTAATGGACTGCGCATTGGCAATAGCTGCATCAAAGCCGCCATGGCTCAAACATTGGGCACGTCATCATCAGACTCCAAATTTCGTGTAAAAATGCTGTTATGATTACTAATTTACATTGCAGAACTTCAGTGTTTTCGGTGTATTATGTGAATGCGCCTCATATATAATGAAAACTCTTCAGGTAAGTTTACTTATGAGCTATATACATGCATGAACGGGTTGTTTACATTTTGTGATTTATAATGTGATGAACATTTGCGAAGAATTTGGAACATGCATTCCATTTTTTTTCTTAAGTTACTGTATTTTTATATCAATAGCTGCAAGTTTCTGGTTAAGTAATTGAACTTTATTGACTTAGGTATTTAATTCGTTTCTTACCCATGAAAAATCATAGAACTTTCTTTACTATATCGCTCAGAGCAACCATAAGCACAGCAGGTGTAACCCATCTTTTTGACTGTTGTCATGTGATTTTATGTTGGAGCCAGAAATTTTGATGTCATGCGCAGTCTATCAGTATATATGGTTGAAGGGTGTGAAGCAAACTCTTTACAATGTATACAAAGTTGTTTTACTAGATGTATACAAATATACATCTAGTTTTTATTGAAATACAATCCTAAAATTTTCCTAAAATTTTTCTAAAAATTCCTAAAATTCCTAAAATTCCAACCTAAAATTTTCCAGAAGTATGCTATGATCCCTGCATTGTCTCTTTTTCTTCAAACTTTCACATTTATTTGTATTTATACTTGATCTATAAGCCTCATTTTTAAGCGGGAAAATTTACTTCTTACAAACATGATTCAGTCAATCGCCTTTTTTTATGTGTTTTCCAGGACTTTCAGATATTTTAATTCTTCCCACTGGGACAACAATGGAAGTGGCACTCCAGTTTTACTACATGTAGCATTACTACTGAAAAACAAATGTGATTCAGAAACTCGTCCAGCAACTGGGCCAGGGCTTTGAAAATATCTGAAAAGTTACATGCCCTGCTGGGCCTGTGCAAAAATTACTGACCTGCCCTGGTAGTAAAATTTGATACAGAGGAAAATTTATCTTTTAAGATGACAAATTAGAACCCTCATTTTTTTTAAAGTTAAAAAATACAATGATTATTTTTTTTATATGTTTTGCGTTTCTGTTTTCAGAGTGTATTCAAAATGTTCAATGCACAAAAGCGTGTATCTCAAGTTTTAAGATGATGATGCTTTAATTGGTACAAAGTGATATATGATGGTGAAATTAGTATTTGAGAAATTTAGTAATTCTGCCATGTTCCTTTTGTCGAAGTTTTTGCCTTTTGCAGTGATGGAAAGTTTGCGCCGAACTGCGCCAATTTCATTATCTTGCGCCAAACTGCTACAAATTACGAAAAAAAAAAAAATAATATTTGCGCCAAACTGCGCCAAAACGGCAATCCATAGCAAAAATTGCCGAGCAAAAAAAATGCTGTTTTAAACGTAAAATCGAATGACCCTTTTTTAAGGTCTACGCATAATTTGGTGAAAACGACGCTTAATCAACACGTACCGTACCGCCAATCCCAAAATTTTGGAATGTTTTTCACCTACCTTCTACTTCCTTGTTTTTTCGGCAAAAGTGACGAAAAAACAACGATTTTCACGATGTAGGAAATTAATTGTTTTTGCTTATGGAGGAGGAGTTTTGTTGTAATCACGTGGTATGTAGGAGAAACGATGCTGTACATTATGAAATCCTGATGAAGATAGTTTGGCGGTCTCTAGAAGTGCTGTGCAATTGAGATTGTTTGTATGTCGTTCCTTGCTCTTTGGGATAGCGCAATTATTTCATTCCGTGCGAGGTGCGCGATTACGTAAATACAGCGTAAGGTCAGTCATTAGCTATTTCCTTGACGCGGAGGACGACTGAAAATGGCTCTTCCGTGGCAGGATACAATGGTTCTTTTTTTAAGTATTCATAGGTATTCAGCGATGCTAACTTTTGCGGATTTTCACTCCATCTTACGGTTTTACGGAAGTCACCCGAAAAAACTACAGAAAAGCCCTCGCAAGATCCCTGCACACAATTTCTATTTTTTTTTTTTCACCATCTTTTGGTCGAAAAACACATTTTGCAGATAATCCCTTATGTGCCTTCGATGTTCTGACTTCCCCCGCCAACGGAGGCAGAGCTTGTCACGTGATTCCCCATGCAGCCATTTGAGAGTACCGTGCGCAAAAGTCGAGAGGGAATCCAGCTCAGCGCCTTTTGCCAACTCTTTACATTGATTGCATGTGGCTTTGTGCTTGTGAAAATTTCGGTGCAAATGTTTTAACCCTTTCCACTCGACTGTCGGGTGACACCCGACATTACAAAATCGCCGAATAGCTCACCTGCCACTCCGATAACAACTCTATAGCTCGCATGTCGGTGGTCGCGAGACATTTCTTTTTCGTCGAATAGGTCGGGTGTCACTCGCCATACCGATGACGTCTCTATGGCACGCATGTCGGCGCTCGCGAGGAATTTCGTTTTCACCGAATAGGTCGGTTGTCATCCGCCACGTCTATGACGCCTCTATAGCTCGTATGTCGAGGCTTGCGAGACATTTCTTTTTCGCCGAATATGTCAGGTGTTCTCCTCCATGCCAATGATGCCTTTATATCTCGCATGTTGGCGCTCGCGAGAAATTACTTTTTTGCCAAATAGCTTGCATGTCGGGTGTCATCTTCCGTGCTCCATTACGCCTCTATAGCTCGTGGGTTGGGGCTTGCGAGACATTTCTTTTTGCTGAATAGCGCATGTGTCGGGTGGCAAGATCAATGCCGATGACGTCTCTATAGCTCGCATGCCGGTGCTCGCGAGACATTTCTTTTTCGTCTAATAGGTCGAGTGTCACTCGCCACGCTCATGACGCCCCTATAGCTCGCATGTCAGGGCTCGCGAGACGTTTCTTTTTCACCAGATAAAGAAAAAGAAACGTCATCTGCGTGTCGGGTGTCACCTGCCATGCCGGTGACACCTCTATGGCTCACATGTCGGCGCTCGCGAGGAATTTCGTTTTCGTTTTCACCGAATAGCTCGCATGTCGGGTGTTATCCGCAACGCTTATGGCGCCTCTATAGCTTGAATGTCGGCGCTCGCGAGGAGTTTCTATTTCGCTGAATAGGTCAGGTGTCATCCACCACGTCTATGACTCCTCTATAGCTCGTATGTCGGGGCTTGCGAGAAATTTCCTTTTCACCGAATATCTTGTGTGTCGGGTGTCACCCTCCATGCCAATTATGCCTCTATAGCTTGCATGTTGGCGCTCGCGAGTCATTTCTTTTTCACCGAATAGCTTGCGTGTCGGGTGTCATCTTCTGTGCTCATTGCACCGCTATAGCTCGTGGGTCGGGCCTAGCAAGACATTTCTTTTTCGCCGAATATCGCACGTGTCGGGTGGCACCCTTCATGCCGATGACGCCTCTACAGCTATAGCTTGCATGTCGACACTCACGAGACATTTCTTTTTTGCCGAATAGGTCGGGTGTCAGCCGCCACGCTGATGATGCCTCTATAGCTCGTATGTCGGGGCTGGCGAGCTAAAGCTGAGCTTTCACTGCTAAGTTGTGGCTTCTACGGCAGAAAAAAAAAATGCGAGTTTTGTGTGAGTATGGGTGAAAAGTTATTTGAGTGGAAAGGGTTTATTTAGACTAAAACGAAACGAAACAAAACAAAACGCAGCAGTGAAACAGCTATGACAACAAAAAGAACGAAGTCAGGTAAAACTTATCATCAAGTGTATCGCGGTAGTTATAGTAAAGAATGGCCTTTTTATGAAGCATCTAAAGTTTTGCTGAATCACATTTTATAAGCCACGTGGCTGTGATTTTAGCCTGTCACAAGGCGGCCGTGATTATTGTAGGCGTCATGCGGAGAGCAAGAAGCACAAAGATCATGTCAAAAGATTAAATGGAGATGTGAGTAAAATTAATGTAACCAAAAATCTTCTGACAGACAGCTTATAAAGAATCCTGAAAAAAATATCAAAAGCAGATTAGTGCTGGAAAAATGCATTAAAACAAGCAAAAAAAAAAAGATAAGAAATTGAATGTTTGCAAGGTGATTTGAAATAGGAAGAAGCTGAACATTTGCAGTAGTTGGATTCCCTCATAAAATGTTAAACAATGCTTAGATGAACATTGAATGTGACTTAAAAAAAACACATGAGTGAAATAGAAAGTGGACAGATACTATTAAAAGAAACAAAACATTGCTAACTATCTTAAAAAAGTTAGAAAAGAATTGAAGTGAGCAATTAAATATTGAGAAAAGCAGCAAAATATTAAACATTTTTTTGTAAAATAAATGATTAATAATAGACTCCTGCTATGGTTACAATTTTTTTGATCTATTTGAAAACTAAAATGTTTGCATATGTGTGTGTGTGTATTTCAATGCAAGATGTTTTAAATTTGAGTAGCGTGCCTCTATTTCTAAAACATTTTTTGCTTAAGAGTTTGTTCTATCTACTAATATTTTACCTGCTCTAAAAATGTTTTCTTACACCAAAAATGTATTTTATCTGCTCCAAAAATGCATTTTGTTGCTCCAAAAACACATTTTGCTGCTCCAAAATGGATTTTACCTGCTCCAAAAATGGATTTTACCTGCTCCAAAAATGGATTTTACCTGCTCTAAAAATATATTTTACCTGCTCCAAAAATGCATTTTGTTGCTCCAAAAATGTATTTCACCTGCTCCAAAAATGTATTTTACCTGCTCCAAAAATGCATTTTGCTGCTGCAAAAATGGTTTTGCAATTTTCCATCGCTGCTTTTGTCACTAAACACCAGAGGCTAATTCCATGAGAGGCATGCATCCCGTCGCTGACTATAAACAGCATTTGGAGCAAAACTTGATGTGGTTCCAATTTCTGGACCTAGAGCATAATATAATTAAGGAAGTGATATTCTTCTGTCCTTAGCAAGCAATACAACTTCCAGTGATTAGCAGTGAAGTGAAGCACGACATGTGCGGGCAGCTAGATTTTTTATTTACCTGCCCAGGCCAATTATTTACATGCTCTGGGCTTCTCGGGCATGATATTTTTCAAGCCCTGTGGCCCGTGCTGCATCAAACCAGATAGCTCTGGTGAAGCCTGAATGTGGGCTTCTGTGATGAGCTGTGTCCTCTTTAAATCACACCCCACACTTTGACTAACAAATATCAAGCCAATGTGCTTCATTCTAGAAACCTTGTAGCCAGATAGTACCTGGGACTGGGAATGAAACACTGCTTTACCCCCATGCATCACCATAGACTATGTCCTTGTAGTGTGGAATTACCAGGCATCTGATTCTGAAGTCATTGCAGCGATTAAGTTGAGAACTGCATAAAATGGTGATGGAAATTTTTTTATATATGTAATAAGTATTTACAAATTGTGTGAAAACAAACAAGAAAAATCACTTTTTCCTTGATTTGAATAAATCTGAAAAGTTTCATCAATACTATGTGGTTTTAAAAGAAAGGAAGAAACTTTTACTTGTGAAAGTATATATGCAGTGTTAGAATTAGAAGTAAATCTTCTGCTGGCCAGCAGAGCACTAGAATTTGCAAACCGCTAGAACATATAAAAAAAAAAAAAAAAAAAAGCATTTACAATATATGTAGAAAATAAGGTATCATGTTAAACTTATCGTTAGTTTGCAGTCTAAAATGAAAATCATACAGCAAGGTAAAATAACTAGAAATTCATTTTTTAACTTGTGACAAATTAGAAAAAAAAAAAACTTACTGGCCATAATAATAGTTCAGTGGTCAGACAGAAGTTTTACTGGCCAATGGCCAGCGGACCACAGGATAATTCGAACGCTGGTATATGTCTCAAAATTGCAGCAATCTTTTGTGTTTCTGTTAAATTTTAAAATGAAAAGTTCTGGTCCTGCAATTAAGAGTTTGATAGATTCTCCAAATTATTTACAGGTTCTTTGGATTTTTTTTTTTTTTTTTTTACCACTGGATATTTAGACCATATCAAGGCTACACTTGCTAGAAAATGAATCATTTCACTGTACTGGTTTTAGTGTTTATTGATTTTCTGTTTTTAAAAAGCCATTGCATTTTATCTTTTCCCAGCTATGAGATGACTCCATGTCGCCCTCGTTCAACGTACTGCAACTATGATATTACAGACTTGAAATCAGATGATGAATCAGAAGATGAGTGTGCACCTTCAAAACCAGTGCCATCATGGGCAATAGGTAAGTTCTCATTTCACTGCAGAGACATCTTTGAAGTTTTAAAGAACTCAATGTTATTACTGCACTTAGACATAATTTGAAAAATTTAGCATCAATTGCTCTAATACTTGATAGATCATTATTATCCCCTATAATTTTTTGCTTACCTTAGCAGGGAAGCAAAAACCATATATATCATAGCAATTTTCATTTGATCTGAAACAAGAACACATAAGAAAGAAGGGAGCTGTTGTTCTGTTTCTTTAGAATTTAATAGTCATGAACTTCTCTTCTACTCTGTAATATATGTACAAATTTCCAAGGGTGGTACATAAAAAAATACTTAACAAAAAATTATTTTTTTCAAAATAATGTAAAGGCTAGAGTGTCACTTTCCTCAAATGTAATCAGGCCTGATTGTGCCTGATTTTCCAAATTTTTATTCTTCACAAATTTTGAAGTGGTGTGCAGATTTCTTATTTCAGCCACTAATTGAGAAATATATATAATAGCTGCCAAAAGTCCCAATTTAATTAGATTATGTCCAGTTTTTTTGAGGAAATGTAAGGGTTTTTTTTAATTTTATCATTTGTAATTTTTGTTTTCTACTGTAAACATGTCTCATATATACTATCATTACAGACGCTCCTATGGTTCTCTGTAGTCATGAGAGAAATCATTGATCTGCCATGAAGTACAGGAAACATCGAATGCACTACGTAAATAGAAAATCTGTCAAATAATGTTATTCAATATTTGTGTAAAGTTTATTTTCATGTTTTCAAGATTCTAACATTTATTAAACATTTCTGGGATTGTTTGTGACATACTTTTAATATCACAACTTTTCTTCAATATTTTTTAACTTGACCATTTTTGGGGCATCTTCATGCCGTCTGCCAGCGGAAAAATCTTCAGAAAGGCAGGAAATAATTGTTGGAAAAATTCCATGATTTCAGAATTTTTTTGATAAAGCTGCTTTCCTTCCCTCTCATCCTAAAATTGTGTTCTTATTTTCAATATGTCGCCAATTATGGTTTTTTTTTTTTTTACGTATTTCATTTTAATAAAAGAAAGTGGCTTTTTTCTTATTTCTAAGAATTTTTTTAATGAAATGCATGTTTTTGTATTTCTTAAAAAAATTTCAGTAACGCACAGGAATATAGGAACTGATGAATGTTAAAAAAAGTAAACATGGGGAAAATCAGAAGTGGGCAATAGAATGCCATTTTGAAGTGAAAAATGAGGAAGGCAGAAGGACAGCCATCTTGGTGACCAGTTCATAAGGTCATAGCGAGCCCATAAATTCTCAGAACTTTGAGCATGGAATTCTTCGAAGAGCCATCGGGCGGATGTAAACCGTGAGAAGCAGGATGCAGAGAGTAAAGGATGCCCAGCTAAGGGGGTCGAATGCATCGTCGTGATTGGCTAAGCGCTCGCTGGGGCTCAGAAAGTTTGGGGTGAACTCAGGAAGTTAGTTTTTTGGCACTCTCTTCATGTCTAGTTTTCACTAGAGCAGGACGTCAGGTCATCGCGTGGGATGATTTTGACTTAAGAACGGCGCTCGGCTGCGGTCGAGTTAGCTAGGGTAGATTTCAACTAACTGCGGTTAGTAACTATCTATATTTTGTTCCAAGGGATCAGGCCGAGGTCCAGATCCATTATATCTGAGATCTGATAATCCCAGATCTTGTTTCCAAAGTGCTGCATAATGCTATTAAAATGTAACTTATACTACATTCAAATGATACTTGATAGGCTAACTGTTTTGTAATATTTACAAGTGACAATTGCTAACATACATATATGCTTAGAATCTTTGTTTCTATCATAAGTAGATAGCTGAAATATACTCGTAAGTTGTCACTGTTCTGTTGTTCTTTTTTGAACTTTTGATATGAGTCCCTTAAATACTTCACTTCCTCATTTAATAGGTAGAAAGGGAACGTTCCACTTATTCCGGCAGGTCCGAAGAAGACAACACTCTTGTTGATATGTTCAATATCTGGACACATAGGCTAATCATAGTAGTGATTTACACCCACCTTACAAAGAAACCACTTTAATAATCATAGGAACAGTGTCACCCTGGTACAAAACTTTCCAGATGTAACAGGTTTTAGTATAGTATACACCATAGTATTTCTTCTATTTCTGGTTGATATTGGTTCTGTTAGTAAGTTGTGCTGTATCTTAGCAATTGATCTACAAGTTTCTTTGAAGTACAGTAGCATATTTCTATCGCAGATTCTCAACACATTTCTTCCTAATCCTTCTCATTATCATCAGCACTTACATTCATGTCATCATCTACAACTTCTCTGTCTGAATTACTTGTTTTTGTGTTCAAATATGTGTGCAGGGTTTGTTTCTTTTCATGTGACGTTAACATAGAAAATTATGACATTACCTGATATTTTGTGAGGTACTCTTAACAGTGAAATGTTTCTCACCATGTTCTTTAGCAGAGCTCTTCATTTTCTTGACTAGAACTTCAGGACTAACTTTTCTTCCACATTTTTCTCCATTCATAAAAGCATCATATGTATATTTCTTTTATTTCCAGGACAGTTTGTGCTTCTTTTTTCTTTTCTTTAAGGGACTGTTTGAAAAACTGAAAAAAATCAGCACTAAATATAAAATTAGGTTAGCTCCAGGTTTGAATAACAAAATTAAAAAAATACTTACCATCCCTAAAACAAAAAGAAGGAAATACTTTACTCCAGGAAGGAGTCATTTATAAAATAGTTTGTTCTTGTGGATTACCATATATAGGAGAAACAGGAAGAAGGTTAACCACCAGAATTAAAGAACACAAAGCAGCAATAAGGAACTGCTCAAATAAAACAGAATTAGACAGGCACATACACAAAATGGACTGGGACTCCTTAAAAGTGATCAAACATCAATCCCATGCAATTATCCGGAAATTAGAGGAATCCCTGGAAATTTATAAGACATAAGGTGACAACATCAGTGACCATGCTGGATGGAAAATCCATCAGGCTTGGTCACCAGACCTGTGGAAGTAGAAGGAAGCAAGAACTCCCGACGAAGATCTAGTGTTTAGATCAAAAATTTGAGAGGTAATGTACCTAATAAATTTATCCTCGATAATTCCCGTTAACTATTTATAATACTGAAAGTAATAAGAGGAAGCCATGAAGTCATTAATTACTTAAATAATTTTGATGGTCCAACTAGATGAAGAAATCTGACTAAGGCTTCTTCTTTCTGATTGTATAACAGTACCTAACTACCACTGTGAGCTGGGTGTAAAGCTAATGCTCTCTCCTGCTTTCTCTCTCACAACGCTCTCTCCACAAATGCTCATGCTTTTTTCGTGTTGGGATCCCTTTAGTTGATCTCTCTCTTCCAGGATTGACATTAAATTCAATATAATTTAATTGCAATAGTTTGTTTTATTAATGGAATTACTGCATGAATCTTCTGTGTCTCAGAAATGCAGCTTGAATTTTTCAAAATGAAATTTAAGGAGCTTATCTTCAAGTTCTTGATTGGTGACATAATGAAATGCAACCTGTATGTTGCCTTCCTTTGCACGCCAGTTAGTGGGTGAGGTGTTATAGTCTGTATCTTATATAATGGTCGTTCCTTAAAGGTGAGAGTAAAATCACACAAAATGAAGAAATATAGGTACAGCAAAATATATGTTATTCTTTCTCAAACTATCTTCCATCGAATGATATGCAATGGTCCTATCGTTCAGTCCACTTTTTAAAGCATGTGGTTGAAGGCATTTTATGGAAGCTGCTTTAGCTACCCCTGTACAGCTAAATAACATCAGCATCTGTGTTGAGTGTTGTGCCATGGAACTTCTCCTTCATTGTTGGAAATAACCAGAAATCGCACGAGGTGAGATCAGGATTGTAGGCAGGCTGTGGCATCATTTTAATACTGCATTTCTTAAGAAACTGTTGAACTCAAGCAGTCACATGTGGACAAGCATTATCATGGTGTAGGGTCCACTTGCTCACAAGTTCTGGTCACTTAATCAATATGTGTCATCGCAGATGCTTCAACACTGAAATGTAATACTCAGCATTGACAATAATTTGTGGAGGAACAGCATGCTGGTAGACTACACCTTTATGATCAAAGAAAATTATTGTCATCGCCTTTCCATCTGATTTGGTTTGACAGACTTTTTTTTTTTTTTTTTTTAGATTAAGAGGTTTAACGGTTTAACGACCACCGTGAGCAACTCAATGGGCTATAAGCAGTCTCCCATCCCTAATTTAGGGTCGCTGGTTCCAGGGAAGGAAGCGAGCCAGTGCCGTAAGACAAACACAACATCCATGCCTCACCGGGATTCGAATCTGGACCCCTTTTGGACGAATAATCAGAGGCCATGGCTTAGACCACTGCGCCACCGGGGCGGCTCAGGCTTTATAGGATATATTTCAATAAAAATTAAAATAATCTTGTGCGTGTGCTCTTCAACATGTCATAATTGACAGGAGAGAGGAGAAGATACTTTATTCACATCGATAAGTGAGCTCATAGTCATAATTGTTAACAAGAAAGATGACGCCAAATTTTCGGGTGTAAAAAGCACGTTTTTTGAATCCGTTCTGACGCAAATTAAATTTATCAAAGCTATTCAAAGGCAATGGAACTGGTATGGAAAACAATAGTATCTGACGGAAGAAAGAAGTTTTTCAATCGGGTCTTTAATCCCTCAGATATTGGTGTAAACGGAATCTTGAGCTTACAGAATCTTAGAAACAGAGTTATCGACAAAAATAAGATGGGACTTTATGTCCCCTGGTGGGAAAACCATGCATTATTTTAGGAAGAAAGTATTTGCAAAATGTTTATCCATATCAGCGGTATCGGTCCAAGAAAAGAAAATTTAGTTGAGTTTTCAGGAGCCCAGATTTTGCTACAAATACATCAGAAGCAAAAATTAACACTTATGATCCCTGGTGGCCAAACCATTCTTTACAAAACATTAGAAATTATGTGAAAAATATTTTCCATCAGGTCTTGTATGCGATACAGGAAGAATTTTTCAAATCGGAGTTTTAGGAGCAGAAAACACAATTTACCTTTATGCGCCCTAGTGGAAAGTCTTAAATGATTTACATGAAAATTTTGAATTTATAGGAAAAACATTTCGTATAGGAAACACTACCCATAGATGCCAACTAGTACAGATTTTCCGTAATTTTACGGATTTTTGGTTGCTGTTACGGAAGTACGGAAACACCGCTGAAATTACGGAAAATCGCCATTTGATTTAAATTTCTGAGATAGAAAGCAAATTTTCGTCAACTTAAAAAATTTTGTTGGTTCTTCAAATTTTTCTGGGGGAAAGAATTAAATGCTACATTCAGGGCTGCCAAACCTGCATCGATTGCGCCAGCCAGCACCGAAACGTCGTTCTTGTGCCATTCTGCTTAAAAAATCGCCATTTCGACGAAATATGCGCCAAAAGTTAAAATTTACCGGTCATCAATATTTCAGCATTATCTTACGACATTCGAAATCGATTCAGCGGTTAATTCGTACGTGAGATTCATTCGCGGAGACCCCTCTGGTTTTTTTTTTTTTTTTTTGTCATTTTTGAGATCGATGCAAAAGTGAAGAAATTTTCGGGATATTAGTTGGGGGGTCGTATTCCTTCTGGGGTTGTTGTTTTGTCTTTTTAAACGTTCGGAAACGGAAGTTAAACGAAGTGCAGATTTTTCCCGTAATCGTATTTTTTTTTTCTCGCACGATGTTGCTTCTGTTCAGTATTGTTAAATATAATTTCATTGCATAATTTCAGCTTGAAATTGTAGGCAACGATTTCCGAAAACGGAAGTTAGGCCGCCCGAAAATTTCCCCGTAATCTTCGGCGACGAGATTCTCACGCTGATTCGAGGAATTCCGTCTTTTTTTTTTTTTTTTTTTTTGTTAACATTTGGACCATGTACGAAATCGATGCATAACTGAACTGAAATTTTGGGAGGATTGGTGGCAGGGGGCGGGTC
Source organism: Macrothele yani (assembly GCA_039090855.1). Taxonomy (NCBI): domain Eukaryota; kingdom Metazoa; phylum Arthropoda; class Arachnida; order Araneae; family Macrothelidae; genus Macrothele; species Macrothele yani. The sequence continues at coordinate 214,943,590 of CM076990.1, forward strand.
GTTTTCTCCGTCGGAGGACAGAATTTCATCCTTCGAAAACGGAAAGTAGACTGAGGTAAGATTTCTCTGGTAATTGTAAGGTTTTTTTTTCTCGCGATGTTTCCTCTACCCAGTATTGTTAGATATCATTTTATTACATAAATATTTGTATTTCAGCTTGAAAATGTTGGATAAATTTCTGAAAACTGAAGGCTTCAAAAACCGTTATTTCAAGCCATGTTTCCAGATTCAACGATCGCAAAAAAATATTCGTGTGGAAGAACCAAGGCTACTGCACTAATTCAGCACATGGCCAGTGTTTCTACAAGTAACATCGTATCTGAAGTTAAAAGAAATCCTTTTTCTCTATCTACGGATGGAAGTAATGATGCTCAAGCCAATAAACTGTATCCCATTACATATTTTGACGAAAAAATAGAGAAAAATTCAAGTGTTTTGTTATCATTGGTTGAATAAAGTAATAATACAGGTGAAGGAATATTCAACGTTTTGAACAATGAGTTTGTTAAAAAAATATCTCATGGTGCAACTGTATGTCATTTTCCTGTGACAATGCTAACACTATGATAGGTCAAGTAAAAGGTGTTGTTTCTCACATAAAGAAGGTTCAGCCTGCAATTATAGTGCAGCGATGTTCATGCCATTTAGTAAATTTAGCTGCACAGAAATCTGCTACTCAACTGAAAGGATTTAATGTTGAGCAGTTTCTGATACAGTTGTACTTTTTTTTTGTAGAAAAGTTCAAAGAAGAAACACAATCTAAAACTGAGTCAAGCTGTTTGTGGTACTAAACCACACAAAATTCTAAAGCATGTCAATACTCGCTGGTTATTACTTTTGGAATCCATTGACAGAATTTTAGAACAGTGGGAGGCTCTAGAACATTATTTCAGTGACAATGAAGAAGCTAATTCACAGTATAAGAACCTTGCAAGTATGATTAGAAATTCTTCATCTAAACTTTGTCTTTTTTTATCTGCTACTCTTCCATTATTTACATCTGTTAACGTGTTCTTGCAGCAGGAAGCTCCGCTTGTGCATGTATTAAAAAGAAAACTTCATAGTCTGTTATCTGAATTGCTTGTACGATTTATCAAGCCATCGACATTTGATGTGACAGCAACATCTCTTGCAGATGGAAATTTTGAAATAAGGAGAAATCAAAAAGAAAACTGTGATCTCGTAATTGGGTCAAAAGCGAGATCTTATATAGGCACAACTGCAGATTTGAGTGAAGACACAGTGGCTACTTTTTATTCTGAGGTAAGGGAATTTTACAAGGCAGGCTGCAATTACATTTTAAGAAAATTTCCACTTAATGATGAATTTCTGAGTCATGCAGAAATTGCAGATGTAGTATTAAGGCAAAGTGTTTCTTTTGCATCAGTCCAATATATGTGTTCCCTGTTTCCAGTTTTGAAACCAGAAGAATCTGACAAGGTGGAATCTGAATTTACTCACTACCAGTTTGAAATTTTAACTGTGCTGTTACTTCTGGGAGAATGGATGAAAGTGTGGCACAGAATTTCTTTAATGAAAAATGAAAGTGGCCAGTTGAAGTATGAATCATTAAGCAAAATTATGAAAATGATTTTAATAGTCCCTCATAGCAATGCAAGTACAGAAAGAATTTTCAGTATTGTGAAAAAAACATGAATGAATTCAGACCTAATTTAAGTACTCATGTGCTGTCTTCTTTATTAGTAGAAAAAATAAACATCATTGCACACAGTGAACTATGCTATCAGAAGAAGTTTTCACAAATTGAACTAAGGAAGGCCAAAATGGCAACTATAGCCAGTTTATCATAATAATTTGGCCAACATTCCAAGGAATAATTTTTCTGGGGGTAATTTATTATATTTTTCTGGTATACAGTATTTTAAATTTCCCCACTAGCAAATTATTTTTTATTGTATTATTATTATTATTTTGTTAATAGTTCTGACAGATTAAAATTTGTTGCAGTGTTAAATACCCAAATTTGCCGCTGTAAACTGGATTACTGAAAATTACTGAAAAAAAATTGTTACTGAAAATTACTGAAAAATGAACTTGTTGGTTACTGAAAACTACTTTTAGAGGTTGGCATCTATGCACTACCCAACAACGAAGGAATTTCTCAAATTGGACTTTTAGAAGTAGAGATATTGACAAAAATAAGATACACATCTATGCCTCCTGGCATAGAAACCACGCATTATTTCAAGAAGAAAGTGCTCCTAAAAGGTTTTTCGACATGAGTAGCATCGGTCAACAAAAGACTTTTTTCAGTCGAAATTTTAGAAGCTCATGTTTTGCTGCAAATACATCAGAAGCAGAAATAAGACTTATGCCACCTGGTGGCCATACCATTTATTTACAAAAATTTGAAATTATGTGCAAACGATTTCCCATCAAGAGCTGTATCCGGTGCAGAAAGAATTTTTCAAGTCGGAGGTTTAGAAGCAGAGAAATAGTGAGGAACGCAATTTAACTTTACGCCCCTAGTGGAAAGTCTATGAATTACTTGAAAATTTTGAATTTATCGGAAAAACGTGTCACACTAGAAACACTATCCAACAAAGAAGGAATTTTTAAATCGGACTCCTAGAAGTCGAGATATTGACAAAAATAAGATATACGTCTACGCCCCTGTCGCAGAAACCATGCACTATTTTAAGAAGAAAATGTTTCTAAAAGGTTTCTTGACACGAGTAGTATCGGTCTACAAACGACGTTTTTTTCAATCGAGAATTTAGTAGCTCATATTTTGCTGCAAATACATCAGAAGCGGAAATTAAGATTTACGCACCCTCCTGGTGGCGAAACCTTTTTTTTTTTTTTTTTTTTTTTTTTTTACAAAAATTAGAAATTATGTGCAAACGATTTCCCATCAGGAGCTGTATTTTTTTTACAAAAATTAGAAATTATGTGCAAACGATTTCCCATCAGGAGCTGTATCCGGTGCAGAAAGAATTTTTCAAATCGGAAATTTAGAAGCAGAGATATAGGGAGAAACACAATTTAACTTTACGCCCCTAGCGGAAAGTTTATGAATTACTTGAAAATTTTGAAATTATATGAAGCACATGTCACACTGGAAACACTATCCAACAAAGAAGGAATTTTTCAAATCGAACCCCTAGAAGTAGAGATATTGACAAAAATAAGATATACATCCACGCCCCCTGGCGTAGATACCATGCACTATTTTAAGAAGAAAATGTTCCTAAAAGGTTTGTCAACATGAGTAGTATCGGTCTACAAACGACGTTTTTTTTAATCGAGAATTTAGAAGCTCATATTTTGCTGCAAATACATCTGAAGTGGAAATTAAGATTTACGCCCACTGGTGGCCAAACCACTTTTTTTTTTTTTTTTTTTTTTTTTACAAAAATTAGAAATTATGTGCAAATGATTTCCCATCAGGAGCAGTATCCGGTGCCGAAAGAAGTTTTCAACTCGGAGATTTAGAAGCAGAGATATAGGGAGAAACGCAATTTACCTTTACGCCCCTAGCGGAAAGTCTATGAATTACTTGAAAATTTTGAAATTATATGAAAAACATGTCACACGGAAAACACTATCCAACAAAGAAGGAATTTTTCAAATCAGACTCCTAGAAGTAGAGATATTGACAAAAATAAGATATACATCTACACCCCCTGGCAGAGAAACTGTGGGATATTTTAGGAAGAAAATATTCCGAAAAGGTTTATCGATGTGAGTGGCATCAGTCCACGAAAGAATTTTTTTCTATCGATATTTTAGAAGCTCAGATTTTATGGCAAATACACCAGAAGCAAAAATTAACACTTACACCCCCTGTTGGCCAAAGTATTCTTTACCAAAAATTCGAAATTATATGCAAAAGATTTTCCATCAGGAGATGTATCCGCTGAAAGAAAAATAATTTCAAATCGGAGTTTTAGGAGAAGAGTTATTGGGGAAAATGTAATTTACTTTTACGCCCCATAGCGGAAAATGTATGCGTAATTTGACAAGGAAACTATATCTAAAACACTCTTCGACATAAATGGAATCAAAAGATAAAAGAAATTTTTCAATCGGATGTTTAGAAGCAAATATGTGGATTAAAACGTAATTTTGAATTCGACATCAACTGCATTTACGCCCTCTAGCAGCAAAATTGTACATCATAAAAAAAAAACTAAATGAAGGATCATCATTCGCATATTTCAAGCTTCCGAGTGCAAAAAGAATTTTTCAAATCGGACTAATAGTTGCAGAGATACCGTGGGTACAGGCGGACGGATGGACGGACAAACCAATAACAGAAGCTCGATCTTTTTTTACAAAAGGCGTGCTAAAAAGGCACGGTACCCCCACTTAGGTACCGTGCCTTTTTTTTTTTTTTTTTTTTTTTATCCGTGTAGTATAACCTCTGATTTTTTAGGATTTGCACATAGTATATACCCTCTACTGTGCGAGCCTGTGTGTTCCCATACGCTTGTTGCGCTCTTTGTGAGGGGATCAAAATAGTGGACCCATGTTTCATCGGCAGTTATTGCTGTGTTTAGAAAGTTTGATCCTATGCAATCATTTGTTTCCACTCATGACACACCTGAACTCTGGCTAACGGTTGTTCTCTCATCAGGTGATGAGGTACCCATCTGGAACACGCATGATGCAGCAGTAATTTGTCACGTAGAATGCAAAATGCCAATGTTTTTGAGATATTAGTTGATGCCGCTGTGTCTTTACACGTCATTTGTCAATCATCTTGGAGGATTGCCCAAACAGTGTTAACAATACGCTCTGTAACAACACTTTCTGGTCGACCAGGCCTAGGATCAAGTTCTGCCAACAAACGCCCTTTTTTGAAATCATGGTGCCATCTAAAAATCATTGACTCACCCAAACATTTATCTTTGTAAGCTTTTTTCATTATATCAACTGTTTCGGGAGCCATTTTACCCAAACGATGGCAAAATTTTATCGCACAACACATTTCACTCCTTAACTCTGAATCACTCACCTGCATAGCTGTGTGGCGAAATGCAGACACACCTTAAACAGCTATGCAATAACAAAACCAAAACATGATTCCTACATGTTTTTAGTTTTGTTTTGGCAACAGCATGAAGGGGTTTTTTTCCCTCTTCATGCTGTTGCCAACTCAAAAAAAAATTACTCTCTGTTTTTATGGAACGGCCTTTGTATATGAGTGCTTCAAACGTGCAGCAAACCTTTTCATAATTCTGCTCATATCACAGGCTCTGTTTCCAATGTTGCAGCTTAGTGCCATTCTGCATCAATACCAGAATCTTCCATAAGACGACATAAATTCTTAAAGTTTTAATAGTGTTTATTATGTACAGTTTCCCCATCATGCAAATAATAGATCTTTCTTTTGCTACATGTAGGAATCATGTTCTGAAGTTTTCAACCAGCTTTCTCTTATCCTTTTTTTTTATGAATAAATGGCCATACTATAGAGATATAGGTGTTCAGATGCTATGATTAAGCTCAAATGTTTAATGTCTGCTTTTTCACCGAAGTAAGTAACAAGTGAATGAGCTGTAGCCTGTGAATTGTTGCGGTGAGGTCTTTAACTTCAACAGGGCTGCCCTGGTGGTGCAGTGGTCGAAGTGCTGGCTTCTGACGATTCATCTGAGATGGGTCCAGATTCGAATCCCATTCAGGCATGGGTGTTGTGTGTGTGTGTGTGTGTGTGTGTGTGTGTGTGTGTGTGTGTGTGTGTGTGTGTGTGTGTGTGTGTGTGTGTGTTACAGCACTTGCTCTCTCCCTTCCCTGGAACCAGTGACTCTAAATAATTAGGGACAGGCAACTGCTCATAACCCATTGAGTTGTTCATGGTGGTCATTAAACCTTCAATCAAGAAACAAAAACTTCAATATGGGGACAGACGCACAGTACTGTACCAAATATTAGATTATGATACTTACTCCTTAAAAAATATTATGGGCTTTAGTTCTGTTTAGTAAATATAAAATAACACATGCCAATATGAATTTGTGTGGAGGTGTGTGTGTGATGAAAATTAAAAGTAGCTCATGCTGCTGTATTTCTTTCAAGTTCTGGGCAATGTTTGAGATTAACACATTCTGTTCAGGTGTAACAGAATCCACAGCTTCTGAACTGTTTGGAACTCCTTTTTGAAAATTAGTACATGTATTGAGCAATCTTTGAGGAAATCGTTAAAAAGAAGGGTTATTTTTTAATTTTCAGTATTTGATCATGATTTTTTCATATAAAACCTACTCTTGTATCAAAGGAAATGCCACTTCAAAAGCTTTCAAACTTCAACAAAATTAGCTTTCTAAGTCAGTTTGATTGAAAGGAAATTATTCCATTTTTTGTGCACTAAAAAAAAAAAAAACGTTTTGAGCATGCCACTTCAAAAGCTTTCAAACTTCAACAAAATTAGCTTTCTAAGTCAGTTTGAAAGGAAATTATTCCATTTTTTGTGCACTAAAAAAAAAAACGTTTTGAGCATTTTTGAACACATGGCACTTTTGATCATAAGATAAAATAAGCTAAGATTATTTGTCACATTTTCATTTGTCATGCAGGCCTACTAGTTTACCAATTTTGGTAAAACATCCAAGATGATGGGGTTTACTCCATCCCTTTCAACTTACCAAATCATGACCATTTTATCATGCTCATACTGCTGTGATGGATAGGATACAAATACACCCATTGTCCTACTGAAGCTGCTGCATGTGAACTGCAGTAGACAATTAATACATTTTGTTGTGCTTAAATGTTGAACGTGTGTGTTCTAAAGATGTAGTCTAATTAAAAATTCATTTTATTTATGTCTTTTGTGTTTCTCTATCTAAATTTATAGGAGTTAGACTGAAGGAAGCCCTTCTTAGGCAACATTACTCACCACTAAATACTGATGAGTTGTTTGGCCCCATCAGCATTCCTGATTTAGCTGAAATGTTTGCAGAGAAGAAAACTAGATATATAAAAAGAACTAGTTCTGCAATTTGGAATACTCCTGATAGAGTAGTTTTTGCTTTAAAATCATATAGCTGACTCTATAAATATATCTGTTCATGTTTTATTGATGTGTTAATTTCATGCTTCTTGGATTTAGCTTAAAATCATGCATTTTATGTAATAAGGATGTGCATTTTCTTGGTTACCAATTTAGTGCAGTAATACTGTGTATGTGTTAATTTCTTACTTGTAACTTAATGCAGGATGTATGTTGATTGAATTCTTTTTTATCCAAAATGTTGTAGAATGTAATCATTTTGTAAAGAAAAATAAATATTTTATTTGTATTTCAGTTATAATCAGAAAGGGCTGTGGGATCAGATTGTGCCTTTTTATTACTTTTGGGGCAGAAATTGGTAGTCAGGTTTAACAAATTGCTTAGCTTATGCATTCATGATAAGAGTGTTATGTCTGTGCTTTATAAGAATGTGTCATTTGTAAAATTTAATTTAAGTTCAGTCCAACATCAGTTAATGTATTCAGGTATTTAACCATAACATAAATCTTCCAAAGTAACTTAAAGCTTGTTTATGCAAACTAACTTTGAATATCTATAGGAATGTTGCAGTAATAAAATATAATATGGCTATTACCTAGAAGTTATTGCTCATAAAGTTTAAGCATAAAATTAGTTTCATTGGAATATTTTAATTTTTCACTTACTTGTGACATTTTCAGGTGGTAAACCTATCCATCATCATTACTCAGTAGGTGTTGCCACTCGTGGAATAAAGTTCAGTCCTTTTGATCATTTTATACTAGATCTTCTGCTATTTTTCTTACAACACAATGTTGTTAGTATGCCAGTACTTCAACAGAGTTCCAAATCAATTTGTCCTGTTTTTTGTACATGTCTATTTATAAACCTACTTTGTTTAAAATCTTCTTCATTACAGAATTGTCATATGTTGCCTGTTCGTCTCTCCCACATAGCTGGGACCATATTTACATTTTTTGTTGTAGATGACATCTTTTTGCAAAAGGATGTTTTCTTCTTTTTGCTTTACATTAGGGAGATAATTTTGTACTCTAGTGTGTAATTTTGGAGACAGTCTTACATGTAATTTTTTACTTATCCTCAGAAGTTTTTCACATAATCCTTTATACAGTAAAACCTCCTTAATGGACACTCCCGAATAGTAGACAGTTTTGGGATCCCCAGTCTCAAAGTACACTGGCGTGCAAAAATTAAGGATAAGACGGTTTTTCGAATGTAACGTCGTGCAGAAGTGCTTCACATTCAAATCATACCATAAGATCCCCAAGATGTAAGAATATGGAACAAGTGAGCAAAATCATCCAAACAAGGAATCCAAAGGATACAAAGGCACTTTATTGAAAAGGTAGCTTCGAGCACAACTGGACAGAAGACAGAAACGTCCATGTGACAGGCGGCTGCCAAGAAAAATCCAGTCTTTAGTAGGGGATATGATCACCCCTGACTGTGTTGCAGGATTTACAACGTCTGTCCATGCTGAGGACGAGGTTGTCAAGGAGCTGTTGAGGCATCGCGGCCCGTTCCTCTTGTAGCGCTAATCGCAGCTGCGGAATCGTTGCTGGCGGCTGGTGACGTGCTGCCAAGCGTCTCCCGAGAAGGTCCCACACGTGTTCGATTGAATTTAGGTCTGGGGACCTTGCGGGCCAATCCATGCGTTGAATATCTTCACTCTCCAACAGCTCTGCGACAGCCACTGTACGATGAGGTGTAGCGTTGTCATCCATGAAGAGGAACTCAGGATCCACAGCACCTCTAAACAGATGCACGTGAGGCAGGAGAACCTCGGTATAATAGAGGACACCATCAGTGACTGAACCTCCTTGAAAGATGTGGAGGTCAGTACGACTACCAAGCATGATACCGCCCCAAACAAGAACTCCGCCACCTCCAAACCGGTCCCTTTCGATGATGTTGGAGGTGTGATTGCGTGTTCCCAGCTCTCTCCAGATGTGTATACGTCCAGAATCGCTCGTCAAACTAAATCGGCTCTCTTCCGTAAAGAGAACTTGACCCCATTGCTGATGTGTCCAGTTCTTGTGTTCCTGGCACCACAGAAACTGCCGTCTCCAATGAGCAGGTGTTAATGGCACACGCCGTACTGGTCGTCGTGCAAATAGACCACCTTTGTACAGCCTCCTGGCCACAGTAAAACGCGATAACGGACATCCAGTTGTCTGTTGCATGTGCCTTGCGATTTCTCTCGCCGTCTGTCTCATCTCACCTGTAGGGCAATCTACCGGTCGTAGGCTGCCGTAGTTGCTCGTGGATGACCACTGCTAAACTCTCAGACAGCTGTTCCTGTCGTTTGAAATGCTCTCCAAGCTCGTGAAACGATGCTGTGAGCGATCTCGAACTCCTCGGCCACACTAGTCACACCTTCGACCTTCTTCCAACTTCCCAATGACGCGACCTCGGGTAAAGTCATCCAGATGTCATCTACTGGATTGCCTGTTGGCCAAATCACACGGTGGCAGCAACTCGACGTCGTTCAAACCGATGTACACTGTGCAATAGCTTTCACCGAATTGCTGAGCGTACACCGCCTGTGTGCTTTATACCCTTCCGACACCTTCCCCAATGTCCTGCTGCATATATGCACATGCCCTACCGTACCGGACCCTAGTCTATCTCCTGAGTGGTCTTTCAGTCCGTTCTGCCTGCTCGTTCCGCTGTTATGTTAATTTCTCCTCTTCGTCCTTAATTTTTGCTCACCAGTGTACATGTGATTCTGTATATTTATGTTCAAATAGTGGATCCTCCGAAAAACGGACAGTAATATCAGTCACAAGCCTGTTAAAAACATGAATGCTGAAAAATAAAAAAATAAAAATTGGTGAATTTTTGCCATAAGATTTTGTTCAGCTTCTTTAGATGGAAATACAGTACTTTTTGTCCTCCAGGTCCCAATTACAAAAACTATTGGTCTATGGTTTCGACATAGCCAATAAGTGGGCAAAACAAAAAATTTTGATGCCATTTTCAAACTAATTACATGTCCCAACAGTGAAGAAAATGCAAAAGATTACATTATAATTGCTGAAGATCTCTGTCTCAAAAGGCAATGAACAATATGTGCAAGTTTGTTGACTTAAAAACATTGAAAGAAAATTATTTGATTGAAGAAGCATCTAATGCTGTTGTAAAAGAGGTGTGCAATTTTTTTAAAAATGCTGTAAAGTGTTGTGAAGAGTTACAAAAACTTTTTGGTAAACAAAAGGAGTATGGGAGGGATTAGCATTATTAAATGATTTAATAATACCTTTGGAAAACTTATTACAAATTGCCAGAAAAAAAAACACTTAAAAGATTTTTGCAGTCAAAAATTTCTGACTGAATTATTTAAATAATGAGCGGTAAGTAGTGTGTTTTAAAATTCATGGTGTAGTATATTTTATTTTATACCATCATCATCCATTATCAATCCTCTACTGGATGAAGGTCTTCCCAAATTTCTTCCACAATGGTCTATAGTGTGCCAGTCTCCCCATGTCACTCTTGCATGCTTTTGAATTTTATCCACTTATCTCCCATGTGGTTTTCCTTTAGGTCTTTTCCTGTCCTTTGGAATCCAGTCTAGAATTTCAGTTGTCCATCGGTGGTCTGTTCTTCTGGCAATGTGTCCAGCCCATTGCCGTTTCAGGAATTTTACTCTGATCGCGATGTCTTCCACTCTTGTCATTTTCCGTATCCACAAGTTTATCTTATCTTTCCTGGTTGCACAGAGCATGCATCCCTCCATGCTTCCATTCAGTTGTCTGCAGCCTTTGTATGTCTTTTTTAGTTAAGGTCCATGTTTCTGCTCTGTGCATTAGCACTGGAAGAATGTATTGATTAAAAACTTTTCTTCTAAAATATAATGGCATATTGCTCTTTAAATTTTTACTGTTTCTTCTAAAAGCTCTTTAACCAAGTTTTATACACCAGTTAATTTCTTCATCAATGTGACCCTCACTTGATATCTGCTGTCCAAGGTAAATGTAGGTATCAGTTATCTCCAACTCTTCCCCATCATCTCTATAAATCTTCATTTCTTGTAAAAGCATTGTACATCAGCTTTGTCTTCTGAAAGTTTATTTTTAATCCCACATCTTTAATCTTGTCAGCAAATTCTTGGATCATACTCTGCAGTTCTGAGGTGGCAGTTGCAAAACTAACTACAGGGATCGCATTCCTCCTAAAATTCCTAAAATTCCTAATATTTTGTGACCCTCCTTAAATTCCTAAAATTAGACCTAAAATTTGCTATTCATCCTAAAATTTTCGTAAGCTTATTTTTATTAAAAACACAACCGTTATTAACGCCAATAAATTTACCATTACGGTAAGGTAAAAAGACCTGTTATTGTAGAAACACAGCCTATATGCTGTGCTGCTGAAGGGAGGGAAAAATGACGCCATCGAGATGCACTTGCTTCGGGGCGGGCGTTCCATTTTTTTGCCTTCGAACAGTTTTCGAGAGTAACAAGAGATCTAAGGGAAAAGGGGAGGGGTCATTTTCACCCCTGGTTTGCGCTTTGCAGACGAACTCCGTGGCACGCAGAAGATCGTACTTTATTTTTGTACATGCCTTGTGGAACCTCCTCTTTCTGCTGATGTTTTGTTATTGTAAACCGCAGGTGGGTGGAAGCAAAGAGGAAACATGTGGTCTCCTTCCGTAACCTCCGGTAATGACGATGGGATGGTAGCTGAGTATTATCTTGGCAGGCAGTAGAGCACGTGATCATTGACCTTCGATCATGCGTCGGCGACAGCGACCTTCGATGCGCAATATATCTCGGCTCCGACTCGCTTTGACTGAACTTGCGTGAGATGCGTATGATAGTTTCTGGTTTTACGTCTTTTATGGTGTTCTCTGTGCTGTGTGCAGGTTCAGTTCTCTAGTGGTGACCTGCTTTTTTTTTTTTTTTTTTTTTCATATCTTCTGACATCCTCGCAGCCAAATTTCGGGAAGTTGTCTGGTTTTACAATATTGGAACGTGTTTTTGTACTTCCCTTTCATTTTCTGGTTAGTAATACAAGTGTTTAAGATGCCTAAATCCAAAACGAAATTTCAAGATGCGTGGCTCGCCAAAGAATTGGACGGAGTGAAGTTGAAAGAATGGTGTTCTGCAACTGAAACAATATTTTCTGCTAAGTGTATATTGTGTTCAGAAATTTTCAACATTTCTAATAGTGGCTTTTCACAAGTAAAAGCGCATCATAAAGGAAAAAAACATTTGCAGAAATTTCAAAGTAAATTTCAAAATAAGTCCATCCTGGAAAGCCTTTGAGGACGGGATCTTTCAGCCCAAAACAAATATTAGTGAAGTACTGAGTCATGATTTACAGTTGGCTAAAGCCGAAGCATTATGGGCCATGAAAGTTGCTAAGGACAATATGTCTTTTGTTTCATGCACTGAAACAGTTGAACTTTTCAAAGAAATGTTTCCTGATTCTGCTATTGCAGCCAAAATGCAACTTAAAGAAAAAAAGTTGCTTATGTGATATCACATGGATTGTCAAAATATTTTGAAGAGGATTTGAAAAAAGACATTGCATCTAGTAGCCCAGGAAAGGTTACTATAGCATTTGATGAAACTACAAATACACAAGTGAAACGGCAGTTGGATGTATCTCAGGTACTGGTCTTCAGAAATAAATTCAGTTTCTTGCCGATACCTAACAAGCGTTTTTCTGGGTCATGCAACAGCAGATATTTTGCTAAAAGAAATTCTTGATGTGTTATCATCCTTCAATATTTCGTTGAACAGAATTATTTGTGTATCCATGGACAGCCCAAATGTAAATAAGTGCTTTTTACGCAAATTCAATGAAGTTGTAAAACAAGAAACAGGCCAGAAATCTTTGGAACTAGGTTTTTGCAACCTGCATGTTGTTAGTAATGCATTTAAAATTTTTTTGACAAGCTTAAATATAGATTTTGACGAATTTGCTACTGATATGCATTACTTTTTAAAGAGTAGTGCTGCAAGACGAGAGGATTATAAATCTGTCGAGGATATAACATTGGTCACTGCCAAATTTCTTTTGCGTCATGTCAGCAACAGATGGTTAACCGTTGGTTCTGTAGCCCAGAGGCTCTTGGATCAATGGCTAAATATTACAGAATATTTTTTAAACTTCTTGCCATCTCAAAAAATATTTGAAAAACAACTGCGCAATTCGGCAAGGTATAAAAGAATTCACTGTTTCCTGAAAAATGAGCTTACTCCTTGCTATTTAGCATTAATTTCATTTTCACACCAAAATTTTGAAAAGTTTTCATTATGTCATCAGAGTGAAGAACCAAAAATACACCAGTTATATTCTGATTTAAATACTTTAATGAGGAATGTTATGGCTCAGTTTATCCAAGATGATGTTATAGCAGGGAAATTTGGAGAAGACCTAAAGAATGTAGATTTTGAAAACAAAAATTCATGGAAAAAACTAGGGGAGTTAGAAGTTGGTATGAAGACAAAAAATCTCCTCAGGAATGTTCAGGAGACCAGGCAGAAATTATTTCTCTTAGATGTAAGATCATCACTAATTGCAACCACAAAATATTTAAAGTCAAATTTGCCATTCTGCAATCAAAAGCTAAGAGACATAGAAGTTTTAAAGGTAAAAGAACCAAAGAAAGAGTCAACTCAACTTTCAGTCACTGAAGGACTTTCGAAATAACCAGAATTTCAAGTGTTTTGCATCTTTCTGAGGAACAAATTGATAGAGTAAGAGAAGAGTGGAAACTTTTAAATTGCGATAAGCCAACTCTAGATGAACTAGTGAAATTTTCAGAGGAAGGGCATATTCCAGTGCGGATTGATCATTACTGGCGTAATATATTTAGTATTAAAGACTCTAGCAGAAAAGAAAAATACTCAAATCTTGCTAAACTCATAAAGTCAATTTTAGTTTTACCTCATGGTAATGCTGATGCAGAAAGGGGATTTTCGGTTAACACTGCTCTGTTAAGGAAGGACAAGGCTAACTTAAAAGACTCAACTATAACATCATTAAGAATAGTTAAAGGGGCCATTAAACACTATGGATGTGTAAGTAAAGTTCCCATAACAAGAAATTTGTTAAATAGTGTTTGTGATTCACATAAATTTTATAAAGAGTATGTTGATAAGCTGAAGGAAGAAGAATCAAAAAAGGTAAAAGAAAGGAAGCAGAAAGAGAGGGAAAATAAGGAAAAGCAGCTAGAGAAAAAAGAAAAGCTGAGTTTGATGACAAAATAAAAGAAAATGATGCAGAAATAAATAGACTTAAAAACGATAAAGAAGCCTCCCTAGCAATAATTCAAGAGGGAACAGAAAGAATGAGAAAAGCTGTAGAAAAACAAAATACTGTTGAAATAGCAGTTGCCTCTAACTTGATCATACAAGGTTCAGCTGAAATAAAGAAAACTGAAAGTAAATTAGTTGTGGTAGAAGCAGAAAAAGATAGGCTAATCAGGAAAAGGTTAAAACAATAATATGAAAAAAGTAATTCAGTGAACAGTTGTACATAGTTCTTGGTTTTCAATTACCTTTTTAGGATATTATAATTTAATGTGAAACCTGAAAACTTTACTGTGAAAATCGTGAATTGCTTCTGGTTCAACAGCATATTAATGTTCAAAGTGAAACTTGAATGTGGTAAATATACTTGAATATGATAATAACACGTGAAAAGATAAGAACTGAACATTAGAAGTAAACCATACTTAAACTTTAGACATTAGACGTTATGCAAAAATTTGGGTGTTAACTTCACCATATATACTAATGGACTGCACATTGGCAATAGCTGCATCAAAGCCGCCATGGCTCAAACATTGGGCACGTCATCATCAGACTCCAAATTTCGTGTAAAAATGCTGTTATGATTACTAACTTACGCTGCAGAACTTCAGTGTTTTCGGTGTATTATGTGAATGCGCCTCATATATAATGAAAACTCTTCAGGTAAGTTTACTTATGAGCTATATACATGCATGATCGGGTTGTTTACATTTTGTGATTTATAATGTGATGAACATTTGCGAAGAATTTGGAACATGCATTCCATTTTTTTTTCTTAAGTTACTATATTTTTATATCAATAGCTGCAAGTTTCTGGTTAAGTAATTGAACTTTATTGACTTAGGTATTTAATTCGTTTTCTACCCATGAAAAATCATAGAACTTTCTTTACTATATCGCTCAGAGCAACCATAAGCACAGCAGGTGTAACCCATCTTTTTGACTGTTGTCATGTGATTTTATGTTGGAGCCAAAAATTTTGATGTCATGTGCAGTCTATCAGTATATATGGTCGAAGGGTGTGAAGCAAACTCTTTACAATGTATACAAAGTTGTTTTACTAGATGTATACAAATATACATCTAGTTTTTATTGAAATACACTCCTAAAATTTTCCTAAAATTTTTCTAAAAATTCCTAAAATTCCTACCTAAAATTTTCCAGAAGTATGCTATGATCCCTGTAACTACGTCATCAGCAAAATGAAGATGAGTTAAATAATCTCCATTAATCTTTATCCCTTTGTTTTCCCAGTTCAGTCATTGAAAGACAGTTTGCAATGTGCATTAAAGAGTTTGGGAGATTTGGTGTCACCTTGTCTCACTCCCTTTCCAATCTTTATTGCTGCTGTATCGTCAAATAACCGGGACCCCTGCACTTGCATTTTCATAGATGCATACATATCACTAAGCTGTTCTCTGATATTGAGAGGTTAGCTCCTCACAGAAAGAACATACTGTTGCTGTATCAGATGTCTCCATTTACAGCGATCTCGACACACAGCTCAAGCGTCACTAACATCCGTCTCACGCAGCACACCAGACCTTTTGTACTTCATGCTCATAATCTTTTTCTCATTCAGACATTGCTGAATCGATTCGCATACACATAATTAAACATGATATGTAGAACACACTCGTGCATGTGTTCTACATATCGTGTTTAATTATGTGTATGCGAATTCGTCTATTTTTAGTTTGATTCTGTTTTCCTTTGTAACCACCTGATGAAGTTGGCCGTTGACGGGGAAAGCTTGCGGAATATCATATAGTTTTTCCTACACCAATAAACACAGAGTTATATATTTATTTGTTGTTGCTTTGGTGTTGACTACCCACGATTTATTCATAACTAATCACAGCTATCATTTGACGGAAAAAGTTCTTTGGAGTCACAGTGGCGTCTTCAAGAAATCATTTTTCATTTACAAAAACTGAATGACTGGAAAGCAGCTAATCCAAAGGACTTGAGGCCCCTTTTCAGAGTTATAGCCAGGGCTACACAAATCCAAGGTGCCTAGAAAACTAGCACTGGCACCCAAATTTTTCATTTTTTTTTTTATTTTTATTTTTTTATTTATTTAGTTAGTTATTTTTTTAGATTTTGCAATTTTCAGTGAATACTGTAATTTTTGTAGTATAATCCGGGAATTTACTGTTAAATAATAAATTTTGGTTCTGCAGATAATACACCTGTAATGAAAAAATATATGGGTCCATTCCATGTCAACTCATCACACTGTTTCAGACTGACCGCCTTATATTTTTACGAAATTTGGGGTGCTTAATAGTCCTATGGTGTAGTGCGAAAATGGCAATTTTTAGGAGCCTGTGTTCATTATGTGAAAAGTTAGAGCTATGTAAAGTTTTTGATTTTCGGTTCAAAACGGGTTTGGAGATTTTTTTTTTTTTTTTTTATATTGCTTTTGTGGGCCTCCCAATTGAGATATGAAGTGGGAAGCGGTCTCATTTTAAAGCTCCTTTAATGGGCTTTTCTATAATATACAACACAATAGGGTTTATAAAAAAAAAATTCAAAATCCAATTGAAAATTTCAAAATCAATTTTCTCAAAAACGGATTTTTTTTAAATTTTGAAAAAATCTCAAAATTAGTTTCTACTTATCTGTAACTGCCCACAAAATATTTTTTGGGATCATAAGATACGAGAGGTAACACATACGCATGATCAATATAAATGTGACCCAGATTTGCTGTTTTGTACTTCAACCCCTCATATACCGTAGTTTTGGGGATTTTTTGCTTGTTATATTATCTGTAGGTAGTGATTCTATGTTCTCCAATGATGTTGGGCCATAAAAATGAAGAAAACAAATACACAGTGCAATATAATTATCAAATCAATAGGTGCATATGCAGTTATATCATTATAAAGATTAACTCACATGATTGTTTTAGTTCAATCCATTTTTACACAAATGGTCATATTTTCAGTATTTTCTTGAGCTCGTGAACTGATGGAAGGCTTGAGTAGCTTGTTGGAGTTCTTGAGCACAGAGAGTGTATGTACGGCGAGTTGGTGTTACAGGGCTCACTTAACACAGGACATATGTCGACAGAATCCACAGAACATCTGAATTTTTAGGATAAGCAAATGAAGGCGATGGACCTGCTGGGTGAAGAAATGTTAACTTTACTTCATCCTTCTCTTCCTGTTTTGCTAAAACGTAGGCCAACCACCAATTGCCACTGTAGAGTGCAATGACATAACCACATATTTCACTGAAAAGCAATCTTCCTGTACATATTGTTACAGTATGTTCAACTGATGTTTGAACAAAGAGACAGGTTTGACTGACATTTTTGTTTCACTTAAAGGTATGAAAGCATGTAGTTTTTGACTTCCTGGTACAGTTTGTGCCTTGCTGAAACGATCTGTCAAAAATTGCTCTGTTGCAATGTACTCTTCCTGTGTAACAAATGTGAAGTCAGTTTTTGAAATGTTTTCTTTCGCCCATTCATAGAGTTGTCTCGGAGTCATTATTTGGTCCTCGTATGATCTTTGGAGACTTGTTCTTGCTGCCAACCTTTTCGCCGTCCCGCCAACACCATCACATGTCCCTTTGTCATGAGCTGTAGCAGAAAAATGCCTTTCTGCTGCAATGTTGAAATATTTTTTATGGTGACATAAATTTAAAAAGTTCTTCTTGTTTTTATATTGTGCGGCACAGCCATCAGAAAAATAATAGATTCTTTTGGGCAATTTCTCAAATCTGCTCTTCAAAAAGTCTATGAGTTTCTGATGAAATAAATACACAGCTGCAGTATTGTGTTCGAGACACTCTGAAATCACAACAAAGCTGATATGCTGAGTTTTTTCTACTGTTTTAAAATATGCAACAAATGGATGCACTGTAGCTTGGGGCAGGATGCACAATTACCCAAGTGGCAGTCAATTGATGCTGGGTTGCATACTATCTTTACAAGGGCATCTTTTGTAGTTTTTTATTTCACCATTAGTAATTGATGATAACTTGGCATTTTCAGTCAAGTTTTATGTTCTGATGTATGGTACACACACAAACTGCATGTGTACCACTCTGACCAGCTAGAACACAATTCTTTGGGTGCAGCTCTGCAAATTTTGAAAAACCACATGTACGTTTGGAAACTTTTCTTTAAAAAATATGTACACCTCCTTTAAATTATTAGGCATTTGGAGACGTGATTTTTTTATGGCCAGTGCTGTCCTTCATGGAAACACAGTCTTTCGTGCCAGGCATAGGTCTGCTGACCTCATCACTTTCATAAAATGTTTTTATAGTTTCAGCTGTTTTTGCAAGTAGAGTTTTTCCAGATTTCTGATCTGGAGTAGATAGAATTCCTTTTTGTTTCAAAAGTTTCTTTGACTGTCTCACCATATAAATTGGTGCATTAAATTCCCGCACAATCTTCTTAATACTCCATGGTTCAGGCAAAATAGTCAGCATCATGAGCTTTTCCTTTCTGTTCGTCAAAGTTTGGAATTTTGTTTTCAGGTGACTTAAAATAGTTTCATCTTGTGACTCAACTTCACTGTTGTAAGACTCTGCTTTGACAAGAAGTTTGCGCTTTATTGCAGTATTGATTCAGATTATTTTAACTTTTTCAGTAGAATATCATTTATATTCTGCCTTTTTCTGGTAAATGGGGGACTCTGTCTTGGAGGGATGTATTAAATGTTTTTAAAGCTTCTGAAGGAAATAATACAGCAGGAACACTATCACAATAGGTACTGCTATCGTAACTTACATCCTGGCTAGTACTTGGAAAACTTGTAATGTAATTTCATCTTTTGTAACCTCCATTTTAATCTTGCTCAGTTCTTTCCTACAGCTGTCACAAACTTTAGCTATCATTTGTGTTTCAAGAAAAAGGGAACACATCCATGTTGTCACTGGTCTTAATCCCTTCCTTATATTGGAGTGGTTTCAATTTTTAAATGGATTAAAACAATTTAAGGCCAATTTCTTAGCCATTTTAGAGAGGTTTTGTTGAAAACTTACTAACAAAAAAACTGTCTCACTCTGTCACTTCACATTCAAAATCATTTACACTACATTCACATTTATCAACAATAAATAAAGGCAAGTTGTCTTCACAAACTCTGCTGGGAGACTGAGCCAAGTGCAGTAATGTGGAGAGGAGGAGATTGGATCTGTTGCATGATCCAACATGTTCATGCCTGTTTCAGCTTGCATTTTTCAAGGTATGAGTTTCAATTACATCACCTGAAATTGAACAAGCTGTTAGAACAGAACAGAAAGGGAAAAGTAACACACATAGAACACAACATTCATAAATATTGTTCAAAAATTATGCTGTGGAAATATCTTTTTTTTTTTTTTTTTTTGTTAGGTACTTGGCAAATTAGGATCCCATTATTTTCTCTTGATCATGCATATGTGTTACCTCTCATATCTTATGATCCCATCATGATCCCAAAAAAATATTTTGTGGATAGTTACAGATAAGTACAAACTAATCTTGTGATTTTTTTTCAAAATTAAAGAAAAAATCCGTTTTTAAGAAAATCGATTTTGAAATTTTCAGTTGCATTTTGTGTTTTTTTATAAACCCTATTGTGTTGTATATCATATAAAAGCCATTAAAGGGGCTTTAAAAGGAGACCACTTCCAACTCCATATCTCAATTGATGGCTGATTTACAGATAGTTAAAGTATCACTAGTAGGCCGTTTTTTAATGAAATTTTAAAAATTTAGGGTTTTCCCTCTGTGAGCTTAAAAATTAAAAAAAATGCATTTTTTTCATAACTACATAGGATCATTAAGTATGCCAAGTTTTATCAAAATCTAAGTTGGTGAGGTAGAAAAATATTATAAATTGTGATGATTTGGCACGGAATGACCCGTATATATATTCGGCGTTTTAAAAAATCCTCGTGTTAATTGTCAGAACTCGTGAGGCATGGTGATATTGAAAAAGGACCAAAATTGCGGTAACAGAACAAATGTAACGCAATTCTGAAATAGAGGACCGCAGAGATTGAAAGAATGGTTTTTTTTGTTTTTTTTTTACTTACGAACATTCTGACAGAAAATGTGATGCGACGAAGGCAGTATTATTTGTGCTCACAGAAGCCTACATGCTGCTGTTAGAAGCCCGCAGAACTCTTTCCATGTCTCGTAATCTTTTGCGAATCACATTTCTTATTAGTTTTGTGTGCTAATCATATTAGTTTTGGCTTTTGATCACTATTTAGTTGAAACATATTCAGAAAAGAAGCAAACGCGAGCTACGGATTGCCGTAATTTCTACTGATTTTCTAGGTCTAACTAATGAACTACGATAATGCTGCAAAAGCCAGGGATTTAAATTTTTTACTTACTTAGAAGTAACATGGAAGTACTTTAAAATGACAGCTGATTTTTTAATAAAATAATCTTTTTGTTCGTACTTCTATGGACTGCTGTGTCGGTCGTCCTGTGAATCACGGCTTTTCTGTCAGAAATTACAGTTCAGATTAACACGACTATAGTACTATAGCGGATTATACGACAATCTTTTTTCTTCGGAATCTCATTGTTTACGGACTCACCACCGAGAATTATACGAAGTGGGAGACTGTTTTGCTCAAAATTTCATGATCTACTGATAATACGCCCCTGCGAATTATGCGTCAGATTTTTTTTTTATTATTTTTTTTATTTTATTCTTGTGGTCTGTGGATTACACGCCACCGCCGATCTTAAGAAGGTTTTTTTTTTTTTTTTTTTTTTTTTTATTTTATTTAACTTTGTGGTTTACAGGTTATACAAAGGGAAATATGGTACTATGAATTAATATATACAAAATTTGACTTTCACAAAGTGGGTTTTAATAAAATCAAAATCTGAAATTTTAATTTTTTGAGAGCAGCAATTTGGAGATCGGGAAACAAAAATAATGGGGTGAGTTGGGACTTTATTTTGTATAAAGTAGTTTGCGTGAAAAGAAAAATTTGGCAACAAATATACTTTATCACTTTTCCTTCCAGTATATACCACTCATTATGTTCATGCATTGTTCTTTGAAATTTGACTTCGTTTCACATGGCTTCTAAAAATTGGGAGCTGGATCCTAGATCAGGATCATATTTCTCAGTCCTGGACATAGCCATAGTTCCTATACATGTAAAAAAAAAAAAAAAAAAAAAAGAAAGAAAGAAATATCAGTTGAATGAATGAAAATTTTATATTAGTGAGGATATATAAGAAGCATTATACAGGGTGTCTCAAAAATACACGGCAAAACTGCAGGATTGAGTTCCTTGTAGGTAGATAAGAAAAAAGTTTATGTCAACGTAGATCCGGAAATCCTTGATTTCCAAGTTATGAAGGTTTGTCTATGACACTTAACTGTTCACATTACCTTATAGTAATTGTTCAAAATGTCCACCTTCTGCCTCACATCGATGTCTCATGGACTCGCGAACACGCTGCCAAATTCTGGGCATGTGTCGTACTGTTTCACAACCAGCCACAATTCCATTGTGAAGAGTTTCCACATCTGCTACTGGAGTCGAATACACCAATGATTTTAAATGGCCCCACTAGAAGAAATCTAGAGAGTTTAAATCTGGTGAGCGGGGAGGCCAGGTAATTGGTCCACCTCTACCTATTCACCGACTAGGGAACTTTCGATTCAAGTAATTGCAAGCTAGGTGGCTAAAATGTGCAGGAGCACCATCGTGCATAAAGTGTGCTTGTTGACGAATGATCAGTGGTGTGGCGTCCAAGAAATCAGGAATGTTGTTTTCCAGAAAGGTGTGGTATGCCTGCCCTGTGAGTTTGTTGGGAAATATATGGGACCCTAATAACTTATCACCAAAAACACCCGCCCAGTTGTTTAGGCTGAACTGCTGTTGGTGACGTGATGGAAGAATTGCATGTGGGTTTTCCTCGGCCCATACCTGCTGATTGTAAAAGTTTAGGATTCCGTCGTGTGTGAACTGTGCTTCGTCGGTGAATATCACTAAGGCAGGAAAGTTAGGAGTTGTACCACACTTCTGCTAGAACCACTGGCAGAACATTACTCGCACAGGGTAATCTGTTGGTGACAAGGCCTGTACCTATACACTTTACATGCATACAAAATATTTGATAAGTTTGAACTCATTTTCCTGTCTCAGGACTTACTCTGTGCACACTAGCACTAAGGAGAGGCACGCAAAACTAAGCGTTCAGACTTTCAACTTCTTCATTTTTCTTTCACGTGATTTCAAATCATTTCGGTTATCATGTTTGGCTTTTACTAAGTTGTTCAAGAGTATTTTGCAGCAGAGGAGAGTTATGTTTTCCTATTTAGTTTTCAAGCTACTCATACACAAACATTCAACAGAAAATGAACAAGGAAATCTAAAATCAGTACTTTGTCTGTTTAAATGTATGCATCAGATTTTGTATAAGACAAAGTTTGTCTTATACAAAATCTGCTGCATACATTACTTTGGTATGGCAAAAGTTGTAAGTCTGCTTTTGACTTCTATAATTTGACTTGCAGCCACTAACATGCACTGCAACACTGCGGCATGGCAAATTTTGGCAATTCCTGTAAAAATAATTATACCTTTTAATACAAGTAAAGAACTAGATATGAATTTTTTAATCGAAAGTAGTTCCCTATGTTTTGTACAGTTAGAATAAAGTTGATCATGCAGTTTTTCAACATAGTCTGTCCACACTGTTCAGACAGCTTTAGTAAATTCAATCAGACATGTCCTCTTTAATTCAGAGACACATTACAACAGTTCAAGCATTAATTTCGTAAAGAAAGGGCTAACGATTGTTGAAGAGATGCAAATGTTATACAAATTACAAAGGCTAATTTCCTGAAAAGTTGCCCTGATTTCTGGTAATATTCAAGCTCTATGTGAATCCGCATTGACAAAATACACTGACGGAAAAAAAAATTCCAACACCACGAACAAATAGTTGTAGAGGAATGAAATGGCGGCAATACTGTTGTAAAGGTAACATATTTAATCGATTAAGGTTTCAAGATCACAGCTTAATGTAAGTGTGAGAAGAGCCATTTTAAAAGTGAAATGCTGGTACATTAATAACCGGTGTAACCGCCAGAATGTTGAATACAAGCATGCAAGCGTTCATGCATTGTGTCATACAGGTGCTGGATGTCAGTTTGTGGGATGGAGTTCCATGCCTGTTGCACTTGGTCGGTCAATACAGGGACGGTTAATGCTGGTTGGGGGTGACGCTGGAGTTGTCGTCCAATGATGTCCCATACGTGCTCGATCGGAGAAAGATCTGGTGATCTAGCAGGCCACGGCAACATGTTGACACTCTGTAGAGCATGTTGGGTTACAACAGCGGTATGAGGGCGAGCGTTATCTTGTTGGAAAACACCCCCTGGAATGCTGTTCATGAATGGCAGCGCAACAGGTTGAATCACCAGACCGACATACAACTGTGCTGTCAAGGTGCGTGGGATAACCACGAGAGTGCTCCTGCTGTCATAGGAAATTGCTCCCCAGACCATAACTCCAGGTGTAGGTCCAGTGTGTCTCGGCCGCAGACAGGTTGGTTGCAGGCGCTCACCTGGCCTCCTCCTAACCAAAACACGGCTATCACTGGCACCCAGGCAGAACCGGCTTTCATCAGAAAACACAACAGATCTCCACTCCGTCCTCCAATGAGCTCTAGCTTGACACCACTGACGTCGCAAACGGCAGTGGTTTGGAGTGAGTGGAATAAACGCTAAGGGCGTCCGGCTCGGAGCTGTCCTTCAAGTAACCGATTTGTAACAGTTCGTTGTGTCACTGTGGTGGCAACTGCAGCTCGAATTGCTGCCGCAGACGTGGTACGATGCGCCACGGCCATACGCCGTACACGGCGCTCTTCCCTCTCAGTAGTGCCACGTGGCCGGCCAGAACCCGGTGTTCTTGAGGCAGTACCTTCCCTTGACCACCGCTGCCAACAATCGTGCACAGTGGCTACATTCCTGCCATGTCGTTCTGCAATATTGCGGAAAGAAAATCCACCTTCTCGTAGCCCTATTACACGACCTCGTTTAAACTCCGTGAGCTGTTGATAATGGCTTCTTCGTCTTAAAGGCATTCTTGACTAACATCAACACACTTCGTCGAATCTCAACGATAACTAACGCTCACGAACGTTACAGCGCGTATTTACAGCAAACCTGCTTTGCATGTTCCGAGGGGCGCTACTAGCGCCACACGTATGCGCCGAGCGCGAAATTTGCATAGACGTCATCTTACAGATGTACTCTCACCGCCTACCAAGTGTCGTTTATCTAACACAACCCCTTCTTGGTGTTAGGATTTTTTTCCCGTCAGTGTATTTAGATATTAAAAGAAAAACTTAAAAAAAAAAAAAAAAAAAAAAACAGAAAGCTGCCTGCTTGTAAACAGTGCAGTATACAAAGCGATACACTCATTTGTTATGAAACAGAAAATTACTGTCTCAAATTTATCTGGGAAAAAAAAATTTCCTCGACAACAAAGTAAGAAAGAGAAGTTTCTGTTTGAAAACATAAAAATCAGAAAACGCTTTTTCTGTTTACAAACAGTCGGCTCTTTTTTTCTTTTTTTTTTTTTTTTGCGGTATACTGTATATTTCATAATTTTGCTGTACAAACGTGCAGCGCAGAAGGGCAGTTAAAGTACACAAAAGGAAAAAGTCTTTAAACAGAAACTGCCCTTGATATCCTAAATGCACAAATTAGTAAGTTTTGTAGGCGAAGTCCATTCTTCGTTCTTTTCTCTGAGAACACTTATCAGTGACCTTATTGTTAAAGTCAGGAATGGCGCAGTGGTCTAAGGCGTTGGCCTCTGATCATTCGTCCGAAGGGGTCCGGGTTCGAATCCCGGTGAGGCATGGATGTTGTGTTTGTCTTACGGCACTGGCTCTCTCCCTTCCCTGGAACCAGTGACCCTAAATTAGGGACGGGCGACTGCTTATAGCCCATTGAGTTGCTCACGGTGGTCGTTAAACCTCAAAAAAAAAAAAAAAAAAAACCTCGAAAAAAAAAAAAGTCAGGAATATCCATGATAAAGTATTTTTATAGATGGCGTGGCAAGAGCAGATAGTCTGTCTTGGAGCATTGCGATGCGCAATAAAGTTTTTATTCTTTTTAAAGTTGAAAAGCGACGTTCTGCTTCAGAAGTTGACATGGGAATGGTAACAATAATTTTAAGCAGTATTATACACTGCTGGCCACCCAAAAGCAACACCGAGAAGGAAGCATCCGATTGGCCCGAAATTCGCAGCATGCGTAGCCCGGGAGAGGACATACAAACGATTAGCATTGCAGGGCATATGCAAATCATGTGCGCCCGGCACGCCACCGAGAAGCACTATAAGAAGGGTGCACAGAAGGCGGAGTGTTAGTAGTAGAAGTTTGTTGAGCTGCCGGACCTATGCGTGGGAAGCTTCCTGTTTCCTCGTCGCAGAATACAGCAGTCATTCCAGCACGTCTCGGAGTTGGACAGAGGACGAATAGTGGCTTATCGCGACAGCGGTTTATCGTACCGAGACATCGGTGCCCGTGTGGGACACATCCAGCCACAGTGAGGCGAGTTGGGATTCGGTGGGTGCAGGAGGGACAGACGGACCGACGTGAGCGATCGCCGCTGCCGCAGCAGACCACCGAACGAGAGGACCGGCATGTTGTGTGGGGGGCATTGACGGCTAGCACCGCCACATCACAAATGTTAGCGCAGGAATTAGGGTGTATTACGCAACAACCTGTGGCAGCACGTACCGCTCGACGTCGTCTGCAGGAGCGGGGCCTTGTCGCACGGCGCCCATTGCTCCGATTACCATTGACGTTACACCTCCGGCGAGTGCGGCGGTGGTGGCCGTTGAACGCCGCACCTGGACTACGGAATGGCACGACATTGTCTTCGACGATTTCCGCTTCTGCCTGCAACACCACGATGGTCGGATCCGCGAGTGGCGGCACCGCGGCGAGAGACTGTATGACGCATGCATTATGCATCGCCATACCGGGCCGTCGCCTGGCGTTATGGTTTGGGGCGCAATTGGATATGACACCCGCGCCCTCCTGGTACGCATCGCTGGTACACTCAACAGCCACCGCTACATCTACGTTTTGGAGCCTGTAGTCCTGCAGGACCAGCCAGCGGCTACGTTTCAACAGGACAATGCGCGCCCGCACGTGGCACGCATCGTGCAACAATTCTTCACGGCTAACCAGTTGTCACTGCTTCCATGGCCCGCGTGTTCTGATATGTCGCCCATCGAACACGTCTGGTCCCTGATCGGCAACCGAGTGGTCCGGAAAGCACCTACCGCGGCTACGCCTGATGAACTGTGGCAACGTGTGGAAGCAGCCTGGACCGACATACCCCAAGCCCACATCCAAAGCCTCTTTTGTTCGATGTAGCGGCCGTTATTGCCCGCCATGGGGGCCACACGAACTATTGATGTCTGCGTGTTCCGCAAGTCGCACGGACCTGTAAGCTCGATCGTTTCATCTTTGTATCTGTTGTTATGTGTCCAGTAAATCTGCCTTTGCTATCTCGTGTCCTTCTTGGTGTTGCATTTTGGGTGGCCAGCAGTGTACTTTCAGAGACATTAGTGACAAGATTTGTGTCAATAAAAAATGACAATAATAGAATGGCTCCCGATACTGTGCTAAATTCATTTCTCCGAAAAATTAACTGGAGTTCCGTTTCCAATTTCTTTCTGTCCAGAAAAATGTAAACTTTAATTGTTGATGTCAGATATTCAACAGGAAATTCTTTATCTTATTCGGGAAACTTGTCTGAAAGAAACAAATTAGCGGCAGATAGATGACCTACGAAATCAAATCGTTCTTTCGTTTGCATAAGGATGACATCACATACTTCTTTGGCTTTTCTTATTCTGCTTTCATGTTAGTTTGATGTTTTCTCTTCCTAGTTAGTTGAGTGGGTCTACGACATAACATCGCAGGTCAAAACATCGCGGCACCATAACATCGCAGGGCAAAACATCGCGGCACCATAACATCGCAGTAATCCCTAAATAAATTGCTTTAGATAGATTTTGATGAATTGCAAAAAAAAGTATATTTAAGGGGGAGGGGGACTTCAAGAAATTGATGTCCTGATTAAATTCTGGTAGAAATTGGGGTTACCCGTACCGCTTTTCCAACAGGGCCACTCAATCAAAAATATCGTAACATCTAGTTTTCAATTTAAAACCACCAGATCTGGTATACTATCTCATGGAGACGGTTTTTGGAAGTGGTCGGAGCCCGGGGTCGAAGGGGCCCCCATAGAATATTTTCGCCAAATCTACAGTTTTCAATTGAGAACCACCAAATTTGGTATACTACCTCATGGTGCTCTTATTTAGACCGTAGACGGTTTTTGGAAAGGTAGGGAGCCCCATACGCAATATTCGTCAAATCTACAGTTTTCAATTTAAAACCAGCAAATTTGGGATACTATCTCATGGTGCTCTGACTTAGACCGTAGACGGTTTTTGGAAGTGGTCGGAGCCCGGAGTCAAGGGGCCCCCATAGAATATTTTTGCCAAATCTACAGTTTTCAATTTAGAACCACCAAATTTGGTGTACTACCTCATGGTGCACTAACCTAGACCGTAGACTGTTTTGGGAAAGATATGGGGCCTGGGGTCGAGGGGCCCCCCACACGCAATATTCGTCAAATCTACAGTTTTCAATTTAAAACCACCACATTTGGTATACTATATAATGGTGCTCTAACTTAGCACGTAGAGGGTTTATGGAACGGGTGGAGGCCCGGTCCGAAGGGGCCCCTACAAAATTTTCGTAAAATCTACAGTTTTCAATTTAGAATCACCAAATTTGGTATACTACCTCATGGTGCTCTAACTTAGACCGTAGACGGTTTTTGGAAAGGTAGGGGGCCCGGGTTCAAGGGGCCCCGATACGCGATATTCGTGAAATCTACAGTTTTCAATTTAAAACCACCAGATTTGGTATACTATCTCATGGTGCTCTGACTTAGACCGTAGACGGTTTTTGGAAGTGGTCGGAGGCCGGGTTCGAAGGGGCCCCCATAGAGTATTTTCGCCAAATCTACAGTTTTCAATTTAGAACCACCAAATTCGGTATACTACCTCATGGTGCTCTGACTTAGACCGTAGACGGTTTTTGGAAGTGGTCGGAGGCCGGGTTCGAAGGGGCCCCCATAGAGTATTTTCGCCAAATCTGCAGTTTTCAATTTAGAACCACCAAATTCGGTATACTACCTCATGGTGCTCTAACTTGACCGTAGATGGTTTTTGGAAAGGTATGGGGCCCGGGGTCAAGGGAGCCCCATACACAATATTCGTCAAATCTCCAGTTTTCAATTTAGAACCACCAAATTTGGTATACTACCTCATGGTGCTCTGACTTAGACCGTAGACGGTTTTTGGAAGTGGTCGGAGGCCGGGGTCGAAGGGGCCCCCATAGAGTATTTTCGCCAAATCTACAGTTTTCAATTTAGAACCACCAAATTTGGTATACTACCTCATGGTGCTCTAACTTAGACCGTAGACGGTTTTTGGAACGGATCGGGGCCCGCGGTCAAATGGCCCCCATACAAAATTTTCGTAAAAAGTTCCATTTTTTACTCTTACGATCTGCAACACAGTTCAGCATTCCAATACCCGACCTACGGTCTAAGTGTCAGACCGTAGATAACAATCAAGTGCAAAAATATCCGGTTAATGGTGTATTAAAATCACAAATTAATAAACGTTAGCTTTTACCACCAACAGCCGGCTTATCAGGCAGAAATACAATGTAATGTAATAGAGAGTTCCAGATATTCAAAATTTAAAATGGTAAGAAAAAGATGATCAGTGCCAACGTCAGCTGTTCTATAGGTGTCTCCTCGGAGATAAGTATTTCCATTCCTCTTCCTTTCTTTTTTGTTTCATAAAATTAAATTAACTAAAAAAATTAAAGTAAGTTTGCTGGAAAAGTACAGGAATATATTTTTCATTCATTAACGTTCACCCGCTGAACTTGGTGATTGCACATATATTTACCCGGGAAATACCACAATGCTAGTACAAATTATATTAACGATTTCTTTGCATCCCGTTCCATTAGTATGTCCATAAGAGCGTTTAAGGCCGTTTGAAAAATACATGGATGATTTCAACGTGAACCGCTCCTGTGGCGCAGTGGCCTATGCGATGGCTTCTGAACACTAGTCCGAGAAGGGTCCGCGTTCGAATCCCGGTGAGTCATGGACGTTGTGTTTGACTTCTGGCGATGGCTCTCTCCCTTCCCTGGAACTAGTGACCCAAAATTAGGAACTTCTGACTGCTTACAGCCCACTGAATTGATCACGGTGGTCGTTAAAACTCCCAACTAAAAAAAAAGATTGCGACATGTCCATTGCTATCTGTTATGGAGCAGTGTGAAGAGTACGTTTTTGACATCAACGTGACCTCTTCCATGTGGGCTGGCCACAAAATTTTAAGGGACCGTACAAAATCGCACTCTTGTTTCCCCGTGTCCGCGCTTCGGTCTATGGTTGAAGTATACGTATATATAGTTGGGCCATTTCAGCACGTAGTATGATTTATATAGAAATTAAAGATAATGTTACACTTTTACTCTGCTACAACACATTAATCCCAAAGGCGATTTCTTGAAATTTTTAATCCGTCGTGCTCATATTCACAACGTTAACATAACATGTCAAGTTGTTAATGTTGCACTTTTACTCTGTCACAAAACCTTAATTGCAAGACCTTAGGCTTAGCCTTTTTTTAGGAATTTTTAGTCCGACGTATTCATAACATGCCAAGGTTATGGTACTGCGTTTTTACACAGGCACTAAAATTAATAAACAGGCTTTAAGCCTTTTTATCAGTTTTCAATCAACCCCCAACCGTGCTCGTATGCATAAAATGTTCACAGAAAGTCAAGTTTATTGTGTTGCGCTTTTACTCGATTACAAAACTTTAAATAGCCCCTACTAGTGGCGGACCACCGCACAAGGGCAGGAAGCGTGCGCTTGGTACCTCGTAATCGCAGGGGCCTCAAAATACCAAAAAGAAAACTTACATTTTATTTTTTTATTTCCGTTGTTTTGTTAATTGGTAAAAATATAAAAAAATAATAACGATAATATAGGCACATTATCACGTGTTCTGTGACGCTTTTTTTATAGAGGGAGCCAGTTTCATGCTACGAAAGGAACCGCGTTCAGCGTCTTGTTATTCCTGGCCGTGGCTGTCGTTTCTAGGCAGTGGCATCGAAACTTTTTTGACAGCGGGGGCAAGATGTCGGAGAACAAAATATTTCACCCTGGCATAAAATTTATCGTACTACTGTAAAAGAAGATGTGCTGAAAAACATGTTTTTTTATTAAACATTAATCTATAAAAGAAAAGCATTTTTCATATCCATATAGTTTCTCAATGTAAACTAACTGTACACATGAACGGCATTAAACTATAGATCTTGATACTTCCGGATTGGTATGAATTCCGCAGGAATTGGGGCCGTAGACGCTATAATTAAATATTGAAAGAGCTTATATCTCATTCCTCATCCTACTTCCACTTCCCTATTTATTTTTACTCATTTTTTTAGAGAAAGACTAATTTTGCACTCCTAACGAGACAAAGCATTGCTGGTCTTCAAACGGGAACCACCCCTTTGGACTGTTTAATGAAACTAGCATTTCTTGGCGTCTCAGGAGTGAATGACATTAAGAAAAAATATTCAGATTTCTAGATAGTTCATGGTAAAAAATGAAGAGCAATACTCAATTTTTATCAAAATGAACTTCAAAAAAAAAACCCAAAAAAAAGAATGTTTCAGATCTCCAATCACGAACATATGTAATTTAAAAAGAAAGAAAACTGAGGGGGCAAATGTGATGTTTTGCCCCCCACAATCATCTGCGTGCGGGGGCAACTTCCCCCTCTGCCCCCGCGGTTCCGACGCCGCTGTTTCTAGGTCCCGTGTTGTGTAAGTGAAATATTTGTTAGTAGAATCCAAGGTAGAATCTAAGAACATTCAAAACATCGGGGAGGTCAAAACTCAAATGTTAACTATTCCCAGGAGCAATGTTACAAGGTCACGCAGGATGTCCCCTGTGTCTAAACAAATGTGTCCCCCCGTAAGTTTTAGCTCTACGGAAAAGGAATATGGGGCTGATGAACAAAGAACCCTTGAGCTGTTCCCGTCTGCTCTAATCAGTCTTTCAGCAAAGCCTTAAATTGAATCCACAGGACAGAGCAAAGCCGACTAGACCTAGACCGTAAGGGGAACTGGAGCTTTCGCCTTCAAGGGGCCCCCAGTTTAGGGAAAAAATCCTTTTTGGTAGCATTTTTAACAATGATTTTGTGTGTGTGTGTGTGTGTGTGTGTGTGTGTGTGTGTGTATGTAAGTTTTGGGGTGCGAAGCCCTTAAAAAGTTATTTTTTAAAAGTTTTTTTTTTTTTTTGCTTACAATCACTCCATTTTCGAATAGGTTATCGTCCTTCGCCGTACAAATACTGAAATTTGGGGATTTTAAGTGGTTATTGAAACTACGTTTCTATTTTCCGCATTGATAAATAGCAAATTAAATTTCATCATTTTGTGGCCCTTACTTTTATGTATTTAACAATTTGCGTGCAAACCAGATACTTAAATTTAAAGAAATAAAAAGAACAATATCAAAGTTCATTTCGGGTTACATATAGAGGCCATTTATTCAGTGACTTTAAAAACATTACTGGAAATTTGAAAAAAAATCATATATGAGCGCGTATAAAAGTTTAAAAAGTTGCTAATTTGTCACTTGCTCTACTTTGCATTAAAAATCAATCACTAAAACCTTGTATCAGGGGAAAAACAACTATTTGTACGAATTTATTTTAGAGGAATACTTATTATTTCCTACACTAAAATATTCGCAATTCAAAAAAATTCGCTATGCAGGTATTTTTTTTTATCATTTTGTAAGGAAGTTTTTATAAGAGTCATAATACAATCTCAACCCCATCTCCCCGGAAAGGAAATCGTAGATTTCAACACTTTTTACTCTCTCTCTCTCTCTCTCTCTCTCTCTCTCTCTCTCTCTCTCTCTCTCTCCTTCCCTCTTCTCTCTCTCCCTCCCTCTTCTCTCTCTCTCTCTCTCTCTCTCTCTCTCTCTCTCTCTCCTTCCCTCTTCTCTCTCTCCCTCCCTCTCTCTCTCTCTCTCTCTCTCTCTCTCTCTCTCTCTCTCCTTCCCTCTTCTCTCTCTCTCTCTCTCTCTCTCTCTCTCTCTCTCTCTCTCTCTCTCTCTCTGAACTTTTAATCATATTAGGGTCTTTTCTTAAGCTTAAAGCAAATATTTCTTTGACATAATCATTTCGTCTTTATGATAGTTTTCTTTATGAAATACTACATAGGTGAAGCACATGTCAGGACGGAGAAGTTGCAACAATAAATTCTTTCGGTGTAGCTTAATTGGTAAAGCTTTCGGCTCTGGAGTAGAGGGATGAGGATTCGTTGTACCGTCAAAATTTGTGAGTTTCATATCGTGTGTGTTCTTTGAGAACATATTTCACGTAACGACTTTATTAAAATATGAGATTTATTTCCTAGTGTCAGCAATGAATTTTTGGTTCGGGCCCCGCAAAAAAATTTCGCCCCGGGCCCTGTAAAAGCTTCCTATATCCGGCTCTAGTTCAGAGGGAAGTGGTCGTGTGCAGAATATTTTCTTTTAATATCGGATCAAATATTGGATGTATTGCAGCTAGAATCAAATATTGATTATACCTATTACCGGCAAAGTAAGCCGTTATTCTTTAGTAGAATTTTATATGTTTTAACAAACTTGATATAAAATTTCCCTATCAATCACAACCCCTAAAAATTTTAAGGGGCCGTATAAAAATTGCGTTCTAGACTACTCCGTGGCTACGTCTCCCGAGATATCTGACACACATAAAATTTCCATAACTTCGTATATTCTTATCTACGATATTTTTCTAGGTCTATAGACTACAGCTAAACAAATTCTCTGCTGGTATGTGCAAACCCAGGTAACTTGTCGGGGGGGGGGGTTGCTTAAAACCTAAAATATGAAATATCAAGAATTTCCGGTCCGATCGGGAGTTTTCAGTGTTTACAAGATTGTCTGAGTGCATGTGCCTACGCAGGAAACCTGTCGGGGAGGAGGGGGAAGGGTAATACCAAAAGTGTAAAGTGTAAAATATAAAGGATTTCTCGTCCGATCGAGAGATTTTCACTATTTACAACCAGAAATACTTTGTTTTATATTTTAGGTATTAATTAAGCACCGACAGGTTTCCTGAGTCAGCTCAAGCCCTCACAGAATTTGTTCAGATGTAGGTTGTAAATGCTGAAAATCTCCCGACCGGATCAGAAGTGCTTTATATTTTATACTTTTAGTGTTACCCCCACCCCCGCCCCGACAGGCTTCCTGAGGCAGCACATGCCCTCAGATAATTTGTTGATTTGTAGGCTCTAAATGCTGAAAATCTCCTAATCGGACTAGAAATTCTTTATATTTTACACTTTTGGGATCCCCCCCCTCCCCCGACAGGTTTGCTGAGTAGGCACATGCCCTCAGATAATGTGTCGAGTTGTAGCTTCTAATTACTGAAAATTTCCAGATCGGACCAAAAATTCCTTATATTTTACACTTTTGGTATCCCCCCCCCCAACAGGCTTCGTGAGTCAGCACTCAGCACATGCCCTCAGATAATTTGCAGACGTGTGCGTACTTTGTAAACCTTGAAATCTTTTGTTGAGTTGTAGATCATAAACATTTTTATAAAGAATTACATTAATTATCGCAATTAAGAAAAGACGAAATTACGGAAACTTTATATGACTCAGATAACCAACCTCTGGTGGTCGTGGCCACGAAGCGGTCAAAAAACGCAATTTTTATACTGCCCCTTAAATTTTTTGTGGCCAGTTCTCCGGTGGGCACTTCTCCTGGTAACCAGTTCTCCTACACCCCAATCACAACGGGCCTTGTAAACGCTTTGTTCCGACATATAAAAGTACTTTACCTGGGTCAATCACATGTTACCAAGAGCTCAGTGGCGCTTGGTAACACGGATTTCTTTATGGGGTATCCCAAAATTTTGAAGATACAAATGAAAATACCCCGAAGAAAATATCTCCCAAACTAATACGAACAAATGAAAATATATTCGACATCATCATCATCATTGTCAACCATTATCAATCCACTGCTGGACGAAGGTCTCCCCAAGTTTCTTCCACAACGATCTGTCTTGTGCCAGTCTCCTCCATGTTACTCCCGAATACTTTCTAATTTCATCCACCCATCTCTCATGTGGTCTTCTTCTGGAGCTTTTCCTGTCCCTCGGAATCGAATCTAAAATTTCGGCTGTCCATCGATGGTCTGTCCTCCTTGCAGTATGTCCAGCCCATTGCCATTTCAGGGATTTAACTCTGATCATGATGACTTCAACTCTTGTCATTTTTCGGATCCACGAGTTCCTCTTCTTATCTCTCCTGGTTACACCAAGCATGCACCTCTCCATGCTTATTTGAGTTGTCTGCAGCCTTTGTATGTCTCTTTTAGTTAAGGTCCACGTCTCTGCACCATACGTAAGCACTGGAAGGATGCATTGATCAAACACTTTTCTTTTAAGATATAATGGCATATTGCTCTTGAAAGTTATGCTGTTTCTTCCAAAAGCTCTCCAGGCAAGTTTTGTACGCCAATTAATTTCTTCATCAATGTGACCCCCACTTGATATCTGCTGTCCAAGATAAACGTACGTATCTGTGATCTCCAGCTTTTCTCCACCAATCGATAAATCTTCATTTCTCGTAAAAGCATTGTACATCACTTTTGTCTTCTGAAAGTTCATTTTTAATCCCACTTCTTTACTCTTGTCAGCAAGTTCCTGGATCATACTCTGCAGCTCCGATAGGGTAGTTGCAAAAATGACTACGTCATCAGCAAAACGAAGGTGGGTTAGATAATCTCCATTAATCTTTATCCCTTTGTTTTCCCAGTTCAGTGATTGAAAGACATTTTCCAATGTGGCATTAAAGAGCTTCGGAGATATGGTGTCACCTTGTCTCACTCCCTTTCCAATTTTTATGTGTGTTGTATTTTCAAACAGCCGAATCTTTGCACTTGCATTTTCATAGATGTTATTAATAATATTAATGAATGCATCTTGCATCTTCAATACCGCAGTATTTCAGAGCCATTGTAACTGCTGATGGTTTCACCGAATCAAAGGCTTTTTCATAATCGATAAAAGCCATGCACAATGGAAGTTCATATTCCCTCACTCTTTCAATTAGTTCTATCAGTACGTGGATATGATCTATTGTGCTGTAGCCACTCCTGAATCCAGCTTGTTCTCTCGGTTGAGCCATGTCCAGTGTTACCTTCAAACGGTGTGAAAGAACTTTAGTGAAGATTTTATAAACCACTGATAGGAGGCTGATAGGTCTGTAGTTCCCAAGATCCTCAATGTCACCTTTTTTATGTAGCAGGATCATTGTAGCGTTGTTCCAATCCTCAGGAATCTACCCTTTATTAAGGCATCGAGTGAAAATTTGTGCGAGTACTGTTTCAATTTCTTCACTTGCTTCTTGTATGATGTCTACAGTAATTCCACCTTCTCCTGGAGCTTTCCCCCGCTTCATGTTCTT
The DNA here is from genome assembly GCA_039090855.1 of Macrothele yani. NCBI lineage: Eukaryota > Metazoa > Arthropoda > Arachnida > Araneae > Macrothelidae > Macrothele > Macrothele yani. The sequence continues at coordinate 214,979,462 of CM076990.1, forward strand.
GATTGCATGTGCAACTTCTGCTGGGAAGACTGGAAGAACTCTGGTACTGGTACCTTTCCTGATGTCTGGAGTACATGTATCATCCCTTTCATATTATTTAGAGTAGAAATCTTTCACTCTTGTCAAAATTTCGCCTCTATTTCTTGTTACAGAACCATCTTTTTTTCTCAGTGCCATAATCTGTTTTCTTCCCTTACTGAGATGTCCCTTTGCTATCTTTAGGCTTTGGTTGTTTTCAATTGCTTTCCTCACTGGTTCACAGTTGACTTTCCTTACGTCTTCAGTGATACTTTTTCGTACTATCTTGCATTGCTCTATATATTCCACTTTAGAAGTCACATCTTCTTTAGTTGTCCTCATCTCTCTTCTTTTTTGCATCAACATTTTGGTTTTTCCTGATAATTTGTTCACATGCAACTTGTTCTTAGACCCAGCTAATTTTGTTGCTGTTTCCATAAGAGCTTTAGTTACTTTTCTGTTAACTTCAGAAATATCCACTTCTTCCGATGTTAGGCCTTCTAAAGCAGAGAATCTGTTGTTCAGTTCCAACTTGGTATTATGGTGTTTTTTAAGGTTGGTTATGTCAATATATTTTGCTTGTCTTATGAGCTTGCCACGTTCGAGTTTAATGTTGAGGTGTATCTTACATCTCACCAATCTATGGTCACTACCTGTGTTGGACTTGTTTAGCACACCGCAGTCTTCTATGACGAATTTTTGTTACACATAATAAAATCAATTTCACTTGTCCCATTTGGATGTCTCCATGTCCATTTCCTGTGCGGCTTTTTCTTGAAAAATTAGTTCAAGATGAAAAACCCTTCTGCCTCTGCAAACTCAACGAGAGTATTTCCACGATGGTTTCTGTTGCCGTGACCGAATTTACCTACTGAAGTTTCATTGCCGACCCGTTTAGCGCAGTGGTCTAAGCGATGGCCTCTGATCATTCGTCCGAAAGGGTGTAACGTATACTCTAGATTCAGTTTTCTTTGATTTTACTATCTCTCGTTATTTTATTTTCCTATGTAAATTATCTTCTTACTTAACGAGATGTTATTTCTCCCGCTGAATGATATGTGGCAACGAGTGTAGTCATCACGTGGTGGTAGGCAGTATAAATAGGCGCGTTCAACGATACCTAGGGAGAGCTTTTGTTTATAGGGAGAGAGCTTTTTGTTTATAGGGAGAGAGCTTTTGTTTATAGGGAGAGAGCTTTTGTTTATAGGGAGAGAGCTTTTGTTTATAGGGAGAGAGCTTTTGTTTATGTGCGAGAGAGCTTTTGTTTATGTGCGGAGAGAGCTTTTGTTTATCTGCGAGGAGAGCTTTTGCGTTACGTGAGAGAGCTTTTTGTTATATGTGGAGAGGTTTTGTTCGATGTGAAAAGAGCTACGTTATTTTGTGTCGAGAGCTTCGTTCTATGTGATTAGGTTCTTCTTCATTATTGTGATACGATTAGTGTGACTAGTAGTGTGTGTGTTGGATGATACCAGGAGTTTCCTAATAAAAGGTTTTTATGTAAGTACGTTTTTCTCAGTTCATAGTACTGTCAGACCTCTGTCTGGCCGTTGGGTCTCTGTCATTAAGTGTTACTATTAACAACCAGCATAAGACTTTATTCATTAACAATTACTACAACAACAAACCAGTAAAACACTAATTCATTATAATTGGCGCCCGAACTTTTTCTGTACACGAGGTCTTGACAATTATTACCCATGTCTTCATTACCTGAGACAACTTCAATATCTCACCCTAAGGCAAGTTTCGGTGGTGATGGGATTAATTTCGAACATCTGCAAGAAGCCTGTGGGGCTCACTTTACTGATAATGATTTCCAAGTACCCAGGCATTCTTCACAATTTCGTAATTCACCAGCTTCCTATTACTCTGAGTCGCGGGTCGTACCTGAGGGATTTCAATCCTCTCAGAGAAGCAGAATGCTTGCCCATTTCGTGCCGCATGCAGGAACAATTCTTTTCAATGGTTTGGAGGGATCCTTAAAATTCCTCGAGGATTTGGAAGATCATTTTGATCTATACAATATTCCTCAAGACTGCAAAGTGCAAATCGCAGGCACTTGCTTGAAGGATACCGCTAAGACCTGGTATCGGCAGTGGAGAGTGTCGAACCCGGATTCTCATTATGAGAATTTCCGAGCAGAATTTTTGGAGGTCTTTCCTTTCGGCCTCAGTCGAGCTAGCCTTGCACAACAACTTTTTTCTCGTCAGCAAGGACCCAACGATATCCCTGTTGCATTTGCTTTGGAAACAACACTTGTATAACTTATGGGATCCACATGCCAGTCATGTCGACATGTTGGACACCCTATTGCAGCAGCTCGATCCATTTCTACAGGATTTTCTTGAGGTCCGACACCCTGCTACAATTCATGAATGCCTTCGCCTCATACGAACGTATGAAGAGCGACACAGCAAACATGGTTCAACTCACCATGCTCGGGCACCCCGCGAGGCTTATTACGAAAATCCTCAGCGGCATAATAGGCCTAATGACTTTCAACGCGAGCGTACACAGGTGCAAGTCCAAGCATCATACGTTCCACCGCATAGAAGAGTGGTACACCAACCGCGAGTTTCTAATCAATTTTCTGGGTACCGTACAAATGCACAGTATGCTCGACCCCGTTCCAATCCGCAGAATTCGGAACGTTTTCATGCTCAGGGCAATGATGATTTTTCTGCCCGTGCTGAGGGAAGAAGTAATAGAAATGAAAATTTCAACAGACATGCGGAGTTCCCGCAGCACTTTTCACGCAGTTTTCCTCATCGTGAAAACTTTCCCGATACCCGGCAGGGCCGAGGTTTCAGACCGCATGATAATACAACCAGGAATCCTTTAAACTTCCAAAGGAAGTAGACCAAGGGTCGGTACTGCTTCCTGATACCAAGCATTCTGACCCTAAAACAGTATTGGTGACTGTCCAAACTCCTCAGTTGCCTGATGTGTTCTTGACAATTGAAGATATTATTGTCGAGACAAAGTTCGACACTGGTTCTGAAATATCAGCCCTAAATACGAAGTTTTGCACTGAAAATTTTCCTGCAATACACGTTCAGCCTGCGACGCAGTATTTGCGAGGTGCAAATAACGAAATATTCAGTATCGCAGGAACTGTCACATTATCTCTAGGGCTGGGAAAGGCTCGTTTTACGCATTCTTTCCTGCTAATAGACGAACTACCTGTTAAATGTCTAATGGGCATGGACTTTATCAATACTTTTCAAGTTACCCTGAATTTCGTACAACATGTTATTTCCTTTCCGGAACTTGTCGAAGTGACTCCTACGGATCCTATAGACATAACGAGTTTGTTACTGAGTAACCAACTGAATGAGAGGCAACGAAACCAGCTTTCTCTACTTTTGCAGGAAAGTCCTGGTTTATTTTCTGATCAACCTGGTTTCACACAGGTGGCTTATCACGTCATTGACACTGATGGTTCGAAACCGATAGCGACGAAACCTTACCCTTGTGCTCCCCATAAAAAACAGAAAATGTAACGTCAAATTTACGAAATGATTAAACAGGGCAGAATAAGGGAATCAACAAGCGCTTGGGCCGCACCTGCTTTTCTGGTTCCAAAGAAACAACCCAATAAATTTCGTTTCGTGACAGATTTCCGCAAGCTCAACCAAGTCACGATAGCGATAAATTATCCACTACCTGTCATGTCGCATATTTTGCATGACCTATCGTCAACTAAATGGATGTCAACCTTGGATTTGGCGAGTGGATATTGGCAGGTGGCGGTACATCCAGACTCCGTCGATAAAACAGGCTTTGTGACTCCTTTTGGGGCTTATGAATACCTGCGTATGCCCTTTGGACTAGCTTCTGCACCTGCTACTTTCCAAAAGCTTATGGATACGGTTCTCAGACCTGTTCTAGGTCCCCATGTGCATGTATATTTTGTGACGTACCTGCCAGCAGGACGCACACGACATAAAGGCAGATAGGAATCAGAATAAACGTCTGCGTAGCTCAGTTGGTAGAGCGACTTGTTTCGGAATAAGCGGCCTCGGGTTCGAATCCCGGCGTAGACCAAAAATGACGGAGAAATTTACTTCGTTATAATGGCGCCCGAACTATCCGGATGACCCGGCCGTTCAAAAATCTCGCATTGGTGTGATGTTATTTCCACACCGCGAGACAGGAAAAATCAGAGAATTCCTTCTCCAGCGCTTCGAAAAATAAAAATGTGTGATGTTGCATTCCACACAGCAGATTGACTGGGAGTTCTCAAGTGCACGTTCTACAGTGGATGGCTGCCTGCAACGATTCATGGTCACGGCTGACCCGTGGGCCATGCCCCCGGCCCTCTTTCGGGGGGGGGGATGTGACGTACCTGCCAGCAGGACGCACACGACATAAAGGCAGATAGGGATCAGAATAAACGTCTGCGTAGCTCAGTTGGTAGAGCGACTTGTTCCGGAATAAGCGGCCTTGGGTTCGAATCCCGGCGTAGACCAAAAATGACGGAGAAATTTACTTCGTTATAATTTGGATGACATTATTATTACATCCGAGACTTTTGACGAGCACCTTTCTCTGCTCAAACAGGTGTTCCAACTCATATACAATGCTGGCTTGACGTTAAAACCTAGTAAATGCCAGATAGCGAGAGACGAGATTGTATATCTGGGGTTGAAAATCACTCCCCACGGCTTATTTACGGATAATGAAAAAATTAGGCCTGTTGTTGACTTTCCTCGGCCTAAAACAGCAAAAAAACTATCACGCTTTCTGGGAATGACCGGATGGTATCAGCAGTTCGTCTCCGCTTATGCTACAATCTGTGAGCCATTGTATGCTTTGAAACGTAAATACAAGAAGTTTGTTTGGACACCTGAGGCTAACGCTGCATTTGAAGCACTGAAGTCTGCGTTGACTCAGCCTCCTGTGTTGACTTTCCCGGATCATACTAAGGAATTTGATATTTACACTGACGCATCCGGAGTTGGTTTTGGTTGCGTTTTGTCACAAGGTGGGCATCCAATAGCTTTTGCGTCTCATACTTTAGCCAAAGCTGAACGCAATTATTCAGCTACGGAACGCGAATGTCTTGCTGTAGTGTATGCTCTTGACAAATTTCAATGTTATCTTAACGAATTGACAGTTAACATAATTACGGATCATTCTGCCTCTCAGTATTTGAATTCTGCTAAGCACCTCTCTCAAAGACTTATGAAGTGGGCTCTTAAGTTACAAGAGAGCAATATCGAAATTTCGTACCAACCAGGTCATAAGAATCAATTACCGGACGCATTGTCTCGCGTCCCGATTAGTGGGGTTCCCACAGAAACTACTCCTGGATGTCAGCCTTTACTTCTAATAGCTGATATAACATCCAGAGAGCAGATAATGGCAGAATTAATAAATGATCCAGATTTTGGGGATATCTATAATTTTTTGCTTGCGGGGTCACCACAGCAAAGTGATCCTTCTCTGGCTGGGAGGTCACAGCATTTTGAAGTCATAGAGGGTCTTCTTTACTATACGAAATCTAGGACTACTAGGGCAGATTTTCGCCCATGTATTCCGCGAACCCTTAGAATGGCCCTTTTAAACGAATTTCATGACAAACCTATTGCAGGCCATTTAGGTATTCGCAAGACCCGTTGTAAATTGCGGGATGTTGCCTATTGGCCTGGCATGTACCAAAGTGTGCTCGCATACATTCAATCATGTCACTTGTGTCAGATTCATAATTACCGTAATGTAAGACCGGCCGGTCACTTGAAATCTAGTTCAAGTTCTCATGTTTTTGATATTATTTCAATAGATTTATTGGGACCTTATCCTTTATCTGTTAAAAACAAAGCTCGTTACGTTTTAGTACTAACTGATAATTTTTCTAAATGGGTTGAAGTTTTTCCCATTAAAGCCGCTACGGCGGAAGTTATTTGTAATGTGTTAATTAATGAAGTAATCTCTAGATATGGTGCACCTAATAAAGTAGTTTCGGATAATGGTCCCCAATTTATTTCTGTCATTTTTGAAAGAATGTGTGCGAGACTACACATTAAGCATAAATTCATTTCCCCATATCATCCCCAGAGTAATCCCGCGGAACGAGTAAACCGCACGCTAGTTAAAATGATTGCTACATTTGTCATGGATCATCACGAGCTGTGGGATGAAGATCTTGAGCTTTTTTCGTTCGCCCTCCGCTCGTCTGTTCACGAATCTACTAAAATTACTCCTGCAGAACTTTTTCTGGGTCGCAAAATTAAAACCCCTTTTGAAAATTTACCGGGGATTATCGACGAACTAAACCAGCGACCAACTCCGCAATCAGTACGAATCATGGCAGAAAAGGCTCGTGTTGCAATGATAGGAGCACAAGCGGCTCAAGCAAGATACTATAATACTAGGCGTAGGGAACCAGATCTTGTCGTTGGAGATCTCACTCTCGTGGAAACACACTTCCAGTCTTCTGTTTCTCAGTCTTCTGTTTCTCATACTTTAATGAAGAAATTTGCACCCAGCTACGAAGGTCCATATCGGGTGGCAAATGTGTTTGAAAATAACATTATTTTTGAAAAACCTGACAATCAATTTCAATACGTACACGTTGCTCAGTGTCGCAAATATCATGAACGAAATATAGATTTTATCATCAACCCTACTCAACCTTCTGTTCCACAGACTCAAGAGTCTATATCTCACGATCAACCTCCAGAAATTTTGGACGAACCGACAAACATTTTTGAAGAATCTCCAGTGATTTTTTCTTCACCCTCCCCTCCACAAGACGGGCTTCCAAAAACGCAACCTGATTCAACCATAAGACGAAGGCTCGAATCAAGTTCTTCAAATGCTAGTATCGTTCCTTTCCCTCCAACCATTGCCAAGACTATTGCTGCACCATTCCCTAATAACTCTACACCGACACAAGCTCCTGCTTCCTTGAATACCTCGTCACAAAGTATTCCTATAGGCAGAAATAAACATCGCCCTGCACGACCACTAACTTACAGCAGCGACTCAGAGTCATCAAATATTTCTGATTTATCAGATATAGACAATAGGGTGACGATTCCTAAACATCAGACACAAATTACAAACCGTCCAGCAACACCAAAAGCTGGTCGAAAACGTAACTTGTCTCCCCAATCTGCTTCGCCGCAACAGCGACGAAGGCAGAGATCCTTGCATCCGCCCGGGTTTCGCCCCTGGAACCTACGCTCAGGGCAAACAGGGCCGATGCCTGCTTCTACTCTCATGCCCAGAGGTAGAAAGCGAAAACAAACGATGTGGCCGGAGCCACGTCCCTTCAAAAGATTGCTGGAAGGACAACACGGGCCCCAGCACAAAGGGACTACATATCAAAAGCCTGGGCCCGTTCCTGTCAGCCGCAGGGATTTCCTGACCGACAGACTTCAGCCGTTCCTGACCGACGGACTTCAGCCGTTCCGTTCCTGACCGTTCCTGTCAGACGCAGGGATTTCCTGACCGACAGACTTCATCCGTTCCTGACCGACGGACTTCAGCCGTTTCTGACCGTTCCTGACCGACGGACTTCAGCCGTTTCTGACCGTTCCTGACCGACGGACTTCAGCCGTTTCTGACCGTTCCTGTCAGCCGCAGGGATTTCTTGACCGACAGACTACAGATGTTCCAGATCCATTCAAGTCTCTGAAAAGACCAACGCCACCTGAATTTACCAGTCCGATTAGGCCTGGAAAACCTTATCGTTCTAGAGTTTTTTATGCGTCCTCGAGATAAGTAGGTTCTCGTGGACAGGTTCTTTTCTCGTTCTGTTGTTTTTCCTGCACGACCAGTTGGCGTGTCAGAATTTTTTTTTTTCGTGTGGGCCTATGCATTCTTTTTGTGTAAATATGTGTTTTTTTCTGTATATATCTTCTATGTCCGTCTACTAATCCAAATTTTATATATATATATGTGCTTAGGGGTAAAATAATGAAAATTGTTACTGTTAGGCAGCTACAGGCAATCTTCGCTGCTGATACAGTTGGTTTGTACTCAACGATAATATGTGGACGTAATTTTAAATTTATATATATGTGCGTAGGGATAAAATAATGAAAATTTTTACTGTTAAGCAGCTACAGGCAATCTTCGCTGCTGATACAGTTGGTTTGTAATCAACGCTAATAGGAAGACGTCATTTGAAATCAAAAAAGTGATTCCTGCTAGGCAGAATAAAAAAAGGTATGCCGATGCAGGTTTGTTTTGTTCAAGTACAAAAAGTGCTTCACAGACGAATACAGATTTCCAGATTTTGTCATGCCAAGTTTGATATTGTACATACTGCTGCCACCAAAACAAACAAAAAAGAGGATGATAAACGTCAGTCAGCAAGTGTAAGACTACACTCCAAAATTTGATAGGTTTTTCGACAACAGAAAAAAAGAAAAAAAAATTAAGGGGGAGATGATGTAACGTATACTTTAGATTCAGTTTCCTTTTGATTTTACTATCTCTCGTTATTTTATTTTCCTATGTAAATTATCTTCTTACTTAACGAGATGTTATTTCTCTCGCTGAATGATATGTGGCAACGAGTATAGTCATCACGTGGTGGTAGGCAGTATAAATAGGCGCGTTCAACGATACCTAGGGAGAGCTTTTGTTTATAGGGAGAGAGCTTTTGTTTATGTGCGAGAGAGCTTTCGTTTATGTGCGGAGAGAGCTTTTGTTTATGTGCGGAGAGAGCTTTTGTTTATGTGCGAGGAGAGCTTTTGTGTTACGTGAGAGAGCTTTTTGTTATATGTGGAGAGGTTTTGTTCGATGTGAAAAGAGCTACGTTATTTTGTGTCGAGAGCTTCGTTCTATGTGATTAGGTTCTTCTTCATTATTGTGATACGATTAGTGTGACTAGTAGTGTGTGTGTTGGATGATACCAGGAGTTTCCTAATAAAAGGTTTTTATGTAAGTACGTTTTTCTCAGTTCATAGTACTGTCAGACCTCTGTCTGGCCGTTGAGTCTCTGTCATTGAGTGTTACTATTAACAACCAGCATAAGACTTTATTCATTAACAATTACTACAACAACAAACCAGTAAAAAACTAATTCATTATAAGGGGTCCGGGTTCGAATCCCGGTGAGGCATGGATGTTGTGTTTGTCTTACGGCTCTAGTTCTCTCCCTTTCCTGGAACCAGTGACCCTAAATTAGGGACGGGCGACTGCTTATAGCCCATTGAGTTGCTCACGGTGGTCGTTACACCTCCAATCAAAAAAAAAAAGTTTCATTCTGTTGCCGTTGTCCTATTGTTGCATTGAAATCTCCCATACTTATCTTCAAGTGCTGCTTACCTTTATTATTTAGATGACGAATTTCTTTATAAAATTCTTCAATTTCTTCTTCAGGATGACTTGTGGTGGGTGCATAAGTTTGAATAATCTGAGCCTGGTATCTTCTTTCAACTTCTACAACTTTATCCTTCAAATTCTTGTTTATTATAAATCCAACACAACTAGTTCTGCCAGTATCTGTCCCACGATAGTAGAAGAGATGTCCACTTTTCATTTCAATGAGATCTTCTCCTTTTCTCCTTACCTCATTTAGCCCGACGATGTCCCACTTGATCCTTTGTAGTTCCTCTTCCAATTCAAGAAGCCTTGAATCAGAAGATAGGGAGCGTCCATTATACGTAGCCAAGGTCAGCATCAGATAACCGCCTAGTCCGGTCCTTCGGGGATTCTCAGCACCCTCTGCTTTCATGTCGCACTGGCCGCTGCCTTGGCCAAGTACATTCCAGCTGCCGGAGACTGAGGGCCTAGATTTAAGTTGTGGAGTCATTTTGGTGGGGTTTGGCCATAACTCACCACGCTGGCCAAGCGGATTGGTTAGTGTGGGATAGCATTTCCTCTAATCCCGATGGTATAGTTATACCGCTATTGGCGGTCGTCAGAGCCCCTTTAGTGGGAACAGGATGCACCACGAGAAGGCGGAGTTGTCATATATATATACACGTCACAACCGTATGTTTTGTTCTGACGTATGTCGCTCTTAATATCTTTGGGAAGAAGACACTATGTAATTATTTGAACATGTAAAATAATATTTTTGCATGTTTAATTTGTGACATACGTCGCTCTTGATCTCTTTGGGGAGTAGCCCCGGTGTCGCAGTGGTCTAAGCGATGGCTTCTGATCATTCGCCCAACTGAGGGGTCTGGGTTCGAATCCCGGTAAGGCATGGATGTCGTGTTTGTCCTACGGCTATCCCGGTGGCCCAGTGATTTAAGCGATGGCTTCTGGTCATTCGCCCAAAGGAGGAAAAACAACCATTGCCCGGGATTCTGCGTTAGAATCCCGGGCAATGGTTGTTTGCGTTTGTCTTTCGGAGGTTTATTCGCTGAGTTCCTAGTTCACCTATGTACATTCCTGTCTTTGAAACACAGAATGTCTATACTGTATGTATCTGTCCACCAAGTTCAGTGTGTATGTCAATGTATCTTTGGAAAACTGCTACACATAATTCGGAAACTTGGAAAACTGCCACAAATTCGAAGTGCCCCTCGGAGGAACAGCAACTCGATTCCGGACCCTTAATGAAAAACATGTGGAATTTTTCCTGTTTGGCGGTTTATAGTGAACCGGATCTTACATGCCATTTTCTGTAAGTAGGAATCTCCTATTATAATTTTATGCCACTATAATACACTTTAACAAATCTAGAACGAAATGCAATTTGCGTATACATTCCCTTATACACTGAGTGCTGGCCACTTTATTATGACCACCCCCTCAGTACTTCGGTGGGCCACCTTTTGCCTTTAACACTGCGTCGATTCTTCGTGGCATGGACTTCACGAGATGTTGATAGGTGGTTTGTGGAATCTGAGACCATGCTTGATGAATAGCACTTTCCAGGAGTGTGAGATTACAGGGTTGTGGATCCAGCTGTCTGATGGCTCGTTCAACTTCATCCCACAAATTCTCAATAGGGTTGAGTTCTGGAGATTGTGGGGGCCTCCTAAGCAAAGTAAACTCACCGGCATGTTCCTGAAACCAATCCTGTACAATACGAGCACTATGGAAGGACGCATTATCTTGTGGAAAGTAGCCATCGCTATTGGGATAAACCATCCACATGACAGGATGCACTTGGTACGCAACGATGTTTAGATATGATGTGCTAGTCAGACGTTGATCAACACGAATTAAAGGGCCCAAAGCATGCCAGGAAAACATTCCCCAAACCATAACGTTGCCTCCACCAGCTTGAAGGGTTGTAGTAATGCATTTGGGGTCCATGCTTTCGTGCTGTTTCCGCCAAATTCTCACTCGCCATCGGCATGATGCAACTGAAAACGTGATTCATCGGACCACATAATTTGTTTCCAATTATCGACTGTCCAATCCTTGTGCTCCTGTGTGAACAGGAGACACATGGATTGGACAGTCGATAATTGGAAAATGCACTTCGTCTCATTTTTTCCTGACTGTACATGATGCACAAGTGCCTCTGAAACCTCTTCAAAGTCAACGATTCCCCATAGTATAAGTACAGAAGCAGCCCAAGTTGAGCATCCTGGGCATACACAGCTGATACGAAGTAGAGCCCACGGAAAACGTAGGGCATGGGGCTGATGTCATGTCATCTCCCTTCTAACCTCCCATTTATACTCAGAAATCATTTGAAGAAAAAAATTTTGGAAGTTTTAAAATTGGTAAAAAAACCCTTAAAATATATTTTACATGTTTTAGTTACTTTTAAAAGACAATTGAGTTGAATATTCACATAGTATCTGTGTATTGTATATGATAATGCCGCGCCTACAAAAGCAAAATAAATAAAATAAATAATTATCTAGAGAAAAAAAATCTGTAATTAACTATAATTTGCTTCATTTGAGCATTTCAGGCGTCTTATTGTGCCAGATAATCTCACTGAATGAAATTTAAATTAGACTTAAATACTCTGAAAAATGAATTGGTAATTCGATTAAAAATTTCCGGAACTCCCAATAACTTTTCAATTCGGCGCCTGTGTTGTCTACTGTTATATAAGTGAAAAACATCCAGTAAGGATTCAATTAAAGTATCAAGTTTATGTGGTTGCAGTTCCTTTAAGTCATGACATACTGTTTTTAAGTTATTTTCAGCGAATGATAAGGACCTTTATTTTTCATTTATTAATTTCATTTTATTGACTGATCAATAGTTTGCTTCATGTATTGATTAATAAATGGTAAGATAATTGCAACAAAACATTTTTTTTTTTGGTAAATTGTTGTTGCGACTTTTGACTTAAAATTTGTTTTTCCACAAAACGGAAAAATGCGCCTCGTCACTGGGTGACATGTGATCTGTAAGAATAGCTCACAATTCCCAAAGCCATCTAGATTTGGGCGGTGGAACTGATGAAGAAGCATTGATATAGTTAAGTTCTTAATCTCCCCCCCCCTTTGTTCATGAGGGAAGCAATCTTAGTATGTGCCCGTCGCATTGTGATTCCTTCCCCAGGAGACTACTTCCTTAAATGAGGACAATGGGTTTGTTCTTTAAAAGTAAACCGCAGCAAATAAACATCTGGAGATGGAGTGGTTGTTTTGCTATTGTTCCACAGAACGGCGCAATGTGGAGGAGGTAAAAGAGCGTAAAAACTCAGAGCTATTGGTACAAAGACTGGTTCTTTTAGTAAAGCACGCTTTGCTTCCCGAAGAGGGAGGCTGTGGCATAGTTGGGGTGCCCATCTCTCTTCGCAAGAGTAATCTAATCCCCTGCGATATCTAAGCGCACGAAGCAAGCGTGGGAAGGAATTAAATCCATGTTTATACCCTAGTAAAATCCAACGAACATCACTGAAACACATTAAAACAAAAGGAATATTTGTTTTGAAATCATTAAGCAGAATGTTTCATATTCGAAGATCTAAAAGCTAAAATTATCAGCAAATACCAATATTTTTGACCCCTGAAAAAAAGGATTATCGAAAAATGACCTGTCCATAGCAATTTCTAGTTCTCTCCACAACGTATTGCATCATCCCAAGTCAGAAATAACTTTTAGTTCAACTCCAGTAGATTCCAAACCTTGATTTATTAAAAAAAAAGCAATATTTGTTTCATTTGTAAGTTAAAGAATATTTGCTGCTTCCATTGCGATAATAATCCTCGGATCAAGAAAAATTGGGCTTTCTTGAAAGGGCAAAGAATTTTGTCCATTCTGGTGTCGTAGTATAGCCTAGATTTAATATGAATTTCGTCAAAGCTTAAAACATAAAGCTTTGCAGAGCGATTTAAACTTTCATAGCTTTTTTCCCCCATCAACAAAAAGACATCGTGTGGAATGCCTGGATTACGGGTAAATTTTGTGCACCATCTTTTCAAAGTAATGGAATAATGTTTCCCCCCCCTCCAGAAGTCATATGATTTTTCTAAAGAGAGCTCTTATTACGATGCATTTCGATACATCTTGAGGTGCCCATTTTATCCATTGCTTCCTTTCGTAAGATCACTTGGGCGTCGTAAATATATCATGGATACCTTTACCTAATCTTTCCAACGTACTATAGCTTCCCTTAATATCTTTTAATTGCTTCTTGAGTTGGATAATTTGTTTTGACCAGAACCTTGTAATGATGTATGCATTTCTGATTTGTGCAGAGATATTTAATAATCTCGCGTTTCTCATTCTTTAAAGCACCTAGTACACTTTCAAGATCAGATATTTTTTCCTGCAGTCTTTTACTCTCCTTCATCTTTTCACATTTCAAACATACATGAAGTTACGGAATTACTATCTTGTTTCGTCCTAAACGAATCTACCCCGCCACTGATACGGGAATTTTTTGAATTTAAAGTTTTAATTCGATCCAAAGAACTTTCCAAAAATTCTTGGTCTCCGATAAAACGTCACACACGAAAACTGCCACACATCTTTCAGCAACTTGGAAAACTGCCACATGCTTTTCATTAAGGGACCGAGCACAAATTGCTGTTCCTCCGAGGAACACTTTGAATGTGTGTCAGTTTTCCCAGTTTGCGAATTATGTGTGGCAGTTTTACAAAGTGCATAATGACGGGAAGGAGTTCTTTTGTTTCTCAGAATTTTCGTGCCGGTTCATACGAGTTTACGGCAACTGGCCACAAAAGTTCAACGAGGATGGGGGGTGTATGTATAAAGATCGCCGTTTCTTGGCATATATATATATATATATATTTTTTAGAGTAGAATTGGGAACTCCAAACAATTTCGAGAAAACGTTCTACGTAAGGCAAGCGAGAACTGCACTTTAGTTTGAAGAAACACTGTAAACTGCCGAAATTTTCATATGGGGCCGCCTCGACCCCCCCCCCCCTTTCCCCAAACCCTCTACGGTCTAAGTTAGAGTACCATGAGGTAGTATACCAAATTTGGTGGTTCTAAATTGAAAACTGTAGATTTTACGAAAATTTTGTAGGGGGCCCCCTTCGGACCGGGCCTCCACCCGTGCCAATAACCGTCACCTTCTAAGTAAGAGCACCATGAGGTAGTACACCAAATTTGGTGGTTCTAAATTGAAAACTGTAGATTTTACGAAAATTTTCTATGGGGAGGGGGCCCTCGACCCCGGGCTCCGACCACTTCCAAAAACTGTCTACGGTCTAAGTTAGAGCACCATGAGGTAGTATACCAAATTTGGGGGTTCTAAATTGAAAACTGGAGATTTTACGAAAATTTTGTAGGGGCCCCCTTCGGACCAGGCCTCCACCCGTTCCATAAACCCTCTACGTGCTAAGTTAGCACACCATGAGATAGTATACCAAATTTGATGATTTCAAATTGAAAACTGTAGATTTGACGAATATTGCGTATGTGGGGCCCTTGACCCCGGGCCCCATATCTTTCCCCAAACAGTCTACGGTCTAAGTTAGTGCACCATGAGGTAGTATACCAAATTTGGTGGTCCTAAATTGAAAACTGTAGATTTTACGAAAATTTTGTATGAGATGAGAGTTTAATTAGTGCTCCCTCCTGAAATATTTTGATAAGTGCCACATACTAGTCTTCCGCAAATTAAATAAGTGTCTGAACGAATTTTTCTTACCAAAGATCAAATGTTTAGAAAAATACAAAAGAAAAAATGAAAAGAAAAAAGCCGTTTAATTAATGCCCAATCCTGAAATGTTATGGCTCGCGATGTTACGGCTTGCGATGTTTTGTCACCACGATGTTTTGTGCCCGCGATGTTATGACTTGCGATGTTTTGTCACCGCGATGTTTTGACCTGCGATGTTTTGTGTCCGCGATGTTATGGCTTGCGATGTTTCGTGTCCGCGATGTTATGGCTTGCGATGTTTTGTCACCGCGATGCTTTGACCTGCGATGTTATATCCGCGATGTTATGTCGTGCGATGTTTTGACGTGCTACGTGCTGATTTATATTATCTCTCGTTTCTATTGCTTCCATGCATTCGACTAGTTCTTCACGATTCTCGTACACAATGTTGACTGCTCTGGTTTGAAAATTCCACCTAGTGTTTGATGTTCTTGGCAAACGACGACCCACTATTTCATTAAGTATTTCGGTTCTTTGAGGTGATTTGGAGAAAAACGTGCACACTGCTCCCAGATTGGCGAAGAATATACGAACGTTACGATTTATGGACGCAGCATTTGACATTACCAAGTTCAGATGATGAGCATGGCAATGCACATAAGAAGCAAAAGGGCAGTATTCCCTGACACGAGTCTGCACTCTTTTCCTTTCCCACTCATGACCGATGCTCCATTGTAACTCTGAGCAATTAATTTGTTTCGGATGTTCTCCAAATGTTCATCTAGCTCTTTCAGAATACAAGAAGACAATGATGCCGGATCGTGTTTAGAAGGATTTACATAACGCCAAAACCTTTCCACAACCTTGTCGTGAACTATATAGCGGTAAACCAGTAGCATTTGAAAAACATTGGAAATGTCCGTTGTTTCATCTGCAATGACAGCCACAAAATCAGAAGCTATTATTTCTTTAGAAATCTCTTCGTGGCAGATTTCAAGCATACAGTCCAGAAGTTCATTCTGAATTGTTTTCGAGGTACCCTTGAATACTGTAGCTTTGTCTAAATGAGTTTTTAAAGTATCGTTCAACTGTGCGCTAAAATCGACCAGACCACGAAATATTCCAGGATTGGAAGCAGAGTTCGATTCATGATGTCCTCACGAAGCAAGTTCAAACGCGCCACAGAATCTGATACAATTTATTAGAAGCGGTAGTAACTCTATTTTTTTTTTTTTACTTTTTCGTTTTGAAGTTGAATCTGCTGCCTGTAACAGGAATCTAGTTGGGACCTTACATTCCCTCTTCCTAGTACAGCCAATTTCATTACATTATTTTTGTGTACAGAAGTCATTTCATGCTTATGAATTTTGTCCGCTAAATGGCGTAAATCTTTAACACCAGTTTTAGCCCATGAAGTTTCACCAGCGAACAATAAGCACGGGAAGCAAAATACATCTTTTATATCACAGCCGCATATCCATTCATCCTTATTATATGTTTCACAGTTAAACTTTCTGGTAGGTTCTGTATTTTTATCTTACAAGTTTGTTGTGTAATTTAAGATCCAGAATGGGCTTTCCCAGCCATCATTTAATTTCCAGTTTCTGCTCCAATAAATGAGAGGCGAACGAATGTTTCAGTAAATAATCAACAGTATTCATGTCTAAAAAGAGAACATTGTAACACTTTATATTTCATTGATATGCATAAATAAATACTTATCACTTTATCCTGTAAGTTATAAGCAAAATGAAACTGCAGACCACACCAAGACAGCCACAAAAATCTTGACAGAAAAGAAACGTAAAACGGAGTGCAGGGTTGCTTCCCTACTTATTTGTTCAACCGAGGAGGCGACGACAATCACGACTCAAAGAGCGGTCCAGTTTTCCATGTGCTGCAATGCTACTCTTTCTGCTTTGCAAAATGGCTTCAGTAGATCTATAACGCGCATGCGCAAGTACTTTTTGAGCTCTGTTGTCGATGAGCCAAGGAAAATTGTGCCCACAGAGAGGAAACGAGTGATGGCGATCTGAACAGCTGCTTGGCGTAAAGTTCACCTTGGAGTTAAGTTCGCAGCTAACTGAATTAAAATTTATTTCGGATCTATTTTTCATTATAGATTTGACATTTTTTATAACTAAACCAATATTTCCCGTACGTGTTGTGGGTATTAATGAATCAATTATTCCGTGATTTCTTATGGGTAGAGCACGTGCTCACATGCCCCTTAAGACGAGCCGCCACTGTGTATTACACTAATTTTTGGAATTGCATGGTGTAAAAACTATATCCTCTTCGACCTCATCCAAATTTTCTTGAGGGTGTTGGTCACACTGGTCACATTCAGTCTCTTTAAACGCATCAGGCTTGTAGTCTTCATCCATGGATTTCCTACATATGCTAGGCCAAACATTTACAAAGGAATCAACTCACAAATCTTTTCCAGCACATTTGTTGGAAGTTCGACAGGTTTATTTTGGTTAAATCTTTTTGGATCGAACAAAGCTATGTCCAAGTACACATTTTTGTGTTTCACAAATCTATTTTCCATTATTTGGATAACTGTATCCACAATGCCGTTGAATACATGGACTCTAAATTCATCTTCAGGTGACGATTGGACATTTTTTTCATCACACAATTCCGATACCATCTTCTTGATTTTCCTTTGTCGTTTTCCTCTAAAATCAGTTTCAATGGTTATCTGTTTAAGGAAGTCTCTGTTTGAAGAATGTTCAATCTCTTCTGTATACTTAAATACGAAGGTCTTGGCTGCACCCAAAGTTTCACCAAACCTGTTTCGAACAGCTTTGAGTCTTGAAACAGCTGATTTAACCAACCTCCATGCCTGAGCGTAGTCCAGGTTTTTTGTTTGCAGATAGTCAGACAGTGGTGTTGTAATCTTGAAAATTTGAAGAAAAATGATAGCCGTCATTAGCGTTTCAAAACTGACGAATTTCTGGAGAAGAGCTGCGGCATCATTCTGACTTAGGCATTGAAGTCCTTTGATGAAGATATCTTAAATAATAACACTGTTAGCTCGAAGAAACATATTTAGCTGGTTGAGACTGGGATTTCTCTGACTGTGGTGTCCAGTGGTCAATCCTTCCAAATATCTTAACACTGGCATTGCTTCGCCTTCGCCAACGAGTAGCTCCAATAGCTTCCAGCTTATAAGCTAGACTTTCTTTTGTATATTTTTGCTGCCTCTTTAACGATTCCTTCAAGAAAACTTGTGTTTCCTGGAGCAGACTGAAAAAGGATATAGTGATGGTCAGTACCTGTGCAGTATCCGAGAGTACTAAATTTAATACATGGGCTTAGCAACATGTATGGATGTGATTTGGTATTATGTCTGATAGTTTAGCAGTAAGACCATTGTAGGGTCCACTCATATTTGAAGCACCATCAAAGGCATTTGCCACGCAGTCTTTAATAGGTATCTCCATTTCTTTCAGAGTAAATAATAGGTATCTCCAGTCTTTAATAGGTATCTCCATTTCTTTCTTCATTTCTTTAAGGGCCTATTAATGAAGTTAATAGCCCCTCAGCCATAGTCGATGTGACACACTTTAAAGATAACAGTCTTTCAAATACTTCATGTCTTTCCACATAGCGGACCACAAACACACACTGATCGTTTCCTGAAATGTCTATTGTTGTGTGCATTAATATTGAGTACACGGCCTTCTTTACACTTGCTGATATTCTTTCTTTCATTTCTTCTAGAATGATTTTGATTATTTTCATTACAGTGTTATTACAAAGAAATGTAACAAAACTTCCTCTTCCCGCTACTTTGTTCTTCTTCCCAGTATCCTTCTCTTAAGGCTGTCTTTGATTGTGTGTTAGGCTTCATCTTCTGCGATAGATGGAGAAAAATATCCCTCCTTGGGCGTGGCTTTTACGTCTTGAGGGATTGTCCCAGAAGTTGGCGCCAGCGAATGACTGAAGCCTTACCATATTCAGAATGGCTGCGGTCTCCCGTTGGCTCCACAATGAAAAGACAAAATACGCGCTATTACGTTTTAACCAATGACATTGTTTGGGGGCGGAGCTTAATAGGTAGGCGTAGTTTCTGTTTCAAATTCAAGGGTTTTCTGGTAATGTACACATTTTCTCTTCAAAAAATGAACGTACAGTTGAATTTAAGATGATCTATAAAAGACAAGATTCCAATCTCACTTCAGTGCCCATTCTTTAATTTCTATTTGGCTCAGATAATTAAAAGAATCAGACAGAAATGAGAGATTTCGTTTCTTCCATACAGAAACTCTGCCAAGCTAACTTCTGGCCTAATGGGCCAGCTAGCGCCAAATTGGAATATTTTCGAGTCAGATAAATAAAATTTTAAGAAAAATTCTAACAAATTTTTCGGAAAAATAACTGCGACACGTATTAGGTATGGGTCGTTTTTATTTGTGCTCAAAATTTCAAACTCTACAAAGTAATAGTTTTTGAGAAAATGTGTACAAAAGAATTTGCATTACAGATATAGGACAGAATTTCTGTTACGCTCATTCAAAGACAGCCTTAACGTTCTCTTGCCTGATGGAGTTGTTCACTTTTTGCTGTTATGTGTCCAAATATATAATTTCCAGAAAATTACCGTGATTTATTGATTCATCATCAAAAGTGTATGTCTGTTCCAGGGGCGTATGCAGAATTTTTTTTTTTTCATCGTTCGTCCGTAAGGGGTCCGGGTTCGAATCCCGGTGAGGCATGGATGTTGTGTTTGTCTTACGGCACTGGCTCTCTCCCTTCCCTGGAACCAGTGACCCTAAATTAGGGACGGGCGACTGCTTATAGCCCATTGAGTTGCTCACGGTGGTCGTTAAACCTCCAGTCAAAAAAAAAAAAAAAAATTTTTTTTTCGGGGTATAAGGGCGAAAAATTGGAAGTTTCTGAAATCAACCAGAATAAAATGGAAGTTAATAAAAAAAGAAAAAAAAAACATGTTAATAATAAGAAAAAGGTATTTCTTTTTAGTTTTTTTTAGGTATATAACATACATATATACCTAAATTAAGCTGACGAATACACATTGAAATAAAAGAGTGACAGAAACAAATTTCTCCTTGAGAAATAATGAAATTGATTGGACTCACCTAATTCTTAAAAACTGAGATTTATTCTTCTAGGCACATTTCCGAATCTGTCAATGACTTCTTCATTTTTAACTTGAATGTCTCTATGAATAGATAATAAAGCTAGCCCATTCAGTCTTGACTCTGATGTGCTGTTTCTCAATTAAGATTTCAATCGACGAAGACTGGAAAGCTTCTTTCCACTGATGCTGTGATTACAGGAAGAATTGCCAAGATGTGAAGCAAAATATAAATGCTGGGAAATAAGTTCTTATTGCATGATGTGAAACTTTCAACTGCGTTTTTGGGGCGCACGTCTGCTTTTTCCATTTCCCATACACCATAATTGATACTCGCTTTCTGTTACATCAGAATATCCTAAATCAGATTCATACATTTTCACTGCAGATTATATTTGGGAATAATCATTCTTCACAGGAAAAACTGGTAGAATGCTTTGCAATGAATTAGTGTTTCTTTTGTGATTGAAACCTTTCATTTAATGATTCAATCATATCATCCACAAAGGGTATAAATATACTTGCGGAAATATTCTTCTGGAGTTGAATATGGGAAATTGCATCTATTTTTTTTTTGGTAGTATACAGCATCTACGTGGAACTTCTTCTGATACTTTGAGGCCTACAGCCAATGTTTTACAGCATCATAAATTAAGCTGAAGGATTTTTCTGCTTCAGTTCTCATGCTGTTTAGCAGTGTTGTAACTTCTGATATTTTTTCTAATGCATCGACTAAGTCGATTTGCTTGTTTGGGAAGTTTTCAGATAGGTTGTATGTGATGGACAATATTTTACTAAGGACAAAAGTTGCCACTAGAAATGAAAATTGACATATAGAGTTGAGCATAGTGTGTGCTTTGACAGATGATTCTGCTGACTCTTCTTGCTCAATCGCTTTTAAGGATGATATAATAGGATGCAGACCTTCTTTAAACATAAGAACAGCATCATGCCTTTGGATCCATCGAGTTTCACCTAGAGTTTTCATCTTAACTTTCTTGCAATCAGGTAGCAGTCGCTGGATACTTTCTTTCAAAACACAGGTACGTTTAGCAGAAGCGTGGAAAAACGAACATGTTTCTGATATAACTCCCATACAGTTCCTTATGCTAGGCATTTTGCTAGCATCCGACAAACATAAGTTCAAGGAATGGGACATGCGATGAGTATATATTGCTTTGGGACATTTTTTTCTAATACAGGCCTGCACTCCACGAAATTGTCCTTGCATTGCTGCAGTCCCATCATACCTCTGCCCTCTTATATTGTTCAAATCAAAACCCAATTTCACTAAATTTTCCATTATTGTTGTTGCAAGAGATCAGCATTAAATTTTTCACTGGTATAAAAGCCAGAAAATCATCTCTTAATTTCAGTTCTTCTTCATCAAAATACCTGAGGCACAGTGAAAACTGTTCTATTTTACTAATGTCAGTTGTTTCATCTGCCAATACTGAAAAAAAATTTGAATGCTTTACCTTTGCGACAATTTTCTGTTGAATAAGTTCCCCAAAGATGTTTATTATTTCATTCTGTGTTACTGAACTTGTATACATACTATTACCTCCACTAGTTTCTAAGTTTTCGTTTAAAATGGCATCTCCAGAATTTGCACAATATATCTTAATAAAGTGCAAAATTTGCCATCATTATTTGCTGGTTCCTCAAGCGAAATTCTTCCAGAATCAACTTTTCCCCTAAGAGGTATCTGCTGCCTTCCACATAATCCAATTGTTTGCACAAAAGGAATCAACCTTTTCCTGTTGTCAATTATCTCTTTTCTTTTTCTGTTTATTCATTTGTAAAATTATACTATCCTGTTTTTTATGAATTATTGATGCAATATTTTCAGCTGCGAATATAGCGTCTTTGTGATATTTATTCTTTTCATGTTTTTTGAATATTTCCGTCGCATCTTTTAAATCGGTACTAGGCTTTGTAACGAGGCTACCCAAAGTCTGAAGTTTGCCTTTACCAGCAACATCTTTTTCGTAAAATGAATCACAATATTTACAAAATGAACCTTCTTTCAGACGTAGAAATTGCTGGTTCCTAAGATTTTGAAAGATTTGTTGTCTTGGCAGACAAGTTGTACGTACACTGTACATATTCTAGAATATATATGCAAATGCCTATTGCAAGACATCCTCAGTATATGTAAAAAAAAAAAAAAAAAACACTTACATAAGTAAAAATTGTTCCCAAAAAGCCTCAAAGTTGGTAACCCACAATTAACCTCAGCTTCCCATAAACATGATTCAGTGTTCACATTGAGTACGACTGTTTACAAAATATAAGGAATAAAAAGTCTTAAGATAACACAGATATTGAAATGGTTTATCTGCTTGTTTAATCACCTGCTACACGGATTAGATGTCTTATTTTCTGTGTTTGATTAACTGAACATTTACAGCTCAGCCTTATTTTAAAATGCTTACTTGTGAAATGTAGTTCCACAATCCTTGTTCCTTTTATTCTTACAATTAAAAGCCAGTAAAATGGTATTTTATTGTTGATATAATTATCCAAAAGGTGCTGATAATTGTGAATATACACAAAACTGTAGCCTTAAATTTGTAATTAAACATAACACGATCGCCGAAAAGCTGAAAAAGCTGAGGTGACTCCTTGACACACGCAGAAGTTGTACCTCATCAAAGATGGCGGGCTTTCCTCTCGTTGGCTTCATCTGCCTCAGCGGAGAACTAATCACAGGAGCACTCTATGTATTTCTAGTTCGTTGGTTTCACCAAATTAAAAAAAAGTAAGGTTATAATTTATATAATCTTTCCAAAAGAGATGGAGCAAAAGAAAAAAAAATGTTTACGCAGAGAGCCTTGGAGGCTTTTCATCATGTTTTGAGCAATCTTATTCAAAAAACGTAATTAAAAATTTAAATTCATAGGAGGCAATGGTTTCCAACTGGTGTTTTTCAGCAAATTAAAAAAAAATGTGAGGCAATAAATATATTTCTCCTTTCCACAGGGGAGGAACAGCAAGTCGCTTTTTACAGGGGTGATTATCGAAGAACTGTATTTGCTTTTTTTAGTGCTCTCAGGCCCAATTTAAAAATTCTGATGTCTAAAAACTCACAGTTTTTTGAAATTTTTAGTATCCCATGTTCGAAAACCTGGCGCAGTGGTCTAAGCGATGGATTCTGATCATTCGTCCAAAAGGGATCCAGGTTCGAGTCCCGGTGAGGCATGGATGTTGTGTTTGATTTACGGCACTGGCTCTCTCCTTCCCTGGAACAAGTATCAGGGACGGGCGACTGCTTATAGCCCATTGAGTTGCTCACGGTGGTCGTTGAACCTTCAATAAAAACAAAAAAACCTCAATTGCAAACATTCCTTAGGCCACAAATGTGACCATTTGGATGTCAAACATGTGTTTCGAGGTTGGATTTTTTGGACATTGAATACAAAAAAATTGAAATGAACAAGAGGGGTGTTCAAAAATTGTTAACAGTCGTATATTCAAACCTAAAAACGTTGTTCTATAGATAATTATTATATTTTGAACATGATGTAATATCCACATATTCCTTCATACTGGTAAAAGGCATGATCTATGCAATTACAGCCAAAGATATTATGAGCAAAACCTTTACGTTAATTTTGAAAATACCCGTTTTTTATGTCGGCCGTTATGTTGTATCCATGTCTAAAACAGTACCTGACCCAAACCTGACAATATTTATTTTTTATGAGAACTTTTACAGGTGGTTTAACAAAATTTCTGTCCTATGCTTCCAAAGGTGAAACCTCCGTACATATTTTCTTCGCAATTTATGTATTCCCCAGGAAGAAAATTTGCACATCGATAAAACTAACTTTAAGTTATAGCATGGGATACTTAATATTTGCTAAATCATAACCATAATATATTAAAAATCAATCATTTTTCTTTTTGTAATGGTCAGACCTGTTAATTGATGGCGCGACCTGTACATTGATGACGTCAGTAGACAAACAAATGTTGGATTGCTTAGTTATGGTTATGTTTTAGCAAGTATTAAGTATCCCATGCTATAACCTAAAGTTAGTTTTATCGATGTGCAGATTCTTATCCTTGGGAATACATTAATTGCGAAGAAAATATTTTCATAAAGTTTACCATTGGAAACATAGGACAGAAATTTTAGGTGATTCCACCTTAAAACACGATTTACAACACGCAAGCAACCAGCATATGCTCAGGAACAGCTTTCACTCCTCGCTAATGGCGAAACATCCGGCTTTCAAAAACTCACGGCCGCCCCGGTGGCGCAGTGGTCTAAGGCGCTGGCCTCTGATCATTCGTTCGAAGGGGTCCGGGTTCGAATCCCGGTGAGGCATGGATGTTGTGTTTTTCTTACGGCACTGGCTCTCTCCCTTCCCTGGAACCAGGGACCCTAAATTAGGGACGAGCGACTGCTTATAGCCCATTGAGTTGCTCACGGTGGTCGTTAAACCTCAAAAAAAAAAAAAAAAAAAAAACTCTCCAATCAAAAAAAAAAAGAAAAAAACTCACGGAAGTAGCTAGGTATTTACAAGTCTATTCTCTCCAAGGTCTTTGAGCCAAGCCTACATGTCTCCGTCACATGACTCTCCTCACAGGCCCCGCATACTTGCAATCTCCAAAGTTTTTTTTTTTTTTTTTTTTTGATTGGAGGTTTAACGACCACCGTGAGCAACTCAATGGGCTATAAGCAGTCGCCCGTCCCTAATTTAGGGTCACTGGTTCCAGGGAAGGGAGAGAGCCAGTGCCGTAAGACAAACACAACATCCATGCCTCACCGGGATTCGAACCCGGACCCCTTCGAACGAATGATCAGAGGCCAGCGCCTTAGACCACTGCGCCACCGGGGCGGCGCAATCTCCAAAGTAGCTCTGAACCAAGGAGGTTATATTACTGGAGACACCACTCATATCCACGCAGCATTGGTCGCCATAAGTCCTCGTTGTGCTGCAAATGACGTCATGAGCAGGCACGACGCAGCCGCAGTAAAGAAGCTGCTTTTTTTTTTTGATTGGAGGTTTAACGACCACCGTGAGCAACTCAATGGGCTATAAGCAGTCGCCCGTCCCTAATTTAGGGTCACTGGTTCCAGGGAAGGGAGAGAGCCAGTGCCGTAAGACAAACACAACATCCATGCCTCACCGGGATTCGAACCCGGACCCCTTCGGACGAATGATCAGAGGCCAACGCCTTAGACCACTGAGCCACTGGGGCGGCGAAGCTGGTTTGAAACCAATGGAACAAACGCTTCTAAGCGTATAACCAGATAAAATGAGTAATTCAATAATCTTTATCAATGATACACAAGCTTACTGTTTCATCAACGGTGTAGCCGCCCCGGTGGCGCAGTGGTCTAAGGCGCTGGCCTCTGATCATTCGTCCGTAAGGGGTCCGGGTTCGAATCCCGGTCAGGCATGGATGTTGTGTTTGTCTTACGGCACTGGCTCTCTCCCTTCCCTGGAACCAGTGACCCTAAATTAGGGACGGGCGACTGCTTATAGCCCATTGAATTGCTCACGGTGGTCGTTAAACCTCCAATCAAAAAAAAAAAAAAATCAACGGTATAATTTAGTTCGGTTTTTGCCTGCTTGTGACGTCACACCACAGATTTTTTTTTTTTGGATTGGAGGTTTTTTTTTTTTTTTTTTTGAGGTTTAACGACCACCGTGAGCAACTCAATGGGCTATAAGCAGTCGCCCGTCCCTAATTTAGGTCACTGGCTCCAGGGAAGGGAGAGAGCCAGTGCCGTAAGACAAACACAACATCCATGCCTAACCGGGATTCGAACCCGGACCCCTTCGGACGAATGATCAGAGGCCAACGCCTTAGACCACTGCGCCACCGGGGCGGCGGATTGGAGGTTTAACGACCACCGTGAGCAACTCAATGAGCTATAAGCAGTCGCCCGTCCCTAATTTAGGGTCACTGGTTCCAGGGAAGGGAGAGAGCCAGTGCCGTAAGACAAACACAACATCCATGCCTGACCGGGATTCGAACCCGGACCCCTTACGGACGAATAATCAGAGGCCAGCGCCTTAGACCACTGCGCCACCGGGGCGTCCACACCGCAGATTAGCTGTGACCTATGGCGGCAGAGCCAGTGGTGTCTCCAGTAATATGATCTCCTTGCTCTGAACCAATCGCGTGGCGGAAATGGCCTTAATCGCAATTCCGTACATTCATTTCTGAAATACGCGCCTCGGTGGCGCAGTGGTCTAAGCGATGGCATCTGATTATTCGTCCGAAAAGGGTCCGGGTTCGAATACCGGGGAGGCATGGATGTTGTGTTTGTCTTACGGCACATGCTCTCTGTCTTTTCCCCGGAATCAGTGACCCTAAATTAGGCACGGGCGACTGCTTATAGCCCATTGAGTTGCTCACGGTGGTCGTTAAACCTCAATAAAGCTGCCCCGGTGGCGCAGTGGTCTAAGCGATAGATTCTGATCATTCGTCCGAGAGGGGTCCGGGTTCCAATCCCGGTGAGGCATGGATGTTGTGTATGTCTTTCGGCGCTGGGCTCTCTCCCTTCCCTGGAACCAGTGGCTTAAATTAGGGACGGGCGACTGCTTATAGCCAATTGAGTTGCTCCCGGTGGTCGTTAAAACCTACAATCAATCAAATCAAATAAAAAAAAACCTCAAAATTTTTTTTTTCATGTACTTCGTGGCAAAAGCAGAATTTAAAGAAACATTGCTCAACAAATTTATAGCCGCTCCGGTGGCGCAGTGGTCTAAGCGATGGCCTCTGATCATTCGTCCGAACCGGGTCCGGGTTCTAATCTCGGTGAGGCATGGATGTTGTGTTTTTCTTACGGCACTGGCTCTCTCCCTTCCCTGGAACCAGTGACCCTAAATTAGGGACGGGCTACCGCTTATAGCCCATTGAGTTGCTCACGGTGGTCGTTAAACCTCCAATCAAAAAAAAAATTTAAGGTTCATGCATGCAATAATAAACATTTTTCTGATAATAAACATTTTTCTGATATTTGAAGTTAAAATACTGAATAAGGCTGTAAAATTGTCACAAAACAACCACTTTCGTCAGCGCACAAGAAATCACAGCCAGTGGAGTCACTTTCTACTTGATTAACAACGCTTCTCTCCACCCTCTTTTTTCTTTTCCACTGCCACTGGATGGGGTTTCACATCCAGGGGCAATGGGAAGGGGAGGAAAGGGAGTCGGGCATGATCGGAAAATTTGAGATCACCAAACCGATCCTGTGCGCAAAGACTCGGTAACCAAATCTTCAACCGGTTGGGTTGGACCTCACCACTTTCTTGGCAGTGGGACTGGGACCTCGAGTGCCTCAGTAGGGCCCCACGGTGTATGATAAATCAGGTGATACGACTCACCGTTCTGTAAACAGTTTGAAAGCGGACTGTTAATATCACAATTCGCCAGTGGACGTTCAGAAGTTGTGGGCCGATCGTTCACGCTAACCACCATAGGATTATATGGTATTTATGATTTCATCAGTGCAAAAGCGGTATTTATCTTGAGTATTTTTTATTTATTACTTTGTGTAATTATATTGTATGGAGTTCCAGAAAATGTGAAGTTTCTATACAGAAGGTAAAGTACGTCAACTAAACGGGAGATAAATTTATAGTATAGCTAAATGTCGGACTAGAATCTGTTCTGTTCTGTTTTAGGTATAGGTGAAAGTGTTTTGTACCGAACTAAAGGTTATCTGACAGGTTATGCAGCATATAAAGAACTTGTATCAACCTTTATTGACCCAATACTAATATCAGTTCAAAACGTTATATTTAACTATTGAACGTTACTACGTGGCATATTATATTAAGTTCTTAGCAGGATATCACAGAAGTCCTGTTATTTTTCTGTTCTTCACGTTTTTTTACACAAGTTCGCTGAAAACTACGACACCTGGACTCCTTAACTTCTTATTCAATCTGGTGGTGTCATATTGAGGGTGAATGGTATATTTATTTAAAATATGAACTAAAACACATAAATTATTTCTTAAAAGAAGATGAATGAGAGGGTTAAAATAATAACATTGTTACCTCTTGGTCTGCAGTCGCCTTGTGAGCAACTAATCAGAGGGCGACTGCAGACCAAGAGGTAACAATGTTATTATTTTAACCCTCTCATTCATCTTCTTTTAAGAAATAATTTATGTGTTTTTAGTTCATATTTTAAATAAATATACCATTCACCCTCAATATGACACCACCAGATTGAATAAGAAGTTAAGGAGTCCAGGTGTCGTAGTTTTCAGCGAACTTGTGTAAAAAAACGTGAAGAACAGAAAAAATGACAGGACTTCTATGATATCCTGCTAAGAACTTAATTTTATTGACCCAACTGTAACATAATAAAGAGTTACTAGGGACTAGGTACGTTGGGGGGTTGTGGCAAGGGGGTATGTATGGTAATGGCGGAGTTGTTATGAGGCGGACGAATGATTGTTGTTATGAAATAAAAGTTTATGTTCTCGAAAGAAGTTCGTTACTGTGTCTCTTATTAAAGCTTAATATGTAACACCAACAGAGTTGGAAAAATGGCGGCAAGCATTAGGATGTGATGTATTTTTCCACAGTTTACAATGTGGACATTTTTACGTTAAGAGCATTAAACTTTGTTTAAACGTAGGATCACAAATTTTATCCCTGATATCAAATATGTTATCGTACTATGTGCACGCAGGTCGGGGAAATCTCCGCCGAGAAAAAGCAGCCATTTTGCCACGATGCACTTTCTCTGCCGTTATCGTCAGCCTTATTCATTAGTATGATTGGGTACAAAAATAAAAAAATGTGTAAAATATATTGTTTATTACTAAATGAAAACATCAGTAGCTAATGATTTCTCGGGCTGAAGAATAATCAAAATTATGTTTTGCGAAAATTTTGGTAGGTGTTCAAAATTAGCAGTTTCCCTTAACGATGCTCCAATGACTTACGCAAAAACTGATATTCCAAGTTAAAACTGTTCCTCCGAATGTACAGCACCGTCTTATTTTACAGCAAGTACAATTTTTTTTAAGATCAATGGTCTATTCTCTATTGCATCAGTAAAAAAACAACAACAGCATCGTCTGCTCCGAAATTTTTTTTTTTTTTTTTTGATTGAAGGTTCAACGACCGCCGTGAGCAACTCAAATGGGCTATAAGCAGTCGCCCGTCCCTAATTTAGGGTCACTGGTTCCAGGGAAGGGAGAGAGCCAGTGCCGTAAGACAAACACAACATCCATGCCTCACCGGGATTCGAATCTGGACCCCTTTTGGACGAATAATCAGAGGCCATGGCTTAGACCACTGCGCCACCGGGGCGCTCCGAAATTTTCACGTTAGAGTTCTCACTCTGCGGCCCAAATATATATATATATATGTATATATATATATATATATATATATATAACGCTTATTTGACGAATTCCATGTGATAGGTACAAAGTGCATGTTTGCGAAGCGTTCCAGGTTATTGTTTTTTTTAATTCCAAGTAAAATAGTATTCGTAAAATATGAATGTTTCTGCCGCTTCCTCCTATAAGAAAGCATAGGTTGTATCAAATCATCGGCCCACACGTTCGTCGCGCTATCTAGTGACAAGTGACATTAACGGGCGATTTTGTTTCCATAGTCGTATCACCTGACTATCATACACAGTGGTCGGTCCCTTAATGTGACAAAATAACCTATCTCGGATTTCTTTTTTTTTTTTTTTTTTTTTTATTGGAGGTTTAAAGACCACCGTGAGCAACTCAATGGGCTATAAGCAGTCGCCCGTCCCTAATTTAGGGTCACTGGTTCCAGGGAAGGGAGAGAACCAGTGCCGTAAGACAAACACAACATCCATGCCTCACCGGGATTCGAACCCGGACCCCGTTCGGACGAATGATCAGAGGCCATCGCTTAGACCACTGCGCCACCGGGGCGGCATCTCGGATTTCGTGTTAACTCGTTCAGTAGAGCTAACGAAATGATATTTAATTTTTTTTTTTTTTTTGATTGGAGGTTTAACGACCACCGTGAGTAACTCAAATGGGCTATAAGCAGTCGCCCGTCCCTAATTTAGGGTCACTGGTTCCAGGGTAGGGAGAGAGCCAGTGCCGTAAGACAAACACAACATCCATGCCTCACCGGGATTCGAACCCGGACCCCTACGGACGAATGATCAGAGGCCAACGCCTTAGACCACTGCGCCACCGGGGCGGCGATATTTAATTAAAATCTTCATTAATATATTAATTCTGCAGTAAGTCTATCGACCCCTTAACGAGCAAATCATGTGCCGCCCCGGTGGAGCAGTGGTCTAAGCGATGGCCTCTGATCATTCGTCCGAACGGGGTCCGGGTTCGTATCCCGGTGAGGCATGGATGTTGTGTTTGTCTTACGGCACTGGCTCTCTCCCTTCCCTGGAACCAGTGACCCTAAATTAGGGACGGGCGACTGCTTATAGCCCATTGAGTTGCTCACTGTGGTCGTTAAACCTTCAATCAAAAAAAAAAAAAGCAAATCGCGCGAAGCGTTGGGTTGCTGCCCGAAATGGGAGGGATTCTTGACTGATCTGGGTTTCCTTTTTAATACAATTATTTTTCATTCTGACCGGGACAAAACAATTAACCTGTCGGGACAAGACCCGAAAACCGGAACGTATGGTAAGCTATTTATAAACCTATAATTTATATTTTGTCTAACATTCTAACCCATCATAAATCGTTAAAGTGGTATAGAGTGCGATTGGTTAGAATTGTTCCTGGAGTGAAAACAGGAGCAACAGTAGTTAATAATAAATGTTATGAACCCTGGTGAAGAAGATAACTTTTTCAAGATCACGTGATTGAAACGTTCTGCCATCTTGGATTGTGCTGTCGTGTCGCTGATTTTCTGAAATTTATATTATTTGCTCGTGAGTACTTTGAGGTAAACAATGATGTTATTGTGCTGTTTTGGGCAGAATTTAGATTATTTAGTGTAATGGTATGACACATGATCTCGTATTTTCTTATCAGCGTTTTCACAAGGACACAGTGCGAAGTAATATATTCATATTAAACCAGAAGTTTAGGTTTTAATTTGTTTGTATGCAGGAAGGGGACTGGTGATCTGCGGCACTATTTGTCTCCACACGATGTACATATGGTATTGTATGGTAATAGGTGTCTCAACTTTTGGTGTGCTGAACAGTGTGGTGACTGTTTGTTTACTTTTTTTTCGACGGTCATGTAATTGGAATAAACATCGTGGCCCTCGCCTCCGGATTGTAGAATTTATTTATTACTCTTTGCTGCTGAAAACAAATTTAAGTACAAGTATTTCCTAATAGTATCGTCTTACCGTTTCTTGTATATTAAACCCCTTTCCACAGTGCTGGATTATTCTCAGAATTGTGAAAACATGAAACCCTTATATTTAGTGCAGATGAAAACAGTACCAAGAGGTACTAACACAATTTTTTAGGAAATTATGTAGTATACAGTGTTTTGCTTTTTACCATCAGAATAGATTTATTTTAATTTGGTAGCAGGTAATCAGTATGGCGAGTTGTAGTAATTTTAACTTATTCACATTTAGTTGTGTATGTCGGAAGTCGTGATTTAAAAGACATTGTAGTAACTGATGTTGAGAATAATACCGTGTGTATGAATTTCCATTTATTCTGCTGTAGTTAATCAATGATCAGTGTTGTGCCAGCTATAATATGTGTCCTGGAACGGCAAGTATTC
Organism: Macrothele yani; assembly: GCA_039090855.1. Lineage (NCBI taxonomy): Eukaryota > Metazoa > Arthropoda > Arachnida > Araneae > Macrothelidae > Macrothele > Macrothele yani. The sequence goes on from CM076990.1 coordinate 215,011,247, forward strand.
TGGATGTGTACTGAATGAAGATTCTGAAATTTCAATCAATGATCTTTGGGATCTGTAATACCTTAATGCCTTAACCTATCAAAAGCAAGGTGGGGAAAATTGGGGGAATGTACAGTTTCAGTACCTGTGTTGAATTAATTAAAATTGCCTCTTTCAGGTAATGTGCTCTGCATTCCATGCAGGATTGTCCTAAAGACAATTATTGCCTTTATTTATGGATTTTCCCTTTACAAGGAAATCTGAAAATATGGTGTACAAAATCATTATTCTTACATGTATGTGTGACGGTGATGGTTTTCAGAGGTGTATTTGTTTACAAGCACATAGTTGATATGTTAAAATTCCTTTGGCACATCTGTTTCTAAAAATGTTCATCAGTAAATGAGACTTTAAAAAAAAAATAATGTTTTGATCTCCAGAATTCATTATGTATGTCGTATGTTCATTGGATTGAGTCTTCTGTGTTATCAACTATTCATCCCAAAACTTGTATTTGGTCATTCCATGTCAAATCAACCAATGCGTAGAACATTTTTGACATGGATTTAATTTATTTTTGGCACAGTTGTACATTATCCTGAGACATAAAATATTTCATTTTTTGACTGCCCGTGTTTGAGTTATGGAATTTTCACAAATGCTAAAATTGCCCAACATTTGCTGACCGTGTTAACTTTAAATGCCACTTTCTAGGGACCTACAAAATCTACAGACCTGGGTGAAGTGTCATTGTAAAGCTTATGAAATGGGCCCTCTTGGGATGTGTAACTTGCTATGTTTTGGATGAAAAAGAAAAGGTATGTTTTTCAAATTTAAATTTTTTTAATTTCTCAAAAACAATTTTTTAAAATTAAAAAAAAATTCAGAATGGTTGGTACAGATCTACAAAATACACAGTTCAAATTTCAATGTGGTATCTCTGTAACAACCCTGTAGAATATTTAAAAAATACACTTGTGCAGTGGTGGTACAGTGAAACCTCTGGATAACAGTCACTGCTCAGACCAAATAAAAGCGACTATTATTGGGAGGCTGCCATTGTTTGAAGGTTAGGCCTAAGTTAACATTGCTTGTCTGTTGGCATTTGTACGGATACTGAGTAAGTGTATGAAGCTGATGCATGAAAAAAACAGTTGCAGTGCTTTCTCCAAATGCTGAATAAAACTCAATATAATAAATAAATAAACCATGGTGTAGAGGATAATAGGGAAGCAGTGTATAACATTTTGCATTAAATTGCCCTTAAGTTAAGCAAGCTAGGAGATAAGTTAAGGATGTTAGACAGTAGAGTGGAACTGCACAGTTAGTTGGCCATGTGTCGGAATTAGGAACACAACCCACAGGGACCAAACCAAAAAATACTGCTGCCAACATGCAACATTCCAGGCACCAGCAGAGAGAGAAATATTCACAGGAGCTGAAGCTTGCTTAATGTGAAACTAAACTTGTAACTTTTCACTTAAGTACACCATTTTACATACCACAAACCATCACATCCTGCCCATGCCACAGCTCCTTTACCAATATTCTGTGTTTCTATCTTTCACCTCTCGCCAAAACGCCGAAGGAAGTATAGAAAATCCTGAGGGACAAGGTGTTTGTTTGATCTATTGCAGAACTAACTGGGGTGTCCGTTTTCCTGTGTTAAAAGAGGTTTTGTTACCAAGATGCTATCGCTAACAATCCTACAACTTGTGTTCTGTACCAATCAAAAATTGCTGTTCCTCAGATGTTGCCATTATTTGGAGGTGCCCATTAATGGAGGTTTCACTGTATTTCAGAATTGGATACCGAACCCAAACCACTACACACCACAACTGAACTTGGACTTTAAGTGAAGTATCTCGGCAATGGCTGCAGGTTAATTTGAAACCAAACTGCAAAAGAATTAAAACTGAATTTGGCGTAAGTAACTATATTGCAAGATTAACCTAAGGCACTTGTAAAGGATGAAAAAAATTTGTGAACCCCAACCCTGGCAAAATTTTACCTGAAGAAACAGTCCATTTTCTAAAAGAATTTTATTGTAATGATGAAGTGCACACAAAAATGCCAGGGAAGAAAGATTGTTTCCATGAAAAAAATTGATGGCATTTGAATTCAATTTTAAAACAGACTGATTAAAAAAAAATCCTCCAGAACAAAAACATAACTTAAATGAGTGTGATTCATGTCCTAGTATCAATGATTTCAGTGAAAATTTATGGAACATTTCATAGAAAAAAATGATTGCAGTTGTCACATTCAACCAGTGGTTACACTGGACTGTGCTGTTCATTTGTAACTGTTCGTAAGTGAACAGAATTTATTGCCAAGCAGCAATCTTCATTTTTGGCCCTCAAGAACACTAGACTCCACTGAAGCAGTAGTGACACGATTTTTCGGAGAACTATTCATTTATTCTGCAAGAAGAGGCCCAGTCCTTTCACTGGAACAACTCCATGGCAACCATTTATTGTCTGCTTCAAGGATTCTTATGAACTAAAACATAAGTTTTTGTATTAGACTGTTTAAAGCATGACACAATTCTAGTGCATGCTTTTCGAAACAAACAGTTCTATCATTTTTTAAAAGAAGCACCGCTTCCCTACTTGTCAGAGATTTGCTATTTTTCTGATGGGTCAGCAGCCTAATATAAAAAGCGGAAAAACTTAATTACACATGTGCTGTCACTTATGCCAAAGGGATATATGTTGGCATTGGTGGCACTGTCAAAAGACTGGCAGCCTAAGTCTACAGAATTTTTTTTCAGACCAGATCATTTTACCAAGACAATTATTTTAATATCAAGTATTGGGATATGTGTAATTATAACAATTTATGTGTTTGCTTTACATTACTTCCCAATAACATCTTTTAAAAACATTTTAAAATGCATGTGGCTTTGAATTACTATATTTTCCAGTGGTAACCTGTTGCACTAAATCTTTCTCAAACCAACATCTGTACTATAAACTAAAAATGACTAAACTTTCTATTTATACATTGTTAGCTGTATTATTATATACAGTAACAAATTAATATGCACGCTTTTTGCAAATTTACCTCCACTAAGACTACAAATTTACATAGCTTTCAATTTATTTTAGTTTTAGTCCTCTTCAAATTAAATTAATGTAATTAAAAACATTTAAAATGCAGGTTACCGCCCAGGAAAACACAACCTTATTATCCAAATCCAAACATTTTCACTAATCTTATATTAGCATAACCATAAAAAAGTGCATGTGGGGTGATAGACACTGGCCTGAGTGTCTATCACCACATGTCTCGAGTCTTTCAAACTGCTGCAGGTAGCATCTGTTACCATATATGTACTCCTCTATAAATTATGCTAATGTAAGATTAGTGAAAACTTCTGGATTTGGATAATGAAATTGTGTTTTCCTGGGTAGTAACCTGTGTTTTAGATGTTCTTAATCTTTTTAATTACATTAATTTAATTTGAAGATGACTGAAATAATATAAGTTAAAAGCTATGTAACTTTATAAATAGTCTTAGTGGAAATGAATTTGTGAAAAGTGTTTATTATTTCATGTTACTGTACATAGTAATATTGTCTTTCTAATATTGTGTAAATAGAAAGTTTAGTATGGTTGTGAACTTGTAATTTGTATTATGGATGTTGTTTGGGCAAGGCTTAATGTAACAGGTTACCCATGCAAAGCATTGTCCTTCAAAGCCATGTGCATTTTAAAATGTTCGAAAGGATGTTAATGGGAAGCAGTATAAAGCAAACACGCAAATCTTTATCATTTTGTATATCCTGATGCTTGATATTAAAGTATATCTTGCTCGTAATTTATTAGTAAACCTAGGTGAACTAACATTTTCCAGTTTTCTAGTTATTTACATGAGACAGTTATTTCATTGGATCAAAGAAAACATTCCTGCCACTATCTTTTTCTGTCTTCCCAATGATCAGTATCTTGAGGAGGAGAAACCTTTGGAAGGAAGACTCAAAGAAGCAAGGACTGTTCCACGAACGCAAAAATTTCGTGCTTTCCTTCTAGTATCAACAGAAAAAGTGAAGACAAGAGTGTTTTCAGCTTCTGAAAATGGTATTGTACACTGTGTAAAGCATAGCAATGAGGAAGGTATTTTGTTTGACCAAATAATGGATTTGTTGCATGCATGTGTGATGATTTGCAGTGGGTAGGATGTGTGCTCTCAACAAATGACATGGAAAGTGAAGTGAAAATTTCATTTTTACAACCTGCTGGACCTGTACCTTCATTATTGTACCCAATATTCTTATAGTTCATTCTTTTCAAAGTGGATCTAGTATCAGTTACAGGTCATAAATATTAGTTAACTCAGCAGGAAATGGAAGAAGCATCTCAGATCTTAGTTAAGAAAAACAGACTCGCTCTTGAACTGTGGGTATGCACGCTGTCCAGTAATGTAACAAGTATTAAAGGCATGTTTTATCTTATATAGCTCATGAAAAATGATTTTCATGATGCCATGGTGATGCCACATTGAAATTTAGACTGTGTATTCTGTAAATCTGTACTAACCAATTGTGATTTTTTTTTCCAGATTAAAAAAAATCGTTTTTGAGGAGTTAAAAAGTTAAAAATTTGAAAAAATGTACCTTTTTTTTATTTAAAATGTGGCTCGTTGCACATCCAATGAAGCATGTTTCATATGCTCTAAAATGACACCTTACCCTGCTGCCCGGTGGTTCAGTGGTCTAAGCGAAGGGTTCTGATCATTCATCCAAGATGGGTCTGGGTTCGAATCATGGTGAGGTATGGATGTTGTGTTTGTCGTATGCCACTGGCATTCTCCCTTCCCTGGAACCAGTGGCCCTAAATTAGGGAATAATTGTGCTGTGGCCCTAATTGCGCTGTGAGTGTAACGCAACGATCATGGCGTGTCTCTTCATCTTTTGCGTTAGCTGAGAGTCTGCCATTAATGCTCTGTAAAGATAAAGGTCCAGAAATTATTTTACACATAACTGCAGGCGCTCAATCACATGTCCTCAAATACCATATGCACCCTTTATTGATTATATCACTTGGTAATGTAAAATTATGCAAAATATAAATTTAATCCATGACATGAGAGTTTTACACATTGATTGATTTTATATGAAACTAGCTACTGTAAAGCCCATTGAGATAAGAATACAATGGGTTCTAGAAATCACTTACTGCTATTCAAGCGTTTATTATCTTTTGCGGAGTCATCGTAAATAATGAGCATGCATTGAAACATACCCTTGATGTGCTTCATCGTTCATACATAGTAATACGGAAGCGTTTGCTGGATGATAATCCTCCCCTTGGTAAGGGACGTGGACTCCCTTTGGCATGCTACCCCATGTTTTTTTTTTTTTCTAGTAGTGTTTTATTTTTTTTAGCATTTATTAATTAAGTCAACGACATTGGAAAATATCTTTGTACACGATGTTTTTTGTAAATATCTTTTCAGAATCTGGAAGTATTTTTCCTTGTTCTAGCCCATGGACTACTTTAACTGTCACATCATCAAAACTTCGAACATTTCTCATGCGCTAAGATTCAGCTTCAGTATGTTGTGGTGTCATATTTCGATGATCATGCAAATGTTGAATATCAGCATTTATTTCAATTGCGGTGAATTCTTTTTTTACTGTCATGTTCGGCATTGCGGCAGTTACCTTCTTGTCTTTTGACTGCAGTGCGTTGTTGCCCCCTTGCTCAATTGTAATAGGCTTTGTGGCATTTAGCTTCAGTCTCTTCATCCGAATGAAAGAGGTAACTTTCTTTTTTGACGCTGCATAGGCGAGGTTTGAAACAACAGTCAAGTTTGTGAAGGACAGTAATGTTTGTCCTTGCCTTACTCAGCACCAGTAAAGTAAAATATCTTGCAACCTACAACTGTGTTCTTCCACTTCCATCGCACCCCCCAAAAAAATTAAAAAAATCCTTATCTTTGAAAAAAATAAAAAAAGATGTAAACAAAACATTAAACAGGAACGGTTACAAATAACACGGTGTGAACACTGGAATATAAATATTCATAATCTTCTGTTAAACATGATATGTAGTTTATAGATTAAGATAATACAACATAGTTGTCGCAAATGTTTATTTTTTCAAGCCGACCATGGTTTCACTGGGTATTGACCTAGCTTCATCAGGATGAATGGCACGTAGATATTCAAATTGTATATGATATCATAAATGGTGTTTACAGTCACGTGTTTTGGTTAGATGCTTCCACGCGTTTTATAGAAATGGCGTGGATGCCATGTCATTAACAAGTTGCAAAGACTTCTGATAGAAGCAAAACTTATTGAAAAGCCAGATTCAACCACCAAGCTTGATATTTTGGAAGCTTTTCCACATATATGAGAAGTCTTCGCAACTTGTTAATGAAATGGCATCCACGCCATTTCTATCAAACGCGTGGAAGCATCTAACCAAAACACGTGACTGTAAACACCATTTATGATGTCATGTACAATTTGAATATTTACGTGCCATTCATCCTGATGAAGCTAGGTCAATACCCAGCGAAACCATGGTTGGCTTGAAAAAATAAACATTTGTGACAACTACGTTGTATTATCTTAATCTATATACAATCGTCACAAGACTGTAGTCTTTGAGATAAAGAATGATATGTAGTTGTTTGTTTATGGTTGAAAAGTAATCCACGTCATTGCAAGTCTTGCCTTTTATATAGTAAGGTAACCCTATTACAGAATTTCGTTTTTAAATGCCTAATGTTCACTATCCTGCAAGTTGTGATGTTTGATTTCTGTTTGCAAAATAAAATAACACTTGTGTGGGAGTCACTGGCACCCGAATGCAGCACCATTTTTCTCCCCTTAACTATGAGGACATAGTTTAAAAAGTGAATTCCAAAATTAGCAGTTTACTGAAACAACAAATGAGGTAATCGTAGGTGTGTGTGGAGGTTGTCCTTCCAGAAAACATGAGGATACATGACTGTAGAAAGTAATGGGAACATTAGAGTGTGCCCCTTTTTGTATGTTCGTCCATAGAGCAGTCTTCAAAACCATAGTAGCTCAGAAAAAAAGTAGTTAAATTGTGGCAGTTTAAAAAATGTTGGTAACAGAAAACATATGTTAATATTGCCAGCAGTGAATCCACATAAAATGAACTCAAAAAAGAATGATTTTCAATCTGATCCACTTGGATTTTCATGAAGTTTCACATCTTTGTTGAAGTGCACAAGAAATTAGTGTGTGTAGAGTTTTAGTTTCATAGCTTTAAAATTTATAGAGATCAGTTGTCACAATTCAAAAAATTTATCAAAGTTCACTTTTCATGCATTATAAATGTTTCCATAGCTTGAAGGTCTTTTTGTCACAGATTGGTGAAATTCGGGTTTTCTTAAACATCTTTACACTGTTATTAACTATATGTCAACAAAATAGTTTCTATATCATCTACTGTTTCGCACGTTATTAGAAATTCGAGCACGGGAAAAACGTCCATATAATAAGAAAATTTTTATTTCAACTTGTCACTAATATTCCTTTTTTTCTTTTTGATGTTCTTTATAATAGTTTAGAATTTTATTATGAAGATTACAAATTTATATGAAAAAATGTTTTTATATGTGCAGTCAAATGCATCATAAGTTGTCAAAGTCCTCCAATACGTAGAGACAATATGTATTAAAAGATTAATATTATTCCAGTTTTTTAAGTCATGATTTACGAAATTAATACAATAGAAAAGAACTTTCGAACCTTTTGATTATGATGCGTTGAATCAGTAATAAGCCATCTTGTTATCGAAGAAGGCATGATTTTCCTTTCCTGTGGTATCAGCTTCCAAGTTGAACTTCGATCTTATAATTTCTTATTATAGATGATGGTTGCATGTTTTATTTTCCGTGGCTCGATATCCCAAACTAGTTTCAATTCCTTCTTTTTGGAATCATCTTCAGTGGGTATTATGATCTTCTCATACATGTTGTGTTTCGGCCACTTACATCGATTCTACTGGCAGCGTCCGACTTTTCACGGCAGTTGTACTCTTGCGCATGCTATTTTTGGTATTAATGCACGTTCTTAGTCGTGTTTTGATATAACCGGATGACATGAATTCCGACTCCAAATTAATTGGTGTTGCCATTCGTTTGTTGAAAATAATTAATAAGGTCTTTTATTATATTTTTTATCGTTAATTTCTTTTTCGATAAAATATTTCCAAGCGTACGGTAGATTCATTGGATCATTATTATTACAATTTATTTCTTTAGTTTTTTCAATCATTATCGCTTCTGAGGTTAATATTTGGTTTTTAGTTTTATGTGAGGTTATTAATTTTGCATCATACCAAACAGGATAAGCTTCATTTTCAATACAATGATTTATTAATGATGTTTTGTTTTCTTTTTTATTCCAGTTCGATATATGTTCTTTTAATCTGGTCTTAAATCTTCTTTTTGTACTTCCTATGTATACTTTATTTCTTTCATTTCTTTCTATTTCTGTATAATATTTTGTTGGTATAGAATATACTCCGGCTTTATCAAGCATTGATCTTCTTTCATTTCCATTAGTTAATATAGTTTCGTTATCTATGACGGTTTCTGCCAATATCATTTTTTCTTTAATGCATTCCTTCTTTAAGATATCTGTTATTGGAGGAATGTAGGGAATTTTACCAGCAAATTTTATTTCATTTTTTTGTTTATTTTTATTTTCATTTAAAGATTTCTTTATATTTTCAAGTATATCATCTATGATCTTTTTCTTGTATCCAAATTTCATAGCAGTTCTTTTTATCCAGTTAATCTCAATCTTTTCTTTGTGTTTATTACAGGAATGGGTTAATGCTCTTCTTATGTAAAATTGAAGTGCTGCTCTTTTATATTTCCAAGGATGATTTGAATCAATCGGAATTATCGTTGGAGTATAAGTTGGTTTTCGATATACTTCGTATTCAATCATATTAGTTAATAATTTCTGAAACCACGTAATGTTTTCGACAAATGTTGAATTAATATATATCTTTACACTGGTTTTAAAACAATATTACTTAATGCATAATTTAAAATTCAAGGTCACAATTTTAAATTAGATCTTGAATACTTCAAAAGGTGAATTTTAGATTTTTTAGGAAACATTACATGAGGAAATACATAATAGAATGATAAGGGGATACAAATTTTTATGTGGTGGCAATGGAAGGGCTGCAAAAAAAAGAATTGACATGCTTGGAAAACTTGTGATAATTGTTTAATGTAGATGTTCCTCCTCAATTAGGTAAAATGTAATTAACTCGAAGCATGACGAATACATATATCCCTTTGGTGATTGGAATGCTTGTTTATAATTCAAATTATGTAATACTTATAACAGTATGAAAACTCACATGAACACAATTTAGCACTTTGGTTGTAAATATGAGCAAGTGTTATGAAGTGTCAAGAGCTGACATATCACTTTTGAATTTTGCATCAATATCTGATTTACAAAATTCTGCTAGTTCAGTGATCTCAATATTACAGTGTAAACAAAGATATTTTGTCTTGTGTAAACTGACTGTTAACACTCTTACTGCTGCATGACACTGAATGGCGTCATACAATACTCAGCTCAGGTGCTAATGACTCTGAACAGCGTCGTGATTGTGGCTTAATATTTTTCTTCCTAAAACCTTTAGCACTTGAAGAGAGTTATCTGTTTTGTTACTGGCAGTGAGGATGAGTATCCAACTATCTAAAAATGACCGCAGTTTAGGGATAGCAGATTTTTTCCACATGGTTTAGGGAAGGGAAAGTAAGTTGACTCCACGTAGATTTAACACAGCGTGCACTTTTCACTGCAATGCTTGTTTTCCTTTGAACGTCACTGGTTTTGCAGTAAAGGGAACTATCAATAAATAAATGCTTAAGTGACAATAAAAAGCATTTGCTGCTTAGAGTTCATACGTAAGAGGGCAGGCGGCCTATTGAGGAGGGATTTCAAGGAAACCCATATTGACTTTAATGTTTAGTTTAGTGGAAACAACGGATATATTCAGACAGGCTATCTCTGGGCCCTCTCAACCAAAAGTTTATCAGCGGGCACATCCTGCCATGGAAATAGATGCTCCCGATAATTTGTCATCCTATGCAGAAATGTATTCTTTTGGTAGCTGTAGTATGGCCAGCAATGAAAGGAAAAATGAAGAATGCAACATTCTCTCTCATACTCCGTCTCAACAGATTTTAAGCTACACATTGGTATGATGTTCCCAAAATCACGAAAATAATTCTGTTCTAATGTACTAGGACTGAAAATTAAAATGACAGGTATTGAACCAATGAAACTTTTCAATATTTTTGTGGCTGAAGAATTTTACAATATAATAGTTACCATCTACAGGATATGCTGTAGATGTGTTTATTTCCCTGGAGTTACTGAAGGTTATAATTACGAATATGAATTATGGATAAATTTTTTCGTGTTTTAGAATAGCGGTGTCGTGCAAAGTTATGAGATTGGAACATGGCTAGGTTGATCCAAATGCATAGAAGCTCATCTGTGGTGTCGCATGGCACCTTGTGGCATCTTGGGAGATTTGCCTAGGTTTCTTACTGCTACCGCATGCTTGCCCTTAAAATAGCACGGCAGCAGCAAATGTGTAAAAGTGTGCTTCAGGTTCACTGCATGGAATTTTTCTGTGTGTGTGATTCTTGACTTAATTTTGCATCAGCACTCAGTATCATTATGTGAAGCACTTCCAATCCAATATAAATGTTAAAATCAGTGTTGTTTCCTTAGTCATTTTGAGTAAAGTTTAAAAGTTCTAGCACTGGAAAAGTTGAATTTTTTAAATATCTTGTAAAATTCTGTAAGTCAACCAGTTGCAGTTTTTATTTCTACTTTCTGCATATATGATCCCTTGGCAAATTTAAAATATCTTTTTTATAGGATTTATATCATCATCATCGTCGTCAACCATTATCAATCCACTTCTGGACGAAAGTCTCCCCAAGTTTCCTCCACAACGGTCTGTCTGGTGCCAGTCTCCTCCATGTCACTCCCGCATACTTCGAATTTCATCCACCATCTCCCATGTGGTCTTCTTCTGGGTCTTTTCCTGTCCCTTGGAATCCAATCTAAAATTTCAGCTGTCCATTGATGGTCTGTCCTTCTGGCAGTATGTCCAGCCCATTGCCATCTCAGGGATTTAACTCTGATCATGATGTCTTCCACTCTTGTCATTTTTCGGATCCACGTGTTCCTCTTCTTATCTCTCCTGGTTACACCAAGCATGCACTTCTCCATGCTTATTTGAGTTGTCTGCAGCCTTTGTATGTCTCTTTTAGTTAAGGTCCACGTCTCTACACCATACGTAAGCACTGGAAGGATGCATTAATCAAACACTTCTTTTAAGACTTAATGGCATATTGCTCTTGAAAATTATGCTGTTTCTTCCAAAAGCTCTCCAGGCAAATTTTGTACGCCGATTAATTTCTTCATCAATGTGACCCTCACTTGATATCTGCAGTCCAAGATAAACGTATGTGTCTGTTATCTCCAGCTTTTCTCCATCATTCGATAAATCTTCATTTCTTGTAAAAGCATTGAACATCACTTTTGTCTTCTGAAAGTTCATTTTTAATCCCACTTCTTTACTCTTGTCAGCAAGTTCCTGGATCATACTCTGCAGCTCTGATGGGGTAGTTGCAAAAATGACTACGTCATCAGCAAAACGCGAAGGTGTGTTAGATAATCTCCATTAATCTTTATCCCTTTGTTTTCCCAGTTCAGTGATTGAAAGACATTTTCCAATGTGGCATTAAAGAGTTTGGGAGATATGGTGTCACCTTGTCTCACTCCCTTTCAGGGCAAGATTTCATCTTTTTTGCTCACCAGCAAATTTTGCTAGTGACCAAATAGTTTGCTAGCAAAACATTTGCATGACTAGCAAGTAAAACTATATCACATCGTAACTTATTTTCTAATAAAGTTACACAGAAATTTAAATATGTGTATAAATATTTTGACTTACCTTTTTGAATAATGAATAGAATCTTAGATAAGTTTAGTGACTATCTTTATTATTAATTTCTAACAAATTCTCATACCACATGAATATATTTCACTGACATTCTAATTCAGATTTCTTCCCATATGGTTTACGCTCAGAGTGCCTTGACTTTTTCGTCATACCACTTTATAACTGCTGACCGTGGATTAAAAATCTCTTCTTGTGGCCCTTCTATTTCAATTGTCATCAGAGCATTTAAAGTTTCAACATACAAATTGTTCCTCCAATCCTCTTGTATTCTTTTTAAAAAACTGAATCCCACCTCACAACATGCAGTACTAAGTGGAAGTATCGCACAAATTTCTGCTAAACTTCTACACACTTCATACACACTTCATATCTGCCAACTACCACACAATGCCGTAGTTTCTACGGAATTAGTTGTCTGACTATGGAACTCACTATCAAAACTACGGATTCTACAAATTTTTCTTTTGCTGTTATTTTTATGACATACACGAGATTCTTACAGGGATTCGTGGAATCCCGCTTTTTTTTTTTTTTTTTTTGTCATCAGTTAGATCATTCTGAAGATCGATATTTGGGAGGTGGGGGGGGGTCGTTTTCCACCTGGAGATGAAATTTCGTGCTTCAAAACTTTCGAACACAGTAGTGAAACGGAGTAAGAAAAATTTTCCGTAATCGCAAATTTTTCTCCCAATGTTGTCTTTGTGTCTGCTTTTCTTGTTAAATTGTTAAATATCATTTTATTGCATGAATGTTTGCATTTTAGCTTGAAACTGTGGAGAACAATTTGCAAAAACTGAAGTTGGCTGCTGCAAAATTTTTCTGTAGTCTTCAGGAATGAGGTTCTTCTGCGAATTCAAGGAATTCCGGCTTTTTCGTTATTATTGAAATTCTGTCTTTACGAAACTAGAAAACGAAAGGTCGACGGAATTCGGATTTTTTCCGTTATCATAATTTCTTTTTTCTCACGATGTTGCCTCTGTCAAGTATTATTGCTCAATAACAGTTTACTGGATAAATATTTGTATTTCAGCTTGAAAATATGAGGAAAATTTCTAAAACCGGAAGTCAGACGAAGCAAAAGTTTCTTCCGTAATCGTTTACCCCCTCCACGAACACAAAGACGTTTCGTAAAAAAGCATCTACCTATGCCACACAATAAGGCTAGTTACTATGGATAAGACTTTTACCAGTGTTGGCAGGCTATTTTCCAGTAACATCTTGGTTTGCTTCTTTCGGTTTTGTCTACCATCCGAATAAGTGGAATTATTCTTGCTTATTCATCACTGATCATTAGAGCGCAGTATTTCATGTATGCATGACTATCAAGACTTGTGGAAGTAGGCAATCGCTTGGCTTATGGTACGACAAGAGTTGAGGACAAAGTTTTTGGGGCAAAAGAAGGGAGGGTGGCAGAGCAGGTGGTCAAACAACCGATCCATCCCAGAGCCCTGGGATGCCACAGCAACCATTGCCGACGTCACGTTCAGTTTCTGTAATAGACCAATGAGGGCACAATGGAGAGGAGTTTCAATGCGCTTCTACGACAGTTTCCACTGGAAGGGATGAAAGATATGGGGAGGATGGGTATTAATTGTCGAAAGGAAATTGGTGAAAGAGAATCGCTGATCATCGCTGTTTGAACAAGTGATAATAGAAACTTACGTAAACTTCGTGGATTAATAATGATTTTTGGTTACTTTAAATAAAGAAATTACCTTACTAGCAATATTTGCTACTGCGATTTTTTTTTCACTAGCAAATTTGATGTTTCACTAGCTATTTGCTAGTTGCTAATCGGTGAAATCGCGCCCTGCTCCCTTTCCAATTTTTATGTGTGTTGTATTTTCAAACAGCCGAATCTTTTGCACTTGCATTTTCATAGATGTTATTAATAATATTAATGTATGCATCTTCAATACCGCAGGATTTCAGAGCCATTGTAACTGCTGATGGTTTCACCGAATCAAAGGCTTTTTCATAATCGATAAAAGCCATGCACAATGGGTTCATATTCCCTCGCTCTTTTAATTAGTTCTCTCAGTACATGGATATGATCTATTGTGCTGTAGCCACTCCTGAATCCAGCTTGTTCTCTCGGTTGAGCCATGTCCAGTGTTACCTTCAAGCGGTGTGAAAGATCTTTAGTGAAGATTTTATAAACCACTGATAGGAGGCTGATAGGTCTGTAGTTCCTGAGATCCTCTAAGGGTATTGTTGTTCTTTTTCTCGTTCCTCGATTTTTTTGTTTTTTGTTTTTTCTGTGTTCAAAATTTGCTTTTATGTTTCACATTTTTATATCATCATGATCATTGTCAACCATTATAATCCACTGCTGGACAAAGGTCTCCCCAAGTTTCTTTCACAACGGTCTTTCTTGTGCCAGTCTCCTCCATGTTACCCCCGCATACTTTCGAATTTCATCCACCCATCTCCCATGTGGTCGTCTTCTGGGTCTTTTCCTGTCCCTTGGAATCCAATCTAAAATTTCGGCTGTCCATCGATGGTCTGTTCTTCTGGCACATTTGTATATATATAAATGTGAAACATAAAAGCAAATTTTGAACAGAGAAAAAACAAAAAACAAAAAATCGGGGAACGAGAAAAAGAACAACAATCACCACTTTCTTACCACCCGAAGCAGGCGAGCTTCAAGCGATGTAAATTTAACGAACAGAAGCATGCAGGGAAGCATATTAATGACTCACTCCTTGTTGGCTTCGTCAAGGGCAAGCAATAAGAAAATCACTCATTAATCTACTGATCTACTGTGTCCAGGTAATTGTGGGTTTCTGCTATTTTAGTTTGCTATAGGGACCGATTAAATTTAGGGGGAAAAATGTCAAAATAAAAAGGGATTTCTAATAAAAACCCAAACCCAGCAAACTAAAACACGTTGAACTCTGCATTTTCTCACTACCACAAAGACCTAGTTGAAAATGGGTTTCTGCAAAGTCATAGATGCAAGTATGAGTCCCCCCACCCCTCAATTTTTTTTTAAAATTACATAACCGCCCTCAAAGGTGTGGAAATTAAATAATCAAGCAAAAGTTTTTGCATACATCCTGGCCCAACCCATACTCGTCATCTCCCACAAAAACCAGAAAAACATTGGCAAAGAGCTCACAAAAATTGTGAGAAGGGTTAGAACTTTAGACCCAGAAAATGAGGCAAAACCTACTACAAAGAAATATATATGTAACTTAGGAACACCTAGAAAATGACAGGTTTGACACGTGGTAAGCTACCTTACCACCCAAGTGAAGTTCCAAACGGAAACCAAAAAATAAAATGCACTTAAAATTTTTTTTTTTAATTTTGTCTTTAACTCTGCTTTTGGTTTTAAGTATATATCATCATCATCATTGTCAACCATTATCAATCCACTGCTGGACGAAGGTCTCCCCAAGTTTCCTCCACAACGGTCTGTCTTGTGCCAGTCTCCTCCATGTCACCCCTGCATACTTTCGAATTTCATCCACCCATCTCCCATGTGGTCTTCTTCTGGGTCTTTTCCTGTCCCTTGGAATCCAATCTAAAATTTCGGCTGTCCATCGATGATCTGTCCTTTTGGCAGTATGTCCAGCCCATTGCCATTTCAGGGATTTAACTCTGATCATGATGTCTTCCACTCTTGTCATTTTTCGGATCCACGAGTTCCTCTTCTTATCTCTCCTGGTTACACCAAGTATGCACCTCTCCATGCTTCTTTGAGTTGTCTGCAGCCTTTGTATGTCTCTTTTAGTTAAGGTCCACGTCTCTGCACCATACGTAAGCACTGGAAGGATGCATTGATCAAAAACTTTTCTTTTAAGACATAATGGCATATTGCTCTTGAAAATTATGCTGTTTCTTCCAAAAGCTCTCCAGGCAAGTTTTGTACGCCGATTAATTTCTTCATCAATGTGACCCTCACTAGATATCTGCTGTCCAAGATAAACGTACGTGTCTGTTATCTCCAGCTTTTCTCCATCAATCGATAAATCTTCATTTCTTGTAAAAGCATTGAACATCACTTTTGTCTTCTGAAAGTTCATTTTTAATCCCACTTCTTTACTCTTGTCAGCAAGTTCCTGGATCATACTCTGCAGCTCTGATGGGGTAGTTGCAAAAATGACTACGTCATCAGCAAAACGAAGGTGGGTTAGATAATCTCCATTAATCTTTATCCCCTTGTTTTCCCAGCTCAGCGACTGAAAAACACCCTCCAATGTGGCATTAAAGAGCTTCGGAGATATGGTGTCACCTTGTCTCACTCCCTTTCCAATTTTTACTTGTGTTGTATTTTCAAACAGCCTAATCTTTGCACTTGCATTTTCATAGATGTTATTAATAATATTAATGTATGCATGTTCAATACCGCAGGTTTTCAGAGCCATTGTAACTGCTGATGGTTTCACTGAATCAAAGGCTTTTTCATAATCGATAAAAGCCATGCACAATGGAAGTTCATATTCCCTCGCTCTTTCAATTAGTTCTCTCAGCACATGGATATGATCTATTGTGCTGTAGCCACTCCTGAATCCAGCTTGTTCTCTCGGTTGAGACATGTCCAGTGTTACCTTCAAGCGGTGTGAAAGAACTTTAGTGAAGATTTTATAAACTACTGATAGGAGGCTGATAGGTCTGTAGTTTCCAAGATACTCAATGTCACCTTTCTTATGTAGCAGGATCATTGTAGCGGTGTTCCAATCCTCAGGAATCTTTCCTTCATTAAGGCATCGAGTGAAAATTTGGGCGAGTACTGTTTCGATTTCTCCACTTGCTTCTTGTATGATGTCTACAGTAATTCCATCTTCTCCTGGAGCTTTTCCCCGCTTCATGTTCTTGATTGCATGTGCAACTTCTGCTGGAAGGACTGGAGGAACTCTGGTACTGGTATCTTTCATGATGTCTGGAGTGCATGTATCATCCCTTTCATATAATTTGGAGTAGAAATCTTTCACTCTTGTCAAAATTTCGCCTCTATTTCTTGTTACAGAACCATCTTCTTTTCTCAGTGCCATAATCTGTTTTCTTCCTTTACTGAGATGTCCCTTTGCTATCTTTAGGCTTTGGTTGTTTTCAATTGCTTTCCTCACTAGTTCACAGTTGAATTTTCTTACATCTTCAGTGATACTTTTCCTTACTGTCTTGCATAGCTCTATATATTCCACTTTGGAAGTTACATCTTCTTTAGTTGTCCTCATCTCTCTTCTTTTTTGCATCAACATTTTCGTTTTTCCTGATAATTTATTTACATGCAACTTGTTCTTAGACCCAGCTAATTTTGTTGCTGTTTCCATAAGAGCTTTGGTTACTTTTCTGTTAACTTCAGAGATGTCCACTTCTTCCGATGTTAGGCCTTCTAAAGCAGAGAATCTGTTCTTCAGTTCCAACTTGAAGGTATTATGGTGTTTTTTAAGGTTGGTTATGTCAATACATTTTGTTTGTCTTATGAGCTTGCCACGTTCAAGTTTAGTGTTGAGGTGCATCTTACATCTCACCAATCTATGGTCACTACCTGTGTTGAACTTGTTTAGCACACTGCAGTCTTCTATGACGAATTTTTTGTTACACATAATAAAATCAATTTCACTTGTCGTCCCATTTGGATGTCTCCATGTCCATTTCCTGTGTGGCTTTTTCTTGAAGAAGGAGTTCAAGATGAAAAACCCTTCTGCCTCTGCAAACTCAACGAGAGTATTTCCACGCTGGTTTCTGTTGCCCTGACCGAATTTACCTACTGAAGTTTCATTCTGTTGCCGTTGCCCTATTTTTGCATTGAAATCTCCCATAATTATTTTCAAGTGCTGCTTACCTTTATTATTTAGATGACGAATTTCCTCATAAAATTCTTCAATTTCTTCTTCAGGATGACTTGTGGTGGGTGCATAAGTTTGAATAATCTGAGCCTGGTATCTTTTCGAGAGTTGGATAACAAGTCGTGCAGCTCTGTCAGAGGAACTTTCAACTTCTACAACTTTATCCTTCAGTTTCTTGTTTATTATAAATCCAACACCACTAGTTCCGCCAGTATCTGTCCCACGATAGTAGAAGAGATGTCCACTTTTCAGTTCAATGAGATCTTCTCCTTTTCTCCTTACCTCACTTAGCCCCACGATGTCCCACTTGATCCTTTGTAGTTCCTCTTCCAATTCAAGAAGCCTTGAATCAGAAGATAGGGAGCGTCCATTGTACGTAGCCAAGGTCAGCATCAGATGGCAGCCTAGTCCGGTCCTCCGGGGATTCTTAGCACCCTCTGCCTTCATGTCGCACTGGCCGCTGCCTTGGCCAGGTACATTGCAGCTGCCGGAGACTGAGGGCCAAGATTTAAGTTGTGGAATCATTTTGGAGGGGTTTGGCCATAACTCACCACGCTGGCCAAGCGGGTTGGTGAGTGTGGGATAGCATTTCCTCTAATCCCGATGGTATAGTTATACCGCTATTGTCGGTCGTCAGAGCCCCTTTAGTGGGAACAGGATGCACCACGAGAAGGCGGGGTTGACATTTGTCAAGGAGAGGCTGTGATGTTACGCATCACCTGACCTTACATCCCTAAGTATCATCATCATCATCATTGTCAACCATTATCAATCCACTGCTGGACGAAGGTCTCCCCAAGTTTCCTCCACAACGGTCTGTCTTGTGCCAGTCTCCTCCATGTCACCCCTGCATACTTTCGAATTTCATCCACCCATCTCCTATGTGGTCTTCTTCTGGGTCTTTTCCTGTCCCTTGGAATCCAATCTAAAATTTCGGCTGTCCATCGATGATCTGTCCTTCTGGCAGTATGTCCAGCCCATTGCCATTTCAGGGATTTAACTCTGATCATGATGTCTTCCACTCTTGTCATTTTTCGGATCCACGAGTTCCTCTTCTTATCTCTCCTGGTTACACCAAGCCCCTAAGTATATATACATGTATATATATATCCCTGAAATGGCAATGGGCTGGACATACTGCCAGAAGGACAGACCATAGATGGACAGCCGAAATTTTAGATTGGATTCCAAGGGACAGGAAAAGACCCAGAAAAAGACCACATGGGAGATGGGTGGATGAAATTCGTAAATATGCGGGAGTGACATGGAGGAGACTGGCACAAGACAGACCGTTGTGGAGGAAACTTGGGGAGACCTTCGTCCAGCAGTGGATTGATAATGGTTGACAATGATGATGATGATGATATATATATATATGAAGGCAAAGGGCCAGACCATGACGAAACAATTTCATGTGTCTCTAAAAGTGGTCCATATACAGCTAACCCATAGGTGTTCATCAAAACGTCAGAAAGCCAGTATATCTGAAAGTTTTACCTCACATTTATCTAGAGTAACATATTCTGTTTAGCTGACTAAAATTTGAATAAACTTTAACTTAAATTTTGTTTATCCATTGAGATGAAACAGTAAAGTTTGTGAGTGATGGCAGCAGCAGCGCTGCATATCGCATTCTTCACAATTTGTGAAAAAGACATCATTTTGAAAAATACGTTTTGGCAATTACTTTTTGTGCTGTTGTAATACACTTTGGCGGAAAAAAATTGAATTTGTTGAACGAGTTGGCGAAAACTTGGAAAAAGCCAGAGCAACCACTGAGTGATGGTATTGCTCATGACTTCAAAACATGTTTGTAATAGGTGTTTTTCAGCTTTATACTGAATCTCACTGAGAAACTCAAGATCATAGACTGACATGTTTTATTTCCTAGTTGTATAATTGGCATGGTGTCATAAAATTGCTTATTATATGGTTTTTGTAAACTTGCTCTAGCTGCAAGCCAAAAGACTTGCCACCAGTGATAAGGAACTTTTGTTATGGCTCCCACCCTCTCATAAGTCACAAAACTTTTTGACTGATATAGATTTGTTCCGTCGTTCATATTGAATCAGTCTGCACGTTAAGCTTGGTAAATCATGATGATGCATTTTCTAGAAGCAGCAAAAGAGACTTGGGTTTTGCTCTGCAAGTTGTGTAATGGTTTTCTTATTTTCTGCCAGTTATATCACACCTAGTGCATAATAACTGTCACATGCAATAGCTGGTAGTTTTCATTGTCATATCGTGTAAACAAACTAGGTATTAATTACCATTCCTGCGGATCATGCTCGACATATTTTTGTTGAAATTCTATGAATGAGAACACGTGAAATGTGATCTCCACTGTTTGAAATGCTTATTGAGCAGTGAAATGAAATAAAATGCCAAAATGGATGCCCTTAGTTACTTAAAATTTGTAAAAAAGAGTGCATCTATATTTTGGAAAATTATTGAAAATTGTCAAATAAGAGAATTCAGGATTTGAGAAATGCTAAAAATGAACCATTCACCGTAATCATGGATTGGGTGATTCAAAACATTAGTTACAAGATGGACTGTTGTTTTTCTTTAGAGTACAGTGGTAAAACAAATTACTGAATTATCAGACATGATATATATACAGTGAAGTGCCAAAAAACAAACTGGGATGCATCTCTAATACCGCATTAGTCCTCCTCGCGATCGGATGACGGCAGCAACGTGACTGGGCATGGACTCGACAAGCTCTTTGCAATACTGTGGAGACAATGCGCATCATGCTTCCTGAAAAGCACCCAGCAATTTCGTGATATTCACTGGTGGAGGAGTCCCGGCATTGACAGCACATTGAACAGCATCCGAAATATTTTCGATGGCATTTAAATCCGGTAAACAAGGAGGCCAAGTCAGGATGCCAAACTTCGTGGAATGTTCCTCTGGTGAGCGCCCGTGGATGTGTGTGGTGGCACATTGTCATGTTGAAAGAGGTCGTACCCGTTGGAGTGGTTGCATGACATGAATGGATGCAAATGATACCCAAGGATGGTTACATAGCCTCCACCAGTCAGTGGTCTACAAATGTATGAAGGAGACCTAATGTGTGCTAGCTGAAAATACCCCACACCATGACAAAGCCACCACTGGCTTGCACCATCTCTTGTAGGCATCTGGGATACATCGCTTCGTGGGGTTGTCACCACACCCCAAGTCAGCCATCTGCCTAAAACAGTTGGTACCACGATTTGTCGGACCAGGCTATGTGTTTCCAATTGTCTTGTCTCCATTGCTGGTGTTTCCAAGCCCAGGCGAGGTGCATAGCCTTGTGTCGTTGGGTCAGTAATGGCACTCGGTTGGACTGTTGGCTCTGGAACCTCATAGAACACAGGAAACATTGCTCTGTCCAAACAATGATGCTATTAATACTACTGGCCCCAGCATTGAATTCTGCTGTGATTTGCGGTGATGTTGCATTATGGTGCGTGATGATGTTATGATGCATGCCAGATGCCACTGTCCATGATCGTCCAGGGTTTTTCTACGGCCACAACGGTCTTGCATGCTGGATGTTTTCGCTGAGTTTGTGTAGTCCAGGTACACCCTTGAAATTGTTGGCCCTGTAAATCCAAATGTTGTGGTAATTTCCAAAATGGAGTGACCCAACACTTGGGCGTCGAGTCGACTATCATACCACGTTAGGAATCGCTTAAATCCTTGTAAGCGGCAATCTAAACTGCAAATGCTACTACTTGAACTTGTGGAAATACCTGCCTCTATATATACACTGCTGGCCACCCAAAATGCAACACCAAGAAGGACACGGGATAGCAAAGCCAGATTTACTGGACACATAACAGATACAAAGATGAAACGATTGAACTTGCAGGCCCATGCGACTTGTGGAACACGCAGACATCAATAGTTCGTGTGGCCCCCATGGCTGGCAATAACGGCCGCTACATCGAACAAAAGAGGCTTTGGATGTGGGCTTGGGGTATGTCGGTCCAGGCTGCTTCCACACGTTGCCACAGTTCATCAGGCGTAGCCGCGGGTGGTGCTTGCCGGGTTACTCGGTTGCCGATCAGCGACCAGACGTGTTTGATGGGAGACATATCGGGAGAACATGTGGACCACGGCAGCAGTGACACCTGGTGGGCCGTGAAGAATTGCTGCACTATGTGTGCCATGTGCGGGCGCGCATTGTCTTGTTGAAACGTGGCCGCTGGCAGGTCCTGCAGGTAAGGGAGGACTACAGGCTCCAAAATGTCGGAGGTATTGCGGTGGCTGTTGAGTGTACCGGCGATGCGTACCAGAGGGGTGCGGGTGTCATATCCAATTGCGCCCCAAACCATAACGCCAGACGACGGACCGGTATGGCGATGCATAATGCAGGCGTCAGTCTCTCGCCGCGGTGCCGCCACACGCGGATCCGACCATCGTGGTGTTGCAGGCAGAAGCGGGATTCGTCGGAGAAGACAATGTTGTGCCATTCCGTAGTCTAAGTGCGACGTTCAACGGCCCACTGCCGCCGCACTAGCCGATGGTGTAACGTCAATGGTAATCGGAGCAATGGCTGCCGTGCGACAAGTCCCCACTTCTGCAGACGATGTCGAACGGTACTTGCTGACACAGGTTGTTGCGAAACACACACTAATTCCTGCGCTAACGTTCGTGATGTGGCGGTGCGAGCCGTCAATGCCTGCCGCACAACATGCTGGTCCTCTCGCTCGGTGGTGTACCGCGGCTGCAGCAATCGCTCACGTTGGTCCGTCCGTCCGTCCCTCTTGTACCCAGCGAATCCATACTCTCCTCACTGTGGCTTGATGTCGTTCCACACAGGCGGTGATGTCTCGGTACAATAAACTGCTATCACAATAAGCCACTATTCGTCCTCTGTCGAACTCCAAAACGTGCTGGAATGACTGCCGTATTTTGGGACGAGGCATCAGGAAGCTTCCCACGCACAGGTTCGGCAGCACAACACACTTCCACTACTTACACCCCGCCTTCTGTGCACCCTTCTTATAGTGCTTCTCGGTGGCATGCCGGGCGCACATGATTTGCATATGCCTTGCAATGTTAATCGTTTGCATGTCCCTTCGCAGGCGACGCATGCTGCGAATTTCAGGCCAATCGAATGCTTCCTTCTTGGTGTTGCATTTTGGGTGGCCAGCAGTGTACATCGTTTGCGGATGATACTATTTACCACATCAGTTTGGTGGCATGTAATGGAAATAGTAGCGCCCTTCTAAGTTTTTTTGGCACCTTAGTGTGTATAAAGCATTATGTTGATAATTCAGTAACTTTATTTGCACACAGCATAATGGCCATAGTTGTTCCTTTGAAAATAAATTATGTTGAGTGCAAAAGTGTAGTGAAATAAACTGTATTAATTTATTGGGTAAAGTTTTTAGGGATTTCCGTTCGGTGTCGTACTTATTACTGCTTGCATGTATTTTAAGGTGGCAACACTGCGATATCGCAGTACGAGACGCCAGCTGTCAGAGTCAGTATACAGCGTTCGATTGAGGTGCGAAGACGTATTTGTTTTACTCGATGGAAGATGACAACTTTCGCCCTGACAAAACAGCATTTGCGGGAAGTGTTAGTGCATTACTTTATTGTCAAGAAAAGTGCTGCCGACAGCTATCGCTTAATGTCAGAAATCTATGGTGAACATTCCCCATCCATAAAAACATGAGTATTGGTTTAGACGATTAAAAAAGAACGATTTCGATGTCAGTGACAAAGAACGTTGTGGACCACCCAAAAAAATTGCTGATGCCGAATTGGAAGCTTTACTCGACGAGGATCCGTGGCAGACCCAAAAAGAACTAGCAGCAGCATTAAATGTTAGTCAACCATGTATTTCACAACGTTTAGCTGCCATGGGAATGGTGCAAAAAGAAGGGAATTGGGTTCCACATGCTTTGCGGGAAAGAGACCTTGAACGTCAAAAAACCATTTGCGAATTGTTGCTACAAAGGCAAAAAAGAAAGGGTTGTTTGCATCGTATTATTACTGTTGACGAGAAATGGATATGGTACGATAACCCTAAACTGCAGAAAGCATGGGTGAAGCCAGGTGAACCAGGTCCTTCAATGCCAAAACGCAATATCCATGGCTCAAAGGTAATGCTCTGTATCTGATGGGACCAGAAGGGTGTGATCCACTATGACCTGCTGAAACCATCAGAAACTATTACTGGTGATCGGTAATGAACCCAATTAATGCGTTTAAAACGAGCTGTCATGCAAAAACGGCCGGAATGGGAGAATAGACACAACAAAGTCATCTTACAGCGTGACAACGCAAGACCACATGTTTCTCGACCTGTGAAAAAGTACTTAAAAGGATCCGACTGGGAAGTTCTACCCCACCCGCCATATTCGCCAGATAATGCGCCATCGGATTACCATTTGTTTTGGTCGATGCAGTTAGCACTTTCTGGAGAACGGTTTAGTTCTTATGAAGACATCAAAAATTGGCTGGACAACTGGATCTCTTCCAAGGAACTGGAATTCTTCCTTCGGGGCATACGTTCACTGCCCGAAAGATGAGGTAAAGTTGTAGTTTCAGAGGGAGCATACTTGGATTAATATTAAAATATTGTTTCTGTTCTCCAACAACGTGTTTTGTTCACCTCAAATCCCTCAAAGCTTATTTATATACCCAATACTTTATAAGAAAGCAAACAAAAATAAAATACAAAATACAGGGTGTTTCACTCGCTACTTCACCCGGCATTTTTCCATTAACTGTAAGAGGAATGAAGATATCATAATGAAATTTGAACTGGACTTACCTTAGGCTGTGAGAAAGCAAACGGAAGCAATGTGTAGTTGCGTCGTGGTCAGAGAGAAGTGTAGGCGGTAGTGTATCGCGACTCCTCATCTCCTGCCAGACGAGTGGGCATCTGTCAGTTTACTGAGTCTGCTGATACAGTACAGTCGTTTTGCCGCTTGTGGAACAGTACGTGTGTGTGAGTGTGAGAGGGGTGGGGGTTGTCGGAGAACAGAAAACGTTGAAATGAACCAGTATACTCTAGAGGAGCGAGTGTATATTGTGTGTACGAACTGCCAGACTAAATCATTTATGTCGTGTAAAAAAGAATTTGTTAAGAAGTTTGGAAACTGCCATCAAAGCCCTGCATTTTGGCCGTGTTACGGAAATTGGAAACAACAAAGTTTGTGTAACGCGCGTGGAGGAGGTCGACGACAAATGCCGGAAGAAACGGTCGAGAATGTGAGGCAGCGGTTATTGCTGTCTCCCAAAAAGTCCTTACAACGCCTGTCACAGGAAACCGGCTTATCCACAAGCACTTATCACAGAGCTGTGAAAAAAGGTAACCTTCACCCATATTGTATAAGTGTTGTTCACACATTGAAAACACCAGACCACATGAAAAGTGTGGCATGTTGTCAGTGGTTTCACACATTCCTGCTGCAAAATCCTGGCATACTGGATTACTGTTGGTTCACAGATGAGGCCTGGTTTATCTTTCTGGATATGTCAATGCGTAAAATTCCCGTTTTTGGGCAACTGACAATCCCCACGCGACACACGAAGAACCCCTATATCCAGCAAAGATCGGTGCTTGGTGTGCGATGTCACAGCGACGCATTAT
Organism: Macrothele yani; assembly: GCA_039090855.1. NCBI lineage: Eukaryota > Metazoa > Arthropoda > Arachnida > Araneae > Macrothelidae > Macrothele > Macrothele yani. The sequence goes on from CM076990.1 coordinate 215,036,636, forward strand.
TGGGCCGATCTTCTTCGAAACAACCATCTCTACAGCAGCTTACGTGGAAAATGTTCAGACCTTCGTGAAGCAGTTGAACGATGAGGAATTATCCATTGGATATTTCCAGTAGGATGGAGCAACATGCCATACTTCCTGTGTCAGCATGGCTGAAATTGTGTCAATTTTCGAGAGCAGAGTCATTTCAAAGAAACTTTGGCCTCCGCGGTCGCCAGATTTAACACCGCTCAATTACTTTTTCTGGGGCTATCTGAAAGGGAGAGTTTATGGCAATAATCCATGATCCATCGTAGCATTGAAATCCATCATTAAAAAATTCAGACAATTTCTGGTAACGTGCTGACCCGAACCTTCCAAAACATCGAGCGTCATGTTCAGCTCTGCCTGGACACAAATGGTGACCATTTCTAACACATGTTATGATGCCATCTCCTTTCTCACAGCCTAAGGTAAGTCCAGCTCAAATTTCATTGCTATATCTTCATTCGTCTTCCAGTTATTTTAAAAATGCCGGGTAAAGTAGTGAGTTAAACACCCTGCCCCATCAGTAGTAGCTCCATTAAAAAACAACTGGCCGAATGCAGATGAAATGTAGGAAACAAAAGCAGCACAGTTCCTGGGTTTGTGTTAATTTCTTTAGTGTAGTTTTCCACAGAAACAATGGAGTGCATTCATTAATTTCCACAATGTAATATTCATCAGAAACAAGCTCTCAACACCTTGAGTATGTGCCCCAGTAGTCGGATCAACGAAATTGAGTGAGTGGTTAACTGAGAGATGGAAAGCCAAATATAGCTTAAAATAAAGGGCAACAGAAGTAAGTGAAAGGGGCCTCACAGCTCACACACTCAGCAAAGAGCGATTATGTAACGCAGACAGCACAGGAGCAAACACCGATTACGAGGAAGTAACAACAGCGCCACCTATCGCTAAATGCGTCATTTCCTGTGATTCCAGGAGCGCGTCGGTTGAAACAGACGACGTGGGCCGAAAGTCCACTCCAAATTCACTTGGTTGTATATATAACTACCCCATTTTGGTTTAGCCATAGTCTCATAAGCCACCTTGTAACAGTGCCGACGAATGGCTTCACTCTTTTCAGAGAATTTTCCCATTACTTCCAGCGTTATCTTGCAGTATCAGCCAGAAAAGCAAGACTTTTTTTTTTTTTTTCACCCAAGTGAAATTTAAGTTCAAAGCAAGTTTCTATCTTGTTCAGCGGCATTTTTTGTGTCCTGTGAAATTGTTTGTTCTAGAGTGACAAATGGCAGTGATGATTTGAAAGGTGTTTTAGTTCATTCATGCTGTGATGAAAGATTCCAGTTTATTTTGTCCTTGCAACATGAAATCCAAAAAAGAAGAAACAACAAATGGATCTTATATTTTCTTACAGGCTCCTAGATCTAAAGAAAATTTGCCATGCCTATACCTTATGTTCATAGAAATCAACTTGAAGGGAATGAATGATCTTGCAGTTTAAAGTGAATTTCTTTCAAAGATGAAAGATCCTACCAGTTTCATTTTCATTATGCAAGAAAACCAAGTGGTTCTTAAGTGGCACTCTGCTGAGTGATTGTGGTGTCTTCCTTCCCATTCTTTTCTTTTCTCCTTCTTTGTGTTTTAAAGACCCACGAACAACTTGAAGAGCTATAAGCAGTAACACATCCCTAATAGGAGAGAACCAGAGTCATCAGACAAACACACACCACCCATTCCTCTTCCTGGATTCAATCTTCGGCCCAGTTCGAACTGGTCAGGAACTAGTGTCCCTGACCAATAGAGTCACGATGAAGATTCAGAATCTACATTCATAAATGGAAGGTCTAAAGCATTTCATCTTTAAAGTATTTAAATAGTTTTTTTTTTGTTCATAGAAATAAACTTAAGATAGATTTATTTTAAAAAGCTAAATGTTAGTTTAGAACAATTTTAGATTTTTTTCAAGTTCTGGCCAAAAAGTTTTTTTGGCTTTTTTTTTTTTTTTTTTTGCACAGACAGAGCTTATGTTGCATTCATCAGCAAAAGAAAACGGAAACTTTTTAATGGCAACAAAATTAGTTTTTCAAAGTCAACAATAGGAAATGCCCATCAAAAGGAATCTATTTCACTCATGAATTTGGCTAAAGTTGATGTCAAACTTATGAAATTAACCAGATTTTTGTTATCATAAAAATTTATGATTAAAAAAATCTGTAAAATCTGAAAAATTAAAAATATATGTAAAAAATCTGTTTCATGTGGATTACTAAGATGGGACTTTTTACCCTTGTCAAATTTTTGGGTTGCACACCAACCCATTGTCAGGACTGTAATACCCAGCTTTCTGTTCATTAACTGTGGCTCCGGTTCTTTCAATTTGTACTCCTTCTTCCAATTTGCTTTTCACAAAGTGCCATTGAACACCTCTGTTGAGTCAGTCCTGACAACAGGTTGGTGTGCAGCCCTAAAATTTGTTATCTATGGGGGGTGGGGGGTGAGAGATTTTCATCCTAGTAATCCTCTAGAATTTGCCATGGCTTCATTAATACACAGATTATGTTATGTAAAACAGTTGTTACTGGATGTACATATGTGATAGATAAACTAAAATTTCTTTACAGAATCTCTCCTAATTTGCAATGGCTGAAACTGCATTGAAGTTTGGTCCTGAATGGTATGTATAATAATTTTTTTTTCTTGTCATGATATGCTTTTGGTACTGATGTGGAAACTTAACATATGCATGTAAATGTTTCCCATATGTACGTAAGTGTTTTGTATTGAAATTTGGAAGTGGAATGCACACTTAAGAGAAGATTTCCTACTTTTAAAAACATTTCATAAAAAAAACCCCTTATGGTTTTTTTTGTAATATACATGCAGAGTTTGTAAGTTTTTGTAGAATTTTGTGTTTATACAGTTTTTGCAAAGCTTTAAAATGTTTGCCTCGCAGTGAATTGGCTTGTAATTACATAATGTCTTGGTTAAGCATGAAAATTATTCAGTAATGAAACCATTCTTTTCACCAGGTAAGTGCAAGATGTACACACAGCTTAGGCAATTGTCTTCAAATAATACAGTTCTCTTGCCACGAGATATAAAATTTGCATTTTCCTCATGTTTCTGATTCTAATTTTTTTATCGTTTTGGATAGCTTCATGTAAAAAGGAAGGCTTTACGTAAAATTTGTAATCTCACTGTTCTGCCGCTAGCTAAACGTAAGTAGCTATTTCTACTTGTAAATACTGATTCTTGCAATCCTGGATTTTTTTTTTTTTTTTTTGTAATTAGATCCATTTACTGTGAATAATAATATCCTTATGTATTTTAAATGATGCATAGTTTTTTCGGTTAGGTGGCATAGATGTTTATTTCTTTTTGCTTTTATTTAATGCAGTTGTAAAAATCCACTTTGGGGAATTCATTTGTGTTAGGATTCTGAAGAATGTGTTGTCATCTTTCTTGTTTGTTAGTAATTCAAGAACTGACATAATGCTATTTTTCATATATCTGGCACATTGAACACAAACTACTGTAAGGTACTTGTTATGTATTTTCTCCAGCATGATAAACGTAAATTAGGATGACACTGAACATTTTCAAGAAGTTAAAGACTACAAAGTCTTGAAATAAAATTACTGACTAATTGCTTGGTTGTGCAAAAATATGTTATAGTAGTGGAACAATTTCAGTGTCCATGAACAGTGGCGTAGCCAGAAATTTCGTACGGGGGTGGTCCATGAATTTGATTCATTGGTGAAAGCCTCATATGTATATCGCTTTAACTTCATACTCAATCCACCCTCAAGGGGGAAGGGGTCCAGACCCGAGACCCCCCTTGGCTATGTCTCTGTCCATGCATATTATTTTTTTGATCATACACTATCACCCTCACTGCTTTGTGTCTTCCACATTGAAGTTCAAGACAAGTAAAGTGGATCATTGTAATATTTGTCACCCAGAATAAATTAAGTAGCCATATTTTTTTTTGTCATTATTCACTCGTTGATTGTAAAACATACTGCATATTACAAAACAGTATTTGAATGATTCTATTAATGTGCTTTGGTTGTATTTTTGTAATGAATGTGAAAGATTTCATCAGTGAGAAAGTAATTGTTCTGGCATTGAAGAATTGCTATAAAAATCCGAGGTAGAAAGTTATTACTTGTTAGATATTTAGTACCATTAACTGTAACATTGTTACATCAATGTGTACTTTATTTACACGATATAATGATTCATATAATTTGTGAAATTAAATTTTGAGTACTAAACTTGAATAACAGAGCTATCAATTGTGAAATAACCTTGGGTTACTTCACAAATTATATGCAGTTACTGATTGAAATTTCAAAATATGGTTGAACTTTTTTGGCAAAATGGTGTTGCATAGTTGAAAATGTTCATGCTTTACGGAATTCTTGAGGAAAAGTTCATGAATTCTGCAAATAAATTCTTTAAAAAAACTAAATATAAAAACTAGTGAACTCCTGGAGACGATGATGGGCAAAACACGTAACAATATTAACAAATAAAGGTAACTTGATCACGCTAGTTACGTTAAATGGAAACTTTTACAAAAAGTTCGTAAGTTGGAAGCTTTCGACCTTATCTTAGGTCTTCATCACGCCAATGGAGGACTAAGATTGTTGCCAGATTCTACATTTGAATTTTTCCTATTTTTGTTGCCAAAACTTAGAATTGATGTCCAGATCATCGGAATGTAGAGAGGAGATTCGGAATTGCAAGTCATTGAGTTGAAAATAATGTCCAGGCTTTCACGGTAATGGAGGGCAAAACGATTGTCAAAAGAAGCAATTCATTTTGCTTCGTTCCAGTGGGGAACTGCAGATGTGTCTTCCATTGTCAAAATAGACAAGGCAGTATTAGGATTGGCTTTCGAAACATCTTTTTTATGTTCTAAAATTCTATGGTTAATGCTCCTGTATGTGCTCTGCTGCAATTGCGTATTTCAAACTTTTGAAAATCACCATCAAAATAGCCTGATAATAACGTGTAACGCATTTTCATATATCGAACGAGTTGAACCAGCCTTACTGTATATATTGAATTTTTTGAATAAACGCCTAAGACATTCCATATCAACTCACCACACTGTTTCAGACTGACCTTATATTTTTATGAAATTTGGGGTGCTTAATGGTCCTATAGTGTAGTGAAAAAATGCCAATTTTTAGGAGCCTATGTTCATTATGTGAAATGTTAGAGCTATGTAAAATGTTTGATTTTTGGTTCAAAACGGGCTTGGAGATTTTTTTTTTATATTGCTTTAGTGGGCCTTCCAATTGAGATATGAAGTGGGAAGCGGTCTCATTTTAAAGCTCCTTTAATGGGCTTTTCTATAATATACAACACAATAGGGTTTATAAAAAAAAAATTCAAAATCCAATTGAAAATTTCAAAATCAATTTTCTCAAAAACGGATTTTTTTTTTAATTTTGAAAAAAATCTCAAAATTAGTTTATACTTATCTGTAATTACCCACAAAATATTTTTTTGGGATCATAAGATACGAGAGGTAACACATACGCATGATCAATATAAATGTGACCCAGATTTGCTGTTTTGTACTTCAACCCCTCATATACCGTAGTTTTGGGGATTTTTTGCTTGTTATATTATCTCTAGGTAGTGATTCTATGTTCTCCAATGATGTTGGGCCATAAAAATGAAGAAAACAAATACACAGTGCAATATAATTATCAAATCAATAGGTGCATATGCAGTTATATCATTATAAAGATTAACTCACATGATTGTTTTAGTTCAATCCATTTTTACACAAATGGTCATATTTTCAGTATTTTCTTGAGCTCGTGAACTGATGGAAGGCTTGAATAGCTTGTTGGAGTTCTTGAGCACAGAGAGTGTATGTACGGCGAGTTGGTGTTACAGGGCTCACTTTACACAGGACATATGTCGACAGAATCCACAGAACATCTGAATTTTTAGGATAAGCAAATGAAGGCGATGGACCTGCTGGGTGAAGAAATGTTAACTTTACTTCATCCTTCTCTTCCTGTTTTGCTAAAACGTAGGCCAACCACCAATTGCCACTGTAGAGTGCAATGACATAACCACATATTTCACTGAAAAGCAATCTTCCTGTACATATTGTCACAGTATGTTCAACTGATGTTTAAGCAAAAGAGACAGGTTTGACTGACATTTTTGTTTCACTTAAAGGTATGAAAGCATGTAGTTTTTGACTTCCTGGTACAGTTTGTGCCTTGCTGAAACGATCTGTCAAAAATCACTCTGTTGCAATATACTCTTTCGGTGTAACAAATGTGAAGTCAATTTTTGAAATGTTTTCTTTTGCCCATTCATAGAGTTGTCTTGGCATCATTATTTGGTCCTGGTATGGTCTTTGGAGACTTGTTCTTGCTGCCAACCTTTTCACTGCCCCCCCCAACACCATCACATGCCCCTTTGCCATGAGCTGAAGCAGAAAAATGCCACTCTGCTGCAATGTTGAAATCTTTTTTATCACACACATCACTAAGCTGTTCTCTGAGATTCAGAGGTTAGCTCCAAAAAGAAATACAAACTTCCAGATATATTTACTTATTGTTGTATCAAACTTCTCCATTTACAGCGATCTTGACATACAACTCGTGCTTCACTAATATCCATTACACGCCGTACACAAGATCTTTTATACTTCATACTCATAATCTTTTTCTCATGCAGACACTCCTGAATCTGATCCACCCATGTCTTCCTTGGCCTTCCTCTGCCTTTCCTTCCTGCCACTTGGGCTGAAAATATTTTCTTAGTAAGCATTTCATCACTCATTCTTTCAACATGGCCAAACCACCGAAGCATATTGGTCTCCACCTTGCTAACAACATTTTGCTTCACATCACACAACTGCAATACATCTTCATTTCTCACACAATCATATCGTGTCTTGCCACAAACCCCACGTAAGGAACGCATTTCACCAGCACACAAACGACTCCTATGTTTCTTCTGCAGTACCCAGGTTTCACTGCCATACAGCAGAGTAGGAGCAATTACACTTTCAAGAACAGCCATGCAGGACTCTCTAGAGAACCCATCATTCCTGTGAAAACCTCCTAGAGCAGCTATGACTTTCAAAGAAGAATTCACTCGCCTACTGATTTCACCATCCAACTTGTTCTCTCTGTCAAACATGCTTCCTAAATACACAAACTCAATCATCTGGTCAATCACAGTGCCATTTATACTTACATTACATTCAGTGCTACCCGTTCCTCTCTCAAACCCCATAACTTTGGTTTTTCCCATATTTATACTCAGTTTGAATTTCATGCCAACTTCGTGGATCCGAGTCAACATACTCTGCAACTCACTTTTGCTCTCTGCCAACAGGACAGTGTCATCAGCATACAGCAATCTGCACACACGGATATCACCAAGACATAAACCACTATTATCTATTTTGGCATCACACATGCATGCATCCATAAATATATTAAAGAGCCATGGTGACATTACACAACCTTGTCTGACTCCTGCTCCAATAGAAAACCATTTTGATAAAACACCATTCGCTCATACACAAGCTCTACTACCAGCATACATGGCTTTTACACTATTAAGTAGATTCCCAGTAACACCATATTCATTCAATACCTTCCACAAAAGTGTCCTATTCACTTGGTCGTAAGCTTTCTCTAAATCTATGAAGGCAGTAAAAACTTTCTTCCCAACAGCCAGATACTTTTTAATCATCGTGCATAATGCAAAAATCTGGTTAGTGCAGCCTTTACCAGCCATAAAACCACTCTGAACATCCCACACTTTCAATGATGTAAGACCCCGTACTTTTTCAATAACAACCTTACCAAACACTTTCCCTGGCACACTCACTAGACTAATACCATGATAGTTCTTGCATTCAGTCTGATCACCTTTTCCCTTATACAAGGGAACAATGATAGCATCCTTCCAATCCCGAGGGACCATTCCTAACTCCCAGCACAACTGGCAAATTTCATTTAACCAGTCAATTATAGAGTCACCACCATATTTCAACATCTCTGCAGTTATGCCATCAACTCCTGGAGCCTTACCATTCTGAAGATATTTTAGAGCTTTACACACTTCTTCTCTTGAGATCCCTCCTGTGCTTTCATCCCTCATTGTGACATCATCTGCGTCTGTTTCAGAATCATCTTTGCTTTTCTGATCTAATAAGTCACAGAAGTATTCACCCCATCTGTCACTTAACTCATTGGGCTCCCATATCATTTCCCCAATCTCATTCTTCACACAACTTACAACTTTGTTTCCCCTATTTTTCCTGAGTCTCATGTACTTCCAGAAGGACTTCCTATCTTTCCAAAAAGCCAGCTCATGCCTTTCCACTTTCTCCTTCCTTTCTTTTGCCTTACTGTGGCGAACCAGCTTAGCAGCTTCACACGTCTTACAGCAATATTCATCCACAGAGACTCTACCTTGCAACATCACAAATAGGCTTTCTTCTTCTCTTTACTGCCTCTTCAATCTCACTATTCCACAAAGCATCACCTCTATTGTTACCCACTATTGTGGTGCCACAGACCTCTTTAGCAGCAGTGACAACACAGTTCTTAAAACATTTCCACTTCTTTTCTACATCCCTCTCACCAGACTTCAGATCCTTCAGTCGTTCTCTGAGTAAGTCAGAATACCGCTGGTGATCTTCAAGGAGCCTATCAATCTTTATTCTTTCTATCCTGGTTCTCTTCCTATTTCTTTTCCTCCAACCAACATTAAGTTTCACTCGTGACACTACCAAGTAATGATCAGAACCAACATCCGCACCTCTCATCACACGGGTGTCAACAACTAAGTGTTTCAAATGCTGATCGTAGACAACAAAATCTATTGCACTCTTTAGACCAAGAGAACGATTTTCCCAAGTATATGTGTGGATATACTTGTGGTTGAAAAATGTATTAGATACACACAAACCATTCTCAATGCAGAGTTCAATTAATCTTTCACCATTATCATTCACACAAGGATCATTAAACTTACCCAGAACATTGTCAGAAATTGCATTCTGCACACCTACTCTAGCATTGAAATCCCCTGCTATTATAACTTTTTCTTTAGCACCAAACTGGCTCAAAACAGCTTGTAGCTCATTCCAGAAATCTTCCTTTTTATCAGAAGGTTCCGAGTCACAAGGAGCATACACTACAACAATTACAATTCTCTGAAGTTTCACTTTCAAATGAATCCAGAGAATTCTCTCACTTACGCAACTATAGTGAATCAAGTTGTTCTTCATCTTTTCACTTAAAATCACACCTACACCAGCCTGTCCTCTCATATTATCCAGTACTCCAGACCACACACTCGCCGTGCCATTCACTTCTTCTACCCCAATTTCCTTCTTTTTGGTTTCACTTACACACAGCACATCCAGTCTATACTTATTCATCTCCTCAATCACCTCACTCATCTTGCCATTTATACCTCTAGTATTCCATACACCAATCTTACATTCACTCAGCCGAGATCTCTTTCTCATACGCCGTTTAGAAAGTCCAGGTCGATTCCGTGGTGGACCGTTTTTCTCAAGTGTGGTAGGTCCACCATATCCCATATTTGAGTCATTCTTAATATTTCTTTTTGTTTTTTTAATCAGGTAAGTACATCAGTGTGGGGGATTAGCCCACAGCTGAGGGTTCCAGTTGGTCATTCAACCTAAGGATTCTGGAACAAAACCCAGTGAGTTGGGGTCTTTTCGCCAATGTTACACAGAACTAGCTTGCACCTCTCCAAAATTCACAGAGGCCCTAGTTGCTGTTGTGTGTGTCATTGTTACCACAGATTGCCTCCTTGGGGCGCTCCGTGGTAACAATGGCACACACAAAAGCAACTAGGGCTGTCAGAAAAATAATAGATTCTTTTGGGCAGTTTCTCAAATCTGTTCTTGAAAAAGTCTAAGAGTTTCTGTTCAAATAAATACACAGCTGCAGTATTGTGTTCGAGACAGTCTGAAATCGCAACAAAGCTGATATGCTGAATTTTTCTAATGTTTTAAAATATACAACAAATGGATGCACTGTAGCTTGGTTGCTGGTCCAATGATAGGACTGTGCTTCGTCTTGCACGACAAAAGAATAGTTTTCTGAAAAATTGCACACAACAGCAATTTCTGAATCGGACAAATTTTCTTTGACATGATTCTTAAATGAATTTTGTTGTTTAGCTATGAAGTCATGGCAAAGTAAAATGAAAATTTTCTCACAAAATAGGTTGACAAATTTAGAGACTGTTTTTTGCAATGTCTCTAAGGTGCATCTGTCTACAGATATCCACTGGCGAAAAGTTACAGTCTCGATCAGATTTTCTTAGAAGGCATTTTCTAGCAAACTTTGGATTACTTGAACTCCAGGGCAGGATGCACAATTACCCAAGTGGCAGTCAATTGATGCTGGGTTGCATACTATCTTTACAAGGACATCTTTGTAGTTTTTCATTTCACCATTAGTAATTGATGATAACTTGGCATTTTCAGTCATAAATTTTATGTTCTGATGTATGGTACACACGCAAACTGCCTGTGTACCACTCTGACAGCTAGAACACAATTCTTTGGGCGCAGCTCTGCAAATTTTGAAAAACCCACATGTATATTTGGAAACTTTTCTTTAAAAAAATATGTACACCTCCTTTAAATTAAGCATTAGGTATTTGCATTTGGAGACTTGAATTTCTTGGCCAGTGCTTTTCCTCATGGAAACAGTCTTCATGCCAGACATAGGTCTGCTGACCTCATCACTTTCATAAAATGTTTTTATAGTTTCAGCTGTTTTTGCAAGTAGAGTTTTTCCAGTTTTCTGATCTGGAGTAGATAGAATTCCTTTTTGTTTCAAAAGTTTCTTTGACTGTCTCACCATATAACTTGGTGCATTAAATTCTTGCACAATCTTCTTAATACTCCATGATTCAGGCAAAATAGTCAGCATCATGAGCTTTTCCTTTCTGTTGGTCAAAGTTTGGAATTTTGTTTTCAGGTGACTTAAAATAGTTTTATCTTGGGACTCAACTTCACTGTCGGAAGACTCTGCATTGACAAGAAGTTTGCGCTTTACAGCAGTATTGATTCTTTTAACTTTTTCAGTAGAATATCGTTTAAATTCTGCTTTTTTCTGGTCAATTGGGGACTCCCCTATGTCTTGGAGGGATGTATTAAATGTTCTTAAAGCTTCTGAAGGAAATAATACAGCAGGATCACTATCACAATAGGTACTGCAATCATAACCTAAATCCTGGCTAGTACTTGGAAAACTTGTAATTTCATCTTTTGTAACCTCAGTTTTCATTTTGCTCAGTTCTTTCCTACAGCTGTCACAAACTTTAGCTATCATTTGTGTTTCAGGAAAAAGGGAACACATCCATGTTGTCACTGGCCTTAATCCCTTTCTTATATTGGAGTGGTTTTGTTTTTTAAATGGATTAAAAGAATTTAAGGCCCATTTCTTATCCATTTTAGTGAGGTTTTGTTGAAAGTTTACTAAAAAAAAAACTGTCTCACACTATCACTTCACATTCAAAATCATTTACACTACATTCACATTTATCAACAATAAATAAAGGCAAGTTGTCTTCACAAACTCTGCTGGGAGACAGCCAAGTGCAGTAATGTGGAGAGGAGGAGGAGAATGGATCTGTTGCATGATCCAACATGTTCATGCCTGTTTCAGCTTGCACTTTTCAAGCTGTGAGTTTTAATTACATCACCTAAAATTAAACAAACTGTCAGAACAGAACAGAAAGGGAAAAGTAATACACTTAGAAAGCAACATTCATAAATATTGTTCAAAAATTATGCTGTGGAAATTTCTTTTTTGTTAGGTTCTTGGCAAATCAGGATCCCATTATTTTCTCTTGATCATGCATATGTGTTACCTCTCATATCTTATGATCCCACCATGATCCAAAAAAAATATTTTGTGGATAGTTATAGATAAGTATGAACTAATTTTGAGATTTTTTTCAAAATTAAAAAAAAATCCGTTTTTAAGAAAATCGATTTTGAAATTTTCAGTTGGATTTTGAATTTTGTGTTTTTTTATAAACCCTATTGTGTTGTATATCATATAAAAGCCCATTAAAGGGGCTTTAAAATGAGACCACTTCCAACTCCATATCTCAATTGGTGGCTGATTTACAGATAGTTAAAGTATCACTGGTAGGGCATTTTTTAATAAAATTTTGAAAATTTAGGCTTAAATATCTTTTCCCCTTGTGAGCTTAAAAATAAAAAAAAAATGCATTTTTTTCATAACTACATAGGATTAATTAAGTATGCCAAGTTTTATCAAAATCTAAGTTGGTGAGGTAGAAAAATATTATAAATTGTGATGATTTGACACGGAATGACCCTCCTCGGAAACAAATCTTGTCGAGCAAGATCGCCTTTTTTCAGCACAAGTGGAAATTCCCCTTGGTGAATTACTGATGGTTCCAGCGTTTCCAAAGTGGAAGCAGTCTTTTCTTTCCTTGTTCAAGAGACACTCTCGTTTCCGAACTTTTCAACGGGTTGCCCCCCCCCCTGCCGCCTACCTCCTACGAAGCACACTGAGGCAAAAAGGAAAGAAAGGTGACTTTGTGATCTTCGGGCTGCATTGATAAGAGAGAAAGCTGCTGTAGGATGGAGGAGGGCGACAGGTTGGGGGGGGGGATCACTGGTCCTGACAGAGAAAGTGAGAGGAGAGGAGAGTGGACTGCCTTAAAAAAAGAAACCGCACACCTACACACCCTGCCTGTGAACTGGTTTACCGAGATGGCGCCAGGACGGAGAGGAGGATTACACTACCAGGAATGTGACTTCTGGCATTCTCGTGAGCAGACATCATAACATCTCGTTTGATTCAGCCGAGAGCGCACAAAGACCACCAATCACTGGCAAAATCTTCCTTTTTCGAAGAAGCTGGAAATTATCCGCAGAGTTGAAAATGGATAGAAAAAGTCAGTTGTTGCTAAAGAATTTAAAATTCCCAGAAGCACTCTCAGTACGCTGCTGAAAAACAAGGCAGAAATCAAGGAAAAGGCATGCAAATATTCCAACGCTAATGCTCGGTGTCTACGTATATCGGTTCACGACGATGTAGAAAAGGCTCTCCACAAATGGTTTCTTGATGTCCGAGCTCGAAACATTCCAGTGTCCGGACCCATCTTGATCCAGAAAGCAAAAAAATTTGCTTCACTCTTGGGAAAGAAAGACTTCAGTGTGGGTCTGGATGGCTGCAGCGTTTTAAAGATCGCTACAGCATCGTCGGCAAAACTATCGTTGGCGAAAGTGGTGCAGTACATGTAGAAAGCATAAATATCTGGTTGTAACAAAATTGGGAAGACGTGCAGTCCAAGAATAAGCCATGCAACATATTCAGCACAGATGAGTTGGGCTTGTTCTGGCAGCTGCTTCCAAACAAGACTCTCCTTTCGCAACAAGAAGCGTTACAAAGGGTAGCACAGCAAAGTTCAAGTGACTGTTGCTAACTACAAACTCGGATGGCTCCAATAAGCTTCGACTGCTAGTGATTGGGAAAAGCAAAACCCCAAGATGTTTTAAAAGATGTTCAACGCTTCCTGTAAATTGCACCTTCAACAAGGAATCGTGGATGATGTGTGATCTATTTACGAAATGGCTGTCTGACTGGAATGAAGATTTAGTGAAGAAAGACAGTAAAGTGTGCTTACTCTTAGATAATTGTCCCAACATTGCACCTCAAACTTGAGCAACATAGAGTTTCTGTTTTTGTGTGCAAAACACAACATATGTATTTCAGCCGTTGGATCAAGGTGCAATTCAAGCATTCAAGGTCAGGTATTGGAAACATGTTGTCGAACGGCCGCTTCTGAATTTGCACTTGGGGACAGAACTTAAAATACTTGATGCTCTTAAAATGATAAGAAGTGCATGGGATGACGTGTCAAAAGACACAATTTTTCGCTGCTTTCATCATGCACAGTTTGATTTTGATATGTGAAACAGTTGAAACTGAACATGGTGAATTTGACTTTGACGAGCTGTGGCGTGACTTGTGCCTCACAAAAGTTGTTCCGGAAGGTTTGCAATTTGAAGAATTTAATGCTGACAACAAGGCTGAGATAGCTCCAGAAAGAACAGATGCGGAAATAGTGTCCGAAGTTGCGGGATTAACATCAGCTGGGGCTGCCAGCAGCGATGATGATGAAGAGGCCAAACCTCTTCCAACCATAGCGGAGGCTCTTTCAGCGGCTACAGTACTCCGACAGTATTGTGGAAAAGTTGAGGATACACTTTGATTGACAAAAGCAAACAGGTTGAAAACAGCATTTTGACAAATGCAATAACTTTAAAGAAGCAGAAAAAGATGACTGATTATTTTATGCCCTAAGGCATCAATTCTGGTAAGACTTCCTTTTCCGTCTTATTGCTGTGTATCCTGTCTTTAATTTGATCATTTAATGCTATTTGCAATTTATAATACAGAAGTAAATGATCTTAGTTTTTTTGTTTTCACCTGTTGTATACACCAGAACACCACTGAGAGTGGTAGGGTGGTAAAACCCGTTTATAGAGTTATTGTGTATATCGAAACATAGAGTTCTCCCCTTTGAATTCAATATAAACGGGTTCAGCTGAATTTAAGAAACTAGGAAGCCAGTTTTCAACATGAGGTTTATTCATTATTTTTCATTTCTAAATTTACACTTTTTTTCTTTTGGATAACAAATCAGTAACAGGGTGTCCGCAAAGAAAATTGTGTTTCTGTTTTAGAAATGTACTTACTGAGAAGCTTGTAAGTATTAATGCTTATATTTAAAATTATGGCCTTTGCATTTTAGAGTTTGCATCAATCTTTCTTCTAGGTGTTCACTCCCAGTATAGTACCATGCTTTCGGCTTACAGGCAGAGAACTCTTGATGCACATGTTTGATGTCTTTTGAATCAGTGAAGTGCATTGAAGTGCCTATCGTGGAGAAAATGTGCTGTCACCTGCAGAACAGGTGATTATCAGAAGAGCAATTAGAGCTGTATGCTGGGTGTTCAGGATCTTGATATCAAGTTTGTGAAGTTTCACCAGGGTCTGAATGGTGGTCCAAGGCTGGGCATTGTTCTGCTGATGGAGTGGACGCTTTTGGTTGATTAAAGCAGTGTACCATTGTTTCGGTTTGTCATACATCTGATTCAACTACTTGGAATACAGTTCAACATTCATATCCTGGCCATCCAGAATGAGCTCAAAGTGGATGTCACTGTCATAAATTCCATCAGGCACAGCATAACGTTTTTCTCAAAACTTCTGCATTTAGAAAGGGGTGGACCATGTGTTCAACCACCGATTGATGAGAGTTTTTAAAGTACACAGGTACATCTCTAGGTCTCGTCCCCAGTAACTATCTGCTTGATGAAACAAGTGCCACACAGATTCTTCAGATTCCTAGGAGACGATGTGTTTTTGAGCCTGAGCTGAGGCTATTTCATGCAGTACCTTGTACCATCAGCTGTAGATCTTTCTAAGCTCTTGCAGGTGGTCAGCATTAGGTACATTTGGAAACTCCTAGTTAGGTTGACAATTTATGGGTACTGGTTGTTGGAATTGCTTCAGCAGCCATCAATAAGCCATCTGAATAAGCTACAAAGAGCCCTTCCTAAACCTTCCTTACTCTTCAAGATCACGTTGCCAGCGCAAACTTCTTGAACCAGATTATGCTGTTTGAGTGACTGCAACACCTTTGCTTTCAACTTCATTTATTTTTTGGACAGCATTTTTGGACCTTTGCTTCCAGTAATGGTGCAACAGAATTGAGATTTCAAACTTTGTGGGTATTTTGCACAATGCAATAAATGTTCAGTGCATGCTTTGAAATGTACTGTACATGAAAACTAAAACTTCATCCAGGGGTTTTTGGGAATCTTACTTCAATGTAGCAGTTTCCCATGCAATGAGCATTTATACGATCTGCAACTTTGACAACCCATCCCATTGAAACTGTGCAAATTAGTGACACAAAAGAAACAATGCAAAAACATAAACAGGGATCGCATTCCTCCTAAAATTCCTAATATTTTGTGACCCTCCTTAAATTCCTAAAATTAGACCTAAAATTTGCTATTCATCCTAAAATTTTCGTAAGCTTATTTTTATTAAAAACACAACCGTTACTAATGCCAATAAATTTACCATTACGGTAAGGTAAAAAGACCTGTTATTGTAGAAACACAGCCTATATGCTGTGCTGCTGAAGGGAGGGAAAAATGACGCCATCAAGATGCACTTGCTTCGGGGCGGGCGTTCCATTTTTTTGCCTTCGAACAGTTTTCGAGAGTAACAAGAGATCTAAGGGAAAAGGGGAGGGGTCATTTTCACCCCTGGTTTGCGCTTTGCAGACGAACTCCGTGGCACGCAGAAGATCATACTTTATTTTTGTACATGCCTTGTGGAACCTCCTCTTTCTGCTGATGTTTTGTTATTGTAAACCGCAGGTGGGTGGAAGCAAAGAGGAAACATGTGGTCTCCTTCCGTAACCTCCGGTAATGACGATGGGATGGTAGCTGAGTATTATCTTGGCAGGCAGTAGAGCACGTGATCATTGACCTTCGATCATGCGTCGGCGACAGCGACCTTCGATGCGCAATATATCTCGGCTCCGACTCGCTTTGACTGAACTTGCGTGAGATGCGTATGATAGTTTCTGGTTTTACGTCTTTTATGGTGTTCTCTGTGCTGTGTGCAGGTTCAGTTCTCTAGTGGTGACCTGCTTTTTTTTTTTTTTTTTTTTCATATCTTCTGACATCCTCGCAGCCAAATTTCGGGAAGTTGTCTGGTTTTGCAATATTGGAACGTGTTTTTGTACTTCCCTTTCATTTTCTGGTTAGTAATACAAGTGTTTAAGATGCCTAAATCCAAAACGAAATTTCAAGATGCGTGGCTCGCCAAAGAATTGGACGGAGTGAAGTTGAAAGAATGGTGTTCTGCAACTGAAACAATATTTTCTGCTAAGTGTATATTGTGTTCAGAAATTTTCAACATTTCTAATAGTGGCTTTTCACAAGTAAAAGCGCATCATAAAGGAAAAAAACATTTGCAGAAATTTCAAAGTAAATTTCAAAATAAGTCCATCCTGAAAGCCTTTGGAGGATGGGATCTTCAGCCCAAAACAAATATTAGTGAAGTACTGAGTCATGATTTACAGTTGGCTAAAGCCGAAGCATTATGGGCCATGAAAGTTGCTAAGGACAATATGTCTTTTGTTTCATGCACTGAAACAGTTGAACTTTTCAAAGAAATGTTTCCTGATTCTGCTATTGCAGCCAAAATGCAACTTAAAGGAAAAAAGTTGCTTATGTGATATCACATGGATTGTCAAAATATTTTGAAGAGGATTTGAAAAAAGACATTGCATCTAGTAGCCCAGGAAAGGTTACTATAGCATTTGATGAAACTACAAATACACAAGTGAAACGGCAGTTGGATGTGTATCTCAGGTACTGGTCTTCAGAAATAAATTCAGTTTCTTGCCGATACCTAACAAGCGTTTTTCTGGGTCATGCAACAGCAGATATTTTGCTAAAAGAAATTCTTGATGTGTTATCATCCTTCAATATTTCGTTAAACAGAATTATTTGTGTATCCATGGACAGCCCAAATGTAAATAAGTGC
This sequence comes from Macrothele yani, assembly GCA_039090855.1. Lineage (NCBI taxonomy): Eukaryota > Metazoa > Arthropoda > Arachnida > Araneae > Macrothelidae > Macrothele > Macrothele yani. The sequence goes on from CM076990.1 coordinate 215,054,281, forward strand.
TTTTTACGCAAATTCAATGAAGTTGTAAAACAAGAAACAGGCCAGAAATCTTTGGAACTAGGTTTTTGCAACCTGCATGTTGTTAGTAATGCATTTAAAAATTTTTTGACAAGCTTAAATATAGATTTTGACGAATTTGCTACTGATATGCATTACTTTTTAAAGAGTAGTGCTGCAAGACGAGAGGATTATAAATCTGTCGAGGATATAACATTGGTCACTGCCAAATTTCTTTTGCGTCACGTCAGCAACAGATGGTTAACCGTTGGTTCTGTAGCCCAGAGGCTCTTGAATCAATGGCTAAATATTACAGAATATTTTTTAAACTTCTTGCCATCTCAAAAAATATTTGAAAAACAACTGCGCAATTCGGCAAGGTATAAAAGAATTCACTGTTTCCTGAAAAATGAGCTTACTCCTTGCTATTTAGCATTAATTTCATTTTCACACCAAAATTTTGAAAAGTTTTCATTATGTTATCAGAGTGAAGAACCAAAAATACACCAGTTATATTCTGCTTTAAATACTTTAATGAGGAATGTTATGGCTCAGTTTATCCAAGATGATGTTATAGCAGGGAAATTTGGAGAAGACCTAAAGAATGTAGATTTTGAAAACAAAAATTCATGGAAAAAACTAGGGGAGTTAGAAGTTGGTATGAAGACAAAAATCTCCTCAGGAATGTTCAGGAGACCAGGCAGAAATTATTTCTCTTAGATGTAAGATCATCACTAATTGCAACCACAAAATATTTAAAGTCAAATTTGCCATTCTGCAATCAAAAGCTAAGAGAGACATAGAAGTTTTAAAGGTAAAAGAACCAAAGAAAGAGTCAACTCAACTTTCAGTCACTGAAGGACTTTCGGAAATAACCAGAATTTCAAGTGTTTTGCATCTTTCTGAGGAACAAATTGATAGAGTAAGAGAAGAGTGGAAACTTTTAAATTGCGATAAGCCAACTCTAGATGAACTAGTGAAATTTTCAGAGGAAGGGCATATTCCAGTGCGGATTGATCATTACTGGCGTAATATATTTAGTATTAAAGACTCTAGCGGAAAAGAAAAATACTCAAATCTTGCTAAACTCATAAAGTCAATTTTAGTTTTACCTCATGGTAATGCTGATGCAGAAAGGGGATTTTCGGTTAACACTGCTCTGTTAAGGAAGGACAAGGCTAACTTAAAAGACTCAACTATAACATCATTAAGAATAGTTAAAGGGGCCATTAAACACTATGGATGTGTAAGTAAAGTTCCCATAACAAGAAATTTGTTAAATAGTGTTTGTGATTCACATAAATTTTATAAAGAGTATGTTGATAAGCTGAAGGAAGAAGAATCAAAAAAGGTAAAAGAAAGGAAGCAGAAAGAGAGGGAAAATAAGGAAAAGCAGCTAGAGAAAAAAAGAAAAGCTGAGTTTGATGACAAAATAAAAGAAAATGATGCAGAAATAAATAGACTTAAAAACGATAAAGAAGCCTCCCTAGCAATAATTCAAGAGGGAACAGAAAGAATGAGAAAAGCTGTAGAAAAACAAAATACTGTTGAAATAGCAGTTTGCCTCTAACTTGATCGTACAAGGTTCAGCTGAAATAAAGAAAACTGAAAGTAAATTAGTTGTGGTAGAAGCAGAAAAAGATAGGCTAATCAGGAAAAGGTTAAAACAATAATATGAAAAAAGTAATTCAGTGAACAATTGTACATAGTTCTTGGTTTTCAATTACCTTTTTAGGATATTATAATTTAATGTGAAACCTGAAAACTTTACTGTGAAAATCGTGAATTGCTTCTGGTTCAACAGCATATTAATGTTCAAAGTGAAACTTGAATGTGGTAAATATACTTGAATATGATAATAACACGTGAAAAGATAAGAACTGAACATTAGAAGTAAATCATACTTAAACTTTAGACATTAGACGTTATGCAAAAAATTTGGGTGTTAACTTCGACCATATATACTAATGGACTGCACATTGGCAATAGCTGCATCAAAGCCGCCATGGCTCAAACATTGGGCACGTCATCATCAGACTCCAAATTTCGTGTAAAAATGCTGTTATGATTACTAATTTACGCTGCAGAACTTCAGTGTTTTCGGTGTATTATGTGAATGCGCCTCATATATAATGAAAACTCTTCAGGTAAGTTTACTTATGAGCTATATACATGCATGATCGGGTTGTTTACATTTTGTGATTTATAATGTGATGAACATTTGCGAAGAATTTGGAACATGCATTCCATTTTTTTTTCTTAAGTTACTATATTTTTATATCAATAGCTGCAAGTTTCTGGTAAAGTAATTGAACTTTATTGACTTAGGTATTTAATTCGTTTCTTACCCATGAAAAATCATAGAACTTTCTTTACTATATCGGTCAGAGCAACCATAAGCACAGCAGGTGTAACCCATCTTTTTGACTGTTGTCATGTGATTTTATGTTGGAGCCAGAAATTTTGATGTCATGCACAGTCTATCAGTATATATGGTTAAAGGGTGTGAAGCAAACTCTTTACAATGTATACAAAGTTGTTTTACTAGATGTATACAAATATACATCTAGTTTTTATTGAAATACACTCCTAAAATTTTCCTAAAATTTTTCTAAAAATTCCTAAAATTCCTACCTAAAATTTTCCAGAAGTATGCTATGATCCCTGCATAAATCTTTCCTGAACATCCCAATAATTTTTTAAAGATCTGAAATTTTCACTTGATTAAAAATTAATTTCCAAAAACAAATTTATAAGAACAAATTCGTGTTTTCCTTGATCTTGTTCATCTGCTCAGAAGTCTTGCATTAAGTTGTAATTTATCTTACTGATGCTATTTCTCAACTTCACTGCAAGTTTTAGATCAGAATACTTTGTAGCTAACAAACTAGAAGATTGTAGGGAGCACGAGACTTGGTGTTTTTCAAATTTGTTAGTATAATTGACAAGGTGTGAATGCCAAACTTTTTAGAAATTATTGATTTTAATTGCACTTTCAAAATATAAATTTAGACAATGAGGTTGGCTTTTAATGAAAAAACATTTTTATTAAGAACTAACATCTTTAGAAAAAATTACATATTCTGTAAAGAGAAGAGATCTTCAGTATACTGTGTGCTTTGCTTGTTCTTCATGTCTGCCACCAGCCTGCATGAAATAAGAAAGAGATGACTTGAAACCCTTTTTTAACACTTTCTTTTAAAGGAGTTACCAAAAAAACCAAAAAAAACTTGGTTCAGTAAATCTTTTAATTGAAATGCAAAATCAATTTGAAAATGCACATTCATGCTATCTAGTGAAAAAATGTTTTTCATAAAAGCCGGAAAACAAATTGGAAATTTTTCAGATGTGCCTTCAAGATGCAGAATCACAATGCCAATACAATATACATTTTTCCAGTTAATATATGTTTAAACCATGTATAGCAAAAATTGCATCATGCAAAGCAAGAAATGTGTGGAAATTTTTCACATATTTCCAGTTCAATGCAAAGGAAGTCTTTCTATCGAGCCAACTTATTACTTAAGATGCGAGATGTGAAAAGGAAATTAGAATGAGACTGGGGATGGCAAAAACAGCCTTTAGAGAGAATAAAATTATATAGATCTAAAAAAAAAAAAAAAAATAGATCTAAAACTAAAGAAGAGAATTTTAAAGGCATATATTTGGTCAGTAGCTCTCTACGGTTCTGAGACATGTACATTGACCAAGAGGGAAGTGAAAAGGTGAAAAGGTTGGAGGCATTTGAGATGTGGAGCTATAGAAGAATGAAGAGAATAAATTGGCTCGATAGAAAGACTACTGAGGAGGTCCTGGAGAGAGGGAGAACACAAGAATCTGATCGTGTTAAAGAGAAGAAGAATGTTATGGACAGGTTCAAGAAATGCAGTAGCCTGGTCACCCAGGGCGACCAAAAATATTGTACGGGCCACCATGGAAAACATCACTGAAAAACATGTACCGTAATTTTCGTCGTATAATCCGCTGATAAAAGCTGATTAAAAAAAAGTCTTTGCGGCTGTTTGATTTAAAAAAAAAAAAAAAAGTCTGCAGGGTAATTGTGTAGGAGAGGGGATTTATAGGAAAAGGAACTACCTTGAAAATATTTTCCTCAGTTCAGGAGTTTGTACGGAGCGTAGCAGAGAGGGGAGAGGAGTGGAGGGTAGGGGTGTCATAATGAAAGGCAGTGAAAGTTGTAGGGAGGAACGGCAGGAGTTATTTTGTCTTTGTATTGTTGGAAAACTCAAAACACTGACTGTGCTTGTGCCCTCTCTTCGTCAATCAGCCAATAAAAATATACGCACAGCGCTCGCTGCACAAACCTACACATGCATGCCTCATTTCAAAGTTCCATGCTCTGGATCTCGTGTGTACTCTACTTCAGTTTGTCCGCCATTCTGACCAGTCTTTGCTGCTGATATTTTCCTTCATTATTATTTTTGATGCCTCCGAAAAGGAAATGTTTCAGTTACACTGCCGAATTTAAAGTGAGGGTACAGCTGAGGATATGATCGTGTCACTACGCGATAGTTTTCAAAAGGTCAGAAAATGAGCGCGCAGTGACACGTGAAAAGCCGCTGTCTAAAGCGTAAACAAACTCGTCCGTAAACTCCACGGGAGAATTTACTGAAGTCCAGCCCTATTTTTTTTTTACTTGTGTGTAAGCAGACTCCCCTACTTTGATTCAGAATATTTTTATGGATGGGACACACGTTGCACCATGGAGGCCCGATTCTGAAAGTTTTGGAAGGGAAATTTCAAGGCAAGAGAGGAAGAGGACTGCCAAAAAATAGTTTTGTGGCACAGTTACTCCAAGACACTAATACTAAAACACTGAAGAGAACTGCCGAGAATAGAGAGGGATGGAGAGACAGAGTACATCTACTGAACAACCAGTCCTTGAACTGAATAAACAAGAAGAAGAATGCAAAAATAACTTTTCCAATTTGATTTTCACAAGAGTTAATATAATTGTGAATTTAATAATATGTTGTCATCTAGCAGGAACATCATACAATGCAGAAATCAGGCCTGTTGGTCATACAGGTGTAACCTGGAATTCTGGTGTTTTGTAATATTCTAAACCCAGAAATCTAGTTTTGTGTAAGAGTTTGGGAATCTTCAGTCATGTCATTTCTGAAAATGCTATAAAGTGGTAATGAATTAAAACTGCCTTTCCAGATTCTAAACTGTTGTTCATGCTAAAAGGAAGGTTACTTTTATCATTTTTGCAGCTGTATCTATATCAAAAATAAGTTTGTTACATAAGATTCAATAAATCCAATGAGCTAATTGTAGAATTGGCAACAATCACTGTAGGATGTTATGGCTGCAGAACATAAGCATCCAGAGCTGAACTGATCTCTATAGTTTCCCTAAATGTTCTGAAGTTTAAAGTTTGATTTCGAAAAGGCAAATTTTGAAGTTGAATTTCACAATTTTTGAGAGATCTCTAACACCACTACTACCACCACATATAAAGTTCAAAAATGCAATTTTCAAAAGATTTTCAACATACTGGATTGGTACAAAGAAAGTGCAAAATAATATATATCAATAATATTATTTATTGATATATATTATTTTGAAATTATATATATATATATATATTTATTATTTTGAAATTATATATATATATATATAATTTCACTGGCATTAGTGGTTAACTGTTGTGTTGCTAGTTAGTATAATGTTGTGTAATATGTAAACAATGTGTACCTGTATTGTACATTATAATATCCATTATTTATATATGTAACACTGAGGTCAATGTTCAGGGTTTCTTGTTTAATCTCACAATCACCCCTGAGAAATTAAAAGTATGTGAATTATCATCTTTGTTGGATAATGCTAATCCACTGCACAAAATAATTATTTGTATGAGATTTGTAGACTTGCAGATATTGTGTCGGCATATGGACACACAAATGTATGATGTGCATCAATCATCACATACTCTTTCTTTCTTTTTTTTTTTTTTTTTACCCCAAGGATGTAATGAAAAGTAAACTCTTGATGTGTTCAATTATACACATGCTTGGGAAGTTATAGAAGGAGTATGAGGTTATGGGAAAAACTGTCCACAGAAGGACAATTAAAAATCAACCCACTAAATTAAAAAAATGGTTTGAAAAAATTGTGAAAATATTTTATCTACGCTATGTGTACAAAAGTGATTGGACACCCCTGCACAAGTGTAGTGGTGTGCTCCCAGCAGACATGTGGTTGATAAGGTATAAAAATGGCAATGAGAGTACACTCAGATCAATCGCTGATAAAAATGGCTAGTAGGAGAGAGCTCTCAGAGTTTGAAAAGCACTTTATAATAGGCTTCTCAATTGGGGGTATGAGCATAAGAAGCATTGCTGATGTCAGGTAGGTCACTAAATCGACTGTGGCCTTTGTCATCAACAAGTGGTGGAAAAAGATGGGACATTGCAGGAATTCACCTCGACCTGGAAAACCCACGAAACTGCAACAGGTGCAGATTATATGGTGGTACCTTTTTCTCATGAATTTCACAGTCTATGGATTATACACTGCTGCAGATTATGTGTAAGAATCTTTTTTAGTTGTTTCTGAACTTCACCGCCTATGTATTATACGAAGGAAAATAAGATACCTTGAGTTTAAATGTGCAAAATTTAACTTCCACAAATTGTATTTTAATAAAATCAGTCTAAAATTTTAATTTTTTAACAGCAGTAATGAAAGGACAGGAAAAGAAAATTATGGACCAAATTGGATTTTTGTTTAGCTGTAAGTGTATACCATAATAGCTCAATGGACCACTTAATGTCCATGCCATCTCTTAATTCACGTGCATATTGTACATTGACACATGAAGGCAACTTGCCTTTTTGAGGCTTGCCTCTTTCTTGTAACATTTCTTGCACGTTAATAGCGGGGTTCTTGTAGCTTCTCGCAGGGCAAGTTGTTGTTTTATCTGCTTCTTCTGTATAGAACCCCACTATTAACATGCAAGAAATGTTACAAGAAAGAGGAAAGCCTCAAAAAGGTACATTGCCTTTATGTGTCAGCTGTAAGTGGTTTGCGTAAAAAAATAAAAATAAAAAAAAAAATAGCAGCAAATACACTAAATTATTACATTTCTTTCCAGCATAATCACCACACATTCATGTGTTATTTTCTTTGAAATTTGAATTCATTTCATCCTGCTTCTAAATTTTGGAGCTGGATCTGGAACTGCTTTTGTAATTTTTAATGAGTAGTGTTAAGGGTTTAACAGCCTTGTTTGATGCATGACATTATATGTCAACAACAGACTTAATACTTTTTCAAAGGACAAAGAAAGAAAAATTACTTAAATTTGAAATGAGTTTGTTTTTCTGCAAAGTTTTATACAGTAAATTTCAATACATTGTTTGTTTCCATAGAAATTGAGTAACTTAAAAAGAATGCAATATTTTTAGGTTGCGTGCCTTGTCCCACGGCAGCAGTGTGGCATCACCACCTTTATCACCAGAACCTCCAAAGTATAAGTTAGCTGATTATCGTTATGGGAGAGAAGAAATGCTTGCACTTTTTCCTAAAGATCCTAAGTTACCAGACAGCCTGAAGGAATTTCATCATCTTGTAAAAGAGAAATATCAGCCTCCCTTAGCACTGATGCCAACAACAGATGAAGAGCAGGTTTGTTTTGAACACATTATTGTCTGCACTTCATTTTTCATCATCATTAGGAGTTGTACTCTTTGTAATAACAAGATCACTGGATTTGAAAAAAATACTTCATTGCTAAATACAGTTAAAATACCAATTTTACAGTCATTGTAGAATAAATCCACGAAGGAAGAAATATTCCTCATAATAGATGGGAAATCGATAGAATATTCAAAGCAAACAGAATATAAATTCTGAATTTGGTTGTGCCACTTACTGGTCATCCACAGATAAATCAATGAAGGAAGAAATATTCCTCATAATACATGGGAAATCGATAGAATATTCAAAGCAAACAGAATATAAATTCTGAATTTGCTTGTAACTCTTACTGGTGATCTACAGATAAATCAATGAAGGAAGAAATATTCTTCATAATACCTGGGAAATCGATAGAATATTCAAAGCAAACAATATGAATTCTGAATTTGGTTGTACCACTTACTGGTCATCCACAGATAAATCAATGAAGGAAAACATATTCCTCGTAATACATGGGAAATCGATAGAATATTCAAAGCAAACAGAATATAAATTCTGAATTTGATTGTGCCACTTACTGGTCATCCACAGATAAATGAATGAAGGAAGACATATTCCTCGTAATACATGGGAAATCGATAGAATATTCAAAGCAAACGGAATATAAATTCTGAATTTGCTTGTAACACTTACTGGTCATCCACAAATAAATCAGTGAAGGAAGAAATATTCGTCATGATACCTAGGAAATCGATAGAATATTCAAACCAAGCAGAATATAAATTCTGAATTCGGTTGTACCACTTACTGGTCAACCATATACCACCTAGAAAACTGACCCTGGCACCAGAGTTTCTTTTACTTCAGGTTTGTAATTTGCAGTAAATACTGTACTTTTCTGTTGAATAATCTGCAATTTATCTCCTAAAAAGTTATAAATTCTAGTTCTGTGGATAATACACAGGTAATTTCAAAAACAAGTTTCTTCGGCATTTTAAAAGATACTCATGGTAATTATCAGCAGCAGTGGTGTTATTGGAAAAGTACTGGAAATGCTGTAACAGAAAAAAATGTAACACAGTATGGAGATAAAGGATGGCAAAGAGATTGAATATATTTTCTTACTTGCGAGCATTCTGATAGGGAAGTATGATGCAGCGAAAGTGGTACTATTTGTGCTCGCTGAAGCCTACATTCTGTGAGAAGCCCACAGAGCTATTCCACTGCACGCAATCATTTTGCGAATCGAATTCATTAGTTGATGGGTTCCATTTCAACTAAGGCAGGGTCGTACCATCATGGTCTCAGATTTCTCTAAAAAAATTAAGGGGTGTTCCTTGACTAAAATAAGGAGACCCATATTTTTCTTTCGGCAAGAAAAAATTTTCCCTTCGAGATAGAGGGTTTCAAATCTTGCACCGTCAAACAAGCTCTCTAGAAAACGGTTATTTTTCCTAACTTCAGCGAGTCATTGCAGCGGAGTTAAAAAAGATAACGTGTTCTTGTATTTTTTTTACATTGTGTGTACAACATGTAATAATATATAGTGCTAATATTTGTTACACATCGTATGATTAAAATTAAAAAAAAATCGTAAACTTTGTGATTTAAAAAAAAAATTGAATTTTTTAAGTTTTTTTTAAACAGGTTTGGATGGAGTTTTTTTCGTTAAAGACATACAAATGTGCACTTCATTTGTAATTTTTGGGGGGTCTGTAGAACTGCTAGTTTTCACGTTTCGGCAGCGTTAAAAACAGCCGATTTTGAAAAATCTCTAACTTTGCCAACGATTTTCTCAAAAAGGCCATTTTTTAAAATTCTGAAAATTAAATCATTGTTTTGTTATCAACAGGAGAATATCTTTGTAAATTTTCACGGACCTAAAAATGCCCGTTTCCGAGTTAGACGCATTTGAATTCGGTTTGAAACCCTACGATTTCCCGTGTTCTAAAGGCGCCATTTTGGAAAAATCTCAGGCGCAAAGTACTTATTCTCTTACCCGAATCAAAGCGTTAGATATTCTTTGCCCAAATGATGGAATGAGAGCATTGGATCAGCTGGCCCTGGTTGGATACGTCCACCGCACCCTTCCCCGAGTGATGACATGCCTATAAAACTGTCGGGGGTGGGGACAAATACATAAAGAAAATTCTTTCTGCTCCACTAACAAAGTTGAGTTGCAAAAGACATCAGCAGTTGTTTGTTTACGTTTATACTTAAACATCGCATAAGAAAGGACTATGAAAGAGTAGAAAACTGTTGTGAAATAATTTTAAGAAAAAGAGTGCAGGCACACATACTGTAAGTTAATTTTCGATGGCTAAACACCCTAGAGTTTTTCTGGGAGTTGCTAATTGTAGGCTACTGTCAGAAGAGCACTTGCTGTTTTGTTGTAGTTGCTAAAATTAACTTCTCAGTTTTTCGTAATAGTAAAATATTCGCTCAAGAGAGTTTTGTCCTCTGCGAACGGGGGGGGGGGCGCAATTGTCTAATCTACTAAATAAATAACAATTAACACATACGCGTGCATGCTAATTAATAAAATGTAAGTTGAGTATATTTCCTGTTCAATCAGCTGATTTTACAAGTAGAATACATATACAACTTACGCGCTTATATTGGTGTAAAGATTTTTATCTATTTAAAACATATTCAAAGATTTCAATTTTAAAAAAAGGGTGGGGTGGGGATTGTGTTCGTTGTGATTTCCACCTGGGCCACGATAAACCATGAACTGCCCGTGTCTTCTGTTCCCTTAGAAGATGATGCTGGATCAATGAGAGATCTTCGGAGTTTTGAGACCCCCCCCCCTTCACGTGGTGGTGAGGAGTCTCAAAGCTAGGTAGCTTTCAAAAATGTTTCAACTTAGCTGGCTGGTAACAAGAGCAAGAGAGGGATTCCATTTCAACTCTGGCAGGGTCGTACCATCACGGTCTCAGATTTCTCTAAAAAAATTAAGGGGTGTTCCTTGATTAAAATAAGGAGACCTATATCTTTTCTTTCGGCAAAAAAATGTTTTCCCTTCAAGACAGAGGGTTTCAAATCTTCCACCGTCAAACAAGCTCTCTAAAAAGCGGTTATTTTTCCTAACTTCAGCGAGTCATTGCAGTAGAATTAAAAAAGATATTTTGTTCTGGTATTTTTTATTACATTTTCTGTATAACGTATAATAATATTTGATGCTAATATTTTTTACACATCGTATGATTAAAATTTAAAAAAATCGTAACTGTGATTTAAAAAAAAAATTGAAATGTTTAAGATTTTTTTTAACAGATTCAAATGGAGTTTTTTTTTTCTATACTCGTTTTTTTTGTTAAAGACATACAAATGTGCACTTTATTTGCAATTTTATATGTGTCTGTGAAACTGCTAGTTTCCGCAGCGTTAAAAACAGCCGAATTTGAAAAATCTCCAACTTTGCCAACGATTTTCTCAAAAAAGCCCTTTTTTAAAATTCTGAAAATTAAATCCCTGCTTTATTATCAACAGGAGAATATCTGTGTAAATTTTCACGGACCTAAAAACGCCCGTTTCCGAGTTAGACGCGTTTGAATTTGGTTTGAAAGCCTACAATTTCTCCGTGTTCTAAAGGCGCTATTTTGGAAAAATCTCAGGCGCAAAGTACGTATTCTTTTACCCGAATGAGAGCGTTGGATCCGTCCACCTCACCCTACCCTGAGCGATAACATGCCTAAAAAACGGTCTTGGAAAAAAAAATAACAAATCTCTATATATAGAATTGATTGCAGTTGAAACATATTCAGAAAAAAAAAATACTACGGATTGTCGTATTTTGTACAGATTTTTTAGGTTTAACTAAATGAACTACAGTAATGCAGCTAAATCCAGGGATTTTAGTTCTTTACTTACATTAAAAGTAACAGAGAAATATTTTAAAATGACTCGCTCTTTGAATATAACGATCGCTTCTTTCTTACTTCTTTAAACTTAACGTTTGGTCATTCTGTGAATTGCGGCTTTTCTGTCTGAAACTACAGTTCAGACCAACATGACAGGCGCAGATAATACAACAATAATTTTTCTTCTGAGTTTCATGGTCTACAGATACGACGCTGGGGATTACAAGATGTACAAAATTGTTTTTCTCAGAATTTCACTATCTACAGATTATATGCCACTGCAAATTATGTGCCAGATATATGTGTGTGTGTGTGTGTGCATTTTTCTTTTTAATAAAATCGAAATCTAAAATTTCAATTTTTTTGAGAGCACTGAAAGAACGGGAAAAGAAAATGATGGAGCAAATGGAACTTTATTTTGCAATAAGTCGTTTGGGTAAACAGAAAAATTTGCGTGACAACAAATCTACGTCATCACTTTTCGTTCCAGCATCATCACGACACATTACATTTATGTATTATTCTTTGAAATTTGATTTTGTTTCACCTGGCGCCTATAGTATTTTGGGAGCTGGCTCCTAGATGTGAAACATATTTGTCACGCCCTGGTAGTGACCATTGTTCTTTCATGTACAAAGGGCATGCTGCACCATCCTACATTTTAATCAGCCTTACTCAGTGGACAATGAATTGGGCCAGGTGGGATTCTTTCACATCATTTACTGTTTTATCTTGTGGCATAATAACTCAAACTGCAAATGATGTAACAGTTATGGCAGGTATTTGCTGAGTGCATTATTCGAGCAGCTGATGGAGCTATTTCAAACACATTAATAACACTTCCAGCATACTTGAAACCTTCCTTGGTTGAACTTTTGAGTACACAGCCACTGGGAACATCAGGGCTGGGGTAAGTTTCACTTTTATCTAACCGACGTGAACTTGCTTAATTTTAAGGAACCCAGTGTGTGTCCTCTGTTAACACTTGTAATAGTTCCAAGGTCATCTTGGGTAAGATACACACTGTAGTTGTTCTTATGTTGATGTTATATGGTAGTGAAACCTGGGTACTGCAGAAGAGAGACAGAAATCATTTGTATGGTGGAGAGATGTTACTTCCCAGGGGGCTTATGGCAAGACTTGTTCTCATCATGTGTGTAATGGAGATTTGTTGCAGATGTGCCCAGGAGCAGAAAGAACTTAAAACTGCTACGTACGTTGCAGAACAAAGTCCCCCTTGCAAAACATTTTCTTTTTAATCTTAGATTTCAATGTCTTGCGGAATATATTTGTTTTATCTTAGATTTCAGTTTTCTTGTAGGATGTTTTTATTTGTAGAACATATTTTGTTAAATCTTAAATTTCAATCCCTTGCAGAATATTTTTTATTTTAAATTTGCGAGCGCAGCGCTCGCTCGCGTGTCTGATATGCCACTAACTCCTTGTTTACACTCGCCGCCCTTCTCCCTGGAGCACCAAACAATCCCTCGCCCTCCTCCCCCCACATCCATCCACCCACCCCTACCATTTGGGATGGTCGCTGATTGTTTCTCCCTGCACTTTTTGAAGGACCCTTTCCCCCCTCCCCGCTAGCATGTTGTGAAAGTATGAGGCACCAAGCCATGTTAAACCACATATTGCTGGGGAGAGTGTTAGGTGTCCATCTTGGAAAAAATTGCCTGAAGTCAACAACAGTAGAACACGCGGGATTGCGGGATTCTCGCACAAAGTTGTAAACTCCCGCCGAAGTACAGTTGCAAGGAAAGTCTCCCTCCTTAAAAAATTTTAAGGAAAAAAAAAATATGTACATATATCATCATCATCATCATCATCATCATTGTGAACCATTATCAATCCACTGGTGGACAAAAGTCTCCCCAAGTTTCCTCCACAATGGTCTGTCTTGTGCCAGTCTCCTCCATGTCACTCCCGCATACTTTAAAATTTCATCCACCCATCTCCCATGTGGTCTTCTTCTGGGTCTTTTCCTGTCCCTTGGAATCCAATCTAAAATTTCGGCTGTCCATTGATGGTCTGTCCTTCTGGCAGTATGTCCAGCCCATTGCCATTTCAGGGATTTTACTCTGATCATGATGTCTTCCACTCTTGTCATTTTTCGGATCCACGAGTTCCTCTTCTTATTTCTCTTGGTTACACCAAGCCTGCACCTCTGCTGCTTTGAGTTGTCTGCAGCCTTTGTATGTCTCTTTTAGTTAAGGTCCACGTCTCTGCACCATACGTAAGCACTGGAAGGATGCATTGATCAAACACTTTTCTTTTAAGACATAATGGCATATTGCTCTTGAAAATTATGCTGTTTCTTCCAAAAGCTCTCTAGGCAAGTTTTGTACGCCGATTAATTTCTTCATCAATGTAACCCCTCACTTGATATCTGCTGTCCAAGATAAGCGTATGTGTCTGTTATCTCCAGCTTTTCTCCATCAATCGATAAACTTTATTTCTTGTAAAAGCATTGTACATCACTTTTGTCTTCTGAAAGTTCATTTTTAATCCCACTTCTTTACTCTTGTCAGCAAGTTCCTGGATCATACTCTGCAGCTCTGATGGGGTAGTTGCAAAAATGACTATGTCATCAGCATTAATCTTTATCCCCTTGTTTTCCCAGCTCAGCGACTGAAAGACACACTCCAATGTGGCATTACAGAGCTTCGGAGATATGGTGTCACCTTGTCTCACTCCCTTTCCAATTTTTATGTGTATTGTATTTTCAAACAGCCGAATCTTTGCACTTGCATTTTCATAGATGTTATTAATAATATTAATGTATTCATCTTCAATACCGCAGGATTTCGGAGCCATTGTAGCTGCTGATGGTTTCACCGAATCAAAGGCTTTCTCATAATCGATAAAAGCCATGCACAATGGAAGTTCATATTCCCTCGCTCTTTCAATTAGTTCTCTCAGTACATGTATATGATCTATTGTGCTGTAGCCACTCCTGAATCCAGCTTGTTCTCTCGGTTGAGCCATGTCCAGTGTCACCTTCAAGCGGTGTGAAAGAACTTTAGTGAAGATTTTATAAACCACTGAGGGAAGGCTGATAGGTCTGTAGTTCCTGAAATCCTCAATGTCACCTTTTTTATGTAGCAGGATCATTGTAGCGTTGTTCCAATCCTCAGGAATCTTCCCTTCATTAAGACATCGGGTGAAAATTTGGGCGAGTACTGTTTCGATTTCTCCACTTGCTTCTTGTATGATGTCTACAGTAATTCCATCTTCTCCTGGAGCTTTTCCCCGCTTCATGTTCTTGATTGCATGTGCAACTTCTGTTGGGAAGACTGGGAGAACTCTGGTATTGGTACCTTTCATGATGTCTGGAGTACATGTATCATCCCTTTCATATAATTTGGAGTAGAAAACTTTCACTCTTGTCAAAATTTCGCCTCTATTTCTTGTTACAGAACCATCTTCTTTTCTCAGTGCCATAATCTGTTTTCTTCCTATACTGAGATGTCCCTTTGCTATCTTTTGGCATTGGTTGTTTTCTATTGCTTTCCTCACTAGTTCACAGTTGAATTTCCTTACGTCTTCAGTGATACTTTTTTGTACTGTCTTGCATAGCTCTATATATTCCACTTTGGAAGTCACATCTTCTTTAGTTGTCCTCACCTCTCTTTTTTTTTTTTTTTTTTGCATCAACATTTTGGTTTTTCCTGATAATTTGTTCACATGCAACTTGTTCTTAGACCCAGCTAATTTTGTTGCTGTTTCCATAAGAGCTTTGGTTACTTTTCTGTTAACTTCAGAAATATCCACTTCTTCCGATGTTAGGCCTTCCAAAGCAGAGAATCTGTTCTTCAGTTCCAATTTGAAGGTATTATGGTGTTTTTTTAAGGTTGGTTATGTCAGTACATTTTGTTTGTCTTATGAGCTTGCTACGTTCAAGTTTAGTGTTGAGGTGCATCTTACATCTCACCAATCTATGGTCACTACCTGTGTTGAACTTGTTTAGCACAATGCAGTTTTCTATGACGAATTTTTTGTTACACATAATAAAATCAATTTCTCTTGTCGTCCCATTTGGATGTCTCCATATCCATTTCCTGTGTGGCTTTTTCTTGAAAAAGGAGTTCAAGAAGAAAAACGCTTCTGCCTCTGCAAACTCAACGAGAGTATTTCCACGCTGGTTTCTGTTGCCGTGACTGAATTTACCTACTGAAGTTTCATTCTGTTGCCGTTGCCCTATTTTTGCATTGAAATCTCCCATAATTATCGTCAAGTGCTGCTTACCTTTATTATTTAGATGACGAATTTCCTCATAAAATTGTTCAATTTCTTCTTCAGGATGACTTGTGGTGGGTGCATAAGTTTGAATAATCTGAGCCTGGTATCTTCTCGAGACAGAGGTGTTTGTGTTCCGGGTCTAACCCGGATTTCCGAGTTTTAGCGATCTTTCATACCCGGAATTTCGGATGTTTAACTTTGACGCCGTTTTTAAGACTGTTAAATTTTGAGTTCTAATAAGCGCCAAAGCAAACAAAAAAATCATTTAAAACGATCCATGGCAAAAGTATTTGTTAAAAAAAATAGGTTTTCACCAATGAATTAATGTGACAATAATAATGTCTTCCTCGCCGATGCAGCCAACTCGAGATCCTGAAGTCTCGACATGAAGCCGGCAATTCGTGCTTTGGTTGTCCGTTCTTCTGCGGGAAGCGCATGCACGTAAACTCTCAGTCATTTCGTCAGCGCTTCTGCTCCTCGATGGAAAAAAAAAAAACCCCAAAAAAAAAAACTGGTTTATCGCTCTGATGAGTGATGTGGGATTGGAACTTGGAGTTGGCCAGGAGAGCGAGTTAAAGCAAATAAAGTACGTCACTCACGCGTCTGTCAAGTTAGCCTTGCGCGTCTGTACCGACGCCGATGACTCCGCGCACGCGCGGGGTAGCAGCCTGCCTCTGTCTCATTGTATTAGTTAGTCAGTGACGGAGAAGGTGTCTTTGTTTCCCTGCTGAAACGTTTGTGGTTTTTTTTTGTTTAGGCAAAAGTGATTATTTTTTCGCATGCATGCACGCGCGCGCACGCGTGTGATGTATTAATGTTTTTAGGGATTTGAAAGATTACACAATTTCAGTTTAAGTTCGTCATCAACGATGAAGTTTTTAACCAAAACTGACTATCTCAAGACATTAGAGGCCTCAGTCAAAAATAAATTCCGGTGGTATTTGCTAGAAAAAGAAGACGCCCAGAAGGAGAAAGCTGGGATATGGTGTCGGAAAATTGATACAGCTGGGTCATGTTTCTGCATATCTTTCTCTTCGGTACACAAACAAGACACTGCAAATGAAGGATGTTGTAAACGTAAGCGTCAGCCTGATAACGTCTCTGCTAAAAAACAAATGAAGATTGCACATTTTTTTAAGAAATAGCGTTATTTTATTAGGAAATATAACTTTAGATTAACACCACATCAGACTGTTTTTTTATTAATAAATAGAACTTTAGATCAACATCCAATTTGCTAAATATACTGGTATTTTATTAGTAAATAGAACTTTAGATCAATACCACCTGACTGAAATTGAAGGACTAAAGTTTCTGTTAAAAAAAGATCAATATCCAATGAAAAAGAGTGGTTGCCCTTCTAGTAACATAAAAACTTGACTGCAGATTTTCTTCTCTTATTTATTTGTTAAATGGATAATTTTACAATTGGAAAGAAAGGCAAAACTTCTTTAAAAGGTATGTTGTGTGTAATTGGTTTGTTTTATACAAATGCAAATTTTTTATTAACATTCTTTGTGTGGTATATGTTAAAGACAATATCATGTAGTTTTTGAAATCAAAGTTATTTAAATTTTGCTGAAGGAATTAATTTTTTTAGCAACAAATTAATACTGCAAGCTCAACCCAAAAATAATTTACTGCTGTGAGCAAAAGGTATAGGTAAGTAGTAAATACTTCCCAAAGTGAAACCATTCGGGAACAGTATTGCTCATAAATATAAGAATTAGAGGTACTAATAGTAACAGAAATAATTTTGTTGTGCTAGGGGGGTACCCACACATGTTTATTTATGTGTCTCGAGTTTATGCATTTACGCCGTTGGGAGACTACGATGATTTCAGGGTTTCGTGCCTTGCCTTGCAAACACCTATGTTGAGAGTTGGATAACGAGTCGTGCAGCTCTGTCAGAGGAACTTTCAACTTCTACAACTTTATCCTTCAGTTTCTTGTTTATTATAAATCCAGCACCACTAGTTCTGCCAGTATCTGTCTCACGATAGTAGAAGAGATGTTCACTTTTCAGTTCAATGAGATCTCCTTTTCTCCTTGCCTCATTTAGCCCGACGATGTCCCACTTGACCCTTTGTAGTTCCTCTTCCAATTCAAGAAGCCTTGAATCAGAAGATAGGGAGCGTCCATTATACGTAGCCAAGGTCAGCGTCAGATGGCAGCATAGTCCGGTCGTCCGGGGATTCTTAGCACCCTCTGCCCAGGGTTCATTCTAGGCGTTTTATGCGGGGCGGGGCGCCCTGCCCGACCTCAGGTTTGAAAAATGCCGCCCTGCCTGCCCTAACGCTAGAATTATGCGCTCTACTGCCAATTAATTAAAAATTAAATCCCGCCCTAACAGCCGTAAAATAAAAACTGCAAACCGCGTGCGCGCTGACTTGCGCTAATCAATCATGACAGCTGTGAAACCAAAATGGTTCACCAATTCCATGTTAACCTTTCGTCTACGCTAGAAAGTTGTAACCACCCGTTGTCATTGCAACTAGGGACCCACTGCTTAAGATTCCTGCAAGACGGAAACCGATAAGGTACAATCGCTCACTGTTTCTCCATGTCCGGAGGGAAGGAAGTTTGGGTGAGGTTTAGAACAAAAGGACCTGCTCGCTCGCGCTGAGCTACTCACTAGGTGAGGAACGAGTTGGTACAAATTACTTAAAAAGAGTTGACCAGTATTTGCTCCCTCTATCCCACCCCCCCGCTTTGTCTCTACCTCCACCCCGATACGCTCTCGCCCTTCTCCCCCCACCCACTTTGTCTCTACCTTCACTCTGATGCGCTATCGCTCTTCTCCCCCCCCCCCTACCAGCTGGCCTACAAGACATTTGTAAGACGCTAAATCTACCGAGGTTAGTTAGTGACCAGTATTCCAGTTATAACCTTCAAGCAACACGTAGATCCTCTTCTTTTACCATGCCATCGAAAGACAGAAGAAAACGTGAAAGTGAACGCCAGCTTCAAAAATAAGCTAATAAATGCTGGAACAAAAACATGTAATTTTTTTTTACAAGATTGATGCGCCCGATTTATTTTTTCAGTTGTGAAATGCACAAAAATAAGGATATTACTGAAAGTATGCAAATCCAAATGCCTAGCCAGGCTATTTATTCAAGCCTTGGAATATTCCATTTTATTTAACGTATGATTTTTAGTTCCTGTTGCGAATTCCGATTCACTTTTTTCAAGGCGACTGCTTCAAAATTGCATTTTGTTTTAGGTGCTTACTGTAAGCATTCTTTGTTCGTCAAAGCGTGGGTGGTGCAGTGCTTATATGAGGAAAGAATCAATGAATGCCTACGGAAAAAGTGCCCACTTCTCGAAATTAGAAAAAAAAAAAAAAAAAACATGAGCCGTTTCTTAGTTTCAACTAAGCAATGGGCAAAAACTAATCGGAACATTTCCTCCCTCAACCATATGTTACGTAGCATTATAAGGGCATACTTCCGATTTTGGAAATTTTCCCCTTATTTTGAAGCTAAAATATAAATATTTATGCAATAAAATGATATTTAACAATACTTGAGAGAGGCAACATTGTGAGAAAAAAATTACGATTATGGAAAAAAATCTGAACTCCATCAACCTTCCAGTTTCATAAAGATGGAATTTCATTCTCCGCCCTCCCCCATAAAATGTCTCTTTATTTGTGCATCAATCTCATAAATGATCAAAATAATAACGAAAAAGGCGGAATTCCACAATTTCGCGGAAGAATCTTATGTCTGAACATTACCAGAAATTTTTTGCGCCGTCTGACTTCCGTTTTCGCTGATTGTTGAAGCAAAAACATTTATGCAATGAGATGATGAATAGTGGACACAAAGGCAACATAGGGAGAAAAAAATTACGATTGCGGCGAGATTTTATTGTCCGTTTAATTACCGTTTTAATAAGTTTTGAAACACGAAATACGGTCCTCAGACAAAAAACGATCCCTGACCCCAAGAAAAAAAAAAAAATCATCAGTTTTCATCGATCTTTAAGACTATCTATATGATGGCACAAACTGACACACACAAAAAAAAGGCGGAATTCCGCGAATCTGCTTAAGAACCACATGAACTAATAGCAAAATAAAAATAAAAAATCGTAGAAACTGCGGACATATTCCATAGTAGTTGGCTGGTATGTAAGGGCATCATAGTTTGTTTCCAGAATGAGGGAAGACGTCCATTCTTCGAATCAACACGTGCTTGGCTCTTCCAAGAGTATTTCCAGTATTCTTTTCACGTGAAATTAGGGAGTGGTGCATTACAGGGGACGCAGATTTATCTAAGCTCCAAACTGAATGAGTCTTTAAACACATGGTAAAATAAAAAGAACTCCCAATTAGTAGCAGTTCTAGACAAAAAAAAAAAAAAAAAAAAAAAATGGAGGGAGCCTAAATTTCTGCATGTGCCGGTAATTAATTAAAATTAATATGGAACTCCTAAAAAAAATTTGGTTATATTTCGGGGGTTAGGACCCCAGGCCTAGAACCGCCACTGCTCACAAGTTATCACATAGGCAAAGTACCAGTGTCAGGGTGCACCAGAGTAATAATCTGTACCCAGAAAGATATTTTGAAAAATTAATTCATAAACCCACGACTGTCAGTGAAAATAAGTAAAAATAAAGTAACTAGTGCAAATAAGTAAAAATACGTAACTAAATAAGTAAAAATAAAGAATGAAGCCCTTTTCAGTTAAAAAAGTGCCCTTTTTCAAAGTCTGCACCCTGCCCTTTTTAATCCTAGAATGTCGCCCTGGCCGCTGCCTTGGCCAGGTACGTTCCAGCTGCCGGAGGCGGAGGGCCAAGATTTAAGTTGTGGAGTCATTTTGGAGGGGTTTGGCCATAACTCACCACGCTGGCCAAGCGGGTTGGTGAGTGTGGGATAGCATTTCCTCTAATCCCGATGGTATAATTATACCGCTATTGGCGGTCGTCAGAGCCCCTTTAGTGGGAACAGGATGCACCATGAGAAGGCGGGATTGACAATTGTCAAGGAGATGCTGTGCTGTTACGCATCACCTGACCTTGCATCCCATATATATATGCAGGAGTGACCGTTGTGGAGGAAACTTGGGGAGGCCTTCGTCCAGCAGTGAATTGATAATGGTTGACAATGATGATGCTATATACACACACACACACACACACACACAATCTACCAACAAGTAATTGGACACCTGTGATAGCAAAAGAAAACAAAGTTTATTCACCTTCAATAGTTGGTGGAGCCTCCACGAGCGGCGATTACAGCTGCGACCCTCCGGGGCATACTCTCAACCAGGCGTTGTACGACGGCTAGCGGTATTTTCTTCCTTCCACTCGGCTTGGAGAAGACAGGTCAGTTCCTTCACCGATTTGGGACGGTGGGGGCACCTCTTAAGTCGACACTCCAACTCGTCCGAGAGGTGCTCGATAGGGTTAAGGTCCGGGCTCTGCGCATGCCAGTCCATTCGATTAACCCCATTGTCACCATACCAAGCCATGGTGGACTTTGCAACATGACAGGTGGCATTGTCATTCTGAAACTAACGTGGGTCCACCCCGTAAAACTGCCACAACGTAGGAAGCGCATGGTCATCCAAAATGGTGCAGTAGATCTCTGTGTTGAGTCTACCAGGAATCGCGACCAAGGGTCCTGTGCCATACCAGGAGAAACACCCCCATAGCATAATTCCACCGCCGCCGAACTTCACAGTTGGCACAATACATTCCGGCAGGAGGCATTCTCCAGGCAGACGCCAAACCCAGACCCTGCCATCCGAACGGTAGAGGGTAAACCTTGATTCGTCGCTCCAGAGAACCTGTTTCCACTGTTCAACGGTCCACTGTCTACGTTCTTTGCACCACGTTAGCCGAGCAGTGCTATTGGACTTGGTGATCAAAGGCTTGTGGGCGGCAGCACGTCCATGATATCCGAGCAGATGGGCTTCCTTACGGATGGTATTCATCGAAAGAACACTCCCGGATGCCTGTTGAAACTCCTCGTGAATGTGGTTCATCGATTTGCTGCGGTTCTTCCGAATTTCTCTGGCCAGCACCCGTCAGTCTCTAACTCCTAGTTTTGTGGGTTTGCCGGGTCGGGGCTCATTCCGACAGTCACCTCTCATCTTCCACTTGCCAATCACGTAGGCCACTGTCGATTTTGGGTACTTCAACTCGCTGGATATGTCATGTATAAATCGGCCATTTCTGTGATACCCGACGGTTACACCTTTCTCTAAATCGGAGAGCTCCGAACTGCGTGGCATCTTGCATGCGACTGGTTGCGTTGTTGTTTCCCACACAATATTTAACGGCGGCGGCCGTGACGTGTATCAGGACCACAGATATTGTCGATTGCAGGGGTGTCCAATTACTTGTTGGTAGATAGTGTATATATATAATATAAAATCTTGGTCTGTATTTTGACCACTCACAAAATTCGAGCTTTAAAAACATATCCTTCATAAAATTACGTGCATTAAAAACTAATCCTTCTCTGAGTTATGAATATTGCAGTCGGATACATCGAGAATAAATAATTCTATGGACACGTTAATCGGCTTCCATACGTAGCGGCCTTGACAATTTATTTTGTATGTTGCCAACTGTTACAAATCAGGCACAAGATTCTTTCACAGAATTCTGCATTTTTCATTAATTGGGATTGATACAAAACTGAAGAGAATTGGGGGGGGGTTAATTAATGTGTGTGCGCGGGGTCATTTCCCGCCGGGAAACAGTATTTAGTTCTTCAAAACTTAAAAATTTTCCGGTAATCGTTATTTCTTCTTCTTGTGAAGTTGCCTCTGCCCTGTATTGTTGCTAAATATCAGTCAATTGCATAAATGTTTGTGTTTAAGCTTGAATCTGTAGGCAATAATTTTCCGAAAACGTGAATTCGACGAAGCAAAAATTTCTCCGTAAACTTTAGGCATGAGTTTCTCCCGCGAATTCAGGAAATTTTGCCTTTGTTGCCATCATTTCCGCCATTCTCAAGAGTGAAGAGAATTGAGAATTGCAAGGTGGGGTGAGGGATGATGTTTTCCGGCTGTAAACGGAATTCTGTTTTTCAAAACATTCGGAAACGGCAGCTAGACGGAGTAACGATTTCTGCCGTAATCATAATTTTTTTTTTCTCGTGATTCTCTCTGTTCAGTGTTAATGTAAAATGTGATTTTGTTCAATAAATGATTGTGTTTCATCTTTAAAATGGAAGAAAAATTTCCGAAAATGGAAATCGGATTGAGTGAAGAGTTTAAAAAAACTGTGCTCCACTCAGAATAACTCTGACATAACAACTCCCTTATGTTGTGATATTCAGAAGATAACAGGCTACATAGCTGATCTATTAGAATAATACAGTATATATTTTGAAAATGAGGAAATTGTTGATATAATTATAAGAAGCTCAGGTATTTTATTGAATTACAAATAATTAATACAAATTGTATTTGAATATTTCCAAGAACTCGTGTCAGTTCTAAGAAGAAGAAAGAATTGGAAGATCTTTCCAATTTCATTGAATTTGTAAAGGTTTTTCCATGTGTTCCACACTCTGAAGGGAAAAAAAAAAAAAAAAAGATTTATTCTTTGACTATACTGTTTTTGTCACTTGGACCTATAAAAATATGCAAGAAAGTAGGACAAGTGGAAAAATTTTTCCAGATTAAAGCTCTCTTAAAACAAGCTCTAAATGAAATATAAGCAGCGACTCCAAAATTTATTAAGTTTGCTTTTTTTATTCTTTCTCTACCTGTCTCATAGGCAATTTGTGAATCCTGGGGTTCAACAATTGACATATTGTATAAGTAAAAGACCCAATACTAATTTAATGACAGAGATGATGTTATAGGTTAGAACAAATGATAAATGAATGTTTATAATGTCAAACAGAGCACAGTTTGGACATAAATCAGTCCAAAAATACTGAAAGCTGCCCTAGTTTCAATGTATGGACCAAATTACCACAGACACTTTGTAAATAATTCATCTGCATCATTGGCACACTATTTAACTTTAAAAGTTATTGACAAAATATCAAATTCTAAAATACCCTGGTTCTAAATAAATTTATTTTATTTAAATAACATGTTTTTATGTATTGTTACATTTAACAAGGGGTTTCAACTGATGGTAAGTAATTTTTTAATGTTTGTTTTACTGTGATTTATTCACTTAATTTTTTTTTATTTGGTCAAAGTGTTTCGTGCTTTGCCCAAAGAACATTTACAATTTTTGGAAGTCATGTTACAGAACACTGCACATAATTCTGCTCCTGGGCAGATGTGTAATGTGAAGCAAAATGCTTTTAGTAGAATGGAGACAAATATTCTCAGGATGTTTGGCATGTTGAAAGAATGTGTGATGAGGTGTTAACACAAGAATTATTTCAGTCCAAGTGGCAAGAAAGAAATGTAGAGGAAGGTCAAGATAGTCATAAATGATAGATTCATGAATGACAGAATCATGAATGCCTGAAAGAGGAAAAGATAATTAGTATGGAGTGTAAAAAGTCTTGTGTGAGACTTGATTGATGTATGCCACAAATCACTGTAAACAGAGATATTGATATGGTGGGATGTCTTGATCTGCTTTGAGGAACTAACCTCTGAATCTCTTAACACGTTCGCTGCCGCCGTACTATATCAGCAGCAAGCACGCGGTGCCGGTATGAAACCCGTGCAAATCTCCCACGACGCCACAAGGTGTCACACGGCACCATGATTGAGCTTTTATGCGTTTGGACCAACCAGCCGTGTGTTCTCATCTCATAGCTTTGCATGACTTAGCAATTCTAAAATACGAAAAAAATTATCCATAATTGATATTTGTAATTATAATTCTGCCAGCAATAAAATATTATTCCAATACTGAAGTACACGCCGCAGTATCGAACGAAAGAGGCTTTGGATGTGGGCTTGGGGTATGTCGGTCCAGGCTGCTTCCACACGTTGCCATAGTTCATCAGACGTAGCTGCATGTGGCGCTTGCCGGGCCACTTGGTTGCCGATCAGTGAGCAGACGTGTTCGATGGGGGACATATCGGGAGAACAGGCAGGCCACGGCAGCAGTGACACCTGGTGGGCCGTGAAGAATTGTTGCACGATGCATGCCATGTGCGGGCGCGCATTGTCCTGTTGAAACATGGCCGCTGGCAGGTCCTGGAGGTAAGGGAGGACAACAGGCTCCAAAATGTCGGAGATGTAGCGGTGGCTGTTGAGTGTACCGGCAATGTGTACCAGAAGGGTGCGGGTGCCATGTAGTATTTTCCCTAAGGCCATATACTGTAAAGGACAAAACAAACCAAATTAGGGGCCTGGAACCCACAGGCCCGCTAGCACATCACAACTTCTTTTAAACACCAAAAAAATATGAGCCCTTCAAGTTATTTACAAAGACCTAATGCAACAAAATAGCCCACAATACAGCAATATACTTTACATGGTGAAATGAATCTTTCCTCTTTCTGGGAGTACTGCAACTGTTGAAAGAGGCTTTTCATGCTGAAAAGCCCCTTTCAACAGTTGCAGAGCATGTTATGTATTGGCTTTCAACATGAAGTCTTAAATGCTATCATGACGATCCACCTAAATGGGAAACTCCTTAAAGTTCAGCAGCACAGAAGCCTCTATAAATCATAGGCTTGACCATGTACCTGGCAAATGCCGTATATAATCTACATGACTAAATAATTAATCTGAATGATGTAAGTTGATAATGTCAAAAAGTATAATACACCTTTTCAATGCTAATGCTATGAAAGTAGAAATGTATTTATTTTCTGTATGTACATAAAAAAGAAGATATTTCTCAGCAAGGGGACTATATTTACATTCTATGTAGTTGTGGCATTTACACTGGCAGAAAGTGAAAAAAGAACACCAAGAAGGAGACGTCTGATACCAACGAAATTTATACAGCATAATAACGGAATACAGAGGATAACGTGATCAAAACATTATGGCAAAATACAGTTGTATTTGCTGGTAAACTGAAAAATAACATTTCCATGTAACATGGTTAGTACGAGGTTGAACCGCCATGAACTGCGTCACACTGTGCAATTCTGGCATGGAGTCTGTCGTACAGATGTTGGATGTAAGTTTGGGGTATTGAGTTCCAAGCATCCTCAACCTGGACGTGTAAATCGGGGATGATCGTGGCTGGCCGTGGAGACCGAATAAGTCGTTGTCCCATAAAATCCCACACGTGCTCAATGGGGGACAAATCCGGTGAACGTGCAGGCCATGAAAGTTGTCTCACACCCTGAAGTGGATGTTGCGTTGCACGTGCCGTATGTGGACGTGCGTTATCTTGCTGGAAAACACCACGATGGACCAACCTTACAAATGGCACAACAACGGGCAGAATGATGTTGTTGATGTAGGAGATGCTGTTTAACGTACCCGGTACGTTAAACAGCACCTCCTGTTACGGGAGTGATAGCTGATCGCTCCCCACACCAGGAGACCAGGTGTAGCTCCTGTGTGTCGCTGGAGGATGCAAGAAGGGTGGAGACGCTCTTCTGTGCGTCTGCGAACATGCATACTGCCATCGGAGGCTCCCAAGCAGAATCTGCTTTCATCGCTGAACACGACAGATCGCCATTGCCGTTCTCCAGTGCAGACGTTGGCGACACCACTGCAGCCGTTCCTGACGGTGGGCTGGAGTCGGAGGCACACGTGCACGTAGTCCTGCATCCAGTAGACGGTTGCGGATTGTTTGCACAGTCACCTCAGGAGCAACGACAACTCGGATTTGTGTTGCAGTGGATGTTCTGCTTGGCAACGCAGCTATTCTTATGCGTCGATCGGTCCGCTCATCAGTCCGTCTGCGACTCCCGGTTCCACGTCTTCTCATGTGGGAATGTTCCTCGGACCATCTACACCACCATCGTACCATCACCGATACTTCCAGTCCAATTCGCTCCGCAATACGACGATACGACCACCCGGCCTCGCAGAGTCCGACTAGACGACCTCGCTCAAAGTCCGATAACTGCTGAGATCGTACACTTCTTCCATGTCCAGGCATTGCAGCTTCTTCAGGGTCTTTGCACGTGTCCGTACGCCTACGACTGATTACATTCACTTCGCCATACTCCTTAAATACCACTGACGATAATTTGCATATTATGCCGTGCTGTGGCGTAAGTGCTCACCGGTTGGTCCCGAAATTAACATCACACCTACGTAAACTTGACTCCATTAACATATGTAAATTTCATGATCGTCCGCCAATTCCTTCTTGTTGTTCTTTTTTCACTTTCCGCCAGTATATATGAGTCTGAGAGGTACATTTTTATTTTAGACAAACCGTTCTAGAGGACGAGTAAAAATTGCGAGATTTTTCGTGCCGTGCTTGTCGAATGCTATTTTGAATAGCTTTCATTAAATAACTTTTTTTGCATGTTACTGTCCTTGGCGACCAATGCATCTCGCACTCACTCTCTAAAAAGTATATGTTATGAAAAATTGCAAACTTAAAATAATCAAGCCAAACATAGAACCTGCTTGGCTTGATTATTTTAAGTTTATAATTTTTCATAACATATACTTATTAGCGAGTTAGTGTAAGATGAATTGGCAGCCAAGGACAGCAACATGCAAAACATTATTTTACGGAAGCTATTCAAAATGGCATTCAACCAGTTATTATATTTAGAAGTAGCGTGATTTGAACTCAGCTTTTTGAGTAAATATATACATATATATATCTGACAATTTGTTTTTTACACAATGTACAATGCAATTTTATTGATTGCTATTAAAAAGCACTAAAAAGTACAGATTTTTGTACTTTTTACTACTGAAAAAAAGCTCAAAATTATGAATTTTTTTTTGGTGTTTACTACTGAAAATTTCCAATCGGGATTGGAGTCCTGCTTGTTACGTGGCCACGTACAGAAAATATTGCCTTCATATCTTACCCAGACTTGTGGTCATAAGGACTTCATTGCGAATATTTTCTTCTCTAGAGGTCGCATTATCATTTCGGCCAAAAGTGATATTTTAGTTATAACTAAAATAAATATTATTAGTTATCATACAGGCTGTACCATTTCTGTTGATGGTTGATTGTATTCAGTCAATAGTTTCTTTGATGTCCCAGGCTTCCTTTGTTGGAATAGTTGGGTACAGGAAAATTACGTTCAAAGACCCAATAGCATCTCTGGGGCTTATCTTCAAGCTTTTTAATTTGCAAATAAAGTCTATGAATGAGGTCAACACAAGGTCAGAGCTTGGTAGGTAAGGTTTTAGGAAATTAGTCATCTATCTCTCTCTCAGGAAAATACATGACAGAACTTCTTTTGAAGACTGTTGGTCTTACCTGGAGTCTAGATTTATGATGTTTCAAATGGCCAAATAAAAGTGGAATGGTTATGGAAGGTCCAGGGTCACCTTGGCTATTTAGATCCCATAATCTGAGCTGGTTGGCAGATTACAGGATTTAGCAAGAATTCTTACCTTGATCTTCAATGTGTTGGTGGGGTCTTGCTTCTGTTTTACCAAAGCTGAATCATTCATGAACTCTAGTAACTTGGAATCATAATCATTTTGTTCATTTTAGCCAACTGGTCTGACTTGTCCGTTAGGGTGAAAATGGTTGTGGCACCATTTCTTAGGTTCTGTAGAATCTTAAAATTTTGCTTGTCCCATTTTTCTGAGCATAGTAGGCTCGACTTAAGTTTGAGCTCTGTTAGCGGCCTTACAGCTTCATGGCCAGCTGGTGGAATACTTCCTACGATTGCCTTTAGTATCAGGATGATTTTTTTGATGTTCAGTTTCACAGCAAGATAGTGCTTTGGATCTCTCTCTGTTATTTTCACTTATTTCCAGGGCAAGAACTTACTTGAAACGTTGGAAAACAGGATTCTGTGTTCAGAACAACCTAAACGCATTCCTGAACACGGTCCTGATTTGAAAAATTATATTTTGTCAGGCAAGTGTTTCTGGTGTGGAATGTTTTGCATATAATTATAACTGTTTTTTAATGCACATATTTATTATTAGAGGGCAAAAGATCATGTTTCTGTTTACAGCATATTGACAGCAATATCTGCACATCTAAAAACCCAATTGAAAAAAATAATTATTATATTTGCACTTTTAAGGTATTAACCTCTTGCAAAGTGCGCATAGTTTACGTGCAATTCATAAATGATAAAACCATGACAACACACTTCCAACACGTCATTCATCGTGATGTAACTGGGCTTCAAGGTTTACAGACTTCTTGCTTACACTTCTTATTTCCGGGTGTGAAACATTGTATTTTTTTTTTTTTTTTCTTTTCCTTAGCCTTATGAGATGTTACTATAATGCTTGTCAATTCGATAAAAAATCACACATGCAACTCATTCATACAATTCAAGTAAAAACTATGTACATAACCTTACATTCACAGGTGATTAAACCTTGGTCAACTTGTAATTATCAAACTCCTCCTTCTGTTTCACAACCTCTGCCACTCCCACTGCAAGTGCCACACCCATTCAGCCCCTCACAGCTGTGGTGGGCGGGTGAGACACACCTGCCTCCTGAAGATGACAGAGGCCTGTTGAAAGTACTAGAGGATTGGATGTGAGGGGCTGAATGGGTGTGACACTTGCAGTGGGAGTGGCAGAGGTTGTGAAACAGAAGGAGGAGTTTGATAATTACAAGTTGACCAAGGTTTAATCACCTGTGAATGTAAGGTTATGTACATAATTTTTACTTGAATTGTATGAATGAGCTGTATGTGTGATTTTTTATCGAATTGACAAGCATTATAGTAACATCTCATAAGGCTAAGGAAAAGAAAAAAAAAAAAAATACGATGTTTCACATCCGGAAATAAGAAGCGTAAGCAAGAAGTCTGTAAACCTTGGAAGCCCAGTTACATCACGATGAATGACGTGTTGGAAGTGTGTTGTCATTGGAGGTTACCATGATCTTTATGGTGAGTGAGTGGTTCTTTCTAATGGTTTTTTCACGAAAAAAATAATTCTTTTTTTTTTTTGCGGTACTGGTAACTGCAAACACATTTCGAGCAAATTTCCTGTCAAAATAATACACTATTTTCTGTTTGTGTTTAAATATTTAATCTGTTTTTCTTGATAATTGTGCTTCTAAAAGTCCTATTACCACATCAAGCCCTGTTCGTAAATTTAGTAATCAATTTCATTCATCTAAAGTGGCAATAATGAGACTCTTGTTTCCTAGGTTTGGTGACCCAGTATCATCATTAGGACATGTACATGTTATATTTTTCTATGAGCTTGTACGAGGTTGTTGCACAAACTCGAATCGTGCCAGTTATATTCCCTTCCTTTCTGGTCCAGTAACTGACTTTTGTAATTTATATTCAGTTTCTCTCGATCTTTTAAAAACGTCAATAGAATTGATGGACTGATTCCATGTTTTTAGCAACAACACCCATTTTCAGAGAACTACTTTCTTTTTGAAGAACTCATTAAAAAAAATCTAGCAAGGAGCAACATAACAAACATGAACTAGTGTAGACTGAGTAATAGGTGTGGTTGCTAGGGCTCAAACTGGCTCAAGCAGCTTTCGACTCAGTGGGAGGCATGAAAATTTTGTCCCGAAACTGGCTCAATCCGCTTTTGATGCAGTGGGAGGCATGAAATGACTTGCCTAGGAAGAGTGTTCATTTCTTTTAACAAAAACGCTTGGGAATCTGAATTCAACATTTTTGTTGGAGTTGTTAACATTGCTCTAAAGAAAAATTTCTGTAGAAATATTAATATATTTTTCATTGTAATGAAAATTCATAAAAATAAATTTCCTTTTGAAATTAAAACTACATTACCTTAATGCAATTATTGCTGGTGATTGGTCTTACATTAAATTGGAACTTTTGTTATATCGGTTTTTGCTCTAGTAGGAATAGATGATTGTATGTGGATTTCAGAAAGGATTACATAGAGCAAACTGGATAGTTTCATGGGTGTCTGAAGAATTGTTGAAGTGGGAATTCACTTAGGTGTATGAAGACTGTATTCCAGAGGTAGAGTTTGTGTTTTATTAAATCATGTTTTAGTTGATTTACCATTTTGTAGGTTGCAGAAAAGCTTGTGTTATTTATGTCTTAATGATTGCATAACATATATTTATGCATGCAGCATAGTGTTATATGTAGGTTGTTGCATACTGGTGATATAATCTTATTGTTTGTGCATAAAAATGAACTACAGTGTAAGTTGTCCAAAACAGTGGGTATAAAATTCAGTTTGAGTGTAAAGAAAGGGAAAACCAAGGATGTGATTTTTGAGCAAGGGACTGTCAGTGTTGGTTATTGGAGCTCAGTGGGCCACAAAGAGTACCCCATATATAGGGGAAAAAAAACTGGTTACATGGTGAAGTTAGTAGGTCAGTAAATTCAGTTTTGAAAGTCACTTAGATTACAAGAATTTCACAGACATGATGGGCAGTAAAAAGAATATAATAATCCAGAACTGCTATGTATGAAAGTGTAATTGATCTTTCTATTATGCATGTTAAACCTGAGTGTTACAGGAAAGACACAGATATTGTCTTTGGGCTGGAGAGATGTCACTTACGAGAGTTTTTATTATTTTTTTATTTTTAACACTTGTTCTAATCATGTGCAGATGTGAAAATGCAAAAGAAAATGTCAGTAGTGTGGTGACAAAATTCTGAGGTGGTTTGGCAACATTGAAAGGTTAAAAGATGGAGTGCTAACTAGCAGTTTATTCAGCCAAAGGGAATAGGAAAAATTAAATGAAGCCAAGAGAATTGTGGGAGGATCATATTCTGGAATGTCTGAAAATAAGGCAGATGTGTGTAAAGTACAAAAAGTCATGTGTCAGGTGCACAATATTCATGTGTATAGTTGTAATTGTGTGGCAAAGTTACTGTAAAGGGAAATGTTGGATTGATCAGTAGAGTAATTAAAGCTTGGTAGATTATGTTACT
Organism: Macrothele yani; assembly: GCA_039090855.1. Lineage (NCBI taxonomy): Eukaryota > Metazoa > Arthropoda > Arachnida > Araneae > Macrothelidae > Macrothele > Macrothele yani. The sequence goes on from CM076990.1 coordinate 215,085,971, forward strand.
TTGAGGAACTAACTTAGGAATTTCAGTAATAGTTTAATGATGTGGTGATGATAAAAATGGTACAAGCTATTCATGAGGACTGGACAGGAATTTCTTTTAGGAACATTTTCTGTGTTCCATTATAAATATTGAAGAGATTGTGTTACAGATTCAGATAAATTGGTAATGGACCAAAGTTTAAAATATACCTGATTTATGATATATTATTAAAATAACCAATCACTTACTTGAAAGATCATGGTCACTTTTTTCCTTTAACACTTCAAGCACGTCAAAGTGTTAAAAGGAAAAAGTGACTCTGATCTTTCGGGTAAGTGATTGGCTATTTTAATAATATATCATTAATGAATTGCACGTAAATATGCGCACTTTGCTGGGGTGTAATACCTTAAAAGTGCAAGTATTATGATACCTGATTTAGCTGAAATTTTTACTTTGAAAGGTGTGATACACTTCTTTTACATTTTTTGTGTAACAATTGTATTGGCATAAAAGCATATTTTTCCGGTGCATGCCAATTTTTTTCTTTTTAAAATGATTCTGCATATCGTTCTGACACTTTTTATTGGATTTTAATTTATTTTTGTGTTTGTTTTTAGCGCATTTGGGCAACATCTGTAAATAGTGATTTAGCAAGAGGTGTTTCAGGAAAAGGTGGAAGTGGACCTGGTGTTAGTATATCAAGGACCGGTCGAGGAGGATCTGTCGACAGGGGTAGGGGACGAGGTGAGTTACATTGGACAAACACTTTATTGGTCCATAATTTGCAGTTTTTTCTTGTTTTTTTTGCTTGAAAACTTGGAAAGTCCTTCAAAATTATGATTATGTTTTCAAAGCCTGGAATATCCTGGAAAAACAGTAATTTTTTTTAAAGCTGTCTTGAAAAGCCTTGAATTTTGACATCAATGCTTAAAAATATATTTGAATTTCTTTTAGGAAATTAGTAATGTAATTATAAATACACCACACTGTGAACACTCAAAAAACGCATATAGCATATTAAATAAGTTTTTTTTTGCGGCGTAGTAAGTTCAAAGCTTTGCCAAGCTTTCGCACTCCACTGGGAGGCTTTTTCAAGGCAATGGTAAACATAAAAATGCAGAGAATTGGAACACGTAAGGAACAAAGATGATTTTTGAAAATAACGTGATTGGCATCACGAGCGTATTACAAAATTTTTTATCACACAATTATACGGTGTGTCGCGATGTGCTTCCCTCTTTTATTAATGCATGCCAAGCTCTTGGTGTCAACCAGGACATGCAGAATACAGCCCTCACCAGAGAAGTCATGCATTCATCAGCTACACCTCTATGGAATAGTATTAGAATAATTGTCCCATTCACAACCTTTAAAGAGACTGCCATCAGGGAAACTGTCAAAATCCTATCCAGCAAACTAGCGTGCAATGATATAGTTTCTACTGAACTGCCAAGAGCTTGGCATGCGTTATTAAAAGAGGGAAGCACATCGCAACACACTGTGTAATTGCGTGATAAAAATTCGTGTAATACGCTCGTGATGTCAATCACGTTATTTTCAAAAATCATCTTTATTCCTTACGTGTTCCAATTCTCTGCATTTTTATGTCTACCATTGTCTTGAAAAAGCCTCCCAGTGGAGTGTGAAAGCTTGGCGAATCTTTGAACTTACTACGCCACAAAAATAAACGGATTTAATACGCTATATGCGTTTTTTGAGTGTTTAGGAAATTAGTGTTACATCTTTTTTAGCACGTCTTTTATAAAAAAAGATCGTGCTTAGATGGACGACAAACAAACTGGTAATCTCTCCAACTATTAGTCCAATTCAAAAAATTATTTTGCATTGGGAAGTTTCAAATGTGCGAAAGATGATCTTTGCATTCCACTTTTTTTTTTTTACGATGCACAATTTCGCCGCTAGAGGGTGTAAATGCAGAAGATATTGAATTCAAAATAAACTTTATTCCATATAGTTGCTTCCAAACATCCGATTGAAAAAAACTCTTTTGTCTTTCGATTCCATTTATGTTGAACACTATTTTAGGTATAGTTACTTTTTCAAGTGACGCATAGATTTTCCGCTAGGGGGCTTAAAAGTAAATTGCGTTTTCCCCAATATCTTTGCTTCTAAACCTTTGATTTGAAAAATTCTTTTTGAACTGGATACAGCTCCTGATAGGAAATGTTTTGCATATAATTTCTAAATATTGGTAAAGAATGGTTTGGCCACCAGGGGGCACAAGTGTTAATATCTGTTTCTGATATTTGCAGCAAAATCTGAGCTAAAATCTCGACTGAATTTTTTTTTCATGGACCGATATCACTCTTGTTAATAAACATTTTTGGAATATTTACTTCTTAAAATAATGCTAAGTATCTCCACCAGGGGGCGTAAACATATAACTTGTTTTTGTCAATATCTCTGCTTCTAAGAGTCCGATTTGAAAAATTTCCTTCTTTGCCGGATAGCGTTTCTGGTGCAAAAAATGGTTTTCATATATTTTCAAAATTCACAAGTAATTCATAGACTTTTATGCTACAGGGCATAAAGGTAAAAATTGCGTTTTCCCCAATATCTCTGCACTTTTAAAATACCGATCTGAAAAATTCTTTCTGTATGGGATACAGCTCCGGATGGGGAAATGTTTGCATATAATTTCTAATAGTTAATAAAGAATGGTTTAGCCACCAGGGGGCGTAAGTGTTTATTTCTGCTTCTATATATTTGCAGCAAAATCTGAGTTCCTGACCAATACCGCTCTCCTCGAAAAACTTTTAATTTTTTTAAATTTTTCGTTGTCTGTTTCTGGGAGATGTATTTGAAAAATTCTTTTCCTTAGCATAGCTTCTTTCATGCATATTTTTTGCCTACAATTTTTCCATTATTCTGAATTCTTCCGCTAAAAGGAATAGACTTATAACATGTTTCCTTCTATATTTCTTCCTTTAACTGATAAGATGTGTGCCCTCCCCATTCTTAAATTCTGGATCTGCCCCTGCTTTATTTTATTATAATTTCAATTCTTATCAATAATAGACTGATTACATGGGAAGTTAGCGCAGAATAGTGATGCAGTTGAAATGACTGATTGAATTAATCATTTTCAGATTGAGGGAAAGGATTTCCTGATAGGCCTTGTGGTAATTGCACTACCATGATTCAGTTTTACATTTTGGGGTATTCTCCATTAAAAACATTAAAAAACATTTTATAAACTGTAATTACTTCAAAAAGTAACTGACCATGATGCTGTAAAGCGTAATAATCATCCTGGAATTTTTTTGTTTATGTCCTGAAAAGTCCTTAAATTTTTACCCCCTAAAAGTGTACAAACCCTGTATATATCAACTTTTTTTGCTTATTGTAAGAATTATGAATAGTAATATGAAAGACATTGTTGTGCCTTTATGGTTTAAACTGCCAGATGGAAGAATTCTTAGTGGAAATGGCCATGGCTGCCCTGGTGGCTGAGTGTTATGAGGTGCAGGCTTCTAACCATTCATCCAAGATGAGTTTGAGTTTGAATCCCAGATGAGGCATGGGTGGTGTGTGTTTGTCTTGTGGCACTGGTGGCTTTAAATTAGGGACTGCCAACCACCTAGAGCCCATTAAGTTGCTGATAATGGTTGTTCTCCCAAACAAAAAAAAAAGACAAAAAGAGCCCAGGCTTTGAAAAAAATTGATGTAAACAAAAGAAATGATTTAGGCGAGAGTGGCTGCTGGACTTCTTCAAGAAAACTTTTTTGCCAAAACTAATTCAGCCACTGACTTCAACTCAAATACACCTAGCCTTTTCTAAATGATTTCCAGGAATTGGCTGTACAGAGGGTGAGTCCAAAATTTTGCAATATTTACATAAACGCATGTGCTGCTGTGAGTATGTCACATGTTTAAACTAGCTCAGGTTGCACACTAAAGTCAGTCGAAAGGGATATAAAGTGGTAGTCGTTGCTGTGAACAGCATTGCATGTTGTCGTGTGGTTGCGATGCCTAAAAGATGAACAGCCACAATCGACTAATTAGGGAACTTTTGCTTTACGAGTTTACACTAGGCCGTAATGCTGCTCAAGCAACATGAAACTTTTATCATGTGAAAGGGGAAGGTTCCGTGGACCACAGCACTGCAACCAGATAGTTCAAGAAATTCCACTCAGGTGGCAGAAACCTCAACGATCCGCCAAGGTCAGGTAGGCCCCAAACCGTGGATTCGGAGGCCTTGCGCCAGGCCGTAGAGGCAAATCCGACAACCAGCATTCGGAGATTATCAGACTAGCTGGGCGTATCACAGACCACTGTGGTTCGTCACTTTCGGGACCTCCCTCAGCAAGGTCTACAGGAGCTGCCACATTTTCGCTCACGAACTGACGCCAGCCGAAGCAAACCGCCGAGTGGAAGCACGCACAAAACTCCTAGAAAACCTGTGTGATGTACATTTCATCAAGAGAATTGTTACATGCGATGAAAAGTGGGTCAATTTCCGTAATCCTAACAAACAACGGCAGTGGTTGAGCCCTGGCCAGCTTCCTGAACCTATTGCCAAATGTGGGTGCTTCCAGCACAAGGTGATGCTTGCTCTGTGTCTGGTGGAATTTCGAGGGGACAGACCATCAACGCCAACCTCTTCTCTGAACAGCTGGAGCGGATGTATGCCGTTTTGGAGGTGAAGTACTCGGCACTGGTGAACAGAAAGCACGCTTTCCCACGGCAGGGCGACGCTCGGCCTCATACTGTGTGAATGACTCGGGCAAAACTCAAGGAACTTACGAGAATCGAACTGATGCCACACCCAGTATATAGTCCAGACCTTGCCCCATCAGATTATTACTTGTTCCAGTCCATGACTCACTTTCTTTGCGGGTGGCACTTCAACAACCAGGTGGTGGTGGCTGCTGAGGTGAAGGAGTTCTCCTCGAAGGACAAGAACTGGTACCACCTCGGAATCGAAGAACTGGCAGACAGATGGCTAAAGACAGTGCAACACGATGGCCTGTACTTTGAATGCTAGTCAGCTTTTGTCGTAAAGGTACGTACGAAAACATAATGCGATCCAAATATTGCAAAACTTTCAACTCACCTTCTACTATATACTGATTCGCAAATGCTGGAAAATATTAATCCCATCGGAAGACGGAATTGCATCCTTTGAAAGTTTCAAAAATGGAAGGTAGATAGAGGGAAGATTTCTCCCATAGTTGTAAATATTTTTGTGCATGATGTTCTTTCTGCCCAGAGTTGAGATATAATTTTATTCAATAAATATTTTGTATTTCAGCTTGAAAATGTAGGAAAAGTTACCAAAAATGGAAGTTGAACTGAGTAAAGATTTCTCTGGTAATCATAATTTTTTTCTTGCAATGTTTCTTCTGCCCAGAATTGTTAGACATCATTTTATTCCATAGATATTTGTATTTCAGCTTGAAAGCATAGGATAAATTTCCAAAAACGGAAGGCAGATGGCGCAACGATTTGTCCCATGTTCATAATACCCCCCCTCTCTTGCAATATTCCTATTCTCCTCTGTTGTTTTTAAATGTTATTTTCATCCATAAATGTATGCATTAAGCTTTATAAGGAATGGGGAAATTTCCCAAAACAGAAGTTACGAAATCGGAAATTTTGTAAGAATTGATGTGTGTTCAAAAGTATTTATCCTCTCAAAGTGCACCATTTATCTAAAATAGTGACATCTTTGATATCAGCATTCATGGTCCTTTGAAAGTTCTTCTATCATGATGGATGAAATTAATTGTCATCTGATGATGGCATAAAAATAAAAAATAAAAAAAAAAGCAAAGAAATCGGAAGGGAAAGATATTAGCTGAAAGAAAAGTTCAGTAATGGATGCTTTGCAGTGGCAATAATTGATTTTGGTTAGTAAAATAACCAAAAATAAAAATACGTGGTATTATATAATAGAATAATAGCTATATACTATACTCACTACTGTTTCACATGTTATATATGTTCTATGCGTTGTGTGCATATTTGCAGCAAAATCATCTTGGCATTTATATATCATATGACTAGGATAATAATATTCCTAGTCATATGATATATAAATGCCAAGATGATTTTGCTGCAAATATGCACACAACGCATAGAACGTATATAACGTGTGAAACAGTAGTGAGTATAGTATATAGCTATTATTCTATTGCAGTGGCAAATTCAACAAAAGACAAATATGGCTGTGGAACTTGCACAGAAGGCAAGGCTTTTGGGCAAGAGGAAACTTGAGCTGATGTTCTAGCTTAATACAATAACAAATAAGAAAAAAAAAAGCTGTGTTTGAAGCAATTTCGTTTAAAACCATTTTATTTTGTTTTGAATTCAGAAATTTTATATTGTGAACACAGTGGTGTGCTCTAGTTAAATATTTACATAAATAAATTACGGTGAGAATGTCGTCTTGTTCCTGAGTTACACAGTTCAGCTTTTTTTTTCTGTGTCAGTTGTGTGTATGGCCATAACATAAAATTTGCATAACATCCAAAATATGGTGGAAATTTGGGAAAAGCACACACTGTTAAACTGGGAAAAGATCTTATGGACTTTAGTAAATTGAAAGACATGAACAAAAGAAAACTGGAAAATATCTCGAAGGAACTGAAAAACTTCAAATTGAGTAAGCAGGAGAAATCTTAACAGTGTGCTTTTTAGAAATATTAAAACAGCACTAGAAACAGGTTTTGCACTACCCCTGGTGTCCTGGAATTTGATTCCCTTTTTTCCAGGCCTGGAAAATCCTTGATTTTTAATAATTTTGTGGAATGCCCTGAAATAGTCCTGGATGTTTTTTTCTGGCAATAAAAAAAATAGGTCAATGTTTGGATTGATTGCATCAGTTTGCTTTAGCTTGCTGTGGTGTTTGCTCGCAATGGCCTCACTTCCTTCCATAGAATGCCCCCGCACGGGGATAACTGGTTTTCCAGTTATTTGGGGAGCGGCGCCCCCACGGCCCGAGCTGATCTTGTGACGGATCATTTTGTCATTTCATCTTGAACGATTACATCACCGAAGGGACAGCTGTTCATCCAGCTGATGGGGGATGGCGTCCCCACGGCCCGAGCCAACATGTACTATATGTGATGATTTTCACATTTTTTATGTTTTTTCACTTTACATGAACCCGCCTCAGTTGTAGGTTGCTGAGGTTGTGATTATGCGCCAGCTCAGGATTTTAGTTTCTCGTTTTCTTTCCTGTCTTCTCCATTTCATGTTTCTTTCTTTGTTTTTCCGAGCTGGTTAGCTAGACCTGCCTGCACGTTTGCCGTGTGCGGTGACCCGTAAGGTGGAAAAGGGGATGCTGGAGGCTGAGGTTTCTGGAGGCCTGGGTGTTGTTGTCGCCAGTTGCCAACACTCCTCTTTGCCCCCTGCTTCACCCTAAACGGGCGGCTGGGAACTAACCCACTCCTAGTCAATGAGGTCTGTGGCCGAGTGGAGCCCATACCTCTAACGGCTTGTCGTCTCGTACGACAGGGTGAGTCTGGGGATAGGGTGGGCATGCCAAAGGGGTGTTCCCCAGGCATGGGAAAGTCTGGGTGCTCGCCGAGCGCATGTCTGCCCTATCAACTTGCTATATCCGCTTGCTATCCCTAGAGTCGTGTCCTGCGTCCACTTGGGCTTGCGGACCTCCGGCTCTCCCTCGTTGGGCTCGATTGTGGGTGGGGAAGTCGGCGGACGAACTCTAAAAACTTTTTATGGCTCAAACTGAAATTTCCCACGAACCTAAAACCAAAAGAGGTATTGAGGAAGGCTTAGCTCCTTCCGCTAAAAAGCATGTGCCCGATTTGCTCGAATGCCAGATTCTTTTTTGTGCACTCATTGGACCCTTCAAAGCCTTTGAGTGCCAAAAGTCCATTTTGGATCCACAAAGCACTGCAATCAATTGCAAGCTCTCCTAAGAGCGTCAAGAAGCTCCAGTCTGGAGATCTTCTTGTTGAGATGTCTACTGTGGCCTACAGTTCCACACTTATCAACACCAGCATGCTGCTCGAGACGCCTGTCAAAATAACACCACACGGTTACCTAAATTCATCTCGAGGTGTTGTCTCCTCTCGGGATCTTATTGATTGCTCTGAGGATGAACTTCTCGAAGAACTGAGGAGCCAACATGTTACGGGTGTGCGACGCATTTCTTTTAGGAGGAATGTCCCATCCTGGAACATTATCTTGACTTTCAACTGCCCTTCCCTGCCTACATCCATCAAGGCAGGGTATCTCCACCTCGAGGTACGCCCGTACATTCCCAACCCGTTGAGATGTTTTAGGTGCCAGTCGTACGGCCACTCTCAGCAGTCATGTAGGAGTTCTCCTAGGTGTGGACGCTGTGGTGCCACAGAGCATCTCCTCTCAGAATGTGTGGCCGAGGCCGAGTTTTGTGTGAACTGCAAGGGTTCACACCCAGCATCAGCCAAAGATTGTCCCAAGTGGAAGGAGGAGAAGGAAATCCAAAGGCTCAAAACAGTGGAAAATATTTCCTATCCTGAGGCCAGAAGAAGAGTGGTTCCCGTTACATCTGATCGGCGATCATACGCTTCAGTGGTGGTTGCCAAATCTACGGTTGCCATTCAGACCGACGTTCAGATCTCCCCTAAATGTCCATTCAATATGGAGGAAATCATCGCAGCCGGACTGGAGGCACTCCAGTCGCGAGCTAGGAGTCTGAAAGCAGCACCCGCCACTTCACCGAAGCAGACTCACTCCAACACCAGCAAGGGAACTCAGGCCACTTCTTCTGGCAAAAACGCCAACACTAACACCAACACCAAGGTAAAGGATAAGAAGAGCATTTCTTCTCCTTCAAAGTCTCAGCCAAACAATCAACGGCGAGCAAATCCCGCCAAGACACTTGGGACAAAGCATTCACCAATCTTGGCCCCTAGTCACACACCACCAAATCTGGGGGAACGCTCACCAGAGGAAATGGAGGCTGACCAAGTTTAACCATTTCCTTTTTCATTTCATTTTTACCCATGGGTTCAATAATTCAGTGGAACTGCCGAGGTTTTCGCACCAGTTTTGATGACGTGAAACATCTGCTTTATTTGTACTCTCCGGTGTGCCTTTGTCTTCAGGAGACAAAGCTTAAACCATCGGACCTGCTTTCAGTTCGAGGCTACAGTGCATTTCGGACAGACCACTCGTCTGGAAATATAGCCTGTGGGGGTGTCGCTATTCTCGTCCCTCACAGGGTTCCGGTATCTTCCGTCGCGGTTTCCACAACTATGCAGGCCGTGGCGGTTCGTATTTCTATGCCTGTGCCTCTTACTGTTTGCAGTGTTTATCTACCACCGGATGAGGATGTTAGCGTCTCTGTTCTGGAGAGCTTGATTGATCAGCTGCCCTCACCCTTCCTTCTTTTGGGTGACTTTAATGCTCATCATCCTTTGTGGGGTAGTGTCAGCGCCAGCGCTAGAGGTCGTCGCATAGAGCCTCTTCTGTGCTCGGCCTCTGTGTGCCTTTTAAACACCGGTGCTGACACTTACTTCCATGAGCCGACAAGATCTTTCAGTGCGATCGATTTGACCTTGGGTTCACCATCGATCATTGCTGACTGGTCGTGGACGGTGTGTAAGGATCTCCACGGGAGCGACCACTTCCCAATCGTCCTCTGGCACCATGCAAACGTGCCATATTCTGCCTCCCGCCCACCTCGATGGAGGATGGATTGTGCCAGATGGGAGGTCTTCACATTGTCCGCGGTGATATCTTCTGAAATGGTGACCCAAGAGTCAATCGACGCAGCTGTACTTAAAGTCACAACTTGTATTCTTCAGGCAGCTGATCTTTCAATTCGTAAAACATCTACGAAGCTCCCCAGAATTCCGAAACCTTGGTGGAACCCTAAATGCGCAGCGGCTAGGAGAGCTCAACACAAGGCCTGGTCTACTTTTCGGCGTTATCCAACCGAGGCTAATTTCGTTGCTTTTAAACGTGCTAAATCCTATGCTCTGTTGGTGCGTCGACGTAGCAAGAGGGAGTCTTGGATCCAGTATGTATCATCTCTTACCTCACGTGCCAATTCGAAAACTGTGTGGGAAAGGATTCGTAAGATCCGGGGTAGCTACAGTTCACACCAGATTGCCATTCTCGAGAGTAACGGCTGCACATATGCTGACGTCGGGGAGATTGCAGATTGTTTGGGGGAGGCGTTTGCCTCCGTTTCGAGTGATCTGGCGTATCCGGCCTCCTTTCATAGGATTCAATCCTCCGCGGAACGCCAGAGAATCTCTTTTGCGCCGTATACCGACACTGGTTATAACTCCCCCTTCAGCATGTGTGAACTTCGGGTGGCTCTGCATCGGTCCGGGGCTACTTCTGTCGGTCCGGGGCTACTTCTGTCGGTCCCGATGACATCCACTACGACATGCTCCGTCATCTCTCCCAGTCGTCTCTCGAGAACCTTTTAATCTTATACAACCGCATCTGGTTAGAACACAGTTTCCCGGAGTCTTGGCGAAAGGCTTTTGTTCTACCTTTTCCGAAGCCTGGCAAGGATCCTAAGTCTCCCTCTAGTTATCGCCCAATTGCTCTCACTAGCTGTCTGTGTAAAGTTCTCGAACGCATGGTTAACTCACGATTAATTCATTTTTTAGAACATCATCAATTACTTTCACCATCACAAAGCGGTTTTCGGCGTCATCGTTCACCTCACGATCATCTCCTGCACCTTGAGACATCTGTGCGCGAGGCGTTCGTGCGTAGGCAGCACCTGGTTTCTGTATTCTTTGACATCGAGAAAGCCTATGATCGTGCGTGGCGGCACGGGATTATCCGTGACCTCCACGCATGCGGATTGCGAGGGAATCTTCCGACCTTAAGGTTGCATTTTATCTGTCACATTGTTCATCTTTCGCATTAATTGTCTCCTCACAAATCTTCCTCCTGCGGTTTCGGCTACTGTGTATGTCGATGACTTGCACATCTTCTGCTCGTCATCGAGCATGCGTTTCATTGAAAGGCAGTTGCAGTCTAGTATTAATCAGATTTTTAAAGTGGCGAATAGCAATGGTTTCGTTCTTTCTCCCGACAAGATAGCGTGTGTTCATTTCTGCCGGAGGCGTGGCCTCCATCCTGACCCCGAGCTGTATTTGGACCGTGCAGCCATTCCAGTTTTGCCGGAGACCAAGTTCCTTGGACTGACCGTCGACCGTGCGCTTATGTTCCGTGTGCACGTTCGGCGGCTAAAGATTTCCTGTCTGCGTGCTCTTTCTATTCTAAAAATCCTTTCGAGAGTTTTGTGGGGCGCAGACAGGATCTCTTTGTTTCGCATTTACCACTCCTTAATTCGGTCGAAACTGGATTACGGCTGTATCGTGTATGGCTCGGCTCGTCCTTCCGTTCTCCGGCCTTTGGACGCTGTTCATCATCAGGCGCTGCGTCTTTGTACGGGAGCATTTCGAACATCTCCGATTCCCAGCCTTTACGCTGATGCAAACGAACCATCGCTTGAATTACGCCATCTGCAGCTGTCTGTCCACTTTTACTTAAAAATTTGGTCTCTCACAGACCATCCTTTGTACGGTGCAGTTTTCCATCCTCAGCATGCTCGTTTATTTGCGAACCGGCCCTTGTGCGTTCCAACCTTCGGTCTTCGTATGGCGGCCGTAGCTCGTGATGCAGGGCTCGACTTGTCGCTTGTTGCAGCGACCAGGGGCTTTGGGGATCCTCCATGGCACCCACTTGGTGTCATGGTTGATACCACCTTTACGTCTTTCGACAAATCCTCAACCCCTGCGTCAGTGTACCAGCAGCTCTTCGCTGAGCACCGTGCCCTCAAAACTGAATACACTCCCATTTTCACTGATGGCTCCAAGATGCATGGAGTCGTTGGATCCGCAGCTGTCTGTGTTGATGACGTGTCAGTAGCGCGGATCCCAGCTGAGGCCACGGTGTTTTCGGCGGAGATGCATGCTGTGTATCTTGCGCTTCTTCATGTTCAGTCGAGTTCTCATCATAGTGCTATGGTCTATACGGATTCCTTAAGTGTCCTGCAGTCTTTGTCATCGCTGGACTATTGTAATCATCCTTTTCTTTTGAACGTACGAGGGCTTCTTCGTTCCTTGCTCGAGGCCGGTGTCCAGATTCAATTCGTCTGGATTCCTGGGCATGTTGGAATCTCGGGTAACGAGTGTGCTGATGCGGCCGCTAGATCTGCTTCCTCTTTGGTCGTCACACCCTTGCCACTCTTTCATCGCGATTTTCGATTTCTTGTTCGTGATCATATCAAACGAACGTGGCAGGGTCTGTGGGACTAACAGGTGGAAAATAAACTGCATCGTATAAAACCTATTCTCGAAATCTGGAACTCCTCATCTCGTCGGAACCGCAGGGAGGAAGTGGTGCTTGCGCGTCTCCGCATTGGGCATTGTCGTTTCACTCATCGCTTTTTGCTGTGTGGCGACACTGCGCCGATGTGTGAGACGTGCAACTGCCGACTCACCGTCACTCATCTTTTGTGTACCTGTGTTCGTTTTCGTGATGTACGTTTTCATTTCTTTCATTCTCATTTGTTGAACGAGGACGTCGCTACACTGCAGCGGCTCCTCAATGACCACTGCAATACTGTTGTTGTTTTTTCATTTTTTAAACAAATTGACTATTTTAAACGTATCTAGATTTTAGCCCTGTCATCATACTCATTTTTCAGTTTTACTGAATCAGCTAGATAAACTGATATATCTTTGTATCATGTTTTTAGTACTGTTTGTTTCATTATCTTTTTTAGCCCTTTCATCGTTCTCATTCTTCAGTTTTATTTGATCAGCCATATTTTAAGCTTCATCGCACGTTTTTAATACTGTTTGTTTGCCTGTCTGTCCTGTAGTTTTTACCGTATTCATTTCCATCTTTCACTTTTACCGCTTCATCCTGTTTTTAGCCTTGTGTACGTGTTTTATTGATTTTGTTCTCTTTTGATGTCTTTTGTTTGGCGCTCTTTGGCCAACCATGGCCCTTGCGCCAATAAAATCAATGAACCAACCAACCTTCCATAGAATGCAGAAACATGATGTAATTTCTTTCATCTTATGTGATGCTTCAGTGGAATAAGTTTGAGTGCCATATTTCCAGTGACATTGGTGTGTGGTCTAGGAGTTGTGTGCAGTTGGGGTCATAACAGCGTGTAGAAACTTTCCTGTGGGTCCAAGATGGCCCTTCCTTCCAGCACGTGCTTTGCTTGCTGGAGGAGATAACAAAGCTATACAAATTTGGCGTTTACAGCTTCCCCTAAAAATTATTGATGCTGACACTCCTGATAGTAAATATATAGGATCTATAAAACGTACACTAGCAACAAGACTGAATGAACATAAATACGCCGTAAAGAATGGACTTAAAAATTCTGCATTGTCTCGACTCGTGTGTGATGGCCTGCACTATCCAATTTGGAATGATGCTTCCATCATCGTAACATCTAGTGCTGTTTCTTCATTGCTGTTCACTGAGAGCCTTGTAATTGCTACTCAGAGACATTTATGCTGTAATGACAATGTTCCAGTATCTGTACCTACAATCTGGAAACTATTTACAGTTCCGAATACGAGGCAAACTGAGGACGAAATCACTTAATCTCGATTTCTGCTATAGTGCTCCTTGTATCTCCTGATGAGAACAACACAATTCATTTAGTTACCTACTAACCTTCCTTTATTTTTACAATGCAGTATTTTATGTTTACCTGCATTCTATTTTCTTTATTTCATGATACATGCCACGTCGTTTGACAATTTGATGCCACGTGACATTGTCATATTAATATATGATATCTATATTATGTTCACGTAACACTTTATTTAAACTTATTCCTTCTTCTGTATCTGATGATGGGTTCTAAGGATACCCGAAAGTTCTTATACAATAAAACCTTTAAATTCAGCCAACAAATTTAAATTTGTATTGTGAGTTTCTTGTTATTAAGATCGTGCATTGAAGGCAACTACCTCGATTACTTTGGTTTTTCCTTTGCGTGATATTTTTTTAAAAATCCACGAAACCATGATCCCACTGTGATCCCATTATGAAACTTTCCACAAATGTTGCTAAAATATAAAAATTTGTGTGTGAATTTTTTCAAAATTAAAAAAAAATTAGGTTTTTGAGAAATTCAAGGTCAAATATTGTATCAGAATGACCTTGAAATTAAAAAGTGTCCGAAGCTAGCAATGTTACATATCATATGAAAGCTTACAAAATAAGCTACAAAATGGTTCTTACCCCACCCAACCTTCTATCTCATTTCTAGCTTGAGTAATAATTTATTTTATAATTACACGTCAGCTGAAAATTGCATTTTTTTTTAAGATTTCAGAGGGCCATAACTTTAAAACTACTGCAGACAAAAATCTAAAAATTACAGAGTCACCACCATATTTCAACATCTCTGCAATTATGCCATCAACTTCCGGAGTCTTACCATTCTGAAGAGATTTTAGAGTTTTACTCACCTCTTCTCTTGGGATTCCTCCTGTGCTTCCATCCTTCACTGTGACATGATCTGCTTAGCTGCATCAGAATCACTTTTGCTTTCTTGATCTGATAACTCACAAAAGTATTCACCCCATCTTTCACTTATCTCATTGGGCTCCCATATCATTTCCCCGATCCTATTCTTCACACAGCTTACAACTTTGTTTCCCTTATTTTTCCTGAGTCTCATGTACTTCCAGAAAGTCTTTCTATCTTTCCAAAAAGCCAATTCATGCCTTTCCACCTTCTCCTTCCTATCTTTTGCCTTACTCTGGTGGACCAGCTTAGCTGCTTCATGCTTCTTACAGCAGTATTCACCCACAAAAACTCTACCTTGCTACATCCCCAAATAGGCATCTTTTTTTCTCTTTACTGCCTCTTCAATCTCACTGTTCCATTAAGCATCACGACCCCTGTTGTGGTGCCACAGACCTCATCAGCAGCAGTGAGAACACAGTTCTTAAAACATTCCCACTTCTTTTCTACATGCCTTTTACATGACTTCAGTTCCTTAAGTCGTTCTCTGAGTAAGTTAGAATAATGCTGATGATCTTCAGAGAGCCTTTCAACCTTTATTCTTTCCATCCTGGGCCTCTTCCTATTCCTTTTCCTCCAACCAACATTAAGTTTCACTCATGACACTACCAAGTAATGATCCAAGCCAACATCCGCACCTCTCATCACACGATGGTCCACAACTAAGTTTTTCAGACGCTGATCGTAAACAACAAAATCTATCGCACTCTTTTGACCAAGAGTATGATTTTCCCAAGTATATTTATGGATATACTTGTGGGGGAAAAATGTATTAGATACACACAAACCATTCTCAATGCAGAGGTTAATTAATCTTTCATTCATACAAGGATCATTAAACTTACCCAGAACATTGTCAGAAATTGCATTCTGCACACCTACTCTAACATTGAAATTCCCTGCTGTAATAACTTTCTCTTTATCACCGAACTGGCTCAAAACATCTTTTAGGTCATTCCAGAAATCTTCCTTCTTATAATTAGGCAAATCTATGCCATAAGCGAATTCTATGGAAGAAATATTCTTCTCATAATATGTGGAAATAGGTCAGAATTGTTAGCACAGCAGTCAGACATCTCTGAATTGCCTATATGTACTGTTCATCACATAACATTAATCACATCAAAAGACTTGAAAATTACATCACCCTGGAGCGGGAACTGAATCCGCATCTCCTGATTTCTGTTTGAGCATGCTATCCGGTACCCAATGCAAGCAATTCAGAGATGTCTGATTGCAGGGTTAACAATTCTGACCTATTTCTACGTATTATGAGAAGAATATTTCTTCCGCAGAATTTACCCAAGAAACTGGGGATTTACTTAACTATGCTGCTAGGACGCAGAATTTGCTTTGACTGGCAAAAATCAAGGACTATTCTGATTCTTAACAGTCTGGTTTGAAAAACTCTTTTCTTTGTTGGACAGTGTATCTCGTGCAAAATGATTTGCATATGATTTCAAATTTTTCTAAACATATGAGTTTGCCACTAGAGGGCATAAGTCACAAATCTATTCACAGCATATTTGCAGTAATATCTACATGTCTAAAAACCTGATAAAAAAAAAAAAAAAATCCATGTTCTGATAATACTAACTCTGAAAACATTTTATGTGCATTTCCTGCCCAAAATAACACAAAATTTTCCTGCTAGGGGGCACAAATGTTTAATTTGTTTTTCTCAATATCTCTGCTGCTAAAAGTCTGGTTTATAAAAATTATTTCAACACTAGCTACCATTCATCATGTGTACTCGTGGATTGTTTGTATTTCACAATTCTGGCACTAGGTAGTGGTGTTAAGAATCAGGTGGTGTTAGTGTGCATTTCTGTTTGCAGCTGTAACTTTGCTTCTAAAAATCGTATTGAATAATGCCTTTTTTTTATTGTATGCTATTTGCTACAGTGAAGATTGGGAACATTACCCTCTTTTTAAAAAGTGCCCAGTTTTCTAGCTAAGGACTAACTGTCAAAACTTCTCACTATTTTTGCTCTGAGAATGCGTTTTTGAAAAATTCTTTTTTCGTAGCATAGCTTTTGCCATAATGAATAACTTTCACATAATTTCTACTTGAATTCCATTATTCTAAATTCTGCTGCCACTGGACATCAGCATATGTTTTTATGTTAAAGACTATTCAATTCTAAAAATCCTTTTGAAAAATTCTGTTTTGGTAGGTTACTCTTCATTGCGAAGGGTATTTTGCACCCATTTTCTAGAATGAATAAGTTATGTCTAGCTATATTGTACATATCTTTTTCTAATTGCTCAATTTTAAAATCCCATTTTGCCTCTGATGCCTTCTGCTATGAGAAACTTTGCATACTCAGTTTGCTACTTTTCGTAACACACTTCTCAGCTGCTAGTGGGAGTAAGAAGCTATTTCTAATTGTAGATGTATTATCGATTGTAGTTTTTTTGTTTTGTTTTTTATCTTTTGTAGCCAGTTCTGTTCCTTATTAATAACCCTGCTCACACTGCATGCTTTAAATTATGCGTGTTTTTCCTGGGTGGTGTAAACATGATGTTCTTCCTAACTGAATTTTTAGGTTTTCTAAGAATCTACTTTGATTAATATATATCAAATACGTGGAGATAATGTAAATGGACGATGTCATCGCTCTTTCCACGTTCTTTTTTAAACAACGCATAGCGACTGAAAAATTGTATTTGAAATATTTGTTTGAAATATTTGTTTTGTGCTGGAAAGGATTCGAAAGGCATGCTTATTACAACTGAATATTCAATGTCATCTTTGTCGTTTGTGCAGGTGTTTTCATTGTAGCCAAGAATGTCAACCTTGCTGGAGGCTTTTAACTTCCATACTGCCATTGGCTGTTGCTTAGCTACAGTATTACCTTCCCATTGAAGTTTCAGTCTCTTCTGTCACCCTTTTGTTACTCTTCGTGAGTGCCTGCCTTTTAAAATACTGTTCCCTTTTCTGTTGCTGCTGGTTTTCTTTTTTTTTTATATTTCAACCTGCACTTAAAATGGGCTTTTATTTGCATTTTTTGATACATTTCAAATTGTTTTAAGTATGGATTAAAATGAATGGACTGTTTATACAAGTGTTCCATTATCTTATCAAAAGACTAAATGCATATGATATGGATCTAACATGGAAAGCCTGGCAAAAACTGTAAAGGGACTTGTAATGAACTGACCCCCAAGAAAACACAATAGGGAACAGTAGGAGAAACCTCAACTGAAAGGTGAGGCTGCTGCTAAGGAACAATTTGTGGTAGTAAAGATGGGCAGCCTCTCAGAAGGTTACATCCTTTACTGTCATAAAAGAAACACTTGAAAGATGTTCTATTTTTAAGTAGGTAAAAAGATCAGTGAATCATACTTCTACGGATGCTGGTTTTAAGTTATGAATGACCATGTTTGCACCATACTTTGAATTATGTATTCTGAAATACAGTGGAGTATTTAGGTGTCAACAAATGTGCAAAATTAGTTATGTGCTATTGGATGCTACAAGCAGACGTGCCAACTCTCCAGATTTAGGCGGGAGACCGGAATTTCAGTCCTTCATCCCGCCCTTCGGATGAATGTCAAATTCTCCTGGTTTTCACCGAGAATCAGCCGTTAGGATGGTCGAAATTCCATCAACCACCATGATTTTGAACCGCCTGTGAAATCTTTTACTTTCTGCGTCGACGCAAAGCGGCATTACAGTCATCAGTTTCGTACTTTTCCTCTCCTCCTATCTGCAAAAAAAAAGCTGCTCTAGTGGCACAGTGGTCTAAGCTCTGGCTTCCGACCGATCGCCCGAGCTGGGTCAGAAAAAATTTGCTTAAAATAAAATTGCTCCCAGTCCGATTGTCATACGACGCCTTCGGCAAAGAGCTTACCCGCTCTGACATTAGAAAGACAAGAAGGGTCAGTAATTGATTGACAAATGGGAGCTACCCTGCCTTCTCCTCGCAGTTCAGTGTTTCTACCCCTTGCCTCGGCAGAACCGTGCGTATTATAAACAGTTGAGTTTCGACGAATTAATTTAATGACAAAAGAGTCGTTACAATTGGCCTTGCCTTGTAACGAAAGGTGATGTTAGTACGATGCTTTTTGTCGTCTTTGCCTTCGCGCGCAACCTAAAGAAGAAACAAAAACAGTTGGCTGCTATTTTATTCGTAAAAAAACAACATGTGGGCTATTTTATGTTTTTATTATCTTGAGGAATTGACATACCTGAAAATGAATTTCAGTAGGGAGAGGGGGTGTTGATTTTGGCACTATTTTTTTTTTCTCCATGACTTTTAGTGGACCAATAATACTACTTCTGGAAAATTGTTTTTATGTCTGGAAAATGTCGATAAAAAATAGCGCTCATGTGATTTTTATGAGCTGTGAAAATCTCCCAATTTTCAGATTTTGAAGGTTGGCATGTCTGTACGAGGTAAAAATGAACCAGACTACTAGTTCTGCAATTCATTGGCTGTTGCGTAATTTTAGATCAATGAAATCGATTCTGTACAGATCAGAAATTTTAAAGAATAAATTTTTTTACCATGTTTCTCCTCTTAATGGTTGTAATAAAATAATAATTATAAAAATAAAGACTAACACTGCAGTTTGTTTGAAGGTAAGTTTCTTACTACAGTGGATCCCACTTAAGAAGTTTTATTTTTAGAGTCCCGATTTTTTTTCCATAGTGCTCATGTTAATTTTTCCCACTTAAGAAGTAACGATGTTTCAAGTTTTCCTGTTTAAGAAGTTGTAAGTGTCACAAGTTTCTTAAGTAAAAACATATGATTTTGGAACTCGTCCAGCAGATAAGTACATGTCAAAGAAGTTGGGAGGAAACGTTTCTTTGTTCTCCCCGTACATGTAGTAAGCGAAGCCCCTGCCGGCTTCCCACAGTCAACGCAGGGGGTCATGTTTACACCCCCACTTCTTCTGCATCTGCCCTTTGTGTAGCACAATCGCCTTATCTTTGGGGCTGGAAAAGAAAACACCTGCTGAAAGTTAGTCATTCTGTCAGAGTTGGGCTGAGATGTTGCACCTCGCATACATGGAGTTAAACGTTTAGTTTTATTGTTGAAATACGTAGCTAGAAATCTGGCATCTAAAGGCATCGAAAGAAAAGCTTTATCTGTGGAGAAACGAAACATTATTACGAAAGTTGATGAAAACCCGCATTTAACTAAGGTGCAGATAGCAAAAGAACTAAATTTACCTGTCGCAACCCTCAACGGTATAGTGGCAAAACGGGACACTGCTTGCAAATGCTTTCCATTCATTAAAAATAAAAAAAGATTAAGAAGGGTAAATACGAGGATGTCGAAGAAAAACTTCTTGTGTGATTTAAATAAGCAAGAAACGCTAACATTCCGATCAACGGGACAATTCTTCGTGAGAAAGCAGAAGAGATTTCCAAGAAATTAAATGTTGAATTTATCCCTTCCAATGGATGGATCAACCGTTTTAGGAAAAGAGTACGACTGACTTATATAACTGTTTGTGGAGAATCAAAAAATGTTAACGTCGAAGAAGTGGACGATTGGAAATCTAATGTTTTACCAGAACTGTTATGAGCATACGAAGCAAAAGATGTTTTCAACGCTGACGAGTGTGCTTTGTTTTACAACCTTATTCCTGACAAGACCTACTCTTTCACAGGAGATAGCAGCCACAGAGTCAAAGTAAATAAAGAAAGATTGACAGTTCTGGTAGGAGCTAATATGGATGGAACAGAAAAGTTGCCTTTTTTGGTCATTGGAAAATCGAAGAATTCGAGGTGCTTCAAAAATGTGAAAACTTTTCCATGCAATTACAGAAATAGCAAAAATGCATGTATGATAGTTCAGATTTTTGAAGACTTTTTAATGGAGTTTCAGAAGAAAATGGCCAAAGAAATTAGTAAAGTTTTGTTATTTTTGGATAATTGCACAGCCCATATAAGAACATGGATCATCTGGAAAATGTAAAAGTAGTTTTCCTGCCACCTAACTCGACTTCAATGTTACAACCAATGGACCAAGGAATAATTAAAACCATGAAACAATTCTACAGGAAATGTTTAGTTTATTGGCTACTGCAGAAGCTTGAATCAGACTCAAGTTACACCAGATGTACACTGAAATTGAATTTATTATAATAGATGCTATGCATTTTATTGTTTCTTCATGGGAAAAGGTATCTTCAACGATCACAAATTGCTTCAGGAAAGCTGGTTTCAACGCTGATGAGCGTAGTTTTTCTGATGAAGAAAACAGTCATACAATGAAGCTTGGGAAAGTTTGCAAAAAAAAACTAAACTTCAAATCTTCCTTTGAAGAGTTTGTAAATGTTGACAAAGATGTTCCCACTTTTGAAACGCAAAATATCGACGATATTTGCGTCATCGAAACGCAAGAGGACAATGAACCAGAAGCGCAAAGAGTGCAGGCCAGTTCCAACTTCAGCTGAAGCTGGTAAAGCATTAGAAACTTTTTTGCCGCTTTATAGAAATCGACGAATTTGTTCCAGCGGACATAATGAGAAATTTGAGGGAAATGGACACGTACTTTGTAAATCTAGCGGAAAAAAGGAAGAAACAAACGCTTTTAGATCAGTATTTTTGTAATCCTGTAGCATAATAAATGTAGCTTTCAATCCTCATACTCAAGTTTAAACGGGTAAGTTGTGAAATTTTTTGTTACTTTAAAATTAACTAAAATGTAGTTTCTGGATTTAATCTATGCAACATTTTTAATCGCTAAAGTCTTACAAAACCCAATCAGACACTTCCCGTTTAAGAAGTTTTCCTCGCTAGGTCCCAACGAAAACTTCTTAAGTGGGATCCACTGTATTTAGTACAATGGCTGTTCCATAAAAACTGAAAGTAAAATCGCACAAAATGAATAAATATAGGTACAACAAAATATATGTTATTCTTTCTCAAAGTGTTTTCCCTCGGATGATATGCAATGGTTCCATCGCTCAGCCCACTTTTCAAAGCATGTGGCGAAGGCATTTTGTGAAAGCTACTTTAGCGACCCCTGTACAGCTTGAATAACATCAGCATCTGTGTTGAACGTTGAGCCACGGAACTTCTTCATTGTTGGAAACAACCAGAAATCGCATGTGGCGAGGTCAGGACTGTAGGCAGGCTGTGGCATGATTTTAATACTACATTTCGTAAGAATCTGTTGAACACAAGCAGCCACATGTGGGCGGGTGTTATCATGATGTAGGGTCCACTTGCCCACACGTTCCGGTCAATTAATCGATATGTGTTTTTGCAGACGCTTCAAGACTGAAATGCAATACTCAGCATTGACAGTAATTTGTGGAGGAATGGCATGCTGGTAGACTAAGCCTTTATGATAAAAAGAATTTTCATAACCACCTTCCCAGCTGATTTGGCTTGGTGGACATTTTTTGGAGGAAGCGAGCCTGTGTGTTTCCAGACACTCATTGCATGCATTGTAAGGGGGTCGAAATAGTAGACCCATGTTTCATCAGCAGTTATTACTGTGTTTAGAAAATTTGGATCCTTTGCAATAATTTGTTTCCACTCATGATACACCTGAACTCTGGCTAACAATTGTTCTCTTGTCAGGTAATGAGGTACCCATCTGAAACACACACGATGCAACAGTAATTTGCTGCATAGAATGTGGAATGCCAACGTTTTTGAAATATTAGTTGATGCCGCTATGTCTTCGTATGTCATTCTTCGATCTTCTTGCAGGATTACTCAAACAGTGTTAACAGTACACTCCGTAACAACACTTTCAGGTCGACCAGGCCTAGGAGCGAGTTCTGCTGACAAATGCCCATTTTTAAAATCATGGTGCCATCTAAAAATCGTTGACTCACACAAACATTTATCTTTGTAAGCTTTTTTCATTAAATCAACTGTTTCTGGAGCCACTTTACCCAAATGATAGAATTTTATTACAGAATGCATTTCACTTTTTAACTCTGAATCACTCACCTCCATAGCTGTATGGCGAAATGCTGATGTACCTTAAACTACTGCGCAATAACAAAACCAGAATTGTCTGCCATGGCTAATAACTGTTGCCATATATACTTCCTTAATTTAGTTAGTCGCCTGCGTGGTTATTTTTTCCCTTCGCACTGTTGCTAACTAAAAACAAGAAAGATGACACCGAATTTTCTGGTGTAATAAGCATGTCTTTTGAATCCGTTCTGACGCAAATTAAATTTATCAAAGCTATTCAAAGTGAATGGAGCTGGTATGGAAAACAATAGTATCTGACGGAAGAAAGAAGTTTTTCAATCGGGTTTTAATCCCTCAGATATTGCTGTAAACGGAATCGTGAGCTTATGCCCTCTGGTTGCAGACTTGTGTGTTGAGAAAAACATGAATTTATATGAGAAACATTTTGCACTGGAAACGCTCTCCAACACACAAAGAATTTTTCAAATCGGACTCTTAGAAACAGAGATATCGACAAAAAATAAGATGTGACTTTACATCCCCTGGTGGGAAAACCATGCATTATTTTAGGAAGAAAGTATTCTCAAAAGGATTTTCCATATGAGCGGTATCGGTCCAAGAAAAAAACAAACTTAGTTGAGTTTTCAGGAGCCCAGATTTTGCTACAAATACATCAGAAGTAGAAATTAACGCTTATGCCCCCTGGTGGCCAAACCATTATTTACCAAACATTAGAAATTATGTGAAAAATATTTTCCTTCAGGTCTTGTATGCAATACAGGAAGAATGTTTCAAATCGGAGTTTTAGAAGCAGAAATAATGCAGAAAACGCAATTTACCTTTGTGCCCCTAGCGGAAAGTCTATGGTTTACTTGAAAATATTGAATTAATAAGAAAAAGATTTTGGTTTGGAAACACTATCCAACAAAGAAAGGTATTTTTCAAATCGGTCTTCTAGAAGTAGAGATATTGACAAAAATAAGATATACACCTACGCCCTCTGGCGTAGAAACCATGCATTATTTCAAGAAGGAAATGTTCCTAAAACGTTTGTCGACATCAGTAGTATCGGTCAACAAATTACTTTTTTTTTCAATCGAGATTTTGGAAGCTCATATTTTGCTGCAAATACATCAGAAGCAGAAATTAAGACTTACGCCACCTGGTGGACAAACCGTTTTTTACAAAAATCATAAATTATATGCAAAGGATTTCCCATCAGTATCTGTATCCGGTGCAGAAAGAATTTTTCAAATAGGAGATTTAGAAGCAGAGATGTAGGGGGAAAGCAATTTACCTTTACGTTTCTGGCGGAAAATCTATGAATTACTTGAAAATTTTGAAATTATATGAAAAACATGTCACACTGAAAACACTATCCAACAAAGAAGAAATTTTTCAAAGCGGACTCTTAGAAGTAGAGATATTGACAAAAATAAGGTATACATCTACGCCCCCTGGGGGAGAAACCATGCATTATTTTAAGAACAAAATGTTTCTAAAAGGTTTGTCGACATGAGTACCATTGGTCTACAAACGACGTTTTTTTCAATCTAGAATTTAAAAGCTCATATTTTGCTGCAAATACATCAGAAGCGGAAATTAAGGTTTACGCCACCTGGCGGCCAAACCATTTATTTTAAAAAAATTAGAAATTATGTGCAAACTATTTCCCATCAAGAGCTGTGTCCGGTGCAGAAAGAATTTTTCAAATCGGAGATTTAGAAGCAGAGATATAGGGGGAAACACAATTTACCTCTACCCCCCCCCCAGCGGAAAGTCTATGAATTACTTGAAAATTTTGAAATTATATGAAAAACGTGTCACACTGAAAACACTATCCAACAAAGAAGGAATTTTTCAAATCGGACTCCTAGAAGTTGAGATATTGACAAAAATAAAATATACATCTACGCCCCTGGCGGAGAAACTGTGGGATATTTTAAGAAGAAAATATTCCAAAAAGGTTTATCGACGTGCATGGCATCAGTCCACGAAATAATTTTTTAATCGATATTTTAGAAGCTACGATTTTATGGCAAATACATCAGAAGCAAAAATTAACACTTACGTCCCCTGGTGGCTAAAGTATTCTTAACCAAACATTTAAAATTATATGCAAAAGATTTTCCATCACGAGGTGCAACCGCTGAAGCAAAAATGTTTCAAATCGGAGTTTTAGAAGAAGAGTTATCGGGGAAAATGTGATTTACTTGTACGCCCCCAGTGGAAAATCTATGCGTAATTTGAATAAGTAACTATATCTAAAATACTCTTCGACATAAATGGAATCGAAAAATAAAAGAATTTTTTAAATCTGATGTTTAGAAGCAAATATGTGGAATAAAACATATTTTTTAATTCGACATCATCTGCATTTATGCCCTCTAGCGGCGAAATTGTACATTGTAAAAAACAACGAAATAAAGGATCATCATTCGCATGTTTCAAGCTTCCCAATGCAAAAAGAATTTTTAAAATTGGACTAATAGTTGCAGAGAATTGCTTTCCCCCTACATCTCTGCTTCTAAATAGTGTGGGTACAGACAGACAGACAGACAGACAACATAAGCACTATCTTTTTTTACAAAAGACGTGCTAAATGAAATTATCTGTTTTTATGAACGACCTTCGTATGTCTATATTAATGCTTACAAATTGCTTAAAAGCCCAAACAGTGTTAACAATATGCTCCGTAACAACACTTTCAGGTCGACCAAGCTTAGGAGCGAGTTCTGCTGACAAATGCCCTTTTTTGAAATCATGGTGCCATCTAAAAATTGTTGACTCACCCAAGCGTTTATCCTTGTAAGCTTTTTTCATTAAATCAGCTGTTTCTGGAGCCATTTTACCCAAACGATCGCAGAATTTTATTGCACAATACATTTCACTTCTTAACTCTGAATCACTTGCCTCCATAGCTGTATGGCAAAATGCAGACATACCTTAAACTACTGCACTGTTGCCATAGATACTTCCTTAATTCAGTCAGGCGTCTGCGTGATTATTTTTCTTCGCCTGCCAACTCAAAAAAAAAAAAAATGCTCTCAGTTTTTATGGAACGATGTTTGTATATCTATTAAAGCTTGCAAATTATTTAAAAGCATTAGTTATGAGTTTTTGGTGGATTTTGCCAGTTTGTGATGGTTTAAACCAGTTTTAGATGCTCGTCACGTCAAAAACGCAACCCTGGTAGCAACCTCTGTAAACATTTTCAGCTCTGATTTCTTCGTCCCGGTTCCCTTTTTAAAGCACGTGCGAGTCGTTTCCGATTTTCTGTTAGGTTACAAGCTGTTTGGAGACATGGGCAGACACGTAAGTTTGAACGTGATGTGGACGAAGGTTGCCAAGAGAACCCAACATGCTGAGTGGTAAATCAGGTTACCAGTTTCTTTGCCACTACAACCCCCTCCTTTCCCCCCACATGTCTCCCATCCTCGATCGCCCATGGCCATTGAATGGCTGACACAACCATGACACTCCCGCCAGCTGTCGATCAATGAGTACTTCTGTGTCTGGCTGATGGTGCATTTATGTCGATTTTCATGACTTCTAGAGTTTCATCTTAAAGCAGCAACTGTCCTCTCATCCTCACTTTATGGTTTAGAGGCAAAAGGAATGCTGCTGAACCAGTTTAGAAAGAGAAGTGGAGAGAGCATTCTCATGCATGGTTTCTCTTTCACTCAGTGTTCCTTGACTTCTTGTACGTAAAATGAGCTTGTTGAAGTGAAAACAGTTCTTTTTGGAAGGACAGAAAAATATCATCACTGAAGTATATTCTGGAAGTGAAAAAGGAGATGTTACCAAAAATTATGGCATCAGTTTAACTCTTTCAATGTTTCAGAAAGATCATGCGAAAATTGAAGTTCAACCGCTGAAGCTGGTTATCAGGCCCAAGAGAAAAAGAATTCGGCAGGCACAACTTCAAAATATCAATTTGTCCATGTTCACATGATTTCCAGATGCTCGTTTGTAGGGTATACTAATCAGTGGGCCTCTAATTTGTCAAAAAGCTTTATAATTTGTCAAAACTCTTGGGCATGATAATTTTAAGGACAGCATTGTATTGGCTCAATTGGTTTAGAGAAAGATACAGTGTTGTATCAAAAGTGATTTGCAGTGAGGCAGGTGATGTACCCATGGAAACTGTCAGGGAATGGAGAACCAGAGAAGTGGCAAAACTTATAAGCTCTTACAGTCCAGATGATGTGTTTAATGCAGTTGAAGCAGGAATATATTTTTCCAAATTGAGCCAAATAAAACTTTGGCTCGTTAAGGAGACAGATGCATAGAAGGAAAAGATCCACACAATGTCTTACTGCACTTTTCTGCTGCAGTCAGTCAGGAACTGAAAAAAGAAAAGTCTTAATTGTTGGCAAATCTTTCAAGCCTCATTGCTTGAAAAATGTTCACTCACTGCTGTACAAGTACACAACAAGGAGAAAAGCCTGGATGACAACAGACATTTTTAATGATGGTCTTGTCAAGTTTGATGCAGAAATGAAAAGGAAAAAAAGAAAAATTACTCTTTTCATTAATAATTGTATACCTCATAATGAGCCCCCAACTTTAGACTGCATTCATGTTGAATATTTTCCACCAAACTGCACCGCTGTTTTACAGCCTTGAGATCAAGGAATCCTAAGAACTGTGAAAACTCACTATCGAAGCCTGCTAATGAAGAATATTTTTTCATGGGATTGAAAGAACTGGCCAAAGACAAGCAAATGTAAAGTAGGCTATGGATATAATCAATCAGTGCATCATCATATATAATCAATCAATGCAGCATCATATATACACTGCTTGCCACCCAAAATGCAACACCAAGAAGGAAGCATCCGATTGGCCTGAAATTCGCAGCATGCGTCGCCCGCGAGAGGACATGCAAACGATTAGCATTGCAGGGCATGTGTAAATCATGTGCGTCCAGCACACCACCGAGAAGCACTACTGTATAAGAAGGGTGCACAGAAGGCGGGGTGTAAATAGTGGAAATGCATTTGGCTGCCGGACCTGTGTGTGGGAAGTTTCCTGATGCCCCGTCGCAGAATACGGCAGTCATTCCAGCACGTTTTGGAGCTCAACAGAGGACGAATAGTGGCTTATCGCGACAGTGGTTTATCGTACCGAGACATCGGCGCCCGTGTGGGACGACATCCAGCCACAGTGTGGCGAGTATGGATTTGGTGGGTGCAGGAGGGACGAACGGACCGACGTGAGCAATTGCCGCAGCTGGGCACACCACCGAACGAGAGGACCGGCATGTTGTGCGGCGGGCATTGACGGCTTGCACCACCACATTAGGAACGTTAGCGCAAGAATTAGGGTGTGTTGCGCTACAAACTGTGTCAGCATGTACTGTTCGACATCGTCTGCCGGAGCGGGGAATTGTCGCACGGCGGCCATTGCTCCGAATACCATTGACGTTACACCACCGGCGAGTGCGGCGGCAGTGGGACGTTGAACGCCACACCTGGACTACGGAATGGCACGACATTGTTTTCTCCGACGAATCCCGCTTCTGCCTGCAACACCACAATGGTCGGATCCGTGTGTGGCGGCACCGCGGCGAGAGACTGTATGACGGCCTGCATTATGCATCGCCATACCGGTCCGTCGCCTGGCGTTATGGTTTGGGGCGCAATTGGATATGACACCCGCACCCCTCTGGTACGCATCGCCGGTACACTCAACAGCCACCGCAATACCTCCGACATTTTGGAGCCTGTAGTCCTCCCTTATCTGCAGGACCTGCCAGCGGCCACGTTTCAACAGGACAATGCGCGCCCGCACATGGCACACATAGTGCAGCAATTCTTCACGGCCCACCAGGTGTCACTGCTGCCGTGGTCCGAATGTTCTCCCGATATGTCTCCCATCAAACACGTCTGGTCGCTGATCGGCAACCGAGTGGCCTGGCAAGCACCACCCGCAGTTACGCCTGATGAACTGTGGCAACGTGTGGAAGCAGCCTGGACCGACATACCCGAAGCCCACATCCAAAGCCTCTTTCGTTCGATGCCGTGGCGTGTAGCGGCCGTTATTGCCAGCCATGGGGGCCACACGAACTATTAATATCTGCGTGTTCCGCAAGTTGCACGGGCATGTAAGCTCAATGGTTTCATCTGTGTATCTGTTGTTATGTCAGGGTTCCCACGCCACCTGGAAAACCGGGAAAACCGGGAATTCTCAGGGAATTTGAAAATTGTTCCAAAAATCAGGGGAAAACTCAGGGAAAATCGTGTTTTTCCGTAAAAATCAGGGAATTTCTTATCAGGGAACTGAAAAGTCAGGGAATTTTTTATTTTGCCAAAAAAATATTTTCTTTCAGACTTTTGTAGAATATATTTTTTTCTGTATTGCTAAGTTTTAAAATAATTCCGAGTTGTTTTATCCTTCGAGGCAACCCACCCACCGATTAAAGTGCAGCTGTGCTGGTGAGTGCGTCTCTTCGCGGTTTCCCCATCTCCAGATGCTCTAAACTACAACCGAACAAACGGACACGTCAAAGCGTGAGAGAAAGCCATTAATCACACCCCCACTTCGCAGGCTCTATGTGCTGCGTTCGCGCAGAGGCAGTCACTTGTTCCTAAGTAGGTGCCCTGGTTCTCTGTGTAGACTGGGAAAAAAATTATGAAAAAGCTATTTCCTCAATTTTTTAAATAACCGACTGAAATTTTTACAGTGGGCAAGATATATGAAAATAACGTTCCATTTTAAATTTCGCCGAAATTCATCGGAAATTTTAGAAGTTGCGCTTTTTTTTTTTTTCTCCTTTTGCATGTTTCACTTGTCTTTTATCAAACCGCACAAAAACATTTTATTTTGCCGGATGTTGGTTATCCTAATAAATTCGCCCCCCCTTCAAGAGCAGTGTGGATGAATGTTGCAAATTGAGGGCACAATTTATTTTGAAAAAAGTTCGTATCACTTACGAACTAAATAGCTTCACTTTCGTAATTCTGTAGCAGAGTTGGTATAGTTGGAAAAGTATGTACCTTCAAATGTTTGAACAGGGAAGATATGAAATAGGAAGATTCTTCAAAGAGAGGGAAAGATTAATTTTTTCATAGTACTTACGAGTATTTTGTATGAAAAATACCATGCAATGAAGCCGGTACTATTGCATACCTACCAAATTTCCCAGATTTCACGGCCGTTTTCTAGATTCGTTGTTTTACGGCCGGAAAGAGATTTTCTTGATTCTGTCTTATTTCTATTTTATTTCTATTTCAAGAAATTAATTTATAGCTATTTTGGCGATATTCCGATTACTGCAAGAGCTGGCTGGTTGCGAAAAATAGGGTAGTCCGGCGCCCGGAACCATAGATTTTCACATCTGGGTCATTCCACGCAAAATCGTCAGATATTGAAATAATTTTCCACCAACACATCTCCGATTCTTACGGGTAGCTGCCTCCAAGTTATAAAAAAACCCCTAAAAGTTTCAACTTTTTTTGTTTCTGATAGATTAGAAGATATTATTTTTGAATTTCTGTGCATAGTGGAACCGTTTTCCGTAAAAACGCAAATATCTCCGTTATTTAGAATAAGAAATATAAAATTCATCATTCTCTCGTAATTTTTTCCTAAGGTTTCAGCTTATACATAGGGAAAAAAATTTGCGAGAACAAAAGTTAGACGGGGTAGACATTTTCTTGTAATCGTAAATTCTTTTTCATGCGTTGCATAAATTTTTCATTTCACATCTTTACCCTCACATTGCCGAAAAAAATATAAAAAATCTACCTAGTTACTACTGATTTAAATCTTTGCCGTGCGTGCTCTATTGGTTTCAGGTTTGTCAGTGCAGGCGCTAAAGCTTCGTCTCCGTTTTGGATGACGTTATTTGTGGGGAGTTACTTCTCGCACTTTGCCTGATCAACATCGCACAAAAATATATTGCCCTTCGTAAAGATATTGTTAAGTATAAACATGCCACTCGCCACAGGATGAAAAATTATGTTGAAAAAAAAAGTGTTAGGTGGATTTTATGAGCACACATGCACACAAAACTTCCTCCTAATTGTACAAGTAATTTGACGTAGCGTGGAAATGAACTGTGACCTGCGAGAAAAGTTCAGTACTAATGTTTGTGTCACAAACGTAGCCAATCAATTTTAAGACTTCCGGATTTTGGAAGTACTTGTATGAATTGTAGCCTCTCAGGCAAAATGGTATTCCGTATTAACTGTTAGTTTTCTCTTGTTGCTTCCATTATTTTTTTCTTTATCCAGGGTTTAATTTTTTTTTTTTTTTTTTTTTTTGCCGTTATGGCATTAGGATCTCTGTGTGCCAGCTTATTGGTTATGAAATTTAACTGCACAATGTTTAAATATCCTATGCTGCGTTATTTAGAAGCAAATAGCAGAGGTGCCAACTATTACGAATTGTCCGTAATTATTACGGTTTCGACTGTCAGATTACGGAATTAGGGGCAGGTTGGAAGAATTACGGATTTCAGTGTGTTTTGGAGAATCTCAATTTTGTATCCTTTTTCGTTAAACCCCTTTTAGTGCGACGCTGCCGATTTGTCGGCCTTCGATTTTGATCCGCATATTTTCCGAATCAGACTGCAGATTTCGGTGTCTCAATGATCATATTATTTATCAATCATATCGTTTTGAAATGGAATGTCCCGCAGTGGTTTAAGCGATGGCCTTTGATCATTCGTCTGTAAGGGGTCCGGGTTCGAATCCCGTTGAGGCATGGATGTTGTGTTTGTCTTAAGGCACTGGCTCTCTCCCTTCCCTGGAACCAGTGACCCTAAATTAGGGACGGGCGACTGCTTATAGCCCATTGAGTTGCTCACGGTGGTCGTTAAACCTCCAATAAAAAAAAAAAAAAATGGAATGTCCATGAATCATATCGTCGAAGAGCGATATTATCGGAAGAATGGTACTGTAATTTTCTTCGTATAATCCGCGGATTATCTGTTAAAAAAGTTAAAATTATAGGTTTTGCGGATTATACACCGATGCGGTTAATACGCCGATTTAAAAAAATAAAAAAAAATTACAACCTTCCGATTTTTAAAAAATCTGCAGCGTGATTGTGCAGGGAAGGGTGTAATAATTGGAAAAGGAACTCCCTCGGAAGAATTTTCCTCAGTTCAGGAGTTTGTACGGAGCGGGGAGGAGGGGGACGAATGTCGTAACGAAAGATCCGTAAAGTTGTGGGGAGGGATGACTGGGGTCATTTTGTTATCGTTGAGGAGAGCTCTGACTGTCGTGCCGGCTCTGTTTTTTGGCAAAAAGCCAAGAAGT
The DNA here is from genome assembly GCA_039090855.1 of Macrothele yani. Taxonomy (NCBI): domain Eukaryota; kingdom Metazoa; phylum Arthropoda; class Arachnida; order Araneae; family Macrothelidae; genus Macrothele; species Macrothele yani. The sequence continues at coordinate 215,117,627 of CM076990.1, forward strand.
ACGCACAGCACTTGCTGCACGAACCTATGCGTTTCTCCTTTCGGATTTCATGTGCACGACCTTGTGTCTAGTTTGCTTTCGTTGTTTTGGCGAACGTCGTTGCTGCTGTTTTCCTTCATTGCTGATCATGATGTCTCTGAAAAGGAAACGTTTCAGTTACACTGCCGAATTTAAACTTGAAGTGGTGGACAGAATTGAGGATATGATCGTGTCACTGCGCGATAGTTTTGAGGTCAGAACACAATCGTGCAGCAACATACGGAAAGCCTCTGTGTCGCGATCTAAAACGTAAACAAATCCGTCGGTTTATTCCGCGGGGAGAATTCACGGGTTTTTTATTGGCCCACGTATAAGACGATCTCTCAACTCTGAAAGCAGAATTCCTCCCAAAACTTTCGACTTATACGCGAGTACATACGGTATTTCTACGACTTGTTCTGTATCAGCCTTTCGTCATTGGCAAGGTGTAATACAATACTCTGGAGCTGCATCGGCGTGATCTATGGATGCCACACCCTTTTATCTGTCCGGAGATAAAAATTATAAAACAGTTACCTTTAAAAATGAATTTCTTCATTTAATAAAATCGTTTTTTTTTCTCTCTTACTTCTTCGGACTCATTATGTGTTTCTGGAACGTGGAAAGAGCGATGTATTTATTTATATTCTGACGCCACGTATTTGGAGGATTTTCACTTTGGATCTCGCCCTTTGGATTTAACTGCTATAATATATATAGCCAGTGCCACTAATACCCACCAGATGGAGACGTCTCAGTAGCTGAGCCCATCTTACGGATTTATGATGTCAGAAGCTGACTTAAAAATACACATAGCACCGTGGATTGTTGGCCACCATGGTGTAAAGCTAACGCCCTAATCGGAGAGATCCGTGGATTCAATTCCCCGGCGGCGGCTGAAAACAATTTTTCGGTTGCTATGTGTTTCTGGAACGTGGAAAGAGCGATGTATTTATTTATTTATGTGACGGACTTTTCTGTCGGAAATTCCGCTTCTGGTTCAACATCTATGATGTGCGGATTATACGGCGATTTTTATTTCCTGAGTGTCACAGTCTGCGGATTATACGAAGGATTTTTTTTTTTTGTTTTAATATGAATTTCGTGGTCTGCGGATAATACGACTAGAATTACAAGTAATATGCCGTAAGTGTCATCGTAAAAGAGTTTGCGCTTGCTATCGGTTCCCCACGCACTTTTCCGTGTGACGGGAGAAAGGTTACTTTAGCCAAAACTTTTCCTGCTGCAGTTGAGGCAGTGCTGTTCACTTTGCATTGTTGGTGAATTATAAGACGTCGTACTGTCGGAAATCACTTTTTCGAGCCCCGTTCGAAGTGCAGTAACGATCAACTCGTCGCAACGCGTGGTCCCGTGATGACGGATGTTTATATTTCTTGCGGACTTTCGCCGTGCGGGAGAACGAAGTGCGGTGTTTTATTACTAGAAGCTCTTCACATTCATTATTCATTTCTTTTTCCCAAACAAACAGACACAATCTCAAAACTCCGTGAATTACGAATCCCCATCTTTTTCCAAACTCGTGTTAGCAGAGGATGATTTTATTGACAGCTTGTTCCTCAGACTAGGAGACGTGCTTTTTCCCACTGCGTGAAATTGTTTTCTAAGGTTATTTGAAGTGGCTTGTGTGAGAGTGAAAGTTTGCTAAGTGATGGTGATGATTTTGAATCATCTGAGAGTGATATTGGCCTAGCAACATCAAGCCAAAAAACTAGCCACCGTGCCACGCACACCATATCTTCTTCAGAAGGTGAAGATCTTCATAGTGAATCTTCAGATCATGAAAGTTCTGAAAGTGAATGGGAGGATGTTTATAGAGAGAAGTGATGGACAACCTCAGCATCTTTTTTTATTAACATGAAATGCAGGGGCCCAAACATGCTCCGGCAACTGATGTGGCACCTATTGCATATTTTTTACTTGTTTTTTACCAATTTCATCCTTGGAATTATCGTTTCTGAAACAAATAAATATGCAAAGAGGTTTCTCCAGGAACATCTAAATCTTTCTCCCAAATCTTGAGCAAAGAAATGGAAAATGTTACAAATGCTGAAATAAAGGTTTCCTTGCATGCCTTCTAATATGAGAGTAATCAGTAGCCCATGTAGGACGACATGCCGAAGGCATATCCAGTCAAAACAAACACCAGGATTGTGTAAAATCAAAGACTCGATCAAAGCCTTTGGATAATTTTTTTGCAAAAATGAATGAAAATAGCGTGATAAACGCTGAATTGCTGTTTACTACAATCGTTGTGGAGCATAACCTACCTATAGCAAGCTGTGATCATGCTGGTCGCTTCTTTCATGCTATGTTCCCAGACTGATGGATATCCTTGAGCATATGTGGCATGGGATGAAATATCTAAGACAAAGGATTCATCTGGCCTTCCCAAGTATTCCACATTGCCTAAACTAATGTTGGTAATATTGACTATCCCTCACAGCAATTCCTCTACGTATAGAATATTTAGTATAGTAAGGAAATACCTCACATACTTTTGCCCAACAATGAGCACCAAAACATTTAGTGCCCTTCTTTACAGAAAAGTAAAGCATTTTCCTCAGGTGAGCTGTGTTATAAAACGTTTTCTGAAAAAGAATATACCACTGCAAAACAAGCAACAAGGGAGTTTTTATGTCAGCAATGACATGAGGTCAGTACAATATTGATAATTTAATTTCATATTTTTTTGTGAGGATAGTGTAAACATGCAAAGTTATTACATATTTCATGCATTAATTTCTCATGAAATACCCATTCCATGCGTTAACGACCTATGGTGATTACCGATAGGCACCTCATACAAGTATTACAAGTTACACAGTAATACTATAATATTATCCTTAACTTTTTTTAAAAAATGGTGTGTTACATTACTGAAAGTTTGTGTTACATTGCTGAAACATTACTGAAAATTCCCTATTGATTACTGATATGTTCTGCTAAAGGTTGGCACCTCTGAAATAGCATAGATTCGATGTTCTCATTGCCAAGTGCAAAAACTAACTTTAGCTAAAATAATTACAATTTTGATTTTTAAATGTCAGCAGTATTTTCCCTGATTGCTAGAATTGTTGGGATGGTACTGGCACACGTTTTTTCCTCAGACACAGAAATGCTGTCATGATTTCCGTTCTCTCTCTCTTCTTTTTTTTTTATTTTTTAATAGCTGTTTTAGTTTGCTTTGTCTTTAAAGATTCTAAGTGAATTCCAATAGAAAATACAAATTGTTAGATCGATTTGATAGAACCGCTCTAACAAAATGTTAAGAGACTCTGTCAGACACTCTCCATTTTATCATTCCCATTAGACTTCAATTTCAGCAAAAGTTTCTGTGTTCTTTAATATTTATGTAAAATAAGCACTTAAAGGATTTAAAGCTTCAGCATTGTATCATTTAACGGCAATTTATTCTCTTCAGTCACATTCTCCCAGCTTGCATTTTTAAACCTAACTGGAACTCTAAATGTTGTGAGTCATTTAAAATGTTATTTATATACTTGTGTGCACTTAAAATACAGATAAATCAGTTATATGATTTCACCTAATCGATTGAAATATTTCATTATATGTAGAATTTAAATTAAGTCTTTGTTCAAATATTCTTTAAAACATGTAAATACATGATTTGCCACCTCGGTGGTGCAGTGGTTTGAGCTCTGGCTTCTGACTATTCGTCCAAGTGAGCCTGGATTCAAGTCCCAGATGAGGTATGGGTGGTGTGATCTTACGGCACTGGCTCTCCTTCGTGAAGCCAATGGTCCTAAATTAGGGATGGACGGATATAGCCCAACAAGTTGCTTATGGTTGTCGTTAAACCTGAAACAAAAAAATAAGACATGATTTTGTTAAATATTATGTAAAATTTATGTTAAATACACTAATTTTTGTAACTATAAAGTAATTAGAGAAAATGAAAGTTATTTATCCTTTATATTCCATATTTTCTGTTTATCTTTATGGACTGTATAATCGGGACGTTCATTATGTGGCGTCTTTTTAATTCTCCCTCATATGTGAGATGAACATAACATTATCAGTATTAATTTCAGGTAAGCAATTATTTGCAATTACAGCCTGTCTAGAATTTGGTAAATCTTGCTTTCAATACATTACATTATTCCTTAGTTCTCTAAAAATTATCAAAACTGAATTTGAAAAATTGCCTGTAGACATTACGGTTTTATTCGATTTCTGCAGATAGTTTGCTTCATATTTTGTAACTTGGAACAATTAGGCACAGTGGCCTGGTACATTCTTGCTTGGAGAAACACATCACAAGAGAACCACTTAAACAATGGATCAAAGCCCTTTGTTGGTTGATTCTCTTTCGACATTTCTCTGAGCAGGAGCCCATTCGGTCATTAAGCTTATCTACACTGTGCTATAGAAGAAAGGAAAACAAACTATTCAACATACAGATTTTTTCTTACATATGAACTGTTTCTACGGGAATGTATTAACAAATTGTACATGGGCAGTATACCACTTAGGTTCAGAAAAGATCATGGAATTATAATACCAAAAATAATATACCTCATGCATTTAATTGTTATTCATAAAAAGCAGGTAATTGTATAAAGAACAGTTATTTAAAGAATTAACAAATGTATGCTTTTGTAAGGAACGCAAGAATGTAAGGAAATGCAACAATTTGTCGCAATGTTATTTGATTTGCCGCTCTGGAAAAACTCTCAGAACCACCTGGAAAACCTGGAAAAGTCAGGGAATTTTTTTCTACTTTTGAGTGGGAACCCTGTATGTGTCCAGTAAATCTGTCTTTGCTATTTCGTGTCCTTCTTGGTGTTGCATTTTGTGTGGCCAGCAGTGTATATATAATCAATCAATGCAGCAGACAAACAAAGTAAAGAAGCAGTTGCAAGAGCATGGAACAAAGTTATCTAAAAAACTCTCATCAACTGTTGGAAACGTGCTGCATTGATCGATTCCAATCAAAAGAATTCAGCAAAAAAAGATTTGGACATGGAAACATCTATCAAACTTGAAACATTATGGAACTCTAATGCAGAGTCGACTTCTGTCCCTAATGATATAAAACTTGAAGATTTTTTTGTTGGTAGATGATTGTTTGCTTACCTCCGATGAACTGCCTGATGCCATTATCATCCAGTCAGTTATGAACAGATAAATCTGATCAGGAAAACAGCAACAATGAAGGTGTTACGACTCCTTTGCCAAACATCAATGCATCGGAGGTACTTTCATGCTTCGAAAAAGTGCGTCATTTTGTTTCCTATCAGATAAACGCCTCTGAGGATATTTTTTCAAGTATGCATTCCCTGCAAAACTTTCTGATTTCTAAAGCCACAAAAGGACATGAAAAAAAAAAAAAAAAAAAAAAAGAAATGTAAAAAATACAGAATTTGTGCAGAGGAGGTGTAAATACATATATGCACTGTATGTATGTACATATAAGCAAAGGTTTGCTTTGAAAGTTTTGTAAAGGTATTCCTTTTTGTTTTTATAAGCATATGTGAAAGTATAAAGTTTGTAAGCAAACATTTAATGTAAATTTTTTAAAATTTGTTGTTAGATTAAAATTTCTTATAAAAACCCAATGGAATCCTGTCATTATGAAATTTCATTATAATGAATGCTATTAGGTGGTCCCGTCAAGTTCATTCCAATTGGAATTTACTGTAATGCAAAAAACTATTAGTTCTTAAATAAGATCAGATTGGCAGAATGCTCCTTTATAGGAATAAAATACAGCATGGAAAAACATTATATATATGTTTTAAGTGGTACTACATTTTTCTTAAGTTATGTGTTAACAATGTGAACCTTTCAAATCATGTAGCATTTAAAAATGTTACTTATTTTACTCATTCTTAAAAAAAATTTCAGTGGTTTAAATTTTTTTTTCTTTTTTTTTTCTTTTTAAATGTTCCAAAGTTCTTTTCTTGAAGATTACTTATTCAGAGAATGTTTTTTCATGATTAATTGAAAATAAAGTTATTAATCAAAACAAAAATGTGTATGCCCTCATGTTTTTGTGTTTAACATGTTCAAGTAATGAATGGGGTTCCTTATTTATAGCACGAGGCAGCTATTTTCCAAGGGGTTTATCATTTGAAGATGGGGATGATGGCCCTCCCGGAGGATTTCCTCGTCCTAGACCTATGGAACGTAGTCAGAGTGCCAATGAAAAAGATCAGCGTTGGGATGACAGGTAACTCATTTATGGTAATTTGCTTCATAGTGTCAGTTTAATATTGTAACTTCTGATCTGTATGTTTGGTTTTTCTTTGGTCATTTTGCAATAATTTCTATATTGTATATATTTATTTGTGTGTTGAAGGTCTGCTGTGTCCTCTTGCTTTTTCCTGGCACAATCAGTTTTACCATTTAATCAGCTTTAGTCATTATTATAGGTTTTAGTAAGATATGAAGCCTTTGTAAGGGGAAGCATACTATATGCTAAATAGTCTTGTCTATTGCCCTGGTGTTTGAGTGGTCAGAAGTGTGGGCTTCTGGATAATTGTTTGAGTTTGAGAAGTGTGGGCTTCTGGATAATTGTTTGAGTTACACTTGGATTTGAGTTCTGAATAAGTTGTTAGTGGTGTATTTGTTTTACAGTGCTGCTGTTTCATTTCCTTGGAAATAATGGTCCTAAATTAGAGATGGGTAACCCTTTATAGCCGCCATAGATGCTTACAGGGGCTAACCAACCCATGAAATAAAAAGAAAATGATCATTGCCAACTAGGTACATGCTTTTAAGTTAAGAATCATGGCATAATGGTACATAACTCTTTTGAGTCATTTTTGAGATGTCCAGAATGGTCCAAAAAGTATTAATTTATATTTTATATACAGTGTCCGGGACAGAAACTACCAATAAGAAATCGTTGAAAATCCATGCAAAACATAGATACGAAAATGCTGTTTGTGGTATTAGAAAGAGGAACTTACCAAGTTTTGTTGGGCTTCAATAAATCTCCACATGTGCACCCTTTGTAGTGTGACAGATATCCAGACAGTATTTGACCTCCCACCATGTGTTTTCCAGTGCCTGCAAAATGACACTTTCACAAGCAGCCTCAATCCTTCACCGCAAACCCACTAAATTGTTTACTGGAGTTTGGTACAATGTCTTCGATATGCCTTCCCAAAAAAGAAATCAAGAGGGGTAAGATCCGGGGATCTGGGTGGCTTTGCAATGGTCGGCCATGTCCGATCCAACGTCCAGGAAAACATTAATCCAAACGAGTTCTGACAAGTGTAGTGTAATGAGGGGAGCTCCATCGTGTTGGAAAAAGAATCTGCCTGGTATCTGCGGTGTGGCATAAATTTTCAGGGTATCCAAACATCTGCAGTGAGAGTCCTTTCAATGAAAAAGAACAGGTCACTAATGTCATGCACACTCAGACATCACCAGACGTTCACTTTAGGACTATGTCGTTGCAGCTCTCTCATGTGTGCAAATTCTCATATCCCCATATCCTGCATTTGTGTCTGTTGATCATCCCTGAGATGTGAAATACGTGCATTTGTTGCCAAACATCACCTTTTGAAGAAAGCCATTGTTGTTATCAATCTTTGACAGCATGTCAGAAACAAATTGATGTTTCAAGGACATGTCATTTGGCAGTAACTTTTGCAATAACTGAATTTTGTATGCCAGAAGATGTAACCTCTTATGAAGAACATCGTGGACTTCGACCTTGGGATTCCCATGACGGACTTAGGTGGGCTATGGTGGAATGCTTCACAAATGACCTGCACTTGTTCTTCAGACATGTGCCTTCTACTTTTCAAGTGAGCTGGTTTCCAGCAACCTTTTGTACCATACTGTTATCATGTTGTCTATCAAGTGGTTCCATTTTGTACATTTGCTGGAATTTCCTTTGCACAGTCACTGGAAACTTAAATTCTGCAAGCAAGTTACAACATTGCACTTTCTACTGCACCGTGAATGACATTTTAGTAATTACTGACTCACAATGTACATACCAGCTGCATAGGGGAACAGCAGCACCATCTATCACCAATGACTGCTAACCAAACTTCGTAAGTCTCTTTCTGCTACTGCAAGCAGCATCTTTGTATCTATGTGTTGCACTGATTTACAGTGATTTCATATTGGCAGTTTTTGTCCTGCATTTCTAATAGGGTGTCTGGGATGAGAGATTGTGATCTGGGAGTTACACTTGCTGCTGTTTCTTAAACAGGTCTTAAAGAGGCAACACCATGCAAAAATCTTTGTTTCTATTTGTCTAATTCATTGCAATTAGTGGCTAACTTTTGTGTAGGGCTATTAGATGTACGCGATATGTTGGCATTGTGTCTTATTTCATACCTGCCAACTTTTACACATTACGCATACAATTTACGCATTTTAACTTTTTTTACGATTTTACGCATAGATCGCTTTTTTACACATTTCCGTACATTTCAAAAAAAATAAAAAAATAAATCTTCCTTGAGAAATATTGTTAATGTTTCAGTTAAATCATACCTGCCAACTCTTCCGGATTTTGCAGAAGTTTTCCGTTTTTTTACTTCTGTTTTTTTTTTTTAATTTAACTTTTCTTCCGGATTTTAAAAATTTTCTGTATTTTTAAATACAGAAAATTTGGTGCCCACGCATCCTTCAAAACCGGGAAAGTCTTTGAATTTCAAAAAAAAGAAAAAAAAATCAAGGCCTGGAATGTCCTTGAATTTCTTTTAATTAGCCTGGAAAGACCTTGAATTTTAAAATTCTACAGTCGAAAAATTTTGATCAAAATTTCCGATCTTTTTTCTTTTTTTATTTTTCACTTTTTTCTTTTTTGCAATCCCCCATTGACATAGGAAGTCAGAGTAAACTTCAAAGCAGCTGCATCACTGTTAGAAAGGGTGCACTGACAGGGAGTTAAGTAGGTCAAGATTGGATCCCCCTCCCCTCCCCATCTACTGCGAGAGGAGTTTAGTGTTTGCTACCCCGGAGCACTTGTTCTGTGACGGGGAAAACTATCGTATCATTTATTTCATTTTCCTTATGGTAAGGCGAGAATTTCCCCTTGTTTCTTCTTTATCTGCTTCAAAGCGGGTTCATTTGATGCTGTTGATAGGTGCATTACACCAGCCCCCACACCACGCAGTTTTTTAATTTTTCAGACACCATTCGTTTGTACCACGTATGAACCAGAATGAACTCCGTTCATTCCGGTTCAAACGTGGTACAAACATTCATTTAATAACACTTAATATCTGTTTTAGAATTATGTACAGGTATGGTGTCTGAAAAATTCATTTAAAGTTTTCAGACACCATACCTGTACATAATTTTAAAATAGATATTAAGTGTTTTATTGTTATGATAATTTTGTGTTTGAGAAATTGGGAATTTTGAACATACAGAAAGAATTAATACGATGCATATAGATGTTTTATGAAGATAATGAGTATTATAATACAACACACATAATTCTTTATATATATATATATATTCATTCATTGCGGTTGGACATTGAAAAATTCATCCTTGAATTTTTTTCCTGAAGGGCTTTGAATGTCCTTGAATTTTTTCCCTGAAAAAGTGTGGGCACCCTGTAAAAATATCCCTATAAATAAAATATATAACAGAGATAGGAATTTTGTGCCAATGTGCACCAAAACAAAAATCTTGCGCTGTCTTGCTACAAAAGGCAGATTTTGTACCAGAACACCAGTGCATCGTCGGGACTTCGGCACAGTAAATGCTCTGTTCCGCTTGACGCTGAATAACATCATGCGGTGGGAAGAAAGATTCGGAAACTCCAACTATTGCGGATTTTACATAGTTACTATGGAAATCGTCGGTCTTCTATGCACGATGGAAAACATCGAGTATGCTACGGTAATCGTCGGTCCTCTATGGACGACAGAAAACCTTGAGTATGCTATGATAATCGTCGGTCCCCACGGACGATGGAAAACATCGAGTATGCTATGGAAATCATTGTTCCGCTACGGACGACGGAAAACATAGAGTATGCTGTGGAAATCGTTGGTCCACTATGGACGACGGAAAACGTCTAGTATGGTATCAAAATGTGATATAATTTGTTTGTATTATAAACATCTAAAAATTATCAAATGCTTAAATGTTGTTTGCTCATAGGTAAAAAAAATCATTAGAAATGTCGTTCGCGCATAATTAAAAAAAATCATTAGAAATGTCGTTTGCGCACATTTTACACATTTAAATTTTCTAAGGTTGGCAGGTATGCTATTTAAACATGTGGTGAATGAAACTGATTGCTAAATCAGTGATGTCCTTGTATTCTGTAAGTTTAGTTCTGTATTATTCTTAGCAGTCACCTAAGACTCAAATAGTTGAAATATTTTTAATAGTTTCCTTCTTAGTTAGATTTAGTGACATAAGTTGCATTGTTGTTGATTGACCTCTCCTGACCTAAAACCAAGCTGAAGGAAATACAGTAAAACTTGTGTTATATAAACCCTGAGCCCACACAGACTGGATTTTATGGAACAAGTCTTTGTATTGTTTACCCAACAACAAACTGTTGTGCACCAAGTGGACTTAACCTAGTTTGCTCATTTAAAGTATGTTTTTTTATTTTCATGATGTCTAAGAGGGAAAAAAGTTTTTGCAAAACTGTGCTTTTCAGTTATTTCTAACAGATTAAACATATAAGGGTTGTTCAATAAGTTGTGAGAGCAATTATTTTTAGGTGTCATGTTTTGACTCTGCCTGGAAGAGTCAAAACATGACACCTAAAAGTTATCACTGCCATCATTTAGACAACAGTCCTATCATTGCACAAGTCCTTCTATTCTTGCAGCACAGGAGGCAGGCAGGCTGCTGCAACCTGTTATCTACAGCTTATTCGAAGTGAAATATTTGCCTTAGAGAAATTTTTTCATAGGTCCAAAGATGTGAAAATTGCACAGCGATAGGTCAGGACAATATGCCAGAGATGTTGAAGGACTTCCCAGCGAAAGCACTGCAATGTCCTTTGTGTGCTAACTGCCATATGCCACTGGGCATTATCATGCAGAGGCACAATACTCTGAGTGAGGTTGCCAGGCTTCTTGTTTCTGATGGCTTGTCGAAGCTTCATTAAAGTTTGACAATATCGTCCGGCATTGATGGTTGATGAAGAAATGAGTTACTTACGGGGGGGGGAGTTGGCAAGATGCATTTTGATTGCGTGAGGAATGAAGATGTGTTGCAATTGTGTAATGGGAAGCAAAATGTTGTTAGGAAGGTGGAGACTAATATGCTTCGGTGGTTTGGCCATGTTGAAAGAATGAGTGATGAGATGTTTACTAAGAAAATTTATTTAGCCCAAGTGGCAGGAAGGAAAGGCAAAGGAAGGCCAAGGAAGTCATGGGAGGATGAGATTCAGAAGTGTATGCAGGAGAAAAAGATTATGAGTATGAAGTATAGAAGGTCTCGTGTACGTCGTGTGATGGATGTCAGTGAAGCTTGAGTTGTGTGTCAAGATCTCTGTAAATGGAGAAGTTTGATATGGCAACAATAAGTAAATGATTTAATCAGTTGAAAATTTATTTGGTAGAACAGCTTAGTGATATGTATGTGTTGGTGATTGGCCCTTTTGGTAGCCACTCAAGAAGCATTGGTCCTTGATGGTCAAAGAGCAGAGTTAACATCACCTTGCCTGCAGAAATGGTGGACTGTGATTTCCTCGGTGGTGGGGATGATGCATGTTTCCACTGTATGCTCTATCGTTTTGACTCTGGCTCGAAATGAAGACACCAGCTTTTGTCCCCAACAGTAATGCATAGCAGGAAATCTTCACCTTCTTCATGGTAGCTGAACAGATGCTGTAACAGTAGTCTCATTCGTTGACTCATCTGTTCATCGGACATATGTTTTGGCACCCACTTGGCGCAGACCTTCCGATATTAAAGTTGAGAATGTATGATCGTATTGACAGCTCCGTTGCTCACACTCGCACTGTTTATCAGTTCCTGAATTGTGATTCTTCGGTTAACCTTTACTGCAGCATCCACACATGCAATTGTTGTCACTGAAACATCACGACATGGGGCTCTTGATCTTGGCTGGTCTGCGGTGCTTGTTGGTCCACCACTGAAGAACTGGTGCCACCACATTACTGCACTGCATGGAAGACAAGCAGGCACATACACCACCTTCATTCATCTGTGAATTTCGCTTGGTGGCATTTCCTTAACTTTCAAAAAGTGATTTACAGCACGCTGAGCAACTTTGGACATATCTATCTCCTACGAGAGAACAATAAAATTAGTCCAGCATGTTAAATGTGTTCCATAACAAACAAGCTGTAGTGCAGTTGCATAGCCTTTAAATCGCCTGTACACTACCGCCACCCATTGACAAAATTGGGAAGTGCAAACGTATTCCAGCCAAAGAGTCTCGCTTCTTATATCGAACATCCCTTATAATTGATTAGTTCGAAGCTGTATGTTTTTGCTGAAACTGTTTATGAATTTGATGTTTTTAAATCAATTGTCTCATATGGAGACAAAAAAAAAAAAAAAAAAAAAAACTGCTATATAAAGACAAGCTGAAGAAATTTTGTTGGAACAAGTGCTGTTCACATGAAAAACCTGAAATTATATTAATGCGTGAAAGAAGTGATTGGCATAGAGTATATTAAACAAAGATAAAGGTTTGAATTGTGTATCTACTGGCAGGAGTCATGCATAGTGCAAGTTTTATGGTTAGTAATGGTTGGGAGCATATCGTTACAACTGGCATGTGCCAAACTAAATCATGACTAGATATTTGAAATCAATTCATAATTAATTGGTTTTTCATCTACCACCAATTATCATCATATTGAGATGAGAAATGAAACTTTTTAAAAATTTCATACTGTATCTGTAGTCTGTATTACTTTACTATTTTACTATTGCCATACTTCACTGCATGACAAACTACAGAAATGGATATAACTGTTTTTGCCACTTGTGATGCATATTTCATTCAAGTTATGGGTAAATATTTAATGTGGATAGCCCTCTTACCTTATGGAATTGAGATTTTTACTTTGTTTCAGTTTTACATGTGGATAGAATTTCTACGTTGCTAGAAGTTATGCATAAAAAAATTGCTGTGTAATTTTGCAGGTAAAAAAACAACAGTAGTCTGTTTTTTTTTGAATGGGGAGATGAATATTTTGAACACTTTTTTTTTTGAAAGTGTGGTAATGACTGGACAACTTCTGCTAATAATTTGTAACAGATCTGATGTAGTTTCTGTTAAAATTGTCTCAAAACAGAGAACAGTGGTATGAAATAGTCTTTATGAACAAGGCTATGCCAGTCAAAAATCCTAATGATGATGGTTCAGTAATTGAGTTACACACTTCAAACAATTTGTTAATGTACAAAATTTTAATGACCATTGTTAAACTGATCCCGGTGAGGCATGGATATGGCACTGGCTCGCTCTCTGGAAGCAGTGACCCTAAATTAGGGATGGGTGATTGCTTATAGCCCATTGAGTTGCTCACAGTGGTCATTAAACCCCCAATCAAAAAAATAAAAAAATGTTAAACTGAGACTATAACTCTGAACTGCTTTAGTGTAGTTCCTATTTTGATTGTTCAGTAAGATGTCTGTTGTACAAGGGTTGCTCAAAATGTTTGCATTCTAATATTTACAAAAAAGCTGTACCATTAGGTATTTTTCCACATAGTTCTGGGCCACTGCAACACACTTAATACCATTTGAAACTAATGAAAATAATTAATGTTTTGATCTTGGGGGGGGGGGGGGGTCTTGGTCTTCCAAGTACACTCCCATAGCTGTAACCACCTCAAAGTCTGAGACCTCTTGCTTCCCACAGGTGTTTGCCTTCAGCTTAAGGAACCAATAAAAGTCATTAGGGGCAAATTCTGGAGAATGAGATGGGTGCTGAAGCATCTGAAATTGTGTAGTCTGTACGGCTGTCTTCATTATCTGGAAGGTGTGACATGGTGTACACTTTATGCATGCCTCATTTCCTTAATCGTTGCACTGAGTTGGCTTTTGAAGTTGGTGTAGTATGCATTATTGGTTATGGTGCCATATTCCAGGTAGTCAATCGTAATGATGCCATCTGCATCCCAAAAATGCCATTACCTTGTTTGCTGATGGAGCAGCGTGGAACTTAATGGGAAGCAGAGAAGATGCATGTTTCCGTATTAGACTTTTTTTTTCTCTGGGTAAAAGTAATGAACACGTTTCATTCACTGTCATACTCTGGGACCAGAAATTTAACGGATCTGCACAAAGCGTGTTGAATTTGACGAGGCTCATTTGTTTGTGGCATTCATATGCTAATATTCATGAAATCTATAATGCATTGACCTTTTCGTTCATCAAAGAGGTTTTCAAGTTTGAATCCGCACTTTCAATTGAAATGCCTGTGGACTTCTTGCCTTTGCAGCAGACAGCCATTCATCTGTGTTGCATCATGAGGTTTATGCCCAGGGTTGGTGTTTCCCTCAGAAGTACATATGGAGGGTTGTCCAGAATGAATCTCTGTCATTGTAAGCTTATCTGCCACCACAAAATTCTCTGTACCACTTCACAACTTTGGAATATGAAAGAGCTGTATTCTTCTTTGGAATATGAAAGAGCTGTATTCTTCAATGTCAGCACCATATCATCATGACATTAACCTTCTGTTGGGAAATGTCTATTGACGACATATATTTTGTCACCACCTGTAGCCTTTTTTACTCCATTTTTTTCAAAGTTTCTATGGTTTGATTGCCAGAATTGCAAAAAAATAAAATACAGGCAATGAATGGGGATATATAACATTGAAAATGGTGTTGTAACATGCATTAATATTTAGTATCTGAAAAAAAATGAAAAAAAATACTGCATATGTATTAGAAGTAGATTAAAACATAAACTTTTTGAATGCCTCTCATATTATCTTCCAGTTCACAAATAATGCAGTTAGAATCACTAAGCATTGGACTTCATTGTTATTGTTCCACACCGGCAGGTCTGACTGGTTTTTAATTTCAGTAACACAAAGTACAAAGACAGTTTTTAAAAAAGTTTGCAAATTATAAAATAAAAATTCTTATTAGTTTACTACAAACTTTGCCACTTAATTCTGCCTGGCGAATTGCATCATTTTGTGTTTCTGCAAAATCTTGTTATCCTGCCTTTATCACTCGTGGCTAAATTTACATTGTTCTTTGGGTCTGTTCCTGGGTTTGTGACCTGATACGTTAGTCAGTGTGCAGCATGCCTTGCCTGCCCTCTTGCTAAAGCTAAGCAACCTACTGGCATTTAAGTTTGAAAAGAGCCTGCCCATTTAATGGTGACCTACACAGCATTCCTGTATATTACTAACTTTATTTCATTTAAATTAATAAAAAAATAACTAATGCTCCCCCCTCTTTCTTTTTGGTTTGTCTCTCAAAGTTTGCATCTTGCCCTTTTTGTAGTCGTAGAAGAATGAACCCTACCTTGGCATGTACGTTTGCATCATGCTCTTTTCTAGTCTTATAATGAACCTTACCTTGGTACGTAATATGCTATTAAGAAAAGTAGTCTTCTTCATTATTACACACAAATGACCACTTCAGTATATTTTCATCAGCTTAGTACCTACACTGAAGAGCCAAAATGTTATTACCACCTGGCTAATATGATGTTTGTCCTCCACGTGCCGCAAAAACAGCTCTTACCCAGCGAGGCATGAACGCTACAAGATTTCTAACTAAAGGTGTCTTGTAATACACTATATTGACAAAAGTCACCGGTCACCTAGAAGAGAAACGCAACATAGCATTTATTGACATACATTAGTATGGTGTTGGTCCACCTTTTTCCTTAATGCATGCACTGACCCTTTGAGACATTCTTTCGACAAGGTTTTGGAACACAGCGATAGGTATGCACTTCCATTCAGTACATAATGCTGCCGCTAACTGTTGCTTAGTTGTAGGTCTTGGTTCCAAACTTCTTATGTGGCGCTCTAATTCATCACATACACTGGTGTGCAAAAATTAAGGATGAGACGGTTTTTCGAATGCAACGTCGTGCAGAAGTGCTCCACATCGACTCAAATCATACCACAAGATCCCCAAGATGTAAGAATATGGAACAAGTGAGCAAAACCGTCCAAACAAGGAATCCAAAGGATACAAAGGCACTTTATTGAAAAGGTAGCTTCGAGCACAACTGGACCGAAGACAGAAATGTCCATGTGACAGGCGGCTGCCAAGAAAAATCCAGTCTTTAGTAGGGGATATGATAACCCCTGACTGTGTTGCAGGATTTACAATGTCTGTCCATGCTGAGGATGAGGTTGTCAAGGAGCTGTTGAAGCATCGAGGCTCATTCCTCTTGTAGCGCCAATCGTTGCTGGCGGCTGGTGATGTGCTGCCAAGCGTCTCCCGAGAAGGTCCCACATGTGTTCGATTGGATTTAGGTCCGGGGACCTTGTGGGCCAAAACATGCGTTGAATATCTTCACTTTACAACAGCTCTGCTACAGCCACTGTAAAATGAGGTGTAGCGTTGTCGTCCATGAGCAGGAAATCAGGACTAACAGCCCCTCTAAACAGACGCACGTGAGGCAGGAGAACCTCGGTACAATAGCGGACACCAGTGACTGAACCCCCTTGGAAGATGTGGAGGTCAGTATGGCTACTAAGCATGATACCGCCCCCAAACGAGAACTCCGCCACCTCCAAACCGGTCCCTTTTGATGATGTTGGAGGTGTAATTGCGTGTTCCCTGCTCTCTCTCCAGATGTGTATACGTCCAGAATCGCTCGTCAGACTAAATTGGCTCTCGTCTGTAAAGAGAACTTGACCTCATTGCTGATGTGTCCAGTTCTTGTGTTCCTGGCACCACAGAAACCGCCGTCTCCGATGAGCAGGCGCTAATGGCACACACCGTACTGGTCGTCGTGCAAATAGACCACCTTTGTGCAGCCTCCTGGCCATGATAAACCGCAATAACAGACGTCCAGTTGTCTGTTGCACGTGCCTTGCAATTTCTCCCGCTGTCTGCCGTCTGCCTCTTCTCGCCTGTAGGACAACATACCGGTCGTCCACTGCCGTGTTTGCTCGTGGACGACCACTGCTAAACTCTCGGACAGCTGTTCCTGTCGTTTGAAATGCTCTCCAAGCTCGTGGAACAATGCTGTGAGCAATCCAGAACTCCTCGGCTACACTAGTCACACTTCGACCTTCTTCCAGCTTCCAAATGACGCGACCTCGGGTAAAGTCATCCAGATGTCTTCTACTGGAACTCGACGTTGTTCAAACTGATGTACATCATGCAATAGCTTTCACCGAATTGCTGAGTGTACACCGCCCGTGTGCTTTATACCCTTTCAACACTCCTCCCCCCATGTCATGTGGCATATATGCGCATACCCTACCGTACCAGACCCTAGTCTATCTCCTGAGTGGTCTTTTGGTCCGTTCTGCCTGCTCGTTCCGCTGTTATGCTAATTTCTTCTCTTCGTCCTTAATTTTTGCACACCAGTTTAGGTGCTCTATGGGATTAAGACTAGGGCTCTGTGCTGGCCAGTCCACACACAATACGGAATTATCGTCAAACAATGAGATAACAGTCCTTGCTTTATAACTCGGTGCATTATCCTGCTGGTACCAACAAGGCTCGGTTCCATAGTATTGCCACAGAGTTGGTAGGGCATAATTGTCCAGAATATCGAGGTAGATGTGCTGGTTAACAGGCTTGTCCATGATAACCAATGGGCCGGGACCATACCACGAAAAACACCCCCACACGAGTACACTGCCAGCTCCAAACTTGACCATAGGAACAGTACACTGTGGAAACAGCGTTCCCCCGGCTGCCGCCATACCCACACATGGCCATCAGACTGATGGATCGTGTATCTGGATTCCTCAGTTCATAGGACCTGTTTCCATTGATCTACAGTCCACGATAAATGTTCTTTACACCATACTAAACGCCGAGTAGCATTCCGAGAAGAGATGAAAAGCTTACGAGCAGCTGCACGACCACGATAACCCATGGAATGAAGTTATCTGCGAATGGTACGTGTACATACCGAGGTTCCAGCATTTTTACTCACCTGTACACTGAGGTCTTGTGCAGTACTCCGTCGATTAGCTTTAATGACTCTTCCAAGGCTTCGACGTCATCTATCACTGATTTTCTTTGGTCTGACGGTACAATTTGTTGCTTCAGGGTTGCCATGTGTCTTCCATTTATTCAGTACATCCAAAACAGTTGACTTGGGTATGTTTAAACCCCTCTCGGTTTCTCTTATGGACAACCCACTAATATAACACCCAACAATCTTTCCTTTCGCAAAGTCAGTTCTCTCCCGCAGGAACATTTTCACTCAACCTCACAGTGCAATATGATCGCAGTCAGCTGCAGGCTTGTTTTTATGCCGTTTGCAGCTGTACTGCACATCTTAACAACACAGCTGATCCGTTCATTTGTTTTTGAAGGGGTGTCTGGTGACTTTTGTCAATATAGTGTATTTGGTACCAAAACGTTACCAGCAGATCCTTTAACTCTAGTAAGTTACATGATTGAGCTGCCACAGATCAGATTTGCTGTTCCAACATAAACCACAGATGCTCAATTGGATTGATGCCTTGAGAACTTGGAGGCCAGAGTAATACCTGGAAGTCTTTCTCATGTTCCGCAAACCATTCTTGAACTATCTGGGCAAGGGTATGCCATTGCCATGGAAGTATGTACTTGGTCTGCAATGTTGTTGTGACAGATATCATACTTTCTTGCACATAAATGACTGGGTAGGGTGGGGGTGGGCAAGAGAACCCAGAGTTTCCCAGCAGAACATTGCCCAAAGCATTACACTTCCTCCACCAGCTTGTTTTCATACTACTGCATATCCTGGT